>CM040423.1:119667017-120926184 GCA_022702705.1 Papilionanthe hookeriana x Papilionanthe teres | reverse complement strand
AAACTTGGTAGGTGTCCAAGTCCATGAACTGACCCATGCACAATCAATCCCAATGCAGACTTTACTATAATTGATCCAACATCGATAGGTAGTCCAATTTGAATACAGTAATTTAATATAGCGCATTCCTTTGAAACCTTATTTACCCTCATAGTGGGTAATAATTTTGATGAGATAAAGAAATGCCAATGCTTTGAGACAGGGTTAAGAAGTGATGCAGAGAAACTGGCATACCCGTCTTCGCGCAACACCCAATCATCAGGTTCGTTGGTCAAGTATCTATAAATCTCGTTCATATTGTATCTTCAAGGAATAAAGTTTAAATAATGATAGACAGGGGTATTCTCTATAGAAAATAATTCATTTACCCTTGAAGGAGTAAATGTTACCCATCTTCCTCTGACGTAGACACTTCCATTGTTGATTGCATGTAGATTAGAGTAAAACACTTTAACTACAGGAATAACTACAACGGATGTCGTATAGAAAAATACCTCCCAATGCCGCTGCACGATCATTTCTTTAATTTTTGTGGTGGAATTCTCTACTCCTCTGTTGACAAATCCCCTTTCTTTAATAAGTCGCTTCTTCATCAAAACTTTGTTGAAAATACGCTGCGCCTCCGAACTGACGAATTTTCTTCTGTTGAAAACTCCAGTTTTTGTAGTTTCTAAGAGTTTGGTGGCCATTTCAGATTGAAAGGAATGGTCTCTAGTAGTTTCTAGGGAAGAAAACAGTATAAAAATGAATTTGGGATGGTTTTCTACAAAGAAATGGCTTTAGAATCGTCCAAAACCGCACATAAAACTTAAGAGACCAATTTTTCAACTGCCTCGCCGTCGGCGGGAAGTTTCTCGCCGTCGGTGAGCTAGTTATAAAATGGATTTAAAGATATGGCACGCAATCTCGCTGTCGTCGAGATTCAATAAAATTCCCCAATTTCGCTCTGGTCCGAATATTTTCTGATCTCATCATATAGGTTTGAATTTGTGATGATTCTAATTAAAAATTGAATAGTAAGATTTATTTTTATATTACAGACTCACTAATTTGTATATAATAAAAATAAAAGACTACTATGGGTTGCCTCCCATAAAGTGCTTGGTTTAACGTCGTCGGCCCGACCTAATTTCGAGTTAGTAATCGAAGTCGACTAAGCATTAAAACCTCTTTAAAATTTGGTCTTCTACCTTCGAAATATGGTTTTAATCTATGTCCGTTTACCTTAAATCTATTTCCTATTTTTGGATCTTCAATTTTTATAGTTCCATATGAAAATATTTGAGTTATAGTGAAAGGTCCTAACCATCGAGATTTCAATTTCCTAGGAAATAATTTCAATCTAGTATTATATAGCAAAACTTCTTGTCCTGGTTCAAAATTTCTCTGATTAATCTTCCCATCATGCCATAATTTCATCCTTTCTTTATAAATCCTATTATTATCATATGATTCATTCCTTAATTCTTCTAATTCTTTTAATTGCAACAATCTCTTCTCACCAGCTTCTTTCATATTATAATTAAATTCTTTAATAGCCAAATATGTTTTATGTTCTAATTCAACTGGTAAGTGACAAGTTTTTCCATATATAAGCCTGTAAGGAGTCATTCCAGTCAGAGTTTTATAAGCAGTCCTGTATGCCCATAATGCAGTGTCTAGTCTTATAGACCAATCCAATCTATTAGGGTTTACAGATGTCGACATATTTTTTAGGTTGTGTGTTTTATTTTGAAAAGGGGGTCGCCTAACAGAAGTTGTCGGCGAATTTTTAATTTAATTTAAATAAATAATTTGAAAAGTAGTATTTGATTTTGAAAATAATTTTAAATTTGAAGGTTTTAAGATATGAGATTAAACCGATCTCACATCCCAAATAGTTTATATAAACGAGCACCGCACCATAAACCGTGTATCTATCCCTAAGGATAGACACACTGCTTGACGGTGGGGCTCGATTAAATAAACTAGAAGATTTGTGACATCCGTTTGGTCCGCGAACCAATTTTATAAGCCGACAAATTCCCCGCTTAATATGAAAGCATTAAACGGGGTTTATATTACTCGGGTTCTTTAAAATTCCCTATAAGGGCAAGCCCCTATAGTTAATTACATCTTAAGTGACGGGAATCACCTAAGAAAACTCTCGATAATAATCAATAATTCTGCTCTCAAGAATTTCAAAGTTTAAGTTTTCAAAGGATTGAATTTTGGAATTTCAATAGGGAATGGATCAAATTTGGAACATTTTGCTTTGGGAATTCGAAGGAAGAAAAGTAGGAGAAATCACAAATTCGAAGTGAACTTCGGTAATTTCCCGACTATCCTATTGTTTGGCTTGAGTTTAGGAAAGTCCTAATATTTATTTAATGTTTTGATCTTGCCAATTTTAATTAATTAGGGCTTATATTTGTATGATAAAATCACACAAATAGCCTCGAAGATGTGAGGGTTTATGTCGTATCAGACGACTACCTCAGAATCCTAAGACCGGTTAGGGCTTAATTTGCAATGCAAATGCCTAACGAAGAGTTGAGAGTTTATGTTGCACTAGGAAAACTACCTTGAAGTCCTATGGCCTTGTTATTTAATTCTAGGAAAGTTTTGCTGAAGTAGACTCAGGTTTTGCTGATGACGATGGCCGTGCTGCCCACCATGCTCCGAGCTCCTTGTTGTTGCAGAGGTTTAGTTTTAGAAATCATAAATCAGGGGATGAGAAAAGTGTTTTGGTTTAGATAAAATCTTAATTTCCAAGTGTTTTTTATGTTTTAATTAAAACAAATCTTAAAGTTGATTATAACGACACCGGTTAAGATCCCACGGTTCCATGCTTCCGGCATCATTATTTTTATCGGATTCACTTGGTCCAGATGAATTTGCTAAACTCAACTGAATGAGTTCCACACTTTCATTTAGACCGTGGGAAATCCTGTTAGCAACACGTAGGTTACATCATCCGAGGTATTCCCGATCATCCAACAGGATGTTTTAATTTAATTGTAATTGTAGTTTTGTGTTACGTTTGTGATTAAATTTTGAGTTGTTTTATATTTTGAAATGTTGTGGCGGTGAATTTTATCTTGCAATGACTTTTAACTTAGTTTTGGTTTCAATTTTAGGGACTATCTTAAAGGTGTGGGTTTTCATGCAACAGTTGTTTATCATGCAAGAAAAGTAAGTGCGATGTGATTAATGAAATTGCAATAATGTAAATTGCAAGAAAGTAAATCTGCAATAAAATAAAAGCGTACCTGGAGGGTCTTCTCGTCATCCCAAGCCGCACTTAAAACACAATTAGAATATTTAAGCAAGTTCCTAGGTAAAGCTAAGGGAAGGGTTATGGTTTTCTACCAAATTCCTAATCCTATAACTTAGTCATTTCCTATGACGTCTAGGTTCTTTGTGTTTTGGTTTGAGGACGATTTTCTTCATCAAAGAACAATTGAGTTCAATTGTTCTTATAAACATCCTATCATATTGAGAAAGTGTTTAAGAAGAATCTTAAACATCTTTTCAATATTGCTTAGAATTGTTTTAAGTCCAAATGGATTCAATTACACAAATGAATTAATCGTCCAAGAGTCTCAAGTTTTGTTATCTTGCTCGATGAACTAGGACATTTGAATATCCTATAGGTGAAGTAACATTTCATTTAATATTACGTTTAGGAGTTATGATAACTAAAGCTTTCGAGGGTAAATTGATGTTCAAATGGTTTGTGATTTAAATTAATTTCCATTAATGGGTTTAAATTTGGAATAGTGTTCAAGTTATTTTAGATTTATTTTGAATTCTTTATGTCTTTGGTGATGTTATATTTAATTCAACTTAATTTAATTTAATTTAATTTAATTGAGTTTTTAATTTAATTTAATTCAATTTAATTCAATTTAGTTTGATTTGATGTTACACTAAATTAATTTGATTTGATTTAATTTTAATTTAATTTGATTTAATTTAATTTAATTTAATTTAATTTTATTTAATTTAATTTTAATTCATTTAATTTGATTTTTAATTTGGTTTAACTTAATTTAATTTGGTTTTATTTATTTAATTTAATTTAATTTAATTCATTTAATTTAATTTAATTTGTTTATTTAATTTAATTTAATTTAATTTAATTTAATTCAACTTTTAATTTTAATTTAATTTAATTTAATTTAATCCAATTTAATTTACTTAATTTAATTTTATTTTATTTTTTAATTTTAATTGAAATTTTTAAAAGAGTTTAATAATTTAATTTTAGTTTAATGATTAAGTCTTTTAATGTTTTGAATTTGAGTTATCATTTTAATTAAGAATTGAATATTAATGAGATAATTAATTTAGGGATTTTTAAATTAAAGAATAAATCTCTTCCTAATAATATCCCTATTTTAATAATTCCAATTTTATTATTCTTCCAAATTTAATCAACTATTTAATTAAGGTTTAATCATTTTAAATTGCTTAATGGGTTTCTACCCTTTAATCATTTAAATTTCAATCATCCAAATCAGATTAGGATCAAATATTTTATTTATTAATTTTTTTATTAAACCTAAAGTTTTAATTAAAGGTTAAAATTTTAATTGCCATTTTGCCATTTAAGCTTAATAATTTCATAACTCACTAAATTGAACTCAAATGAACTTGAAATTTTTATATGACTTCACTCATATGTCAATAAAGACATGATAGGAGAAAATGTGATTTTTCTGCATTTAATTTATTTATATAATTATTTTTGGTGGAAAATAGAGATTTCCAAGGAAAATTTAATAACATGACCAAGGGAAAGTTTTTGTCCTTAATAAAATTAGGGGACATTCCTAATGACCAGAGGACCACTTGGACTAATTTTGGTGATTTTTTGAATTATATTATTTTTATTACAATTATTTTAAGTTTTGGAATGTTAATTAATTTAAAAATAAAATAAATGTTGAAAAATGAATTTTATATTTTTCAAAAATCTATCTAATATCAAGGCAATTAGAGAATCAAATTTTACAATTTTTTGATTTTTCTATGATTTATTATAATTATTTTAGTGAAAATGCTAGAAAATACATTTTTTAATTTTAAAATTACCCTAGGGCATTAAAATTTAATATCTCACTAAATAGACCTAAGAAAAATATGGGGTTTATTCCTAAGTGATTAAAATTCAAAATGTGACATTTTGGTGAATTTTATTATTTTTGTGATTTTTTATTATTTTTTTAATTATTAAAATATTAAAATAATATTAAAAATCAACTTTTTTAGAAAATTGAAATTTTAATTTTCTTAAATTCCCCTGATATCAGAGAGGGTCCAAAACCAATTTGGTAAATTTTTAAAAAGTATTTTGAAAGTTATGAATTTTTAAAGTTTAAAATGACTAAATGGCTTAATCAACCCAATTAGTAGGGCTAACCAAGTCCAATTGACCTCAAATTTTTATGGTGGGTTCCTCCGATCCTAAAGGTCAGTGGAGAATTGATTTCAAGTCAATTTGATGTATGGTTAGCTTTAATTAATTAGAGATCCATTTTGGGTGTTTAAGCCAATTAGGGTTGTTTTAAATGAACTAACTCAAAACCTATTTTTCCTAGGGTCCTTCGGTCATAAGGAAAATCACCAAATTTTCCTAGAATTTATTTCACAACATGCTATTTATTGGAATTAAAATACTCAAAACAGTAACATGAATTTGAAAAATCAATAACTTTTCATAGGGATGGCCTCTGACTTTGGAAAATTCAAAGAATGTTCCCAAATTCAGAGGCTTCAAAAGCCCTATGGTCTCATGCCATGGTGAATTGTATACATGCATGGAGAATTAAAAATATGCAGAGAGTAAATAAATTATTAAAAATAAAATACTTGATAAAATTAAATAATTTCTTTTCCACATTATTCTCCTCTCGTTCACCGAGCAAGAGGGTATTTTTATTTTTTTTTTCGATTTTTCTACACAAAGTTATGAATTTTCGAAGTTTAGGGAATTAAATAAATCGAAAAATCCCTAATTTTCTATTTATCCACGCGGCGCCGCGTCAACCTCGGCGACTCCGAACGCACACGCATCGCGCTCCCATTCGACGCCGCCATCTGAGTCAGCAGCCCGGGCCCCGCGGTTCTCATACCGTCTCCTGATCCGACGCGATCCTGGCCGTCCGTCCGCGTGTGTATTGAATGGACGGCATCCGTTCATCGTCCCCAAGTGTCCTCACCCGAGAGCCATCCACACTAAATCCCTAATATCTCACTCGATACTCAATGGATTTTCATGTTCTTATGCTCTATGGATTCGTCTTGGAGAGACAAACACATCAATACGGTGATCATGCATTGAAATTAAAGCATTTGAAATGGAGAATCTCCAGAAGCTCGGGATGAAGAATTAGCTCATACCTTTGCTTAGAGAAGTGTGGCTTCGATCTGAAGGTTGTTGCACCTTCGATTGGATCCCGGCAAGCTCCGGATGAAGTCTCCCGGTCCAGTGAATTGTCCAGGTGGGATTTCGACCAAGCCCGATCACAAAGCTTGGAGGTCCGGAGCAACCGGGTGGCCCGGAGATGGGGCTTTTGTTGGTGGACACCTTCCCTTGGTCTTGTGAAGGTGTAGAACCAATCAATTTGGGGATTGGCTCACTGTGGAGAAGTGTCCTGGTTTTGGGCCTAGATTTCAACTCTGAAATTGAGCTCGCGGAGAAGAAATGGCGGGGGGATCTCGAGTGGGGATCAAGTGCTCTGTGTATGGGGAGGAATCTGGAACAATTTTGGCAGAGTTTCCTTAAGGTTTTGTTTTAGCACCTCTCATGGCCGAGAGGGGTGGTGTTTAAATAGGAGAGGGTGGAGGGCCTCCCAGGGCGAGTTAGGGCTTGAGATCAGCTGCTCTTGGCAAGAGAAGAACAGCTCCAATGTCCACTGGGGATGGGGCAGCTCAGCAGGTGAGAATGCCAAGTTGGGCTCACATGTGAGCTCTCGGCCATGGTGTTTTCCGGCGACCTGGTGGCTGGCCGGCCAGGCATTGGTCACTCTCGTGGTCAGGAGATCCAGGGCTTGAAGTTGGTGAAGGCAATTGGGCTTGGACATGTGTAAAGTGTTTGAATCAAAGTAGAATGGGGTATGGGTATATTTTGGCTCAAATTGGTCAAATGCATGGATTGGGCTAGGTGCACCTTCCCATGGCTAGTTTGGGCTGAAGATAAAGTGGTTTAGGTCAGCTTAATTAGTGGGGAAGGGTCACCATCCAAGTACAATTAAGTTTAAGCATGGTTTAGTGGAGTCATGGAAGTGGCTAAATCACCCTTACGGGAATCATTAAAGGACTCCCTCCTTTTGCCAAAAATGACATGGTGATGTGTAAATTGGCTGCCATGGCTTGCATATGGCTTGTGCATGGCTTCATGGCTCCATTTGGCTTGGGAAAAGGTTGGGTCAATTTCATAAAAATGGATTTTAGGAATTTTTGGTAATTTGATGGAAATTTGTATGAGACTTGATTTGGAATGATTTGATGATGAATTTAGGACTTAGGGATGATTTTAATTGAATGGATGATGTAGAGAAATATCATGTGGGCTTTGGGACCAATTTTGGGCCTTTGGATGTGGTGAAGGATGGGCTTTTAAAATGGTTTAGGAAAGTGGGCTTTTGAATTTTAAAATGGATTTTGGGATGAAATTTTGTAAAGAGGTTGGGCCAAATAATTGTTGGGTTTAGCTCATGGATGTATCATGAGTGACTTGAAGCAAATTGGGAGTGATTTGGGTTTGAATTGGGTTGAATTTGGGCTCTTTTGGTGAATGGGCCAATATAGGTCCAAGTGGGCCAAGTTGGGCCAATGTTGGGCTAGGGTTGAAATTGATGTAAAATTAATATTGAGAAATGTCTATGGGAGTGTTTCAAAGAGGTTTTGACTTTGGTTGGGCTTTGATTTTGGGGTTTGGGCCCATTTGGGTTAGGTTTGGGTTTAGGTCAAAATTGGGCCTTAAGGCCAAAAGTGAAATTGGATCCAAATATCAATCAAATTGGACTTGGATTTGGTCTAGATTGGTGTTGGGAATGTTGAATTGAAGTTTAGAATTGAATTGGACCAGAATTTGGGTCAATTGGGTAGGTTTGGTTTGACATTGGGTTCACTTTGGGTTAAAATGGGTCAAATTGGGGGTTTTGACAAAAGTAGGGTAAATTGACAAAATTGGCCCATGGTGTAGTTGGACAAAATGAAATTGGGAATATTTGGGATTTACTGGAATTTTCTGGGAATTTTCTGAATTTTTGGATTTTTGGGTCGAGGGGGTATTTTGGGTATTTGGAGGGTATTGGGAGGTATTTTTGGAATTTTTGGTATTTTTGGGTATGGATGATCAATTTAAGTGATGTGGAAATGTTTGGGATTGATTTTGAGGAATCTTGGGTGATTTGGAAATTTTTGAGAAATTTGGGTAGTTTCAAGGGTTTTGGGTAGGTTAAGCGGGTGTAGGGTCCCGGGGGTCAAAAATTGAAAATTTGGAAAATTGAAAATTTGGAAAATTGAAGATTGGGTAAATTTGAGTGGAATGAAATCATTTTGGTTGAGCCATGAAGCCACATCAAGCCCACATGAGTCATGAAGGGACTCATTTGAGGCATCCACTATGTTGTTCCTAACCCTCTTAGCCAAGGGCTTAGGGGTTAAGGACCATCCATGTGAATCACCTACATGAGTCAGGAGGTCAAGTTAGGTATGGGTATGGTTTTAGGAGGTGTGTGAAAGTGTAGTGTATTGTGTGTGTAAGTCAGCCCTCACTGGACCGAAGCCACCGGTGGTAGTCCTAAGGCCAAAGAGTCCCATAGGAACTCATCCTTTAAACTTCCACATTTGATTTCAACCCTCTAGGTGATTAGGGGTCTACGATCAAGTTTGTGGAATTTGCAGGGAGTTAAGAAGTGGTTTGAAATTCTAGAAGGTGGGTCCCAATTCTAGTCCTCTAAGATAGTCAAAGGAAAAGCCTAAGGCTAGATCCTAAGTACTAAAGAGAAGAAGAGAAGACCTCATCAAAAATGAGGTCAACAAATGGACTCCCGATAGGTGTGGTGAGTCGACGGAGCACACCGCGCGTATTGGTGTTGACCGAAGCGATCAGCAAAACCAACACGGATGTCCAAGTGACAAACTTAGGACGAAGTAGAAGAGTTTCCGTCGGGGAGTGTCAAGCATATCTCCGAAACCGGAGATTCCCGAACTCTCGGCTGGGAAAGGAAAAGGAGGTGAATTCCAAATCACATGATGCGGGGAAATTCAATTTAAATTTTATTTTGTTTCAATTTAAGTTTGGATGTGCGAGTTTAGATTTTGAGTTTTAATTTAGATTGAAGTTTGTCAAAATTAATTTGAAGGGATTTGATTTGAAATGAAAATTGGAATTTTGAGGTTTTAGATGTAACATCTTCAACCCCAAAAGAAGATCGAATCGATTGGATTGGATCATTACAATGAGGAAAGATCTCAGAGTAATGCGGTATTGGATGTAAAATCCTTAACCCTAAGAGTTTGATTTTGATGTATTTCATCGCTGTAGGGAAAGAATCCCAAAGCAGTGCAGTTTCGGATGTAAAATCCTTAACCCCAGGAATTTGATTTGATGTATTTCATTGCGATAGGGAAAGAATCCTAAAGCAATGCAGTCTTGGATTTAAAATCCTCGACCCAAAAGTTTGAATTTGATGTACTTCATTGCGATAGGGAAAGGATCCTAAAGCAATGCAGTCTTGGATGTAAAATCCTCGACCCAAAAGTTTGAATTTGATGTACTTCATTGCGATAGGGAAAGAATCCTAAAGCAATGCAGTCTTGGATGTAAAATCCTCGACCCAAAAGTTTGAATTTGATGTACTTCATTGCGATAGGGAAAGGATCTTAAAGCAATGCAGTCTTGGATGTAAAATCCTCGACCCAAAAGTTTGAATTTGATGTACTTCATTGCGATAGGGAAAGGATCCTAAAGCAATGCAGTCTTGGAATGTAAAATCCTCGACCCAAAAGTTTGAATTTTATGTACTTCATTGCGATAGGGAAAGGATCCTAAAGCAATGCGGTCTTGGATGTAAAATCCTCGACCCAAAAGTTTGAATTTGATGTACTTCATTGCGATAGGGAAAGGATCCTAAAGCAATGCGATCTTGGATGTAAAATCCTCGACCCAAAAGTTTGAATTTGATTGAGATTTGAGATCTGGAAAGATTGAATTTGAAATTTGGAAGGATGAGTTTGAACTCGGTTGAGATTTGACTTGTGATTTGATTTGAAATTTGGAAGATCAAATTTGAAATTTGATCGAGATTGGATTTGAAATTTGATTGAGAATTTGATTTGAGATTTGATTTAACACTTATGTTGATTTTGTTTATCTTTTAATGATTCAAATTTTACTTTATCGTTTATTTAATGTTCATGTGAATTTGGTGTTCGTCATTTTTAAGATTTTTAAGGAAAGTTTTCTTTTATTCTTTTTTTTTCTCTTTTCTGTTCTTTGTTCGAAGTTCATTTAACTTTAATGGTGTTTCCCAGTCAATTTGCACAAAAGAGGTGAAGGCCAAAAATGTGACATGGTCACTTTCATTCCAATCATGTTGAAGATACATCATACAACTCGATCTGGAATACATCTCATACAATCCATGTAGACTCAAAACGGACTATGTATGATCTTTGTTGATCCATCCAAAGAAGCATCTTGTCAAAAATCCATGTCTGAATAGTGGGGTACATGGTCAATAACATTACCTTCCAAGCCATCCTTGGCAAGGATGCCGTATGGATGTACATTGGAGGTGTGATATTTTCCATGTAACTCGCGACTCGTAAGGCCGGAGGCTCTCTAGCTCCGGATCCGGTCGGAAATGGTAAGGTGTCTTCCCGTCGTCCATCCTTCGAAAGTAGCCGAGATCCGCTTCACCGGTACTCCTGGTATGCAATGCTTAGCGATATCCGCTCCGTTGCCCTTCGGCATCATGACGGAATCTACCGGTAAAGGTATCTTCACCGGCCCTCGGAACTCACCCGGGCTCGCTATCCGGAGGTCGGATCCGAACATGATGTTACACTCGTTCGGGAAAGAGATCGTGCGTGAAAGGTTTAACAAAGTCGTAGTGATCTATGTGTGGGGGTATGCGGTCACCCCGCTTGTAGATGTTAATAATGCAGCTATTGGGTATGCGATCTGCGGTAGTACCCTCCATGTTATCAATCTCTTTACCATTCTCTTGATGACTAATGACATCGGATCCACTTGCCCATGACGGAGTACTCCCGGTGGGCTTCCCTTCTTGTCTTCTGCAAAGTTGTAGCAGCATCCGCATTGTATTGTGATTCTTCCCTTCCCTGGCATCCATCTCCGGGGTTCTGAGTATGTGTTTTCCCTCAGGCGGCCTGCTCGGCCCATTCTTTTCAAATCTCGGATGCAGTCCATGATTTGCTGTTGTTCATACTCTGAGAATACGTCTGTATGTAGCTCGAGGCCCTCTAGTATATTGATTCTTCTACCTCTAATTCTCTCGAAGTATTCAAAGGTTTTCTTTTCAACATTCTGCATTCTCTCCAGCTCGTATTCTGGAATGATCTGCAGATGGCGAGGCCACAGTGACATATTGTGGGATATACGGCTCAATCCCTTCACGTTCTCCTCGCATACCTTGGCTCCTCGGGGATGATGCCCGTCGGGACATCCCCGGGGTTGCTTCGCAACAAGGTCATGCATTGCCGGTGGTTCTATCCGGTGGCGTGGTAGCCTTATTTCTTCGATCTTCCGGAGATTTCCCCGGTCCTTTCGTTTTCCTAGGAGCTGGCCTCCTTTCTTCAGGTTCCTGATGAACCGGTGTCCTTGAAGTGTATGTACTGGCATTAGCAACTGTCTCGTCGCGCTGGTCCGCAGCTAGTTTTGTTAACATCTTACGGATACGGCGATTCTTATTTCTTCGTTGCGTTGCTGTGAGAGTAGCTCTTCGAACTTCTTGAATCTCGTGGGCGCGGCGCCGACAAGCTCGCCCTCCGCCGTAGCCACTACGGACTTCATTTTCTTATCTTCTTCGGTGTTTGCCTTTCTTTTCTTCGTCTGCTGGATTGGTGGCTTGGGCCACCCACTTTCATCACTCGTCCGCCCGGCGATTCTTCTCGGTCAACTGGGACCCAGTCACTTTCCTCGTACTGTAGGCCTGCTGGTGCGAAATCCGAGTCAATCTCGATTATCGCTCCATCTTTCACCCTCTTTTCATCGAGTGCAAGGCTTATGCCATTCTTAAAGTTCAGGACCAACCGCCCGTTCGACATTTCCCTGCGAAAAGACAAGGAAAAGGATCAGGGGCTGTACTAAGAACAAGAACATTAAGAAAATGTTTATTAAAGACACTTTTTTTTATATATATTTTTTTTATATTTTCGAATTTAACAGGAATGAAGTAGGATAAGATCAGGGAAGAGATTTTGATTTGGAAAAGAAGACAAGGAAAACTTAATTATCATGACTTTATTTATCTTAGCACATTTTTTATTATTTTTGGGTTCGGACCCAGTCATAAGTAATTACTTCACCCGTGTTTCTTAGGGATGAAGAATTCATTCCTTCGAAACATCAGGTAGCGTAATACTTTTTCAAGTATCGTCCGTTGATCGGAAGCATATGTCGTTCTCCCCGGCAATTCACTAGCCGGTAGGAACCTCCCGAGTATACTTGCTTCGACCACAAACGGTCCTTCCCAAGTGGGTTCAAATTTTCCTCCGATCTTGCGGTGTGCAAGAATAGGTCTCTTGAGAACGAGAACTAAGTCACCAACTTTGAAGGTTCTTGGGCGGACCAGTTTGTCATGGGCTTGAACCATCTTAGCTTGGTATAGTTCTAAATTCTATTGCGCTGCAAGCCTTTTCCCTTCCAGGCTTTCTAATTCTTTGAGTCGTAATTTGGCGTTCTCTTCGTCGTGATCTTATTTGCAATCGCAATTCCGAGTGAAGGAAGCTGAACCTCTAAAGGTAACACTCGCCTCGGACCCATACACTAGAGCGTAAGGTGTAGCTTGAGTAGGAGTTCGAAGGTTGTACGGTAGGCCCATAAGGCTTCTAACAACTTCTCGTGCCAATTTCTCTTATTATCGTCCAAGGTTTTCTTTAAGATTTGAACGAGAGTTTTTTAAAAGCCTCGGCGAGGCCGTTTGCTCTTGGGTAGTAAATTGTTGAGTATCGCCGGTCGATTCCGTGTTTCCCGACAAAATTGTTAATTTGCGTGCTTCGAATGCCGACCCATTATCCGAGATGATCTCGCGCGGCACCCCGAAACGGTAGACAACTTGGTTCTCGAAAAGCCGTAGTACGTGGTGTGCTTTCACTTCTCTAAGTGGAACTGCCTCTGCCCACTTGGAAAAGTAATCTATAGCCGCAAGAATGAAGCGATGTCCTTTTGAAGATGGTGGTTCTATCGGACCCACTATATCTGTGCCCCAACATTCAAATGGCCACGACGCAATTGTCGGGTGTAGCACATTTGGAGGTTGGTGTAGAACCACTCCGTGCACTTGGCATTGGTGACAGCTCTTGGCGATTTTCATGCAGTCGGTCATCATCGAGGGCCAGTAGTACCCTAGTCTTTTAATTTTCATCTTCATCTTCGGACCCGACTGGTGAGCGCCACAGAGTCCTGAATGTACCTCTTTAACAATTTCATGGGCCTCAGACCCGCTTAGGCACCTTAGCCACATTTGATCAAAAGACCTTCTATACAATGTGTTGTTTATTAATGCGTAAGACAGAGTTCTTTTCTTGATCTGATGGGCTAGCGACCTATCGTCTGGTAGCTTTCTCGTTTGCGAGTAGTTTATCGATGGTCGTCGCCAATCTTCCGTGTTTTCCATCACCGCTGCAATCGATTCTTTTTCTTTTTCGATTTGTGTATTGTGTCTATGTCGAGTCGTGATAGGACCCGTCGTCCGTGAACCGACACTTCTATTGATTCATCTTGCAAACCGGAAAATTCTTTTGCGAGACGGGCTAAAGCATCTCGCTAAAGCATTTTCTTTTGCGGGAATTTTGTAGATCGTCACATTTGGAATCTGTTCCAACAGTTGTATATGGCATACTTGGAAGTATTGTTCGAGTCTTGGCTTTAAAATTTTGTACTCGTCCGGCGATCCGTTGAATGATTAACTTTGAATCCCCGTAGATGTTGATGTCCGTTATCCCCATTTGAATGGTTAATTCCGAGTCCCGTTATGAGGGCTTCGTATTCCGCTTCATTGTTTGTACACGGTTCCGTCAAGTGGTAGGAGTATCTTAACATCCCCGCTCCGGTGTTATAAAGATTAGCCTCGATTCCCGCCTTACGGGCACTATCACTTGCGGTTCTTCGTCTTTGTGCGGCTCGAAGATGCTCCGTCGAAATATAATTCCCAACGTCGATCATCGTGGTCTTCTAGATTCATTATTTGTTCATCCGGCAAATCGCCATTGAGGGAGATTCTGCCGCAAAGGGTGTGTCTGCGAGAAAGTCCGCTAAGACTTGTCCCTTTACGGCACGCGGAGGCACGAAAGTTATATCGAATTGCAATAATATCGTTGACCATCCGGCAAGTCCGCCGGAAAGTGTTGGACGAGTCATCAAGTATTGCAATTGATTAAATTTCGAGATCGGGTTGACCTTATGAGAAAGCATGTAGTGCCCGAGCTTTTGAGCGGCGAAGATCGGGGCCAAACAATGCTTTTCAATTGCGGGATACCTTACTTCCGTCGGAAGTAAACGACCGCTTAAGTAGTAAAGAGCATTTTCTTTACCCTCATCATTGACACTGGCCAACAGGGGCTCCGAGAGAGTCGTCTAAAGCCGCGGTGTAAAGTATCGACGGTCTACACTGAGACTGGGACAGCTAAGACGGGAGGTGTCATTAAATATTGTTTAATGTCCTCGAAGGCCTTCTGGCATTTCTCTTCCCAAATAAATTTGGCGTCTTTTTAACTAGTGCCGAGAAAGGCCGACACCTACTCGACGAGTTTGAGATAAAGCGTCGAAGATATGCCGACTTCCTTGAAAAGATCGTAGTTGTTTTAAGGTTTTGGGAGGCAGCATTTCTAAGATAGCTTTAATCTTTTCCGGGTCGATTTCAATTCCACGATGTCGGACAACGAATCCTAAGAATTTCCGGAGGTGACGCCGAAGGCTCATTTTAAGGGATTCATCTTAAGGTTAAATTGTCTTAATCATTCGAAAACAATTCTCAAATCATACGAGTGGTTTTCCTTTACTTTGCTTTTGATGACCACATCGTCCATGTAGCATTCGACTTGATTGTGGATGAGATCATCAAAAATTCTTGTCATTGCTCTCCGGTAGGTTGCTCCTGCGTTCTTCGATCCGAATGGCATCATCGTGTAGCAAAATACTCCGATCGGCGTTCCGAATGTTGTAAGCATTTCATCTTCTGGAGCCATTTTTATCTGGTTGTATCCCGAAGATCCATCCATGAATGAGAATATCTCATGTGTCGAAGCAATGTCGATCATCAGTTCCGGGATCGGTAGAGGGAATTCATCCTTTGGACATGCCTTATTTAAATCTCTGAAGTCCACACATATTCCGATCCGACCATTCTTCTTTCGATCGGTACCACATTGGCTAGCCATGTCGGGTATTGTTCTTCACGGACAAATTTAGCGTCTATTAGCTTTTTAACTTCGGCTATGACTTGTTGTTCAATTTCTAGACACATTCTTCCGGGACCTTGCTCGACTGGAACGAGTAGGATCCACTCCTAGCTTATGAACCGCGACCTCCGGAGCTAATCCCGGCATTTCATCGTAGTTCCAAGCAAAACGGTCTTTAAATTCCATTAATAACTTGATTATTTCTTCGGAGTCTTCTTTATTGAGTAAGGAGCTAACAAAGGTAGGTCTAGGTTCTTCGCTAGTACCTAAGTTAACTTCCGTTAACTCATCTATTGTAGATTTGATTTCTTCTTCGAATTCTGGTGGAGCGTCTCCAATTTATAAATCTTCGAGTTCGTCTATAGTTTCCATGCAGTTTTCATTAGACTCGCAAGTGACAACCAAGCAAAATTCGGTATCGTCAATCGATCCTACGTGCCGAATCCGAGACCATTCTTTGAATTGGGCGGACGACCGGAATTATTCCATAATTTTTCAAAACGTTGTGATTGACCTTTTGTTCATTATCGAGGTAAGAAACCACGTTGAATTAAATTTTGAACACAGGGAGAGTACAACTCAAAAGGTAATTCCATTAATTCTGATGAAGTGACATCTTCGAATTGTACATTATTTTCAGTTTTGGAGGAAGAAGCACCACGGTAGAATTTGATTGGCTTTGTACCGTCGCTATGTACCTCTTTGACCACCATACCCTCGATCTTGCTAGACTGGATCGGGGTTAGGGTCATAGTATGTACGTAGTGGTTAATCTTTTTGTACATTGATTTGTATTCTTCGTTCTTCTCATCTTCGAGAGAGATCTTGAATTGCGGCTTCTTCTGACTTATTGTCGCTGCTTCTTGTTTGATTTCTTTTTCTTCTTCGAACTATCTTCCCAATCAACATTGATGGCCGGTTTCTTCCGTCCAACTCGTCCTAGCGTCTCTACCATGGCCTCGTCCCCAGCCTCGACCTCGGATGCGAGTTGTGGAGAAACCTTCACCATCTCGCCGGAAGGGAGTGGTGAGTGAGTCGTTGGACTAGAACTTCGGGTTCTTCGTTGTCCCGAATTTTCTTTGCTTCATTTGTTATGGTATCTCTCGGAGAAAATTATTTTCTTTGGAGGTGCATAATAAGTCTGCTTCTTCATGGATTCCAATCTCATGTACGGAGAATGGTTGTAAGTCACCTTTGATGCACTCGTTCCCCTCCATCGTAGTATTTGATGCACCGATGTAGAGATGATGGTACCATCCCGTTTTCATGTATCCATGGTCGGCCCAAGTAGAGCGTTGAACGACGTTTCTGAATCAATTATGTGAAATTTTGCGGTTGTCTTTGCTAAGTCACCGGTCTTCATTAGTAGCGTTATTGATCCGAGGGCTCTTTCTCCTTTCTGGTTGAATCCTCTTAATAACATTTTGTCGGCCTTGAGCTCACGAGCATCAATTTCCAAGTATGCTAGTGTTCGAAGACTCATTATATTGATTGATGCTCCTGGATCCACCAATACTCTGAGAGTGTAAACTTCCCAATTGTAACTCGAAATGTACAATGGTCGGTTGTGATCCGTCGTCCCAAGTAGTAGGTCATTGTCCGTGAAGGTAACACCTCGCTGTTCCTTTAACGAACAAACCTCATCTAAGGAATCTCCAGCCATTTGAGCTAAGCAAGTTTCTGGATCAAGTAAGGCCTTGATCAGAGCTTCTCTCATCTCTTTTGAAAAGATGAGGGCGTCGTAGATGCTCAGTTTGGCCGGTAGTTTCCTAAGATGGGCTAGCACGTTGTAGTCCACTTTATTTTCATGCGTCTCGGCTTCTTCTCGAATGGGTATTTCTTCTGCCGGGGTTGGTTCTTCTTGAACAACCACACGCTTTCCTTTGTCTTTTGGACCCATTCTCGGAGGTAGAACTCTTCCACTTCTTAAGCCGACTTCGTAATTTCTTCTGAATCTAGTGTTGAGCTTGTCGGTGTCTCCTCCTGAATCGGAATGACAGGCTCTTCCGGATTATCCTCAGAATCTGAAGGCTCTAACTCTATCGTGACTGGAGCTCCTCGAAAATCGCAAATAGATTCGTTGCTTGTTGAACTCTCGTAGCCTCCTTTATGGATGCCTTCTTCGTTATTTTGCTCGTCGAGATCGTGTATGATTTGAGAATTGTCGTTGATGTCGAAATCGATGTCCGGATTGTCGCTAGTTACGTAATCGTTAGAAACGAGTCAAAACGTAGCCAACGCCATCACCCTTATGATTATATGATCCCACCGAAGTGAGCAGATAATCATACAAAATCAGAGGTTCGAGGGATTTCTCCCCTGAATCGGAAACAACTATCCTAGGATAAGCAGCCCCTAGTCTAGCCTTAGGAGTCTTAGTCCTCTCTTCTTCGTCGATTTTCTTCTTCTCTTCAATCGTCTCCCGTTGAGGTGGTTCTTCTATCGCAAGTGATAAGTATCGGCTTAACGAGGTCTCGAACTCCGAATTGAGGCTCGCACCGAGGCGGTTTGGATGCTTGTCTAAAATCTTTTCGAAGACCTCGTCCGGGCGGTAGTCCATCCATTGTCGGTCGTGTAGGGATCTATCGGAATGATGGGATCGGTTGAGATAACATTGACGGAACCTCCTTTCGGGGTTCCTTCATGTACTCCTTCGGGATCGTTATATTCCCTTTCCGAAGGTTGTCGTTGAGCCAACTTTCGAAGGTAATGCAATCTTCTATCTTGTGCCCAAGCATCCAGTGGTAGGGGCAAAAGTTGGGATCACCTTTCTTGTTGACTTCCTCAAGTCTATTAGGCTCTGGCAGCTGGAAATCTGGAGTCTTCATCAGACTACGGAACATTTTTCGGCACTGCTTCATTCTTGAACGGATATTCTCTGCTCAGAAGCTCCCTTAATGTACGTTGCGGACGAGGCGGTTGTTCATACTCGTGGAGATGATCGATAGCTGGGCCGGGGTTGCCGGTAATCTCGTTGTGGTTCGTCGCGGCCGTTCGCGTGGTATTTGCATCGGTTGCTTGCCTTTGTCAACTCGCTGCAACGATCCCGGATTTCTTTTCAAAAGTCTTCACAGGCTTTTGCTTGTCCGTCTTGTCGGTGAAACTTACTTTCTTCGCCTCTTCTTGCAAGCTTCCGGCCTTGCTTAGCAACTTCTCGAAAGTCTTAATAGTGAATCCTTTGAGGAGAAGTGTTATCGGGCCGTGAATGCTTTTAAGTAAAATGCCGACTGCATGTTGTTCTTGCAGTTGCGGTTCACATTTCATGCTTAAGTTCTTCCATCGAAGTATGTAATCCACCAAAGTTTCATTCGGCTTTTGTTTCTCTACCACTAAATCACCTATAGTGATGTAGTGCTGAGCTCCGGCGAATCGCTTGATGAAGAGGTTCTCTAGCTCTGAGAACGTCTTCACCGAACCATTTGGTAATTCTGCATACCAGTCGAAGGCGATTCCTGACAGACTGCTGACGAACTGTCGGAAGAGCAATGCATCGCTCCCGCCGGCATTACAACAACTGGCACAAAAGTGTGCAACATGCTGTCGGGGGTTCCCGGTTCCGTCGAAGGTCTTGAACAGAGGTGGTACGAAGTCTTTCGGGTATTGGACAACGTCGAATTCTTCTGGGTAAGGCCTACCCGTCCGAATGGATGTCCCGCTCTTCGATTGTGCTAAGGCTTCTCGCACCTGCTGTTCCACCAAGTTCTTGATATCCTTTTCAGGGATCATACTTTGTGTTGTATCCTTTTTCAGTTATCATCCTCATTGACGGATGTAATCTCCTTTCCTCCGTCTACAATGTGAATGACCTCTCGGGGGTGTCTCTCTTTGTGGTCGCACTCGACTGCGGAGAGTGGCCGGAGCTACGACCATCTCTTCCATCCTTTTCGCCATTTGAGCGATCGTGTCGTCTTTCTCCCGAAGCTGCCTTCTCATCGGTCCGGCTCCTCTCTTCTCGCGGCTGCAGGAGCACCTTGCGAAGCCGATGAAGCTCGTGTTTCGATCTTGTTGATTTCTGCATATTCGTCGTCCATGAATTCCGATGAATCAATCTCGTCTCCGAACTTTTCTTCTCTTTCTTTTGCCAATCGTCGGTTATCGGTTCTCAACTTTTCCATGGCATCTTCTAGCGGGGCTTTCTGTGTGTCTTCGCGGTTGTCATGTGATAGCTGCCGGGTCCCCTTTATCGCAGTAGCACTTTCTTCAGATTCAAGTCTCCGAGCGAGACTTTCTTTCTAGGGCTGTTGTTTCAATCTCAATTGCCCAGGTAGTGGGACGCCATACCATCCTTCTAGCGGAAGGTGCTAGGACCGGATGGTCCGTCGGCCAAATGCTCGGAAGGTGGTATCCTCCCTAATCTGTAATCCCGAGACGACGACGGGCGGACTAGCCTTCATTCTTTTACTTGGCTTTTCCGTCATGATGGCGGGTTCTACTCGGGGCCCAAGACGGGATTTGATCGGCACCCGCCCTATCCTTCGTAGAATCTCCGATACGGGGCGGTTTTCTTCTTTGCTAACTTTTCTACCAAAGTTTGCAGTCGAGCAAACGGCGTAGTTCTAGTCCTTTTCTTGCGGTTATCGTTGTAGTATGCGGGCTGAGGCAATGCGGCAGCAATCTTGCAAACATTTTCCTCGTCCTCTGCGGCGGAGAGGGGATGGAACCTGCTTCCTCCCAAAAGTGGTATGTATTCAGGCAGCGGTGTATATTCTGGCATTTCTGGGATTTCCTCCAGGAAAGCAATTTCGCAGCTACGGCTTCTCCGGCGATCCTTCTACTTCGTTTCTTCTTTGGGTCCTTGTCGGTGATGGAATCTTTGAACCTGGACCCGATTTCGAAAACGAAGGTCTCACGGAAGATCTCGTACCCTCCATGGTAACGGGTTTACCATAATTCCGGATTTCTTTCCCCTTTAATTTGGCGAAGTCGGGGTAGGTGCGAAACAACTAGACCGAGTGGGGGTAGTAAGAACGAGTCCTCCCGCGGACGAGCGGTACTCCTCTCGGTCGGGATCCTTTGCGGGGAGGAAACTCTTGGGTCGACCTAAGGTTGAACTCAGCGCGGCTTCTCGGCTTCGGATACCTTGTTCGTCGGTGCAAAAGGGAGACGTCGGTGATCTTGACATTCGTGTTTTCAAATCCTTGTCCAAATCGGATGATCCCATTGTCGGGCGGACTCATCCTTATAGACGGCGAAGTCCAAGTCCGTTGGTGAAGGAGAAAATCGGCTTTGGGGCTTCCATTTCTGCAGGGTAGATTCCGGTTTGTCGATCCCAAGTTATGCTTCTTTTCTTTAGGACGAAAAAAAAGGAATTGAAAAAAGAGTCCGAACTCATTCTTATTCAAGTATTTATAAGAAGGAATCATTTGTTAAAAGAATCATTTATTAGAGGGTTCGTTTATTTAGAACGAAATGTTCAAAGGTGTAGAGAAGGTAAGGAATCCGATTCGTAGTTGGAAAGGAAAAGGTCTTATGCAAGACTTCTCGTCTCGAAGGATCACTCCTAAACTAACACCTATCGGGGTCCACCCCACCTCAAAAATGAGGTAAAAGGATCTCGGAACCTCTCGCTTATGGGTGTCTAAACAGTGGCTCCTAAATCCGAGAGAATGTTGGCTATACTTGTTCAAGGTAGAAATGAACATAGTATTCCAACGGAAAGAAGGGTAGTTTGATCCATTAAGGACATGGATGCACTACCGATTTTTGAAAGCAGAATTATCTGATTATAATGGAGAGAGGAATTCTCCCCAGCGGAGTCGCCAGAAGTTGTCGGCATATTTTTTAGGTTGTGTGTTTTATTTTGAAAAGGGGGTCGCCTAACAGAAGTTTTCGGCGAATTTTTAATTTAATTTAAATGAATAATTTGAAAAGTAGTATTTGATTTTGAAAATAATTTTAAATTTGAAGGTTTTAAGATATGAGATTAAAACGATCTCACATCCCAAATAGTTTATATAAACGAGCACCGCACCACAAACCGTGTATCTATCCCTAAGGATAGACACACCGCTTCGACGATGGGGCTCGATTAAATAAACTAGAAGATTTGTGACATCCGTTTGGTCCGCGAACCAATTTTATAAGCCGACAAATTCCCTCGCTTAATATGAAAGCATTAAACAGGGTTTATATTACTCGGGTTCTTTAAAATTCTCTATAAGGGCAAGCCCCTATAGTTAATTACATCTTAAGTGACGGGAATCACCTAAGAAAACTCTCGATAATAATCAATAATTCTGCTCTCAAGAATTTCAAAGTTTAAGTTTTCAAAGGATTGAATTTTGGAATTTCATTAGGGAATGGATCAAATTTGGAACATTTTGTTTTGGGAATTCGAAGGAAGAAAAGTAGGAGAAATCACAAATTCGAAGTGAACTTCGGTAATTTCCCGACTATCCTATTGTTTGGCTTCGAGTTTAGGAAAGTCCTAATATTTATTTAATGTTTTGATCTTGCCAATTTTAATTAATTAGGGCTTATATTTGTATGATAAAATCACACAAATAGCCTCGAAGATGTGAGGGTTTATGTCGTATCAGACGACTACCTCAGAATCCTAAGACCGGTTAGGGCTTAATTTGCAATGCAAATGCCTAACGAAGAGTTGAGGGTTTATGTTGCACTAGTGCAAACTACCTCGAAGTCCTATGGCCTTGTTATTTAATTCTAGGAATGTTTCTTGAAGTAGACTCAGGTTTTCGCTGATGACGATGGCCGTGCCGCCCACCATGCTCCGAGCTCCTTGTTGTTGCAGAGGTTTAGTTTTAGAAATCATAAATCAGGGGATGAGAAAAGTGTTTTGGTTTAGAGAAAATCTTAATTTCCAAGTGTTTTTTATGTTTTAATTAAAACAAATCTAAAAGTTGATTATAACGACACCGATTAAGATCCCACGGTTCCATCCTTCTGGCATCATTATTTTTATCGGATTCACTTGGTCCAAATGAATTTGCTAAACTCAACTGAATGAGTTCCACACTTTCATTTAGACCGTGGGAAATCCCGTTAGCAACACGTAGGTTACATCATCCGAGGTATTCCCGATCATCCAACGGTGACGTTTTAATTTAATTGTAATTGTAGTTTTGTGTTCTGTTTGTGATTAAATTTTGAGTTGTTTTATATTTTGAAATGTTGTGGCGGTGAATTTTATCTTGCAATGACTTTTAACTTAGTTTTGGTTTCAGTTTTAGGGACTATCCTAAAGGTGTGGGTTTTCATGCAACAGCTTGTTTATCATGCAAGAAAACTAAGTGCGATGCGATTAATGAAATTGCAATAATGTAAATTGCAAGAAAGTAAATTGCAATAAAATAAAAGCGTACTCTGAGGGTCTTCTCGTCATCCCAAGCTGCACTTAAAACACAATTAGAATATTTAAGCAAGTTCCTAGGTAAAGCTAAGGGAAGGGTTATGGTTTTCTACCAAATTCCTAATCCTATAGTCTAGTCATTTCCTATGACGTCTAGGTTCCTGTGTTTTGGTTCGAGGACGATTTTCTTCATCAAAGAACAATTGAGTTCAATTGTTCTTATAAACATCCTATCATATTGAGAAAGTGTTTAAGAAGAATATTAAACATCTTTTCAATATTGCTAGAATTGTTTTAAGTCCAAATGGATTCAATTACACAAATGAATTAATCGTTCAAGAGTCTCAAGTTTTGTTATCTTGCTCAATGAACTAGGACATTTGAATATCCTATAGGTGAAGTAACATTTCATTTAATATTCTGTTTAGGAGTTATGATAACTAAAACTTTCGAGGGTAAATTGATGTTCAAATGGTTTCGTGATTTAATTTAATTTCCATTAATGGGTTTAAATTTGGAATAGTGTTCAAGTTATTTTAGATTTATTTTGAATTCTTTATGTCTTTGGTGATGTTATATTTAATTCAACTTAATTTAATTTAATTTAATTTAATTGAGTTTTTAATTTAATTTAATTCAATTTAATTCAATTTAGTTTGATTTGATGTTACACTAAATTAATTTGATTTGATTTAATTTTAATTTAATTTGATTTAATTTTATTTAATTTAATTTTAATTCATTTAATTTGATTTTTAATTTGGTTTAACTTAATTTAATTTGGTTTTATTTATTTAATTTAATTTAATTTAATTCATTTAATTTAATTTAATTTGTTAATTTAATTTAATTTAATTTAATTTAATTTAATTCAACTTTTAATTTTAATTTAATTTAATTTAATTTAATCCAATTTAATTTACTTAATTTAATTTAATTTTTAATTTTATTTTATTTTTTAATTTTAATTGAAATTTTTAAAAGAGTTTAATAATTTAATTTTAGCTTTAATGATTAAGTCTTTTAATGTTTTGAATTTGAGTTATCATTTTAATTAAGAATTGAATATTAATGAGATAATTAATTTAGGGATTTTTAAATTAAAGAATAAATCTCTTCCTAATAATATCCCTATTTTAATAATTCCAATTTTATTATTCTTCCAAATTTAATCAATTATTTAATTAAGGTTTAATCATTTTAAATTGCTTAATGGGTTTCTACCCTTTAATCATTTAAATTTCAATCATCCAAATCAGATTTGGATCAAATATTTTATTTATTAATTTTTTTATTAAACCTAAAGTTTTAATTAAAGGTTAAAATTTTAATTACCATTTTGCCCTTTAAGCTTAATAATTTCATAACTCACTAAATTGAACTCAAATGAACTTGAAATTTTTATATGACTTCACTCATATGTCAATAAAGACATGAGAGGAGAAAATGTGATTTTTCTGCATTTAAATTATTTATATAATTATTTTTGGTGGAAAATAGAGATTTCCAAGGAAAATTTAATAACATGACCAAGGGAAAGTTTCTGTCCTTAAGAAAATTAGGGGACATTCCTAATGACCAGAGGACCACTTGGACTAATTTTGGTGATTTTTTGAATTATATTATTTTTATTATAATTATTTTAAGTTTTGGAATGTTAATTAATTTAAAAATAAAATAAATGTTGAAAAATAAATTTTATATTTTTAAAAAATCTATCTGATATCAAGGCAATTAGGGAACCAAATTTTACAATTTTCTGATTTTTCTATGATTTATTATAATTATTTTAGTGAAAATGCTAGAAAATACATTTTTTTAATTTTAAAATTACCCTAGGCCTTTAAAATTTAATATCTCACTAAATAGACCTAATAAAAATATGGGGTTTGTTCCTAAGTGATTAAAATTCAAAATGTGACATTTTGGTGAATTTTATTATTTTTGTGATTTTTTATTATTTTTTTAATTATTAAAATATTAAAATAATATTAAAAATCAACTTTTTTAGAAAATTGAAATTTTAATTTTCTTAAATTCCCCTGATATTAGAGAGGCTCCAAAACTAATTTGGTGAATTTTTAAAAATTATTTTGAAAGTTATGAATTTTTAAAGTTTAAAATGACTAAATGGCTTAATCAACCCAATTAGTAGGGCTAACCAAGTCCAATTGACCTCAAATTTTTATGGTGGGTTCCTCTGATCCTAAAGGTCAGTGGAGAATTAATTTCAAGTCAATTTGATGTATGGTTAGCTCTAATTAATTAGAGATCCATTTTGGGTGTTTAAGCCAATTAAGGTTGTTTTAAATGAACTAACTCAAAACCTATTTTTCCTAGGGTCCTCTGGTCATAAGGAAAAACACCAAATTTTCCTAGAATTTATTTCACAACATGCTATTTATTGGAATTAAAATACTCAAAACAGTAACATGAATTTGAAAAATCAATAACTTTTCATAGGGATGGCCTCTGACTTTGGAAAATTCAAAGAATGTTCCCAAATTCAGAGGCTTCAAAAGCCCTATGGTCTCATGCCATGTTGAATTGTATACATGCATGGAGAATTAAAAATATGCAGAGAGTAAATAAATTATTAAAAATAAAATACTTGATAAAATTAAATAATTTCTTTTCCACATTATTCTCCTCCGTTCACTCGAGCAAGAGGGTATTTTTATTTTATTTTTCCGATTTTTCTACACAAAGTTATGAATTTTTGAAGTTTAGGGAATTAAATAAATCAGAAAAATCCCTAATTTTCTATTTATCCACGCGGCGCCGCGTCAACCTCGGCAGCTCCGAACGCACACGCATCGCGCTCCCATTCGACGCCGCCATCTGAGTCAGCAGCCCGGGCCCCGCGGTTCTCATACAGTCTCCTGATCCGACGCGATCCTGGCCGTCCGTCCGCGTGTGTATTGAATGGACGGCATCCGTTCATCGTCCCCAAGTGTCCTCACCCGAGAGCCGTCCACACTAAATCCACTAATATCTCACTCGATACTCAATGGATTTTCATGTTCTTATGCTCATGGATTCGTCTTCGAGAGACGAACACATCAATACGGTGATCATGCATCGAAATTAAAGCATTTGAAATGGAGAATCTCCGGAAGCTCGGGATGAAGAATTAGCTCATACCTTTGCTCGGAGAAGTGTGGCTTCGATCCGAGGGTTGTTGCACCTTCGATTGGATCCCGGCAAGCTCCGGATGAAGTCTCCCGGTCCGGTGAATTGTCCAGGTGGGATTTCGACCAAGCCCGATCACAAAGCTTGGAGGCCGGAGCAACCGGGTGGCCTCGGAGATGGGGCTTTTGTTGGTGGACACCTTCCCTTGGTCTTGTGAAGGTGTAGAACCAATCAATTTGGGGATTGGCTCACCGTGGAGAAGTGTCCTGGTTTTGGGCCTAGATTTCAACTCTGAAATTGAGCTCACAGAGAAGAAATGGCAGGGGGAACTCAGTGGGGATCAAGTGCAATGTGTATGGGGAGGAATCTGGAACAATTTTGGCAGAGTTTCCTTAAGGTTTTGTTTCAGCACCTCTCATGGCCGAGAGGGGTGGTGTTTAAATAGGAGAGGGTGGAGGGCCTCCCAGGGAGAGTTAGGGCTTGGGATCGACTCGCTCTTGGCAAGAGAAGAACAGCTCCAATGTCCACTGGGGATGGGGCAGCTCAGCAGGTGAGAATTCCAAGTTGGGCTCATATGTGAGCTCTCGGCCATGGTGTTTTTCGGCGACCTGGTGGCTGGCCGGCCAGACATTGGTCACTCTCAGGGTCAGGAGATCGAGGGCTTGAAGTTGGTGAAGGCAATTGGGCTTGGACATGTGTAAAGTGTTTGAATCAAAGTAGAATGGGGTATGGGTATATTTTGGCTCAAATTGGTCAAATGCATGGATTGGGCTAGGTGCACCTTCCCATGGCTAGTTTGGGCTGAAGATAAAGTGGTTTAGGTCAGCTTAATTAGTGGGGAAGGGTCACCATCCAAGTACAATTAAGTTTAAGCATGGTTTAGTGGAGTCATGGAAGTGGCTAAATCACCCTTAAGGGAATCATTAAAGGACTCCCTCTTTTTGCCAAAAATGACATGGTGATGTGTAAAGTGGCTGCCATGGCTTGCATATGGCTTGTGCATGGCTTCATGGCTCCATTTGGCTTGGGAAAAGGTTGGGTCAATTTCCTAAAAATGGATTTTAGGAATTGTTGGTAATTTGATGGAAATTTGTATGAGACTTGATTTGGAATGATTTGATGATGAATTTAGGAATTAGGGATAATTTTAATTGAATGGATGATGTAGAGAAATATCTTGTGGGCTTTGGGACCAATTTTGGGCCTTTGGATGTGGCGAAGGATGGGCTTTTAAAATGGTTTAGGAAAGTGGGCTTTTGAATTTTAAAATGGATTTTGGGATGAAGTTTTGTAAAAAGGTTGGGCCAAATAATTGTTGGGTTTAGCTCATGGATGTATCATGAGTGAGTTGAAGCAAATTGGGAGTGATTTGGGTTTGAATTGGGTTGAATTTGGGCTCTTTTGGTGAATGGGCCAATATAGGTCCAAGTGGGCCAAGTTGGGCCAATGTTGGGCTAGGGTTGAAATTGATGTAAAATTAATGTTGAGAAATGTCTATGGGAGTGTTTCAAAGAGGTTTTGACTTTGGTTGGGCTTTGATTTTGGGGTTTGGGCCCATTTTGGGTTAGGTTTGGGTTTAGGTCGAAATCGGGCCTTAAGGCCAAAAGTGAAATTGGATCCAAATATCAATCAAATTGGACTTGGATTTGGTCTAGATTGGTGTTGGGAATGTTGAATTGAAGTTTAGAATTGAATTCGACCAGAATTTGGGTCAAATGGGTAGGTTTGGTTTGACATTGGGTTCACTTTGTGTTAAAATGGGTCAAATTGGGGGTTTTGACAAAAGTAGGGTAAATTGACAAAATTGGACAATGGTGTAGTTGGACAAAATGAAATTGGGAATATTTGGGATTTTCTGGAATTTTCTGGGAATTTTCTGAATTTTTGGATTTTTGGGTCAAGGGGGGTATTTTGGGTATTTGGAGGGTATTGGGAGGTATTTTTGGAATTTTTGGT
The DNA here is from genome assembly GCA_022702705.1 of Papilionanthe hookeriana x Papilionanthe teres. Taxonomy (NCBI): domain Eukaryota; kingdom Viridiplantae; phylum Streptophyta; class Magnoliopsida; order Asparagales; family Orchidaceae; genus Papilionanthe; species Papilionanthe hookeriana x Papilionanthe teres. The sequence continues at coordinate 120,898,142 of CM040423.1, read as the reverse complement.
ATTTTTGGGTATGGATGATCAATTTAAGTGATGTGGAAATGTTTGGGATTGATTTTGAGGAATCTTGGGTGATTTGGAAATTTTTGAGAAATTTGGGTAGTTTCAAGGGTTTTGGGTAGGCTAAGCGGGTGTAGGGTCCCGGGGGTCAAAAATTGAAAATTTGGAAAATTGAAGATTGGGTAAATTTGAGTGGAATGAAATCATTTTGGTTGAGCCATGAAGCCACATCAAGCCCACATGAGTCATGAAGGGACTCATTTGAGGCATCCACTGTGTTGTTCCTAACCCTCTTAGCCAAGGGCTTAGGGGTTAAGGACCATCCATGTGAATCACCTACATGAGTCAGGAGGTCAAGTTAGGTATGGGTATGGTTTTAGGAGGTGTGTGAAAGTGTAGTGTAGTGTGTGTGTAAGTCAGCCCTCACTAGACCAGGCCACCCAGGGTAGTCCTAAGGCCAAAGAGTCCTATAGGAACTCATCCTTTAAACTTCCACATTTGATTTCAACCCTCTAGGTGATTAGGGGTCTACAGTCAAGTTTGTGGAATTTGCAGGGAGTTAAGAAGTGGTTTGAAATTCTAGAAGGTGGGTCCCAATTCTAGTCCTCTAAGATAGTCAAAGGAAAAGCCTAAGGCTAGATCCTAAGTACTAAAGAGAAGAAGAGAAGACCTCATCAAAAATGAGGTCAACAACAGACTTTTCTAAAATACGCTTAATCTCTCGATTACAAACTTTAGCTAATCCACTAGTTTGTGGATGATAAGCAGTTGATATCTTATGAATAATATTATAATTTTCTACTAGTTTGTGAATATATTTATTTCTAAAATGAGTTCCTCTGTCAGTGATAATCACTCTCGGCATTCCAAATCTAGTAAAAATATTTTTCATTAAAAATTTTGAAACACTTTTAGCATCACACCTAGGTAAAGCTTGCGTTTCAATCCATTTGGAAACATAATCAACAGCTACTAATATAGATGAGTTTCCAAATGAAGGAATAAAAGGTCCAATGAAATCTAATCCCCAAACATCAAAAATTTCAACTTCTAATATAAAATTCAGAGGCATTTCATTTTTTCTTGATATATTTCCTACTCTTTGGCATTTATCGCAGGTTTTTATATATCTGTATACATCTCTAAATAGAGTAGGCAAGTAGAATCCAGATTGTAGAATTTTATACGCAATTTTATCTGTCCCAAAATGTCCTCCAAAATCAGAATCATGAGATTTTTGAATAATTGGTTCAGTTTCTTCATAAGGCACGCATCTTCTAATAATTAGATCCTTACATTGCTTATATAAGTATGGTTCATCCCAAAAGTATGTTTTAGTATCATGAATGAATTTTTTTTGTTGTTTCAAAGTTAACATAGGTGGTAAAATATCACTTACAATATAATTTACTATATCAGCATACCAAGGTATTTTCCACTCATTTTTATTATACAGTTGTTCATCAGGAAAACTGTCTATAATTTCATTATCAGTATCAGATAATTCATGATATTCTAATCTTGATAAATGATCAGCAATTTGATTATCAGTTCCCTTTTTTTTAACGATCTCAAAATCAAATTCTTGCATTAATAATATCCATCTAATTAATCTTGGTTTAGAAGCCTTCTTTTGCATTAAATATTTTATAGCAGAGTGATCAGTATGCATAATACATTTAGTTCCTATTAGATAAGGCCGAAATTTATTAAAAGCATATACAACTGCAAATAATTCTCTTTCGAGAATCGTATAATTTATTTCAAAGCATCATTTAGAGTTTTACTAAGCATAATATATAACTTTGAAAATCTTATCATATCTTTCGCCCAAGAACTGCTCCTATAAGCATAATCACTAGCATCACACATAAGCTCAAATGGTTTCTCCCAATTAGGTGAAACTATTATAGGTGTTGTAATTAATTTATCTTTTAATAATTCGAAAGTATTCAGGCATTCAGTTGTAAATTCAAATTTCTTGTCCTTTTCAAGAAGTTGGTATAGAGGTTTAGTAATTTTTGAAAAATCTTTTATATAACGTCTGTAGAATCCAGCATGTCCAAGAAAACTTCTTAGCCCTTTCATCGTAGTTGGAGGTGGTAATTTAGCTATAACTTGAATTTTTGCGAGTCTACTTCCATGCCCTTTTCCGAAATTTTATGCCCTAATATAATGCCGCCTGCAACCATAAATTGACATTTCTCCCAATTAAGAACTAAATTAGTTTTCTCACATACTTCAAATACTTTTTCAAGATGATTTAAACATGTGTCAAATGATGTTTCAAATACAGAGAAATCATCCATAAATACTTCTATTCCATTATCAATTAATTTACTAAATATAGACATCATACATCTCTGGAATGTTGCAGGTGCATTACATAATCCAAAAGGCATCCTTCGAAAAGCGAAAGTTCCATAAGGACTAGTAAATGTAGTTTTCTCTTTATCCTCAGGAGCAATTTATATTTGATGATAACCGGTGTATCCATCTAAGAAACAAAAATACTTATGTCTGGCTAATATATCTAACATCCAGTCTAGAAATGATAAAGGGAAGTGATCTTTCCTGGTGGCTGCGTTTAATTTTCTATAATCAATACATATTCGTCATCCAGTAACTTGTCTTATAGGGATAAGATCATTATTTTTATTAGCTTTTACGGTCACTCCTCCTTTCTTAGGCACACAGTGAATTGGGCTTACCCAAGCACTGTCAGAAATAGGATATATAATACCATTATCTAACCATTTTAAAAATTCTTTCTTAACTACTACTTTCATTATCGGGTTTAATCTCCTTTGGGGATCTACTTTAGGCTTATGTTCATTATCTAAAATAATTCTGTGCATACAAATTGAAGGACTAATTCCTTTAATATCTGCTAAAGTCCAACCAAAAGTTTTCTTATATTTTTTTAAGGTATCTAAAAGTTTTTTTCTTGAGATTCATTTAATTCAGATGAAATAATAACTGGTAGAGTTGAAGAATTACCTAAGTAAGCATATTTCAAATGATTAGGTAACATTTTTAACTCAAGTTCAGGAGGTTTAATAATCGATGGAACTATATTGTTTTCAGTGTTTTCTGTATTATCCAAAAATTTAAATTTCTCTTGAATATAATCTAGTTCTTCATTTATATCGGATTTTTCAATTAATTCAGTATTTTCTTTTTCTAATTTTTCTTCATAATATTCCTTAAAATGTTCTTTTTGTAAATGATCGAGTACTTCCATTCGAAAACACTCATCATCTTTTTCTAGCACAGGATATTTCATTGATTTAGCATTATTAAAAGTAACTTTTTGGTCATTTACTCTCATAGTTAATTCTCCTTTCTGAACATCAATCATAGTTTTCCCAGTGGCTAAAAATGCTCTTCCTAAGATGATAGGAATTTCTTTATCTTCTTCCATATCTAAAACAATAAAATCTACAGGGAAGATAAATTTATCCACTTTTACTAAAACATCTTCAATAACTCCCTTAGGATATGTAACGTAACGATCGCCTAACCGAAGGGTTACCGAAGTAGGTGAAATTTCTCCCAATCCTAATCTCTTAAAAATTGATAAAGGCATTAGATTGATGCTTACTCCTAAGTCACACAAAGCTTTTCCATAGAATTTTTCTCCAATAGAGCAGGGTATAGTGAAACTACCAGGATCTTTTAATTTTTCAGGAAGCTTTTTCTGAATAATAGCACTACACTCCTCACTAAGTGTGACCGTTTCATTATTAGTAAATTTTTTTTTTTTATTTAGAATATCTTTCATGAATTTTACATAGTTTGGCATATGTTCTAAAGCTTCTACGAAAGGAATATTTATTGTTAATTTCTTCAGAATTTCAAGGAATTTAGCAAACTGTTTATCTTTTTGATGTTGATTTAGTCGTTGAGGAAATGGTGGTGGAGGCTTTTCAACTGAAATTTTCATTGGTATTAAAGGATTTTCTAAGTTCGGATCTTGTTGATTCTTTTCCTTTTTGATTTCCACTTCCTCTTTTTGACTTTCAAGTTCTTTCTGAATTCAAGGTTCTAATTATTTTCCACTTCGTAATTGTATCGCTTTAATTTGTTCCTCTCCTTTGTCTTTGGGATTTATTTCCACATTACTAGGAAATGTTCCAGGTATTCTATTATTAAGCGCGGTAGCGATATGTCCAAGTTGAGTTTCAATATTTTTAATAGTTGTTCCTTGATTTTGTAATTGGTTTCCTTGTATTTATAATTGATTTCCTTGATTTTGTAATTGATTTCGTTGATTTTGTAAATGTTGACCCATATTTAATACTAATTCTTCTATAGATAATTTCTTATCTTTAAATTGAGGGTTATTATTATTAAATCCAGGTGGATAACTAGGTTTATAATTAGAATTTCCTTGGTTAGAGAGATTTCCTAATTGTTGTGTTATGTTGTTCATCCATGGTTGATTAGTTGTATTATTATTGCAATTAAAATTAGGATTATTTTTCCATCCAAGATTATAATAATTCGCATAAGTATTATTGGGTCTGTTATTAATAGCATTCATAGTTTCATATGAAGGTTGAGATTCTATAAGTTGTCCAGATGAGTTTTCTTCTAATATAGTTGGAGAGTAATTCATTCCAAAATGATCTAATTTTTTAGATATAGCAGCGATTTGTGAAGCTAACATAGATATTGCATCATTTTCATGAATACTGGCTATCTTTTTCGGATTCATTCTACCAGCAGGCCATTACTAATTATTGGTAGCCATTTCTTCGATTAGTGCATAGGCTTTATCAAATGGTTTTGACATTAATGATCCTCCAGCAGCAGCATCGATGATTGATCTAAAAGATCCTACTAATCCATTATAAAAAGTTTGAATAATTAACCAATCTGGTAACGCATGATGTGGGCATTTCCTAAGAAGTTCTTTAAATCTCTCCAAAGCTTCATATATTGATTCTCCATCAAACTGACTAAAAGAAGTTATATCATTTCTAAGCTTAGCGAGCTTTAGATGGTGGAAAATATTTGGATAGAAATTTTTGTGATAACTCTCCCCAAGTTTTAATAGATCCGAGTGCTAACAAATTTAACCACATTTTAGCCTTATCCCTTAAAGAAAAAGGAAAAAGTCTAAGTCTAATAGCATCGTTAGATACTCCTTCATATTTGAAAGTAACACATAGTTCTAAAAAACTAGCAAGATGTAAATTAGGATCTTCAGTAGGTGAACCACTAAATTGATTGTTTTGTACCATTTAGATAATTGCGGATTAAGTATAAATGAGTTAGCAGCTACATCAGGGTTTTGAATAGTTAAATGAATTTCATCTAATGTAGAGTTGGCATAATCTCTTAATGGTCTCTGTTGATTGATATTTTCATTTTCAGGAATATTCGCCATTTGTGTTAAATTTATAATTTTTCTTTTTTGTTTTCTAATTCTTTTAATTGTACGCTCTAATTCTGAATCGTAAGGTTTTAAATTTTTGTTTCCAAATTTACGCATATAGTTTTGTAAAATAAATTTTAAAATAGTTTGTTACTCTAATAATTAATTTCTTTACTTCCCCGACAATGGCGCAAAAAACTTGACCCACTTTTTAATGTTTACAAAAATAGCAATGACACCAAAAACTTGATCCCGCTTAATATATATTTAATTTTATGATGGAATGTATAATGTGGATTCTACGCAAGTATACGTATCGTATCAAGTAATACAGGGCTCTAGTGGAGTCCTGGTTATCGATCCCACAGGGAAGTTTTAAAAGATTTGTAACAGCTAAATTTAAAAGGATTTACTTACTAATATAGTATACGGAATTTAGAATACTTAACTAAAGCGATCTAAAGTAAACTAATGCTTTAAATAAAGTTGATTTAAAGATTTCAGAAAAAGTATCCTTCCCCTTATTTTTAGAAACTTAAGTGAATGATGAATTCAAATAGATTTTTTTATTGTATTGTGACAAATAGGAGCATTCCTATTCTTTACCCTTTGGTCTAGGTGCAAAGAACATTGACTAGTCCTATGCTTGATTACTGAATCTGCGGCTAGGCTGGGAGGATACTGGCTGCCACTTCAGAGCTCCCACTTTTCCCTCACCTATGGGCTAACATCTACACTTCAACTCTCAAACAATAGGACCAAAATGAATATTTTAGTCTGTCACACTAAAATGTCTAATTCTACGTCCGATAAATAATATTTCCCTATTTATTTTCACCCTCCTTCCAAGGCTTTTGACTTCCATGAATATTGGATGTAATCTTTACTATAGTTGATAATTCAACATATTTTAACAATTAAATTGACCAGATTGAAAGTAAATTAAGTTTTAAGTAAAAGATTATTACAATTTATTTTAATATATTAGGCACTTCTATTTAATTTCATCAATTCACATAATTTCATAGGCAAGGAGAAAGACTAAGAAAACTACTCAGAATGCATGGGAATTAAACAAAGCATGGGAATTAAACAAAGCATGGATTTCATTTAAAGTTAACAATAATAAACAAAGATACTTATCTCAATTTCCTCCCCAAGCAGACTCCTTGAAGCTCCTTTGACTTTTCCTTCTAGTACAGCACACTTCTTAACTCACTACTTACACTTACTCACACTAAACTTCAACTTAGACTTTGTTTATTAAAGGGTTGTTAATTAGAAGATTTGTTTATTAGGAATGAAATGTTTAAAGAACAGAGGTTTATAGAAAAAGGAAAGGACCCAGTTCGGAATTGAAAAGGGATAGAAATTCTCGTAAGGCTTCTCAATCCGAGGGACCGCTCCTAAGTTAACACCTATTGGGGGTCCACCCCACTTCTTAAGAGGTAAAAGGATTTTAGAACCTCTCTGTTTAGGGGTGTCTAAACAGTGGCTCCTAAATCCAAGAGGAGTTGGCTATACCCGTTAAAGATAGAAATGAACGTGGTATGCCAATGGAAAGAATGGTAGTTTGATCCACTAGGGGTATGGACTCACTACCGATTTATGAAAGCAAAACCATCTGATCAAAATGGAGAGAGGAACTAGTCCCCAGCGGAGTCGCCAGAAATTGTCGGCATATTTTTAGGTTGAGTGTTGTATTTTGAAAAGGGGTCGCCTACAGAAATTGTCGGTGAATTTTCATATTTTAAATTTAATTTATATATAATTTGGAAAGTAGCATTTGATTTTAAAAATAAATTTAAGTTTAAAAATTTTAAGATATGAAATCAAACCGATCTCACATCCTGAATAGTTCATATAAACGAGCACCGCATCACAAACCGTATATCTATCCCGAAGAATGGACACACTGCTTGATGATGGGGCTCGGTTAAATAAACTAGAAGATTTGTGACATCCGTTTGGTCTGCGAACCAATTTTATAAGCCGACAAGTTCCCCTGCTTTAAATGAATTAAGCAGGGTTTATATTACCTGGATTCTAAAAGTTCCTATAAGGGCAAGCCCCTATAGTTAATTACATCATTTAAGAAAACTCTCGATAATGATCAGTGGTTTTGCTCTCAAGAATTTCAAAGTTTAAGTTTTTCAAAGGATTGGATTTTGGAAATTTCAATAGGGAATGGATCAAATTTGGAATAGTTTATTTTAGGAATCCAAAGGAAGAGAAGTAGGAGAAGCTGAGGATTCAAGAAGAATCTTGGCAAATTCCCAAACTATCCTATTGTTTGGCTTCAATTTGAAAGTTTATTTAATGTTGTAATCCTGCCATTTTTAATTAATATAGGACTTATATTCATATGACATGATCATACAAATAGCCTCAAAGATGTAAGGGTTTATGTCATACCAAACAACTACCTCGGAGTCCTAAGACCTGTTAGGGCTTAATTTGCATAATATGATTATGTAAATACCTAACGAAAAGTTGAGGATTTATGTTGCACTAGGCAAACTACCTCGAAATCCTATGGCTTGGTTATTTAAAACTAAGAAATGTTTTGCTGATGTCGATCCAAGTTTTGCTGAAGACGATGGCCGTGCTGCCTACTATGCTCTGAGCTCCTTGTTGTTGCAGAGGTTTAGTTTTAGAAAATGATAATCAAGAGATGAGAGAACTGTTTTGGTTTCGAAGATTTTTAAAGTCCAAATGTCTTTAGTGTTTTATTAAGGGAATCTTAAAGTTGATTATAACAACACCGGTTAAGATCCCCCGGTTCCATCATTCCGACACAGTTATTTTCATCGGATTTACTTAGTCCAAATGAATTTGCTAAACTCAACTGAATGAGTTCCACACTTTCATTTAGACCGTGGGAAATCCCGTTAGCAACACGTAGGTTGCATCATCCGAGGTATTCCCGATCATCCCACGATGTGTTTTAATTTAATTGCAATTGTAGTTTTGTTGTTCTATTTATGATTAAATTTTGAGTTGTTTTTTATTTTGAATGTTGTGGCGTTGGATTTTATCTTGTTGTTACTTTTAATTTAGTTTTGGTTTCAGTTTTGTGGCTATCCTAAAGGTTTTAGTTTTCATGCAACAATCTTATTTAACATGCAAGAAGAGTAAAGTGTAGCTCATATAAACCAATTGCACTAAAGTAAATTGCAATAAAATAAAAGCGTACCTGGAGGGTCTTCTTTTCATTCCAAGCTGCTCTTAAAACACATTTTTAAGGCATTTAAATATTTATAACAAGTACCTAGGTAAAGCTAAGGGAAAAGGTTTTGGTTGTCTACCAAATTCCTAATCCTATTGCTAGTCATCTCCTATGACATCTAGGTTCTTGTATTTTGTTTAAGGATTAATTTCTTCATAAATAAACAATTAAATTCAGTTGTTCTTCAAAAACATCCCATCATATTGAGGAAGTGTTTAGGACAAGTCCTAAACATCTTTTCAATATTTTTGGGATTATTTTGAGTCCAAATGAGTTTTATTGCACACGTGAATTAATCATCCCAAAATTTAGTGAAATTTTCTTTCTTGCTCAGTGAATTAGGATGTTTGATTATCCTATAAGTAAAGTGACTTTTCACTTGATGCTTTACTTAAGAGTTATAATAATGAAAACCTTTAAGGTCAAATTAATTTATTAAAGATTTTAATGATTTAAAATTGGAATTGGTGATTTAAAGTGATTTAATTTAGTTATTAAATTTTAATAAATTTAGTTTTGGAATAGTGTTCAAATTGTTTTATTCTTAAGTTTTTTAAACCATTTGAATTGAAAGAGGAGTTTAAATTATTTAATTTATACTTTAATGATTTAATTTTAATTTAATTGCAATAGTAACTTTTAATTTGTTTGATTTTTTTTAATTAAGAATTTATTTTTATGGAATTGATTTTAATGTCTCAAATTTGATTTTTAATTTACTTTTCAAGTGATTTTGAAATTAATAATTTTTGTTTTAAATTTGTTTCAATTTAATTATCAAACAATTTAATGTTTTAAGTTTTAATTTAATTAAGGTTCACTTTCCTTTTAATTATTTAATTATTAATTTCAATTATCACTTTAAATTTAATTAAAAGTTAAATATTATTAATGTGATTCATTTAGGGATGTTAGTTCAAGTTGTTATAGTCTCTCTAAATTATATCCCCATTTTAATAATCCAAATTTTTATTTATTCTTTCAAGATTCAAATTGTTTAATTAATTAAGGTTTACTTTAAATATTTTCAAGATGATTAGTGGATTTCTACCTTTTAATTCTCTAGGTTTCAATCTTCTAATGAAAATTTTAAAATCAGATATTTTACCCTCCCCTTTATTAAACCTAAATTTTAATTAGGGTTAAAATCCTTTAATTACCTTTATGCCCCTTTAGGCTTATTTATTTAATAACTCACTAAATTGAGCTCAAATGAACTTGAAATTTTTATGTCACTTCACTCATATGTCAGTTAAGACATTAGAGGAGAAAATGTGATTTTTCTGAATTTAATTTAATTTATATAATTATTTTATATGAAAAAAGAGGATTTTCAATGGAAATTCAACAACATGACCAAGGAAAGGTTTCTATTCTTAAGAAAATTATGGAATGTCCCTAATGTCCAGAGGACCACTTGGACAAATTTTGGTGATTTTCTGAATTATATTTTATTTATTATAATTATTTTGAGTTTTAGAGTGTTAATTAATTATAAAATAAAATTAAAGTTGAAAAAATGAATTTTATATTTTTCCTAAGTCTCTCTGACCTCAAGGAGTTCATAGAAATAAATTTTATATTTTTTTTAAATTTTTCTTTGATTTATTAGAATTAATTTAGTGAAAAGGTTGGAAAACTCATTTTTTAATTCAAAAATTGTTTTAAACATTTAAACTTCAATATCTTTACTTTGAGACTTGAGAAAAATATTTGGTTTATTCCTATGTGATTTGGAGTCAAAATATGACATTTTTATGATTTTTAATATTTTTGTGATTTTTATTATTTTTTAATTATTTAAAATATTAAAATATGGTGAAAAATAATGATTTTTAGAAAAATACAATTTTAATTTTCTTAGACTCATCTGATATCAGAGAGGCCCCAAAACCAATTTGGTGAATTTTTAAAGTGTATTTTTGGAGTTATAATTTTATAAAGTTTAATTTTGGTTATGTGACTTAATTAATCCATTTAGTGGGGTTAAACACTTCTAATTGATTCCAAATTTTTATGTAAGGTCCCCCTGATCCTAAAGATCAGTAGAGAATTATTTTCAAGTTCTTTTGATGTGTGCTTAACCCTAATTAATTAAAGTTTAGTTTTGAGTAATTAGGCCAATTAGAGTTATTCTTATTGAATTAACTCAAAATATAATTATCCTAAGGTTCACTAGTCCTAAGAAACTTCCCCAAATTTTCCTAGTATTTTCTAAGTAGTACGCCAATTAATGGAATTAAAATGCCAAAAACAGTGACAGAAACTTGAAAAATACTTAACTTTCCATAGAGATGACCTCTGACCTTGAAATATTTAACGAATGCTCCCAAGATCAGAGGCTTCAAAAGCCCTATGGTCTCATGTCATGGTGAATTGTCTATGCAAATGGAGAATCAAAATACTGAAATGAGTAAATAATTAATTAAAAATAAAATACTCATCAAAATAACTTGATTTCTTTTCCACATTATTCTCCTCTGTTCACTGAGCAAGAGGGTATTTTTAGTTTATCTTTGTGATTTTTCTACTCAAAGATATGGATTTTCTATGTTATGGGTATTTAAATAAATCAAAAAATCCATATTTATCTACTTATCCACACGGCGCCGACTCATCCTCGGCAGCTCCGAAAGTTCACACGACGCGTTCCCATTCGAGGCCACCATCTGACTTAGGGCTCCAGGGGCCCGCGGTTCACGTACCGTTCTCTGGTCCGGCGCCATCTGGACCATTCACTCGATACACGCTCGATCGGACGGTGCGTGGTCATCGTCTACGACTGGTGTGCACCCGTGACCGTCCACACTAAAACCCTAAAAAACCTCTCATTTCTCAACAGATTTTCATGTTCTTATACTCTATAGATTCGTCTTGAAGAGACAAACACATCAATATGGTTTACATGCTATGAAATTAAGCCAATCAAAATAGAGAATCTCTAGAAGCTTGGGAGGAAGGAGAGGTCTATACCTTGGCTCTGAGAAGTGAAGCTTCATTCATAGAGTTGTGGCACCTTCGATTGCACCCAAGGAAGCTCCAGATGAAGTCTCTGGCTCTGGGGAATTTCCTAGGTACAACTTCCACCAAGTTCGATTTCAAAGCTTGGTCGATAAAGAGAATGGCTTGCCTGTTGAGGGGTCTTCCACTGGGGAACTCCTTCTCTTGGTCCTGTGCAGGTGTGAGTGAGTTTAATTTGATTTTGGTGGAGGTTTCAGAGATGTCCTGGTTCTGAGCTGAGAATTGAGCTCAAAAGTTGAGCTCAATCAATGGGGTTTAGGGCAAGAGAACATTGGGGATCAATTGCTCTAGGCTAGGAGAAGGTCCTGGAACAATTTTGGTAGAGTTTTGTTTAGGTCTGGTTCATCACCTTGTTTGGCTGAGAGGGTGGTGGGTTTAAATAGACATGGCTGGAGGGCCTCACAGGGGGAGTTAGGGCTTGGGATCAGCTACCTTGGTCAAGGGAAGAACAGACATGGAGTCCAATTTCGTTGAGACAGCTCAACTAGTGAGTTTTAATTTTTTTGAATCAAATGGGTGTTGTCGGTCTGGTGTGTTTTTCGGTGACTGTAGTGGCTGGCCGGTCAGGCATGGGTCACCCTCAGGGTCAGGGAGGTCCGAGCTTGAATTTAGTGCAATCAATTGGCTGTGGACATGTGTAAAGGGCTTGATTTAAATGGAATGGGAGAAGCCTCATTTTGGCTTGTTTTGGTTCAACTCATGTATTAGGCTAGGTGCACCTCCCCAAGGCTTGACTTTGGGCTGGGAGGAATCATTTGGGTCAACCAAGAGAGAGTGGTGAGGTCTCTCTCCATGGTGAGGTGGCTAAGCTTGGTTTAGAGTGTGACATGAATATGGTTAAAAGGGCTTAATGAAGGATTAGGAAAGAATCCCCTCCATTTTCCATAAATGACATGGTGAGGTGTAAAGTGGCTTCCATGGCTTCCATGTGGCTTGTACATGGCTCAATGGCTCACATTTGGCTTGGAAAAAGTTTGGTCAATTTCATGGAAGTAGGTTTTAGGGATTTTTGGCATTTTGGTGGAAATTTGGATGAAGCTTTATTTAGAATCATTTGATCATTGGTTTAGGACTTAGGGATGATTTTAATTGAATGCATGATGAAGAAGAGTGTCATATGGGCTTTGGATGAATTTTTGGGCTTTTGGATTTGGTGGAAGTGGGCTTTTAGAATGGTTTAAGAAAGTGGGCCTTTAGGTTTGAAAACAAATTGGTGGATGGAAATTTTGTGAAGGATTGGGCCAAACAAATGTTGGTTTTAGTTTAGGGATGTGTCATGAGTGATCTGAAACAAATTTGAGGTGATTTGGAGTTGAATTGGGTTTTATTTGGGACTTTTTGGTAAAGGGGCCAAAGTGGGTCAAATTGGGCTAACTTGGGCTAAGGTTAGGCTAATGTTAGATTTGACGTAAAACTATTGTTGAGAAATTTTTATGGAAGTGTTATAAAGAGTTTTCAACCTTGGTTGGGCTTTGATTTTTGGATTTGGGCCCATTTGGGTTAGGTTTGAGTTCAAGCCAATTTAGGGGATTTTGGTTTTGGGTTAGGTTTGGGTGAATTTTGGGTTCAAATTTGGGGCAAATCTTGTTATGGTTTTGTTTGTGGGGATATTGGCAAGGTTTTAGAAAAGATTTGGGGCCAATTAAGGTTGAATTGGGTTGGTTTGGGCTAGGTTTAGGTCATGGGCCAAAATTGGGCTTTAAGTTTGAAATGAGAATTGGATCCAAATGTTAATCAAATTGGGCTTAGATTTAGTCTAAATTGATATTGGGGATATTGAATTGAAGTTTAGAATTTATTTGGATCAAAATTGAGGTCAATTGGGTTGATTTTGTTTGACTTTAGGTCTACTTGGGTTAAGAATGGGTCAAATTGAGGGTTTTGGTAAAAGTGGATTAAATTGAAAAAATTTCCCTATGGTGTAGTTGAACAAAATGAAATTAGGAATATTTGAGATTTTTTGAATTTTTCTGGGAATTTTTGGAATTTATGGATTTTTTTGGTAAAAAAGGGCATTTTGGGTATTTGGAGGGTATTGGGGGGTATTTTTGGAAATTCTGGTATATTTGGCTAAGAATGATCAATTTGAATGGTGGGAAATGTTTAGGATTAGTTTTAAGGAATTTTGGGTCATTTAGGTGATTTTGCAAATTTTAGGTAATTTTAAAGGCATTTGGTAGGCTTAGTGGGTGTAGGGCCCCCAGGGGTCAAAAATTGGAATTTTGAAAAATGAAGATTGATCAAGTTTAAGTAGAATGGAATCCCTTTGGTTGAGCCATGAAGCCATATCAAGCCCATAAGAGCCATGAGAGGTGACCCACTTTTTTGTGTTTGCAAATTATGTTAATAGCAACGACACCAAAAACTTGATCCCGCTTAATATATATTTAATTTATGATGGACTGTAAATGTGGATTCTACGCAAGTATACGTATCGTATCAAGTAATACAGGGTTCTAGTGGAGTCCTGGTTATCAATCCCACAGTGAAGTTTTAAAAGATTTGTAACAGCTAAATTTAAAAAGTATTTACTCACTAATATAGTATACGGAAATTTAGAATACGTAACTAAAGCAAACTAAAGTAAACTAATGCTTTAAATAAATTTGAATTAAAGATTTCAGAAAAAGTATCATTCTCCTTGTTTTTAGAAAATTAAGTGAATGATGAATTTAAATAGATTTTTGTATTGTGACAAATAGGAGCATTCCTATTCTTTACCCTATGGTCCAGGTGCAAAGAACATTGACTAGTCCTATGTTTGAATACTGAATCTGCGGCTAGGCTGGGAGGATACTAGCTGCCACTTCAGAGCTCCCACGTTCCCCACACCTGAGGGCTAAATCTACACTTCAGCTCTCAAACAATAGGACCAAATTGAATAATTTAGTCTGTCACACTTAAATGTCCAATTATACGTCCAATAAATAATATTTCCCTATTTATTTGCACCCTCCTTCCAAGGCTTTTGACTTCCCTGAATGTTGGATGTAATCTTTACTATAGTTGATAATTCAACATATTTTAACAAGTCAATGGGCCATATTGAAAAGTAAATTAAGTTTTAAGTAAAAATTATCACAATTTATTTTAATATATTAGGCATTTCTATTTAATTTCATCAATTCACATAACTTCACAAACAAGGAGAAAGACTAAGAAAACTACTTAGAATGCATGGAAATTAAACAAAGCATGGATTTCATTTAAAGTTAACAACAATAAACAAAGATACTTATCTCGATTTCCTCCCCAAGCAGACTCCTTGAAGTTCCTTTGACTTTTTTTTCTAGTACAAGACACTTCTAAACTCACTAATTACACTCTTAAACTCTTAAAATAGACACTAAGACTCTCTAAAATAGACACAAATTAAAACTCAAGAGACACACAAATGACACACAACATACTAAAATTCGTCCTCTATTTATAGAGGTAGGCAAAGGTTCAAGGGGTGCTTAAACACCTCTTCAAAAAGTGTCCAGGTTCAACGTATCTAGAATTTTGAACAGACTCGCCGTCGGTGAGTAACGACCTCGCCGTCAGCGGGCTTCTAGAAGGTCTTCAAACCGCGCGATCTCACCGTCGGCGTGCTCGAGCTCGCTGTCGGCGAGGTAGTTGCAAATCCTTCAAAAATTCTCCTCATGATGTCGCCGTCGGGAGGCTCGATCTCACCGTCGGCAACTTTGTTCATTTTGCAAGAATTTCTTCCTTTTTTTATCAAATTGCTCTATTTCATGCTTTTTGCTTTCATCACTTGTAAATCTTCATTCCTGCAATAAAATAAAGAAAATACCTTTCTTTAAAGTGCAATTTCATAAAAAAATAGTTATGAATTTCTTAATATATTTTCATGTGATCAAAATCCCCCAAACTTAAGGATTGCTTGTCCTCAAGTAATTTTAGTACTAAAATAAAAAAGAATGATTTCTGTAATAGAATTTTTCAATTCAGATATACTATGAATTAAATTTAAATAATACTATAGTAAAGTAAAATAGAAATATTTTTAAGTAATTAAATTAACTTTATATATATAAGATTATTTAGTTATCAGATTTAAGATTTCTAGCTTGTTATTTATTTCAGGAAAGACTATATTAAAAAGAGTAATTTACTTAAAATATTTAGATGATAGGAAGTTCAAGAAAACACTATTTAGTAAAATACTAATCCATATATATAAGTTTAGAAATATATTGAGTTTTACCCTTTAGGTTGATTCCATTAAAGTCAATTTTGGATAAGACATCTCCTCAAGCTTCTCCTCACTTATATATATATTTTTTTTCTTTTCTTTTCTTTTTTTTCTTTTTCTTTTTCGATTGATTTTCAATCCTTCTCTTTTTCTTTATCAAGTGAGGATTACTATATCTGTATAGCCTGTTAATAATTTTGAACTTCAACTTTCTCTTCCTAAATTTGAAACTTAAAATATTTCTTTGCTTATATTTATTTTATAGCATTTACTTCATTGAGTTTCAATCTCTTCTTTTTCATCTAAATACTTTAGAATTTCAATTTTAGAATATATTTTTCCTTATTTTAAATAGTTTACTATATTCTTATTTCTTTTAACCAAATATCTTATTATATTAAATTAATTGAATTACTAGAAACATCTTATTTAACTTTCTATAATAAATATATAAAGTAATTCATGTTTATTTAATTGAAAAATTACTACAGAAAAATCATTTGATAAAAATTTTTGAAAATAGAAATTAAGAACAATTTAATAATTAAATTTGTATTTTTACCTTCCCTCAAACTTAATTTTTTCTATCTATTTCTAAATGGTGAAAAGGAAAATATATATAGTAAAATACATCATACCTTTGAGCTTTAGGTATTTCTTTTTCTTGAAATTTTTTGCAGGCTTTTTTATTATTTAAAGAACTTGTACTGTTAGTATTCTTCCATATATATAGTATTTATAAGACAGTGCTGGGATAAAAAATTTTAAATAAGTATAAAACACAACAAATGAAAACTAAACCTATTACTACACATATAATCAACTACCCTACTTTAAACATATTAAAAAAATCTAAACATATTAAAAGTTCATAACTTATAAAAGCTTAAACAACACATTAAAGAAAAACTAACATCCTATCTAAAATAAAAAATTGCAAACTAACTTAACACACATAAAAAAATCTAACGTTACATCATAAGCAAACAAAAAAAACACACCAAATCCACAGTCCACAGAGTACAGAATAATTACACACAGAACAATAAAGTTTTAAATAGAACAATTAATCTAAACAAACTAAACAAAGTCTCTAATCTTACACATCAAAATCCCAGGCTATATCATCTCCCCGATCTCCAAGTCGAGAAGGCTGAGCAGTAGGTATTATGTGTAGCGGGGGCACTCCGGAAAGACAACATCTAACTCACCACTCCTATATCGACGTTCAGCCTCATAATATGCAATTTTGTACTCTGAATGCCGCTGGAGATATTCACTATCATAATCATGTCTTCTTTCTAAGCCATCAATTCTGTGGTCCATATGCTCAAATCTTCTTTCCATATTCTCTCCAAATTGTTCAAAACTCTTTCTACTTAGGGTCAGCTCATTCATCAGATCTTGAAGGGAAGGAGTGGTGTACTGAGGGTGTTCATAACTAGTAGAGGGTATATATCTACTTGAAGAAGGTACATAGTCCCTTGTCCCAGATCTCCATCCTTCGTGGGATTCATATTTCTTAATATTAGCCAGAGTAATAGTTTTCATAGGCTCAACCCACTCCTCCTCATCTCTTGCCTCTACCCCAGATAATTGGCAGAGTGCATAGATAAGACCAGGATGTCCTAGTCCTCCTCCACTTTCACTTCTTGAGGTGGCTAATATATTCTTATAAATTACACTTCCCACATTAATACTTTTTTGGTTCTGAATACAGAAATTCAAAACTGCTCTATCTCTCGTTACCTCACTATGGTGGTAAGTAGGTGACAAAGTAGAACAAATAGAATAGTGTCAGGCTTTAGATGTTGCATTTAACATAGAAAGAGGGAAGTTTACCCGTTCTCGCTGCTTTATCTTCCAGACTCCTTTCGCGTTGGTGAGAAAGTTGATCACCTCTTCCAGTGGTCCTTCCATAGTTCCAAATGTATCATACTCACTGGTGTCGGTGTCACGTACCTCGTAATAAGCAATTATTCTCGCAGCGTTAAATTCTACCAAAAATCCTCTAACCTTAACGGTGCATCTTCAGGTTGTGTCAGGTTTGCATAAAATTCATTTACCACTTCTACAGCGGCTCTGTTGGTTATGAAACATAAATTTTCCCATCCTCGTTCCTTTATTACTCGCTCCACCTCTCCTCCTAGATTCTTAAAAACTCGATCTTGAATGCATTTTCTTGATTGAATATTGTGGAAATATCTTGATTGTGCCCTTGCGTTCACAAATCGGGTTTCATCATACTCCAACCGTCGCTTTTGTCGTGGAGCCATTTCGATATGTGAAATTTGAAAAAAATCTAACTAAACTTCCAAATACTATTAAGAAGACTTCATATAACATCTAAAATCCATTTAAATCAATTTCCATGAATTTCTTCCAAGTATTTTTTCCACATTTCAAATTTTTTTCAAAATTTCCCAATGTAGAAGAAATCCATGGTGAAAATAAAAAATTTTTGCATAGGAGTGAAGCTCTTACCAAGGGAAGATGAAATCTGGCGTCAAAAATTGTTGAAATCGCCTCAAATCCAAGATCTCACAAGCCCTAGGTCGGTTTTTTCGATGTTTTGAGGAAGGGGATGATGAATAGTGTCGGTTGACTGGTCAAATATAGGTCTTTTCGTGATCTCACTGTCGGCGAGATTTTTCTCTCCGTCAGCGAGCTAATTAATTTGACAAAGGCAAAAGTTTTGGGAAAAATCCACCGTCAGTGAGATCGTTCTCGCTATCAGCGGGATTTTTCTCGCTGTCGGCGGGATAATTCTCGCCGTCGGCGAGATCCCAAAATTTTAAATTTTTTGAAATTCATTAATCATTTTCAACCTCGATTTACCCTTAATCAATCTTCTGATCACTTAATTTAATAATTTAGTAAGAAGATTAGATACTAATACTCACAAAAATTTCATACAACACAAACAATATAACTTTATATATGAAATCCATGAGACTTACAAACTTGACACTAACAACTAACAACATACTTAACTTAAATGTCCAAATTCATAATACTCAGCATCGCAATCCAAACCACTATACACTAAATGCGGAGACGTAACAAATACATATAATTTCATCAAATCTAAAATTCAAATCATAAAAAAACCTAAATCCAAATCAACACAAATACACACACAAATATATTATAAAATAGAAATCTTTACTACTCCTCAGTGTCTGAACTAAAATCCTCTCTGATATTTCCGATGTGACGCAGGTGCACAAATAGATTGTAGAAAGACCTGAAAGAGAATTCTGCAGTAGATTCTTCATCAATCCATCCTTTCTTTCTCAGTAAATAAATAAAACTGGCCTGTTGACCTCATTTTTGATGAAGTCTTCTCTTCTTCTCTTTAGTACTTAGGATCTAGCCTTAGGCTTTTCCTTTGACTATCTTAGAGGACTAGAAGTGGAACCCACCTTTTAGAATTTCAAAAAAAAACACCTCTTAACTCCCTGCAAACTCCACAAACTTGATTGTAAACCCCTAATCACCTAGAGGGTTGAAATCAAATGTGGAAGTTTAAAGGATGAGTTCCTATAGGACTCTTTGGCCTTAGTATTGCCCTGGGTGGCCTGGTCTGGTGAAGGGCTGACTTACACACACACTACACTCATACACTATTTTTTCACACACCTCCTAAAACCACACCCATACCCAACTTGACCTCCTGACTCATAGAAGTGACTCACATGGATGGTCCTTAACCCCTAAGCCCTTGGCTAAGAGGGTTAGGAACAACATAGTGAATGCCTCAAATGAGTCCCTTCATGGCTCATGTGGGCTTGATATGGCTTCATGGCTCAACCAAAATGATTTCATTCCACTTACATTTACCCAATCTTCAATTTTCTAAATTTTCGATTTTTGACCCCGGGACCCTACACCCGCCAACTTTACCCAAAACCTCGAAATTACCCAAATTTTTCAAAAATCTCCAAATACCCAAAATTCCTCAAAACCAATCCCAAACATTCCCACATTACTCAAATTGATCATTCATAGCCAAAAATACCAAAAATTCCAAAAATACCTCCCAATACCCTCCAAATAACCAAAATGCCCCTCTTGACCCAAAAATCCAAAAATTTAGAAAATTCTGAGAAAATTCTAGAAAATCCCAAATATTCCCAGTTTCATTTTTTTCAACTACAACATGGGCCAATTTTGTCAATTTACCCCACTTTTGTCAAAATCCCTAATTTCACCCATTTTAACCCAAAATGAACCCAATGTCAAGCTAAACCTACCCAATTGACCCAAATTCTGGTCCAATTCAATTCTAAACTTCAATTCAACATCCCCAACACCAATCTAGACCAAATCCAAGTTCAATTTGATTGGCATTTGAATCCAATTTCACTTTTGACCTTAAAGCCCAATTTTGACCCATGACCCAAACATAGCCCAAACTAAACCAATTCAACTCTAATTAACCCCAAATCCTTTCTAAAACCTTCCTAGCATCCCCACAAACAAAACACTAACATTATTTGCCCAAAATTTGGACCCAAACCCCACTCAAATTCAACCCAAAACCAAAAGGCCCAATTTTGACCTAAACCCAAACCTAACCCAAATAAGCCCAAACCCCAAAATCAAAACCCAACCAAAGTCAAAACCTCTTTGAAACACTCCCATAAACATTTCCCAACATTAATTTTATATCAATTTCAACCCTAGCCCAACATTGGCCCAAGTTAGCCTAATTTAGCCTACATTGGCCCATTTACCAAAGAAGCCCAAATCCAACCCAATTCAAACCCAAATCACTCCAAATTCATTTCAAATCACTCATGACATATCCCTAAACCAAACCCAACAATTATTTGGCCTAAACTTCTACAAAATTCCCATCCATGGATTCATTCTTAAACCTAAAGGGGTCATCCCCTTAAGCCCTCCTAAGAGCCCACTTCCACCAAATTCAAAAGCCCAAATCAATCTAAAGCCCACATGACACTTTCCCTCATCACACATTCAATTTAAAATCATTTCTAAAGTCATAATTTATCAATTAAATAATTCTAAATCAAGCCTCATAACAATTCCCATCAAAATGCCAAAATTCACAAAACCCTTTTTCATGAAATTGACTTAACTTTTCCCAAGCCAAAGATGAGCCATGAAGCCATGCATGAGCCACATGGAAGCCATGAGATCCTCTTTACATGTCACCATGCCATTTTGAGCAAAAGAAGGAGACTCTTTCCTTAATCTCCTAAAGTCATTAGCCTTAGCCATGATTCCCCTTAACCTAAATTTAATCCAATTATATTTGGATAAGGACTTCTCCATGCCAAACCAACTGATTCCTTTGACTCCCCACAACACCCAAAGCCTCCATGAAGGGTGAACCAAGCCCAAAAGGTGGACTTGACCAAATCAAGCCAAAATTGGCCTTCCCCCATGCCATTTTAATCCAAGCCTTTGACACATGGAAAAGCCCAATTGCCTACACTAAACCCCAGCCCTGACCCACCTGGACCTGAGGGTGACCCATGCCTGTCGGCCAGCCGCCTGGATCGCCAAAAAACACCATAGCCGAGACCTTGGGAGGAGCCAATGTTTGGAATTCCCAACTGCTGAGCTGCCCCATGCCCAATGACCACCATGATTGTTCTTCCCTTGACCTAAGCAGCTGATCCCAGTCCCTAACTCCCCTAGTTGGCCCTCCAGCCTCTCCTATCTAAACCTCACCCCTCTCGGCCATGAGGAGGTGCTGAACCAGACCTTACTGAAACCCTGCTAAAATTGCTCCAGACCACTCTCCACACTTAGAGCAGTTGATCCCCAGTGACAATTTGCCCTAATCCCCACCAACAGAGCTCAATTTCTCAGCCAAAATTCCACCCAAAAATAGGACATTTCCCAACTCTCCACCAAATTCAAATTAAAATCACCCACACCTGCACAAGGTCAAGAGAAGGAGTTCCCTAGTGAAAGCCCCCTCTCCAGGCCACCCATCTGTTCCAGACACCAAACTTTGTAATCGGCTGTGTTCAAAATCATACCTGGACAATTTACCAGCCCAGGGGACTTCATCTGGAGCTTGCTTGGACCCAATCGAAGGTGACACAACTCTCTGATCGAAGCTTCACTTCTCTGAGCAAAGGTATGGACTCACTCTTCTTCCCAAGCTTACAGAGATTCTCTATTTAATTTGAGTCAATTTCAATACATGTCTACCATATGGATGTGTTCATCTCCTCAAGACGAATCCTTAGAGCATAAGAACACGAAAATTTGTTGAGAATCGAGTGAGAAATTAGGGTTAGAAGGTTGACGGTCACAGGTGCACACCAGTCGTAGACGATGACTGGGAACCATCGGATCGAGCGTGTATTGAATGGAAGGTCTGGATTGAGTCGAACAGCGCGATAGTACGTGAACCGCGGGGCCTTGGAGCGCTGAGTCGGATGGTGGCACCGAATCAGAAGACGACGCGTGGCCTTTAGGAGCTGCCGAGGATGGCATGGCGCCGCGTGGATAAGTAGGAAATTAGGGTATTTTTTTATTTATTTAATTCCCTAAACTTAAAAAATGCATAACTTTGTGTAGGAGAATCAGAAAAATAAAATAAAAATACCCTCTTGCTCAGTGAACAGAGGAGAATAATGTGGAAAAGAAATCATTTAATTTCAACAAGTATTTTATTTTTAATTATTTATTTACTCTCTACACTATTTTAATTCTCCATGCATGTATACAATTCACCATGGCATGAGACCATAGGGCTTTTGAAGCCTCTGAATTTGGGAACATTCCCTAAATTTTCCAAAGTCAGAGGCCACCCCTATGAAGAGTTATTGAGTTTTCAATTCTAGGTCACTATTCTGAGTATTTTAATTCTAATAATTAGCATGTGAAATAAATTCTAGGAAAATTTGGTGATGTTTCTTATGACTAGAGGACCCTAGAGAAAATGGTTTTTGAGTTAACTCACTTGTAATAACCCTAATCGGCTTAAACACCCAAAATGGAGCTTTAATTAATTAGAGCTAATCATATATCAAATTACTTGAAATCAATTCTCCACTGACCTTTAGGATCAGAGGAACCCACCATAAAAGTTTGAAGTCAATTGGACTTGCTTAGCCCTATCAAATGGGTTGATTAAGCTATTTAGCCAAAATTAAATTTAAAAAATTCATAACTTTCAAAATACTTCTCAAAAATTCACCAAATTGGTTTTGGAGCCTCTCTGATATCCAGGGGATTTAAGAAAAATAAAATTGTAATTTTCTAAAAAAGTTGATTTCTTACATTATTTTAATATTTTAATAATTAAAAAATAATAAAAATCACAACAACAACAACAACAAAGCCTTAATCCCACTAAGTGGGGTCGGCTACATGAATCCTTTTTCTCCATTACGTCCTATTTAGTGTCAAATTTTCATTTAATTCTAATAAATTAAGATCATTTTTTATGCAATAAGCCCAAGTTTTCCTAGGTCCGCCTCTCGCCTTTCTTAACATAAGTTGTATTTAAAACATCTACTCTCCTAATCGGATCATCGAGTGGTCGACGTCTAATGTGACCAAACCATCTAAGGCGACTCTCTCTAATTTTATCCGTCACCTGGTGCAACTCCAACCCTTTTACGGATATATTCATTTCGCATTTTGTCTCTAAGTGTAAAGCCACTCATCCACCTAATCATTCTCATCTCGGCAACACTTAACTTAACATTATGCTTCTCTTTTAAAGGCCAACATTCGGCACCATAGAGCATTGAAGGTCTCAACACCATCTTATAAAATTTTCCTTTCAGTCTAAGCGGTACTTTTCTATCACACAATAGGCCAGACGCATTCTTCCACTTCAACCAACCAACCTGAATTCTACTATTAACATCCCCATCTATATCACCATCGCTTTGAACAATGGACCCGAGATATCTAAATCGTTCACACCTTTTAATAATTTGATCACCCAAAGTTACACTGCTCGTCACTAGACCTACTATTACTAAAATTACATTCCATGTATTCAGTTTTAGTTCTACTCAAACGAAGACCTTTAGACTCCAATGTAGACCTCCATAATTCAAGTTTTTCTGGACTTTTTCTCTTGTCTTATCCACAACGAGGATATCATCGACAAAAAGCATACACCAAGGTACATCCTCTTGTAAATGCCTAGTAAGACCATCCATAAATAAAGCAAAAGATATGGGCTTAAAGCCGATCCTTGATGTAAACCAACGAGAAATAGTAAAATACTTGGTCAATCCTCCTTCGGTTCGAACACATGTAACGACTTCAGCATACATATCTTTAAAGACTTGAATATAAGTCATATCAACACCTTTCTTCTCAAGGACTCTCCAAAGAACATCTCTAGGAACCTTATCGTAAGGTTTTTCTAAATCAATAAAAATCAAATGTAGATCCTCCTTATTATCTCTCGTACTTCTCCATCAAACCTCTCAATAAATATATAGCTTCCATGGTAGACACTGCTCGGCATAAATCCAAATTGATTATGAGAAATCTTCGTAATACGTCTTAACCTATGTTCAATTACCCTCTCCCATAATTTTAAAGTATGACACATCAATTTAATTCCTCTATAATTTGCACACTCTTATGCATCTCCTTTATTCTTAAAAATGGGGACCAAAATGCTCTTTCTCCACTCCTCAGGCATCCTTATAGTTTTTAAAATAATATTGAAAAGTTTAGTAAGCCAGGAAACCCCCAAATCACCTAAACATTTCCACACTTCAATTGGGATATCATCAGGTCCTACAGACTTTCCCCCCTTGGTTTTCTTTAAAGCCTCATCAACTTCTTTTTTACTAATGCGACGGTAAAAATGAAAAGTTTTATTATTATTAACGATATTAAGATCACTAAGGTCAATCGTACTTTCAGCATCATCATTAAAAAGTTTATCAAAATAACTCACCCACCTATGTTGAATATCTTTTTCTAAGAAAAGTACTTTTTTATTTTCATCTTTAATACATTTTACTTGAGTTAAATCTTTACATTTCTTTTCTCTTTGTTTGGCTAGTTTATACATATATTTTTGACCTTCCTTGGTATCTAACATGTTATAAAGATCACTAAAAGCAAAATTTTTAGCGTCACAGATTATTCTTTTACACTCCCTACGGGCCGTTTTATATTTTTCCCAGTTCTCTACGCTTTTACATTTAAACCAATTTTTGTAGCACAACTTCTTATATTTTATCTTTTATTGCACATTATTATTCCACCACCAACTATTTTTATTTATAGAAACTTTTTCTTTTGATTCTCCAAGTACATCTTTAGCCACTTGTTTAATAGTATTAGTTAATTTTTCCCACATAACATTCTCGTCTTCATGAACATCCCAAATATTTAAATCTTGAATTTTACTCATAAAAATAATTTTATTTGTGTCTTTTAGGTGCCCTCATCTTATTCTACGATGTTGAATCCTAGTATTCTTTATTTTACAACTCTTCATCTTAAAATCTAGAACTAATAATCGATGTTGGGTACTTAATTGCTCACTTGGAATAACCTTACAATCCGTACAATCTCGACGATCTCTTCTTCTCATAAGAAAATAATCAATTTTTGTTTTATTAGATCCATTCTTATAAGTAATAAGATGCTCATCTCTTTTCTTGAATAAAGTATTAGTAATAATCATATCATACGCTAAAGTAAAATCTAAAATAGCTCTACCTTCTTCATTAATCGCTCCATAACCGTAGCCACCATGATTATTTCTGAAATCTTCCATTTAAATCTCCTCCAATAAAAATTTTTTCTTCAAGGGGTATCAAGTGTATTAAGTCTTCTAGATCATTCCAGAATTTATCTTTAGAGCCTATATCTAAACCAACTTGAGGAGCATAAGCACTTATAATATTAAAAATCTTAGTATCAATAATAATCTTAAGTGCTATAATTCTATCTCCAACTCTATTAATTTTGACAACATTATCTTTCAAACTCTTATCTATAATTACACCTACACCATTTCTAGTACGACTCTTACCAGAACACCATAGTTTAAAACCTAAATTATCAATCTCCTTAGCTTTTTCTCCAACCCATTTAGTTTCTTGAATACATAGGATATTTATCTTTCTATGGATCATAATATCAACCAATTCCATTAGTTTACCATTGAGAGTACCTATATTCCAGGATCCTATCCTAATACTAAGTATCATGGACTAACTTCTTTAACCGCATCCGTCCGTAATGTGGTAACCCTTGCTTATTTGACACTACACCCGGGCGCCGGTGTAGCGGCCCTTGCACACTTTCCACTGTATTCAGGCCATACAGCGCGTCGCTTCCAGGGGACGCCCTAGCACTTACACAATGATCAAAAGGATTCATGTCATGAATAAAAATCACAAAAATAATAAAATTCACCAAAATGTCACATTTTGAATTTTAATCATTTAGGAACAAACCCCATATTTTTCTTAAGCCTCTATGATGAGATATTAAATTTTAAAACCCTAAGGTAATTTTAAAATTAAAAAAAATGTATTTTCTAGTATTTCCACTAAAATAATTCTAATAAATTAAAGAAAAATCAGAAAATTATAAAAATTGGTTCTCTGGCTTCTTTTATATTAGAGAGATTTTTGCAAAATATAAAATTCATTTTTCGACCTTTATTTTATTTTTAAATTAATTAATACTCCAAAAATAAAAATAATTATAATAAAAATAATATAATTCAAAAAATCATCAAAATTGGTCCGAGCCGTCCTCTAGTCATTAAGAATGTCCCATAATTTTCTTAAGAACAGAAACTTTCCGTTGGTCATATTATTAAATTTTCCTTGAAGATCCCTATTTTCCACAAAAAATAATTTTATAAATAAATTAAATACAGAAAAATCACATTTTCTCCTCCAATGTCTTGATTGACATATGAGTGATGTCACATAAAAATTTCAAATTCATTTAAGCTCTATTTAGTGAGTTATGAAATTAGTAAGTTTAAAGGGCAAAATGGTAATTAAAATTTTAACCTATAATTAAAAATTTTAGGTTTAATTAAAAGGGTGGGTAAAATATTTGATCCTAATCTGATTTGGATGATTGAAATTTAAATAATTAAAGGGTAGAGACCCATCAATCATTTTTAAGATTAATTAAAGTAAACCTTAATCAATTAATTAATTAAATTTGGAAGAATAATAAAAAATTGGAATTATTAAAATAGGGATATAATTAGGAAGAAATTTATTTATTTCTTTTAATCTAAGAATCCCTAAATTAATCACCTCAATAACATTTAATTCCTAATTAAAATGATAATCCAAATTCAAAATTTAAAATGCTAAAACACTTAATCATTAAATTAAATTAAAATTAAAACATTTAAATTAAATCCTTTTAAAATTTCAATTAAACTAATACTTTAACAATTAAAATTAAATCATCCTTAAAGCATAAGAAATAAAATATTAAATTAAAATTAAAAAAAATAAAATTAAATTAAAAATTAAATTTAAATTAAAATTAAAAATAAAACCAAATTAAGATTTAAATTAAATTAAATTAAATTAAATTAAATTAATTTAAAATTTAAATTAAATTAAATTAAATTAAATCACATTAAATTAAAAAATATTAAATTAAATTAAATTAAATAAAAAACAAAATCAAGTTAAAATAAAATTAAAATTAAATTAAATAAATAAAATTAAATAAAAATTAAAACTAAGCCAAATTAAATTAAATTAAAATTAAATTGAATTAAATTGAATTAAATATAACATCACTTAAGACATGAAGAATTCAAAAATAAATCTAAAACAACTTGAACATTATTCCAAACTTAAACCCATTAATTGAAATTAAATTAAAATCACAAATCACTTGAACATCGATTTGCCCTCAAAAGCTCTTATTGTCATAACTCCTAAACAGAGTGTTAAGTGAAGTGTTACTTCACTCATAGGATATTCAAATGTCCTAGTTTACTGAGCAAGATAACAAAACTTGAACTCCTAGATGATTTATTCATTGTATAATTAAATTCTCTTGAACTTAAAATAATCCTAGAAGTATTGAAAAGATGTTTAAGATTCGTCTTAAGCACTTCCTCAATACGAAAGAATGTTTATAAGAACAATTGAACTTAATTTTTCTTTGATGAAGAAAATCGTCCTCAAACCAAAACACAAGAACCTAGACGTCACAGGAGATGACTAGCTATAGGATTAGGAACTTGGTAGAAAACCATAACCCTTCCCTTAGCTTTACCTAGGAACTTGCTTTAAATGCTTAAATATTCTAAATTGTGTTTAAGTGCAGCTTGGGATGACGGGAAGACCCTCCAGGTACACTTTTATTTTATTTGTAATTTACCTTCTTGCAATTTACCTTATTGCAAATGCACTTTACTTTTCTTGCATGATAAACAACTGTTGCATGAAAACCCACACCTTTAAGATAGTCCCTAAAACTGAAACCAAAACTAAATTAAAAGTAATTACAAGATAAAATTCACCATCACAACATTTTAAAATATAAAACAACTCAAAATTTAATCACAAATAGAACATAAAACTACAATTACAACTAAAAATGTCTTGTTAGATGATCGGGAATACCTCGGATGATGTAACCTACGTGTTGCTAACGGGATTTCCCATGGTCTAAATGAAAGTGTGGAACTCATTTAGTTGAGTTTAGCAAATTCATCTGGACTAAGTGAATCCGATAAAAATAACGATGCCGGAAGGATGGAACCGTGAGATCTTAACCGGTGTTTTTATAATTGTCGGCATATTTTAGGTTAAGTGTGTTTTTATTTTGAAAAGGGGGTCGCCTAACAGAAATTGTCGGTGAATTTTAATTTAATTCAAATAAATAATTTGAAAAGTAGTATTTGATTTTTGAAAATAATTTTAAATTTGAAAATTTTAAGATATGAAATCAAACCGATCGCACATCCCAAATAGTTTATATAAACGAGCACCGCACCACAAACCGTGTATCTATCCCTAAGGATAGACACACTGCTTGACGGTGGGGCTCGATTAAATAAACTAGAAGATTTGTGACATCCGTTTGGTACGCGAACCAATTTTATAAGCTGACAAATTCCCGCTTAATATGAAAGCATTAAACGAGGTTTATATTACTCAGGTTCTTTTAAAATTCCCTATAAGGGCAAGCCTCTATAGTTAATTACATCTTAAGTGATGGGAATCACCTAAGAAAACTCTCGATAATAATCAATAATTACGCTCTCAAGAATTTCAAAGTTTATGTTTTCAAAGGATTGAATTTTGGAATTCCGATAGGGAATGGATCAAATTTGGAACATTTTGTTTTGGGAATCCAAAGGAAGAAAAGTAGGAGAAATCACAGATTCGAAGCGAACTTCGGTAATTTCCCGACTATCCTATTGTTTGGCTTGAGTTTAGGAAAGTCCTAATATTTATTTAAATGTTTTGATCTTGCCAATTTTAATTAATTAGGGCTTATATTTATATGACAGAATCATACAAATAGCCTCGAAGATGTGAGGGTTTATGTCGTATCGGACGACTACCTCGGAATCCTAAAACCGGTTAGGGCTTAATTTACATGACCTGATCATGCAAATGCCTAACAAAGATTGAGGGTTTATGTTGCACTAGGCAAACTATCTCGAAGTCCTATGGCTTGGTTATTTTAATTCGAAGAAAGTTTTGCTGAAGTAGACTTAGGTTTTGCTGATGACGATGACCGTGCTGCCCACCATGCTCCGAGCTCCTTGTTGTTGCAGAGGTTTAGTTTTAGAAATCATAAATCAGGGGATGAGAAAAGTGTTTTGGTTTAGCGAAGTCTTAATTTCCAAGTGTTTTTGTGTTTTAATTAAAACAAATCTTAAAGTTGATTATAACGACACCGGTTAAGATCCCACGGTTCCATCCTTCCGGCATCATTATTTTTATCGGATTCACTTAGTCCAGATGAATTTGCTAAACTCAACCGAATGAGTTCCACACTTTCATTTAGACCGTGGGAAATCCCGTTAGCAACACGTAGGTTACATCATCCGAGGTATTCCCGATCATCCAACGGGACGTTTTAATTTAATTGTAATTGTAGTTTTGTGTTCTGTTTGTAATTAAATTTTGAGTTGTTTTATATTTTGAAATGTTGTGGCGGTGAATTTTATCTTGCAATGACTTTTAACTTAGTTTTGGTTTCAGTTTTAGGGACTATCCTAAAGGTGTGGGTTTTCAAGCAACAGTTGTTTATCATGCAAGAAAAGTAATTGCGATGCGATTAATGAAATTGCAATAATGTAAATTGCAAGAAAGTAGATTGCAATAAAATAAAAGCGTACTCGGAGGGTCTTCCCGTCATCCCAAGCCGCACTTAAAACACAATTAGAATATTTAAGCAAGTTCCTAGGTAAAGCTAAGGGAAGGGTTATGGTTTTCTACCAAATTCCTAATCCTATAGCTTAGTCATTTCCTATGACGTCTAGGTTCCTTGTGTTTTTGTTTGAAGACAATTTTCTTCATCAAAGAACAATTAAGTCCAATTGTTCTTATAAATGTCCTATCATATTGAGGAAGTGCTTAAGAATAATCTTAAACATCTTTTCAATATTTCTAGGATTGTTTTAAGTCCAAATGAATTTAATTATATAAATGAATTAATCGTCCAGGGATTCAAGTTTTGTTAACTTGCTCAGTGAACTAGGACATTTGAATGTCCTACAAATGAAGTAACATTTCATTTAATGTTCTGTTTAAGAGTTATGATAACTAAAGCTTTTGAGGGTAAATTGGTGTTCAAATGATTTGTAATTTAGTTTAATTTCAATTAATGGATTTAAATTTGGAATAGTGTTCAAGTTGCTTTATATTTAATTTCTTTCTGTTTTAGGTGATGTTATTTAATTCAATTTAATTTAATTTAATTTAATTTAATTGAGTTTTAATTTTAATTTAATTTAATTTAATTCAATTTAGTTTGATTTGATGTTACATTAATTTGATTTGATTTAATGTTAATTTAATTTGATTTTATTTAATTCAATTTAATTTGATTTTAATTTTAATTTAATTTAATTTAATTTAAGTTATTTAATTTAATTTAATTTGTTTATTTAATTTAATTTAATTTATTTAATTTAATTTAATTTTTAATTTAATTCAACTTTTAATTTTAATTTAATTTAATTTAATTTAATTTAATTTAATTTAATTTAATTTAATTAATTTAATTTAATTTTTAATTTATTTTTATTTTTAATTTTAATTTTATTTTAAAAGAGTTTAATAATTTAATTTTAGTTTAATGACTAAGTTTTTTTTTAATGTTTTGAATTTGAGTTATCATTAAGAATTGAATATTAATGAGATAATTAATTTAGGGATTTTTAAATTAAAGAATAAATATCTTCCTAATAATATCCCTATTTTATTAATTCCAATTTTATTATTCTTCCAAATTTAATCAACTATTTAATTAAAGTTTAATCATTTTAAAATTGTTTAATGGGTTTCTGCCCTTTAATTATTTAAATTTCAATCATCCAAATCAACTTAGGATCAAATATTTTATTTATTAATTTTTTATTAAACCTAAAGTTTTAATTAAGGATTAAGATTTTTAATTACCATTTTTACCCTTTAAGCTTAATAATTTCATAACTCACTAAATTGAACTCAAATGAACTTGAAATTTTTATGTGACTTCACTCATATGTCAATAAAGACATGAGAGGAGAAAATGTGATTTTTCTGTATTTAATTTATTTATATAATTATTTTTGGTGGAAAATAGAGATTTCCAAGGAAAATTTAATAACATGACCAAGGGAAAGTTTCTGTCCTTAAGAAAATTAGGGGACATTCCTAATGACCAGAGGACCACTTGGACCAATTTTGGTGATTTTTTGAATTATATTATTCTTATTATAATTATTTTAAGTTTTGGAGTGTTAATTAATTTAAAAATAAAATAAATGTTGAAAAATGAATTTTATATTTTTAAAAAATCTCTCTGATATCAAGGAAATCAGAGAATTAAATTTTACAATTTTCTGATTTTTCTATGATTTATTATAATTATTTTAGTGAAAATGCTAGAAAATACATTTTTTTAATTTTAAAATTACCCTAGAGCTTTGAAATTTAATATCTCACTAAATAGACCTAAGAAAAATATGGGGTTTGTTCCTAAGTGATTAAAAT
Organism: Papilionanthe hookeriana x Papilionanthe teres; assembly: GCA_022702705.1. Classification (NCBI taxonomy): domain Eukaryota; kingdom Viridiplantae; phylum Streptophyta; class Magnoliopsida; order Asparagales; family Orchidaceae; genus Papilionanthe; species Papilionanthe hookeriana x Papilionanthe teres. The sequence continues at coordinate 120,866,124 of CM040423.1, read as the reverse complement.
TCAAAATGTGACATTTTGGTGAATTTTATTATTTTTGTGATTTTTATTATTTTTTAATTATTAAAAATATTAAAATAATGTTAAAAATCAACTTTTTTAGAAAATTGAAATTTTAATTTTCTTAGATTCCCCTAATATCAGAGAGACTCCAAAACCAATTTGGTGAATTTTTGAAAGGTATTTTGAAAGTTATGAATTTTTAAAGTTTAAAATAACTAAGTGGCTTAATCAACCCAATTAGTGGGGCTAACCAAGTCCAATTGACCTCAAACTTTTATGGTGGGTTCCTCTGATCCTAAAGGTCAGTGGAGAATTGATTTCAAGTCAATTTGATGTATGGTTAGCTCTAATTAATTAGAGACCTATTTTGAGTGTTTAAGCCATTTAGGGTTGTTTTAAATGAACCAACTCAAAACCTATTTTTCCTAGGGTTCTCTGGTCATAAGGAACATCATTAAATTTTCCTAGAATTTATTTCACAACATGCTATTTATTGGAATTAAAATACTCAAAACAGTAACATGAATTTGAAAAATCAATAACTCTTCAAAGGGATGGCCTCTGACTTTGGAAAATTCAGGGAATGTTCCCAAATTCGGAGGCTTCAAAAGCCCTATGGTCTCATGCCATGGTGAATTGTATACATGCATGGAGAATTAAAAGTATGCGAGAGAGTAAATAAATTATAAAAAATAAAATACTTGATGAAATTAAATGATTTCTTTTCCACATTATTCTCCTCTGTTCACTGAGCAAGAGGGTATTTTTATTTTATTTTTATGATTTTTCTACACAGAGTTATGAATTTTTGAAGTTTAGGGAATTAAATAAATAAATAAAAACCCTAATTTTCTATTTATCCACGCGGCGCCGCGTCAACCTCGGCAGCTCCGAAACGCCGCGTGGCGCGCTCCCATTCGACGCCATCATCTGACTCAGCGCTCCCGGGTCCCGCTGTATTGTTCCGTCTTCTGATCCGACGCGATCCTGACCATCCGTCCGCGCGTGTATTAAATGAACGGCATCCGTTCATCGTCCCCAAGTGTTCTCACCCGAGAGCCGTCCACACTAAATCCCTAAGATCTCACTCGATACTCAATGGATTTTCGTGTTCTTATGCTCTATGGATTCGTCTTGAAGAGACGAACACATCTATATGGTGATCATGCATTGAAATTAAAGCATTTGAAATGGAGAATGTTCAGAAGCTCGGGAAGAAGAGTGAGGCCATACCTTTGCTCAGAGAAGTGTGGCTTCGATCTGAGAGTTGTTGCACCTTCGATTGGATCCTAGCAAGCTCCAGATGAAGTCTCCTGGTCTGGTGAATTGTCTAGGTTGGATTTCGACCAAGCCCGATCACAAAGCTTGGAGGCTGGAGCAACTGGGTGGCCTGGAGATGGGGCTTTTACTGGTGGACACCTTCCCTTGGTCTGGTGAAGGTGTAGAACCAATCAATTTGGGGGTTGGCTCACTGTAGAGAAGTGTCCTGGTTTTGGGTGGAATTTTTGTTGAGAAATTGGATTTTATCAGTGGGGATTAGGGCAAATTGACACTGGGGATCAACTGCTCTGAGGGTGGAGAAGGGTTTGGAACAATTTTGGCGAGTTTCGAGCAAGGTTTGTGCAACTCTCTTCTCATGGCCGTGAGGGGTGGAGTTTAAATAGGAGAGGGTGGAGGGCCTCCCGTGGAGAGTTAGGGATTGGGATCGGCTGCTCTTGGCAAGAGAAGAACGGCTCCAATGGCCATCGGGGATGGGGCAGCTCAGCAGGTGAGAATTCCAAGTTGGGCTCACATGTGAGCTCTCGGCCATGGTATTTTCCGGCGGCCTGGTGGCTGGCCGGCCAGGCATTGGTCACCATCTTGTTCAGGTGGGTCAGGGCTGTGGTTTTGGTGATTTTGAAAATTTTGGGTAGTTTTAAGGGTTTTGGGTAGGCTAGGCGGGTGTAGGGTCCCGGGGGTCAAAATTTGAAAATTTCGGAAATTGAAGATTGGGTGGATGTAAGTGGAGTGAAATCATTTTGGTTGAGCCATGAAGCCATATAAATCCCACATGAGCCATGAGGGGACTCATTTGAGGCATTCACTATGTTGTTCCTAACCCTCTTAGTCAAGGGCTTAGGGGTTAAGGACCATCCATGTGAATCACCTACATGAGTCGGGAGGTCGAGTTAGGTATGGGTGTGGTTTTAGGAGGTGTGTGAAAGTGTAGTGTATAGGTGCGGTGTGTGTGTAAGTCGGCCCCTTCACTGGACCGGGCCACCCGAGGCGGTCCTAAGGCCAAAGAGTCCTATAGGCACTCATCCTTAAACTTCCACATTTGATTTCGACCCTCCAGGTGATTAGGGGTCTATAGTCAAGTTTGTGGAGTTTGAAGGGAGTTAAGAAGTGGTTTGAGTTTCTAAAAGGTGGGTCCCAATTCTAGTCCTCTAAGATAGTCAAAGGAAAAGCTTAAGGCTAGATCCTAAGCACTAAAAAGAAGAAGAGAAGACCTCATCAAAAATGAGGTCAACAAATGGACCCCCAATAGGTGTGGTGAGTCGACGGAGCACACCGCGCGTATTGGTGTTGACCGAAGCGATCAACAAAACCAACACAAACGTCCAAGTGACAAACTTAGGACAAAGCAAAAGAATTTCTGCTGGGGAGTATCGGGTATGTTCCCAAAACTGGAGATACCTGAACTCTCGTTGGGGAAAGGAAAAGGAGGTGAATCCCAAATCACATGATCTGGGGGAATTTCAATTTAGATTTTATTTTGTTTCAATTTAAGTTTCGATGTGCGAGCTTAGATTTTAGTTTGGAGTTTCAATTTAGATTGAAGTTTTGTCAAAATTAATTTGAGGGATTTGATTTGAAATGAAAATGGAATTTTGTGGTTTTAGATGTAACATCTTCAACCTCAAAAGAAAAATTAAAATGATTGGATTGAATCATTATAATGAGGAGAGATCTCGAAGCAATGCGGTATTGGATGTAAAATCCTTAACCTCAAGAGTTTGATTTTGATGTATTTCATTGCTGTAGGGAAAGAATCCTAAAGCAGTGCAGTCTTGGATGTAAAAAAAAAATCCTCGACCCAAAAAGTTTGATTTTGATGTATTTCAGTGCAATAGGGAAAGAATCCTAAAGCACTGCAGTCTTGGATGTAAAATCCTCGACCCAAAAAGTTTGAATTTTGATGTATTTCAGTGCGATAGGGAAAGAATCCTAAAGCGGTGCGAGTCTTGGACGTAAAATCCTCGACCCAAAAAGTTTGAATTTGATGTATTTCAGTGCGATAGAGAAAGAATCCTAAAGCGATGCGGTCTTGGATGTAAAATCCTCGACCCAAAAAGTTTGAATTTTGCTTGTATTTCGAGTGTAATAGGGAAAGAATCCTAAAGCGATGCGATGCTTAGACGTAAAATCCTCGACCCAAAAAGTTTGAATTTTGATGTATTTCGAGTGCGATAGGGAAAGAATCCTAAAGCGATGCGATCTTGGAGGTAATATCCTCGACCCAAAAAGTTTGAATTTGATGTATTTCAAGTGCGATAGGGAAAGAATCCTAAAGCGATGCGATCTTGGACGTAAAATCCTCGACCCAAAAAGTTTGAATTTTGATGTATTTCAGTGCAATAGGGAAAGAATCCTAAAGCAGTGCAGTCTTGGATGTGAAATCCTCGACCCAAGGAATTTGATTTGATGTATTTCATTGCGATAGGGAAAGGATCCTAAAGCAATGCAGTCTCGGATGTAAAATCCTTGACCCAATGGTTTGAATTTAGATGTATTTCAGTGCAATAGGGAAAGAATCCTAAAGCTGTGCAGTATTGGATGTAAAATCCTCAACCCAAAAAGTTTGATTTTGATGTATTTCAGTGCAATAGGGAAATAATCCTAAAGCAGTGTAGTCTTGGATGTAAAATCCTCGACCCAAAAAGTTTGAATTTGATGTATTTCAGTGCAATAGGGAAAGAATCCTAAAGCAGTGCAGTCTTGGACGTAAAATCCTGGACCCAAAAGTTTGAATTTTGATGTATTTCAGTGCAATAGGGAAAGAATCCTAAAGCAGTGCAATCTTGGACGTAAAATCCTCGACCCAAGGAATTTGATTTGAGATTTGGAAGAAACTGAAACTGAATTTGATTGAGATTTGAAATCTGGAAAGATTGAATTTGAGATTTGGAAGGATGAGTTTGAACTCAGTTGAGATTTGATTTAAGATTTGATTTGAAATTTGGAAGATCAAATTTGAAATTTGATCGAGACTGGATTTGGAATCTGATTGAGAATTTGATTTGAGATTTGATTTAACACTTATGTTGATTTTGTTTATCTTTTAATGATTCAAATTTTACTTTATTATTTATTTAATGTTCATGTGAATTTGGTGTTCGTCATTTTTAGACTTTTTTTTAGGAAAGTTTTCTTTTATTCTTCTTTTTTTCTTTTACGTTTCTTTGTTCGAAGTTCACTTAACTTTAATGGCGTTTCCTAGTCAATTTGCACTAAAAGAGGTGAAGGCAAAAATGTGACATGGTCACTTTCATTCCAATCATGTTGAAGATACATCATACAACTCGATCTGGAATACATCTGATACAATCCATGTAGACTCAAAATGGACTATGTATGATCTTTGTCGATCCATCCAAAGAAGCATCTGTCAAAATCCATGTCTGAATAGTGGGGTACATGGTTAATAACATCACCTTCCAAGCCATCCTTGGCAAAGATGCCGGCTGGATGTACGTTGGAGGTGTGATATTTCTCATGTAACTCACAGCTCGTAAGGCCGGAGGCTCTCTAGCTACGGATCCGGTCGGAAATGGTAAGGTGTCTTCCCGTCGTCCATTCTCCCGAAAGTAACCGAGATCCGCTTCACTCGGTACTCCTGGTATGCAATGCTTAGCGATATCTCGCTCCGTTGCCCTTCGATATCATGACGGAACCTACCGGTAAAGGTATCTTCACCGGCCCTCGGAACTCACCCGGGCTCCGTTATCCGGAGGTCGGATCCGAACATGATGTTACACTCGTTCGGGAAAGAGAGCGTGTAGAAAGGTCGACAAAGTCGTGGTGATCTATGTGTGGGGGTATGCGGTCACCTCTGTTTGTAGATGTTGATAATGCAACTATTGGGTATGCAATCTGCTGGCAGTACCCTCCATGTTATCAATCTCTTTACCATTCTCTTGATGATTAATGGCATCGGATCCACTTGCCCATGTCAGAGTATTCCCGGTGGGTTTCCCTTCCTGTCTTCGGCAAAGTTGTAGCAGCATCCGCATTGTATTGTGATTCTTCCCTTCACTGGCATCCATCTCCGGGTTCGAGTATGTGTTTTCCCTCGGGCGGCTCGCTCGGCCCATTCTTTTCAAATCCCGGATACAATCCACGATTTGCTCGTTGTTCATACTGCGAGAATACGTACGTATGTAGCTCGAGGCCCTCTAGTATGTTGATTCTTCTACCTTTAATTCTCTCGAAGTATTCAAAGGTTTTCTTTTCAACATTCTCGCATTCTCTCTAGCTCGTATTCCGGAATGATCTGCGGATGGCGAGGCCTTGTGACATATTGTGGGATATACGGTTCAATCCCTTCACGTTCTCCCGCATACCTCGGCTCCTCGGGGATGATGCCTGTCGGGACATCCCCGGAGTTGCTTCGCAACAAGGTCATGCATCACCTGGTGGTTCTATCCGGTGGCGTGGTAGCCTTCTTTCTTCGATCTTCCGGAGATTTCCACGATTCTTTTCGTTATCCTAGGAGCTGGCCTCCTTTCTTCGAGTTCCCGGTGAACCGGTGTCCTTGAAGTGTATGTGCGACATTAGCAAGCTCGTTTCGTCGCGCCGGTCCGCGGCTAGTTTTGTTAACATCTTACGGATACGGCGATTCTTATTTCTTCGTTGCGTTGCTTGTGAGAGTAGCTCTCCGCACTTCTTGAATCTCTGTGGGCGCGGCGGCGACAAGCTCGCCCCTCGTCGTAGCGACTACAGATTTCATTTTCTTGTCTTCTTCGAGTATTTGCCTTTCTTTTCTTCTTCTTGGATTGGTGGCTTGGGCCACCCACTTTCATCACTTGTCTCGCCGGGCAGTTCTTCTCGGTCAACTGGGACCCAGTCACTTTCCTCGTACTATAGGCCTGCTGGTGCAAAATCTGAGTCAATCTCGATTATCGCTCCATCTTTCACCCTCTTTTCATCTAGTGCAAGGCTTACGCCATTCTTAAAGTTCAGGACCAACCGCCCGTTCGACATTTCCCTGCGAAAAGACAAGGAAAATGATCAGGGGCTGTACTAAGAACAAGAACATTAAGAAAATGTTTATTAAAGACACATTTTTTATTACTTCTTGTATTTTTAAATTTAGCAGGAATGAAGTGGGATAAGATTAGGAAAGAGATTTTGATTTGGAAAAGAAAACAAGGAAAACTTAATTATCATGATTTTATTTATTTTAGCACATTTTATTATTTTTTGGGTTCGGACCCAATCATAAGTAATTACTTCGCCCGTGTTTCTTAGGGATGAAGAATTCATTCCTTCAAAACATCAGGTAGCGTACTACTTTTTCAAGTATCGTCCATTGATCGGAAGCATATGTCGTTCTCCACGGCAATTCACTAGCCGGTAGGAACCTCCCGAGTATACTTGCTTCGACCACGAACGGTCCTTCCCAAGTGGGTTCAAATTTTCCTCCTATCTTGCGGTGTGCAAGGATAGGTCTCTTGAGAACGAGAACTAAGTCACCAACTTTGAAGGTTCTTGGGCGGACCAGTTTGTCATGGGCTTGAACCATCTTAGCTTGGTATAGTTCTAAATTTTGTTGCGCTTGCAAGTCTTTTCCCTTCCGGGCTTTCTAATTCTTCTAGTCGTAATTTGGCGTTTTCTTCGTCGTGATCTTGTTCGCAACTGCAATTCGAGTGAAGGAAGTTGAACCTCTAAAGGTAACACTCGCCTCGGACCCATACACCGGAGCGTAAGGTGTAGCTTGAGTAGAAGTTCGAAGGTTGTCCGGTAGGCCCATAAGGCTTCTAACAACTTCTCGTGCCAATTTCTCTTATTATCGTCCAAGGTTTTCTTTAAGATTTGAACGAGAGTTTTATTAAAAGCCTCAGCGAGGCCGTTTGCTCTTGGGTAGTAAATTGTTGAGTATCGCCGGTCGATTCCGTGTCTCCCGACAAAATTGTTAATTTGTGTGCTTCGAATGCCGACCCATTATACGAGATGATCTTGCGCGGCACTCCTAAACGGTAGACAACTTGGTTCTTGAAAAGCCGTAGCACATGGTGTGCTTTCACTTCTCTAAGTGGAGCCGCCTCTGCCCACTTGGAAAAGTAATCCGTAGCCGCAAGAATGAAGCGATGTCCTTTTGAAGATGGTGGTTCTATCGGACCCACTATATACGTGCCCTGACATTCAAATGGCCACGACGCAATTGTCGGATGTAGCACATTTGGAGGTTGGTGTAGAACCACTACGTGCACTTGGCATTGGTGACAGCTCTTGGCGATTTTCATGTAGTCGGTCATCATCGAGGGCCAGTAGTACCCTAGATTTTCATCTTCGGACCCGACTGGTGAGCGCCACAGAGTCCTGAATGTACCTCTTTAACAATTTCACGGGCCTCGGACCCGCTTAGGCACCTTAGCCACATTTGATCAAAAGACCTTACATGCGAGTGTGTTGTTTATTAATGCGTAAGACGAGTTCTTTTCTTGATCCGATGGGCCAACGACCTATCGTCCGGTAGCTTTCTGTTTGCGGGTAGTCCATCGATGGTCGTCGCCGATCTTCGTGTTTTCACGTCACTGCTGCTAATCGATTCTTTTTCTTTTTCGATTTGTGTATTGTGTCTATATCGAGTCGTGATAGGACACGACGTCAGTGAACCGACACTTCCACCGATTCATCTTGCAAACGGGCAAATTCTTTTGCGAGATAGGCTAAAGCATCTGCTTAAAGCATTTTCTTTTAGAATTTTGTAGATCGTTACATTTGGAATCATGTTGCAACATGTTGTATGGCATCTTGGAAGTATTGTTCGAGTCTTGGCTTTAAAATTCTGTATTGTCCTGCGATCCGTTGAATGATTAACTGCGAATCCCCGTAGATGTTAATGTCCGTTATCCCCATTTGAATAGTTAATTCCGGTCCCGTTATAAGGGCTTCGTATTCCGCTTCGTTGTTTGTACACGGTTCGTCAAGTGGTAGGAGTATCTTAACATCCCCCGCTCCGGTGTTATAAAGATTAGCTCGATTCCGCCTTACCGGGCACTATCACTTGCGATTCTTCATCTTTGTGTGCTGAAGATGCTCCGTCGAAATACAATTCCCAACGTCGATCATCAGGGTCTTCTAGGTTCATTATTTGTTCATCTGACAAATCTTCATTGAGAGGAGATTCTGCCGGCAAAGGGTGTGCTGCAAGGAAGTCTGCTAAGACTTGTCCCTTTACGGCACGAAGAGGCATGAAAGTTATATCGAATTGCAATAATATCATTGACCATCCGGCAAGTACGCCGAAAAGTGTTGGACGAGTCATCAAGTATTGCAATGGATTAAACTTCGAGATTAGGTTGACCTTATGAGAAAGCATGTAGTACCTGAGCTTTTGTGCGGCGAAGATCAGGGCCAAACAATGCTTTTCAATTGCGGGATACCTTACTTCCGTCAGAAATAAACGACGGCTTAAGTAGTAAAGAGCATTTTCTTTACCCTCATCATTGACACAGGCTAACGGGCTCCGAGAGAGTCGTCTAAAGCCGCGGTGTAAAGTATCGTGGTCTACTCGAGGCTCGGGGCTGCTAAGACGGGAGGTGTCATTAAATATTGTTTAATGTCCTCGAAGGCTTTCCGGCATTTCTCTTCCCAAATAAATTTGGCGTCCTTTTTAACTAGTGTCGAGAAAGGTCGACACCTACACGACGAGTTTGAGATAAAGCGTCGAAGATATGTCAATTTCCCTTGAAAGGATCGTAGTTGTTTTAAGGTTTTGGGAGGCGGCATTTCTAAGATAGCTTTAATCTTTTCCGGGTCGATTTCAATTCCACGATGTCGGACAACGAACCCTAAGAATTTCCCGGAGGTGACGCCGATGGCGCATTTTAAGGGATTCATCTTAAGGTTAAATTGTCTTAACCGTTCGAAAACAATTCTCAAATCATACGAAGTGGTTGTCCTTTACTTTGCTTTTGATGACCACATCGTCCACGTAGCATTCGACTTGATTGTGGATGAGATCATAAAAAATTCTTGTCATTGCTCTTTGGTAGGTTGCTCTGCGTTCTTCGATCCGAATGGCATCACTTTGTGTAGCAAAATACTCCGATCGGCGTTACGAATGCTGTAAGTTTTTCATCTTCCGGAGCCATTTTTATCTGGTTGTATCCCGAAGATCCATCCATGAATGAGAATATTTCATGTGTTGAAGCAATGTCGATCATCGGTTCCGGGATCGGTAGAGGAATTCATCCTTTGGACATGCCTTGTTTAAATCTTTGAAATCCACACAAATTCCGATCCGACCATTCTTCTTTCTGACTGGCACTACATTGGCTAGCCAGGTCGGGTATTGTTCTTCACGGACAAATTTGGTGTCTATTAGCTTTTTAACTTCAGCTATGACTTGTTGTTCAATTTCTAGACGCATTCTTCTGGGACCTTGTCTGACTGGGACAGAAGTAGGATCCACTCCTAGCTTATGGATCACGACCTCCGGAGCTAATCCCGGCATCTCGTCATAGTTCCAAGCAAAACAGTCTTTAAATTCCATTAACAATTTGATTATTTCTTCGGAGTCTTCTTTATTGAGTAAGGAGCTAACAAAGGTAGGTACTGAGCTCTTCGCTAGTACCTAAGTTAACTTCCGTTAACTCATCTATCGTAGAATTAATTTCTTCTTCGAATTCCGGTGGAGCGTCTCGATTTGTAAATCTTCGAGTTCGTCTCGTAGTTTCCATGCAGTTTTCATTGGACTTACAAGTGACAACCAAGCAAAATTCGGTATCGTCAGCCGACCCTGCCGTGCCGAATCCGAGACCATGCTTTGAATTGGGAGGACGACCGGAGTTATTCCATAATTTTTCAAAATGTTGTGATTGGCCTTTTGTCCATTGTCGAGGTAAGAAACCACATTGAATTAAATTTTGAACACAGGGAGAGTACCACTCAAAAGGTAATTCCATTAATTCTGATGAAGTGACATCTTCGAATTGTACATGATTTTCAGTTTTGGAGGAAGAAGTACCACGGTAGAATTTGGTTGGCCTTGCACCGTCGTTACGTACCTCTTTGACCACCATACCCTCGATCTTGTTAGAATGAATCGGGGTTAGGGTCATAGTATGTACGTAGTGGTTAATCTTCTCGTACATTGATTTGTATTCTTCGTTCCTCTCATCTTCGCGAGAGATCTTGAATTGCGGCTTCTTCTGACTTATTGTCGCTGCTTCTTGTTTGATTTCTTTTTCTTCTTCAGAACTATCTTCCCAATCAACATTGATGGTCGGTTTCCTCCGTCCAACTGTCCTAACGTCTCTACCACGACCTCGTCCCCGGCCTCGACATCGGATGCGAGTTGTGGAGAAACCTTCACCATCTCGCCGGAAGGGAGTGGTGAGTGACTGTTGGACTAGAACTTCAGGTTCTTCGTTGTTCCAAACATTCTTTGCTTCATTTGTTACGGTATCTCTGGAGAAGATTGTTTTCTTTTGCGGTGCATAATAAACTGCATCTTCATGGATTCCAATCTCATGTACGGAGAATGGTTGCAAGTCACCTTTGATGCACTGTTCCCCTCCATCGTAGTATTTGATGCACTGGTGTAGAGATGATGGTACCATCCTATTTTCATGTATCCATGGTCGGCCTGGCAGAGCGTTGAACAATGTTTCGAATCAATTATGTGAAATTTTGCGGTTGTCTTTGCTAAGTCACCGGTCTTCATCGATAGCGTTATTGACCCGAGGGCTCTTTCTCCTTTCACGGTTGAATCCTCTCGATAACATTTTGTACGCTTCGAGCTCACGAGCATCAATTTCCAAGTATGCTAGCGTTCGAAGACTCATTATATTGATTGATGCTCCCGGATCCACCAATACTCCGGAGAGCGTAAACTTCCCAATTGTAACCGAAATGTACAACGGTCGGTTGTGATCTCGCCGTCCCCAGTAGTAGGTCATTGTCCGTGAAGGTAACGCCTCGCTCGTTCCTTTAACGAGCAAACCTCATCTAAGGAATCTCCGGCCATTTGAGCTAAGCAAATTTCTGGATCAAGTAAGGCCTTGATCAGAGCTTCTCTCATCTCCTTTGATAAGATGAGAGCGTCGTAGATGCTCAAATTGGCCGGTAGTTTCCTAAGATGGGCTAGCACGTTGTAGTCCACTTTATTTTCATGCGTCTCAGTTTCTTCTCGAATGGGTATTTCTTCTGCTGGGGTTGGTTCTTCTTGAACAACCACCTGCTTTCCTTTGTCCTTTGGACCCATTCTTGGAGGTAGAACTCTTCCACTTCTTAAGTTGACATCTGTAATTTCTTCTGAATTTAGTGTTGAGCTTGTCGGTGTCTCCTCCTGAATCAGAATGACAGGCCCTTCCGGATTATCTTCAGAATCTGAAGGCTCTAACTCTATCGTGACTGGAGCTCCTCGAAACTCACAGACAGATCCGTTGCTTGTTGAACTCTCGTAGCCTCCTTGATGGATGTCTTCTTCGTTATTTTGATCGTCGAGATCGTGTATGATTTGAGAATTGTCGTTGGTATCGAAATCGATGTCCAGATTGTCGCTAGTTACGTAATCGTTAGAAACAGATCAAAACGTAGCCAACGCCATCACCCTTATCATTATATGATACCACCGAAGTGAGCGAGATAATCATACAAAATCGGAGGTTCGAGGGATTTCTCCCCGAATCGGAAACAACTATCCTAGGATAGCGGCCCTAGTCTAGCCTTAGGCGTCTCGGTCCTCTCTTCTTCGTCGATCTTCTTCTTCTCTTCAATCGTCTCCTGTTGAGGTGGTTCTTCTATCGCGAGTGATAGTACCGGCTTAACGGGTCTCGAACTACGAATTGAAGCTCGCACCGAGGCGGTTCGGATGCTTATCTAAAATCTTCTTCGAAGACCTTGTCCGAGCGGTAGTCCATCCATCGTCGGTTGCATAGGGATCTATCGGAATGACGGGATCGGTTGAGATAACATTAACGGAACCTCCTTTACGGGGTTCCTTCATGTACTCCTTCGGGATTGTTATATTCCCTTTCCGAAGGTTGTCGTTGAGCCAACTTTTAAAGGTAATGCAATCTTCTATCTTGTGCCCGAAGCATCCGGTGGTAGGGGCAAAAGTTGGGATCACCTTTCTTGTTGACTTCCTCTCGGTCTTTTAGGCTCGGCGAGCTGGAACTCGGAGTCTTCATCGAGGCTACGGAACATTTTCGCATCGCTTCATTTTTGAACGGATATTCTCTGCTCGAAGCTCCCTTAATGTACGTTGCGAACGAGGCGGTTGTTCATACTTGTGGAGATGACCGATAGTCGGGCCGGGGTTCGTCGGTAATTCTGTTGTGGTTGTTGCGGCCGTTCTGGTGGTATTTGCATCGGTTGCTTGCCTTTGTCAACTGCTGCAACGATCCCGGATTTCTTTTCGAAGGTCTTCACCGGCTTTTGCTTGTCCGTCTTGTCGGCGAAACTTAATTGTTTCGCCTCTTCTTGCAAGCTTCCGTACTTGCTTAACAACTTCTCGAAAGTCTTAATAGTGAATCCTTTAAGGAGAAGTGCTTATCGGAGCCGTGAATGCTTTTAAGTAAAATGCCGATCGCATGTTGTTCTTGTAGTTGTGGTTCACACTTCATGCTTAAGTTCCTCCATCGAAGTATGTAATCCACCAAAGTTTAGTTCGGCCTTTGTTTCTCTACCACTAAATCACCTATAGTGATGTGGTGCTGAGCTCCGGCGAATCGCTTGATGAAGAGGTTCTCTAGTTATGAGAACGTCTTCACCGAACCATTTGGTAATTCTGCATACCAGTCGAAGGAGATTTCGACGGATCGGCGACGAGCTGTCGGAAGAGTAATGCATCGCTCCCGCCGGCATTACAACAAGCGGCACGAAAGTGTGCAACATGCTTGTCGGGGGTTCCCGGTTCCGTCGAAGGTCTTGAACGGAGATGGTACGAAGCCTTTCGGGTATTGGACGGCGTCGAATTCTTCCGGGTAAGGTCTACCCGTCCGAATGGATGTCCCGCTCTTCGATTGTGCTAAGGCTTCTCGCACTCGCTTGTTCCACCAAGTTCTTGATATCCTTTTCGGGGATCATACTTTGTGTGGTATCCTTTTTCAGTTGATCATCCCCGTTGACGGATGTAATCTCCTTTCCTCCGTCTACAATGTGAATGACCTCTGGGGGTGTCTCTCTTTGTGGTTGTATTTGACTCTGGAGAGTGGCCAGAGCTACGGCCATCTCTTCCATCCTTTTCACCATTTGAGCGATCGTGTCGTCTTTTTCCTGAAGCTGTCTTCTCATCAGTTCTGGCTCCTCTCTTCTGCGGTGCTGCGGGAGCACCTTGCGAAGCTGATGAAGCTCGTGTCTCAACCATGTTGATTTCTACATATTCGTCGTCCATGAATTCGGATGAATCAATCTCATCTCCGAACTTTTCTTCTCTTTCTTTCGCCAACCGTCGGATATCGGTTCTCAACTTTTCCATGACATCTTCTAGCGGGGCTTTCTGTGTGTCTTTACGGTTGTCGTGCGATAGCTGCCGGGTCCCTTTTTCACGAGTCCCCTTTATCGCGGTAGCACTTTCTTCGGATTCCAGCCTCTCGGCGAGACTTTCTTTCTTGAGGCTGCTTGTTTCAATCTTAACTGCCCAGTAGTGGGACGCAATACCATCCTTCTAGCAGCAGAAGGTCTAGGACCAGATGGCCTGTCGGCCAAATGCTAGAAGGTGGTATCCTCCCTAATCTGTAATCCTGAGACTACGACAGGCGGACTAGCCTTCATTCTTTTACTTGGCTTTTTTGTCATGATGCCGGGTTCTACTCGGGGCCCAAGACGGGATTTGACTGGCACCCACCCTATCCTTCGTAGAATCTCCGATATGGGGCAGTTTTCCTTCTTTGCTAACTTTTCTGCCAAAGTTTGCAGTTGAGCAAACGGCGTAGTTCTAGTTCTTTTGTTGCGGCTATCGTTGTAATATGCGGGCCGAGGTAATGTGGCGGCAATCTTGCGAACATTCTCCTCATCCTCTGCGGCGGAGAGGGGATGGAACTCGCTTCCTCCCAAAAGTGGTATGTAGTCGAGCGGCGGTGTATATTCCGACGGCGGTGTATATTACGGCGGCTCCGGAATTTCCTCTAGGAAAGCAATTTCAGCAGCTGCGGCTTCTCTAGCGATCCTTCTACTTCGTTTCTTCTTTGGGTCCTTGTCGGTGACGGAATCCTTGAGCTCGGACCCGATTTCGAAAACGGAAGGTCTTACGAGAAGATCCGTACCCTCCACGGTAACGGGTTTACCATAGTTACGGATTTCTTTCCCCTTTGATTTGGCGAAGTCGGGGTAGGTGCGAAACAACTAGACCGAGTGGGGGTAGTAAGAACGGTCCTCCTGCGGATGGCGAGTACTCCTCCTAGTCGGGATCCTTTGCGGGGAGGAAACTCTTGGGTCGACCTAAGGTTGAACTCGAGCGGCGGTTCCTCGGCTTCGGATACCTTGTTCGTCGGTGCAAAGAGGGAGACGTCGGTGACCTTGACATTCGTGTTTTCAAATCCTTGTCCGAATCGGATGATCCCATTGTCGGGCGGCTCATCCTTATAGACGGCGAAGTCCGAGTCCGTTGGTGAAGGAGAAAATCGGTTTCGGGGCTTCCATTTCGCGGGGTAGATTCCGGTTGTCGGTCCCGAGTTATGCTTCTTTTCTTTAGGACGAAAAGAAAGGAATTGAAAAGAGTCCGAACACATTCTTGTTCATGTATTTATAAGAAGGAATCATTTGTTAAAAGAATCACTTATTAGAAGGTTTGTTTATTTAGAATGTTCAAAGGTGTAGAGAAGGCAAGGAATCTGATTCGGAGTTGGAAAGGAAAAGAGAGTCTTAAGCAAGACTTCTCGACTCGAAGGATCGTTCCTAGACTAACACCTATTGGGGGTCCACCCCACCTCAGAAATGAGGTAAAAGGATCTCGGAACCTCTCTGTTTAGGGGTGTCTAAACAGTGGTTCCTAAATCCGAGAGAATGTTGGCTATACTTGTTCAAGGTAGAAATGAACATAGTATCCCAACGGAAAGAAGGGTAGTTCGATCCATTAGGGACATGGATACACTACCGATTTTGAAAGCAGAATTATTTGATTAATAATGGAGAGAGGAATTATTCCCCAGCGGAGTCGCCAGAAATATGTCGGCATATTTTAGGTTAAGTGTGTTTTTATTTTGAAAAGGGGGTCGCCTAACAGAAATTGTCGGCGAATTTTAATTTAATTCAAATAAATAATTTGAAAAGTAGTATTTGATTTTTGAAAATAATTTTAAATTTGAAAATTTTAAGATATGAAATCAAACCGATCTCACATCCCAAATAGTTTATATAAACGAGCGGCGCACCACTGAGCCGTGTATCTATCCACTAAGGATAGACACACTGCTTGACGGTGGGGCTCGATTAAATAAACTAGCAGATTCGTGACATCCGTTTGGTCTGCGAACCAATTTTATAAGCCGACAAATTCCACTTGCTTAATATGAAAGCATTAAACGGGGTTTATATTACTCAGGTTCTTTTAAAATTCCCTATAAGGGCAAGCCCTTATAGTTAATTACATCTTAAGTGATGGGAATCACCTAAGAAAACTCTCGATAATAATCAATAATTTTGCTCTCAAGAATTTCAAAGTTTAAGTTTTCAAAGGATTGAATTTTGGAATTCCAATAAGGAATGGATCAAATTTGGAACATTTTGTTTTGGGAATCCAAAGGAAGAAAAATAGGAGAAATCACAGATTCGAAGCGAACTTCGGTAATTTCCCGACTATCCTATTGTTTGGCTTGAGTTTAGGAAAGTCCTAATATTTATTTAAATGTTTTGATCTTGCCAATTTTAATTAATTAGGGCGTATATTTATATGACAGAATCATACAAATAGCCTCGAAGATATGAGGGTTTATGTCGTATCGAACGACTACCTCGGAATCCTAAAACCGGTTAGGGCTTAATTTACATGACCTGATCATGCAAATGCCTAACGAAGATTGAGGGTTTATGTTGCACTAGGCAAACTACCTCGAAGTCCTATGGCTTGGTTATTTTAATTCTAAGAAAGTTTTGTTGAAGTAGACTCGGGTTTCTTCGATGACGATGGTCATGCTTGCCCACCATGCTCCGAGCTCCTTGTTGTTGCGAGAGGTTTAGTTTTAGAAATCATAAATCGGGGATGAGAAAAGTGTTTTGGTTTAGCGAAGTCTTAATTTCCAAGTGTTTTTGTGTTTTAATTAAAACAAATCTTAAAGTTGATTATAACGACACCGGTTAAGATCCCACGGTTCCATCCTTCGGCATCATTATTTTTATCGGATTTACTTAGTCCGGATGAATTTGCTAAACTCAACTGAATGAGTTCCACACTTTCATTTAGACAGTAGGAAATCCGGTTAGCAACACGTAGGTTACATCATCCGAGGTATTCCCGATCATCCAACAGGACGTTTTAATTTAATTGTAATTGTAGTTTTGTGTTCGTTTGTGATTAAATTTTGAGTTGTTTTATATTTTGAAATGTTGTGGCGGTGAATTTTATCTTGCAATGACTTTTAACTTAGTTTTGGTTTCGGTTTTAGGGACTATCCTAAAGGTGTGGGTTTTCAAGCAACAGTTGTTTATCATGCAAGAAAAGTAATTGCGATGCGATTAATGAAATTGCAATAATGTAAATTGCAAGAAAGTAGATTGCAATAAAATAAAAGCGTACCTGGAGGGTCTTCCCGTCATCCCAAGCTGCACTTAAAACACAATTAGAATATTTAAGCAAGTTCCTAGGTAAAGCTAAGGTAAGGGTTATGGTTTTCTACCAAGTTCCTAATCCTATGGCTAGTCATTTCCTATGACGTCTCAGGTTCCTTGTGTTTTTGTTTGAAGACGATTTTCTTCATCAAAGAACAATTAAGTCCAATTGTTCTTATAAATGTCCTATCATATTGAGGAAGTGCTTAAGAATAATCTTAAACATCTTTTCAATATTTCTAGGATTGTTTTAAGTCGAAATGAATTTAATTATATAAATGAATTAAGCGTCAGGGATTCAAGTTTTGTTAACTTGCTCGAGTGAACTAGGACATTTGAATGTCCTACAAATGAAGTAACATTTCATTTAATGTTACGTTTAAGAGTTATGATAACTAAAGCTTTTGAGGGTAAATTGGTGTTCAAATGATTTGTAATTTAGTTTAATTTCAATTAATGGGTTTAAATTTGGAATAGTGTTCAAGTTGCTTTATATTTAATTTCTTTCTGTTTTAGGTGATGTTATTTAATTCAATTTAATTTAATTTAATTTAATTTAATTGAGTTTTAATTTTAATTTAATTTAATTTAATTCAATTTAGTTTGATTTGATGTTACATTAATTTGATTTGATTTAATTTTAATTTAATTTGATTTTTTTTAATTCAATTTAATTTGATTTTAATTTTAATTTAATTTAATTTAATTTAAGTTATTTAATTTAATTTAATTTGTTTATTTAATTTAATTTAATTTATTTAATTTAATTTAATTTTTAATTTAATTCAACTTTTAATTTTAATTTAATTTAATTTAATTTAATTTAATTTAATTTAATTTAATTAATTTAATTTAATTTTTAATTTATTTTTATTTTTAATTTTAATTTTATTTTAAAAGAGTTTAATAATTTAATTTTAGTTTAATGACTAAGTTTTTTTTTAATGTTTTGAATTTGAGTTATCATTAAGAATTGAATATTAATGAGATAATTAATTTAGGGATTTTTAAATTAAAGAATAAATATCTTCCTAATAATATCCCTATTTTATTAATTCCAATTTTATTATTCTTCCAAATTTAATCAACTATTTAATTAAAGTTTAATCATTTTAAAATTGTTTAATGGGTTTCTACCCTTTAATTATTTAAATTTCAATCATCCAAATCAAATTAGGATCAAATATTTTATTTATTAATTTTTTATTAAACCTAAAGTTTTAATTAAGGATTAAGATTTTTAATTACCATTTTTACCCTTTAAGCTTAATAATTTCATAACTCACTAAATTGAACTCAAATGAACTTGAAATTTTTATGTGACTTCACTCATATGTCAATAAAGACATGAGAGGAGAAAATGTGATTTTTACTGTATTTAATTTATTTATATAATTATTTTTGGTGGAAAATAGAGATTTCCAAGGAAAATTTAATAACATGACCAAGGGAAAGTTTCTGTCCTTAAGAAAATTAGGAGACATTCCTAATGACCAGAGGACCACTTGGACCAATTTTGGTGATTTTTTGAATTATATTATTCTTATTATAATTATTTTAAGTTTTGGAGTGTTAATTAATTTAAAAATAAAATAAATGTTGAAAAATGAATTTTATATTTTTAAAAAATCTCTCTGATATCAAGGAAATCAGAGAATTAAATTTTACAATTTTCTGATTTTTCTATGATTTATTATAATTATTTTAGTGAAAATGCTAGAAAATACATTTTTTTAATTTTAAAATTACCCTAGAGCTTTGAAATTTAATATCTCACTAAATAGACCTAAGAAAAATATGGGGTTTGTTCCTAAGTGATTAAAATTCAAAATGTGACATTTTGGTGAATTTTATTATTTTTGTGATTTTTATTATTTTTTAATTATTAAAAATATTAAAATAATGTTAAAAATCAACTTTTTTAGAAAATTGAAATTTTAATTTTCTTAGATTCCCCTAATATCGAGAGAGACTCCAAAACCAATTTGGTGAATTTTTGAAAGGTATTTTGAAAGTTATGAATTTTTAAAGTTTAAAATAACTAAGTGGCTTAATCAACCCAATTAGTGGGGCTAACCAAGTCCAATTGACCTCAAACTTTTATGGTGGGTTCCTCTGATCCTAAAGGTCAGTGGAGAATTGATTTCAATTCAATTTGATGTATGGTTAGCTCTAATTAATTAGAGACCTAATTTGAGTGTTTAAGCCATTTAGGGTTGTTTTAAATGAACCAACTCAAAACCTATTTTTCCTAGGGTTCTCTGGTCATAAGGAACATCATCAAATTTTCCTAGAATTTATTTCACAACATGCTATTTATTAGAATTAAAATACTCAAAACGAGTAACATGAATTTGAAAAATCAATAACTCTTCATAGGGATGGCCTCCGACTTTGGAAAATTCGGGGAATGTTCCCAAATTCGGAGGCTTCAAAAGCCCTATGGTCTCATGCCATGGTGAATTGTATACATGCATGGAGAATTAAAAGTATGCAGAGAGTAAATAAATTATAAAAAATAAAATACTTGATGAAATTAAATGATTTCTTTTCCACATTATTCTCCTCACGTTCACTCGAGCAAGAGGGTATTTTTATTTTATTTTTATGATTTTTCTACACAGAGTTATGAATTTTTGAAGTTTAGGGAATTAAATAAATGAAAAAACCCTAATTTTCTATTTATCCACGCGGCGCCGCGTCAACCTCGGCAGCTCCGAAACGCCGCGTGGCGCGCTCCCATTCGACGCCGCCATCTGACTCAGCGCTCTCGGGGCCCGCTGTATCGTTCCGTCTTCTGATCCGACGCGATCCTGGCCATCCGTCCGCGCGTGTATTAAATGAACGGCATCTGTTCATCGTCCCCAAGGGTTCTCACCCGAGAGCCGTCCACACTAAATCCCTAAGATCTCACTCGATACTCAATGGATTTTCATGTTCTTATGCTCTATGGATTCATCTTGAAGAGACGAACACATCTATACGGTGATCATGCATTGAAATTAAAGCATTTGAAATGGAGAATGTTCAGAAGCTCGGGAAGAAGAGTGAGGCCATACCTTTGCTCAGAGAAGTGTGGCTTCGATCTGAGAGTTGTTGCACCTTCGATTGGATCCTAGCAAGCTACAGGATGAAGTCTCCGGTGCAGTGAATTGTCCAGGTTGGATTTCGACCAAGCCCGATCACAAAGCTTGGAGGTCGGAGCAAGCGGGTGGCCTTGGAGATGGGGCTTTTACTGGTGGACACCTTCCCTTGGTCTGGTGAAGGTGTAGAACCAATCAATTTGGGGGTTGGCTCACTGTGGAGAAGTGTCCTGGTTTTGGGTGGAATTTCAGTTGAGAAATTGGATTTTATCAGTGGGGATTAGGGCAAATTGACACTGGGGATCAACTGCTCTGAGGGTGGAGAAGGGTCTGGAAAAATTTTGGCAGAGTTTCGGCAAGGTTTGTGCAACTCTCTTCTCATGGCCGTGAGGGGTGGAGTTTAAATATGAGAGGGTGGAGGGCCTCCCAGGGAGAGTTAGGGCTTGGGATCAGCTGCTCTTGGGAAGAGAAGAACAGCTCCAATGGCCACTGGGGATGGGGCAGCTCGGCAGGTGAGAATTCCAAGTTGGGCTCACATGTGAGCTCTCGGCCATGGTGTTTTCCGGCGGCCCGGTGGCTGGCCGGCTGTGCATTGGTCACCATCTTGTTCGGGTGGGTCGGGCGGGGTTTGGTGCATTCAATTGAGGTTTGACATGTGTAAAGGGTTTGATTTAGATGGAATGGGGGAGGAGCTAATTTTGAATCTAAGTGGGTCAACCCACCCATTTGGGCTTGGTGCACCCTTCATGGTGGCTTTGGATCTTGTGGTGAATCAAAGGGATCGACTTGGTTTGGCATGGAGAAGTCTCCATCCAAATATATTTGGATTAAATTTAAGTTTAGGTGAAACATGATTAAGGCTAATGAGCTTTAGGGATTAAGGAAAGCCCTCCCTCTTCTTACCCAATATGGCATGGTGGAGTGTCCAAAGCTCTCATGGCTCACATGTGGCTCATGCATGGCTTCATGGCTCACCTTTGGCTTGGCAAAAAGTTTGGTCAATTTCAAGAAAATGGATTTTAGGAATTTTTGGTAATTTGATGGAAATTTGTATGAAACTTGATTTGGAATTATTTGATGATGAATTTAGGACTTAGGTAATGGATTTAATTAAGTGGATGGCAAATGGAGATGTCATGTGGGCTTTAGGGTAGATTTTGGGCCTTTGGATGTGGTGAAGGATGGGCTTTTAAAATGGTTTAGGAAAGTGGGCTTTTGAATTTTAAAATGGATTTTGGGATAAAATTTTGGTAAATGCTTGGGCCAAATAATTGTTGGGTTTAGCTCATAGATGTGTCATGAGTGACTTGAGGCAAATTGGGGGTGATTTGGGTTTGAATTGGGTTGAATTTGGGCTCTTTTGGTGAATGGGCCAATATAGGTCCAAGTGGGCCAAGTTGGGCCAATGTTGGGCTAGGGTTGAAATTGATGTAAAATCAATGTTGAGAAATGTTTGTGGGAGTGTTTCAAAGAGGTTTTGACTTTGGTTGGGCTTTGATTTTGGGGTTTGGGCTCATTTGGGTTAGGTTTGGGTTTAGGTCAAAAAATGGGCCTTTTAGCTTTGGGTTAAATTTGAGTTGGGTTTGGGTCTAAATTTTGGGCAAATCATGTTAGTTTTTTATTTGTGGGAATGTTAAGGAAGATTTAGAAAAGATTTGGGGTTAATTGGAGTTGAATTGGGTGAGTTTGGGTTAGGTTTGGGTCATGGGTCCAAATTGGGCTTTAAGGCCAAAAGTGAAATTGGATCCAAATGTCAATCAAATTGGACTTGGATTTGGTCTAGATTGGTGATGGGAATGTTGAATTGAAGTTTAGAACTGAATTGGACCAGAATTTGGGTCAATTGGGTAGGTTTGGTTTGACATTGGGTTCACTTAGGGTTAAAATGGGTCAAATTGGGGGTTTTGACAAAAGTAGGGAAAATTGACAAAATTGGCCCATGGTTTAGTTGGACAAAATGAAATTGGGAATATTTGAGATTTTCTGGAATTTTCTGGGAATTTTTCTGAATTTTTGGATTTTTTGGCCAAGAGGGGTATTTTGGGTATTTGGAGGGTATTGGGAGGTATTTTTGGAATTTTTGGTATTTTTGGGTATGGATGATCAATTTGAGTAATGTGGAAATATTTGGGATTGATTTTGGGGAATTTTGAGCAATTTAGGTGATTTTGCAAATTTTGGGTAGTTTTAAGGGTTTTGGGTAGGCTAGGCGGGTGTAGGGTCCCGGGGGTCAAAAATTGAAAATTTGGGAAATTAAAGATTGGGTGGATGTAAGTGGAGTGAAATTATTTTGGTTTAGCCATGAAGCCATATCAAGCCCACATGAGCCATGAGGGGACTCATTTGAGGCATTCACTATGTTGTTCCTAACCCTCTTAGTCAAGGGCTTAGGGGTTAAGGACCATCCATGTGAATCACCTACATGAGTCAGGAGGTCAAGTTAGGTATGGGTGTGGTTTTAGGAGGTGTGTGAAAGTGTAGTGTATAGGTGTAGAGTGTGTGTAAGTCAGCCCCTTCACCAGACCAGGCCACCCAGGGCAGTCCTAAGGCCAAAGAGTCCTATAGGCACTCATCCTTAAACTTCCACATTTGATTTCAACCCTCTAGGTGATTAGGGGTCTATAGTCAAGTTTGTGGAGTTTGAAGGGAGTTAAGAAGTGGTTTGAGTTTCTAAAAGGTGGGTCCCAATTCTAGTCCTCTAAGATAGTCAAAGGAAAAGCCTAAGGCTAGATCTTAAGCACTAAAAGAAGAAGAGAAGACCTCATCAAAAATGAGGTCAACA
Organism: Papilionanthe hookeriana x Papilionanthe teres; assembly: GCA_022702705.1. Lineage (NCBI taxonomy): Eukaryota > Viridiplantae > Streptophyta > Magnoliopsida > Asparagales > Orchidaceae > Papilionanthe > Papilionanthe hookeriana x Papilionanthe teres. Next base: position 120,843,282 of record CM040423.1, on the reverse strand, counting down.
ATAATAAATTTTAAGATTTGTTTTAATTATAACATAAAGAACACTTGGATTTTAAGATTTCTAAAACCAAACCCTTCTCTTCTCTTTTTATTACAATCTTCTAAAACTAAACCCCTCTGCAACAATGAGGAGCTCGGAGCATGGTGGGCAGCACGGCCATCCTCGTCAGCAAAACCTGAGTCTACTTCAACAAAACTTTCTTAGAATTAAATAACCAAACCATAGGACTTCGAGGTAGTTTGTCGAGTGCAACATAAATCCTCAACCTTTATTTAGGCATTTGCATTGTAAATTAAGCCCTAACCGGTCTTAGGACTCTGAGTTAGTCATTTGATACGACATAAACCCTCATATCTTCAAGGCTATTTGTATGATCATGTCATACGAATATAAGTCCTAATTAATTAAAATTGACAAGATCAAAACATTAAATAAACATTAGGACTTTCCTAAATTCAAGCCAAACAATAGGATAGTCGGGAAATTACCGAAGTTCGCTTCGAATCTGTAATTTCTCCTACCTTTCTTCCTTTGGATTCCCAAAACAAAATGTTCCAAACTTGATCTATTCCCTATTGAAATTCTAAAATTCAATCTCTTGAAAACTTAAAATTTGAGATTCTTGAGAGAAGAATTGTTGATTATTATCGAGTGTTTTCTTAAGTGATTCCTATCATTTAAGATGTAATTAACTATAGGGGCTTGCCCTTATAGGGAACTTTAAGAACCCAGGTAATATAAACCCTACTTAATTCCTTTATACTAAGCAGGGGAACTTGTCGGCTTATAAAAATTGGTTCGCAGACCAAACAGATGTCACAAATCTTCTAGTTTATTTAACCGAGCCCCATCATCAAGCAGTTATCTACTCTCCGAAATAGATATATAGTTTGTGGTGCGGTGCTCGTTTATGTAAACTACTCGGGATGTGAGATCGGTTTGATTTCATATCTTAAAATCTTCAAATCTAAAAAATTATTTTCAAAATCAAATGCTACTTTCTAAATTATATATACATTTATTTAAATTAAATTTAAAATCTAAAATTTGCCGACAATTTCTATAGGCGACCCCTTTTCAAAATAAAACACAAAACCTAAAAATAAGTCGTACAACTTCTGGCGACTCCGCTGGGGAGTAGTTCCTCTCTCCATTTTTAATCAGATAGTTCTGCTTTCAAAAATCGGTAGTGTATCCATGTCCCTAGTGGATCAAACTACCCTTCTTTCCGTTGGAATACTATGTTCATTTCTACCTTGAACAAGTATAGCCAACATTCTCTCGCATTTAGGAGCCATCTGTTTAGACACCCCTAAACGAGAGAGGTTCCGAGATCCTTTTACCTCATTTCTGAGGTGGGGTGGGCCCCAATAGGTATTAGTTTAGGAGTGGTCTTGCGGATCAAGAAGTTTCTACAAGACTTTCTCTTCCTTTTCCAGTTCCTAATTAATTCCTTTACCCTTCCTACAACTCTCCTTCTTTTAATAATTCTCTGTCCTAACGAACAAATCTTTTTTTCGAAAAAAAAACAATTTTCTTTTAGTACCACGAATACACTAAGATAAACGGAAATGTGTTAGGACACTTTCTTTTTCGTCATAAGTTTTAGGACAAGAACAAGCACGATTCGAGGACTAACACTTGGAATCTGCCCTGCAGAAATGGAAGCCCCAAAGCTGATCTTCTCCTTCGTCAACCTGACTGGACTCGGTCTGTGTTCAAGGACGAACTCGCTCGATAATGGAATCATTCAATTCGGACAAGGATTCGGGGACACCGATATCAAAATCCCCGACGTCACTCTCTTTTCACTCACAAGCAAAGTACCAGAAACTGAGAAGCCGTTGATTGAGTTTAACCTCAAGTCTACTCATGAATTCCCTCCTCTGTAAAAGATTCCAGCCGAGAGGAGTACTCGTTGTTCGCGAAGGACTGTTGTTGCTACCCCCACCGGTCTAGTCGTCTCGCACCTACCCCGGCTTCGCGGACTAAAGGGGAAGGAAATTCGAAGCCGTGATGAACCTATTATCGTGGAGGGTACGGATCTTCTGTGAAACCTTCCATTTTTGAAATCGAGTCCAGCTCGAGAATTCCATCACTGACACGGACTCAGAGGAGGAACAGAAGTAGAAGGATTACTAGAGAGGCCGTAGCCGCCGAAGTTGCTTTCCGGAGGAAATCCCGAACCGCCCAAGTATACACCGTCGCTCGAATACATACCACTTTTGGGAGGAAGTAGATTCCATCCCCTCTCCTCCGCAGAGGATGAAGAAAATGTCCGCAAGATTGCTTCTACATTGCCTCAGCCCACATATTACAACGACGACCGTAAGAAAAGGGCTAGAATTACGCCATTTGCTCGGCTGCAAACCCTGATAGAAAAGTTAGCAAAGAAAGAAAAATGCCCTGTATCAGAAATTTTAAGAAGGATAGGGCGGGTGCCAGCCAAGTCCTGTCTTGGGCCGCGAGTAGAACCTGCTATCGTTGCGGAAAAGCCAAATAAAAGAATGAAAGCTAGTTCACCTGTCATTGTTTCAGGACTACAAATTAGGGAGGATACCACCTTCCAGCATTTGGCTGACAGACCATCCGGTCCTAGACCTTCTGCTGCTAGAAGGATGGTATGGCGTCCCACTACCGGACAATTAAGATTAAAACAATAGCCTGAGAAGGAAAGTCTCGTCAGGAGACTTGAGTCCGAAGAAAGTGCCATCGCAGTGAATGGGACTCATGAGAAGGAAACCCGACAGTTATCGCATGACAACTATAAGGATGTACAGAAAAGACCACTAGAAGATGCTATGAAAAAGCTAAGAACTGATATTCAGCGATTAGCAAGAGAAAGAGAAGAAAAATTCGGAGATGAAGTCGACTCCTCAGAGTTCATGGATGATGAATTTGCAAAAATTAACATGGTTGAAACATGAGCTTCGTCAGCTTCACAAGGTGCTCCTGCAGCCGCAGGAAGAGAGGAGCCGGAAGTAATGATGATACGATCGCCCAAATGGAAAAAAGGATGGAAGAGATGGTTGCAGCCCTAGCCACTCTCCAGAGTCAGGTTCAACCCCAAAGAGAAACACCCCCAGAAGTTATTCACATTGTAGACGGAGGAAAGGAGATTACATCCGTCAATGGGGATGATCAATTAAAAAAGGATGCAACACAAAGCATGATTCTGGAAAAGGATATCAAGAGCATGGTGGAACAGCAAGTGCGAGAAGCCTTGACACAATCAAAGAGCGGGACATCCATTCGGACGGGTAGACCTTACCTCGAAGAATTCGACGCTGTCCAATATCCGAAAGGCTTCATACCACCTCCGTTCAAGACCTTTGATGGAACCGGAAACCCCGGGCAGCATGTTGCACATTTTCGTGCCAGTTGTTGCAATGCCGGCGGAAGTGATGCTTTACTCTTCCGACAATTTGTCAGCAGCCTGTCAGGGATCGCCTTTGATTGGTATACGGAATTATCGAACGGTTCGGTGAAGACATTTTCAAAATTAGAGAACCTCTTCATCAAGCGATTTGCCGGAGCTCAGCACAACATCACTATAGGTGATTTAGTGGTAGAGAAGCAGAAGCCGAATGAAACTTTGGTGGACTACATACTTCGATGGAGGAATCTAAGTATGAAGTGTGAACCACAGCCTACAAGAACGAGCATGCGATCGGCATTTTACTGAAGAGCATTCATGGCCCGATAAGCACTTCTCCTCAAGGATTTACTATTAAGACTTTCGAGAAGTTGTTAAGCAAGGCCGGAAGCTTGCAAGAGGAGGCGAAGCAATTAAGTTTCACCGACAAAACAGTACAAACGAAGCCCGTGAAAACTTTTGAAAAGAAGTCCGGGATCGTCACAAAGCAATTGATAAAGACAAGCGACCAATACAAATACCGCCGTAACGGCGCGGCAAGAATTCAACGAGTACCAAGCAACCTCGACCGAGCTATCGCTTATCTCGACGAGTATGAACAACCGCCTCGTCCACAACGTACGTTAAGGGAGCTTCGAGCGAGGAGTATCCGTTCGAGAATGAGGCGATGCAAAAATGTTCCGCAGTCTGATGAAGACTCCAGATTTCCAACTGCCAGAGCCTAAGAAACCAGAAGAAGTCGACAAGAAAGGTGATCCCAACTTTTTCCCTTACCACCGGATGCTTGAACACAAGATAGAAGATTGTATTACCTTCAAAAGTTGGCTCAACGACAATCTTCGTAAAGGGAATATAACGATCCCGAAGGAATACATGAAGGAACCCCAGAAAGGAGGTTCCGTCAATGTTATCTCGACGGATCTCATTGTTCTGATAAATCCCTATGCGACTGATGATGGATGGACTACCGCCTGGACAAAGTCTTCGAAGAAGATTTTGGATCGCATCCAAACCACTTCGGTGCGAGCCTCAATTCAGAGTTCGAAACCTGTAAAGTCGACACTATCACTTGTGATAGAAGAACCACCTCAACAAGAGATGATTGAAGAAAAGAAGAAAATTGATGAAGAAGAAAAGACCGAGACTCTTAAGGTTAGACTAGGGGCTGCTTATCCTAGGATGTTTGTTTCGATTCGGGAGAAATCCCTCGAACCTCCGACTCGTATGATTATTTACTCACTCCGGTGGGATCTTATAATGATAAGGGTTATGGCGTTGGCTACGTTTTGACTGTTTCTAACGATTACGTAACTAGAGACAACCAACCTAATCCGGACATCGATTCCGATACAAGTACAATTCTCAAATCATACACAATCTCGACGATCACAATGACCAAGAAGACATCCAGCAAGGAGGCTACGAGAGTTCAACAAGCAATGAATCTATTTGTGAGTTTCGAGGAGCTCCGATCACAATAGAGTTAGAGCCTTCAGACTCTGAAGCTAATCCAGAAGAACCTGTCATTCCAATTCAGGAGGAGACACCAACAAACTCAATACCAGATTTAGGAGAATTACAGAAGTCAACTTAAGAAGTGGAAGAGTTCTACCTCCGAGAATGGGTTCAAAGGACAAAGGAAAGTAGGTGGTTGTTCAGGAAGAACCAACCCCGGCAGAAGAAATACCCATTCGGGAAGAAATCGAGACACATGGAAATAAAGTAGACTACAATGTGCTAGCCCATCTTAGGAAACTACCAGCCAGCCGAGCATCTACGACGCTCTCATCTTATCAAAGGAGATGAGAGAAGCTCGATCAAGGCCTTGCTTGATCCAGAAATTTGCTTAGCTCAAATTACCGGAGATTCCTTTGATGAGGGTTGCTCGTTAAAGGAACAGCGGGGTGTTACCTTCACGGACAATGACCTACTACTTGGGACAGCAGACCACAACCGACCGTTGTACATTTCAGTTACAATTAGGAAGTTTACACTCTCCAGAGTATTGGTGGATCCAGGAGCATCAATCAATATAATGAATCTTCGAACGCTAGCATACTTGGAAATTGATGCTCGCGAGCTCGAAGCGGACAAAATGTTATTAAGAGGATTCGACCGGAATGGAGAAAGAGCCCTCGGATCAATAACACTCGCTAATGAAGACCGGTGACTTAGCAAAGACAACCACGAAATTTCACATAATTGATTCGAAATGTCATTCAACGCTCTATCGGGCCGACCATGGATACATGAGAACCGGATGGTACCATCATCCCTACATCGGTGCATCAAATACTACGATGGAGGGGAACGAGTGCATCAAAGGTGACTTACAACCATTCTCCGTACATGAGATTGGAATCCATGAAGATACAGCTTATTATGCACCTCCGAAGAAAACAATCTTCTCTAGAGATACTATAACGAATGGAGCAAAGGAAGTTCAGAATGACGAAGAACCTGAAGTTCTAGTCCAACAGTCACTCACCACTCCCTTACAGCGAGATGGTGAAAGTTTCTCCACAACTCGCATCCGAGGTCGAGGCCGGGGACGAGGTCGTGGCAGAGACGTTAGGACAGTTGGACAGAGGAAACCAGCCATCAATGTTGATTGGGAAGTCAGTTTTGAAGAAGAGAAAGAAATCAAGCAAGAAGCAGCGACAATAAGTCGGAAGAAGCTGCAATTCAGGATCTCTCTCGAAGATGAAAAGAACGAGGAATATAAATCGATGTAAGAGAAGATTAACCACTATGTACATACTATGACCCTGACCCCGATCCATTCTAATAAGATCGAGGGTAAGGTGGTCAAAGAGGTTCGTAGCGGCGGTGCAAAGCCCATCAAATTCTACCGTGGTGCTCCTTCCTCCAAAACTGAAAATAATGTACAATTTGAAGATGCTACTTCATCAGAATTAATGGAATTACCTTTTGAGTGGTACTCTCCCTGTGTTCAAAATTTAATTCAGCGTGGTTTCTTACCTCGACAATGGACAAAAGGTCAATCACGACGTTTTGAAAAATTATGGAATAACTCGGTCGTCCACCCAATTCAAAACATGGTCTCGGATTCGGCGCGATAGAGATCGGTTGACGATACCGAATTTTGCTTGGTTGTCACTTGCGAGTCTAATGAAAACTGCATGGAAACTACATAAGAGTTTGAAGATTTACAAATTGGAAATGCTCCACCAGAGTTCGAAGAAGAGATCAAATCTACAATAGATGAGTTAACGGAAGTTAACTTAGTTAATAGCGAAGAGCCTAGACCTACCTTTGTTAGCTCCTTACTCAATAAAGAAGACTCTGAAGAAATAATCAAGTTATTAATGGAATTTAAATATCTGTTTTGCTTGGAGCTACGATGAGATGCCGTGATTAGCTCCATAGGTCGCAGATCCATAAGCTAGGAGTGGATCCTACTTCGCTCCAGGCTAGACAAGGTCCCAGAAGAATGCGTCTAGAAATCGAACAACAAGTAATAGCTGAAGTTAAAAAGCTAATAGACGCCAAATTTGTCCGTGAAGAACAATACCCGACTTGGTTAGCCAATGTAGTACCAATCAGGAAGAAGAATGGTCAGATCAGAATTTGTGTGGATTTCAGAGATTTGAACAAAGCATGTCCGAAGGATCAATTTCCACTACCAATCCCAGAGTTGATGATCGACATTGCTTCGACACATGAAATATTCTCTTTCATGGATGGATCTTCAGGATACAACCAGATAAAGATGGCACCAGAAGATGAAAAGCTTAGAACATTCAGAACGCCAATCGGAGTGTATTGCTACACAGTAATGCCATTCGGATTAAAGAACGCAGGAGCAACATACCAAAGAGCAATGACAAAGATTTTTGATGAACTCATTCAAAACCAAGTTGAGTGCTATGTGGATGATGTGGTTATCAAAAGCAAACTGAAGGAAGTCACCTGTATGATTTGAGGATTGTTTTCAAACGATTAAGACAATTTAACCTTAAGATGAATCCCTTCAAATGCGCCTTCGGCGTCACCTCCGGGAAATTCTTAGGATTCGTTGTCCGACATCGTGGAATTGAAATCGACCCAGAAAAGATTAAAGCTATCTTAGAAATGCCACCTCCCAAAACCTTAAAATAACTACGATCTTTTCAAGGGCGAGTTCGGCATATCTTCGACGCTTTATCTCGAACTTTTCGAGTAGGTGTCAGCCTTTCTCGGCTTTAGTTAAAAAGGACGCCAAATTTATTTGGGAAGAGAAATGCCGGAAGGCCTTCGAGGACATTAAACAATATTTAATGACACCTCCGGTCTTGCAGACCCTAGGTCTCGGTGTAGATCGTCGATACTTTATACCGAGGCTTTAGACGACTCACTCGGAGCCCCGTTAGCTCGAGTCAATGATGAGGGTAAAGAAAATGATCTTTACTACCTAAGCCGTCGATTACTTTCGACGGAAATAAAGTATCCCACAATTGAAAAGCACTGTTTGGCCCTGATCTTCGCCGCTCAAAAGCTCAGGCACTACATACTATCTCATAAGGTCAACCTGATCTCGAAATTTAATCCATTACAATACTTGATGACCCGTCCAATGCTTTCTGGCAGACTTTCCAGGTGGTCAATGATATTATTGCAATTCAATATAACTTTCGTGCCTCTTCGTGCCGTAAAGGAATAAGTCCTAGCAGACTTCCTCGCAGCACACCGTTTGCCGGCAGAATCTCCTCTCAATGACGACTTGCCAAATGAACAAATAATGAGCTTAGAAGACCCTGATGATCGACGTTGGGAATTATATTTCGACGGAGCGTCCTCAGCACACAAAGATGAAGAATCGCAAGTGATAGTGCCTGGTAAGGCAGGAATCAGACTAATCTTTATAACACCGGAGCGGGGGATATTAAGATACTCCTACCACTTGACAGAGCCGTGTACAAACAACGAAGCAGAATATGAAGCTCTCATAATAGGACTGGAATTAACTATTCAAATGGGGATAACAAACATCAACATCTACGGGGATTCGCAGTTAATCATTCAACAGATCGCCGGACAGTACAGAATTTTAAAGCCAAGACTCGAGCAATACTTCTGGTATGTCATACAGTTGTTGGAACAGATTCCGAACGTAACGATCTACAAAATCACCAGAAAAGAAAACGCTTTAGCAGATGCGTTAGCCCGCCTCGCAAAAGAATTTGCCTGCTTGCAAGATGAATCAGTAGAAGTGTCAGTTCACGGACGTCGAGTCCTATCACGACTCGACATAAACACAATACACAAATCGAAAAAGAAAAAGAATCAGCTTGCAGCAGAGTGACAGTAAAACATAGAAGATCGGCGACAACCATTAATAGTACTACCCGCAAACAGAGAAGACTACCAGACGATAGGTCGTTAGCCCATCGAATCAAGAAAAGAACACCGTCCTACGCATTAATAAACAACACGTTATACGAAGGTCTTTCTATCAAATGTGGCTAAGGTGCCTAAGCGGGTCCGAGGCCCGTGAAATTGTTAAAGAGGTGCATTCGGGACTCCGTGGTGCTCACCGATCGGGTCCGAAGATGAAAATGAAAATTAAAAGACTAGGGTACCACTCGGCCCTCGATGATGACCGATCGCATGAAAATCGCCAAGAGCTGTCACCAATGCCAAGTGCAAGGAGTGGTTCTACACCAACCTCCAAATGTGCTACATCCGACAATTGCGTCATGGCCATTTGAATGTTGGGGCACAGATATAGTGGCTCCAATAGAACCACCATCTTCAAAAGGACATCGTTTCATTCTTGCGGCTACAGATTACTTTTCCAAGTGGGCAGAGGCAGTTCCACTAAGAGAAGTGAAAGCACACCACGTGCCACAATTTTTCAAGAACCAAGTTGTCTACCATTTCAGAGTGTAGCGCAGGATCATCTCAGATAATGGATCAGCATTCAGAAGCACGCAAATCAACAATTTTGTCAGGAGACACGAAATTGACTGGCGGTATTCAACAATTTACTATCCAAGAGCAAACGGCCTAGCCGAGGCTTTTAATAAAACTCTCGTTCAAATTTTAAAGAAAACTTTGGAGGATAATAAGAGAAATTGGCACGAGAAGTTATTAGAAGCCCTATGGGCCTACCGGACAACCTTCAGAACTCCTACTCAAGCTACACCTTACGCTCTGGTGTATGGGTCCGAGGCAGTGTTACCCTCAGAGGTCCAGCTTCCTTCACTCAGATATGCAGTTGCAAACAAAATCATGACAGAAGATAATGCCAAATTACAACTAGAGGAATTAGAAAGCCTGGAAGGGAAAAGACTTGCAGCGTAGCAGAATTTAAAACTATACCAAGCTAAGATGGTTCAAGCCCATGACAGACTGGTCCGCCCAAGAACCTTCAAAGTTGGTGACTTAGTTCTCGTTCTCAAAGACCTATCCTCGCACACCGCAAGATAGGAGGAAAATTTGAACCCACTTGGGAAGGACCGTTTGTGTTTGAGGCAGTCTACTCAGGAGGCTCATACCAGCTTGTGAATTGCCAAGGAGAAAGACATATGCTTCCGATCAACTGACGATACTTGAAGAAGTATTACGCTATCTGATGTTTCGAAGGAATGAATTCTTCATCCCTAGAAGCACGGGCGAAGTAATTACTTATGAATGGGTCCGAACCCAAAAATAATAAAAAATGTGCTAAAATAAATAAAATAATGATAATAAAGTTTTCCTTGTTCTCTCTTCCAAATCAAAATCTTTTTTCGATCTTCTACCACTTCATTCCTGTTGATTTTAAAAATATAAAAGGAATAATAAAAAAAAAGAAAGAAAATTTTGTCTCTAATAAACTTTTTCTTAATGTTCTTGTTCTTAGTATAGACCCTGATCCTTTTCCTTGTCTTTTCGCAGGGAAATGTCGAACGAGCGGTTGGTCCTGAACTTTAGAAATGGCGTAAGCCTTGCACTCGACGAAAAGAGGGTGAAAGATGGAGCGATAATAGATATTAACTCAGACTTCTTCTCACCAGTAGGCCTGCAATACGAGGAAAGTGACTGGGTCCCAGTTGACCGAGAGGAACTGCCCAGTCAGACAGTAATGAAAGTGGGTGGCCCAAGCCACCGACCTCCGCAAAGAAGAAAAGGAAAACAAACACCGAGGAGGACAAGAGAATCAAGTCCGTGGTCGCTACGGCGGAGGGCGAGCTTGTCGGCGCCGCGCCCACGAGATTCAGGAAGTACGAAGAGCTACTCTCACAAGAACTCGACGAAGAAATAAAAATCACCGTATCCGCAAGATGTTAACTAAACTAGCAGCGGACCAAGCACGACGAGGCAATCGCTACTACCGGTGCATATACTTCAAGGATACCGGTTCACCGAGAACTTAAAGAAAGGAGGCCGACTCCGAGGATAACGAAGAGACCGAGAGAAATCTCAAGGAGATCAGAAGAAGGAAGGCTACCACGCCACCAGATAAAGCCACCAGTAATGCATAACCTTGTTGCAGAAGCAACCCCGGAGGATGTCCCGACGGAGACCATCCCTGAGGAGCCGAGGTTTGCAGGAGAATGCGAAGGGATTGAGCCATATATCCCACAGTATGTCACCAGGCCTATCCATTTGCAGATTATTCCAGAATACGAGCTAGAAAGAATGCAGAATGTCGAAAAACAAACTTTTGAATATTTCGAGAGAATCAGAGGCAGGAGGATCAATATACTAGAAGGCCTCGAGCTACATACAAATGTGTTCTCAGAATATGAACAACAACAAATCGTGGACTGTATCCAGGATTTGAAAAGAATGGGTCGAGCAGGCCGCCTAAGAGAAAACACTTACTCGGAACCCCGGAGATGGATGCCAAGGAAAGGGAGAGTTACAATACAATGTGGATGCTGCTACAACTTCGCAGAAGACAGGAAGGGAAACCCACCGGGAATACTCCGCCATGGCAGGGTAGATCCAATGTCATTGGTCATCAAAAGGATGGTAAAGAGAATGATAATATGGAGGGTACTGCGCCAGATTGCATACCCAACGGTTGCATCATTAACATTTACAAGAAGGGTGATCGCATACCCCCGCACATAGATCACCACGACTTTGTCGGACCTTTCGCACGGTTTCTTTTATGAACGAATGTAATATCATGTTCGGATCCGACCTCCGGATAGCGAGGCCCGAGTGAGTTCCGAGGGCCGATAAAGATACCATTACCGGTAGGTTCCGTCATGATACTAAAGGTCAACGGAGCGGATGTCGCTAAACATTGCATACCGGGAGTACCAATGAAGCGGATCTCGATTACTTTTAGAAGGATGGATGACGGAAAGCACCTTACCACTTCCAGCCGGACCCGGAGCTAGAGAGCCTCCGACCTTACGAGTCGTGAGTTACATGGAAAATATCACACCTCCAACGTACATCCATACGACATCCTTGCCGAGGATGGCTTGGAAGGTGATGTTATTGACCATGTACCTCACTATTCGGACATGGATTTCGACGGATGCCTTTTTGGATGGATCGACAAAGATCATACATAGTCTGTTTTGAGTCTACATGGATTGTATGAGATGTATACCAGATCGAGTTGTATGATGTATTTTCAACATGATTGGAATGAAAGTGACCATGTTACATTTTTTGGCCTTCACCTCTTTTGTGCAAGTTGACTGGGAAACGCCATTAAAGTTAAATGAACTTCGAACGAAGAACAGAAAAGAAAAAAAAAGAATAAAAGAAAACTTTCCTTAAAAATCTAAAAAAAAAATGATGATGATGAACGCCAAATTCACATGAACATTAAATGAACGATAAAGAAAATTTGAATCGTTAAAGGACAAACTAAACGAACACAAACCTTAAATCAAATTTCAATTTCAACCTTCCAGATCTCAAATCAAATCTCAATCAAATTCAAATTCGACCTTCAAGATCTCAAATCAAAATCAAATTCAAACTCAATCTTCCAAATCTGAAATCCAATCCGTTATATTCTCTCCCTTGTCTGGGATGGAAGCGGTCGATTCCATTGACACGGAGCCACGAGGTTTTCGATTCAGATCTGATGGCGAGGAATTGTATCCAATCCAAACCAGCAACTTTCGATCAACTCTTTTGAGTGGGATATGTAGCATCTACGTATTCCCTCCTAATCTGTTTCTTTCCACAAAAATCTTTTACAACTTTCATGAAATCCTCGAAACACCAAAATTCCACACTTTTCAAATCAACACTACAAATCTTTGTAAAATCAATTACCATTCAAAATTAAATTCTTGGGGTTGAGGGTTTTACATCCGAGACTGCATTGCTTTAGGATTCTTTCCCTATCGCAATGAACTACATCAAAAATCAAACTTTTGGGGTTGAGGATTTTACATCCGAGACTGCATTGCTTTAGGATTCTTTTCCTATTGCAATGAAATACATCAAAATCAAACTTTTGGGGTTGACGATTTTACATCCGAGACTGCATTGCTTAAGGATTCTTTCCCTATCTCAATGAAATACATCAAAACTCAAATTCTTGGGGTTGAGGATTTTACATCCGAGACTACATTTCTTTAGGATTCTTTCCCTATCGCAATGAAATACATCAAAATCAAACTTTTGGGGTTGAGGATTTTACATCCGAGGCTGCATTGCTTTAGGATTCTTTCCCTATCACAATGAAATACATCAAAAATCAAACTTTTGGGGTCGAGGATTTTATATTCGAGACTGCATTGCTTTAGGATTCTTTCCCTATCGCAATGAAATACATCAAAATTAAACTTTTGGGGTCGAGGATTTTACATCTGAGACTGCATTACTTTAGGATTCTTTCCCTATCGCAATGAAATACATCAAAACTCAAATTCTTGGGGTTGAGGATTTTACATCCGAGACTGCATTGCTTTAGGATTCTTTCCCTATCGTAATGAAATACATCAAAATAAAACTTTGGGGTTGAGGATTTTACATCCGATATTGCATTGCTTTAGGTTCTTTCCCTATCGCAATGAAATACATCAAAAATCAAACTTTTGGGGTTGAGGATTTACATCCGAGACTGCATTGCTTTAGGATTATTTCCCTATCGCAATGAAATATATCAAAATCAAACATTTGGGGTTGAGGATTTTACATCCGAAACTGCATTGCTTTAGGATTCTTTCCCTATCGCAATGAAATACATCAAACTCAAATTCTTGGGGTTGAGGATTTTACATCCGAGACTGCATTGTTTTAGGTTCTTTCCCTATTGCAATGAAATACATCAAACTCAAATTTTTGGGGTTGAGGATTTTACATCCGAGACTGCATTGCTTTAGGATTCTTTCCCTATCGCAATGAAATACATTAAAATAAAACACTTGAGGTTAAGGATTTTACATCCAATATCACATTGCTCTGAGATCTCTCCTCATTGTAATGATTCAATCCAATCAATTCAATTTTCTTTTGAGGTTGAAGATGTTACATCTAAAACCACAAAATTCCAATTTTCATTTCAAGTTAAAATCCCTTCAAATTAATTTTAACAAACTTCAATCTAAATTGAAACTCAAACTAAAATCTGAGCTCACACATCAAAACTTAAACTGAAACAAAATGAAATCTAAATCGAAATTCCCCCAGATCATGTGATTTGCGATTCATCTCCTTCCCCTTTCCCTGCCGACGAGTTCGAGAATCTCCAGTCTCAGAGATATACTTGACACTCCCCAGCGGAAATTCTTTAATTTCGTCCTAAGTTTGTCACTTGGACATTTGTGTTGGTTTTGTTGATCTTTTCGGTCAACGCCAATACGCGCAGTGTGCTTGGTTAGCACACCACACATATTAGGGGTCTATTTGTTGACCTCATTTTTGATGAGGTCTTCTCTTCTTCTTTTTAGTACTTAGGATCTAGCCTTAGGCTTTTCCTTTGACTATCTTAGAGGACTAGAAGTGGAACCCACCTTTTAGAATTTCAAAAAAAAAAACAACTCTTATCTCCCTGCAAACTCTACAAACTTGATTGTAAACCCTTAATCACCTAGAGGGTTGAAATCAAATGTGGAAGTTTAAAGGATGAGTTCCTATAGGACTCTTTGGCCTTTGGACTGCCCTGGGTGGCCTGGTCTGGTAAAGGGCTAACTTTCACACACACTACACTCATACACTATATTTTCACACACCTCCTAAAACCACACCCATACCCAACTTGACCTCCTGTCTCATGGAGGTGATTCACATGGATGGTCCTTAACCCCTAAGCCCTCGTGCAAGAGGGTTAGGAACAACATAGTGAATGCCTCAAATGAGTCCCTTCATGGCTCATGTGGGCTTGATATGGCTTTATAGCTCAACCAAAATGATTTCATTCCACTTACATTTACCCAATCTTCAATTTTCTAAATTTTCAATTTTTGACCCCCGTGACCCTACACCCGCCTAGCTTACCCAAAACCCTTGAAATTACCCAAATTTTTCAAAAAATCTCCAAATACCCAAAATTCCTCAAAACCAATCCCAAACATTCCCACATTACTCAAATTGATCATTCATAGCCAAAAAATACCAAAAATTCCAAAAATACCTCCCAATACCCTCCAAATACCCAAAATGCCCCTCTTGACCCAAAAATCCAAAAATTCATAAAATTGCCAGAAAATTCAAGAAAATCCCAAATATTCCCAATTTCATTTTGTTCAACTACACCATGGGACAATTTTGTCAATTTACCCCACTTTTGTCAAAATCCTTAATTTGACCCATTTTAACCCAAAATGAACCCAATGTCAAACCAAACCTACCCAATTGACCAAAATTTTGGTCCAATTCAATTCTAAACTTCAATTCAACATCCCCAACACTAATCTAGACCAAATTCAAGTTCAATTTGCTTGGCATTTTAATCCAATTTCACTTTTGACCTTAAAGCCCAATTTGGACCCATGACCCAAACTTAGCCCAAACTAAACCAATTCAACTCCAATTAACCCCAAATCCTTTCTAAAACCTTCCTAGCATCCCCACAAACAAAACGCTAACATGATTTGCCCAAAATTTGGACCCAAACCCCACTCAAATTCAACCCAAAACCAAAAGGCCCAATTTTGACCTAAACCCAAACCGAACCCAAATAAGCCCAAACCCCAAAATCAAAACCCAACCAAAGTCAAAACCTCTTTCAAACACTCCCATAAAAATTTCCCAACATTAATTTTACATCAATTTCAACCCTAGCCCAATATTAGCCCAAGTTAGCCTAATTTGGCCTACATTGGCCCATTTACCAAAGAAGCCCAAATCCAACCTAATTCAAACCCAAATCACTCCAAATTCATTTCAAATCACTCATGACATATCCCTAAACCAAACCCAACAATTATTTGGCCTAAAATTCTACAAAATTCCCATCCATGGATTCATTCTTAAACCTAAAGGGGTCATCCCCTTAAGCCCTCCTAAGAGCCCACTTCCACCAAATTCAAAAGCCCAAATCAATCTAAAGCCCACATGACACTTTCCCTCATCACACATTCAATTAAAAATCATTCCTAAAGTCATAATTTATCAATTAAACAATTCCAAATCAAGCCTCATAACAATTCCCATCAAAATGCCAAAATTCACAATACCCTTTTTCATGAAGTTGACTTAACTTTTCCCAAGCCAAAGATGAGCCATGAAGCCATGCATGAGCCACATGGAAGCCATGAGAGCCTCTTTACATGTCACCATGCCATTTTGGGCAAAAGAAGGAGACTCTTTCCTTAATCTCCTAAAGTCATTAGCCTTAGCCATGATTCCCCTTAACCCAAATTTAATCCAAATATATTTGGATATGGACTTCTCCATGCCAAACCAGCTGATTCCTTTGACTCCTCACAACACCCAAAGCCTCCTTGAAGGGTGAACCAAGCCCAAAAGGTGGACTTGACCAAATCAAGCCAAAATTGGCCTTCCCTCATGCCATTTTAATCAAAGCCTTTGACACATGACAAAGCCCAATTGCCTACACTAAACCCCAGCCCTGACCCACCTTGACCTGAGGGTGACCCATGCCTGCCGGCCAGATGCCTGGATTAGCCGGAAAACACCATGGATGAGACCTTGAGAGGAGCCAAAGTTTGGAATTCCCACCTGCTGAGCTACCCCATGCCCAATGACCACCATGGTTGTTCTTCCCTTGACCTAAGCAGCTGATCCCAGTCCCTAACTCCCCCTGGGAGGCCCTCCAGCCTCTCCTATTTAAACCTCACCCCTCTCGGCCATGAGGAGGTGCTGAAGCAGACCTTACTAAAACCCTGCCAAAATTGCTCTAGACCACTCTCCACACTTAGAGCAGTTGATCCCCAGTGTCAATTTGCCCTAATCCCCACCAACAGAGCTCAATTTCTCAGCCCAAAATTCCACCCAAAAACAGGACATCTCCCAACTCTCCACCAAATTCAAATTAAATTCACCCACACCTGCACAAGGTCAAGAGAAGGAGTTCCCCAGTGAAAGCCCCCTCTCTAGGCCACCCATCTGTTCTAGACTCCAAGCTTTGTAATCGGATGTGTTCAAAATTATACCTGGACAATTCACCAGCCTAGGGGACTTCATCTGGAGCTTGCTTGGACCCAATCGAAGGTGACACAACTCTCAGATCGAAGCTTCACTTCTCTGAGCAAAGGTATGGACTCACTCTTCTTCCCTAGCTTACAGAGATTCTCTATTTAATTTAAGTCAATTTCAATACATGTTTACCGTATGGATGTGTTCGTCTCCTCAAGACGAATTCATAGAGCATAAGAACACAAAAATCCGTTGAGAATCGAGTGAGAAATTAGGGTTAGAAGGTTGACGGTCACGGTGCACACCCGCCGTAGACGATGACCGGGAGCCGCTCGGATCGAGCGTGTATTGAATGGACGGTCTGGATTAAGCCGGACAGCGCGATAGTAAGTGAATCGCGGGGCCCTGGAGTGTTGAGTCAGATGGCGGCGCCGAATCAGAAGACGACGTGTGGCCTTTCGGAGCTGCCGAGGATGGCGTGGCGCCGCATGGATAAGTAGGAAATTAGGGTATTTTTGATTTATTTAATTCCCTAAACTTCAAAAATGCATAACTTTGTGTAGGAGAATCAGAAAAATAAAATAAAAATATCCTCTTGATCAGTGAACAGAGGAGAATAATGTGGAAATGAAATCATTTAATTTCATCAAGTATTTTATTTTTAATTATTTATTTACTCTCTGCACTATTTCAATTCTCCATGCATGTATACAATTCACCATGGCATGAGACCGTAGAGCTTTTGAAGCCTCTGAATTTGGGAACATTCCTTGAATTTTCCAAAGTCAGAGGCCACCCCTATGAAGAGTTATTGATTTTTCAATTCTAGGTCACTATTCTGAGTATTTTAATTCTAATAATTAGCATTTTGTGAAATAAATTTTATGAAAATTTGGTGATGTTTCTTATGACTAGAGGACCCTAGGGAAAATGGTTTTTGAGTTAACTCACTTATAATAACCCTAATTGGCTTAAACACTCAAAATGGAGCTTTAATTAATTAGAGCTAATCATACATCAAATTGACTTGAAATCAATTCTCCACTGACCTTTAGGATTAGAGAAACCCACCATAAAAGTTTGAAGTCAATTGGACTTGGTTAGCCCTATCAAATGGGTTGATTAAGTCATTTAGCCAAAATTAAATTTAAAAAATTCATAACTTTCAAAATACTTCTAAAAAATTCACCAAATTGGTTTTGGAGCCTCTCTGATATTAGGGGGATTTAAGAAAAATAAAATTGTAATTTTCTAAAAAAGTTGATTTTTTACATTATTTTAATATTTTAATAATTAAGAAATAATAAAAATCACAAAAATAATAAAATTCACCAAAATGTCACATTTTGAATTTTAATCATTTAGGAACAAATCCCATATTTTTCTTAAGCCTCTATGATTAGATATTAAATTTTAAAACCCTAAGGTAATTTTAAAATTAAAAAAAATGTATTTTCTAGTATTTCCACTAAAATAATTCTAATAAATTAAAGAAAAATTAGAAAATTATAAAAATTGGTTCTCTAGCTTCCTTGATATTAGAGAGATTTATGAAAAATATAAAATTAATTTTTCAACCTTTATTTTATTTTTAAATTAATTAATACTCCAAAACTCAAAATAATTATAATAAAAATAATATAATTCAAAAAATTACCAAAATTGGTCCAAGTGGTCCTCTGGTCATTAGAAATGTCCCATAATTTTCTTAAGGACAGAAACTTTCCCTTGGTCATATTATTAAATTTTCCTTGAAAATTCCTATTTTCCACCAAAAATAATTATATAAATAAATTAAATACAGAAAAATCATATTTTCTCCTCTAATGTCTTGATTGACATTTGAGTGAAATCACATAAAAATTTCAAATTTATTTGAGTTCAATTTAGTGAGTTATGAAATTAGTAAGTTTAAAGGGCAAAGTGGTAATTAAAATTTTAATCCTATAATTAAAAATTTTAGGTTTAATTAAAAAGTTGATAAGTAAAATATTTGATCCTAATCTTATTTGGATGATTGAAATTTAAATAATTAAAGGGTAGAGACCCATCAATCATTTTTAAGATTAATTAAAGTAAACCTTAATCAATTAATTAATTAAATTTGGAAGAATAATAAAAAATTGGAATTATTAAAATAGGGATATTAATAGGAAGAAATTTATTTATTCTTTTAATTTAAAAATCCCTAAATTAATTATCTCATTAACATTAAATTCTTAATTAAAATGATAACTCAAATTCAAAATTCAAATGCTAAAAGACTTAATCATTAAATTAAATTAAAATTAAAACATTTAAATTAAATCCTTTTAAAAATTTCAATTAAAATTAATACTATAACAATTAAAATTAAATAATTAACTTAAAGCATAAGTAAATATAATATTAGATTAAAATTAAATTAAATAAAATTAAAATTAAAAGTTAAATTTAAATTAAAATTAAATTAAATAAACCAAATTAAGATTTAAATTAAATGAATTAAATAAAATAAAATTAAATTAAATAAAATTAAAATTTAAATTAAATTAAACTAAATTAAAAATTAAATTAAATTGAATCAACATTAAATTAAATTAAGTATTAAATTAAATTAAATTAAATTAAAATTAAATCAAATCAAGTTAATTTAATGTAATATTAAAATCAAATTAAATTAGAATTAAATTAAATTAAAACTCAATTAAATCAAAATTAAATTAAATTAAGTTGAATTAAATATAACATCACTTAAGACATAAAGAATTCGAAAATAAATCTAAAACAACTTGAACAACTATTCCAAACTTAAACTCATTAATGGAAATTAAACTAAAATCACAAATCATTTGAACATCGATTTACCCTCAAAAGCTTTAGTTATCATAACTCCTAAACGAGTATTAAATGAAATGTTACTTCACCTATAGGATATTCAAATGTCCTAGTTCATTGAGCAAGATAACAAAACTTGAGATCCTCGGACGATTAATTCATTTGTGTAATTGAATTCATATGGACTTAAAACAATCCTAGAAATATTGAAAAGATGTTTAAGATTTGTCTTAAGCACTTTCTCAATATGATAGGATGTTTATAAGAACAATTGAATTTAATTGTTCTTTGATGAAGAAAATCGTCTTCAAACCAAAACACAAAGACCTATACGTCATAGGAAATGACTAACCATAGGATTAGGAACTTGGTAGAAAACCATAACCCTTCCCTTAGCTTTACCTAGGAACTTGCTTTAAATGCTTAAATATTCTAATTGTGTTTTAAGTGCGGCTTGGGATGACGGGAAGACCCTCTAGGTACGCTTTTATTTTATTTGCAATTCACTTTCTTGCAATTTACATTATTGCAATTTCATTAATCGCATCGCACTTACTTTTCTTGCATGATAAACAACTATTGCATGAAAACCCACACCTTTAGGATAGTCCCTAAAACCGAAACCAAAACTAAATTAAAAGTCATTACAAGATAAAATTCACCGCCACAACATTTCAAAATATAAAACAACTCAAAATTTAATCACAAACGTAACACAAAACTACAATTACAATTAAATTAAAACGTCTTGTTGGATGATCGGGAATACCTCGGATGATGTAACCTACGTGTTGCTAACGGGATTTCCACGGTCTAAATGAAAGTGTGGAACTCATTCAGTTGAGTTTAGCAAATTCATTTGGACTAAGTTGATTCCGATAAAAATAACGATGCCGGAAGGATGGAGCCGTGGGATCTTAACCGGTGTCGTTATAATCAACTTTAAGATTTGTTTTAATTAAAACGTAAAAAAACACTTGGAAATTAAGACTTCTCTAAAACCAAACCACTTTTCTCATCTCTTGATTTATAATCTTCTATAACTAAACCTCTCGCAACAACGAGGAGCTCGGAGCATGGTGGGCGGCGACGGCCATCGTCATCGACAAAACTCGAGTCTACTTCGGCAAAATTTTCTTAGAATTAAACAACGAAGCCATAGGACTTCGAGGTAGTTTGCCTAGTGCAACATAAATCCTCAACCTTTTGTTAGGCATTTGCATTGCAAATTAAGCCCTAACCGGACTTAGGACTCCGAGGTAGTCGTCTGATACGACATAAACCCTCATATCTTCGAAGTCTATTTGTATGATCATATCATATAAATATAAGTCCTAATTAATTAAAATTGGCAAGATCAAAACATTAAACAAACATTAGGACTTTCCTAAATCCAAGCCAAACAATAGGATAGTCGGAAAATTACTGAAGTTCGCTTCGAATCCGTGATTTCTCCTACTTTTCTTCCTTTGGATTCCAAAAACAAAATGTTCCAAATTTGATCCATTCCCTATTGAAATTCTAAAATTCAATCCCTTGAAAACTTAAACTTTGAAATCCTTGAGAGCGGAATTATTGATTATTATCGAGAGTTTTCTTAGGTGATTTCCGTCACTTAAGATGTAATTAACTATAGGGGCTTGCCCTTATAGGGAATTTTAAAGAACCCGAGTAATATAAACCACCGTTTAATGCCTTTCATACTAAGCGGGGAATTTGTCGGCTTATAAAAATTGGTTCGCGAGACCAAACGGATGTCACAAATCTTCTAGTTTATTTAATCGAGTCCCATCATCGAAGCGGTGTGTCTATCCTTGGGATAGATACACAGTTTGTGGTGCGGTGCTCGTTTATATAAACTACTCGGGATGTGAGATCGGTTTAATCTCATATCTTAAAACCTTCAAAATTAAAAAATTATTTTCAAAATCAAATGCTACTTTCTAAATTATATATAAATATTTAAATTAAATTTAAAATCTTAAATTCGCCGACAACTTCTATAGGCGACCCCTTTTCAAAATAAAACACACAACCTAAAAATATGCCGACACACTTATAAATCTTCATTCCTGAAGTAAAATAAAGAAAATATCTTTCTTTAAAGTGCAATTTCATCAAAAATAGATATGAATTTCTTAATGAATTTTTCTGTGATCATTTTGCAACTCTTTCTCTAATCCTTTAATCTTTTTTAGAATGAAATTTGTTTTATCAGTAAGGGGCCTCACTAAAGGATTGTTTCGTGATGCTCTATCAGAAATAATGGTAATCTCATCATTGTTATCCAATGTTGGAAACATATCCGTAGGATCGAGTGGTTTCCATGGCAAAAGTACCTTTTCCCACGCCTCATAAGAAACTTGGTACTGACTGCATAAAGCAAATATAGTCGATGGGTGTCCAAGTCCATGAATTGACCATGCACAATCAATCCCAATGTAGACTTTACTATAATGGATCCAACATCGATAGGTAGTCCAATTTTAATATAGTAATTTAATATAGAGCATTCCTTTGAAACCTTATTTACCCTCATAGTGGGTAATAATTTTGATGAGATAAAGAAATGTCGATGCTTCGAGACGGGGTTTAGAAGTGATGCGAGAAGCCGACATACACTGTCTTCGCGCAATTCCCGATCATCGGGTTCGTCGATCGGGTATCTATAAATCTCATTCATATTGTATCTTGAAGGAACAAAGTTTGAATAATGACAGACAGGGGTATTCTCTATAGAAAATAATTCATTTACCCTTGAAGGAGTAAATTTTACCCATCTTCCTCTGACGTAGACACTTCCATTGTTGATCGCATGTAGATTAGAGTAAAACTCTTTAACTACAGGAATAACTACAGCGGATGTCGTATAGCAAAATACCTCCCAATGCTGCTGCACGATCATTTCTTCCATTTTTGTGGTGGAATTCTCTACTCCTCTGTTGACAAATCCCCTTTCTTTAATAATTCGCTTGTTCATCAAAATTTTTGTTGAAAATGCGCTGCGCCTCCGAACTGACGAATTTTCTTCGGGTTGAAAACTCTAGTTTTTGTGGTTTCTAAGAGTTTGGTGTCCATTTCGGATTCAAAGGAATGGTCTCTAGTCATTTCTTAGGAAGAAAACAGTGTAAAAATGACTTTGGAATGGTTTTGTACAAAGAAATGGCTTTAGAACCGTCCAAAACTGCACAAAAAAACTTAAGAAACTCATTTTTCAGTTGCTTCGCCGTCGGCGGGAAGTTTCTTGCCATCGGCGAGCTAGTTATAAAGCCGATTTAAAGATATGCCACGCAGATCTCTCTGTCGGCGGGCTCGAGCTCGACCTAGCGAGATTTCGGTAAAATTGCCCAATTTCGCTCTAGTCCGAATATTTTCTGATCTCATCATATAAGTTTGAATTTGTGATGATTCTAATTAAAAAATTGAATAGTAAGATTTATTTTAATAATACAGACTCACTAATTTGTATATAATTAAAATTAAAATACTACTATGGGTTGCCTCCCATAAAGCGCTTGGTTTAACGTCGTCGACTCGACCTAATTTCGGTTAGTAATCGGGTTGACTACGCATTAAAACTTCTTTAAAATTTGATCTTCTACCTTCAAAATATGGTTTTAATCTATGCTTATTTACCTTAAATCTATGTCCTATTTTTGGATCTTCAATTTCTATAGTTCCATATGAAAATATTTGAGTTATAGTGAAAGGTCCTAACCATCGAGATTTTAATTTCCCGGAAATAATTTCAATCTAGTATTATATAGCAAAACTTCTTGTCACGGTTCAAAATTTCTCCGATTAATCTTCCGATCATGCCATAATTTCATCCTTTCTTTATAAATCCTATCATTATCATATGATTCATTCCTTAATTCTTCTAATTCATTTAATTACAACAATCTCTTCTCACCGAGCTTCTTTCATATTATAATTAAATTCTTGTAATCGCCCGATATGCTTTATGTTCTAATTCAACCGATAAGTGGCAACTTTTTCCATATATAAGCTCGTAAGGAGTCATTCCAATCGGAGTTTTATATGCGATCCTGTATGCCCATAATGCAGTGTCTTGTCTTATAGACCGATCCAATCTATTAGGGTTTACGGACTTTTCTAAAATATGCTTAATCTCTCGATTAGAAACTTCGACTAATCCACTAGTTTGTGGATGATAAGCGAGATGATATCTTATGAATAATATTATATTTTTATACTAGTTTGTGAATATATTTATTTCTAAAATGAGTTCCTCCGTCAGTGATAATCACTCTCGGCATTCCAAATCTAGTAAAAATATTTTTCATTAAAAATTTTGAAACACTTTTAGCATCACACCTAGGTAAAGCTTGCGCTTCAATCCATTTGGAAACATAATCAACAGCTACTAATATATATGAGTTTCCAAATAAAGGAATAAAAGGTCCTATGAAATATAATCCTCAAACATCAAAAATTTCAACTTCTAATATAAAATTCAGAGGCATTTCATTTTTTCTTGTTATATTTCCTACTCTTTGGCATTTATCGCAGATTTTTATATATCTGAATATATCTCTAAATATAGTAGGTCTGTAGAATCCATATTGTATAATTTTATACGCAGTTTTATCTGTCCCAAAATGTCCTCCAAAATCAGAATCATGACATTTTTGAATAATTGGTTCAGCTTTATTTATAAGGCACGCATCTTCTAATAATTAAATCCTTACATTGCTTATATAAGTATGGTTCATCCCAAAAGTATGTTTTAGTATCATGAATGAATTTTTTCTATTGTTGCAAAGTTAACATAGGTGGTAAAATGTCACTTACAATATAATTTACTATATCAGCATACTAAGGTATTTTCCACTCATTTATATTATAAAGTTGTTCATCAGGAAAATTGCTTATAATTTCATTATCGATATCGGATAATTCATCGATATTCTAATCTTGATAAATGATCAGCAATTTGATTATCGGTTCCCTTTTTGTTAACGATCTCAAAATCAAATTCTTGCATTAATAATATCCATCTAACTTAATCTTGGTTTAGAATCTTTCTTTTGCATAAAATATTTTATAGCGAGTGATCGATATGCAAAATACATTTAGTTCCTATTAGATAATGCCGAAATTTATTAAAAGCATATACAACTGCTAATAATTCTCTTTCGATAATCGTATAATTTATTTCAAGCATCATTTAGAGTTTTACTAGCATAATATATAACTTTGAAAATCTTATCATATCTTTGCCCAAGAACTACTCCTATAAGCATAATCACTAGCATCACACATAAGCTCAAATAGTTTCTCCAAATTAGGTGAAACTATTATAGGTGCTGTAATTAATTTATCTTTTAATAATTCGAAAGCATTCAGGCATTTAGTTGTAAATTCAAATTTCTTGTCCTTTTCAAGAAGTTGGCATAGAGGTTTAGTAATTTTTGAAAAATCTTTTATATAACGTCTGTAGAATCCAGCATGTCCAAGAAAACTTCTTACCCCTTTCACCGTAGTTGGAGGTGGTAATTTAGCTATAACTTGAATTTTTGCAGGGTCTACTTCCATACCATTTTCCGAAATTTTATGCCCTAATACAATGTCACCTGCAACCATAAATTGACATTTCTCCCAATTAAGAACTAAATTAGTTTTCTCACATACTTCAAATACTTTTTCAAGATGATGTAAGCATGTGTTACATGATGTTCCAAATACAGATAAATCATCCATAAATACTTCTATTCCATTATCAATTAATTTACTAAATATAGACATCATACATCTCTAGAATGTTGCAGGTGCATTACATAATCCAAAAGGCATCCTTCGAAAAGTGAAAGTTCCATAAGAACTAGTAAATGTAGTTTTCTCTTGATCCTCAGGAGCAATTTGTATTTGATGATAACCGGTGTATCCATCTAAGAAACAAAAATACTTATGTCCGGCTAATCTATCTAACATCTGGTCTAGAAATGGTAAAGGGAAGTGATCTTTCCTAGTGGCTGCGTTTAATTTTCTATAATCAATACATATTCGCCATCCAGTAACTTGTCTTATAGGGATAAGATCATTATTTTCATTAGCTTTTACGGTCACTCCTCCTTTCTTAGGCACACGATGAATTGGGCTTACCAAGCACTCGTCGGAAATAGGATATATAATACCATTATCTAACCATTTTAAAATTTCTTTCTTGACTATTTCTTTCATTATCGGGTTTAATCTTCTTTGGGGATCTACTTTAGGCTTATGTTCATTGTCTAAAATAATTTTGTGCATACAGATTGAAGGACTAATTCCTTTAATATCCATTAAAGTCCAACCAAAAATTTTGTTATATTTTTTAAGGTATCTAAAAGTTTTTGTTCTTGAGATTCATTTAATTCAGATGAAATAATAACTGGTAGAGTTGAAGAATTACCTAAGTAAACATATTTCAAATGATTAGGTAACATTTTTAACTCAAGTTCAAGAGGTTTAATAATCGATGGAACTATATTTTTTTCAGTGTTTTCTGTATTATCCAAAAATTCAAATTTCTCTTGAATATAATCTAGTTCTTCATTTATATCGGCTTTTTCAATTAATTCAGTATTTTCTATTTCTAGTTTTTCTTCATAATATTCCTTAAAATGTTCTTTTTGTAAATGAACGAGTATTTCCATTCGAAAACACTCATCATCTTTTTATAGTGCAGGATATTTCATTGATTTAGCAATATTAAAAGTAACTTTTTGGTCATTTACTCTCATAGTTAATTCTCCTTTCTGAAAATCAATCATAGCTTTCCCAGTGGCTAAAAATGGTCTTCCTAATATGATAAGAATTTCTTTATCTTCTTCCTTATCTAAAACAGTAAAATCTACAGGGAAGATAAATTTATCCACTTTTACAAAAACATCTTCAATAACTCCCTTAGGATATGTAACAAAACGATCAACTAACTGAAGGGTTACTGAAGTAGGAGAAATTTCTCCCAATCCTAATCTCTTAAAAATTGATAGAGGCATTAGATTGATGCTTGCTCTTATGTAACACAAAGCTTTCCCATAGAATTTTTCTCCAATAGCGCAGGGTATAGTGAAACTACCAGGATCTTTTAATTTCTCAGGAAGCTTTTTCTGAATAATAGCATTACACTCCTCACTAAGTGCGACAGTTTCATTATCGGTAAATTTTATTTTTTTATTTAGAATATCTTTCGTGAATTTTACATAGTTTGGCATCTGTTCTAAAGCTTCTACGAAAGGAATAACCGCTAACAATCGGAATCTGGCGCCTAGGCTTCAGACTCTGCATCCAGTTCTTCGCACCTCTTCACTTTGAAACGCACCTCTTCGTGATTAAAAGCGTTTCGAAGCGTCCAAATACATTGTATCACATGTCCTATAAACCAGAACAATCGCCGTACTTCTAGAAGGTCCAATAACCGCTAACACCGTCAAAATAACCGTCCAAAAGTCGTCAAAAATCTTGACAGATCCCGTATCGACCTGGCGCTTAGGCTCCAAATTCTGGCACCTAGGCAGCAGACCAATAATTTTGACAATTTGCATTTTGGCTTCATTTTTGCTCCTTTTTGCTCCTTTTTCACTTTTTTCCTTCTTGAACATTTTTCTATCACCTATATCTAAAAAGATAAAAATAACTTTCATTAAAGCATAATATCCTTAAAAATTTGATACAAATCAAGGCATAAAAATGGGTATTTTTTTCATGGATCATTAGGCAGGGAAGATACCAGCTTTCACTCTAGAGTTCCCTCGATTCCCTCCGTCTAGGGCCTAACTTCTCATAACAAAATTTAAAATATCAAATCAAATTAGGGTGCTTTAGGCTGTCACTCTAAAGACCTCTAATTTTACTTCCCATTAAAAGCATATCTCCTAATATATTTGTATTTAATTATATGGACCAAAATTCTCGCCCATATAATTGCATGTGATTTTTACCAGTTGTTGTTTAAGACAATACCGCATTAGATCTTACATAATCTCACAACAAATTTTAACATCTTAACTGGTCAAATGAAGAAGTAAATTAAGTTCATGGAATTAAATCTTCACAACTTATTCCAACTTTAAACACTTATACATTCCACAACAATCCTACATAATTTAATTACTTCTTCATTTAAGAAAGAATAAGATAAAGAAACTACTCAGAATTCATGAAGAAATTTGAAAATAGAAATCATAAGAAAACACAACAAGAAAATCTAAATATAAAAACAGAAGTAAACACTTATCTTAAGATCCTCTTCACAAGACTCTGGAAGTTCCTTTAAAACATAACTTTCCACAAGACTACACTACAGAGGTTGGCGCCCAACTCTGTTGACTCCAACTCGACTTTAAACTTCAATAAGAACTAGATAAATGGATGAAAGAAAATTGGTGGAAGGAAGGTTTCACACCAACCCTTTCTCCTTTAAAACTAAACTAACTAATGTCGGCAAATTTTAGGTTGAACGTTGTATTTCTAAAAGGGGGGGTCGCCTACAGAAATTGTCGGTGAATTTTAGAATTTAAATTTATATATATATATATATATAATTTAAAAAGTAGCATTTTATTTTGAACATAATTTTAAGTTTGAAAATTTTAAGATATGAAATCAAACCGATCTCACATCCCAAATAGCTTATATAAATGAGCACCACATCACAAATCATGTATCTATCTCGAAGGACAAACACACTGCTTGACGATGGGGCTCGATTAAATAAACTAGAAGATTTGTGACATCTTTTTGGTCTGCGAACCAATTTTATAAGCCGACAAGTTCCCCTGCTTAATATAAAGAAATTAAGCAGGGTTTATATTACCTGCGTTCTTAAAGTTCCCTATAAGGGTAAGCCCCTATAGTTAATTACATCTTAAATGATGGGAGTCATTTAAGAAAACTCTCGATAATGATCAGTGGTTTTTCTCTCAAGAATTTCAAAGTTTAAGGTTTTCAAAGAATTGGATTTTGGAAGTTTCAAAAGGGAATGGACCAAATTTAGAACAGCTTATTTCGAGAATCCAAAAGAAAAGAAGTAGGAGAAGCTGAGGATCCAAGTAGAATCTTGGCAACTTCCCAAACTATCCTATTGTTTGGCTTCAATTTGGGAGTTTATTTAATGTTGTAATCCTGCCAATTTTATTTATTTAGGTCCTATATTTGTGTGACATAGTCACACAAATAGCCTTGAAGATGTGAGGGTTAATTTCATACCGAACGACTACCTCGGAGTCCTAAGACCGGTTAGGGCTTAATTTGCATAACATGATTATGCAAATGCCTAATGAAAAGGTTGAGGATTTATGTTGCACTAGGCAAACTACCTCGAAGTCCTATGGCTTGGTTATTTAATTCTAAGAAAGTTTTGCTGAAGTAGATCCGAGTTTTGCTGAAGAAGATGGTCGTGCTGCCCACCGTGCTCCAAGCTCCTTGTTGTTGCAGAGGTTTAGTTTTAGAAGTCATAAATCAGGAGATGAGAGAAGTGTTTTGGTTTAGAGAAAATCTTAAAATCCAAGTGTTTTTAATATTTTAATTAAAACAAATCTTAAAGTTGTTTAAACAGAACCGATTAAGATCCCATGGTTCCATCATCCCGGCACCGTTATTTTCATCGAATTCACTTAGTCCAGATGAATTTGCTAAACTCAACTGAATGAGTTCCACACTTTCATTTAGACCGTGGGAAATCCCGTTAGCAACACGTGGGTTACATCATCCGAGGTATTCCTAATCATTCAACGAGACGTTTTAATTTAGTTAAAATTGTAGTTTTGTTGTTTTGTTTGTGATTAAATTTTGAGTTGTTTTATATTTTGGAATGTTGTGGCGGTGAATTTTATCTTGCAATGACTTTTAATTTTGTTTTGGTTTCAGTTCATGGGCTATCCTAAAGGTTTTGGTTTTCATGCAATAATCTTGTTTATCATGCAAGAAAAAGTAAAGCGCAATGCATGTAAGTAAATTGCAAAAAAGTAAATTGCAATAAAATAAAAGCATACCTGGAGGGTCTTCCTTTCATTCCAAGCTGCACTTAAAAAACATGTTAGAGCATTTAAACATATTTTTTGCAAGAAATACCTAGGTAAAGCTAAGGGAAAGGGTTTTGGTTGTCTACCAAAATCCTAATCCTATTGCTAGTCATTTCCTATGACGTCTAGGTTATTGGTTTGGTTTAAGGATGATTTTTTTCATCAAAGAACAATTAAATTCAATTGTTCTTCTAAAACATCTCATCATATTGAGAAAGTGCTTAGGACGAGTCCTAAACATCTTTTCAATATTTTCGATATCATTTTGAGTCCAAGTAAATTTAGTTGCACAGGAGAATTAATCATTCATTAGTTTAGTTAAACTTTGTCTCTTGCGTAGTGAACTTGGATATTTGATTACCTGATGAATGAAGTGACATCACACTTAATACTCTATTTAAGAGTTATAATAATTAAAGCCTTAAGGGGCAATTTGGTTTATTGAGAATTTTAATCATCCTTAAATTAAAGTTTGTGTTAATGATTTAAAGTGATTTAATTTAATTATGAGGTTTTAATTAATAATTTTAAGTTTGGAATAGTGTTCAAATTATTTTTGATTTAATTTAAATCTTTACACTTTCAATTATCTTAGTATTTCAGATTGATGTTTATGTTTTAGATTTACTTAGATAGAAAGAGGTGTTGAAATTATTGATATGTTTTGATTTAGCACTTAATAATTTCATTTAGGTTTGTTGTTAAGTGATTTTAATTTAATTTAATTTAATTTAATTTAATTTAATTTAATTTTATTTTATTTTAATTTAATTTTAGCTTCAATATTTTAAATTTAATTTAATTTAATTGTAAAGGTGTTAATTTAATTTAATTTAAACTTTGACTTGACTTAATTTAATTTAATTTAATGTAACTCCAAGACTTTAAATTTGATTTTAATTATTGGACCATTTAACATTTTAAGCTTTAATTCATTTAAGGGTTATCTTCCTTTAATTTTTAATTTATTTGATTTGGATTATTATTTTAATTTTTAATTAAGAACTAAATATTATTGAAATGACTTATTTAGAGATTTTTAAATTAAAGAATGAATATCCTCTTAATAATATCCCTATTTTAATAATCCAAATTTAAAATATATTCTTTCCAAAATTTAAATTATTTAATTAATTAGAGTTTCATTTTGATATTTTCAAAGTTTTAAATGGGTTTCTACCCTTTAATTTCTCCAAGTTTCAATCATCCAAGAAAAAGTTAAATCAAATATTTTGCCCTCCATTTTGATTAAACCTAAAGTTTTAATTAAGGGTTAAAATTCTTAATTACCTTTATGCCCTTTTAGGCTAATTTATTTCATAACTTACTAAATTAAGCTCGAATGAATTTGAAATTTTTATGTCACCTCACTCAGATGTCAATTAAGACATTAGAGGAGAAAATGTGATTTTTTAGACTTTAATTTATTTATATAATTATTTTAGTAGAAAATAGGGGTTTTCAAAGAAAATTCAACAACATGACCAAGGTAAAGTTTTTGTTCTTAAGAAAATTATGGAATGTTTTTAATGACTAGAGGACCACTTGAACCAATTTTGGTGATTTTTTGAATTATATTTTATTTATTATAATTATTTTGATTTTTAGAGTATTAATTAATTTTAAAATAAAATAAAAATTGAAAAATAGATTTTATATTTTTCATAAATTTTTCTAACCTCAAGGAGTCTAGAGAAACAAGTTTTATAATTTTATGATTTTTCTTTGATTTATTAGAATTATTTTAGTGAAAAAGGTTAAAAATTTATTTTTTAATATTAAAAATTACATTAAGCCCTTAAAATTCAATATCTTATCCTAGGGACTTAGGAAAAATATTTGATTTGTTCCTAAGTGATTAGGAGTCAAAATGTGACATTTATATGATTTTTAATATTTTCGTGATTTTTGTTATTTTTTAATTATTAAAATATTAAAATATTGTGAAAAATCAATTTTTTTAGAAAATTCCAATTTTAATTTTTTTTGAACTCTTCTAATATCAGAGAAGCTTAAAACCATTTTTTGAATTTTTGAAAAGTATTTTTGGAGTTATGAATTTTTAAAGTTCCATTTTGCTTATGAGGCTTAATCAATCCATTTGGTGGGGTTAATCTAGTCCAATTGATTTCAAAATTTTATGTAAGGTTCTTCTGACCCTAAAGAGCAATGGAGAATTTTTTTCAAGTCAATTTGGTGTGTGGTTAACCCTAATTAATTCAAACTCAATTTTGGGAGTTTAGGTTAATTAGTTTTATTATGAATGAATTAACTCAAAATATATTTTTCATAGGGTCCCCTGGTCCTAGGAAACACCACCAAATTTTCCTAGAATTTATTTTACAACATGCTAATTATTGGAATTAAAATACCTAAAACAGTGACATGAACTTGAAAAATCAATAACTCTTCACAGAGATGGCCTCTGACCTTGAAAAATTCAGGGAATGTTCCCAAGATCAGAGGTTTCACAAGCCCTATGGTCTCATGCCATGATGAATTTTCTATGCAAATGGAGAATCAAAACATTTGAAATAGTAAATACATTATTAAAAATAAAATACTCATCCAATTATTTTGATTTCTTTTCCACATTATTCTCCTCTGTTCACTGAGGAAGAGGGTATTTTTATTTTATTTTTGTGATTTTTCTATGCAAAGATATGAATTTTTGAAGTTATGGTATTTAAATAAATCCAAAAAAATCCTAATTTTCTACTTATCCGACTCGGCGCCGCGTCATCCTTGTCCGGATCGAAATCCCACGCGTCGCTCCGTGATTTGGCTCCACCATCTGACTCAGCGCTCCAGGGGGCCGCGGTTCACGTAACATTCCCTGGTCTGGCGCAATCTGAACCGTCCGCTCGATACACGCTCGATCCAATGGCTCCTGGTCATCTTCTAGGACTGGTGTGCACCCGTGACCGTCCACACTCAAACCCTAATATCTCTCTCGATTCTCAATGTGTTTTTGAGTTCTTATACTCTATGGATTCGTCTTAAAGAGACGAACACATCCATACGGTTTATAAGCTATGAAATTAACCCAAACAAAATGGAGAATTGCTGGAAGCTCGGGAGGAAGAGTGAGTTCATACCTTTGCTCAGAGAAGTGAAGCTTCGATTTGAGGGTTGTGTCACCTTCAATTGAGTCCAAGCAAGCTCCAGATGAATTCTTTGGCTCTGGGGAATTGTCTATGTATGAAAGTGACCAGACCCGATTTCAAAGCTTGGAGGCTGGAGCAACTGGGTGGCCTGGAGAGGGGGCTTTCACTGGGGAACTCCTTCTCTTGGTCTTGTGCAGGTGTGGGTGAGTTTAATTTGGATTTGGTGGAGGTTCCAGAGATGTCCTGGTTTTTGGGTGGATTTTCAACTCAGGAAATGAGCTCTGTTAATGGGGTTTATGGCAAAGGAACACTGGGGATCAACTGCTCTGGGTTAGGAGAAGGTCCTGGAGCAATTTTTGCAGAGTTTCCTTTAGGTATGGTTCATCACCTTGTTTGGCCGAGAGGTGAGTGGTTTTAAATAAAGGTGGTCGGAGGGCTCCTCTGTGGGGGTTTAATGGCTTGGATCAACTCGCCTCGGCCAAGGGAAGAACAGCCACAGTGGCCATTTAGGTCGGGACAAGTCAGCCTAATTGAAATTAAATTTTTTATTCAAATTAAGCCTCTCGGCCCGGTGGTTTCCGGTGATCGTGGTGGCTGGCCGGCTGTGCATGGGTCACCCTCGTGGTCGTGGAGGTCGTGGCTTGAGTTTGGTGCCAACAATTGGCTTTGGACATGTGTAAAGGAGTTGGATTGAAATGGCATGGGGAGAAGGTTATTTTGGGTTCAAAAGGGTCAACCCATGGTTTTGGGCTTGGTGCACCACCCAAGGCCTAGATCTAGGCTGAAAAGATTCATTTGGGTCAGCAAAGAGGAAATGGTGTAGTCTCCATCAAGGATAAGGTGGCTAACTCGGGTTTAGTGTGTATCATGGATGAGGTTAAAAAGCTTAAGGAAGGCTTAAGAAAAGGGCCCCTCCATTTGCCATAAATGACATGGTGAGGTGTCAAAACTCTCATGGCTTCATATGGCTTGGAAATGGCTCACATTTGGCTTACATTTGGCTTGGAAAAGGTTGGCTTGTTTCATGAAAAAGGATTTTAAGGATTTTTGGTATTTAGGGGTAATTTGGCACATGGCTTAGTTTAGCAAAATTCAATGATGAATTTGAAACATAGTGAGTGATTTAATTAAATGGATGATGAGATGAAAGTGTCATGGAGGCTTTGGATTGATTTTGGGCTTTTTGAAATCATTTTGGATGGGCTTTTAAAGTGGTTTAAGCAAGTGGGCTTTTGGATTAAAAGTAAATTTTGGATGAAAATTTTGTAAAGGATTGTGCCAAATAAATGTTGCAATTGGTTTAGGCATGTGTCATGAGTGGTTTGGAATCAATTTGGTGTGATTTGGAGTAGAATTGGGTTGAATTTGGGCTTTTTGGTAAAGGGGCCAAGGTGGGCCAAATTGGGCTAACTTGGGCTAAGGTTGGGCTAAGGTTAAATTTGGTGTAAAATTAATGTTAAAAATGTTTATGGGAGTGTTACAAAGAGTTTTCAACTTTGGTTGGGTTCTAATTTTGGGATTTGGGCCCATTTGAGTTAGGCTTGGGCTTAGGTTAATTAAAGGGATTTTGGTTTTGGCTTAGGTTTAGGTGGAGTTTATGTTCAAATTTTGGGCAAATAAATTTATTGTTTTGTTTTTGGGGATGTTAAGAAGGCTTTAGAAAAGATTTGCGGCCAATTGGTGTTGAGTTGGGTTGGTTTGGGCTAGGTTTAGGTCATGGGCCAAAATTGGGCCATAGGCTTCAAATTGAAATTGGGCTCAAATGTCAATCAAATTGTACTTGGATTTGGGCTAAATTGATATTGGAGATATTGAATTGAAGTTTAAAATTGAATTGGACCAAAATTGAGGTCAATTGGGGTGGTTTGGTTTGACATTGGGTTCACTTTGGTTAAAAAAATGGGTCAAATTGGGGGTTTTGGTAAAAATGGGGTATATTGGCAAAATTGGCCTATAGTGTAGTTGAACAAAATGAAATTGGTAATATTTGGGATTTTCTGAAATTTTTTGGAAATTTTTAGAATTTTTGGATTTTTTGGGGTAAAAGGGTATTTTGGTAATTTGGGGGGGGGGGGTTAGGGGTAATTTGGAATTTTTTGTATTTTTGGCCAAAGATGGTAAATTTGAGTGGTGGGAAGTTTTTAGGATTGATTTTGAGGGATCTTGGGTAATTTAGGTAATTTTGTAAATTTTGGATCATTTCAAGGGTATTTGGTAGGTTTGGTGGGTACGGGGCCCCGGGGGTCAAAAACTGAAATTTTGAAAAAAGGAAGATTGATCAAGTGTGAGTGAAATGGAATCATTTTGATTGAGCCATGAAGCCATATTAAGCCCATATGAGCTATGAGAGGACTCATTTGAGGCATTCACTATGTTGTTCTTAACCCTCTTAGCTAGGGGCTTAGGGGTTAAGGACCATCCATATGAATTACCTACATGAGTCAGGAAGTCAAGTTGGGTGAGAGTGTGGTTTTAGGACTTGGAATGTGTGTGAGAGTGTAGTGTATGTGCAAGTCAACCCTCACCAGACCAGGCCATCCATGGTATTCCCAAGGCCAAGAAGTCCTATAGGGAACTCATCCTTTAAACCTCCGTGTTTGATTTCAACCCTCTAGGTGATTAGGGGACTACAATCAAGCTTGTGGGGTTTGAAAACCTCCACTATTGAAGATAACAAAATTTTGTTCTAGATATGAAATAGTCCTATTTAGAAAAGAATTTCAGTAATTAAGACCAACTTAAATTTTAGAAAGTTCTTAAGTAAAGGATAATGTAAAATATTGTTTTCTATCTAATTCACAAATACTTGTAGATTATTCAAAATATAGGATTCACAAACATATTTTTCTCACATAAAAATCTTTATTTGAAAATAATTTTACTTACTATATTATAACCTTAAGCTTTAGATTTTCTCAGAACTTATATCTTAAACTTTAGGTATGGAACCAATTTTTAATTAGGCCCTTAAATCCTCAAGCTTCTCCTTCCTTTTCACATACTATTTTTCACTTTTTTCTTTTTCTTTTTCTTTTCTTTTTTTTATAAGGTAAGAACTACTGTATTTGGGTAGGCCTTTAATGATTTTAAAAGGCCTAATATACATCTTTCACTTAAAAATCATAATAAGAGTATTTGAAAATTATTCCTCAATAAAAGAATTTAAGCTTTGAAGAATAAAAGTCAAATCTTTTATTTATCCAAAAATACAACATTTCTTACTAAAGATAGTTGAACTATATTTAACACTTCTTTACTAAGAAAATTTTAACTTTAAAATTTTCATTATTACTATAAATTTTAACTAAATTCTCTTATTCATTTTATATTCAAAATTTTGTTCCCCTAATATAACTTCATATACATAATTGTTTTCAATCAAAAATCAATTTAATTTTAAGTATTCTTGAGAAGAAATAAAATTTAATGTTTCTGGAAAAATTTTTTGTTTTTAAATTCCCCCCTCCCCAAACTTTAATTTTTAGTTAGGATAAAACATTTAAGCATAAGAAATGATACATGGGTGAGAATTAAAAACTAACTTAACATGCTTACAGGAATCTTAATATCCTCAATATGCAAGTATAACAATATTAAAACAGGAGTAAAAAGAAATCAAATTCAAAATTTTCAGTTTTTTATTAAATAGAAATTTTAAAATTTCAAAGGACTCTACAATAGTGGAGGTTTTCAAAGCAAATACACACTAACTGAAAATAACTGAAATCACACCAATACTAGATAACAAATGGTAGTAGTAGATTTTAAAAAGTTTTAACCATGCAATTTTTAAATACTAGTTTTTAATAGTGTTCCATTATCTCCTAAATATTTTGGAATTAAAGTACACACTATAAAAACTCTGACACAACATACACATAAAAACATTTACTACTACACATATATCACACAAAGCAATATATAGAATATCAATCCAACAAAGATACATCTGAAAATGAAAAAATAGTAATCTAACTATAATCAGCATACTTCCAGAGTTCACACCACAAACACAATATCTAAATAAAATAAAAGACATTACTTACATCAGTACATCAACGAAAAGTCAGTAACACATAAAAAACAAATATACTAATCATCCTCATCATCATCTTAATCTTGCTCGTTCCAATCTCTGGATGGCACATGAGGTATATAGAATGAATGAGGGGGCATCTCAGCACTCATATCACCTCTAATCAATCTATCCAATTAATGCTGATAATTCTCCTTATATTCATCATGTTTTACAATATACCTTTCCATATTATTCATCTTACCATCTATGTCTCTAATAAGCTCAGGAGGAAGACTCATCTTCTACAAAATCTTTCTTAACAAACCAGTCTATTAATTACTAGATGATGAAGCTCTCGAAATAGTAAAACAGGAAGTAGAAGTAGCAGAAGCAGAAGCAAGAGCAGTAGAAGCCCTACCAAATCCTCATCTCCAGCCAAACTCTGAATGTACAGTGTAAGCTCCAACGTTTATACTGGTAATTGGTTTCAAAGGCTGAAGGACCTCTTCCCAAGTTTCAAATTTTACACCAGACCACTCACATAATGAATGAAACTGGGAAGGAAATCTCATACCTGCAGTAGTGGTAGATCTGGCACAATTCAAAATGTAATAAAAATGATTGCTCCAATATCTATAGGCTTCTCTTGCTGAATGTAATAGTTCAACACAGCTCTCTCCCTTGTAACTTCACTAGTATGGCTTGAAGGCAACAACTTAGATGAGATAAAATAATTTCATGCTTTAGAAGTGGCATTTAACACAGAGGCTTGGAAATCAACTCTTCTATCATTAGTGATCTTCCATAATCTTCTTCCATCAGTCAAAAATGCCATTATCTCATCTAACTCTCCCTCGGTAGGATGATAGTTAGAATAAAAATATAACATATCAGGAGGCAGTTAATAAAAAACATTGATTACCGTAGATGTAAAATGTACTTCTTGCCTTCTCACCATCACCATGTTCTCTTCTGCTGCAGGTAAGTTCGCATAAAACTCTCTGACTACAAAAACAACAGCAACAGTGGAGAAGTAACAGTAATTTTCCCAATTTCGTCTAGAAATCATCTCCTCAATAACTTCTCCTAGCTTACTGAACACGCGCTCAGGAATCAATTTACGTGACTGTAGTGCGTCAACGTATAGTTCCTCAGCCCTTGTGTCAACGTATCAAAAATTGTTAAAATCTAAATCTAACATTTTTTGTTTAGATCGGCCTTCAAATGATCCAATATATTGATGCCCTAGGCTCCTTTCACGAAAATTAGAGGTTGATGACAATAGGTAAGTTAAAAATGACGATTTTTGGGGTTTTAACAGCTGAAAATTAATTTTTGCGAACCAAAGCCTAAGTGCGAGGCCTTCGCTGCTTAGTCGCAAAATCTGGCGCTTAAGCACCGACACTCTGGCGCTTAGCCTCCAATGCCCAGATTTTCACAATTAATAAAATGCACTAAACCACTTAGTTAATCACTTTTAATCTTCTCAAAATAATTGTCTCTTCCCTATAAATCTCCAAATACTCCAATTTCAAATTTTAATGTCCATCGATTCCAATTAAGTTTCACACAAACACAAACTTATATTCAATAAAAACAAACTACATTTAATACAAACTATAAATTTCTATTCAAACACTTTGGATGAAATTCCATAAACACAAAAGTACTCAATATCATTAAGATAGGTTTACATCACTAAGATGGAACGATCAATCCTTAAAGTGCAACATATCACAATCATAAAACATTAAACACTTAAAATATTCAAACACATAAAACATAAAATACTCAAAACAAACCACAAGATCAAACTAACATTTAATTCCACTCTCCAGTAGGCAAAATATATCCAGAAACACTTTTATTTCCATTTGACCCTTCTGGAATATAAATTTAATAGAACATGCGATGATTGATCACTCTTACATCTTCTTCTTTTAACCACTTGTTCTTTAGGAACATCGCTTTATCAGCTTCTTCCACGTGACTTGTATGAATGAATTGCATCTTAAGTTGTCATCCCATATGCCCCAAATGTGCATTAGTTTCATTAATCTTTGCTTCGATTGAAGTCACTTGGGCTTCGATCTTTGCAATCTTTTCAGCAATTCCCTGAATACTAACGGCGAGAAATCCATTGAATAACTCTTTAGTACTGTCACTAATAAATTTACTCTTGTCCTCTTTCTTCTTGATTTCATCCGCCCAGGAAGGCATGATGCACTCAAAATGCCCTTCTTAAGACTTAGGAATGAAAATAGGACTTGGGGCAAGCGTTTCACTTATTCCTGGGCCTTTTTATAGACTTTTAGAAGTGCATAAACCGCCCTTAAACGTTTAAAAACACCAAAATAACTTCAAAAACCACTTCCTCATAATCTCGGCTTCTAAAAGCTCATTTATCACATGTTCATAACTCCGATGCCATAGCGCCAACTAGGCGGCGCTTAGACGTCAGTGCTCAATTTAGCACAGGTCTGCCAAATATCTAAAATTTCATTCTGGCTCATCTAAATCATAAAATAAGGTCAAATAAACACTATTATAACATAAAAACACCAAAATACTACTACTAAAACATAAAAACAAACCAAACAAAGCACACAAAGAAAACATAAATCAAAGCACACCGATAACTATGGGTTACCTTCCACAAAGCGCTTGGTTTAACGTCATCAGTCTGACATACCTAGAACTCATTCTAAGTGACCCAACATCAGATGCTCATCAGATTTAAGTTGATTGACTGAAAAATAAGGTTTAAGTCTATGATCATTAACTTTAAATATTTTTTCAGTCTTAGGATCTTAAATATCCATAACTCCATAGGAATAAAATTTTATCACAATAAATGGACCCATCCACCTGGACTTAAGTTTTCCAGAAAATATTCTCAATCTGGCTTTATAGAGCAAAACTCTCTGTCCTGGCACAAGATTTTTAGTAAGAATCTTCCAATCATGCAATAACTTCATCTTTTCCTTATAAATCTTAGCATTTTCAAAAGATTCATTCCTTATTTCTTCAAGCTTATTTAATTGCAATAATCTCTTCTCAGCAGCATCTTTCAAATTATAATTGAACTCTTTAATAGCCCAATATGCTTTATGCTCAAGTTCAATAAGCAAATGATAAGCTTTTCCAAAAATCAGCCTATATGGGGACATTCTTATGAGGGTTCTCGTAGAGCGATCCTATAGGCCCACGAGCATAATCTAGTTTGATTGACCAATCCTTTCGTTTGGATTAACAGATCTTTTCAATATTCTTTTAATTTCACAATTGGATAATTCAACCAAACCACTTGGCTGAGGATGATAAGCAGTAGCAATGTGATGATTTATATGATATTTCTTTACTAACTTCTCAATAATTACATTTTTAAATTAACTTCCCCCATCAGTTATGATTACTCTTAGTATTCTAAATCTGTAAAATATATTATTTCTTAAAAATTTTACAACACTTTGAGCATCACATCGAGGTAAAGCAATATCTTCAATCCATTTTGAAACATAATCTACTGCTAACAAAATATAAACATTTTCGAAAGATGGTGTAAATGGACCCATGAAATCTAATCCCCAAACATTAAATATTTCAACTTCCATTATATAATTAAGGGGCATTGACCCATTGAAAATATTTTAAGATTTTCATGTCTATTTTATATTGATTTTGATGATATTGCACTTTAAAGAAGGATATTTTTGATGTTTTTCTGAAGGTATGTTGATTTATGGACAATGGAGCGAAAAAATGCAAAAGGAGCGAAACGGGAGCAAAAAGGACTAAGAAGAAGAAAATTTAATCTAGGATACCGATGATGTATTTTTCTTGAGAGTTCAAAAAATATTACAAGGTAGCCCGCCGATGGTGAGATCGAGGCCGCCGATTGCGGAGCCTTATGAATAAGGGTCCAAGGCTAAGCGTTTTAGAAGGCTGCCGACGACGCACTCGAGGCTGCCGACGACGCGATAGATAGTTCTCTCATGAGGTACATTGAATGTGGATGATTTTTGAAGGGATTCTTGGAAAACTCTTGGAAACTCTCCAACTACTTTAAAAGAAACAATTTGGGGCCAAAAATAGTGTCACATAGTGTCGAAAAGGGAGTCCACTAGTGTCCATTGTTGTTATCTATTATTTTTAGTGAGTGTTAGTTAGTATTTTGTTTCCATTAGAGTTTTAGATAGTGAGTTCAATTAGTGATATTTAGTGAAGAATTCATCGAGAGATTGAAAGAGTGGAAGGGAAGTGAGAGATTCCTTCCTCCTTGCCGTTTCGAAGAAGAATTCTGCGTGCTGAAAAGAAATGAAGAGATTCAGGGAACATCACGGAGTTTTCTTGTGGAGGAATTTAAGATAAGTTGTATTTACTTATTTTAGTCTGTAAAACTTTATTTTTATATATGAAATCCAAGTTTTATCGTATCCTCTCCATGAAATCTAAGTAATTTTTATGTCTTTCTCCTTGTTTTGATATTTTTCGTGAAAGGTGATTTAAATAAGTGTACCAAGAAAATTATAAAAGAAGTTGTGATAATTTTTCACTTAAATCTTAATTTACTTTCAATCTGACCAATTGATTAGTTAAAATATGTTGAGTTTAACAACTATAGTGAAGATTACATCCGAGATTCAAGGAGGTCAATGTCCTTGAAAGTAGGGTGCAAATAAATTGGAAAATAATATTTATCAGGCGTAGAATTGGAGATTTTAGAGTGACAGACTAGAATCCTCAATTCGGTCCTATCGTTTAGGGGAATGTGAGAGCTCTGAAGTGAGAGCTAGTATCCTCCCAGCCTAGCCGCAAATTCAGTAACCAAGCATAAGATTAGTCAATGATCTTTATGTCTGGACCAAAGGGTAAAGAATAGGAATGCTCCCATTTCGCACAACACATTTTAAACTAACTCTAGTTAATCATTCACTTAGATTTTTTAACAAAGAAAAAGATTCTTGCTTATATATTTGAACTTAACTTTATTAGTATAATTAGTTAATTGTTAGTAGAATTAGTTTATTTTAAAAATTTCATCTTATTTATGATTGCATATTAGTGACAAATAGGCAACTCGATCTACAGGTTGTGATTCTGAATTAATTTCTATAATCCTAGCACGTAGCCTCTAAAATATTCTCTATGGGATCGATATCCAGGACTCAATTAGAGCCATGTATTACTTGAACGATACATATACTTGCGTTGAAAGATAACTCTGTGATTATTAAATATTTTTATACACATCTTTATCAAATAAAAGCAATTTTAAATTAACACAAAGTGCGTGGGACGGTTCAAGTTGTTGGCTCCGTTTCTGGGGATAAAACTTAATTAGAGTAACGGACGATTTAGGACAACTAGAAAACCTTTTAAAGAACTTGCAACTTATATTTAGTTAACTGTTTTGCTGTGTACTGATTTTGATTGTATGTGTAAATTTGGATCAGAAAATGTTATACCCTACGATTCTGAATTAGAACGCACTGTTAGAAGAATTAGAAAACTGAGAAAAGAACCTAGAAATTATGATAATATTAACACAATGGAAAACAACAACCAAAGAATAGAAACTGAACATCAATCTAGACCGCTAAGATATTACGCTAACCCCACATTTGATGAAACTCACTTAACCATCCAAAATCTAAATGTAACTACTAATTCATTTGAGCTTAAACTTGCAATTATCCAAATGGTACCAAACAATCAATTTGGCGGAACTCTTAACAAAGATCCTAATTTACATCTTGCAAGTTTCTTAGAACTTTGTGCTACTTTTAAATATGAAAGAGTGTCTGATGATGCTGTCAGACTTAAACTTTTTCCTTTTTCACTAAGGGACAAGGGTAAGGCTTGGTTAAATTCATTAGCACCTGAATCTATTAGAGTTTGGGGGAATTTTCACAAAAATTCTTGTCAAAATATTTTCCTCCATCTAAGACTGCTAAGCTTAGAAACAATATTACAACTTTCAGTCAGTATGAGGGAGAATCGATATATGAGTCTTAGGAAAGATTTAAAGAACTTCTTAGGAAATTTCCACATCGTGCTTTACCAGATTGGTTAATTATCAGACATTTTATATTGGATTATTAGGATCTCTTAGATCCATTATTGACGCTGCTACTGGTGGATCATTAATGTTTAAACCTTTTGAAGAAGCCTATGCTTTAATTGAAGAAATGACTACCAATAATTTTCAATGGCTTGCTGAAAGGTTAAATCCTAAGAGAGTAGCCAGTATTCATGATTCATATGCTTTAACTATGATAGTTTCTCAAATTACCGCTCTTTCAAAGAAAAAAGATCAATACGGAATGAATCGTTCTCAAACACCTCCAGTGTTAGAAGAAAATTCATTAGGACAAATTTTAGATGCTCAATCTTCATATGAAACTATAAATTTGATAAATAATAGACAAAATAACCCTTATTCAAACTATTATAATCCAGGTTGGAAGAATCATCCAAACTTTAATTGGAATAACCAAGGTAATGTTAATCCTGTTAATCCTCAGTGGGAGAACAATCCTGTAAACCCATTAGGAAATATAGACAATCAAGGTAATTCCAATTATAGACCTTCTAATCCACCAGGTTTTTATAATAACTCACAATTCAAGGAGAAGAAGTTATTTATGGAAGAATAAGTTTTGAATATGGGAAATCAATTACAAAGTCAAGGAGCTGCTACTAAAAACATAAAAAACCAATTGGGGCATATTGCTACTGCACAAAAAAATAGACCTGTTGGAACTTTACCTAGCAATGTTGAAGTAAATCCTAAAGATCAAGGAAAAGAACAGATCAAGGCTATTCAATTAAGAAGAGGAAAAGAGTTGGAAACAAGAGTTCAAAAATAAACTATAGTTGAAAAAGAAAAAATGGAAACTGAAGGAGAAAATTAAAGTTTATATCCTGATTTTCCTCTGAAACCTATGAAAATTACTGTTGAAAGACCACTACCACCATTTCCTCAAAGACATAAGCAACAAGA
The DNA here is from genome assembly GCA_022702705.1 of Papilionanthe hookeriana x Papilionanthe teres. NCBI lineage: Eukaryota > Viridiplantae > Streptophyta > Magnoliopsida > Asparagales > Orchidaceae > Papilionanthe > Papilionanthe hookeriana x Papilionanthe teres. The sequence continues at coordinate 120,799,421 of CM040423.1, read as the reverse complement.
TAAAGGAAAAAGATTCGCTAAATTATTAGACATTTTGAAAAAATTGTCAATAAATATTCCTTTTGTTAAAGCTTTAGAAAAAATGCCTGATCATGTTAAATTTATGAAGGATATACTTAACAAAAAGAGGAAGTTATTAGATCATGAGACTGTTGCACTCAGTGAAGAGTTCAGTGTTATAATTTAGAAGAAGCTTCCTAAAAAACTTAAAGATCTTGGTAGTTTCACTATCCCGTGTGCTATTAGTGAAAAATTTTATGGTCGAGCATTATGTGATTTGAGAGCTAACATAAATTCAATGCCTTTATCAAATTTTAAAAGGTTATGAATATGAGAGGTTGCACTGACATCTGTAACTCTATAGTTAACTGATCGATCTATTACACATCCTAAATGAGTTGTAGAAGATATTCTGGTCAAGGCTGATAAATGTATCTTTCTTGTGACTTTATTATTTTAGATATGGAAGAAGATAAAGAAAAACCTAACATTTTAGGAAGACCATTCCTAGCTACAGGAAGAGCCATAATAAATGTTTAAAAAGGAGAATTGACTATAAGAGTAAATGATCAAGAAGTAACCTTTAACATCTCAAAGTCAATGAAATATCCTTCAATAGAAAAAGATGATGAATTTTTTTAGAATGGATATATGTAATTATTTGAGAAAAGAATATTTCAAGAAACATTTTGAAGAAAATGAAGATATGGAAAATGATAAATATGATGAAATTGATAATGAAGAAGCTGATTATATTATGGAACAATTTGAACCGCTCAATTCAACAACACCAGAGAACAAAATATTAATTCCATCTATAGTAAAACACCATGAACTTGAATTAAAAAATCTTCCAAATAATTTGAAGTATATATTTTTAGGAGAGTTTTCAACATTACCAGTAATTGTGTCCTCGGACTTAAATTAATGGATACATTAAAATGATACAAAAAAGCTTTTGGTTAGACACTAGTTGATATTAAGGGAATTAGTCCTTCGATTTGTATGCACAAAATTTTATTAATTGATTAACATAAACCAAGAATTGATTCACAAAGGAGACTGAACCCTATTATGAAAGAAGTAGTTAAAAAAGAAATTTAAAAATGGTTTTATGCTGAAATTATATATCCTATTTCGAATAGTACTTGGGTAAGTCTAATTCATTGTGTTCCTAAGAAAGGAGGAGTAACTATTGAAGTAAATGAAAATAATGAATTAATACCTATCAGACAAGTTATTGGATGACATATTTGTATTGATTAAAGGAAATTAACAGCTATCACGCGAAAAGATCACTTTCCTCTTTCTTTTTGTAGACCAAATGTTGGATAGACTTGCTGGACACAAGTACTACTTTTTTCTAGATAGCTATACCGGTTACCATCAAATTTCTATTGCTCCTGAGGATCAAGAGAAAACAACTTTTACTAGTCCTTATGGAACTTTTGCTTTTATAAGAATGCCTTTCAGATTATGTAATGCACCTGCAACATTCCAGAGATGTATGATGTCTATATTTAGTAAGTTAATTGGTAATGAAATATAAGTATTTATGGATGATTTCTCTATATTTGGGACGTCATTTGATGCATACTTAAATCATCTTGAAAAATTTTTGGAGTTATGCGAAAAAACTAACATAGTTCCAAATTGGGAAAAATGTCAATTTATGTTTTCATGAGGAATTGTATTAGGGAATAAAATTTTGAAAAATAGCATGGAAGTAGAAACTGCAAAAATTCAAGTTATAGATAAATTACCACCTCCTACTACAGTGAGAGAGGTAAGAAGTTTTTTTGGACATGCTGGTTTCAACAGGCAATATATTAAAGTTTTTTAAAAAGACAAGAAATTTGAATTTACTCTAGACTGCTCAAATGCCTTTGAGCTATTAAAGTAAAAACTAATCACAACACCTGTAATAGTTTCACCTGACTGGGAGAAACTATTTGAATCAATGTGCGATGCTAGTGATACGCTATTGGAGCTGTTCTAGGTCAAAGATATGATAAGATTTTTAAAGTTATATACTACGCTAGTAGAACTCTTAATGATGTTCAAATTAATTATATGGTTACTGAAAAAGAGTTACTTGCTATTTTATATGCTTTTGATAAATTCAGATTATATTTAAGTGGGACTAAATGTATTGTGCATACTAATCACTAAGCTATTAAATATCTAATGCAAAAGAAGGATACTAAACCAAGATTAATTAGATGGATACTTTTGATGCAAGAATTCAATTTTGTGGTAATTGATAGAAAGGGAACTAATAATCAAATTGCTGATCATTTGTCGAGACTAGAATATCATGAATCATCTGACACCGACAATGAAATAATAGACAATTTCCTTGATGAACAACTTTATAATATTAATGAGTGGAAAATACTTAGGTATGCTGATTAGTTAACTATATAGTAAGTGATATTTTGCCACCTATGCTAACACTACAGCAACATAAAGAATTCATTCATGATGCAAATGTATAGTTTTGGGATGAACCATATTTATATAAGCAATGTAACGATCTTATTATTAGGAGATGTGTGCCTTATGAAGAAACAAAACTGATTATTCAAAAATGTCATGATTCTGAATTTGGAGGACATTTTAAGATTGACAAAACTGCGCACAAAATTTGATAAACTGGATTTTATTGGCCTACTATTTTTAGAGATGTTTACAGATATATCAAAACTTGTGATAGATGTCAACGAGTAGGTAATAATCTAGAAGAAAAGAATTGCCTCTGAATTTCATGTTAGAAGTTGAGATTTTTGATATTTGGGGATTAGATTTCATGGGACCATTTATTCCTTCATTTGGGAACTTATATATTTTGATTACAGTTGATTGTGTATCAAAGTAGATTGAAGCACAAGATTTACCTCGTTATGATGCTAAAAGTGTTTCAGGATTCTTAATGAAAAATATTTTCACAAGATACGGAATGCCGAGAGTGATTATCACTGACGGAGGATCCCATTTTAGGAATAAATACATTCAAATATTGGCAGAAACGTTTAATATTGTTCAAAGATTCTCTACTGCTTATCATCCTTAAACTAGTGGTTTAGCTAAAGTTTCTAATCATGAGATTAAACAAATTTTAGAAAAGACTGTAAATCCTAGTAGAGTAGATTAATCTGCAAGACTGGATACTGCATTATGGGCATACAGGACTGGTTATAAAACTCCTATTGGTATGACTCCTTACAGACTCATTTTTTGAAATACTTGCCATTTACTAGTAGAATTGGAGCATAAAGCATAATGGGCGATTAAAAAATTCAATTATAATTTGAAACATGCTGGTGAAAAGAGATTGTTACAATTGAATGAATTAGAAGAATTAAGAAATGAATCTTATGATAACAACAGAATTTATATGGAAAAACTAAAGTGAAGGCATGATCGGAAGATTAACTAGAAGAACTTTGAACCAAGACAAGAAGTTTTGTTTTACAATACAAAGTTAAAGTTATCTCCTGGGACATTAAAGTCTCGTTGGTTAGGACCATTTATTGTAAATCAGGTCTATACTTATGGAGCTGTTGAAATTGAAGATCCGAATTTTAGGAATAGATTTAAAGTAAATGGACATAGATTAAAACTATATTTTGAGGGTAAAAGATTAAATTTTAAAGAGGTTTTAATGCTCAGTCAATCTGAATAAGTCAGGCTGACGACATTAAACCAAGCGCTTTAGGGGAGGCAACCCATAGTTATCGTTATTTGTTGTGTGTTTTTTTGAATTTATCATTAGTTTGTAGTAGTATTGAATTCTACTGCTTGTAATTACCCTTTGATCATCATAGAATTTGGATCCATGAAGAAAATTTGGAACGTATTTGACCATGACATATATGTGCACAATTTTGTCTAGGGCGCCGAAGACGCGCTTGACGCTGCCAACGGCCGGTTTTTCCTAAGAGCCCGATAATTAATTGTACAAGGCTCGCTGACGGTGCCATCGAGGCCGCCGACAGCAAGATCGGCGAGTGGGCAGTTTTTCGAGTTTGAAACGATAGTTTTTAACAATTTTTAGCGAATTTGTCCCCTATAAACTTCCATGGACGATTCCAAAACTCTATAGTTCTCAAAAATGAATGGAAACTTCCTTGAATTCTTCTCTAATGGCTTCCAATTCAATAGATCACCCTAGATTTTGAGTGTTCAACCGACGAAAGTTCGTCAGTGTCGAGGCACAACGGCCTTTTAACAAAGTGATGTCAAAGAGGAGGCTAATTGAAGAAAAGAGGTTTTGTGAATTGAGTATTAAACAATCCTTCGACAGCAACAGAAGAAAAGATCATGCGACAAAGATGGGAAGTATTTTGCTACACTACTACCGCGGTAGTCGTTCCTGTGGTGAAAAAGTTTTATGCCAATTTGCATGGAATCAACCAAGGAAGCGTCTATGTATGAGGTAGGTGGATAACTTTCAACTATGGAAGGATTAATGAATTATACATGCTTGAGAATGTTCCGGTCTGCCATTATTCAAATTTCATGCCGATGAGAGATAAGATGAATGAAATATACCAATATTTGACGTACGAAACTGAAGACTGGGAAGTTAGAGAAAATGGGTATGTCAGTTTCTCTGCTATAGTTTAAATCCCGTTTCGAGACATTGGTACTTTTTCATATCTGCAAATTATTACCGATGATGAAAATCAGTAAAGTCATCAAAGAGAGTGCTATATTGAACTACTGCATTCAAATGGGATGGCCAATTGATATTGGATCAATTATTGTGAAGACTGTTTTTGATATGATCGTTCAAGGATCATCTCAAGGGCTTGGACATCCTTCAACAATTTTCTCAATATGCAGTCTTTTTCAAGTATCGTACGAGATTTGGGAAAAGGTATTACTACCTTGGAAATCTTTAGACTCAACCAGAATGTTCCCAGCCAAAGATGAAGAGACAGATATGGGCGTGATTATGGATTAAGCATCGCAAAACTCTATTCCAATTCAACCTCTTGTAGCGGACAAGACACCAATGATCTTTCACAGAATCAAGAATTTGGAGAACCAGGTACAAAATTTAATGAGTACAGTTAACAATATGTCTGATTGCTTTGATCATATCGATTGGAGGATGAAAGACATTTTGATCATACTGGACATTTTGAAGCAAGTTTGATACACTTAATGAGAAATATAGGGTGGATTGAAGAAGATTCAACTGAAGAATTCCCATTCGGACCTTTCTATAACCTGTTCATCCATGTTTAAGCAATTGGTGATCTCAGAGGAGAAACTAGCACTGATTCAGAAGAGTAGTGGAATTGCTTTACTTTATATGTTTCTTTATGTTGAATTTGATTTGAACTATGTTTGTTTGTTTGCTTTTGATTGTTTGCTTTTTTATCCCAGTATAGTTGAGATTATGATTGGAATGTTTGTTTTCAGCGTTTTGAGTGTTGTGGCTTGGATTGTGATGCTGATTAGATAAATTTAGGTTGAGAAAATACCTGCTTATGTGTGTTATGTAATGTGTATTGTAACATTTCGATTTAGTATATAATTGTGATGTCTTGTTGTGTGTATGTTTATTTGTGTTAATACATCACTTAATCACTTAAAATTTATGTTTAAAATGATCGAACGGATGACGACGAGGCTTAAAATTGATCGAAATTGCAAAAATTTGAAAATGATCAAAATTTAAGAAACTCGCCGATGGCACGCTTGAGGCCGCCAACGGCGTGATTTTCCTGAGACTATTGAAATTAAATTCAATTGAGCCCGCCGACGGCGCGAACGACCCCGTCAACGGTGAGATCCCAAAAATTACTTTTTAACTGCGATTTGGACCGGTCAACCGCCACTATTCATCATCTTCTTCCTTTATTCACCGAAAATTTCGATCTAGGGCTTGAGAGATCTTGGATTTGGAGCGATTGCAACCCATTTTAACACTGCATTTTATCTTACCTCGGTAAGAGCTTCCCTCTTATGTAAAATTTTTTATTTTCACCCCGAATTTCTTCCACATTAAGAAATTTCGGAAAACTTGAAAATGTGGAGAAAAGACTTGGAAGGAATTCATGGAACTTGATTTAGATTGCTTCAAGTCCCCTTTGGAAGCCATGGTATTATTGTTTTGGAATTTAGTTTGGATTTTTGTAATTTTGATAGATCGAAAAATGGCTCCACGTCAAAGGAGGCGACTTGAATTTGACAAGACTCGGTTTATAAATGCAAAAGCACAATCAAGATGCATTTCAATCTTTCAAGGAAAGAAATGTATTCAAGATAGAGTTTTTGAAAATCTCGGTGGAGAAGTGGAAAGCGTTATTAGAGAAAGGAAATGGGAGAACTTTTGTTACTCTACAAATAAGGCTGCTATCAAAGTTTTGAAAGCGTTTTATACCAATCTGACCCAACTTGAGGATGAGCCTGTAAAAGTAAGAGGTTTTTTTGTTGATTTTAATGCTACACGCATTAATTATTTTTACAAGCTTCACGATTACTATTCTAGTGAGTATGAAACATTTGGAACTAAGGAAGGTCCGTTAGACGATGTTATTGACTTTCTTACTGATGGGAAAGAGATTTGGAAAATTAAAAATTTTTAACGGAATAACTTTCCTCTTTCTATGATGAATGCCACAGCTAAGGCTTGGCATTATTTCATTTGTTCTACTCTGCTACCTATCTACCACCATAGTGAAGTATCGAGAGAGAGAGCTGTTCTGAATTTCTGTTTTAGAATAATAGAAGTATAAATGTGGGGAGAATAATTTACAAAAATATTATGGCCATAGTGAAGAGTGAATCAAGTGGATATTTAGGACATCCTGGCCTAATTTATGCACTTTGCCAATTATCTGGAGTAGAAACTAATGAAAATGAAGAATGGGTATATCCTATGAAACCCATTAGTAAATCTAATTTGAAAACTTATGAATCCCATGAAGAATGGAGATCTGGGAGTAGGATTAAAGCACCTTCTACTAGTAGAGACATCCCTTCTACTAGTTATGACCCTCCTGCCTCTAGCTCTCCTACTCTTTATGATTTGATGAATGAGATGACCCTGCACCAGAAAAGTTTTGAGAAATTTGATGAAAGACTTGGGAGAATTGATCTAAGGATTGAAGGATAAGAGCAAAGACATGATCATGATAGTGAATATCTTCAGCGGCATTCAGATTTTGAGATTGCTTATTATGATGCTCAGGCTAGGTACTACAGAGGTGAGCCTGATGTTACTTTTCCAGAATGCCCCCGGTATACTCACTATCAGCCCAGTCCACCTGCTGACCAGGGAGATGAAGACATAGCATGGGATTTTGATCTGTGATTGTGATTGTGATGTGATTGTGTTTGTTGTATTACTTTCACTTTGTTATTTATATTCTATGAACAATTTTATTTTCTAAGAAATGTATTGTGTTTGTAGTTTATATTTCATTTTTGGACTGTAATGCATAATTGTGGTTTTAATTGTGAACTCTTAGTTTAATTAGTAGATTGTGTGTTATTATGTTGTGAAATGCAAGTATTATGTCGTATTGTCCTATATAGTGTAGTTAATTGTGGTAGTTAAATGTTTAGTTTTATATACTTGTTTCAAAATTTCATTACCCCAACAAATTCTCTAATCTATTATATGTGTAGAAGAGTTCCTAATATTACAGGTTAGTTGAAGTAAAATATTTTGAGAAGAACCTACAAAAATTTCCGAGAAAAGAAAATGCCTCAAGTGCAAAGGTATGATTTTTATATTTAGAATTTTTCTTTCCACCCTTATTATTTCTATTATTGAAAACTTTAAGTTTGGGGAGGGGGTAGAAAAATATTAACTATTAAGTGTTCTCAAACTAAAATATTTTCAAAATTTATAACATGATTTTTGTGATAAAACTTAATTCAGATAACTATATTTAGATTTTATCTAAATATGATAGAAGATTCAAAGAAATATTTTTGGTAATGAAAATTAATTTTATAGGTTAAGATATTTAGTATAAGAGGATAAGACTATAGTTAAATATTTAAAGTAAAGAAAACTATATTCTGAAATATTAAGAATTTTAGGAATTTAGTTGAGAAAGAAAAGATTGGGACTCAATGATGTAAAGACTTTGAATTGCATATAAGGAAAAGGAATGATATAAGTTTCAAATTTAGGAAAAGAAGAGTGAAGTTCAAAATCATTAACAGGCTATCCAGATATAGTAATCCTCACTTGAAAAAGAAAAAGAAAAAGCATGGATTGAAAAACAATCCCTGAAAAGAAAAATTTATATATATAGGATTGAAAAGCAATCCAAAAGAAAAGAAAAAGTAAGTGAGGAGAAGTTTGAGGAGATGTCTTATCAGAAATTGTCTTCACTTGGATTAACCTAAAGGGAAATCTAAATACATTTTTGAACTTATATTTATGGAATAGTTTCTTTACTAGTAGTGTTCTCATGAATTTCCTATCATCTGAATATTCTAAGTGAATTAATATTGCAACATATAGTCATTCTTGAAATGAATAGAAGACTAGAACTCTTAGACTTAATGACTAGATAGCCTTATATCTGCAGAATTAATCTAATTACTTGAACATCTTTCTAAGAAGTCTTACTATGATATTTATTTAAATCAAAATTATAGTATTTCTGAATTAAAAATTTACCACAATGAATCATAACTCTTATGTAGTACTAAAAATTACTTGAGGACAAGTAATAGTTAAGTTTGGGGGATTTTAACCCACTGAAAATATGTTAAGATTTTCATGCCTCTTTTATATTGATTTTGATGATATTACACTTTAAAGAAGGGTATTTTTGATGTTTTTCTGCAGATATATTGATTTATGGACAATGGAGCGAAAAAATGCAAAAAAGAGAAAATTTGGAGCAAAAAGGACCAGAAAGAAGAAAATTTGATCTAGAGCGCCGACGGCGTGTTTTTCCCGAGAGTTCAAAAAATATTACAAGGAAGCCCGCCGACGGTGAGATCGAGGCCGCCGACAGCAGAGCCTTATGAAAGAGGGTCCAAGGCTAAGTATTCTAGAAGGCCATCGACGGTGCGCTCGAGGCCGCCGATGGCTAGATCGACGGTTCTCTCAGAAGGTACATCAAATGTGGACGATTTTTGTAGGGATGCTTGGAAAACTCTTGGAAACTCTTCAACTGCTTTAAAAGAAACAATTTGGAGCCAAAAATAGTGTCACATAGTGTCAAAAAGGGAGTCCACTAGTGTCCATTGTTGTTATCTGTTATTTTTAGTGAGTGTTAGTTAGTGTTTTGTTTCCATTAGAGTTTTAGATAGTGAGTTCAATTAGTGATATTTTGTGAGGAATTTATCGAGAGATTGAACGAGTGGAAGGGAATTGAGATGTTTCTTCCTCCTTGTTGTTTCGAAGAAGAATTATGTGTGCTGAAAAGAAAGGAAGAGATTTAGAGGAACATCACGGAGTTTGTTTGGGGAGGAATTTAAGATAACCTGTATTTACATATTTTAGTCTGTAAAACTTTGTTTTTATATATGAAAGACAAGTTGTATCGTATCCTCTCCATAAAATCTGAGTAGTTTTTCTGTCTTTCTCCTTGTTTTGATATTTTCGTGAAATAGTGATTTGAATCAGTGTGCCAAGAAAATTATAAAAGAAGTTGTGATAATATTTCACTTAAATCTTAATTTTCTTTTAATCTCGCCAATTTATTAGTTAAAATATGTTGAGTTTAACAACTATAGTGAAGATTACATCCGAGATTCAGGGAGATCAAAGTACTTGAAAGAAGGGTGCAAATAAATAGGGAAATAATATTTATCGACCGTAAAATTGGAGATTTTAGAGTGACAGACTAAAATCCTCAATTCAGTCCTATCGTTTTGGTGCTGAAGTGTAAATGTTAGCCCTCAGGCGAGGGGAACGTGGGAGCTCCAAAGTGAGAGCTAGTATCCTCCCAGCCTAGCCGCAGATTCAGTAACCAAGCATAGGATTATTCAATGTTCTTTATGTGTGGACCAAAGGGTAAAGAATAGGTATGCTTCTATTCGGCACAACACATTTTAACCTATATCTAATTATCCATTCACTTAGATTTCTTAACAAGGAGAAGGATTCTTGCTTATATATTTGAACTTCACTTTATTAGTAGAATTAGTTAATTGTTAGTAGAACTAGTTTATTTAAAAAATTACATCTTATTCACGATTGCATATTAGTGAAAAATAGGCAATTTGATCTACAATTTGTGATTCTGAATTAATTTCTATATTCCTAGTCCGTAGCCTCTAAAATATTCTCTGTGGGATCGATATACAGAACTTCATTAGAGCCCTGTATTACTTGAACGATACGTATACTTGCGTTGAAAGAAAGCTCTGCGATTATTGAATATTTTTATACATATCTTTATCAAATAAAAGCAATTATAAATTAATGCAAAGTGTGTGGGGCGGTTCAGGCATCTCATTTCTTCTAGAAATATTGTCTACACGCTGACATCTATCATAATTTTTAATATTCACATCCTTAAAAATTGTAGGCCAATAAAATCCAGATTGTAAAATTTTATATGCAATTCTTTCAACTCTAAAATGTCCTCCATAATCAGAATCATGATATTTTTGAATAATTTCATAAGTCTCTTCCAAAGGTACACATCTTCAAATTATAAGATCCTTTCCTTGTTTATATGAAAATGGGTCATCCAAAAAATAAGTCTTAGCATCTGACAAAAATTTCTTCTTTTCCCGGTATGTCAAACCATAGGGTATAATATTACTAACAATAAAGTTTATTATGTCGGCATACCACGGAACACGCCACTCAATAACTGTGAATAATTTTTCATCAGGAAAATGTTCATTAATTTCTTCAACATCACAGAGAGATTTTTTATTTTCAAGCCTGGACAAATGATCAGCAATTTGATTATTGGAACCCTTCCTATCTACTATCTCGAAATCAAATTCTTGCAAAATAAGAATCCATCTAATCAATCTCGACTTCACATCCTACTTCTTTATTAAATATTTGATAGCAGAATGATCGGTATGCACCACACATTCTGTTCCAATTAAATATAATCGAAATTTATCAAAGGAAAATACTATAGCTAATAACTCTTTATAATTAGTGGTATATATAATTTGAGCTTCATTAAGATTTTTACTAGCATAATAAATAACTTTCAAAATTTTATCAGATCTTTGACCCAAAACAGCACCAATAGCATAATCACTAGCATCACACATTAACTCAAAAAGTCTTTCCTAATTTGGTAAAATTATAACAGGTGCAGTGATTAATTTTTCTTTTAATGTTTCAAAAGATTTTAAGCAATCATCATCCAAATAAAAAATTGCATCCTTTTCTAGTAAAATGTATAAAGGTTTTGTAATCTTTAAAAATTTTTTGAAGTAACGCCTGTAGATTCCAGCATGTCCCAGAAAACTTCTAATTCCCTTTACATTGGTCGGGCAATGTAAATTAGAGATAACTTGAATTTTTGCATCATCTACCTCCAAACCACTTTCTAAAATCCAATGTCCTAATACAATTACTTCTGCTACCATAAATTGGCATTTTTCCCAGTTAAGGACTAAATTAGTTTCTTCACAGTGTTTTAGAACTTTAGACAATTTTTCTACACATGATTCAAATAAAATTCTAAACACTCAAAAGTCATCCATAAAAACTTCAATCCTTTTTTCAATTAAATCACAGAAAATAGCCATCATACATCTCTGAAATGTAGCAGGGGCATTACATAAACCAAAGAGCATTCTTCTAAAAGCAAATGTACCATAAGGACGGGTAAACATAGTTTTCTCTTAATCCTAAGGAGTAATTTGAATTTGGTGGTAACTAGTATATCCATCCACATAATAAAAATATTTATGCCCAGCTAGTCTATCCAGCATCTGATCCAGAAATGGGAGTGGAAAATGATCTTTCCTTGTGGTAAAATTTAATTTTCTATAATCAATGCATATTCGCCATCCTGTAACTTGTCTTGTTGGAATCATTTCATTCTTTTCATTAACAGTCACAGTTACTCATCCTTTCTTAGGAACACAGTGAATAGGACTAACCCATGTACTATCTGAAATAAAGTAGATAATTCTAGCATCCAACCACTTTAAAATTTCTTTCTTAACAACATCTTTCATGACAGAATTTATTCTCCTTTGGCAATCAGACCGAGGTTTACAATTATCTTCCATAAGAATTCTGTGCATACAAATTGAAGGACTGATTCCTTTAATATCAGCAATTATCCATCCAAAGGCTTTATTATACTTCTTTAAAATTTCAAGCAAACTCTCTTCTTCTTTTTCAGTCAATTGAGATGAAATTATAACAGGCAAGGTTGATGATTCACCTAGAAAAACATACTTCAAATGATCAGGAAGCATTTTTAACTCAAGTTTAGATGGTTTTTTAATTGATGGACCATAAGATTCATCTTTTTCAGTTATATCCAACAATTCAAAATTTTCATGAACATAATTTAATTCTTCCTCATGAAAATCTTCAGAATGATGTAACTCCTCTTCTTGATTATGTTCTAATTCTTCTCTTTCATATTTTTCTTCATAAGTTGACTTGAAATGAAATTCACTCAAATATCTGATAACATCCATCCTATAACATTGATCATCTTTACCTATTTCAGGATATTTCATCGATTTCAAAATATCAAATGTAACAGTTTGATCATTAACCCTCATTGTTAATTCCCCTTTTTGCATTTCTATCATTGCTCTACTTGTGGCTAGGAAAGGTCTTCCCAAAATGATGGGTATCTCGTTATCTTCCTCCATATCAAGCACAATAAAATCAATAGGAAAGATAAATTGATCCATTTTAACCAAAACATCTTCTATAACTCCTTTTGGATATGTGATCGAACGATCTGCTAATTGCAGAGTTACAGTAGTTGGGGTTATTTCTCCTAAACCCAATCTTTTTAATATTGATAGAGGCATAAGGTTAATGCTTGCACCCAAATCACATAATGCTTTTCCATAGAATATGTCTCTGATTGCACATGAAATTGTGAAACTACCAGGATCTTTAAGCTTTTTCAGGAAGCTTCTTTTGAATTATTGCACTGCACTCCTCACTAAGTGTAACTGTCTCATTATCTTCAAACTTCCTCTTTTTGTTGAGAATATCCTTCATAAATTTCACGTAGCTCGACATTTTTTCTAATGCTTCAGTAAATGGAATATTAATGGTAAGCTTCTTAAATATCTCCAAGAATTTTGGAAATTGCTTATCCAACTTTTGTTGATGAAGTCTCTGAGGAAATGGAGGTGGTGACTTTTCCAAATCAACCTTAGGTGGATAAATTGGTCTTTCCAAACCTTTCGGAGCGTCCTCTTTTAGTTCTTCAATCTCTTCTTTCTCTACTTCAGTTTCTTTCTGAACTCTACCTTCTAACTCTCTTCCACTTCTCAGTTGAATTGCTTTTACATGCTCTTTATTCTTATCTCTTGGATTTACTTCAGTATTACTTGGAAGCATTCCTTGGGATCTATTACTTAATGAATTTGCAATCTGCCCCAATTGATTTTTAATATTTTTGATGGTTGCTCCTTGAATTTGTAATTGATTTCCCATATGTGACACCACTTCTTTAATAGACAACTTCTTCTCCTTTAATTATAAAGGATTGTTAAAACCTGGAGGATGGGTTAGTCTATAATTATTATTACCTTGGTTGTTCCAATTTCCCAATGGGTTTACTTGATGGTTCCCCCATTGTTGATTAATACCACCCTGATTATTGGTATTTGATCCCTGATTAATATACGTGTGCAAATGATTTAGATATGAAAATTATGATTTTATAATACGAGATATTATGCATATATACGTATCGTTTATCAAGTAATATAGGACTTTCTGATTAAGCCCGAGATATCGAACCCACAGGGAAATATAAAAACTTTTTAAAGAAATAAGAAAATTATATTTTTACTTTTTAAATTACTTTTGAAAGTATGTTTTGATTTTTAAAGTTTGAAAATTATTTTTGGTATTTTTGATATAAAGCTAAGCAGGAAATGAAAATTATCAGAACTTTAAAATGTTGTATAAAGCACTAGAAAATAAAATATTTTTTCTTTCTCATATAAAGCAGTAATAATTATGAAAGTATTGTTGTAGAAGTATTTTAATGTGTTGTAATAAATAGGAGAAATTGTATTCTTTATCTTTACTTGGTTCTATGAAGAACATTGGTTAATTTGAAAATTTTAAAATTTTGAACATGGTTAGGCAGGGAAGATACCAGCTTTCACTGTAAACTTCAATCGATTCCCTCCACCTGGGGGCTAACTTCTCATAAAAAAATTTAAAATATCAAACCAAATTTGGGGGCTTTAGCCTGTTACTCTAAAGACCTCTAATTTTACTCCTCATTAAAAAGACATCTCCTAATATATTTGCATTCAATTATATGAACTACAATTCTCACCCATATAATTGCATGTTATTTTTACAATTTGTTGTTTGATACAATACTGCATTGTATCTTACATGATCTCACAACAAATATTAACATCTTAACTGGCCAAATTAAGAAGTAAATTAAGTTCATGGAATTAAATCTTCACAACTTATTCTAACTTTAAACACTTACACATTCCACAACAATCCTACATAATTTAATTACTTCTTCATTTAAGAAATAAAAAAGATAAAGAAAACTACTCAGAATTCATGGAGAAAACACAAGTACACATTGATTTAAAAATATAAATCATAAGAAAACACAACAAGAAAAACTAAATATAAAAAAGAAGTAAACACTTATCTGAAAATCTTCTCCACAAGACTCCGGAAGTTCCTTTGAAACTTGACTTCCCACAGGACTACACTGCAGAGGTTGGCGCCCGACTACGGTGACTCTGACTTTGACTTTAGACTTCAATAAGAACTAGATAAATGGATGAAATAAAATTGGTGGAAAAAAGGTTTCATACCAACCCTTTCTCCTCTAAAACTAAACTAACTCTAAACAATAAAAGACTGAAAGTAGAATTAGAAATTAGAAGAGTAGACCCACACACACAGTTAACACACTTAAGACACACACCAACTACTCACTAACTACTCCCTTCACAAATTATGAGATTTCATTTTGATAATTTTCCAATAGGTGTCTTGGTGTCTCTTTAAATTATGTCTCGATTCAATGTATCCACCAAAAGATGCATCCCTTCATTCAAATTTGTCGCCAGCTGGGAAGTTAAGGAAGTCACGGCCAAAGTCTAATTTTTCATTTGTTTCATTTTTTTGCTCCAAATTTGATCTATTTTTTCTCATTTCATCATAATCACTCATTTTCATCATACCTGCAAGAAAAACACAAAATACCTTCCATTAAAGTGCATTATCATCAAAAATAGGTATAAAAATGTGCATAAAAACACTATATATTTTAGGGGTATCAGAGGTAGAGGTGGTTAGTCTCCATCTCACTGCTCAGACTTTGACACATGGTGGGAAGCAGCAGGGAAGAAGAAGTCTACGACTAGGGCACTCAGGGGAATATCTATGAGGTCGAGTTTCCCATTGAGTTGAATTCAAAGGTCATCATCAGCAGTTGATGACAAAGTTTTTAGGAGCGTCTCCACACTCACTACAAAGCTACAACAAAGTTTCAACACTAAGTTTAATGTTAGGGATACCATGGTCAAGTGGCCTAAGGCAACCCTTAAGAAGTTGTAGCGTGACGTAGATCACTGTGGCAAGTGACCTCTGAGTGATGTGTAGGAGGATGAGGATGAGGATGACCAGTAGGGCTTTTGTGTATTATTTTTTTCTGTTTGGACATTATATTATATGTATTTTACAAATGTTTTATGAACTATCTTCTTGGATAATTTATTAGACTTTAGAGATGTTTATGATGATTTTTATTGTTATATACATTTGTTCATTCCATTGTGAGGTATTGCTGATGCTTACATTGAGTATTATGATCTTTTGATTGTATGATGATTCTCTGAATTATATTTTGATGCAGATGTTAAAATTTTAATTAAATTTTGATTTTTTTTGTAAAAATTAGTGGTTGATTTGCGGCTAAAGTTTTTGTCGGTAATAAGCAGCTGAATATTTTTGTTTAGAAATCAACATCGTTGAGCAGTCAGACAACTAAACTTTCTAGCTGCAAATTATACGCAATAAACTGACTGACTATCTTTGCTACAAAATCTAACATTATTTTTGCATTTATTTAACTTGGTTGGAAAGTATTTTGCAGTGAAAAAAATTAGATGAAAAAATTAATGTCAGATATTTTTTGGTGGAAATTCATTGTGATGAAATTTTTTGTAGCAAAAATGGTTCGGCAGATAGTCATCCGGTAATCATAATTTTTGGTGAAAAATCGAAAGATTATTGGATGATATTTTTAGTTGGTTTTCCTATGTATTCCCATGGTTTTTCATTATCTAGTATAATATTTCATCCACCATTTAGACTAGGATAAAATTTAAATTATGATTTACTTAGTGTTGGCTAGTTGGCACACTTTGGGTTTCCACAATCTTCTTTGGCTTTATTGTAATTAGAGATTGACAAAATAAACTACTTGGCTTAGCAAATCTATAATTTATCAGCTCCTATATTTTTCTTCTTGAACTTTTCAATTCTAAAACTAAATTTATATATATCCTTTTGCGAGGAGAATATTTTGAGAGCATGTTGATATCATGCTTAAATGCTTTTCATGAAGACAATGTTCTTCATTCTTCAAAAATTCCTTAATATTCACTTTTCAATTTTTAAATTTTGCTCTAAATATATGTAATAGAGTTAACATTATTCCTTCTTCTCCTTCTTTTCTATTATTAGAATCTCTTTCATAATAAGAATCATTTAATATTAGAATTTGCTTATAAAATTTTTTAATATAAAACAATTATGCTTGATTTATTTGAAATGAATTCTACTTTTGTGAGTTATATTTATTACAAAAAGATATTTTCATATAACAACATGACATTAATGTAATATAATAGACATGAATTATGAAAATGGCCTTTTATGGAAAAATAAAAAAGAAACTTAGGAATAAGAGTTACCATCTTAAGATGATCAAAGATATAGTCATTGTTTTTATAAGCGAGACACAAGTGGCTACAAAGATGAGTATCAGTCTTGGCGATGATGCCAAGTGTCAAAGATTATTGTGTCGTTTGATACTGGGCTTCTTATTGATAGTATGCATTAATATTGTTGACAAGAATGGATTTAGGTTTTAATTAAGGGTAATGATAATGATCAATCCTATTAGGGATGTTGGAAGAAGGCTTTACTGCTGATATTAAGCATCATCAAGAGTTAGCAATGGTTGTATTATTGGTTGTTGGTAATAGTGGTAATAATGGACACCAATTTTCGTGGAAATAATATGTGTTGTATAATTAGCTGTGGCATACATCATTATCGGTGTCAATAATGTGCATTAACATTAGTTTCAATTGTTGGTGTTAGTTTTGTTGATGATGTTGGTTATCATTGTTCATAGCAATGACACATTATTTTTCTTGTCAATAATATGAACAACCTTATTTATGTTAGGGGCCCGATCATTGTTGTTAATGATTAGCATCAACTTGTTGATATTTTTGAGACCTTGGAGTGTCAACCTTGATCTTAATAACAAGCATCAATATTAATAGCAAAGTAAGTGGTGTTAGCGTTGGTGGGTTATTAACTTTGTTGGTAATTGTAAGTAATTGTATTAGTCTCAAGTAGTGACATTTGAGGTTCTTGATGGTGGTAGACATTAGTTTTAACAGGGATACAAAAATTGATATTAGTAGCATTGGCCGACACTAATATTGTTTGATATAATGAGCTTTATTGTTACTAATTAGAGTAAGAACTAAATTTGGTGGCAATATTGAGCACCAACAATAGTAGTGAGTGCCAGCCTTTTTAGCATCGTGAACACTTATTGGTCATATACAAAATCTGGATCTATCTAAATCTTATACTTCTCTTCTTTCGAATCTTACTTCTAGATTTCTATAATGTTTCTCTAATATGTGTAGAAGTATGACCTGTTAAAGTATTATTATAAGGGACATGCTACTTATTTCAATTAGAAATTAGGATACACTATCAGAGAGTTGAAGTTGATCCAACTTGATCAATTAATATATTTTAATATTATGGTGTCTTAATGATCACAACAATAAATGATTTAAGATTGCAAATATTCATCTTATTGAGATGATCATTTCAATTAATAACACGTAAAATTTTGAGGTAATATGGCTTTAAAAAGGCTTATAGAAATTTCAAATTACAATTCAGAATATTCAATTTAGGTCATTATGAACTTAGATCAAGATGTTCTAAGCATTACTATCTTTTTTTTCAAGCTACTCATTTCAATTATATATTTATTGAAAATGACTTATAGATAATCCCAAATTTTATTCTTGAAATATATAATTCAAATATTTATATGAATTAAAGAAAACCGTCAAAATATGTATTTCATTATATAACTAATTGGGACACATTAATTCTATATGTATGATAATGACAGGGTGACAACATGATTGTAAATAAATAAATAATATTTAAATAAATCTCATAAAAGTAACATAATAATCAATTTATAATATATAGCATATTATCATTATCATGCATAATTCCTTTAAACTAATTCTCTTAAATTAGATTATTTATTATCATCATTTGTATTGCATGGACAACTTTCTTTGTTCTAACATGATATACCCTTAAAATTAGATTAAAATCAACGAGAAATACTTACATTTATTTAATTTGTTTGTGTATGCCAATATATATATATATAAAAATTGAATTGATTGAGGAGCGGACACTTTTCAGATCAACGTGTCTTTATCAAATCTCACTTGTAAGGGTGAGATTCGAACCACTAGCCCGAGAAGGCTTACGTCGAAATGCAGCAATCACACACACACACACACATATATATATATATATATATATATATATATATATATATATATATATATATATATATATATATATATATATATATATATATATATATATATATGTGTGTGTGTGTGTGTGTGTGTGTGTGTGTGTGTGTGTGTGTGTGTACTCACATCTTACACAGCTGGGGATTCAAATTCGATCTCGAGGAACTTATGACGACCTTCGGAGATGCTGCACTACCAAGAGGTCATGAAATGTGACTATATATATATATATATATATATATATATATATATATATATATATATATATATATATATATATATATATATATATATATATATATATATATATATCTCTTCCTGTTAAATGAAAATTAAAAATATTGAAATAACTTTTAGGAGAGCATTTACTTTTAAACTAGTTTTCTCTTATTATTGCAATTTTTAATTATGAGTTTCAAAGAAGAATTTTTTTAATTAGGTGCATATATGACGACAAATTTTTGACCGCAGAGCAGGTGGTTTGGGTGGCGCTTACTTTGATTAATTAATTATAAGAATGCTTATCGGTAAGTGCGAACTCGTTTAAATAATTTGAAGAGGTTTATGAATCTATATGTGATCTTTAATAAAATTTTAAATAAGGTTTTACATCTAGTAGATAGATATTTCTATTTGTTTATTTATAATCTTCGCAGTCTTTAACCTTAATAAAAGTGGTTTGGGTGGCGCTTACTTTGATTAATTAATTATAAGAATGCTTCTCGGTAAGTGCGAACTCGTTTAAATAATTTGAAGAGGTTTATGAATCTATATGTGATCTTTAATAAAATTTTAAATAAGGTTTTACATCTAGTAGATAGATATTTCTATTTGTTTATTTATAATCTTCGCAGTCTTTAACCTTAATAAAAAGAGAGTTTACAAACATACCACTCAATTCTTATGTATTTACATATCTAACACCTAAATTATTTTTTTTAGTAATAGTAACCAAATCTTTCACATTGCATAAAAGAATATCACCATTTATCATGTAGAAAAGCGAAATACAACTTTCATGCATAGGTAAGGTGGCATGTATGTAAATATTGAAGTTTAGGTGTTAGATATGTAAATACTTAAGAATTGAGTGTTTTGTTGGTAAACCTTACTAAATAAATTACATTTAATTTTAATAAGGCTTTTTGAGAATGCTTTATATTTTGTACCTTGAACTATAAATTATTTAGACCTTTTTACCTGTAAAGGCAATATCTTCTCTAAGGGGTGTTGGTACCTACCTGATAATTTGATTTTTGGCTAGGATTTACTAAATCCAGCTAAACACAAAACAACACAAGTTTCATGGATTTATGAAATTTTGGATTTAAGATTCGAATTTTGACTTCGATTCATGTTAAATTAAGATTTAATAAATCCATAAAAGGGATGGATTTAAGAAATCGGAATTTACAAAATCTAAATCCTTCCTGCAGTCAAACACCCCCTTAGAGTGACTCTAAAGAAGTTATTAAAGTCTCTCATTTCTTATTTCTTACTCATTGCCAAGTTAAATACGGTCATATAATATAGAAATTATTGATGACTCATCACACTTTGTAGATTATGGGTTGTGGGGCCAGCCCTTTTTATAGTCATTCAATTAAAGCCTTTGTTCGACTATTACAAAAAAAAGAAAAAAAAAAGCTAAGCATTTCTATAAGATTAATTTTAATGAGTTTTTTAACTATTAAATATATTTCAAGATTAGTATTAATGATATTTGTTATTTTTTAATGACTCGATTTCATGACAATTTATCGTTAACTTAAAATCATCTTAAAGAACAAAAATTGATTCAATGCAGTGAACACTTATTAGCTTTGATCTGCAAAAAATGTATCTTTCTCAATCTGTTATTAATCTTCCAAGTTAAACTCTCAGTTCATACATTAATAATGGTACAATAGTGTATGTCCCTCATTTTCCATTCAAATTACAATACGTACAAATTAAATATCTATAAGCATTTATATTTACCTATTTTCACATATTATTTAAATTTCACGTCAAATATTCATGCATAGTTCAATCTTCAAGCGAACTTTGACCTTTAAACTAAAATCTTCATACTATGCTAATTTCTTCTTTCATAGTTCCATGACATATTTATTATTATTATTATTATTATTATTATTATTATTATTATTATTATTGTAGATTCTACAATATGCACTGCAGCCATTAAAAAAAAAAGCCTTGCTGCAGTCGTTATGCTCCAATTATAAATTTTATTTTATCATCATTTTTATTATTATTCTGAACAGATGTTCCTTGAACCGGAGTTCGTGGATGGAAGTGACCCTATATTTGCGTATAATAATCAGTCATGTACCGTCCACGTTGAGATAATTTTAAAGATAGAAGACGATTTCTTGGGCCGCAAGGACGAGTTGGATTGGCTGTTGACATCACTATTTTATTTTATTTTTTTCCTCGCATAGTGAAAATATCAATTTTATGGATGAATAAATGGCATCACTTTGGAGGAAAATATGATAGTGACATTTGGCGGACCGTTCGCCTATAGGCCCATTGTTTTGACACAGGACTCGTTTTCTAATAGACCAACACGTTTAGTTGAAATTTCAAAAAATGGATGAGAGAATTCATATTAATGTGACCTTTTATTTTATGTTTATTTAATAAATGTTTCGCTTTCTTGCTCAAGATGTGAACGTTAAGTTTATATGCTTGTAAAAAAAAAAATATAATTAAAATGTGTTGGGAGGATCACGGCGGTAAAATGATGAATTATAATTTTAAAGTTGTTTGAAAATTCAGAACACGCTCAGGTAATTATAGACAAGTTAACAAAATAGGACACTTAAAATTTTATGTGGAAAATCCCGTTGATGAGAAAATTTAAGGGACCTGACTTAGTTGAAATAATCCACTATGAATGGTAGGTATCCAAGTTTACTCTTCTCTTAAATTAGGAAAGATGAAGTTACAAAGTTGATCAATGTAAATGTACAATAATAGTTTATCGATAATAATCATAGTATGAATGCTATGAATACAGTTCTCGGTGACAACAGGCTTCAAGAGTGGTAGTTGATCATTGTGCCAAGAGTAGTCCATCATGAATGTTACAGATGATAGTTGTAGCCTAAACTTGTCATATAGGTCTTAGTTAGAAGCCATGGTAGTATTTGGCCATTTCAGTGGCAGAGGTTGTTTAAAGAGCATCAGTTGGGCGTAAAATTCATAAAGCGGCAGGAGTTATAATTTATGTACGTCTTACTTGATCAGTAGATTGTAGTAGTGAGACACAATAACTTTGTCAGGCCGTAGAGGCTCGAGTTGGAGCTATATAAGTCGTGGGTCACATGGGTTGTAGTTAGTCATGTAGATTGTAGTGGTGAGCTATGATGATATCTGTATATTGAAAAGTCACGAGAAGGCATTTGCACAAGCTGTGAGCCACATAGGTAGTAGGTGTTACATAAGATGTAATGTGGAGTTATGATGACATCTGTGGGCTACAAAGAAAATCGGGAGCTGCACAAGCAGTGGGCCACATAGGTCGTAGTATTTTACATATGTCATAGTAGTAAACTGTGATGACATTCATATGCAACAGTGGTAGAAAATCACGAGCTCAACGAGCTTTGAGCCACGTAGGTCATGGTTGTCTTACATGTCGTACTGGTGAGTTGTGATGATGCTCGTTGACTTAGAGCTAGAGTCGGGAGCTACATGAGTTGTGAGGAAGTTTGGACGTAGTTGGTCAGGTAGGTTTTAGTGGTTAGCTGTGATGACGTTCGTAGGCTGTGGAGGCCAAAGTCAAGTGCTGAACAAGCTATGAATCACGTATGTCGTAGTTGAGTAGGCCATAGTTATGAGCTACAATGATATCCATAGGCCACAACAGTCGGAGTTGGGAGTTGTGCGAGTTGAAAGCTATGTTGGCCATAGTTGTAAATTGTAATGATGTTCATAGGTGATCCCTGATAAATATATGTTCTTACAAATATGATATGAAAATTGACAACGACGCCAAAAACTTGATCCCGTCCGGTATATATATGTATGTGTGCCCAAAACTTGACTCCACACCAAATATATGTGATTTAAATATGAAAATTATGATTTTATAATATGGGATACTATGGAAGTATACGTATCGTTTATCAAGTAATATAGGACTTTTTGATATCGAACCCACAGGAAAAATATAAAATCTTTAAAGGAATCAGAGAAATTATCTTTTTACTCTCTTTGATTGTTTTCGAAAAATATGTCTTGATTTTGAAAAGTTTTGAAGGTTGATATGTCTTTTGAAATTTTCTTAATAAAAATGCAAAGCAAGAAATTAAAATTACAATAACTAATAACACTTTGGATGTAAAATACTATTAACTAGAATATCTTTTTCTTTCCTTTCATGAAGTAGTAATAACTCTTAAAGTATTATTGTGGAAGTATTCGAATTTTTGTTGTGATGGATAGAAACAAATGTGTTCTTTACCCTTACTTGGTTCTATAAAGAACATATGTTAATTTGAAATTTATATTATTTTGGACATGGTTAGGCGGGGAAGATACCGGTCTCTCACTCTAGAGTTCCCTCGATTCCCACGCACGGAGGGCTAACTTCTCATAGCAAAACTCGAAACTTGAAGCCAAATTAGGGGGTTTTAGTACGTCAGCTCTAAAATCCTCTAATTTTACTCCTTTAATAAAAATATCTTCTAATATTACATTTAATTATATGGACTACTGATTCTCACCCATATAATTTCGTGTGATTCTACTAACTTTTATGAGACAATCTCTGCATTGGATCTTACATAATCTCGAAATTTTACAACTTAACGAGACAAATTAAGAAGTAAATAAAGTTTTTAGAATCAATCTTCACAACTTCTTCCAACTTTTAAACACTTATACTTTCCACAACAATTCTCTTTAAATTAATTACTTCTCCATTTAAGAAAGAAAAAGATAAAGTAAACAATTAGAATGCATTGAGAAAATATAAAAACACATTGATTTGAAATTAAAAACAATAATAAGAAAAATAATAAACGAAAGTAAATATTAATAAACTAAATAAAAGTAAACACTTATCTGAAAATCCTCTCCACAAGACTAAGGAAGTTCCTCTAAAACTTTGACTCTTCGCTAAACTACTCCTCAGAGAAAGTCTCCCAACTCTGATGACTCAGAATACAGACTTCAGACTTCAATAAAAACTAAACTAAAAGAAAGAAAGGAAGTGGGAAGAATAATACTTCACTCCGACCCTTTTCTCCTTTCTACTCTCTACTCCTACTCTAAAATAAAAACTCTTAAAAATACAGTGGAAAAATAAAAGAAAGAAAGAAAGAAAGAACCCTTCAAAATGCAAAGGAAGAGTCTCTTAATCTTTCCTAAGACTCTCTTAAAATAGTAAACTAAAAGGTGCCTTGGTGTCTCTTCAAAATGTGTCCAGATTCGATGTATCTACCAAGGAATGCACCCCTTTATTCAAACTTGCCGCCCAAAGGAAGTTATGGATGTTACCACCAAGAGTTGCATCTCATCCCCTCTGAAATTGGCGCTAAATCCATTTGAAATTCGAATTTTAACTATGGCGGCTAAGCGCCGGCCCAGCGGCGCTTAGCCGTCTGTGCCAAATTTTTTATTTTTCATTTTTTGCTCCAAATTTGATCCAATTTTTCTCCTTTCATCATGACCATCCATTTTCATCATACCTATAAGAAAAACACAAAATACCTTCCATTAAAGTGCAATATCATTAAAAATAGGTATAGAAATGTGCATTAAAATACTATATATTTTAGGTGTATCAATAGGTCATAGAGGTTGACATCGATAGGTACATAAACTATAGACCACAACGGCTGTAGTTGGTTATGAAGTTTGTACTGGTTAGCTGTGAGAAGAGTTTAGAAGTTTGAAGAAAGCCACTATCTTTTAAGTGTATTATACAGCATCTTTGAGAGGCATTGTTACACCTTGTTTGGGGTGCGTTGTTACTTCATGATGTGGAGTGCATTTTTACACCATCTTTGGGAGAATCGTTGCACCATATGTGGGTGCATTGGCATGCAAGATGTCTTGTTAATGTACAATGTAGGTTGGTATTCTGCAATGCACATTGTCCTACAAAAGAAACCTCATTACAAAAAGTAAGGGATGGCTGATAGTGGTTGACAGTGACTAGCGGAAAATGGTTGAGAGTGGTTGATAGTGCCTAGTGGGAGGTGGTTGACGATGGTCAACAGCTAGAGGAGAGTGGGTATTTGTCAGATTTACAATGTAGAAGCAATGATGGACTTTAGTTCCTTATCAAAACGTCAGTCTTATTTTGACTCAAGGTCTTCTCCCTCTCAAAATGGAGTAGACACTATCTATAGAGTTTGGCAGAAGACTCTTTTCAAATAAGAAATTAATTTATACTATTACATCAGACGACTCAGAGAGATTTCTTGGATCGTACGACATTCAGTGAACAATTGAGTGTATTAATGTAGTCCAGGCTATCATGGGCTCTTTCGATTCATCTCGCCGCAACGTTCGATTTGATTATAAGTTTATCAAATTTAAAATCAGTTTAACTTCCTAGTTATCCACAGGAAGCTTTTAACTGTGGTTAAATCGCTTGATTTGAGTTGGATTTGACTCAGATTGAACAAACTTTGGTATCGTTGGGTACCTACAGTTGTTGGGTACCTATAGTTGAGCCAACCAATTTGACTGCAAGTTTACAGAAAGTCGAGCTCTAGATGACATTTAATCGAAGTTTAAATATTTTTTATTGAAAAATTCTCAAGATTCGAATCGAATGATGCTATTTGCTGATGGCTTATCAAAAATATTTTGCAAGCAAGGATTTTTTTTAAATAATATGTGTCAAAGTTTTAAATAACCATATTTGAGAAAAGAATGACGAGAACTGATAGAGCAAGAACTTAATTTGTTTTTTAAATATATCAACTAAAATACTTAATTATTTAATAATTCCTCCGGACACAGGAGAGAATGTCAATGTAAAAGCCAAAAAGAAAATGAAAAAAGAAAAAGACATTTTTCTATGATTTATAAGATTTATTGCGTAATCATCATCTTGTGGTGTAGCAATTTAATTGAGCATTTCAATTTCTCTTCTTATGATTTTGACGTATGTCTCATTCACCAATAAGAATACTGGAAAAGTCACGAACTATATTATATTTAATTATTTTTTTTTATTTTCCATCGTATTATGCCTCCATTCGTTCATAAAATAATATTTAAAAATATATAAATATAAAACATTATATCATTTTATGGTTAATATTATTGTTGGATGCAAGAATCATCACTCCAAAAAAGTAGGTTTTTCATATCTATGTTTTACACTAAAATATAAAATGAGAACATAAAAGACATGTTTATTTTTTTCTTTTTACAGACCATTTTGAAAAAAAAAAATTATGGTCTTGACCAAGATCGATCAAATGATCTAGTATGTAGAAGAAATTACAAAAATACGTCCTTCCTCTTGATTGGAGATGATGAGATTACAAAGTGATCCTCCAAATTTTATTTCATGTTACTATAGTGGTGTAGGTGCCATGCAAAAGGTAAAAAGCATGATTAAGTAAATTACCTTTCTATCATGTGTCGAATAGGATATCATTTCATATAATCTAGGATTTTTCTAAATTGGCGTCCTCCAATCTTGATGCTAAGCTGTCAAAAATCCGACACAAAAATAGTATTAGCGGAGGATATGCGTCGGACACGGTCTACGTAAAACCAATATGGTCAAACATGACCAAGGAAAACTAATAGTGTCAATATTTTGCATCTAAAATTGTTGATATTAACATGTTTTGACGCGGCTCATGGTGAGGTAAGCGTTAACTATGAAATTTGTGTCCCCTGTTTGCAGACGCAAACTTGTGTTGTCAATTTCATTAACTGTTTCTACTAGAGAGGTGCATAGCATCGGAATATTTCGAAGGTATTAGCGTTAGGAACTTCAGACACAATGCAGTCACTAATATGTACCAAAATGTAAACAAGTTTCAAAGAGCAATTAGATTTTTATAACATGCACATAATAAATATCACAAACATTTACTCATCATCAACACAACACGAAGTATATTGCACAAATATATATCTACAATGAAAACAAGTAGAATTTAACAATAATTACTCAAAATCTGTGAAATGGTCCATCAAACATAATTTATAATTTAAACATAAAATATGTACAAATGATAATGTCCAAATATTAAACAAGAAAAAAGATGCATAGACCCCTACTGATCATCATCGCATACATAACCTCACCCCCCCCTTCCCTCCCTCCTCTTAATCCACTAAACTCGAAGGTTCCTTGCTACGATGATCTGGAATCTAATTCTGTCGCGCTATAGTAGCCATCACTCTGCTGGCTCATGTAGCCGACGGAGCTTCTCAGTCATAATATGTCAGACTGGACCAATTCATTATTATGCAATGATGATAACCTCAGACCACCCTGAGTAGCTCGGGAGCGCTCAGCCTCAAAATTTTTTGCCCTTTGCGCACAAGTCGTGCATCTGACATTTCTTCTACCATTTTGTCTGTCTCCACATCTTAAAATCAGAATGTTCAGTGGTAGATTGACTAACTCCACTACCAGTGGTTATTGGGCCGGCCCTACATGTCTCAAATACGCCCGTAGTCTTCCTTTATAATTTTAAAAAATTAATAGATATTTTACAATAACAATGTAAAAAAATATTTAAAAAATTAATGTTTATTACATTGACACGCCGAGAGAGGTTAAAGACCCACTATTACATCCCCAGGCACTGAAGCGGCCAAACTTGGGTGGCCGACAAAGATTCTTAACCTGTGGAAATGAAGAAATAATAAGTATTAGATACTCGCATCATTCAATTTTCCAGTATTTAGTGTATCTTTTCAACTTTCAGTAGTGTTATGTTTGCGAGATCGATCCTCCACTGTGGAGAGTAGTGCCCCTGGCTCCCTCGGTCCTTTTATTTTGCTAGGTTGTTTCCCTATTCCCTCTAATAATCAAGAGATGATCATGATCTGGTCAACTGCGCCCAAATCTCCTCTCCATCCAGATAATCAACTCCCCATTTATGTGGGTTGCCATGAACATATCATCCAACTGATGCTTTGCATGAATCTTAAAATTATGTCATATATATTGCTGATGCTTTGGTAGCTAGGAGAAAGAACACTAGAAAATAATATTTATGTAATATTTATTATTATAACAAAATAACTTGAAATTGTTGTTCTAATTCAAATTAACTATTTCTGCCCCTAAACCACATGTACTGGGTTGCGATCAAAATATTCTTCTAAGAGATATATGAAAAATTATATATACTCTTAATGATCTCTGTGATACATATGACGCACTGCCTAGATGTGTATAACCTGAAACTGACATATTCGTTACACAAAAAATTGAAAAAATCATTCAACTTATTATAATATAAAGGGTACCTTATAAGTCTCCATCTGACTTAATATATATCTATCCAGATGTGTTTTGTTTCAAAGTGGTGGGAGGTGAAGGGCTCGACTAATATGAGGAGGGAGGCAGTGTTTCGGTTCTCAGAGTAGAGATAGAAGATGAGGGGAGGGGTTGCAGTGGTAGGAGTAGGTGGTCAGAAAGGAGTAGCATGCTTTATAGGAGAAAAGGTAGAAGGTGTAAGAGAGGCTGCAATGGTGGCGTTGCTACTGATCTAGTTGTGTGAGACAAAGTGGGAAACCAACTTCTTCATCCTTTTATAAGTACTAAGTCTCATACGATAAGATCGGTGAGGTGGTCGATTTCCATTACCGCCAGAAGTCATTTATGAAGAAAGGTATTAATAAAAATTAGTACTAGTAACAAAAATAGAAACAATAAATGAAAGAAGAAAAAATATAATATAAGAAACAAAAGTAAAAGCAAGAAGGTGAAAATCAAAATAAGAAAAAATTTTGTAACTTTGTATAAAAATATCAGAGTAAAAATAGGATTACACAAAGACAATCTAAAATGTAAAAAGCTAGTACTATAACAGATAATATCAGAAAGAAACTAAAATCTAAAAAGAAATACCACTGTTGAACTCATTTTTTGTGAGGACTAGTTTCTTCTTATAATCCTAGGATCTAACCATAGGACTTTCCTGTTGACTATCCACCCTACCCCATTAGAAATTCTAAACACTTCTTTACTCTTCTTAGAGTTTCAAATGTTTGATACCAACCTCTAGCACCTAGTAGGTTGGGGCCAAATGCGAAGGAGCTCAAGAAGGTATTCCCATAGGATTGCTTGGCATTAGAGTTAACCCCAGGCGGAGTGGCTTTGGTAAGTTTTGCCCACACACACATCCCTTCACAATTCCACTCACAACTTAAACCCTAAACCAAACACCCTTAACTTGGTTCCCCACTCTTTCGGAAATTCATGTGGGTGCTCTCCCAAACCCTTATCCCTAGGCAAGGGTTTGGCTAAGACCAACACATGCTAGATGCAAAATGGAACTTTCCTTGGTCCATCGCTCAAATAGGGTGACCTCATGATTAACATTCCTAATTAATCTCAATTTCGTCAATTTCCCAACTTTTACCTCTTAGCCCCAAACTTTTCCCAAATAACCAAAATACTCCTATACTCTAATGTTTCCAAAATTTTTTAAAATTGCCCAAAATATCAAATTCTCTTCAAAATTCATTTCAAATCATCCCAAACCACTTAAATTGCCAAAAATACCTCAAAATTCCCATAATACCCCCAAACTACCCAAAATTACCAAAATTCCCTTCATAACCAAAAAATTCTAAAAGTTCCCAAAATCTCCAAAATCACTGCAAATATGCCCAAAATCAATTTAAACCACTCCATTGAGCCCAATTTGACCAAAGTGACCAATTTGACCAAAACCCCTAAATTGCTCCTAAAAACCCAAAATCCCCAAATTGCTCCTAAAAGCTCAAAATCCCCAAATTACCCCAAATCTCCATCAATTTGATTCCAAACTTCCCCAATTTCAATTCTGAATCAAAATTCATCAAATTCAAGCCCAATTAAACCCAACTTCTTGCCCAATTCCAAGCCCAATTTAAAATCCCCAATTTTTTGTAAATTCCCAAATCCCACCAAATTGAACCTCATAACCGAACCAATTCTTTCAATTTTAACCTGTGAACTCTTCATAACATCACCCTCAATAAATTTGAGTCCTTAATTGGTCCTAACCTAAAATCAAACCTCACCCAAATCCAACCCAAGTCAAAATACCCTCAATTTTACCCTAAAACCCAAATGTCACCAAATTGAACATCATAACTCCACAATTTTCACCTAATTGATACCCAAAATTCTTCATCATAGTCTCTTGGACCAATTTGAATCATCAACTGAACCAAATCCAAAACCTAGCCCAATCCAAATCCAATTATAGCCCAAATGCACCAACATTGACCATTAGCTAATTTTCACTAAATTAAACCACCTAATCAATTCAAAATAACCCAATTCCTTTTCAAAACTTCTAATGAAAATCATCCACACCAAATTTACCTATGTATTTGTCCAAATCCAACCTAGACTTAAGTTCACACCAAAAGCCCAATTTCGAACTCAAATCCAAATTTGACCAAAACCATCAAAATTGACCAAAACATAGTCACCACAGCCAACATTTGAACCCTAGGAACCAAGCTAGATCTACCTAGCCCAACCTTGTTGAGTCATGGACCAAGGGTCTCTTTATTTGGGGGTTTTCTTCCCATATTTAGCCCAACCCAAGGATATTTGCCACCAGCCATCAAACCTCCCAACTAATCACCATTAAGAACTCCCCTGACCAACCTAGCCACGAGCCCTGTCTTGGCCGACCAGGCTAGTCACCGGAAAACATCAAAACTGATAGCCACCCCAACCTTTAAAGCCAAAATTGAAACCCCTTAAGCTAGCTTACCCCCATTGGCCACTTGCACATTTCTTCCCTCCACCTAAGCAGAAGATCTTTCCTAGATTGAAGCCTTGGTAACCACCACCTCCTATGGCCAAACCATAAGGCGTGCACTGAACCTTGGGTAAACTATATCAATTTTCTTCTAGAGCTTCTCTAAAACCCCCCTAAGCTCAAGCCCACTATTCTCCAGCCATCTCCTCCACTGCTTGAGGTCAATTTCTTCACCTAAAATAGGTTAGAAACATGACTCTCCTTGAAAATCTACCAAACTCCAAATTGACTAACCCCTCACCTTCCCCAGACCAAATGAGGAAGTTCTACACTGAATTCTTGATCACGGATGTCTTAAATAAGTATTTAATAAGTATTTTAGTTCAGCCACAAAGTATAATTAGTTTAATAAGAAAGAATTTAATCTATGCGCAAGTATACATATCGCTCAAGTAATACAGGGCTCTAGTGGAGTCATGTTTATTGATCCCACAGGGAGGAAGAAAATCTTTAAAGTGTAGCACAAAAATCTAATATTCAAATTACAATGCACGTAACGTAAATACTAAATTTGCTAAAGTTTAATGATGCTAAAGATTTTAAGATCACTAAAGCACTTTGTAAACTTTGAAATAAAGTTAAATACCACTGCACTAAGTTTTGTATTGAAAAGGTTTAAATTTGGAAAAAGTGTCCTCCCTCTTACAATAATGTTATGATGAGTAAATGATAAAGATTAGTGAAAATTTTGCATTGTGTCAAATAGGATCATACATATTTTTTACCCTCTTCCGAGTGTTATAAAGAACATTGGCTAATCTTATGTTTAGTCCCTAAATCCATGGTTAGGCTGGTAGGATACTGACTCTTACTCCCGAGCTCCCACTTCCCTTCGCCTGAAGGCTAACTCTCACTTGAGTTTCCTAACACTAGGACTAAATTGAGGATTTTAGTCTATCACCCTAAAAACTCCAATTATACGCCCAATAAACCATATTTCCTTATTTATTTGCACCCAACCCCCATGAACTACATCACTCATTCATAAACATTGAATGTAACCTTCACTTTTGTTGTAGAACACATAGTCCTTTAGAATCGTATGTTTCATAATATATTTTAACAATTCAATTGGCCAAATCGAAAAGTAAAAGAAGTATGAAGTGAAAATCATCACAATTTACTAACTTTCACATGACACATCCAATCTAAATTATCACTTCACCATTAATCATTGTAAGGAGAAAGACAAAGAAATCTACTTAGAATTCATGAGGAAGATATTACAAAACAAGGATTATATATATAAAAGCAAAGTCATACAAACAATAAGAAGTAAATACAATTTATCCTTCAAGTTCCTTTGAATCTCTTTCCCTCTTCGCAATGACACGCAATTCCCTCTTAGAACATTAAGGAAGAAGCAATCTTTCACTTTCATTCTCTTCCTACAACTCTTAGAAAAGAATCTCTCACAAAAAAAAAACTTTTCACACCAAACCCTAGACTCAAAACTCTCTACTCACTGTTGACCTCACTTTTGGTTGACGTTTAGTCTCTCTTTAGAGTAGCCTATGGTCTAGCCATAGAACTCTCATGGTGACTTTCTTAGAAGACTAGTCTTGGAGCTCTCCCCCTTAGAAATTCAAATATTTTTCACTTCACTGGGAGTTTCATATGCTTAAGGCCTAACCTTCAACGATTGGGAGGAAAAGACCAAGCATAAGGAAGTCCAAGAGAAGTTCCCTATTGATGCGGGGAACTACCAAGTGTAATAATTTCAGTACCACTACTAAGAGGTATAATTCTCTAGCAACAGCGCCAAAAACTTGATAGCAACAGAAGAGAGCAGGTAGAAAGTGAAGGTTGTATATGTTTGTTAAGCTTTATAAATATTATTAATGTTTTTCAGAGTAAAATAGCAATTGTGCTCCCTCCCCTTTTATCAATGCAAGTATACATATCGTTCAAGTAATAAAGGGCTCTAATGGAGACCTAGATATCGATCCCACAAGGAAGTTAGAGATTTAAGGACTAATTTCAGCAAATGCAGTAATATTACTAATCTAATATACAGTAATAACAAACGCTTATAATAAAAAAACTTATTACTTAAAGAAAAAGGTTTCAATTTAGAAAAGTATCTTTCTCCTTGTTAGAAAATTAAGTGAATGAATAATTAAATTAGTAAGAATTATATTGTGCCAAATAGGAGCATTCCTATTCTTTACCCTTTGGTCTAGGTGCAAAGAACATTGGTCGATCCTATGTTTGGTTGCCGAATCGCGGCTAGGCTGGAAGGATACCGGCTGCCGCTTCAGAGCTCCCACGTTCCCCTCGCCTGAGGGCTAACATCTACACTTCAGCTCCTAAATGATAGGACCGAATTGAAGATTTTAATTTGTCACACTAAAATGTCCAATTCTACGCCCGATAATTAATATTTCCTTATTTATTTGCACCCACCTTCCAAGGCTTTTGACTTCCCTGAATCTTGGATGTAATCTTTACTATAGTTGATAATTCAACATATTTTGACAGTTCAATTGACCAGATTGAAAGTAAATTAAGATTTAAGTAAAAGATTATCACAATCTTATTTAAATTTTTAGGCACAACTAATTTAATTCATCATTTCACAAAACCTTAACAACAAGGAGAAAGACAAGAAAACTACTCAGAATGCATAGGAAAAATAACACAAAACTTGGATTTCATGTAAAGTTAATAAATAATAAACAAAAGACTTATCTCGAGTCTTCTCCCCAAGCAGACTCCTTGAAGATCCTTTGACTCTTCCTTTTTGTTTAATACACTTAGAAGACTCACCAAGACACTAAATAAAACACTCACTCTCACTAAAGACACTTAGAAAAACTGAATAACACAAAATTAAGACACCCACCGAAACACACACACACTAAAAATCGTTTCTATATATAGAAGGAGTCATATTTCCAAAGGTTGCCTAAGAACCTCTTCAAAAAGCGTCCAAATTCATTGAATATTGGCTTGAACGTCATTCTCGCCGTCGGCGGGCTCGATCTCGCCGTTGGAGGGCTTCTAGAATAATGGCTAACCGCTCAGTCTCGCTGTTGGCGGCTCGAACTCACCGTCAGCGGGCTCCTTTGAAATATATTCAAATGCTCTCAGGAAAATCTCGCCGTCGGCGGGATAGTTCAATTTTCATCTATTTTAGTCCTTTTTGTTCCAGATTAGCTCCTTTTTGATATTTTTGCTCTCATTACTTATAAATCTTCATTCCTGCAATAAAATATAGAAAATACCTTTCTTTAAAGTGCAATTTCATATAAAATTAGTATGAATTTCTTATTACATTTTCTGGTGGTCAAAATCCCCCAAACTTAACTATTACTTGTCCTCAAGTAATCATGATAATACATAAAATTAATGATTATTTGTAATAAAGGTTTAATTCAGAATTACTATGAATTTGAATTAAATAAATATTATAGTAAAGTTTATTAGAAATATTTTTAGATAATTAAACTAATTCTATAGATATAAAGCTACTTGGAGATTAAGTTTTAAGAATTCTAGTCTTCTATTCATTTCAAGAATCACTATATTTTGCAATATCAAATTACTTAGGAAGTTCAGATGATAGGAAATTCATGAAAACACTATTTAGTAAAATACTAATCCATATATATAAGTTTTAGAAATATGACTAAGTTTTACCTTTTAGGTTGATTCAAATGAAGCCAATTTTTGATAAGGCATCCCCTCAAGTTTCTCCTCACTTATATATATTTTTTCTTTTTCTTTTCTTTCTGGATTAATTTTCAATCCCCTTTTTTTTCTTTTCTTTTTCAAGTGAGGATCACTATTTTTGGTTAGCCTGTTAATAATTTTGAACTTCATTTTCCTCTTCCTAAATTTGAATGTTAAAATACTTCTTTAGGTTATATGTAATTCATAGTTTTTACTTCATTGAGTTTCAATCTTTTCTTTCTCAACTAAATACCTTAGAATTTAATATTTTAAAATATTGAAATAGTTCACTATATTCTTATCCTTTATTCCAAATATCTTAATCTACAAAATTTGTTAATCATTAAAAGTATTTCTTTTAACTTTCTATAATAATTAAATAACTTAATTCTAGTTTACTTGAATTAAATTTACTACGAGAAAATCATTTTTATAATAATTTTTGAAAATATAATTTGAGAACACTTTAATAATTAAATTTGTGTTTTTCCCTCCCCCAAACTTAAATTTTTCAATCTATCTATATAGGGTGAAAAGAAAATAAACTGTAAATTTAAATCATACCTTAGTGCTTTAGGTATTTCTCCTTTTTAAGCTTTGCAGGTTCTTTTCATCACTTAATTAACCTGTATTGTTAATAACTTCTATACATATGTAATATCAAAGAAATTGCTGGGTAATGAAGTTTTGAAATAAGTACAACTACTAACACAATTTATACCTATTATAGTACCAAGCACAATTTAACACAACATCCATATATATT
The DNA here is from genome assembly GCA_022702705.1 of Papilionanthe hookeriana x Papilionanthe teres. NCBI lineage: Eukaryota > Viridiplantae > Streptophyta > Magnoliopsida > Asparagales > Orchidaceae > Papilionanthe > Papilionanthe hookeriana x Papilionanthe teres. The sequence continues at coordinate 120,764,003 of CM040423.1, read as the reverse complement.
TTACTAATCTAGTTTCAGGGTTACAATAACAATTTGAAATATTAAAATTACACATATTTAACTTATGCAGAAAAGTTTAAATAAAATAAACAAAATACATAACACTAAATAACTAAACAAACTCATAACATAAATATATAAGCATAGAATCTAATCATCAACACTAAAATCCCAAACTATATCCTCGTCTCCTTGTTCAGCAGGTGGAGTAGGCTAGTAGTGAGTATAACAGGGGCTCTAAGGAAATATAACATCCTGCTCTCCTCTCCGATAACGATTCTCACGTCATAATAGGTACATCTCAAACTCAGAATGTTTTTGGAGATAATCACTGTCATAATCATGCCTCCGCTCTAATCCTTCAATCCTCTGATCTATATGCTCTAAGTTTCCTTCAATTTTTTCAAAACTTTTCCGCTGCAGAGTCATTTCATTCATCAAATCATAAAGGGTAGGAGAACTATAGGTAGGAGGGTCATAAGCAGTAGAGGGAATATCCCTACTTAGTTGAAGGTGCATAGGTCCTAGTCCCGGATCTCCATCCTTCGTGGGACTCATAGGTTTTTATATTAGCTCTGGGTAATGGGTTTCATAGGTTCTACCCATTCCTCATCATCTCTAGCCTCTACTCCAGACAATTAGCAGAGTGCATAAATTAGACCAGGATGTCCTAGTCCTCCTCCACTTTCATTTCGTGCGGCGGATAATATATTCTTGTAAATAATACTTCCCACATTAATACTTTTCTGGTTCTGAATACAAAAATTCAGAACTGCTCTATCTCTTGTTACTTCACTATGGTGATAGGTAGGTAACAAAGTAGAGCAAATAAAATAATTCCAAGCCTTAAATGTTGCATTTAACATAGAGAGAGGGAATTTTACCCGTTCACGCTGCTCAATCTTCTAAGTTCCTTTCTCAACAGTGAGAAAGTTAATCATTTCATCCAGCGGTCCTTCCATTTTTCCAAAAGTATCATATTCGCTGGTACGTAGATCTTGTACTTCATAGAAAGCATTGATTCTTGCAGCATTAAAATCAACTAAAAATCCTCTAACCTTTATTGGTGCATCTTCTATCTCAGTCAAGTTGGCATAAAATTCTTTCACGACTTGAACAACTGCTCTCTTCATTGTATAAAAAAAATTCTCCCATCTTCTTTCTCTTATCGTTCGTTCTACTTCTCCTCCTGGTTTTTTAAAGACTATATCCTGAATGCACTTTCTTGCTTTGATATTGAGGTTGTATCTTGATTGTGCTCTAGCATTCACTCAATATCCAAATATTACTGATAACTCTCCTCATATTCATCATGTTTTATAATATATCTCTCCATATTATCCAGTTTATCATCCATATCTTTCATATACTCTCGAGTAAGACTCACTTTTTCAAAATCTTTCTTAATAAACTAGTCTGTGAATCAGTAGATGATGAAGCACGTGAAGTAGTAGCACGAGAAGTAGATACAGCAGAAGCAGAAGCAATAGAAGCCCTACCACATCCTCCTCTCCAAACAAACTCTGAATGTACAGTGTAAGCACCAACCTTTACACTAGTAATTGGTCTCAATGGCTGAAGTACCTCTTACCAGGTTTCAAACTTCACTCCAGATCGTTCACATGGTGAATGAATCAAGGAAGGAAATCCCATACCTGCAGTAGTGGTTAATCTAGCACAGTTCAAAACATAATCATAAATTATACTTCCAATGTCAATAGGCTTCTCTTGCTGAATACATTGGTTCAACACAGCTTTTTCTCTCGTTACTTCACTAGTATGACTCAAATGTAACAACTTAGAAGAGATAAAATAATGCCACGCCTTAGAAATGGCATTCAGTTTGGAAGTAGGAAAGTTCACTCTTCTATCATTTGTTATTTTCCATAATACTCTTCCATCAGTCAGAAATTCCCTGATCTTATCTAATTCTCCTTCCGAAGGATGATAGTTAGAATAAAAATAGAACATGTCAGGAGGTAGTCCATAAAAAGTATTGATTGCACCAGAAGAAAAGTTGATCTCCTGCCTTCTAACTATCACTTGATTCTCTTCTGTAGCAGGTAAATTTGCATAAAATTCTCTAACCATAGAAATAGCAGCAACAACGGAGAAGCAACATTAATTTTCCCAGTTTCTTCTAGCAATCATATCTTCAATCACTTCTCCTGGCTTACTAAACACACGCTCAAGAATCAACTTATGTGACTGCAATGCATCGACGTATCATTTCCCATCCCTCATACAAAAAAAAATTTCATAATCAAACTTCATTTTTTCTCGTGCACGCTTTGACTTTGGAGCCATCTCTAAAAATTCACAAAAAATTCACCATAAATTCCAAAATAAAAAAAACTTGCTAAAATATCTTCCAAAAGATATTTTCACTAAATCCAAGCAATTTCTTAAGTTTTTCCTCAAATTTTTACCATGAATAGTGATTTTAAGATTTTCCATAATGTAATCAAAATACTTGGTGAAAATAAAAAATTTTTACTTAGGAGTAGTGATCTTACCTCAAGGGATTTAAATCTAACAATTTTTGTTGATATCGGCTCTTAAATGATCGACAAAATGATACCCTAGGCTCCTCTTTCGCGGTAAACGAAGGTTGAAGACAATGGGGCAGTTGAAAATGGCAATTTCGGGTTTTTAACTTTCGGTAACCAATTTTCGCGAACTAGAGCCTAAGCGCGAACTTTCGGTGCTTAGCCGCTAAATCTAGCGCGTAAGCGCGGCACTCTGGCGCTTAGCCGCCAGTACCCAAATTTTCATAATTAAGGTATATGCACTAAATCACTTTGTTAATTACCCTTAATTACTCCAGAATAATTATTTCTCCCCACAAATCTTCCAATACTCCAAATCAAAGTTAAATAATCATTGATTCAACACAAATTTCACAAAAACATAAACTTATATTAAAACAAACATAACAATTAATACAATAATAGAATTTATATCCAAACATAAAGGATGAAATTCTCAAAATAAAAGAGACTTTAATCTCAGACTGATAAGTATACATCTCTAGGATGTAACTATCACATCATCAGGCTTAGTTAATATTTAAATAAAATACTAAACACACAAAACATGAACTCACAAGAACACTAAACATAACACATAAGAACACTAACAAAACAAAACAAAGCACTCTTAATTCCATTCTCCATTAGGCAAAATATATCCAGGACCACTATTATTCTAATTTGACCCTTCTGGAATATAAATTTGATAGAACGGGCGATCATTGTTCATTCTTACATCATCTTCTTCAATCTATTTGTTCTTCACAAACATCTCCTTATCTATTTCTTACACGTACCTTGAATGATTGAATTGCATCTTGAGTTGTCATCCCATGTGATCTAAATGCAGGTTAGTTTCATTGATCTTTGCTTCCATGGAAGTCACTCGGGCTTCAATTTTTGCAATCATTTCTGCAATACCTTGAATACTAACAGTGAGATATCCATTAAATAACTCAGCACTATCACTAATGAACTTACTTTTGTCAGAATCTTGCTTCTTCTTTATCTCGTTCTCCCAGGAAGACATGATGCACTAAAAATTCTCCTATTAGATCTTCAGAAATGAAAATAGGACTTGGGGCAAGTGTTTTTCTTATGTCAGATCCTTTTTATAGACTTGGGAAATGCTAGAATATTCCCCAAGACATTTAGAAACTCCAAAATAACTCCCAAAACTTCTCCCCCATGATCTAAGCTTCTAGATCCACATTTTTCATGTTTTTTATAACTGTGGCGCCTAAGCGCCAACTAGTCGGCACTTAGCCGCCAGTGCACAGTTTAACACAGGTCTGCTAAGTGTCCAAATTTTGATTATGACTTCTCTTAATCATTAATTAAGGTCAAATAAACTCGACTTAAGTTTAAAAACTCCAAATTACTACCACTAAAAACATAAAAACAAACCAAACAATGCAAACAAAATACACAAAATAAACATAAAGCAAAGCACACCGATAAATATGGGTTGCCTCCCACAAAGCGCTTGTTTTAACGTCTTCAGCCTGACATACCCAGAACTCATTCTAAGTGACCCAACATCAAATTCTCGTTAGATTTAGATTTATTGACTGAAAAATATGGTTTAAGTCTTTGTCCATTAACTTGAAATATTTTTCCAGTCTTAGGATCTTGAATATCTACACTCCATAAGAATAAAAATTTATCACAATAAATGGACCCATCCACCTGGACTTAAGTTTTCCAGAAAATATTCTCAATCTAGCATTATACAGCAAAACGTTTTGTCCTGGTACAAGATTTTTAGTAAGAATCTTCCGATCATGCCATAACTTCATTTTTTCCATATAATTCTTAGCATTTTCATAAGATTCATTTCTTATTTCTTCATGCTCATTCAATTGTAATAATCTCTTTTTAGCAACATCTTTCAAATTATAGTTGAACTCTTTAATAGCCCAACATGCTTTATGCTCAAGTTCAAAAGGTAAATGATAAGCTTTTCCAAAAATTAGCCTATATGGGGACATTCCTATAGATGTTACGTAAGCGATCCTATAGGCCCACAAAGCATAATCCAGTTTAATTGACCAATCCTTTCTATTTGGATTAACTGTTTTTTTCCAATATTCTTTTAATTTCACGATTGGATAATTCAACCAAACCACTTTTTTGTGGATGATAAGCAGTAGCAATGCGATGATTAATATGAAATTTCTTTGCTAAATTCCCAATAATCGCATTATTAAAATGACTTCCCCCATCAGTTAGGATTACTCTTGGTATTCCAAATTTGTAAAATATATTATTTTCTAAAAACTTTGCAACACTTTGAGCATCACATCGAGGTAAAGCAATAGCTTCAATCCATTTGGAAACATAGTCTACTGTTATCAAAATATAAACATTTCCGAAAGATGGTGTAAATGATCCCATAAAAGCTAGTCCCCAAACATCAAATATTTTAACTTCCAACATATAATTGAGGGACATCTCATTTCTTCTCGAAATATTGCCTACACGCTGACATCTATCACAATTTTTAATATAAACATTCACATCCTTAAAAATTGTAGGCCAATAAAATCCTAATTGTAATATTTTAGTTTTATCACTTCCAAAATGTCCCCCATAATCAGAATCATGACATTTTTTGAATAATTTCAAAAGTTTCTTTCAAAGGTACACATCTTCAAATTATAAGATCCTTTCCTTGTTTATATAAAAATGGGTCATCCCAAAAATAAGCCTTAGCAATGATCCATGAAAAAAATACCTATTTTTATGCCTTGATTTTTATCAATTTCTAAGGATATTATGCTTTAATGAGAGGTATTTTTGTGTTTTTGGATGTAGGTGATGTAAAAAGGCCCAAAAAAGGAAAAAGTGTGAAAAAGGAGCAAAAAGGAGCAAAAATAGAGCAAAATACAAGAATTATAAAAAATTATGGCCTAGCGCCTACGCGCCAGACTCGATACAGAAACTGCCAAGTTTTTGACGACTTTTGGACTGTTATTTTGACGGAGTGAGCGGTTATTGGACATTCTAGAAGACTGGCAGTTGTTCCTTGATAATAGGACATGTGATACATTGCATTTGGATGCTCTAAAATGGTTTTAATCGCGAAGAGGTGCGAAGAACTGGACGCGGTGTCTGGAACTTAGGTACCAGATTCCGGCGCCTAGGCGCCAGACAGACCTTCTAGAAGATTCATTGAATTTAGACATGTTTTGAAGAGGTGCCTCAAGGCAACCCTTTAAGCCTAAAAATAGGACTTCACTCCTTCAGAAAAAAGTGTGTGTGTGTGTGTGTGCCCCCATTGTATCCTCTATCTATTAGCCACTTTAGGATCTCTCATCCTTAGAGAGAGAAATAGAGAGGGAAATTTTGGGCCACTTTTATTTAGTTTAGTGAGTTTATTTTCAAATTGTTGCATCTGGAGTTCATTACACTATGGAGTCAGTAGGAATCAGAAGATCCATAGAAGGAATATTTAAGATAAGTATTTTATTTTTGATTCAAAGTTTATTTATTATGTTTTGCTGTTTATATTCAATGTGTTATGAGTAGTTAGTTTACTTTCTTCCTTCAATTATGAAAAGATAAATAACATAATATAAAATTCAATGGAGAATTGAAAATCAAAATATTTTCAAAACATTGTGATGATATTAATATCTGATCTTACTTTACTTTTTAAATTGCTCATTTAAATTGTTAAAACCTGTTAAAGAGTTTTGAGACTTAGAAGGAGAAGAACTCTTAACTTGTAGATGTCACATGAATCCTTGGGTAGTCGAAGCCATGCGCGGGCTATTCAAGGTGAAGTGGAAATAAATAGGAAGATAAGATTTAAAGGGCGTGGAATTAATAAGTATTTAGAGTGACAGACTAAATTCTTATAATTTGATTTATAGATAAGGAAAGGGTCACTAGTAGGGCCGACCATAGCCACCCTTGGACATCTAGTAGTGTGAGCCTAGATTAACCCATTCTATTAACAATACATCCGGACTTGATACGTAGATTGCTTGATGTTTTTTGCGCCTGAATCAAACGGTAAAGAATAGGAATGCTTCTATTTGGCACAATACCATAAAATAGATTCTCCAACGAATATTAAATTAAAAATCTTGGATTAATTGAAAGGAAGAAAGTTGTTTGTTTTATATTGTTTTAACAAAATCATTTTCTTATTATTGTTTTCTTTATCTGCATCTAGTAAATTAAAAGTAATTTATAGTTAGATTAAAATAGAAAAAGATTTTTAAATACAATATTTAAAAATTTATTACCCTTTTTCCCCGTGGGATCGATACGGGGTCTTTGTTTCAAAGCCCTTTATTACTTGAAACGATACGTATACTTGCGTAGTACCCGAAAAAGTATATAAAATATTTTCCTTTAAAATTATATTTTGCTATATAAACATATATTTAAAAAGTATTAATCACTAACGGCCTAGATTCGATAGCAATCAAGTTTTATTTAATGCTTATTGCCGTAAATTAAAATTTGGTACACATCTATATAGCGAGTTATTCCAGGTCAAGTATTTCGCGCTTTTGCCAGAAATTAAATTTTATAGCAATGGTAACAAATTCTTGTATTTGGAAATACAAAAATCGGGTCAAGTTTTTGGCGCCGTTGCCGGGGATAAGAGGTATAATTTATAGATTTTTAAATATTATATTTCCAAAAACAAAGAAAAAATATAATAATATAAAAAAATATAAAAATAAAATAAAATAGTATAAAATAAAATAAAATAAAATAAAAAAATTTTTTTCCTTGCTTTATTTTTTTATGCGTAGTTTTAGTTCTGAAGGATTAATACCTTTAGACTCTGAACTAGAAAGAACAATTAGAAAAATTAAAAAGGGAATACAAATTAAAAAATTTCAAGAAATGGCTACTTTACAAAATTCGATTGAACTTAATGATCAAAATGTTTATAAACCATTAAGGGATTATGCTAACCATACGAGTTGTTGAACTTCATAGTAGTATTCGAATATCCACTTGTAGATGCTTAATTCTTTTGAACTTAAAGCTGTCTATTATTCGAATGGTGCAAAACAATCAATTTGGTGGAACACCAAATGAGGATCCAAATTTACAACTTGTTAGTTTTTTAGAACTTTTTGCTACCTTTAAATATAACAATATTTTTGATGATGCTATTAGACTTAGACTCTTTTCTTTTTCCTTAAGAGATAAAGAAACTATGTGGTTAAACTCATTAGCAATTGGTTCTATTAAAACATGGGCTGAAATGACAAAAAAATTCCTTGCTAAATATTTTCCTCCTTCTAAAACTGCTAAATTAAGAAATGATATTACTTCATTTAGTCAATTTGACGGGGAGACAATTTATGAAATTTGGGAAAGATTTAAAGAACTATTAAGAAAATGTCCTCATCATGCTTTACGTGATTGGTTAATTATTCAAACATTTTACAATGGATTAATTGGATCTTCAAAATCAATTATTGATGCTGCTGCTGGAGGTTCTTTAATGTCTAAATCATTTGAAGAAGCTTACCCTTTAATTAAAGAAATGGCTAATAATAATTTTCAATGGACTTCTGAAAGGATTAATCTAAAAAGATGGAAAGTATTCACGATAATGAAGCCTTCTCTATCCTAGCTTCACAAGTAGCAGCAATGTCTAAAAAATTAGATAATTTTGCAATTAATATTTCACATAATAACTCTGCTAATATTAAAGATTCTCAAACTATTGAAAATTTATAAGCTATTGCAAGTAAAAATAATCCTTATTCAAATTATTATAATCCACGGGTGGAAAAATCATCCTAATTTTAAGCTGGAATAATTCACAACAACAATGGGGTAATAATCGATCTCATCCCACTAAAAATTGGAATAATCAAGTTAATCCAAATTATAAACCTCCTGGATTTAATAATCAACGGAAAAAGTTATCGATAGAAGAATTAATTTTACAAATGAATAATCGATTACAAAATCAAAATACTTGCTATTCGTAATATCGAAAATCAAATGGAGGCAAATTGCTACTTTAATTAATAACGAATCTGTAGGAACACTTCCTAGTAATATTAAAATTAATCCAAAGGAAAGTCGTAAAAGAACATGAACATGTTAAGGTCTGTGCAACTTAGAAGTGGAAAGGAATTAAAATAAAGAATGCAAATGAAATTGAAAAAGAGATTGAGGTTGAAGAGTTCGAAAAACCTAAAGAAACTCTCTCTCCTAGTCAAGATCAGACTGTTATACCTATTAATGTGGAAGTTGAAAAACCACCACCACGTTTTCCTCAAAGACTTAAACGGCAGAAACTTGATCATCAATTTTCTAAGTTCTTTGAAATTTTTAAGAAACTTACTTATTAACATACCTTTTGCTTGAAGCTTTGGAACAAATTCCAACTTATGCAAAGTTTATGAAGGATATTTTAAGCAAGAAACGAAAATTTAAAGCTTTTGAAACTGTTGCATTAAGTGAAGAATGTAGTGCAATAATTCAAAAGAAATTACTTGAAAAGCTTAAGGATCCTGGAAGTTTCACTATACCCTGTGCTATTGGAGAAAAATTTTGTGGAAAAGCTTTATGTGATTTAGGAGCAAGTATTAATCTCATACCATTTTCTATTTTTCAAAGATTGAATTTAGGAGAGATTACTCCCACTACCGTAACCCTTCAGTTAGCTAATAGATCTATCACTTATCCTAAAGGAGTTATAGAGGATGTCCTTGTTAAAGTGGATAAATTTATCTTCCCTGTAGATTTCATCGTACTTGATATGGAAGAGGATAAAGAGATACCTATTATTTTAGGGAGACCTTTTCTAGCTACTGAACGAGCTATGATTGATGTGCAAAAGCGAGAATTAACCATGAGAGTTAATGATCAAGAGATTAAATTCAATGTTCTTAAATCAATGAAGTACCATGATAAAGAGAAATGTTATCAAATGGATATAATTGATTATTTAATTGAGAAATATTATCAAGAAAAATGTAAAGTCATTTACGAAGAAAAATTTGAATTTTTAAGCTGATGAAAATGAAGAAGTAAAAGAAGAAGAGACTCATTTTATTAAAGATAACTGGGAAACTTTAGAGATAACTCAAAATGATATACTTTTACCATCGATTAAAAAAGCCCTGAACTGGAATTAAAAATGTTACCTTCACATTTAAAATATGCATTTCTTTGAAATTCGTTAACTTTACTCGTTATTATTTCTTCGAAGCGAGTAAAGATCAAGAAGAAAAATTACTAGGTGTGTTAAAGAATTATAAGAAAGCTTTTGGTTGGACTATTGCTGATATAAGAGGAATCAGCCCTTCCATTTGTATGCATAGAATTTTAATGGAAGAAAATTTTAAACCTACTATTGAACCGCAAAGAAGATTAAATCCTATAATGAAAGAGGTTGTTAAAAAAGAAATTGTTAAGTGGTTAGATGCTAGTATTATTTATCCTATTTCGGATAGTTAATGGGCAAGTTCTATTCATTGTATTCTGAAGAAAGGAGGTGTAATTTTCATTGTCAATGATAAAAATAAACTAATTCCTACAAGACAAGTTACTGGATGGCGAATTTGTATTGATTATAAGAAATTAGATGACTCCACTAGAAAGGATCATTTTCCTTTACCTTTCTTGGATCAAATGCTCGATAAACTAGCTGAACACCCATATTTATATTTTCTGGATGGACATTCTGGTTATCATCAATTACTTATTGCTCATGAGGATCAAGAGAAAATAACATTTACAAGTTCTTATGGAACATTTGCTTTTAGAGGAATGCCTTTTGGTTTATGTAATGCACCTGCAACTTTTCAAAGATGTATGATGTCAATATTTTGTGATTTGATTGACAAAGGAATTGAAATATTCGTGGACTTTTTTTAAGTTTTTGGAACTTCTTTTGAAACTTGTTTGGAAAACATTTCCAAAGTTCTGAAAAGATGTGAAGAAACAAACTTAGTTCTTAACTGGGAAAAATGTCAATTCATGGTCACAGAAGGCATTGTACTTGGTCACAAAGTTTCACAAAAAGGGATGGAAGTAGATCAAGTGAAAGTGAAAATTATTGCTGAATTGCAACCACCTACTACTTATTCGATGTGAGAAGTTTTCTATGACATGCTGGATTTTATAGAAGATACATAAAGGATTTTTCTAAAATTTCTAAACCTCTTTGTCATTTATTGGAAAAAGATGCAAAATTTGAATTTAACAAAGAATGTATTAATGCTTTTAATATTCTAAAAGAAAAACTAATAACTGCACCTAATTGGAATAAATCTTTTGAATTAATGTGTGATGCAAGTGATTTTGCAATTGGAGCTGTATTAGGACAAAAATATGAGAAGGTTTTCAAAGTTGTATATTATGCTAGTAAAACTCTCATTGAAACACAAAGAAATTACACTACCACTGAGAAGGAGCTTCTAGCTATAGTATATGTCTTTGATAAATTTAGACCTTATCTTCTTGGTACTAAATGCATAGTTCATACTGATCATTATGCTATTAAATATCTAATATCTAAGAAGGATTCTAAACCTAGACAGATAAGATGGGTTTTACTTCTACAAGAATTTGATTTTCAAATATTAAATAGAAAAGGAACTAAAAACCAAATTGCTGATCATTTGTCTAGAATTAAAAATGATATTATTTTGGAAGAAAATATAAATGAGAAATTTCCTGATGAATCTTTAAATGTTATTCAAGGATGTAAAATACCTTGGTATGCTGATATTGTTAACTATTTAGTTAGCAATATTTTACCTTATGAATTGGATAACAAATTTATTAAGAAATTTAAATATGATGCTAAATCTTATATTTGGGAAGATCCTCATTTATTTAAAATTGGAAGAGATTCTATAATTCGAAGATGTGTACCTTATGAGGAAACTTTTGCTATTATTTAAAAATGTCATGATTCCGGTTTTGGAGGACACTTTCACATAGATAAAATTGCATTTAAAATTTTAAATTTTGGATTTTATTGGCCTACCTTATTTAAAGATGTGAGACATTAATTGAAAATATGTGATCGATGTGAAAGGATGGGAAATATATCTAGGATGGATGAAATGCCTTTAAACTATATATTGAAAGTTGAAATTTTTGATATATGGGGTTTAGACTTTATGGGACCATTTGTTCCATCATCTAGAAAAACTTATATTTTATTAGCAGTTGATTATGTTTCAAAGTAGATTGAAGGCATGTTGCTTTACCAAAGCTTGTGATTCCAAAAGTGTTTCTAAATTCTTAAAGAAAATGATATTTTCAAGATTTGGAATGCCTAAGGTAATTATCACTGATGGTGGAAGTCATTTCAGGAATATAAGAATTCAATCATTACTACAAAAATTTGGAATCAAACATAGAATTGCAACTGTTTATCACCCACAAACAAGTGGAATGACTGAAGTATTAAACAGAGAAATTAAAAGAATTTTAGAGAAGACTTTTAATCCTAAAAGAACTAATTGGGTTGATAGACTTGATTCTGCACTATGGGCTTATTGAACAGCTTATAAGACACTAATCGGAATGTCACCTTACCGGTTAATTTATGGTAAACATTGTCACTTACCTGTTGAACTTGAACATAATGCTTATTGGGCGATAAAGGAGTTTAATTTTAATTTGAATGAAGCAGGAGAAAAGCAATTAATGCAATTGAATGAGATGGAAGAGATAAGAAATGAATCATATGAAAATGCAAGGATTTATAAAGAGAAAATGAAGTTTTTACATGATAAGAAAATTTCAGGAAAAATTTTTAAGCCTGGACAAGAAGTATTACTATTTAATTCTCGTTTAAAACTTTTTCTAGAAAATTAAGATCTAAATGGATTGGACCCTATATAATTGAGAAAGTATACCATTATGGAGTTGTGGATATTAAAGACCCCAAAACGGGAAAATTTTTTTAAAGTAAATGGATTAAGATTGAAGCCATTATTTGGGAGATATTAAAATGATTTATAAAGAGGCTTATGAATTGAGTTAACACTGATTAAAGATTTACTTAAGTCGGGTGACGACGTTAAACCAAGCGCTTTGTGGGAGGCAACCCATAATTATCTTTTGTTTTGAGTGTTTTTATGTTTTTAATGTAAGGTTATGCCTCGATCTTGACTAATTTTATATTACTTTAGAAAAATTTGATGCTTGTAAGTCTTTGTTGACTTAAGCTGAAGATTATTTTGAAGTATGTAAGATTTAGAAATTGGATCACTCTATTCTAAATATGAGTAAAAAGGAGATTAAGTTAACTTTCATTATGATTGCTTACAATTTGTGTTATTGAGTCTAGATTACTCTTACCAGTATAATTTACCTATCTTGGAGAACGAAACTTTGAAATTTAACGATTAGGTGAAACGGAGTTGAACATAGTTCCAGCACCTAGGCGCCAAGATTCGGTGCCTAAGAGCCCAAGTTAAACTATGTATCAACAGGTCCGGCGCCTAGGCGCCTAAGTGCTACGGTTACTGGGTCGTACAAAAACTAAAAATTTTCAGTTTTTCACATGATTTTCACCTTTAAATCAACCCATCTTCATCCCTAACCATCAAGCAATCAAAGTTACATCCATGACACTTCATTCTTGAGAGATTTGAGAAATTTTTGAAGAAATGGAAGGAAGAAATCTTGGAGAAGAGGCTAGGGACAAGGTCTCGAAGGATCCTCGACCCTACTTCGATGGCTTCATTGCGGTCGGTTTAGAGAAAATTTCTAGTCACTTGGATAAGTTTGAAGCGGAGTTTAAAAGCATTGGAGATCGCCTTCATGAGATGTTTCATCAGATTGAACATCTAGAATGGCAGATGAAACTTCAATTTGATCATTTTGCGGCTTATCAAGATGCTCAAGTTGAAATTTATGTGAAGAACAAGTGGATTGACGAAAAGACGGCTACTGATTTCCCAAGAGCGTTAGTGTTCTTTCCAAGCGGAATACACAATTTCCCTTGTGAAGATTAGAGTATCCTGGTAATGAGATCGTTATTATCTGGTTTGTTGAGTCGTTGTATCGATGTAGTGAATCGATTGTATTTGTGTATTTGCTTTCATGTTCAATGTGTCTTGTTTTTTCTTAGAAGTTGTTGTGTTTGATTGTGTATTAGGAACTTGAATCAAGTATGATACTTATCTGGAATATATTGAGCCAATATTGAAGATTATAAATGGAATTTAGTGAAGTTTAATTTAAACTTTATGTTTGATTGGTGGATTTAATATTTAATTTTTAAAATTTTTGGAAAATGTTTTGGAAGTTAGAAACTGAAGCCCTACTCTAATGTGAGTAATTGGAAGTTAAATTTATGAATTTTGGTGGAAAATTAAATTTAAAAATAATTTTTTGTGAAAGGCGAGTCTGGCACCTAGGTGCCAGAATTCGGCGCCTAAGCGCCAGTTCGGCCTATACCCAAAAAATTTCTTAAATACCCCCAAAAGCCATTATCGATGCCTAAGCCTTCTTCTTCCTCCATTTTTCGTGAAAATCAGCTTTTAGAATCCATTTTGAGGTCAAAACATCAAGGATTTGGGCGCGAAACCTCTAAAATTCTTCGTCTCAATGTCAGATTTACACTTTAAACCATTTATTTTCGATTTTTACCGTAGATTTCCCTAGGTTTTTCTAAGAACCAAAATTTTGAATTTTTTTTATTTTTATTTTTAGTGATTTCTTTGGATTTTTAAACTTATTTTAAGTTTTCTAAACTTATTTTAAGTTTTCTAAACTTAAAAAGAGTTTAAAATTTTTATTCCTAAATTTGTTCTTGTTTTCTTTCACGTTTAGATGGCTCCGAGATCTAAACACGGGAAGGCACGAGACAACTTCGATAGTAGCAAATTTTCTACTACGGCTGCGCTTTTTCGATTCCACGAATTTGCGACGTCGAGGAAGTTCATTTCAGAATGAAGTTTCTATCATCCGGGGAGATGATTGAAAACACTATTGTTGCGCACAACCGGTAACGATTCTGTTATTTCACTACTGTTGTTGTTATCCCTATAGTTCGAGAGTTTTTTGCGAATTTTTTGGATGCCAAAGATTATGATGTTTTTGTCAGTGGTGTCGGAGTAGGATTTACTCCTGAAAGAATCAATGTATTTTATGGCTGCCACCGATTATAGAGTGCCACTATTACTGGATTATCTCCATACGAGGGAGATTTGGATATGATCATTGCTTATTTGACTAATGAGTGCTTGGATCTTGGAAGATCGGGAACGAAAAAGGGTAAACTTTAAATCCTCCAAGTTAAATGGTATTTCTAAAGCATGACACTTATTTTATTTCTGCAAGATTGTTACCTTCCAACCACACGAGTGAAGTGACTAGAGATCGAGCGATCTTAAACTACTACATTCGGGAAAGGAAGCCTATTGATGTCGGCGGTATTATTTATGATTCGCGGATTCTCTTGCGAGATCCAGCACTTCTGTTGGACTGGGATTCCCATCTCTGATTTATTCATTATGTATTAGCAATGGAGTCACTGCAGATATTTCAGAGGAAAGGTTGAAGACCACTAAGCCGATTGGTCAGAGAGAATTAGCATATATGATCATCTTCGAGGGAAGAGATCGACTGCTCCTTCTTCTTCTGCACATACTCCAGGTAGGCCTTCTACTTCTGTTGAGCCACCATCGAGATTCTCGGAGTTAATGCATGATCAGTTTATAGAGCAGCAGCATGAGTTATTTCAAACTCACTGCAGAGTTGATACTATTAATAGGAAACTTGATCATTTATCTGATTATACCCAGAGGAAGAGTAGCTATGATGCTGAGTATGATGAAGCCCTTGTCAGATTTCTGAAGGGTGAGCATGATGTTAGTTTCCCTACTTTTCCTAGTTTCACACCATTTTTTGATCCTAAGGATGTTGAGTTTTCCTTTGGTGACGATGATGATGATGAGGCTACAACCAGTGACTAGTAGTTGATAGATCTCTGCGTTGTGCTACTTTGTTGTTAGTTTGTTCTGTTTGGTTTGTTTGTTTAGTTTGTTTTTTATGTATGTTGATTTGTTTATGTACCTGTGTGGATTGATTAGTGTTAAGATTCTGTTGTTAGAATATTCTTAGTATATTGTGTTTGTGATTGAGATTAGAGTTAATTTATGATATGTTTGTTTCGATCAGTTGTTTAGTAATTAGTAATTTTGCTCTTGCTTTTATTTTGTTTTAAATTTAGTATAATCATAAAAATTAGCACTGCTTACTTTTTATACACGCTTAATTTTATCTTTATTATTCATAAAAGCATGAGTAGAAGTAAATTTTTCTTTTTAAGATCATTTTAACATACTTCTAAAATTTTCCTTTTTAAAATTATGATTTTCTTTCTCTCATACTTTCAAATTTTTATAGTATACCAAAACTTAAGTTTGGGGGAAGGGAAAATACATTCAAATTTAAATTTTATTTGTCCTTAAAGAGCTAATATTTTCTTAAAAAAAAACTTTTTAACATAACTTAAGGAAAGAAGAATCTATTTAAGATCAATTTTATTTTTGAAAGTATAAACAATTTAGTGAACTTAACGAAAATTTTAATAACTTTGATTGATTTTAAGAATAGAATTATTTAACTTAAAGAAGAATAAGATTAAGGAATTTTTCTATTCATGGTAGAAATAATGAAATTTTAGAAGTATTAAGTAATTAAAAATTATCACTTGAAAAAAGAAATGATTGAAAATCTTTTTGAATTTTTATTCATGTTATAATAATTAAGTGGAAATGTATAAGTTTTGAAAATATAAGTTAAGGATAGTGAAGTTCAAAATCATTAACAGGCTATCCATATATAGTAATCCTCTCTATATGTTTAAGGAAAAAAAAAGAGAAGAGAGGAGAAGCTTGAGGAAATGCCTAATCAAAAATTTGCTTCACTTGAATTATCTTATAGAAGGAAAACTAGTTGCATATTTTACTTAATTTTTTATGCATGAATCTTTATTTAAGAAAGGTTTTTCAAGAAGATCTTTTTCTTTTAAATAATCTATGAGATCTTAATATAATAAACTTCTATTATTTTCCAAATGGATGAAAAATTTGAAATCTTATGATTTGGTAGTTGAATATTCTTTAAATTGTTAAAATTAAACCTAGTTAGTGAAATTGGGTTAATAATTTACTAAAGACTTTATAAAATCAAAAATTATAAGGAATCTTAAATAGTTATCTTTTATTCCAAAGGTTATACATTTTATATAGTAAAAAGGGTTACTTGAGGACAAGTAACATTTAAGTTTGGGAGATTTTGATCCATGAAAAGAATACCTATTTTTATGCCTTGATTTTTATCAATTTCTAAGGATATTATGCTTTAATGAAAGGTATTTTTGTGTTTTTGGATGTCAGTGATGTAAAAAGGTCCAAAAAAGGAAAAAGGGTGAAAAAGGAGCAAAAAGGAGCTAAAATGGAGCAAAATACAAGAATTATAAAAAATTATGGCCTGGCGCCTACGCGCTAGACTCGATACAGAAACTATTAAGTTTTTTACGACTTTGGACGGTTATTTTGACGGAGTGAGCGGTTATTGGACATTCTAAAAGACTGACAGTTGTTCCTTCATAATAGGACATGTGATACATTGCATTTGGACGCTCCAAAATGGTTTTAATCGAAGAGGTGCGAGCCAAAGTGAAGAGGTGTGAAGAACTGGACGCGGTGTCCGAGCGCGCTAGGCGCCATACGGACCTTCTCAGAAGATTCATTGAATTTGGACATGTTTTGAAGAGGTGCCTCGAGGTAACCGTTGAAGCTTATAAATAGGAGTCCACTCCTTCGAGAAAAAGTGTGTGTGTGTGTGCCCCCATTGTATCCCCCATCTCTTAGCCACTTTAGGATCTCTCATCCTTAGAGAGAGAAATAGAGAGAGAAATTTAGGGCCACTTTTATTTAGTTTAGTGAGTTTATTTTCAAATTGTCGCATCTGGAGTTCATTACACTGTGGAGTCAGTAGGTATCAGAAGATCTGTACAAGGAATATTTGAGATAAGTATTTTATTTTTGATTCAAGGTTTATTTATTATGTTTTGTTATTTATATTCAATGTGTTATGAGTAGTTAGTTTACTTTCTTCCTTCAATTATGAAAAGATAAATAAGATAATATAAAATTCGATGGAGAATTGAAAATCAAAATATTTTCAAAACATTGTGATGATATTAATATCTGATCTTACTTTACTTTTTAAATTGGTCAGTTAAATTGTTAAAACCTGTTAAAGAGTTTTGAGACTTAGAAGGAGAAGAACTCTTAACTTGTAGATGTCACATGAATCCTTGGGTAGTCGAAGGCCATGCGCAGGCTATTCAAGGTGAAGTGCAAATAAATAGGAAGATAGGATTTAAAGGGCGTAGAATTGATAAGTTTTTAGAGTGATAGACTAAATTCTTATAATTTGATTTATAGATAAGGAAAGGGTCACTAGTAGGGCCGACCATATCTACCCTTGGACATCTAGTAGTGTGAGCCTAGATTAACCCATTCTATTAACAATACATCCGAACCTGATTTGTAGATTAGCCAATGTTCTTTGCGCCTGGATCAAGGGGTAAAGAATAGGAATGCTTCTATTTGGCACAATAACATAAAATAGATTCTCCAACGAATATTAAATTAAAAATCTTGGATTAATTGAAAGGAAGAAAGTTGTTTGTTTTATATTGTTTTCACAAAATCATTTTCTTATTATTGTTTTTTTATGTGCATCTAGTAAATTAAAAGTAATTTATTGTTAGATTAAAATAAAAAAAGATTTTGAAATACAATATTTAAAAATTTATTACCCTTTTTCCTCGTGGGATCAATGATGGGGTCTTTGTTTCAAAGCCCTTTATTACTTGAAACGATACGTATACTTTCGTAGTACCCAAAAAGTATATAAAATATTTTCCTTTAAAATTATATTTTGCTATATAAACATATATTTAAAAAGTATGTATCACTAACGGCCTAGCATTCAGTAGCAATCAAGTTTTATTTAATGCTATTGCCATAAATTAAAATTTGGTACACATTTATATAGTAAGTTATTCCGGGTCAAGTGTTTCGCGCCTTTGCTAGAAATTAAATTTTCTAGCAGTGGTAACAAATTCTTGTATTTGGAAATACAAAAATCGGGTCAAGCATCAGACAGAAATTCCTTCTTTTCATAATATGTCAGACCATAGGGTATAATATTACTAATAATAAAGTTTACTTTGTTTGCATACCACAGAAAATGCAATTCTTTAACAGTGAAAAGTTTTTTATTAGGAAAATGTTCATTAATTTCTTCAATATCATAGAGAGATTTTTGAATTTCAAGCCTCGACAAATGATCAGCCATTTGATTATCAAACCCTTCCTATCTACTATCTCAAAATCAAATTCTTGCAAAAGAAGAATCCATCTTATCAGTCTCAGTTTTGCGTCATTTTTCTTCATTAAGTATTTAATAGCGAGAATGGTCGGTATGCCTGACACATTTAGTTCCAATTAAATATGATCGAAATTTATCAAAGGCAAATACTATAGCTAATAACTCTTTCTCAGTAGTGGTATAATTAATTTGAGCTTTGTTAAGAGTTTTACTATCATAATAAATTACTTTGAAAATTTTATCATATTTATGACCCAAAACAACACCATTAGCATAATCACTAGCATCACACATTAATTCAAAAGATTTTTCCCAATTTGGTGAGTTTATTACAGGTGCAGTGATTAATTTTTCTTTTAATGTTTCAAAGGCTTTGAGGCAATCATCATCAAAATTAAAAATTACATCCTTTTCCAGTAAACGACATAAAGGTTTTGTAATCTTTGAAAAGTCTTTGATGTAACGCCTGTAAAATCCAGCATGTCCTAAGAATCTTCTAATTCCCCTTACATTGGTTGGGCAAGGTAAATTAAATATAACTTGAATTTTTGCAGGATCTACCTCCAAACCTTTTTCTGAAATCCGATGTCCCAAAACAATTCCTCCTGCTACCATAAATTGGCATTTTTCCCAATTAAGGACCAAATTAGTTTCTTCACGAGCATTTTAGAACTTTATATAGATGTTCTAAACATGATTCAAATGAAATTCCAAACACTGAAAAGTCATCCATAAAAACTTCAATCACTTTTTCAATTAAATCACAAAAAATAGCCATCATACATCTCTGAAATGTAGTAGGGGCATTACATAAACCAAAGGGAATTCTTCTAAAAGCAAACATACCATAAGGACTGGAAAACGTAATTTTATCTTGATCCTCAGGAGCAATTTGAATTTTGTGGTAACCAATATATCCATCCAGAAAACAAAAGTATTTATGCCCAGCTAGTCTATCCAATATTTGATCTAGAAATGGGAGTGGAAAATGATATTTCCTTGTGGCAAGGTTTAAATTTCTATAATCAATGCATATTCACCACCCTGTAACTAGTCTTATTGGTATCATTTCATTCTTTTCATTAACAGTCACAGTTACTCCTCCTTTCTTAGGAATACAGTGAATAGGACTAACCCATGCACTATCTGAAATAGGGTAGATAATTCCAACATCCAACCACCTTAAAATTTTTTTTTCTTAACAACATCTTTCATGATAGGATTTAATCTCCTTTAGGGATTAGCCCAAAGTTTGTAATTATCTTCCATCAGAATTCTGTGCATACAAATTGAAGGACTGATTCCTTTAATATCAGCAATTCTCCATCTAAAGGCTTTCTTGTGCTTCTTCAAAATTTTTAGCAAACTCTCTTCTTCTTTTTCAGTTAATTGAGAGGAAATTATAACAGGCAAGGTTGAGGATTCACCTAAAAAACATACTTCAAATGATCGGGAAGCATTTTTAACTCGAAGTTCGGGAGGTTTTCAATTGATGTACCATAAGATTTATCTTTCTCAGTCATATCCAACACTTCAAAACTTTCACGAACATACTTTAAATCTTCCTCTTGAAAATCTTCAGAATCAAATCACTCCTCTTCTTGCGCCAAATTCATTTGAATTTCGATTTTTAACTGTGGCAGCTAAGCGCCGGCCCAGCGGCGCTTAGCCGCCAGTGCATTTTGATTTTTCATTTTTTTTGCTCCAAATTTGATCCAATTTTGCTCTTTTCATCATGACCATCCATTTTCATCATACCTGCAAGAAAAATACAAAATACCTTCCATTAAAGTGCAATATCATTAAAAATAGGTATAAAATGTGCATAAAATACTAAATATTATAGTTCTATCAGGGATCGATAACCAGGACTCCATTGGAGCCCTGTATTACTTGATACGATACATATACTTGCATTGATTGTTTGGATTTTACAAAATCATTATAAAAATATATAAATTTGAGTTCATCAATTCTTGTAATATAAAAGTCAGTAAATCATGCAGTCATAACTCATTCATGGACATTAAATTAATTCTCCACTTTATTGTAGAACACTTAGTCCTATCGGATTGAATGTTTCACAATGAGTCTTAATATTTAAATTGGCCAGATCGAAAAGTAAATGAATTACAATGTGAAAAATCATCATAATTTCTTAACATTTAAATGACGAATCAATTCTACGTCATTACTTCACTACATTTCATTGTAAGGAGAAAGAAAAAGACATCAACTCAGAATTCATGAGGAAGATACAACAAAACATGGATTATATATATATATAAGGAAATTCATACAAACTACAAGATGTAAATATAACTTATCTAAATTTCTTCCCTAAGCAAATCCCTTGAAATTCTTTTGAATTCTTTTCTCTCTTCATAACAATACTCAATTCCCTCTTTAGAATGGTAAGGAAGATGCAAACTCTTACTTTCCTCCTTCTCCTACACACTTTAGTGAAGAATCTCTTACAAGACAAGACTTCCACACACTTACACACTCACTCTCCAAAACCCTAACACTTTACTCACACCAAAATGAGTTCTCTCCGTCTCCTCTCTCTGATATTTGGCATCTAAATCTGTCTCAGATCCTTTAGAAACAAATTCCCCAAGAGTTTACTTAAGTAACCCTTCAAAAATTATCCAAATACATTGAATTTGGCCTCTACAGACTTAGGGAGCCGTCGACGCTGCTCCACCATAATATTTTCTGAACTCTCTGGATTTGGGTGTCGATAAGGACCATTCTGGCGCCGTCGGCGCATGTAGGCTGATTTTTCCATTTTGCCACTTTTTGCTCCAAATTAGACCATTTTTGCTTCCTTTTGCTCAAAACACCTAAAATCGTCATACCTGCAACAAAATATAAAAAATACCTTCTTTTAAAGTGTAATATTACCAAAAATGAGTACAATTAATATAGATGATAATATAACATACTTTTAGTGCATCACTAGTCAACACTCATCGTATTCTAATTTTACATAAATTTCTTTATTAAAAGAAATGGAACCTATGACAAAATAAGTCATTAAGTATAAAAACTATTGTCACTGGTTAACTCTCCAATGAGAAAAAAATTGATGACTATATACAACACAAAATCCTTAGTCTTGAACAGATATATTATCAAAAAAAATTTACTAGAAATCTTCATACAAACTAAACACGTAGTTAGCTCACAAATGAGATTTAATCTCATCCTAAGGAAATAAGGTATAGCTCAGTATGTTAAGCAATGAGCAAAAAACTATCTATTTTCTTTTTATTTTCATAGTTAACTTCAAATATATAAGAGAATCAATAAATTAAACGTGTAGCTCTAAATTAGCTTAGCAAGTTGCTCTATCAATTTGCCAATTCGACCTATTAACTTACTAGATCACCCTATCTGTTTACCTACCATGTTTTCCTGCTGATCTATTATATGGACTTTCCAGGTTGCCTTGTAAACCTCCCAAATTATTATATTAAGATGTCAGGTTGCTCTGTAGACTTTCCAAAATTGCTCTATCACTTATGCCCAACTAATTTGACTTGTCTAACTCCCCAATTGTTGAGTTGGAAAATGAAGGAGCTAACTAAACACCGTGTTGTGAATGCCAAGTTCCAAGAACCTAACACCAACACTCTTACATCTACAGAGAATGGACTAGCTTAGTTAAGATACAAGACATGACCTTATATACTTTTGCATACTTAGATGTATTTTTATTTATTTCTTCTCAAATCTTGTACTGAAGAAAATGACACACCAATGTCAATAAATAAATTCTTAAAACATTGGAGTGGGAACACATTTTTTGTGAGAGGAAATCTGTAGGTCACCTGAGGACCTTCCTTAGATGATCTTCTCCTCCACCCTCTCTCTCTATAACTCTCACTCTCTCTCTCTCTCACACACTCCCTATCTCTCTCACATTTCCCTCTCAATTCCTTCGTATTTGTAAGATTTGGATATAACTCATAAATAAATCATGATTCAATAATATATATAATCTAAATTTTATATCTTATAATATCAATACAATATGGTAACCAATTCAATAATTTAAATAATCTAAAATTTATATCATATATTATGAATACATTGTGATAACCAATTGTATGATTATTAGGCTCTTAAAATGAGCAAAAGAAAACATTTGCTAAAAAAAATTTCTTTTCATCAATATAACATTATTTTATTAAAGTGAGGGCTTTAAAAGCTCTAGTACAAATAAAAAAATGGAGACTTATAAATGAGGATAGCCACCTGTATAAAATAGAATACATATTGGGGACTTAATAAAACACACCAGAATATAGACCTAAATATAGGAGTGATGGCGATGAAATTATATGGATCGCATGTCGTCGACGTCAATTCCTGTATCATGTTAATGTCAAGGAGTCGCCACTCTCTTTCTCTATCTATCACCCTAATTCTTATTCTACTTAGACTTTTAGTCAGAAGTCTTTGGAGAAATTGAAGAAGGATTAATCATGATAGAGATTGAGAGAAAAAGGGATCGAATGATAATCTCATAGAATAAATCTTCGGATTGTTGTGATTGCTGAAGTTTTTCGTATAAGAAAATCACATGAAGATCTTGGGTAACAAGATAGATCTTATAGGTGAAATACCTATCCAGAGTTCTTTAATCTCATATAGAAGCGAGCTCCATAGATAATTACATCTGAGCGATTAATATTGCACTAGGAAAACTCCCGATTAAGGTTAACATTTATCCTCAAAAAAGTGTAATTGTTGTCGTGGCAGTGTGTTTTGTTTTGTAGTGTCGTTTTTGTCATTTTGTATATCATGTCATATGTCATGTCGGGATGTCGTAGTTTGTATGGCGTGTTATGTCATAATGTGATGTCGTAATTTCATGTCATTTTATGTCGTGTCTTAATATGAATCATAATGTCATGTCATTTTATGTGATGTAGTAATTTCATAACATGTCATGATTAGTATCTCAATTTGTCATGAAATATTTTATCTCCTATGTCGTTATTATGTCATGAGATACATTCAATGATGTCAAGAATATATCATTACTTATTTATTTTTGTTATTTTGTTTATGATTCCATTTTGTTTTAAATTTTGGTTTTGTCATGTCATTTTGTCATGTCATTAAATCATGTCATTTTATGTCATGTCTTAATGTGATGTCGTAATGTCATAATATGTCGTGATTAGTATCTCGATTTGTCATGAGATATTTTATTTCCTATGTCGTTATTATGTCATGAGATACCTTCAATGATGTCAAGAAGATATCAATACTTGTTTAATTTTTGATAATATTTTTATGATTCCCTTTTGTTCTAAATTTTAGTTTTTTTTCATGTCATTTTGTTATGTATTTGTTTTGGTTTAGTGTCATGTCATCATTTTATAGTGGTATAGAAATATCATCGTATGTTTTTGTTAATGTTGATGTTATGTCAATGTCAATGTTAATAATTTTCTCGTTTTATTTCAGATTTCGGGACTAACCTAAAAGTCTAGTTGTCTTTGTTGTCATGTCATTTTTATTTTGTTGTTTGTAGAAAGTTTAAGTTTTGTGGCTATCCTAAAGTTATGGTTTTGTTGTCAATGTTCCGTCTTCGACATCCTGCAAAACAGAGTTAGCACGCCCTATAACATGCAAAGAAAATCTAAACGAAACTTCATTTCCTCATCCTGCAAGGAAAATAAAGTTAGAAACAATGTCATATCAAGATATTTAGATTACCTGGTCAAAGTGTCTGTTGATCCAGAGTTGTCTGATGTCCGAGTTTAGTTGAAATGTCGATTTAGGTTTATGTCAGTTTATGTTTAAATTTTTATTTGTCTTGAATATTAATTTAGGTTGGATTGTCGATTTTTAAGTTTATGTCGAGTTAAGTTCAATGTGGGTCTAACTTTAAGAATTATGTCGTTTTATGTCGAGATATATTGAGTTTGGTTTGAAATGTCGATTAATGTCATTTAATGTCGGTGATTGTTTAATTTGGTTTGAAATGTCATTTAATGTCGGTGATTGTTTAATTTGGTTTGAAATGGCGATTAATGTCAGTTTGTGTTTGGGAATGTTGATTAATGTCAAATAATTTCATTTCAAATGTCAAATTTATTGAGTTTCGTTTGGAATATCGGATTTATGTCGGTTATGTCGATTTTTGTTTGAAACGTCAAATTTATGTCGATTATGTCGGTTTTGGTTTAAAATGTCGATTTTATGTCAGTTATGCTTGAAATGTCGAATTTATGTCGATTAATTGTTCGGAATGTCAAATTTATGTCGATTATGTCGATTTTGGTTTAAAATGTCAATTTTATGTCAGTTATGTTTGAAATGTCAAATTTATATCGATTATGTCGATTAATTGTTTGGAATGTCAAATTTATGTCGATTATGTCGATTTTGGTGTAGAATGTCGATTTTATGTCAGTTATGTTGATTTTGGTCTAAAATGTCAATTTTATGTCAGTTATGTTTGAAATGTCGAATTTCTGTCGGTTTTGTCTTTTTTTATTTGAAATATCAAATTCATGTCGATTATGTCGATTAATTGTTTGGAATATCAAATTTATGTTAATTTGAGTTCAATTTTGTCTATCATAAGGCTTATGTTGATTTAGAGTTAATTTTGTTGATTTAGATTCAATTTGGGTTGAAACTAAGATTTATGTCGATTTAGGTTCAATTAGGTTAAACCTAAAATTTATGTCGATTTAGGTTCGAATTTGGGTTGAACTACGAGGTTTATGTCGACTTTTGTACGTTTAAATTTGGTTTCAGGTTTTGATCTTGATTTGAGTTTAGTTATGGGTTTTATGTTGATTTGAGTTTGGTTAGGTTCATTTTCAATTGAACCTAAGATTTATGTCAAGTTGAATTGAGTTAGGTTCATTGTAAGTTGAACTCAAGGTTTAGATTTTGACTTAAGTTTAATATGAGTTGAACTTATGTTGGGTTTTAGTTTAGATTCAAGTTAGGTTGAACCTAAGGTTTAGGTTGGACTTAGGTTCATGTCATGTTAAACCTAAGTATAGTTTGACTTAAGTCTAATATGTGTTAGACTTAAGTTAGGTTTTTGGGTTAGGTTCATGTCAGGTTGAACCTAAGTATGGTTTGACTTAAGTATAATATGGGTTAGACTCAAGTTAGGTTTTTGGGTTAGGTTCATTTCAAATTGAACCTAAGTATGGTTTGACTTAAGTTTAATATGGGTTAGACTTAAGTTAGGTTTTTGGGTTAGGTTCATGTCAGGTTGAACCTAAGTTTGGTTTGACATAAGTCTAATATGGGTTAGAATTAAGTTAAATTTTGAGTTTAGGTTATGTTAGGTTCAATTCAGGTTGAGCCTAGACTTAAGGTCGACTTAAGTTCAATATAGGTTGAACTTAAGTTAAGTTTTGAGTTTAGGTTAAGTTAGGTTCAAGTCAGGTTGAACCTAGACTTAAGGTCGACTTAAGTTCAATATGGATTAAACTTAAGTTAAGGTTTTGAGTTTAGGTTAAGTTAGGTTCAAGTCAGGTTGAACCTAGACTTAAGATCGACTTAAGTTCAATATGGGTTGAACTTAAGTTAAGGTTTGACTTGGATTAAGTTAGGTTCTAGTTAGGTTGAACCTAGACTTAAAGTTGTCTTTAGTTTAATGTGGGTTAAGTTAAAATTTGATTTGAGTTTAAGTTAGGTTGAACTCAAGTTTAGTTCAGTTTAGGTTAGGTCCAATATGGGTTGAACCTAAGGTTTTAGGTTAAGTTAAGTTCGATGTGGGTTGAACCTAAAATTTAGGTTAACTTGTGTTCAAGTTAGGTTGGACTCAAGTTAGGTTATGTTTAGGTTAGGTTCGATGTGGGTTGAACCTAAGGTTTAGGTTAACTTGAGTTCGAATTAGATTGGACTCAAGTTAGGTTAGGTTTAAGTTAGGTTCGATGTGGGTTGAACCTAAGGTTTAGGTTAACTTGAGTTCGAGTTAGATTGGACTCGAAGTTAGGTTAGGTTTAAGTTAGGTTCAATGTGGGTTGAACCTGAGGTTTAGGTTAACTTGAGTTCGAGTTAGATTGGACTCGAGTTAGTTTAGGTTTAGGTTAGGATCAATGTGGGTTGAACATAAGGTTTAGGTTAACTTGAGTTCGAGTTAGATTGGACTCGAGTTAGGTTAGGTTTAAGTTAGGTTCGATGTGGGTTGAACCTAAGGTTTAGGTTAACTTGAGTTCAAGTTAGATTGGACTCAAGTTAGGTTAGGTTTAAGTTAGGTTCAATGTGGGTTGAACCTAAGGTTTAGGTTAACTTGAGTTCAAGTTAGATTGGACTTAAGTTAGGTTAGGTTTAAGTTAGGTTCAATGTGGGTTGAGCCTAAGGTTTAGGTTAACTTGAGTTCAAGTTAGATTGGAGTCAAGTTAGGTTAGGTTTAAGTTAGGTTCAATGTGGGTTGAACCTAAGGTTTAGGTTAACTTGAATTCAAGTTAGATTGAACTCAAGTTAGGTTAGGTTTAGGTTAGGTTCAATGTGGGTTGAACCTAAGCATGGTTTGACTCAAGTCTAATATGGGTTAGACTGAAGTTAAGTTTAGCTTTATACATAGGCTCATGTCTGGTTGAACCTAAATATGGTACGTCTTAAGTCTAATATGGGTTAGACTTAAGTTAGGTTTAGGTTTAAACTTAGGTTCATGTCAGGTTAAACCTAAGGTTTATGTCTTGGTTTAGGTCAAACTTAAGTTCATGTCCGGTTGAACCTAAGTATGATTTGACTTAAGTCTAATGTGGGTTAGACTTAAGTTAGTTTTGTGTTAAACTTAGGTTCACGTCAGGTTGAACCTAAGTATGGTTTGACATAAATTTAATATGGGTTGGACTTAAGTTAGGTTTGGGTTAGACTTAGGTTCATGTCAGGTTGAACCTAAGTATGGTTTGACTTAAGTCTAATATGGGTTAGATTTAGGTTTCAGTTAGACTTAGTTCATGTCAGGTTGAACCTAAGTATGGTTTGACTTAAGTCTAATATGAGTTAGACTTAATTTAGGTTTGGGTTAGACTTAGGTTCATGTCAGGTTGAACCTAAGTTTGGTTTGACTTAAGTCTAATATGGGTTAGACTTAAGTTAGGTTTGGGTTAGACCTAGGTTCATGTTAGGTTGAACCTAAGTATGGTTTGACTTAAGTCTAATATGAGTTAGACTTAAGTTAGATTTGGGTTAGACTTAGGTTCATGTCAGGTTGAACCTAAGTTTGGTTTGACTTAAGTCTAATATGGGTTAGACTTAAGTTAGGTTTGGGTTAGACCTAGGTTCATGTCAGGTTGAACCTAAGTATGGTTTGACTTAAGTCTAATATGGGTTAGACTTAAGTTAGGTTTGGGTTAGACATAGGTTCATGTCAGGTTGAACCTGAGTATGGTTAGACTTTAGTCTAATATGAGTTAGACTTAAGTTAGGTTTGGGCTTGATTAAACCTTAATTGGTTAAGGTTTAATAGGTTTGATTAAGTCTAATTTGGTAGACTTAATTAAGGTTTAGGTTTGATTGACCTTAGTTAATTAAGGTTTAATAAATTAATTAATTCTAATGTGATAGACTTAATTAAGGTTTAAGTTTGACTTAGATTGAAGTTGGGTTGATCCTAAGCATAGGTTAAGGTTAGGTTCATGTATATTGAACTTAAATGGTTTAACTTAGGTTTAAATTGGGTTGAACCTAAGTATAGAACAAGGTTAGGTTCATGTATGTTGAACCTAAGGTTTGAGTTTGACTTAGGTTTAACTTGGGTTGAACCTAAGTATAAGTTAAGGTTAGGTTCATGTATGTTGAACCTAATGTTTGATGTTTGACTTAAGTTCAAGTTGGGTTTGAACCTAAGTATAGGTTGAACTTGGGTTCGTGTTGTGTTGAACCTAAGTTAAAAGTTGAACTTGGGTTCATGTTGTGTTGAACCTAAGATAAAAGTTGAACTTGGGTTCATGTTGTGTTGAACCTAAGTTAAGTTTATTTTGGGTTTGAGTTTGATTAAACCTTAATTGGTTAAGGTTTAATAGATTAATTAAGTCTAATATGGTAGACTTAATTAGAGTTTATGTTTGATTAAGTCTAATTTAGTTAAGACTTAATGATTTAATTAGGTCTAATGGGTTAGACCTAATTAGGGTTTAGGTTTGATTAAATCAAATTTAGTTAAGATTTAATGCTTTAATGAGGTCTAATGGGTTAGACCTAATTAGGTTTTAGGTTTGATTAAGTCTAATTTAATTAAGACTTAATGGTTTAATTAGGTCTAATGGGTTAGACCTAATTAGGGTTTAGGTTTGATTAAACCTTAGTTAGCTAAGGTTTAATGGTTTAATTAGGTCTAATGGATTAGACCTAATTAGGGTATGTGTTTGATTAAACCTTAGTTAGTTAAGGTTTAATGGTTTAATCAGGTCAAATGAGTTGGACCTAATTAGGGTTTCTGTTTGATTAAACCTTAGATAGTTAAGGTTTAATATTTTAATTAGGTCTAATGGGTTAGACCTAATTAGGGTTTATGTTTGATTAAACCTTAGTTAGTTAAGGTTTAATGGTTTAATTAGGTCTAATGGGTTAGACCTAATTGGGGTTTGTGTTTGATTAAACCTAATGTTTAAGGAGGTTAATTCAGTTTAATATGTCTTTAAACTTAATTAAAGGTTTGATTTGCATTAAAACTATTTTAGTTAAGGTTTAATGGGTTAATTGAGTTTAATATGTCCTTAAACTTAATTAAAGATTTGATTTTGGTCAATTAAGTCTAATATGTCCTTAAACTTAATTAAAGAGTTTGATTTTTGTATTAAACCTAACTTAGGTAAGGTTTAATGGGTTAATTAAGTTTAATATGTCCTTAAACTTAATTAGATATTTGATTTTGGTTAATTAAATTTAATATGTCCTTAAACTTAATTAAAGGGCTTGATTTTGATTAGTTAAGTTTAATATGTCCTTAAACTTAATTAAAAGGTTTGATTTTGATTAATTAAGTCTAATATGTTCTTAAACTTAATTAAAGAGTTTGATTTTGATTAATTAAGTCTAATATGTCCTTAAACATAATTAAAGAGTTTTATTTTGGTTAATTAAGTTTAATATGTCCTTAAACCTAATTAAAAGGTTTGATTTTTATCTTAAACCCTAATTTAGATAAGGTTTAATGGGTTAATTAAGTTTAATATGTCCTTAAACTTAATTAAAATGTTTGATTTTGATTAATTACGTCTAATATGTCCTTAAACTTAATTAAAGGGTTTGATTTTTGTATTAAACCTATTTTAGGTAAGGTTTAATGGGTCAATTAAGTTTAATATGTCCTTAAACTTAATTAAAGATTTTTATTTTGTCTTAAACCCTAAGGTTTAACGGATTAGCTAGGTTTAAGTTGTCTTTAAGCATAATTATTATTTGATTTGAGTTGGATTCATCACTTGCTTAATCCATGAAAAGATGGATTAAATATGTGAAGAGAAGGTTTTGAATTATTAATTTTAAAATTAATAAATCTTAACCTTATTTCAAAATGTCTTTTAGATTATTTTGATGACTTGAGAATTGTTGCTTTAGGATTGTTGTCTGTTATCCTAATGTTCTCAATCATATTGCATTTAAATTTCCAATTTTTCCAAATTTTATAATTATTTTTGAAAATAATTGCAAAATATCATGGAAATTAGAAAATCATATCTTAGAGAGCTATCCTAGCATTAAAAAAATTAGAAGATGTGCCTAAGGACATAAAGGTAATTCCCTAAAAATTTCATATTTTTCTGACTTCTAAATAGTTTTTAATAATTAAAATACTCCAGAGAGTATTTAATTAATTAAAAATTAAATACTGAAAATAAAATTATGATTTTAGTCTCATAATTTTCTCCTCTTCAAGAGCTTTCCAGAGGTATTTTTATTTTATTTTTGGGACATCATGATCAAAAGATATGGAATTTTGAAGTTTTTAAGGTTTTTCTGAATTAATTTAACCCATAAAATTCGACAGCGCGACACGTGTCCTCGTACCATCAAAGGAGCGGGAGGATCCGGTGCGCGACGCAGAACAGCGGACACAGGATCATTAGATCAGCACCGTCCGTTCCAAAACACGGGAACGGACAGCGGACATAAATCCCCCAGAAATTCAAAAATATTCGAACCGTTCAACTTCAGAACTCAATATCTCACTCGTTTCTCAACGAAATTGAGTGATTTTTTTTTAAAATGATCGTCTCGATGAGAAGCACCCATCCATACGGTGATGCATGGGTTTTGAGCTGATTGGTTTTATGATTAATCAAATTCAAATTTTAATTAAAAACAAAATTCATACCTTTGATTATCAAGCTTCTGGACTTAATTGGCTTAGTTTGGCAGCTTCTTGCGGTCCTAGTGAAGCTTTTCCACCCTTCAATTTGGATCCAGATCGATTTGGTATAGGTGCTAGACCTAAGGTGGCTAATTTGAAATTTGGGCTCGGTTTGATCAAATTGGCTCGATCAGATGACCAATTTGGTCAAACCTTGGTTGGATCTTACTATTTGTGTCATAAGCAAGATTTTTCATGTTGAGGGTCAGAGGATTTGAGCAAGGTATGGGCCTCTATTTCCTCTTCTCTCCTCTTGGATATTTTGGCCGGGGGGGGGGGTATTTATAGCCATGAATGGCTAGGATTAACCTTGGTTGGCTTGGATTTGACCATGGTATAGTTAGGGTTGTAGAGTACAACCTCCCGCATGTAAACCAACCTTCACCTTTTCTTCCTCCATGAGAATTTTGCCACTTAAGCAAGTGCACATTTCATGGTAATTTTGGCTTAAATCTTGTCATGATGGATTTTAGCCTCTTTGTTTCCATTCCATTGGCTATGTGGGAGGTTCATGGTGACTCAAATGGTTGAGACCCTCTCCTTGCAACACCTCATTTACCATTTCATGAGGTGGTGACACATTAGCCCCTCTCTTAATATTTTCATGAAATATTATGATGGTTTTAACCATGGTGTGAAGGATGGTTAAAGCTTTGTCTCCTCACTATTGGATGGCTAGGGAGGTGGCTAAACTAACCTCACCATGGCAAGACACCTCACACTTTAAATTACCATGGTTTTGCCACCTAATTTTTTATGTCATGATGGCCTTTACCATGGTTAAATGTGAGTGATTTATGAATTGATTTTTCTTTAATGGATCATGTGTGATGTCATAAAAGAGTTTTAGAATTTTTAGAAAATCATATGTGATAGGTTTTAAAAAATTCCATTTAATGCCCTCTTCATTTTAATTTCCATATTTAATTAATTATGTCATTAATTAAATATTGAAAATTATTTTATTAATAAATAATTAATTGAAAATAATTCTAAATTAATTATTTGATTAATATCCATGTCATTAAAATTGATTTTTGTCTCTTTTCATGACTTTTCAATTTAATTTTCATTTTAATCAATTTTTCATTAATTAAAATATGAAAATTAAATTATTGTTCAATTAATTAATTAAAAAAAATTTTGGAATCAATTATTTGATTAAGTCCATTATTTTTAATCAATTTGTGGATTTTGAGATTTTATGGCTTTTAAATTTAATTTTTCATTTTAATTAATTTTGTCATTAATTAAAATTTGAAAATTAATTCATTAGTCAATTAATTAACCAAAATAATTTTGAGATCAATTATTTGATTAATTTTATCATTTTAATTTTTATTTTAATTAATCATGGAATTTCATCAATTAAAATATTAAAAATTAAATTATTAGTCAATTTAATTAATCAAAATAATTTTTTAAACTAATTTGATTAATTTTTTGTCATTGTGGGGTTTTAAACATGTTATTAGTTGTTTGATAAAAAAATTGAACATTTTAACGAAAATTGACTTTTTAGGTTATGTGGGTGACCTATGGGGTCAACAGGGTTGGTCATTGGGTCTGGTTTGACCATTTTAACCAAAGTTGACTTTTTAGGTCAAAGGGTTGACCAATGGGGTTAACTGGGTTGGTCATTGGGTTTGGTTTGACCATTTTGACTAAAGTTGATTTTTTAGGTTAAAAGTTTGACCTATGGGGTCAACAGGGTTGGTCATTGGGTCTGGTTTGACCATTTTAACCAAAGTTGACTTTTTAGGTCAAAAGATTAACCTATGGGGTCAACTGGGTTGGTCATTGGGTTTGGTTTGACCATTTTGACCAATGTTGACTTTTTAGGTCAATAGGTTGACCTATGGGGTCAACAGGGTTGGTCATTGGGTCTAGTTTGACCAAAGTTGACTTTTTATGTCAAAAGCTTGACCTATGGGGTCAACAGGGTTGGCCGTTGGGTATGGTTTGACCATTTTGACCAAAGTTGACTTTTTAGGTCAAAAGGTTGACCTATCGGGTCAACAAGGTTGGTCATTGGGTCTGGTTTGACCATTTTGACCAATGTTGACTTTTTAAGTCAAAAGGAATTGACTCATTATAAATGAGGTCAACAAAAGGGCCCCCAATATGTGTAGAATACTATAAAAGTATTCTGCACATATTGGCGTTGACCGAAGTGATCTAAGAGATGTCCCATAAAAATCAGGAAAGAGTGGGTATCATACTGCTGCTAGAGGATGTTAGATGTCTTTTTTGTCGGTTCTTAGAAGGAATATTCTTCTTGTGTCTGAAAAGGAATTTATCTGGAGAGAAAATGGATGTCATTTTTCATTTCTCAAAATGTCAATGTTGCTATTTTGTTAAAGGAATGCCATGATTTCCGTGTCAGGAAAGGACTTATATCCCATAACTGGAGAGAGAAAATAGACGTCATTTTCTATTTTTCTCAAAATGTCGATGTCGAGATTTGGTTAGAGGAAAGCCATGATTTTCGTGTCGGGAAAGGACTTACATCCAATAACCGGAGAGAGAAAATAGATGTCATTTTCTATTTTCCTCAAAATATCAATGTCAAGACTTGGTTAGAGGAAAGCCATGATTTCCATGTCAAGAAAGGACTTACATCCAATAACCGGAGAGAGAAAATAGATGTCATTTTCTATTTTTCTCAAAATGTCAATGTTAAGATTTGGTTAGAGGAAAGCCATGATTTCCGTGTTAGGAAAAGGCTTACATCCAATAACCAGAGAGAGAAAATAGATATCATTTTCTATTTTCCTCAAAATGTCAATGTCAAGATTTGTTTAGAGGAAAGCCATGATTTCCGTGTCAGGAAAGGACTTACATCCAATAACCGGAGAGAGAAAATATATATCATTTTCTTCTATTTTCCTCAAAATGTCAATGTCAAGATTTGCTTAGAGGAAAGCCATGATTTCCGTGTCAGGAAAGGACTTACATCCAATAACCGGAGAGAGAAAATAGATGTCATTTTCTATTTTCCTCAAAATGTCAATGTCAAGATTTGGTTAGAGGAAAGCCATGATTTTCGTGTCAAGAAAGGACTTACATCCAATAACCGGAGAGAGAAAATAGATGCATATTCCATTTCTCAAGATGTCGAATGTCGATGTCGTGATAAAAGAATGCCATTTCTGTGTCAGGAAAGGACTTACTTCCAATAGCAAAAGGAGAGGATGAGTGTCAAACGTTAATATGTCAAATGTCGCAATGTCGATATGTCATAAGTCGATGATAATTATTGATATATCAAAGGTCAAAATATAGATGTGTCAAATGTTGATAACGATTGTTGATATGTTGAAATGTTGATATGTTAAATGTCAAAAGATCGATATCTTAAATTTGGATAACAATTGACGATATGTCAAATGTCGAAAGGTCAATATATTAAAGGTCGCTAAGTATTGTCAAAGGTCAAAATGTCGATGTGTCAAGTGTTTATGATTGTTGATATGTTGAAATGTTGCTATGTCAAATGTTGAAAGATCGATATCTCAAATATCGATAACAATTGTCAATATGTCAAATGTTGAAAGGTCAATATGTCAAATGTTGCTAACAATTGTCGATATGTCAAATGTCGAAAGGTCAAATGTCGAAAGATGTTGATAGGTCAAATGTCAAAATATCGATATGTCAAATGTCAGAATGTCTGTCAAATGTGGTGATGTTAAATTATGGGAATGTCATAATTTCCATGGCAGGAAAAGGACTTTCATCCGAAAGTTATAAAGAGAAAATGGATGTCGTATTCCATTTCTCAAAAATGTCAAATGTCAATGTCGAGTTATAGGAATGCCATAACTTCCGTGTCAGGAAAGGACTTACATCCGATAACTGGGAAGAGAAAATGGATGTCATGTTCCATTTCTTGAAAATGTCAAATATCGATGTCGAGTTATAGGAATGCCATAACTTCCATGTCAGGAAAGGTCTTATATCCATTAACTATAAAGAGAGAGTGGCAAACTCAGAATGAAGAGTGTATCCGCTGCTGATTTGATCTTTACAGTTCGAAAGATGTTAATCATCACAATTTTTTTATTAAGTCATTTTTTAATTCAAAGTCCTTATTTTGGCATTTTGGAACTTTCAATGTACTGTAGACAATTGAGGAAAGAGAGAAAATGACATATTAAACTTTCTCAGAAAAAGTGTCAATGTCAAAATGTCAATTTTGGAATAGGAATGCGTATGAGACTTATATCCTATCCAAAGAAAGTTTGTTAAAGGAAAGCCAATGTCTGATAGTCTTACATCCAATAGCAAGAAGGAGAGTAGATGTCATCTTCCATTTAAGGAGGTCTTATACTATCTCTTAGAAAGGTCATTGTCAAATGTCAACTTTGGAATAGGAATGCATATGAGACTTACATCCTATCCAAAGAAACGTTGCTAAAGGAAAGCCAATGTCATGATGGTCTTATGTCCAATGGCGAGAAAGAGAGTAGATGCCATTTTCCCTTTAAGGAGGTCTTACACTATCTCTTAGAAATGTCGACTTCATTTACTTTTGTCTTGATTGTTTGTTTCCCAATTTACAAAACAAGTCATTCATTTTTGTTTATGTCACATCTTTTTCAAATACTTTCCATTGATTGGGTGTATTATGTCTTCTTGATAGTCTACCAACCGATGAGGATTTCCCCAAATGTGTCTTCTTAACAAGCATATGGGCCCTCGCATGAGGATAGGTGTTTGAAGTACTAAATCCAAATCACGATCCGAGTGTCCTAGAGTGAACCAATTTATCATGGGCCCATACAATGCTTGTCAGTCATGTAGGTTCATAAAGCTTCCATTAATCACCAATTCTATAAAGATCATTCAGATTGTCTTTCAAAAATCACATTAACATTTCCAAATTGGTATTGGGGTTGGATCTTTGGAAAATTATGACTTCAGAGTATAATTTCCATTAATCTCCAATAACAAAGCCATTTACCTTAGTTCTTTCTTTCTGGGCCTTAGGATTTTTTTTTCAAAATTTTGATTATGTGAACAAAATATCTTTTATCTTCTAAAGATATGTCTGAACAAATTAATAGTCAACCAAAAGATGAGATCACTTAATTCTTTCCTGAATATAATATCAGAAGAATTTTCTTAAGACGTTTTTCAAGATTTATCAATTAGGGGAGAATTTAGACACCAATTTTTAATTTTATGCTCACCTCAAGCTTCTTCTCAGAGAATTACTATATCTGATGGAGCATGTTAAAGATTTTGAAAGTTTGAATTGAGACACCAATTTTGATTTTGTGCCCACCTCAAGCTTCTTTTTAGAAACTTTCTTTCTTTCTTTTTTTTTTGGTAGGGCACACTTTAATGATTTTGAATGCCTGAACTCAAACACCAATTTTTGATTTTATGCTCACCTCAAGCTTCTTCTTAGAGAATTACTATATCTGGTGGAGCATATTTTAATGATTTTGAATGTCCAAACTCCCTAATTCATAGTTCTTAAATATTTCTTAAGATGAATTCTGGGATATTATACCTATTCAGAAGTCAGCACCCAATCACATGGCAGAAGATTAAGAGGTTCATGACATCTTTAGTCAATTACTTGCATTTTGATCACAATATTTTATTTTTCATTTAGGACTGATCCATGAAGAAAAATACATATTTTTATGCCTTGATTTTTATCAATTTTTAAGGATATTATGCTTTAATGAAAGGTATTTTTGTGTTTTTAGATGTAGGTGATGTAAAAAGGTCTAGAAAATGAAAAGGAGCAAAAGGGAGCAAACATGGAGCAAAATATAAAAAGAAGAAAAAAATATGGCCTGGCGACTAGGCGCCAGAAACTGGCTCCTAAGCGCCAGACTTGATACAGAAACTGTCAAGTTTTTGACAACTTTTGGACTGTTATTTTGATGAAGTGAGCAGTTATTGGACATTCTAGAAGACTGGCAGTTGTTCCTTGATAATAGAAAATGTTATACATTGCATTTGGATGCTCCAAAATGGTTTTAAATAGGAAGAGGTGCAAGCCTAAGCGAAGAGGTGCGAAGAATTGGACGCAGTGTCCTAGACCGACCTTCTAGAAGATTCATTGAATTTGGACATGTTTTGAAGAGGTGCCTCAAGGCAACCCTTGGAGCCTATAAATAAAAGTCCACTCCTTCAAAGAAAATTGCCCCCCATTCGCCCCACCCCCTCTAGCCTCCTTAGAGAGAGAAATCTCATTAGAGAGAGAGAGTCTAGATAATTAGAGAGAGAAATTGAGGGCCACTTTTGTTTAGTTTAGTGAGTTTACTTTCAAGTTGTAGCATCTGGAGTTCATTACACTGTGGTGTCAGGAGTAAGAAGATCTATAGAAGGAATATTTGAGATAAGTATTTTTATATTTGATTCAAAGTTTATTTATTATGTTTTGCAGTTTATTTTCAATGTGTTCTGAGTAGTTAGTTTACTTTCTTCCTTCAATCATGAAATGATAGATAAGATAATATAAAGATTCGACGGAGAATTAAAATTCAAAATATTTTCAAAAAACATTGTGATGACATTAATACCTGATCTTACTTTACTTTTTAAAATGGTCATTTAAATTGTTAAAACCTGTTGAAGAGTTTTGAAACCTTGAAGGAGAATAACTCTTAACTTGTAAATATCACATGAATCCATGGGTAGTCGAAGGCCATGCGCGGGCTATTCAAGGTGAAGTGCAAATAAATAGGAAGATAAGATTTAAAGGGCGTAGAATTGATAAGTTTTTAGAGTGACAGGCTAAATTCTTATAATTTGATTTATAGATCGAGGAATGGGTCACTAGTAGGGCCGACCATAGCCACCCTTGGACATCTAGAAGTGAGAGTCTAGATTAACCCATTACTACTAACAATACATCCGGACCTGATCTGTAAATTAGTCAATATTTGTTGCGCCTGATCAAAGGGTAAAGAATATGAATGCTTCTATTTGGCACAATACCATAAATCAAATTCTCCAACGAATATTAAATTATCTTAAAAATCTTGGATTAATTGAAGGAAAGAAAGTTGTTATTTTATATAGTTTTCATAAATCATTCTCTTAGTATTGTTTTCTTTAATTACATCTAGTAAATTAATAGTAATTTATAGTTAATTTAAAGGATAAAAAGATATTTTTAAAATATAATATTTAGAAAATTTATTTCTATAATTTTTCCCCGTAGGATCGATACTTGGGTTATAATAGAAAACCCTATATTACTTGAACGATACGTATACTTGCGTAGTACCCCTAGTGTGTAAAGTAATTTCTAAAATTTACAATATTTTGATTTATACACTTGTCGCTTATTATAAATTGGGTCTAGCTTTGGCCATCTTTTGGAATCATATATTACTGCGTTACTTGCGGTCGGGTCAAGTTTTTGCGCCGTTGCTTGAAAGAAAGAAATAAAATAGCTATAAATTTCTGTAAAAAATATTATATTTCTAAAAATATAAAAATATAAAATATAAAAAATTGTATTTTATTCCTTGTTTTATTCGAAGATTTGGTTCTGAAGGATTAATACCTTTAGATTCTGAATTAGAAAGAACAATTAGAAAAATTAAAAAATTTCAAGAAATGGCTACTTTACAAAATCCAATTGAACTTAATGATCAAAATGTTTATAAACCATTAAGGGATTATGCTAACCCTACAGTTGATGAACTTCATAGTAGTATTCAAATACCAACTGTAGATGCTAATTCTTTTGAACTTAAATCGTATATTATTTAAATGGTACAAAACAATCAATTTGGTGGAACACCAAATGAGGATCCAAATTTACATCTTGTTAACTTTTTAGAACTTTGTGCTACCTTTAAATATAACAATGTTTCTGATGATGCTATTAGACTTAGACTCTTTCCTTTTTCTTTAAGAGATAAAGTAAAGATGTGGTTAAACTCATTATGACTGGTTATATTAAAACATGGACTGAAATAATACAAAAATTCCTTGCTAAATATTTTCCTCCTTCTAAAACTGCTAAATTAAGAAACGATATTACTTCGTTTAGTCAACTTATCGGGGAGATAATATATGAAACTTGGGAAAGACTTAAAGAACTATTAAAAAAATGTCCTCATCATGCTTTACCTGATTGGTTAATTATTCAAAAATTTTATAATGGATTAATTGGATCTTTAAAATCAATTATTGAAGCTGCTGCTGGAGGTTCTTTAATGGCTAAATCGTTTGAAGAAGCTTAAACTTTAATTGAAGAAATGGCTAATAATAATTTTCAATGGCCTTCCGAAAGGATTAATCCTAAAAAGATGGCAAGTATTCACAATAATGAAGCCTTTTCTATTTTAGCTTCACAAGTAGCAGCAATGTTTAAGAAATTAGATAGTTTTGCAATTAATATTTCGCAAAATAAATCTGCTAATATTGAAGATTCTTAAACTATTGAAACTTTACAAGCTATTGCAAGTAAAAATAATCCTTATTCAAATTATTATAATCCTGGGTGGAAAAATCATCCTAATTTTAACTGAAATAATTCACAACAACAATGGGGAAATAATCAATCTCATCCCACTGGAAATTGGAATAATCAAGTTAATCCAAATTTTAAACCTCCTGGATTTAAAAAGCAACCGAAAAAGTTATCAATAGAAGAATTAATATTATA
The DNA here is from genome assembly GCA_022702705.1 of Papilionanthe hookeriana x Papilionanthe teres. Taxonomy (NCBI): domain Eukaryota; kingdom Viridiplantae; phylum Streptophyta; class Magnoliopsida; order Asparagales; family Orchidaceae; genus Papilionanthe; species Papilionanthe hookeriana x Papilionanthe teres. The sequence continues at coordinate 120,724,096 of CM040423.1, read as the reverse complement.
AATGAATAATCAATTACAAAATCAAAATACTGCTATTCGTAATATTGAAAATTAAATGGGGCAAATTGCTACTTTAATTAATAACAGACATGTAGGAACACTTCCTAGTAATGTTGAAATTAATCTAAAGGAAGCTGAAAAGAACATGAACAAGCTAAAGCACATGCAACTTAGAAGTGGAAAGGAATTAAAAGAAAGAATACAAAATGAAATTAAAAAAGAGATTGAGGTTGAAGAGATTGAAAAACCTAAAGAAACTTTCTCTCCTAGTCAAGATCAGACTGTTATACCTGTTAATGTGGAATTTGGAAAACCACCATCACCTTTTCCTCAAAGACTTAAACAACAGAAACTTGATCATCAATTTTCTAAGTTCTTTAAAATTTTTAAGAAACTTACTATTAATCTACCTTTTGCTAAAGCTTTGGAACAAATGCCAACTTATGCAAAATTTATGAAGGATATTTTAAGCAAAAAAATGAAAAATTTAAAGCTTTTGAAACTGTTGCACTAAGTGAAGAATGCAGTGCAATAATTCAAAAGAAATTACCTGAAAAGCTTAAGGATCCTGGAAGTTTCACTATACCCTGTGCTGTTGGAGAAAAATTTTGTGGAAAAGCTTTATGTGATTTAGGGGCAAGTATTAATCTCATGCCATTTTCTATCTTTCAAAGATTAGGTTTAGGAGATCTTACTCCCACCACTGTAACCCTTCAGTTAGCTGATAGATCTATCACATATCCTAAAGGAGTTATAGAGGATGTACTTGTTAAAGTGGATAAATTTATCTTCCCTGTAGATTTCATAGTACTTGATATGGAAGAAGATAAATAGATACCTATTATTTTAGGGAGACCTTTTCTAGCTACCGGACGAGCTATGATTGATGTGCAGAAGGAGAACTAACCATGAGAGTTAATGATCAAGAAATCAAATTCAATGTTCTTAAATCAATGAAGTACCTTGATAAAGAGAAATGTTATCGAATGGATATAATTGATTATTTCATTGAAAAAAATTATCAAGAAAAATGTAAAGTCATTTCTGAAGAAAAATTTGAATTTTTAACAGATGAAGATGAAGTTGTAGTAGAAGAAGAGACTTATTTTATAAAAGATAATTGGGAAAATTTAGACATAACTCAAAATTATATACTTTTACCATCAATAGAAAAATCCCCTGAACTGGAATTAAAAATGTTACCTTCCCATTTAAAATATGCGTTTCTTGGAAATTCGTTAACTTTACCTGTTATTATTTCTTCTGAACTTAGTATAGATCAAGAAGAAAAACTAATAGATGTGTTAAAGAATTATAAGAAAGCTTTTGGTTGGACTATTGCTGATATAAGAGGAATAAGCCCTTCCATTTGCATGCGTAGAATCTTAATGGAAGAAAATTTTAAACCAACTATAGAATCACAAAGACGATTAAATCCTATCATGAAAGAGGTTGTTAAAAAAGAAATTATTAAATGGTTAGATGCTGGTATTATTTATCCTATTTTGGATAGTCAACGGGTAAGTCATATTCATTGTGTTCCGAAGAAAGGAGGAGTAACTGTCATTGTTAATGATAAAAATGAACTTGTCCCTACAAGATAAGTTATTGGATGGTGAATTTGTATTGACTATAGGAAATTAAATAAAGCCACTAGAAAGAATCATTTTCCTTTACCTTTCTTGGATCAAATGCTTGATAAACTAGTTGGACACTCATATTTCTGTTTCCTGGATGGATATTCTGGTTATCATCAATTACTTATTGCTCCTGAGGACCAAGAAAAGACAACATTTACAAGTCCTTATGGAACATTTGCTTTTAGAAGAATGCCTTTTGGTTTATGTAATGCACCTGCAACTTTTCAAAGATGTATGATATCAATATTTTGTGATTTGATTGACAAAGGAATTGAAATATTCATGGACGATTTTTCAGTCTTTGAACTTCTTTTGAATCTTGTTTGGAAAACATTTCCAAAGTTTTGAAAAGATGTGAAGAAACAAATTTAGTTATTAACTGGGAAAATGTCAATTCATGGTCACAGAAGGCATTGTACTTAGTCACAAAGTATCACAAAAAGGGATGGAAGTTAATCAAGTAAAAGTAAAAATTATTGCTGAATTGCAACCACCTACTACTGTTATTGATGTGAGAAGTTTTCTAGGTCATGCTGGATTTTATAGAAGATACATAAAGGATTTTTCTAAAATTGCTAAACCTCTTTGTCATTTATTAGAAAAAGATGTAAAATTTGAATTTAATAAAGAATGTATTAATGCTTTTAATATTCTTAAAGAAAAATTAATATCTGCACCTATCATTGTTGCACCTAATTGGGAGAAATCTTTTGAATTAATGTGTGAAGCAAGTGATTTTGCAATTGGAGCTGTATTAGGACAAAAATATGAGAAAATTTTCAAAGTTGTTTATTATGCTAGTAAAACTCTCACTGAAACACAAAGAAATTACACTACCACTGAGAAAGAGCTTCTAGTTATAGTATATGCCTTTGATAAATTTAGACCTTATCTTCTTGGTACTAAATGCATAGTTCATACTGATCATTTTGCTATTAAATATCTATTATCTAAGAAGGATTCTAAACCTAGACTGATAAGATGGGTTTTACTTCTACAAGAATTTGATTTTCAAATAGTAGATAGAAAAGGAGCGAAAACCAAATTGTCGATCATTTGTCTAGAATTAAAAATGATATTATTTCGGAAGATAATATAAATGAGAAATTTCCCGATGAATCTTTATATGCTATTCAAGAATATAAAACACATTGGTATGCTGATATTGTTAATTATTTAGTTAGCAATATTTTGCCTTATGACTTGGATAACAAATTTATTAAGAAATTTAAATATGATGCTAAATCTTATATCTGAGAAGAACCTCATTTATTTAAAATTGGAAAAGATTCTATGATTCGAAGATGTGTACCTTATGAAAAAACTTTTGCTATTATTCAAAAATGTCATGATTCCGATTTTGGAGGACACTTTGGAATAGATAAAACTGCATTTAAAATTTTAAATTCTAGATTTTATTGGCCTACCTTATTTAATGATGTGAGACATTATGTGAAAACATGTGATCGATGTCAAAGGTTGGGAAATATATCTAGGAAGAATGAAATGTCTTTAAACTATATATTGGAAGTTGAAATTTTTGATATATGGGGTTTAGACTTTATGGGACAATTTGTTCCATCATTTGGAAAAAAAATATATTTTATTAGCGATTGATTATGTTTCAAAGTGGATTGAAGGCTCATTGCTTTACCAAGCTTGTGATTCCAAAAGTGTTTCTAAATTTTTAAAGAAAATGATATTTTCAAGATTTCAAATGCCTAAGGTAATTATCACGAATGGTGGATGTCTTTTTAGGAATATAAGAATTCAATCATTACTACAAAAATTTGGAATCAAGCATAGAATAGCAACTGCTTATCACCCACAAACAAGTGGAATGGCTGAAGTATCAAACCGAGAAATTAAAAGAATTCTAGAGAAGGCTGTTAATCCTAAAAGAAGCCGATTGGGTTGATAGACTTGATTCTGCATTATGGGCTTATAGAACAGCTTATAAGACACCTATCGGGATGTCACCTTACCGGTTAATTTATGGTAAACATTGTCACTTACCTGTAGAACTTGATCATATAGCTTATTGAGCGATAAAGGAGTTTAATTTTAATTTGAATAAAGCAGGAGAAAAGAGATTGTTGCAATTAAATGAGATGGAAGAAATAAGAAATAAAGCATATGAAAATGTGAGGATTTATAAAGAGAAAATGAAGATGTTACATGAAAAGAAAATTTTAGGAAAATTTTTTGAACCTGGACAAGAAGTATTACTGTTTAATTCTCGTTTAAAACTTTTTCCTAGAAAATTAAGATCTAAATGGATTTGACCCTATATAATGGAGAAAGTATACCATTATGGAGCTGTAAATATTAAAGATCCCAAAACAGGAAAATTTTTTAAAGTAAATGGATTAAGATTGAAGCCTTATTTGGGAGACATTAAAAAGATTTATAAAGAGGCTTATAAATTGAGTCAACCTGATTAAAGATTTACTTAAGTCGGGCTGACGACGTTAAACCAAGCGCTTTGTGGGAGGCAACCCATATTTTTCTTTTGTTTTGAGTGTTTTTGTGTTTTAATGTAAGGTTAAGCGTTAATCTTGATTAATTTTATATTACTTTAGAAAAGTTTGATGCTTATAAGTCTTTATTGACTTAGGCTGAAAATTATTTTAAAGTATGTAAATTTAAAAATTGGATCACTCTATTTTGAATATGAGTAAAAAGGAGATCAAGTTAACCTTCATTATTATTGCTTACGATGTGAGTTTTTGAGTCTAAATTACTATTACCAGTATAATATACCTATCTTGGAGAACGAAATTTTGAAATTTGACGATTAGGGGAAACAGAGTTGAACATAGTTCCGGCGCTAGGCGCCAGAATTCGGCGCCTAAGCGCCAGAATCAGCTAAGTATCAATAGGTCCGGCGCCTAGGTGCCAGATTCGGCGCCTAAGCGCCACAGTTACTGGGCCGTGCAAAAACCAAAATTTTCAGTTTTTCACACTATTTTCCCTTATAAATCAACCTATTCTCTTCCCTAATCATCAAGCAATCAGAATTACATCCCTTGCACTTCATTCTTGAGAGATTTCAGAGAATTTGGAAGAAATGGAAGGAAGAAATCATGGAGAGGAAGTTAGAGACAAGGTTTCTAAGGATCCTCAACCCTACTTCAATGGTTTCATCGTTGTAAGTTTACAAAAAATCACTAGTCGTTTGGATAAGTTTGAAGTGGATTTTAAAAGAATTGGAGATCGCCTTTATGAGATGTTTCATCAGATTGAACATCTAGAATGGCAGAAGAAACCTCAATTTGATCATTTTGCGGCTTATCAAGATGCTCAAGTTGAAATGTATGCGAAGAACAAGTGGATTGACGAAAAGATGGCTACGGATTTCCCGAGAGCGTTAGTGTTCTTTCCAAGTAGAATTCACAATTTCCTTTGTGAAGATTGAATATTCTGGTAATGGGTTAGTTATTATATGGTTTGTTGAGTCGTTGTATCGATTTAGAGAATCGATTGTGTTTGTTTGTGTATTTGCTTTCATGTTTAATGTGAGTTGTTTTTGCTTAGAAATCGTTATGTTTGAGTGTGTATTAGGAACTTGAATCAAGTATAATACTTATTTTGAATGTTCTGAGTCAACATTGAAGATTATGAATGAAATTTAGTGAGTTTGATGTAAGCTTAGTGTTTGATTGGTGGATTTAATATTTAATTTTTAAAATTTTTGGAAAATGTTTTGGAAGTTAGAAACTGAAGCCCTACTCTAATATGAGTAATTGGAAGTTGAATTTATGAATTTTGGTGGAAAATTAAATTTAAAAATATTTTTTTGTGAAAGGCGAGTCTGGCGCCTAGGTGCTAGAATTCGGCGCCTAAGCGCCAGTTCGGCCTGCTACCCGAAAATTACCATTTAAACCCCCAAAAGCCATTTTTGACGCCTAAGCTTCATCTGCTTCCCCATTTTCGCGAAAATACACCCTTTGTATCCATTTTGAGGTCAATACATTAAGGATTTGAGCCCGAAACCACTCGATTTCATCGTCTTAAGGACAGATCTACACATTAAACCATTTATTTTCGATTTTCACCATAGATTTTCCTAGTTTTTGCTAAGAACCAAAATTTTGAAAAAAAATTTGATTTTTAGTGATTTCTTTGGATTTTTAAACTTATTTTAAGTTTAATAAACTTAAAAAGAGTTTAAATCTTTGATTCTTAAATTTGTTCTTGATTTCTTTCACGTTTAGATGGCCCCAAAATCTAAGCGCGGGAAGGGACAAGAAAATTTTGATAGCAGCAAATTTCCAACTGCAGCTGTGCATTTTCATTTCCACGAACTTGCATCATCGAGAAAGTTCATCTCGGAACGAAGTTTTTATCATCCTGGGAGATGATCGAAAACACTATCATTGCGCACAACTGGCAACAATTTTGTTACTTCACTACTATTGTTGTTATCCCAGTTGTTCGAGAATTTTTGCAGAATTTTACGGATGCTTGAAGATTCGAAGTCTTTGCTTAGAGGAATTGGAGTAGGATTTACTCCGAAAGAATCAACATATTCTATGGCACATCACCGACGATTGAGTGCTATTATTACGGATTATCACCATCCGAGGGTGATTTGGATATGATTATTACTATTTGGTAGACGGTACTGGATCTTGGAAGATCAAGAATGGAAAAAGGGTAAATTTCAAATCTTCCAAGCTGAATGGTATTTCAAAAGCTTTGCACTATTTCATTTCTGCGAGATTGTTACCTTCCAATCATCTGAGTGAAGTAACTAAAGATCGAGCGATCTTGAATTACTGCATTCAGGAGAGGAAGCCTATAGACGTTGGCAGTATTATTTATGAATCTGTGGATTCTATTGCGAGATCCGAGCACTTCGTTGGATTGGGATTTCCTTCTTTGATTTATTCGTTATGTGTTAATGATGGAGTCGGTCTTGATATTTCGAGGAGAAGTTAAAGACTACCAAGCTAATTGGGCAGGAAAGTGTTAGAATCTATGATCGTCTTCGAGGGAAGAGATTGACCACTCCTTCTACATCTGCATATACTCCAGGTAGACCTTCTACTTCTCGTCCCTCTACTTCAGCTGAGCCACCATCTAGTTTCTGGGAGTCCATGCATGATCAGTTTTAGAGCGACGGCGGGGAGTTGTTTCGGACTCAGCTGCGGGATAGATACTATTGACAAGAGCTGGATCATCTTTCGACTATAACCGGGGGAAGAGTAGTTACGATGCGAGTACGATGAAGCCCTAGTCGGATTTCGAAGGGTGAACATGATGTGAGTTTCCCTACTTATCCTAGCTTTACACCATTTATTGATCCTAAGGACGTTGAGTTTTCCTTTGGTGATGATGATGACGATGAGGCGACAGCTAGTGATTAGTAGTAGAGAAATCTTTATGTAGTGCTACTCTGTTGTTAGTTTGTTTGTTTGGATTGTTTGTTAGTTTTATTCTTGATGTATTTGTTTAGTTTATGTACTTGTGTGGATGGATTCTGTGGTTAAAAAATTTTTAGTATATTGTGTTGAGACTGATGTTAGAGTTAATTTATATGTTTGTTTTAGTCTACTGTTTAGAACTTAGTAATTTTGCTTTCTGCTTTAATTTTTGTTTCAAATTTAGTATAATAAAAAATTAGCCTGCTTACTTTTTTATACATGCTTCAATTTTATCTTAATTATTCATAAAAGCATGTTTAGAAAGTTAATTTTTCTTTTTAAGATTATTTTTACATACTTATAAAAATTCTTATGATTTTCTTTCTCTCATACTTTCAAAATTTTCATAGTGTACCAAAACTTAAGTTTGGAGGATGGGAAATACATTCAAATTTAAATTTTATTTGTCCTTAAAGAGCTAATATTTTTTTAAAAATAAAAACTTTTTAACATAACTTAAGGAATAAAGAATTTATTTGAGACCACTTTTATTTTTGAAATTATAAACAATTTGGTGAAATTAACTAAAGTTTACTAACTTTGATTGATTTTAAGAATAGAATTATTTAACTTAAGGAAGAATAATATTAAAGAATTTTTCTATTCATGATAGAAATGATAGAATTTAGAAATATTAAGTAATAAAAAATTATCACTTGAAAAAGAAAAGATTGGAAATCTTTTTGAATTCTTATTTATGTTATAATAATTAAGTGAAAATGTATAAGTTTTAAAAATATAAGTTAAGGATAGTGAAGTTCAGAACCATTAACAGGCTATCCAGATATAGTAATCCTCTCTATATATAAAAAAAAAAAAAAAAGAAAAGAGAGGAGAAGCTTGAGGAAATGCCTAATCAAAAATTGGCTTCACTTGAATTATCTTATAGGAAGAAAACTAGTTACATATCTTACTTAATTTTTATACATGAATATTCATTTAAAAACGATTTTTCAAGAAAATCTTTTTCTTGTAAATAATATATGAGATCTTAATATAATAAGCTTCTATTATTTTTAAAATGAATGAAAAGTTTGAAATCTTATGATTTAGTACTTGAATATTCTTTAAATTCTTAAAATTAAACCTAGTTAGTGAAATTAGGTTAATAATTTACTAAAGACTTTATAAAATAAAAAATTATAAGGAATCTTAAATATTTATCTTTTATTCCAAAGGTTATATTTTATATAGTAAAAAGAGTTACTTGAGGACAAGTAACATTTAAGTTTGGGGGATTTTTATCCATGAAGAAAAATACATATTTTTATGCCTTGATTTTTATCAATTTCTAAGGATATTATGCTTTAATGAAAGGTTTTTTTGTGTTTTTGGATGTAGGTGATGTAAAAAGGTCTAGAAAAGAAAAAGGAGAAAAAGGGAGTAATAATGGAGCAAAATACAAAAAGAATAAAAAAATATGGCCTGGCGCCTAGGCGCCAGAAACTGGTGCCTAGGCGCCAGAAACTGGTGCCTAAGTGCCAGACTCGATACAGAAACTGTCAAGTTTTTGACAACGTTTGGACGGTTATTTTGACGGAGTGAGCAGTTATTAGACATTTTAGAAGACTGGCAGTTGTTCCTTGATAATAGGACATGTGATACATTGCATTTGGACGCTCCAAAATGATTTTAAAAGCGAAGAGGTGCGAGCCAAAGCGAAGAGGTGCGAAGAACTGGACGCGGTGTCCGGCGCCTAAGCGCCAAATTACGGCACCTAGGCGCCAGACCGACCTTCTAGAAGATTCATTGAATTTGGACATATTTTGAAGAGGTGCCTCAAGACAACCCATGGAGCCTATAAAAAGGAGTCCACTCCTTTAGAGAAAATTGCCCCCCATTCGTCCCACCCCCTTTAGTCTCCATAGAGAGAGAAATCTCATTAGAGAGAGAGAGAGTCTAGAGAATTAGAGAGAGAAATTGAGGGCCACTTTTGTTTAGTTTAGTGAGTTTACTTTCAAGTTGTAGCATCTGGAGTTCATTACACTGTGGAGTCAGGAGTCAAAAGATCTGTAGAGAGAATATTTGAGTTAAGTATTTTTATATTTGATTCAAAGTTTATTTATTATATTTTGCAGTTTATTTTCAATGTGTTCTGAGTAGTTAGTTTACTTTCTTCCTTCAATCATGAACAGATAGATAAGATAATATAAAGATTCGATGGAGAATTAAAATTCAAAATATTTTCAAAAAACATTGTGATGACATTAATACCTGATCTTACTTTACTTCTTAAAATGGTCATTTAAATTGTTAAAACCTGTTGAAGAGTTTTGAGACCTTGAAGGAGAAGAACTCTTAACTTATAAATGTCACATGAATCTTTGGGTAGTCGAAGGCCATGTGCGGGCTATTCAAGGTTAAGTGCAAATAAATAGGAAGATAAGATTTAAAGGGCGTAGAATTGATAAGTTTTTAGAGTGGCAGGCTAAATTCTTATAATTTGATTTATAGATCAGGAATGGGTCACTAGTTGGGCCGACCATAGCCACCATTGGACATATAGAAGTGAGAGTCTAGATTAACCCATTACTACTAACAGTACATCCAGACCTGATCTGTAAATTAGCAAATGTTCTTTGCGCCTGGATCAAATGGTAAAGAATAGGAATGCTTCTATTTGGCACAATACCATAAATCAAATTCTCCAACGAATATTAAATTATCTTAAAAATCTTGGATTAATTGAAGAAAAGAAAGTTGTTATTTTATATAGTTTTCATAAATCATTCTCCTAGTATTGTTTTCTTTAATTGCATCTAGTAAATTAATATTAATTTATAGTTAATTTAAAGGATAAAAAGATATTTTTAAAATATAATATTTAGAAAATTTATTTCTATAATTTTTCCCCGTTGGATCGATACTTAAGTTATAATAGAAAACAATATATTACTTGAAACGATACGTATACTTGCGTAGTACCCCTAGTGTGTAAAGTAATTTCTAAAATTTACAATATTTTGATTTATACACTAGCCGCTTTTTATAGATTGGGTCTAGCTTTGGCCATCTTTTCGAAGGATATATTATTGTGTTACTTGCGGTCGGGTCAAGGACCTAGTCTGAAGATTTAAGATAAAGGGCCCAGTTATTAGGGCATTAATTTCATTTTCCCCTTGAAATCATAATTTTCCTGTCAAAATGTCAGAATTTTTGTCTTGGATTCTTCCTTTCTGAATTGTTTTTCTGTCAATAGATGGATGAGAAGAATATTTCCAAAGATATTAAATCCAAAGATTTCAAATTTCATTCTACCTCACAGATCAATTTGGGTTTTATTTCTAAAGATATTAGATCGAATTTCATCCCTCGTTACAGAACAATTTTCATTTCTCCACAAAGGACATGCTAGTTGACTAGTCCTAGAACTAGACTAAACATAGATCAAATCTTCAGCCGATTTCTTTCTTTTTGCAAAGCTGTCCAAAGGGATACTCTTGATGGAATTCATCCAAAAGCGATCGTCTTCTCAAAATTTGATTAATGATTTTGATTTTTAGACTCTTTGGTAAATTGACAAATCAGAACCTTGAAGGTAAGAAAACGATCCACCAGAGGAGTGGTTCAGAGGCTGTGAAAAGCATAACCATGAAGAATAGGTTTAGAGGCCATAAAGGCATAACCTAAGGGAGTGGTTCAGAGGCTGTAAAAAGCATAAACACAAAGAATAGGTTCAGAGGCCGTAAAGGCATAACCTAGGTAAATGGTTCAGAGGCTGTAGAAAGCATTACAACGAAGAATATGTTCAGAGGCCATAAGGGCACAACCTAAGGGAGTGGTTCAGAGGCTGTAAAAAGCATAAACACGAAGAATAGGTTCAGAGGCCATAAAGACATAACCCAGGGAAGTGGTTCAGAAGCTGTAAAAAGCATAACCACAAAGAATAGGTTCAGAGACCATAAGGGCATAACCTAAGGGAAGTGGTTCAGAGGCTGTAAAAAGCATAACCATGAAGAATAGATTCAAAGGCCATAAAGGGATAACCCAGGGAAGTGGTTCAGAGGCTGTAAAAAGCTTAACCACGAAGAATAGGTTCAGAGGCCATAAAAGCATAACCCAGGGAAGTGGTTCAGAGGCTGTAAAAAGCATAACCACGAAGAATAGGTTCAGAGGCCATAAAGGCATAACCTAGGGAAATGGTTCAGAGGCTGTAAAAAGCATAACCACGAAGATTTGGTTCAGATGCCATAAGGGCATAACCTAAGGGAAGTGGTTTAGAGGCTGTAAAAAGAATAACCACGAAGAATAGGTTCAGAGGCCATAAAGGCATAACCTAGAGAAATGGTTTAGAGGCTGTAAAAATCATAACCACGAAGAATAGGTTCAGAGACCATAAGGGCATAACCTAAGGGAGTGGTTCAGAGGCTGTAAAAAGCATAAACACAAAGAATAGGTTCAAAGGCCATAAAGGCGTAACCCAGGGAAGTGGTTCAGAGGCTGTAAAAAACATAACCACAAAGAATAGGTTGAGAGGCCATAAAGGCATAACCTAAGGGAGTGGTTTAGAGGCTATAAAAAGCATAACCACGAAGAATAGGTTCAGAGGCCATAAGGGCATAACCTAAGGGAGTGGTTCAGAGGCTGTAAAAAGCATAACCACGAAGAAAAGGTTCAAAGGCCATAAGGGCATAACCTAAGGGAGTGCTTCAGAGGCTGTAAAAAGCATAACCACCAAGCCAGATAAACTGAACATCTTTGGCTGAGAAAGTATTTGCCTGAACTTATTCAAAACGACAATATCGGTCTGTCTGACAACAGAATCGATGAACACTCCGTACCTGGGTGGGAAGGGAGGGAACACATGTTGTTTTTGTATGTTTTTTATGTCATTTTGGTATGTCGATTATGGAAATGTAAGATTCTAGGATTTGTTTGTCGTGAACAAATCTTTAAATCGAAGAGGTATTAATTCTATTTTACTCGAGATTAAGTAAGATATAGAACTAAAGAAAGATTTATTTAATCTTTCTAAAGACAAATTGTCATATTCATGAGGATAAATTGATTAACCAAAGATAGGGAGAGAGAATGTCCCCAGCGGAGTCGCCGCTCTTTGATGACGATGAAATTATATGGATTGCATGTCATCGCCGTCAATTCCTGTATCATGTTAATGTCAAGGAGTCGCCACTCTATTTCTCTATCTATCGCCCTAATTCTTATTCTACTTAGAATTTTTGTCACAAGTCTTTGGAGATATTGAAGAAGGATTAATCATGATAGAGATTGAGAGAAAAAGGGATCGAATGATAATCTCATAGAATAAATTTTCAGATTGTGTGATTACTGAAGTTTTTCGTATAAGAAAATCACATGAAGATCTTGGGTAACCAAAGAGATCTTATAGGTGAAATACCTATCCAGAGTTCTTTAATCTCCTATAGAAGCAAGCTCCTATAGTTAATTACATCCTGAGTAATTAATATTGCCTAGGAAAACTCCCGATTAAGGTTAACATTTATCCTCGAAAAAGTGTAAGTGTTGTCGTGGCAGTGTGTTTTATTTTGTAATGTCATTTTTGTCATTTTGTATATCATGTCATATGTCATGTCGGGATGTCGTAGTTTGTATGTCTTGTTATGTCATAATGTGATGTCATAATTTCATATCATTTTATGCCGTGTCTTAATATGAATCATAATGTCATGTTATTTTATGTGATGTCGTAAGTTCATAAGATGTCGTGATTAATATCTCGATTTGTCATGAGATATTTTATCTCCTATGTCGTTATTATGTCATGAGATACCTTCAATGATGTCAAGAAGATATCATTACTTATTTATTTTTGTTATTTTGTTTATGATTCCATTTTGTTTTAAATTTTGATTTTGTCATGTCATTATATCATGTCATTTTATGTCATGTCATTATATCATGTCATTTTATGTCATGTCATAATGTGATGTCGTAATGTCATAAGATGTCGTGATTAATATCTCGATTTGTCATGAGATATTTTATTTCCTATGTCGTTATTATGTCATGAGATACGTTCAATGATGTCAAGAAGATATCAATACTTATTTATTTTTTGTTATTTTGTTTATGATTCCCTTTTGTTCTAAATTTTAGTTTTTTTTTCATGTCATTTTGTTATTTATTTGTTTTGGTTTAGTGTCATGTCATTATTTTATTGTGGTATAGAAATGTCATCGTATGTTTTTGTTAATGTTGATGTTATGTCGATGTCAATGTTAATAATTTATCATTTTATTGCAGATTTTGTGACTAACCTAAAAGTTCAGTTGTCTTTGTTGTCATGTCATTTTTATTTTGTTGTTTGTAGAAAGTTTAAGTTTTGTGCCTATCCTAAAAGTTATGGTTTTGTTGTCAATTTTTCGTCGTCGACATCCTGCAAAATAGAGTTAGCACGCCCTATAACATACAAAGAAAATCTAAACGAAACTTCATGTCTTCATCCAGCAAGGAAAATAAAGTTAGAAACAATGTCATATAAAGATATTTAGATTACCTGGTCAAAGTGTCTATTGATCCAGAGTTGTCGGATGTCCGAGTATGGTTGAAATGTTGATTCAGGTTTATGTTAGTTTATGTTTAAATTTTTATTTGTCTTGAATATTGATTTAGGTTGGATTGTCAATTTTTAATTTTATGTCGAGTTAAGTTCAATGTGGGTCAAACTTTAAAAATTATGTCGTTTTATGTCGAGATATATTGAGTTTGGTTTGAAATGTCGATTAATGTCATTTAATGTCGGTGATTGTTTAATTTGGTTTAAAGTGTCATTTAATGTCGGTGATTGTTTAATTTGGATTGAAATGTCGATTAATGTCAGCTTGTGTTTGGAAATGTTGATTAATGTCGAATAATTTCATTTGAAATGTCGAATTTATTGAGTTTCGTTTGGAATGTCGGATTTATGTCGGTTATGTCGATTTTTATTTGAAATGTCAAATTTATTTCGATTATGTCAATTTTGGTTTAAAATGTCGATTTTATGTCAGTTATGTTTGAAATGTCAAATTTATGTTGATTATGTCGATTAATTGTTTGGAATGTCAAATTTATGTCGATTATGTCGATTTTGGTTTAAAATGTCGATTGTATGTCAGTTATGTTTGAAATATCAAATTTATATCGATTATGTCGATTAATTGTTTGGAATGTCAAATTTATGTCGATTATGTAGATTTTGGTTTAGAATGTTGATTTTATGTCAGTTATGTTGATTTTGGTCTAAAATGTCGATTTTATGTCAGTTATGTTTGAAATGTCGAATTTATGTCGATTTTGTCGATTTTTATTTGAAATGTCAAATTCATGTCGATTATGTCAATTAATTGTTTGGAATGTCAAATTTATGTTGATTTGAGTTCAATTTTGTCTCTCATAAGGCTTATAATGATTTAGATTTAATTTTGTCGATTTAGATTCAATTTGGGTTGAACCTAAGATTTATGTCGATTTAGGTTCAATTAGGTTAAACCTAAAATTTATGTCGATTTAGGTTCAATTTGGGTTGAACCTAAGGTTTATGTTGACTTTTGTCTGTTTAAATTTGGTTTCAGGTTTTGATCTTAATTTGAGTTTAGTTATGGGTTTTATGTCGATTTGAGTTTGGTTAGATTCTTTGTCAATTGAACCTATGATTTATGTCAAGTTGAATTGAGTTAGGTTCATTATCAGTTGAACCTAAGGTTTAGATTTTGACTTAAGTTTAATATGAGTTGAACTTAAGTTGGGTTTTAGTTTAGATTCAAGTTAGGTTGAACCTAAGGTTTAGGTTAGACTTAGGTTCATGTCATGTTAAACCTAAGTATGGTTTGACTTAAGTCTAATATGGGTTAGACTTAAGTTAGGTTTTTGGGTTAGGTTCATGTCAGGTTGAACCTAACTATGGTTTGACTTAAGTCTAATAAGGGTTAGACTCAAGTTAGGTTTTTGGGTTAGGTTCATTTCAAGTTGAACCTAAGTATGGTTTGACTTAAGTCTAATATGGGTTAGAATTAAGTTAGGTTTTTGGGTTAGGTTCATGTCAGGTTGAACCTAAGTTTAGTTTGACTTAAGTCTAATATGGGTTAGACTTAAGTTAAATTTTGAGTTTAGGTTAAGTTAGGTTCAATTCAGGTTGAACCTAGACTTAAGGTCGACTTAAGTTCAATATGGGTTGAACTTAAGTTAAGTTTTGAGTTTAGGTTAAGTTAGGTTTAAGTCAGGTTGAACCTAGACTTAAGGTCGACTTAAGTTCAATATGGATTGAACTTAAGTTAAGGTTTTGAGTTTAGGTTAGGTTAGTTTCAAGTCAGGTTGAACCTAGACTTAAGGTCGACTTAAGTTTAATATGGGTTGAACATAAGTTAAGGTTTGACTTGGATTAAGTTAGGTTCTAGTTAGGTTGAACCTAGACTTAAAGTTGACTTTAGTTCAATGTGGGTTAAGTTAAAATTTGATTTGAGTTTAAGTTAGGTTGAACTCAAGTTTAGTTTAGTTTAGGTTAGGTTCAATATGGGTTGAACCTAATGTTTTAGGTTAAGTTAGGTTCAATGTGGGTTGAACCTAAAGTTTAGGTTAACTTGAGGTCAAGTTAGGTTGGACTCAAGTTAGGTTATGTTTAGGTTAGGTTCAATGTGGGTTGAACATAAGGTTTAGGTTAACTTGAGTTCAAATTAGATTGGACTCAAGCTAGGTTAGGTTTAAGTTAGGTTCAATGTGGGTTGAACCTAAGGTATAGGTTAACTTGAGTTCAAGTAAGATTGAACTCAAGTTAGGTTAGGTTTAAGTTAGGTTCAATGTGGGTTGAACCTAAGGTTTAGGTTAACTTGAGTTCAAGTTAGATTGGACTCAAGTTAGGTTAGGTTTAGGTTAGGTTTAGGTTAGGTTCAATGTGGGTTGAACCTAAGGTTTAGGTTAACTTGAGTTCAAGTTAGATTGGACTCAAGTTAGGTTAGGTTCAAGTTTGAACCTAAGGTTTAGGTTAACTTGAGTTCAAGTTAGATTGGACTCAAGTTAGGTTAGGTTTAAGTTAGGTTCAATGTGGGTTGAACCTAAGGTTTAGGTTAACTTGAGTTCAAGTTAGATTGGACTCAAGTTAGGTATGGTTTAAGTTAGGTTCAATGTGGGTTGAACCTAAGGTTTAGGTTAACTTGAGTTCAAGTTAGATTGGACTCAAGTTAGGTTAGGTTTAGGTTAGGTTCAATGTGGGTTGAACCTAAGCATGGTTTGACTCAAGTCTAATATGGGTTAGACTGAAGTTAGGTTTAGGTTTAGACTTAGGTTCATGTCGGGTTGAACCTAAATATGGTTCGTCTTAAGTCTAATATGGGTTAGACTTAAGTTAGGTTTAGGTTTAAACTTAGTCAGGTTGAACCTAAGGTTTATGTCTTGGTTTAGGTCAAACTTAAGTTCATGTCCGGTTGAACCTAAGTATGATTTGACTTAAGTCTAATGTGGGTTAGAATTAAGTTAGTTTTGTGTTACACTTAGGTTCATGTCAGGTTGAACCTAAGTATGGTTTGACATAAGTTTAATATGGGTTGGACTTAAGTTAGGTTTGGGATAGACTTAGGTTCATGTCAGGTTGAACCTAAGTATGGTTTGACTTAAGTCTAATATGGGTTAGACTTAAGTTAGGTTTGGTTAGACTTAGGTTCATGTCAGGTTGAACCTAAGTATGGTTTGACTTAAGTCTAATATGAGTTAGACCTAAGTTAGGTTTGGGTTAGACTTAGGTTCATGTCAGGTTGAACCTAAGTATGGTTTGACTTAAGTCTAAAATGGGTTAGACTTAAGTTAGGTTTGGGTTAGACCTAGGTTCATGTCAGGTTGAACCTAAGTATGGTTTGACTTAAGTCTAATATGAGTTAGACTTAAGTTAGGTTTGGGTTAGACTTAAATTCATGTCAGGTTGAACCTAAGTATGGTTTGACTTAAGTCTATTATGGGTTAGACTTATGTTAGGTTTGGGTTAGACATAGATTCATGTCAGGTTGAACCTAAGTATGGTTTGACTTAAGTCTAATATGGGTTAGACTTAAGTTAGGTTTGGGTTAGACATAGGTTCATGTCAGGTTGAACCTAAGTATGGTTTGACTTAAGTCTAATATGAGTTAGACTTAAGTTAGGTTTCGGTTAACTTAGGTTCATGTAAGGTTAAACCTAAGTATGGTTTGAATTAAGTCTAATATGAGTTAGACTTAAGTTAGGTTTGGGCTTGATTAAACCTTAATTGGTTAAGGTTTAATAGGTTTGATTAAGTCTAATTTGGTAGACTTAATTAAGGTTTAGGTTTGATTCAACCTTAGTTAATTAAGGTTTAATAAATTAATTAATTCTAATGTGATAGACTTAATTAAGGTTTAAGTTTGACTTAGATTCAAGTTGGGTTGATCCTAAGCATAGGTTAAGGTTAGGTTCATGTATATTGAACTTAAATGGTTTAACTTAGGTTTAAATTGGGTTGAACCTAAGTATAGAACAAGGTTAGGTTCATGTATGTTGAACCTAAGGTTTGAGTTTGACTTAGGTTTAACTTGGGTTGAACCTAAGTATAAGTTAAGGTTAGGTTCATGTATGTTGAACCTAATGTTTGATGTTTGACTTAAGTTCAAGTTGGGTTTGAACCTAAGTATAGGTTGAACTTGGGTTCATGTTGTGTTGAACCTAAGTTAAAAGTTGAACTTGGGTTCATATTGTGTTGAACCTAAGATAAAAGTTGAACTTGGGTTCATGTTGTGTTGAACCTAAGTTAAGTTTATTTTGGGTTTGAGTTTGATTAAACCTTAATTGGTTAAGGTTTAATAGATTAATTAAGTCTAATATGGTAGACTTAATTAGAGTTTAAGTTTGATTAAGTCTAATTTAGTTAAGACTTAATGATTTAATTAGGTCTAATGGGTTAGATCTAATTAGGGTTTAGGTTTGATTAAATCTAATTTAGTTAAGATTTAATGATTTAATGAGGTCTAATGGGTTAGACATAATTAGGTTTTAGGTTTGATTAAGTCTAATTTAATTAAGACTTAATGGTTTAATTAGGTCTAATGGGTTAGACCTACTTAGGGTTTAGGTTTGATTAAAACAGAGTTAGTTAAGGTTTAATGGTTTAATTAGGTCTAATGGATTAGACCTAATTAGGGTTTGTGTTTGATTAAACCTTAGTTAGTTAAGGTTTAATGGTTTAATCAGGTCTAATGAGTTAGACCTAATTAGGGTTTAGGTTTGATTAAATCTAATTTAGTTAAGATTTAATGATTTAATGAGGTCTAATGGGTTAGACCTAATTAGGTTTTAGGTTTGATTAAGTCTAATTTAATTAAGACTTAATGGTTTAATTAGGTCTAATGGGTTAGACCTAATTAGGGTTTAGGTTTGATTAAACCATAGTTAGTTAAGGTTTAATGGTTTAATTAGGTCTAATGGATTAGACCTAATTAGGGTTTGTGTTTGATTAAACCTTAGTTAGTTAAGGTTTAATGGTTTAATTAGGTCTAATGAGTTAGACCTAATTAAGATTTATGTTTGATTAAACCTTAGTTAGTTAAGGTTTAACAGTTTAATTAGGTCTAATGGGTTAGACCGAATTTGGGTTTATGTTTGATTAAACCTTAGTTAGTTAAGATTTAATGGTTTAATTATGTCTAACATGTTAGACCTAATTGGGGTTTATGTTTGATTAAACCTTAGTTAGTTAAGGTTTAATAGTTTAATTAGGTCTAATGGGTTAGACCTAATTAGGGTTTATGTTTGATTAAACCTTAGTTAGTTAAGGTTTAATGGTTTAATTAGGTCTAATGGGTTAGACCTAATTGGGGTTTGTGTTTGATTAAACCTAATGTTTAAGGAGGTTAATTAAGTTTAATATGTCTTTAAACTTAATTAAAGGTTTGGTTTGCATTAAACCTAATTTAGCTAAGGTTTAATGGGTTAATTAAGTTTAATATGTCCTTAAACTTAATTAAAGATTTGATTTTGGTCAATTAAGTCTAATATGTCCTTAAACTTAATTAAAGAGTTTGATTTTATTATTAAACCTAATTTAGGTATGGTTTAATGGGTTAATTAAGTTTATTATGTCCTTAAACTTAATTAGAGATTTGATTTTGGTTAATTAAATTTAATATGTCCTTAAACTTAATTAAAGGGCTTGATTTTGATTAATTAAGTTTAATATGTCCTTAAACTTAATTAAAAGGTTTTATTTTGATTAATTAAGTCTAATATGTCCTTAAGCTTAATTAAAGAGTTTGATTTTTATTAATTAAGTCTAATATGTCCTTAAATAAGTCTAATATGTCCTTAAACTTAATTAAAGAGTTTGATTTTGGTTAATTAAGTTTAATATGTCCTTAAACTTAATTAAAAGGTTTGATTTTTTTCTTAAACCCTAATTTATATAAGGTTTAATGTTTTAATTAAGTTTAATATGTCCTTAAACTTAATTAAAGATTTGATTTTGGTTAATTAAGTTTAATATGTCCTTAAACTTAATTAAAATGTTTGATTTTGATTAATTAAGTCTAATATGTCCTTAAACTTAATTAAAGAGTTTGATTTTTGTATTAAACCTAATTTAGGTAAGGTTTAATGGGTTAATTAAGTTTAATATGTCCTTAAACTTAATTAAAGATTTTTATTTTTGTCTTAAATCCTAAGGTTTAATGGTTTAGCTAGGTTTAAGTTGTCTTTAAACCTAATTATTATTTGATTTGAGTTGGATTCATCACTTGCTTAATCCATGATGAGATGGATTAAATATGTGAAGAGAAGGTTTTGAATTATTAATTTTAAAATTAATAAATCTTAACCTTATTTTGAAATATCTTTTAGATTGTTTTGATGACTTGAGAATTGTTGTTTTAGGATTGTTGTCTGTTATCCTAATGTTCTCAATCATATTGCATTTAAATTTACAATTTTTCTAAATTTTATAATTATTTTTGAAAATAATTGCATTATATCATGGAAATTAGGAAATCATATCCTAGAGAGATATCCTAGCCTTAGAAAAATCAGAAGATGTGCCTAAGGACATAAAGGTAATTCCCTAAAAATTTCATATTTTTCTGACTTGTAAATAATTTTTAATAATTAAAATACTCCAGAGAGTATTTAATTAATTAAAAATTAAATACTGAAAATAAAATTATGATTTTAGTCTCATAATTTTCTCCTCTTCAAGAGCTTTCCAGAGGTATTTTTATTTTATTTTTGTGACCTCTGGATTAAAAGATATGGAATTTTGAAGTTTTTAAGGTTTTTTTAAATTAATTTAACCCAGAAAATTCGACAGCGTGACACGTGTTTTTGTACCGATGAAGGAGCGGGAGGATCCGGTGCGCAACGTAGAATAGCAGACACAGGATCATTAGATGAACGTCATCCGTTCCAAAACACGGGAACGGACGGCGGAGATAAATCCCCCAGAAATTTGAAAATATTCGAACCGTCCAACTTCAAAACTCAATATCTCACTTGTTTCTCAACGAAATTGAGTGATTTTTTTTAAAATGATCGTGTCGATGAGAAGCACCCATCCATACGGTGATACATGGGTTTTGAGCTGATTGATTTTATGATTAATCAAATTTGAATTTTAATTAAAAACAAAATTCATACCTTTGATTATCAAGCTTCTGGACTTAATTGGCTTGGTTTGGCAGCTTTTTGAGGTCCTAGTGAAGCTTTTTCACCCTTCAATATGGATCCAAATCGATTTGGTATAGGTGCTAGACCCTAAGGTAGCTAATTT
Organism: Papilionanthe hookeriana x Papilionanthe teres; assembly: GCA_022702705.1. Lineage (NCBI taxonomy): Eukaryota > Viridiplantae > Streptophyta > Magnoliopsida > Asparagales > Orchidaceae > Papilionanthe > Papilionanthe hookeriana x Papilionanthe teres. The sequence continues at coordinate 120,703,313 of CM040423.1, read as the reverse complement.
GAAATATGGGCTCGGTTTGATCAAATTGGCTCGATCAGATGGCCAATTTGGTCAAACCTTGGTTGGATCTTGCTACTTGTGTCCTAAGCAAGATTTTTCATGTTGAGGGTCAGAGGATTTGAGCAAGGTATGGGCCTCTATTTCCTCTTCTCTCCTCTTGGATATTTTGGCCAGGGGGGGTATTTATAGCCATGAATGGCTATGGATTAACCTTGGTTGGCTTGAATTTGACCATGGTATAGTTAGGGCTGTAGAGTACAACCTCCCCCATGTAAACCAAGCTTCACCTATTCTTCCTCCATGAGAATTTTTCCACTTAAGAAAGTGCACATTTAATGGAAATTTTGGCTTAAATCTTCTCATGATGGATTTTAGCCTCTTTGTTTCCATTCCATTGGCTAAGTGGGAGGTTCATGGTGACTCAAATGGTTGAGACCCTCTCCTTGCAACACCTCATTTACCATTTCATGAGGTGGTGACACATTAGCCCCTCTCTTAATATTTTTCATGAAATATTATGATGGTTTTAACCATGGTGTGAAGGACGGTTAAAGCTTTGTCTCCTCACTATTGGATGGCTAGGGAGGTGGCTAAACTAACCTCACCATGGAAAGACACCTCACACTTTAAATTACCATGGTTTGGCCACTTAATTTTTTATTGTCATGATGGCCTTTACCATGGTTAAATGTGAGTGATTTATGAATTGATTTTTCTTTAATGGATCATGTGTGATGTCATAAAAGAGTTTTAGAATTTTTAGAAAACCATATGTCATAGGTTTTAAAAAATTCCATTTAATGCCCTCTTCATTTTAATTTTCATATTTAATTAATTATGTCATTAATTAAATATTTAAAATTATTTTATTAATAAATAATTAATTGGAAATAATTCCAAATTAATTATTTGATTAATATCTATGTCATTAAAATTGATTTTTGTCTCTTTTTTCATGACTTTTCAGTTTAATTTTCATTTTAATCAATTATGTCATTAATTAAAATATGAAAATTAAATTATTGTTCAATTAATTAATTAAAAATAATTTTGGAATCAATTATTTGATTAATTCCAATATTTTTAATCAATTTATGGATTTTGAGATTTTATGGCTTTTGAATTTAATTTTTCATTTTAATTAATTATGTCATTAATTAAAATTTAAAAATTAATTCATTAGCCAATTAATTAACCAAAATAATTTTGAGATCAATTATTTGATTAATTTTGTCATTTTAATTTTTATTTTAATTAATCATGTCATTTGATTAATTAAAATATTAAAAATTAAATTATTAGTCAATTTAATTAATCAAAATAATTTTTTAAACTAATTTGATTAATTTTTTGTCATTGTGGGGTTTTAAACATGTTATTGGTTGTTTGATCAAAAATTGATCATTTTAACCAAAATTGACTTTTTAGGTCATGTGGGTGACCTATGGGGTCAACAGGGTTTGTCATTGGGTCTGATTTGACCATTTTGACCAAAGATGACTTTTTAGGTCAAAGGGTTGACCTATGGGGTCAACTGGGTTGGTCATTAGGTCTGGTTTGACCATTTTGGTAATTGGGTCTGGTTTGACCATTTTGACCAATGTTGACTTTTTAGGTCAAAAGGGTGACCTATGGGGTCAACAGGGTTGGTCATTGGGTCTGGTTTGACCATTTTGACCAAAGTTGACTTTTTAGGTCAAAAAGTTGACCTATGGGGTCAACAGGGTTGGTCTTTGGGTCTGGTTTGACCATTTTGACCAATGTTGACTTTTTAGGTCAAAAAGGTTGACCTATGGGTCAACAGGGTTGGTCATTGGGTCTGGTTTGACCATTTTGACCAAAGTTGACTTTTTAGGTCAAAAGATTGACCTATGGGGTCAACAGGGTTGGTCATTTGGTCTGGTTTGACCATTTCGACCAAAGTTGACTTTTTAGGTCAAAAAGTTAACCTATGTGGTCAACAGGGTTGGTCATTGGGACTGGTTTGACCATTTTGTCGAATGTTGACTTTTTAGGTCAAAAGGTATTGACTCATTATAAATGAGGTCAACAAGGAGCTACAAAGGCAAAACAATAGTTCAGGTGCCATAGTCTTGGGCAAGAAAAAATCGTACATACGGAGTCCGAACGCAGCTCTGCGTCTGGACTGTAATAAAATCTTGTCACATATTACACCGCAATAGCGCCGCAATAATACTCTGGTAACATAGTAAAAACCCTCACAAAACAACTTCAATAAATTCGTGGTATTATTGGCACCGTTAACTGGTGTTATTGAGGTATTATTATGATGTTGTTGGTGTTTTTTTTGTGGGGTTTTTACAGTGTTACTGCAGTGATGTTTGTATTGTCCCTGAGCATTGTTATTGGCGCTGATCAGCTGTATTATTGTGGTATTATTGTGATGTTATTCGAGTTGTTTTGCGTAGTTATTGAAGTGGAACTGCAATTTTATTTGTGTGGTCCTCTAGATAGTGTCATTGGTATTATTCATGAGTAGTATTGCGGTAGTTTGTAGTGTATTTAAAATTATTTTACAATAGTATGATAATAAATATTTTTTCGCCGTATCTTAACAGACATACGTGATAATATTTTATTAAGATTGGACGTTAAAATTATATAGTCTTTAAAATTTTTTATCTTAGCTGACCACATCCCAATTTATGGCCAAAATCCGAGAATACACTGTACAGAGGGTAACTCCGGAGAGAATCTAGCACGTGCCATTTTTCAAACCCGTTTAATATTAAATAAAACAAACTATCTCGTAACGCACTCCTAAAACCACGAAATAGGACAAGAAGTCAAGCGGCAGTCATCGGACCCGGCTGTTACAGTGAAGTGACGCAACAATTGCCGTTTCAAACTTACCCTCTTCGGATTTGTCGCCACGTGGTCAACAGTGAGCTCACCGCCGATCAACTGCCGTTAGATCCGACGGCAGGCGCCTTTCCCTTCAATTGTCTGCCATAAGTGTTAACTTCTCTACTTGTTATATATTTATGGAGGAGCAAGAACTGATTCATTTTCTTCTCGTCGTCCTTAGCTTCGAAATAAGGTATGCCCTTCTACTTATTTCTGTTTTTCGTTTCGATTTTGTTTAGAATCTCTAAATTTTTTTCTCCGAAAATTTTTATATCCATAACGGCGTTCAAGAATGTCGATTATATCAAATTTTTGGGTCTTTATTTTACTAGGTAGAAACGAGGAAGAATACGATGATTAATGGAACCATTGATGATTTCAAATACAAAGATTTTCTTTCCGTGGATGATGTTCTTTTGCAGCAGGAGTCCTTTTTGAATCCCAGTATTGGAGAACCACCGCTGTTTAATGAAGAAGATATCTTCGTTGAGCTCCCAAATTTCTCTCCTGTCAGTCATGTGGCGGATTCGCATGAAAACTCGGAAATCTATTCCGACTTGGTCCTGGACTACATCAACCAGATGCTCATGGAGGAGAACATGGATGACAAGTTCGATATGCTTGAGAGCAACCCCGCACTCGAAGCAACCGAGAAGCCCTTCTACGAAATCATCGGTGAGAAGTACCCTCCATCACCGGATGGTCCTCCTCTCTACTCCAGCCCGAGCTCGGAGGGCTCCGAGAACCATCAGAGCCACGATTTTCACACCGGCGTCGATGGATTTGCAGACAACAATCAGGATCCTGCCTATCCAGAAACCACCGAGCTCTTCCACTCTCGGATCTTCTCTACCCAGCCTTCAATCAGCTCTGAGAATGGCGTTGCCAGTTTCCTTGAGGGATTCAAAGGAGATCCAGATGAACTCTCAGATCTGTTCTTCAAAAATCTCCCTGCATCTCAGTTTGAAAAAGGAGTAGAAGAGGCAATGAAGTTCCTTCCCAGTGAAGCTAAGTTGATTGTTGATGCAGGAGCAATCGGATATGATTCGCCCCATGAACTAAAAGACCTTGCTTTTATTGAGAGCAAGGTCGAGGATGCGAGAGGCAGGCGGCAGAAAGGCAGACACGACATCAATTTTGATTTGGAAGAACAGAGGAGTAGCAAACAATCCGCTATCTCATATGAAGAACCAACTGTCTCCTCCGAGATGTTCGATATGGTTCTCCTCTGCAGCGACCAAAAGTTGACCAATGTTATATCCACCATTCGAGAAGCAATGCAGAGCGAAGCAGCAAGCAAAAACTCCCCAGCAATCCCCGAGCTTAAGGATCCAGGAAAAGGCCGGAAGTCTCGCGTTAAAAAGAAGCAACCAAAGAAGGAGGTTGTAGATCTCCAAACTATTTTGATGCAGTGTGCGCAGACTGTAGCATCCGGCAACCACCATAGAGCCCATGAATTGCTTCGACAAATCCGGCAACATTCGTCCCCTCACGGCGATGCTTGGCAGAGAATGGCACACTACTTCGCCGATGGGCTTGAAGCCCGCTTGGCTGGAACAGGAAGTGTGATCTACAACGCCTTAGTTGCTAAGCGGAAGACTGCCTCTGATGTGCTGAAAGCTTACCAGGTTTACCTAGCCGCCAGCCCTTTGAAGATGGTCTCCTACCACTATTCAAACCAGACGATCCTCAACACAATCGGTAACGCAACCAGAGTCCACATTCTGGACTACGGCATATACTTCGGCTTCCAGTGGCCTCCTTTCTTGAAGATGCTGTCCGCTCTGCCCGGCGGACCTCCGAAGCTTCGCATAACCGGAATTGATGTCCCCCAGCCCGGATTCCGGCCGGCTGAAAGAATAGAAGAGACAGGTCACCGACTATATCACTATGCCGAGAGATTCGGCATCCCATTTGAATACCAAGTGGTGGCGTCAAAGCTTGATGAGGTGAAGGTTGAGGACCTTCACCTCGAGGAAGAGGAGCTCCTAATCGTCAACTGTGTGTTCCGTATAAATTGTTTGGGCGATGAGACCATGGACGTAGATTGCCCGAGGGATAGGTTCTTAAAAAACATAAGAAAACTCAACCCGGCTTTGTTTGTAAACGTGACTTCAAATGGGAGCTATGGAGCTCCATTTTTTCTGACGAGATTTCGAGAGGCTTTGTACCATTTCTCTGCATTGTTTGATATGTTGGAGATGACGGTGCCGAGAGAGCATGAGCAGAGGATGCTTGTTGAGAGGGATCTGTATGGAAAGAGTGCGATTAATATAATCTCTTGTGAGGGAGCAGAAAGGTTGGAAAGGCCGGAGACATATAAGCAAGCGCAAGTGAGGTGTTTGAGGGCAGGGTTCGAGCAGCTGCCCGTCAGCTCAGAGATTACGAAAATGGTGAAGTGTGAAGTGAAACTTCATTACCACAAGGATTTTAGCGTCGATGAAGACGGTCGTTGGCTGCTGCTGGGATGGAGAGGACGAATCTTTATTGGTCTATCTGCTTGGAAACCTAGATGCTATTGAGTTCACTGTTCTTTTTGTTGATTGCTGTTTCGAGCTTAGTTGTGGCTATTGAACAATGTATGAGATTCTGGTATTCTATTGTTTTTTTCTCTTAACCTCATTGTTTCTATTTGCACTAAAATGAGGTTCTTAAATGTTCTGGTTAACAGCTTTTAATTTTATGTTAGAGGATTTTGTTCTCTTAATATAAATAGAACTGCAGTTTACACAAAAATAATAGGGCTAACATCACGTTTTTTCTTTTTTCTTTTTTTTGTTTTTCTCTCAACACTTGGTTAAAAGTCTTGTTGCAAATTAGAAATTTACGTCAAATAATAATTTCATATTTTTGCATAGAAAGCTTGAACATAAACAGATAACCATTAATGAAAGGAGTACAAATATTAAATAAAAAAGCAGCTGGATTTAATCATAATAATTCTGTATGCATACAAGGTTTATAAAATGTCTCTTGTTCTCCAAAATTTGAGTAGACATGATTGAAAAATTGTGCTCTTTTGTTTGGTCTTTATGGTTGAAGAGTGGTAATGGCGGTTTGGCAATGACACTCGTGTTAATGGGAGATGATAGAGGAGAGATACTGGATTTACAATGGAATTAAAGTAATAATAGTTTGTTAATATCAATATGAGTGAAGGTGTTGGAAGATGACGATCAAACGATGACAATTGTTCGGATACAGTTCTAAAAGTTTTCAATCTTCGAGTTCTCTTTAATTATAAAATTAAGTTCTAACTCTTCCACTTATGTAAACAAGGAGAATGGTTTAGTTATTATTTTTAAGAATGATAATTTGATTATTTGAGTTAAAGTTTCAACGTATTTCATGAGTGACTCCTACTGTTTATTTTGATCAAAGATAATTTATTTATCTTTAAGTGCATTAATGACATTGAAATTGAGTGATTTCAGACTCATTGCATTGCTTTAGTTAAGATGTTCTATATTTAGAAATTATTTGACCATCTCTCGGGTTGATTTTTTATATTGTTCAACTATATAATTCATGTGTTTGGTTTGGATTAATTTGAACATAGATTTCATCACATTTTATTTCATTAGATTTATCTCTTTGAAATGTTAAATTTGTTGAAATTAGAGTTCAAAAAATGTTTCAAGATTTCTGTTTGATGTAATCTCAAGTGAAAGTTTACATGTGTATTAATATTGATAACTATGTATGTTCTTTATTATAAAACTTATATGAAATATATTCATTTATCACTTTCACGTAGGTATAGATCAGTTTGTCTACTTTATATTCTAGTTATTATTCAATGTTATCATGAATTTCATAGCATTTAAATGATAAATTAGTTTTAAATTCTATAGAGCCTTTTCTTATTTTATATTCTTTTTTTTTTTAGGTTAAGAGGATTTGTAAGTCCTAATGGTGGTGTATAGCGAATTAAAGATATCAAAATTAACAAAATCCTATTAGCATATTGATTGCTTTGTATTGGTGAGGTTGTGGTTTGGTGAAGCTCTTTTACCGAATAGTTTAGGTTCGAGTTAATGACCTTTACTCAAATTTTCCAAATTTGAACGTTTCGTTGGATAAAAATATATTGCAGTTCAAGCCATTGATGAATTTTGAATTTACCCTTCATTTCAACTTTAGTGTTTTTGAAAATGAATCCATTTTCAAATATAATACAAATTATATTAGCTTAGCTGACCACAAGCAGTCACAGTTCTCTCGCCACTAGGTTTTATTTTACCACAAGCCATGTATATAAAAATAAAATTCTCTTTTTGTCTTTTCCACCTAAGCAAATAACTTTAAAACATTTCAAGTAAATAATTTCTAATTTCAATATATTATTTTCTTATTACATTACTTTTCAGAAAATGAAACAGCACCTTAGTATTTATTTGTAGTGTTTTCATAGTTCTCCTAATCTCAACATTTTGTCTTACATACTTCCCTGCCTGCGGATAATTCTCTCAACCTTTGTCACTAGTCACATAGACTCATAATTTAGGACATACAACTATCCCTTTTTGGAAACTACATAACTTCAACACAATCCTTTAGTTGTCTTGGCTTAGTTACATCATTTGTTGATCCACTAGACATAGATTCTAGTCACATGTCACATAGGTATTCACATAGTTTTTATGAATACATACAAACCTTAACCCTAGTCAATCTACAAATCATAATTAGTTTGCTAAATTATAGCCTAGTTAGCTCTCATGCTGATTGAAATGTGCTACTTGTCTAGCTACAACATATTTTAAAAAATTCATTGGTCTATCTAACCTTGACCAGCCAATCTTATTCTATCAATCACACCTCGTCCGCTAGCACTAGTTGATTGGCTGACTCATTGGGTTGGTCAATCCTAATTCAAGTTTTTCCATTCAGGATTAAAATAATCTTTTGGAAGGAACTAAAGATGAGAGAAAAAATACAAGATACAAATTTTTTTCATGACTCGTTGATATTCATATATATCGGCGACTCTATAGAGATCTAATATTATATTATTCTTCAAAGGTGGTGTAGTTTAAGGATATCTATTTATATAAAGTTAAATACAAAGATACATGTACCAGACTATCTATCTCAGCAGCTAAGAGAAAATGTAACCGCCTGTTATGAAAATGAGATCTAAGCATGCCAATGATGATATTTGCATTATTGTCATTTCTCTCTCTTCTTCTATATTATAGGAAGAAAAAAAGGTCTTCTACCATATATTACTAGAAGCTTCTAATTTTGATTGAAGCAAAGCAACCATACACTACTCTTTTTTACGAAAGAAGAATAAGTCATTGATGAACGTTGTAATATCAAAATTCCATACAAGGAGGAGAGTAAGACTATTAAAAAAGAATTTGAGAATGTGTTATGTTAGAGATACATGACAAAGAGGTTAAAGCAAGGAAGTTGTGTAAGTACATACAAATGATTTATGGTAGTTTGTTCATATTACCAATGCCTTGTATTGTGTTAGTTGAGACAAAATATTGAATATTTGAGTGAGATGGGAAAATTACAAACCATACTAACTAAGAGGACATTTATAATATTATAATAGTATTATATATAGAGAAACAAAAAAAAATTACATTATAACTTATGATAGACTTTTGATTAGTTTGAAATATGTGATATTATTTCCTATGTTTACTTAAATGCTTGTATCATTTTTCTGCTTCTTCTAATTTTTTTTATTATTTTGCAAGTTGCAGTTAAAAAAAGGTGCATTTGGAGCAAAAATCACGTAACTGCTGGACCAAGGATATGATGTCAGATAAAATAATGTGGCACTTCTCGTGCTCCCGTCAATTAGATGAAACAAAGAACTTAGAAACATGATGTTTAATCCTGACAACCCACTGTCGGACCCTAATGACCCAACGCATGCTATGGTATGAGCGACCTAACATCTGAAGTAAAGTCCCAACACCTGTTAGTGTATAAGTAACCCAATACCAATCTAAAAAACCAAGAACTTGACCTGTATTGACTTATGCAAGCCATCCTGAGCGATTGGAAACTCGACACTCAAAGGAGGAAGTTCAGCACACCAAAAGGACGTATATGTGTTAAAGTCGTTTCTTATATATAGGGCATCATGAAAGCCTTAAAACACTTGTATTTAGAGGAATGAGCATCCCTAGTAAAATTTAGATGGTATGAAGGGTAGTGAGACTATTGAGGAGAACTTGGAGGCAATTGTGAGAGTGAATTAAGAAGAGTTTGCTTAGGAGTTTTTTTTTATTTTAAATTATTGATGCGAGTCAATTATACGTGATTTTACTTACATTTATCACTATTTTTATCTGCAATTTCACCTTATTTATCTTAGTTTTATACTTCTGGAAAGTTTTTTGTGATATTTTGCAGGTTATAAGAGTTAAACATGCAAAATAAAGTCAAAATGTGTGATAAGGGCTAATAGAAAGACCACGCTAGATCATGGAGTGATTACGCCAGATCTGGGCGTGACTTTGTCACCTAAGCACAAATACTGGCATGATCTTGGCATCGAAGCAGGGAAATATTTTTGGAAAGATTTATCTTGATAAATCTGAGAACTTTGCTATAGAAAGAGACCTTAGGGCTACTTGGAAGCATCTTGAACCATTGTAGATGATTCTCTAGTAGAAATTTGAGGGTTTGAATGTAAACCCTAGATTTCTCTTTTTCCTTAAAGGAGAGATTGCTACAACATTTCTTATTCTTATTATCTTTTCATGTGGAGTTCCTTGTGAGAGTTGGAGGGGTTGCGAGGAAAAATTGAGTATAAGTGTATCGGGACAGATTTATGAGAGCTTGTAGTGAATGGAGATAATTACGATGGATTGTAAGGATCGATTAGCTCGGGTTTGAGTGTTTTTTTCATTTTATGGTCGTGTAGCATTTTTATTTTCTCTTTAACATGAGACTTTTGAATGTAGTTTAGATTCGAAGATTTTGGTTGTTCAAATAATCAAGCATGTCACCGAAAGTAGTAAACCACCTCGAAATGTTGAAATACAACTTTTATTATGATTATTAAAAATAAGAAAACACTGGATATTTACGCTGCCTTGTAGTTTAAACCGAATAGATTAATTCACCCAACCAATTTGAAGACTAGATAGGGTTTAAATTAATTATGAAGTCTTCTTCTTCCTATAAGGGAAAACCTTTTTATATAATTACATCTTAGTCAACCAAGGCTACTTAAGAAAACTCTCAATTAAAGCTACGTATTTATCCTCAAGAAATTTCTAAGTTTAGGCTTCCACGAATAAATATTTGATTAAAAAATGGGGAAAGCTAAAAAAATGAACAGTTGTCATCGAAGGACAAAGGGAGAAATGGTATGGGACACTCAAAGATATCTAGTAAACCTTAGTAGTATTGCAAATTATCTTATTATTTGGCATTTGATGTTTTTGAAATAAAATTTAATGATTCATCCTGATGTTTTGTTAGAATGCTAACATACAATCATGTAGGAGCCTAAAGATGAGGATTAATATTGTAATTAGACCAACAACCTCAAAGAGCTAGGGTCAAATTCACCAAGAAAAGTAAAACTTTAGAACCCTAACAAAAAAGAAGGGAAACATGAAATACAATGGGCTTACAACTCTGCTTAGAAAGAGCTACATCTAAAACACCTAATCACAATCAAACCCATTCATGGGCGATCTTGATGATGCATGATTGGGTAGGTTATTGTTCATTAAGGGTAAAAATCTTACAAACTGATTATAAATCAAATTTCCTAAGTACATATGGTATGCATAATTCCATAATACTAATTCCAACATACTTCAAAATATTAAATTTCAATGTTTTAGGCCTCACCACATTCAAATATTTACCTGTATAGTGCTGAGCGACCCGAGCCGCGCTTAACGCAGTAATGTTTGCTTCCAAAAGATAGCCAAAAATTTTGACTTAATTTATAAATAGCGGCTAGTGTATAAAATTAACATTATATAATTTAGTAAATATTTTTACACACTAGGGGTACTACGCAAGTATACGTATCGTTTCAAGTAATATAGGGTTTTTAAACAAAGACCCCAGTATCGATCCCACAGGAAAGATTTATAGAAAGAAATTTTCTATGAAGTGAAAGCGAAATAAAATAGTAAAAATATTTTTATTTTATCTTTTAATTTGATTATAAATTACTATTAATTTACTGGATACAATAAAGAAAACAATAACAAGATAATGATTTTATGAATTCTATATAAAATAAACAACTTTCTTTCCTTCAATTAATCTAAGATTTTTAAGATAATTTAATATTCGTTGGAGAATTTGATTTATGATATTGTGCCAAATAGAAGCATTCCTATTCTTTACCCTTTGATCCAGGCGCAAAGAATATTCACTAATTTACAGAATAGGTCCGGATGTATTGTTAGTAGAATGGGTTAATTTAGGCTCACACTTATAGATGTCCAAGGGTGGCTATGGTCGGCCCTATTAGTGACCCTTTCCTAGTCTATAAATCAAATTATAAGAATTTAGTCTGTCACTCTAAAAACTTATCAATTCTACGCCCTTTAAATATTATTTTCCTATTTATTTGCACTTCACCATGAATAGCCCACACATAGCCTTCAACTACCCAAGGATTCATGTGAAATTTACAAGTTAAGAGTTCTTCAAGGTTTCAAAACTCTTCAATAGGTTTTAACAATTCAAACAGCCAATTTAAAAAGTAAAGTAAGATTAGGTATTAATGTCATGACAATGTTTTGAAAATATTTTGAATTTTAATTCTCCATCGAATCTTTATATTATCTTATCTATCTCTTCATAATTGAAGTAAGAAAGTAACTAACTACTCAGAACACATTGAAAATAAATAACAAAACATGATAATTAAACTTTGAATCAAATATAAAAATATACTTATCTCAAATATTTCTTCTACAGATCTTCTGATTCCTACTTACTCCACAGTGTAATGAACTCTAGATGTAACAATTTGAAAATAAACTCATTAAACTAAACAAAAGTGGCCCTAAATTTCTCTCTCTAATTCTCTCTCTAAGGATGAGAGATCCTAAAGTAGATAAGAGAAAGGGGTACAATGGGAGGGGCACGTTTTCTGAAGAAATGGACCTCTATTTATAGGCTTCAAGAGTTGCCTTGAGGCACCTCTTCAAAACATGTCCACATTCAATGAATCTTCTAGAAGGTCGGTCTGGTGCCTAGGCGTCGGACACCGCGTCCAGTTCTTCGCACCACTTCACTTTGGCTCGGGCCTCTTCGCGATTAAAACTGTTTTGGAGCTTCCAAATGCAATGTATCACATGTCCTATTATCGAGGAACAACTGCCAGCCTTCTAGAATGTCCAATAACCGCTCACTCCGTCAAAATAACTGATCAAACGTTGTCAAAAACTTGACAGTTTTCGTATCGAGTCTGGCGCTTAGGCGCCAGGCCATATTTTTTTAATACTTTTGGTATTTTCCTCCATTTTTGCTCATTTTTGCTCATTTTTTCTTCTTAGACCTTTTTATATTACCTACATCCAAAAACACGAAAAATACCTTTCATTAAAGCATAATATCCTTAAAAATTAATAAGAATTAAGACATAAAGAAATAGGTATTTTTTTATATATCAAAATCCCCCAAACTTAAATGTTACTTGTCCTCAAGTAACTCTTTTTACTACATAAAATATAACTTTTGGAAATAAAAGATAAATATTTAAGATTCCTTATAATTTTTGATTTTATAAAGTCTTTAGTAAATTATTAACCCAATTTCACTAACTAGGTTTAATTTTAAGAATTTAAAGAATATTTAACTACCAAATCATAAGATTTCAAACTTTTCATTCACTTTGAAAATAATAGAAGTCTATTATATTAAGCTTTCATAGATTATTTACAAGAAAAAGATCTTCTTGAAAAATATTTTCCAAATAAATATTTATGTATAAAAATCAAGTAAAATATGTAACTAGTTTTCTTCCTATAAGATAATTCAAGTGAAGTCAATTTTTTATTAGACATTTCCTCAAGCTTCTCCTCTCAATCTTTATATATATATATATATATATATATATATATATATATATATAGGATTACTATATCCTGGATAGCACTGTTAATGGTTTTGAACTTCACTATCCTTAACTTATATTTTCAAAACTTATACATTTCCACTTAATTATTATAACATAAATAAAAATTCAAAAAGAATTCTAATCTTTTCTTTTTTAAGTGATAATTTTTTATTACTTAATAATTTTAAAATTCTATTATTTCTACCATGAATAGAAAAATTCTTTATCTCATTCTTCTATAAGTTAAATAATTCTATTCTTAAAATCAATCAAAGTTAGTAAAATTTTGGTTAATTTCACTAAATTGTTTATAATTTCAAAAATAAAGTAATCTTAAATAAATTCTTCATTCCTTAAGTTATGTTAAAAAGTTTTTTTATTTTTAAGAAAATATTAGTTCTTTAAGGACAAATAAAATTTAATTTTGAATGGATTTTTCCTTCCTCCAAACTTAAGTTTTAGTATACTATGATAATTTGAAAGTATGAGAGAAAGAAAATTATCAGAATTTTTATTAAGTATGTAAAAACAATCTTAAAAAGAAAAATTAACTTATAATCATGCTTTTATGAACAATTAAGATAAAATTGAAGCATGTATATAGAAGGGTAAGCAGCTAATTGATGATGATATTAAATTTGAAACAGAATTAAAACAGAGCAAAATAATTAATTACTAAACATTAAATTAAAACAACATATAAATTAATTCTAAATTCAGTCTCAACACAACAGAATCCTAACATTAAACAGTCAACATACATAAAATAGAAAACTAACAAACAATCCAAATAAAACAAACTAACAGAGTAGCACATCAAAGAAATCGATAACTAATAATCACTAGCTGTAGCCTCATCATCATCTTCATCACCAAATGAAAATTCTACGTCCTTAGGATCTACAAATGGTATGAAACTAGGAAAAGTAGGAAAGCTAACATCATTTTCACCCTTTAGAAATCTGACTAGGGCTTCATCATACTCAGCATCATAGTTACTCATCCTCTAGGTATAATCAGATAAATGATCTAGTTTTCTATCAATAGTATCAATCCTGCAGTGAGTTTGAAATAACTCCTGTTGTTGCTCTAAAAGCCGATCATGCATTGATTCCCGAAATCGATGGTGGCTCGGCGAAGTAGAGGGTCTAGAAGTAGAAGGTCTACTCGAAGTATGTGCAGAAGTAGAAGGAGCGGTTGATCTCTTCCCTCGAAGACGATCATAGATACTAACACTCTCCTGTCCAACTTCAGCTTCTCCTCAGAAATATCAGTAGTGACTCTATTACTAACACATAGTGAGTCGATTAGAAATGGAAATTCTAATCCAACAGAAGTGCTGGACCTCGCAGTAGACTCCACAAAATCATAAATAATGCTCCCGACATCAATAGGCTTCCTCTCCTGCATGCAGTAATTTAAGATCGCTCGATCTCTAGTCACTTCACTCAGGTGGTTGGAAGGTAACAATCTTGCGGAAATAAAGTAGTGCCATGCTTTAGATACGCCATTTAATTCGGAGGATTTGAAGTTTACCCTCTTTCCATTCTCGATCTTCCAAGATCCGAGTACCATTAGTCGGATAAGCAATAATCATATCCAAATCTCCCTCAGATGGTGCTAATCCAGAATAATAGCACTCAATAATCGGTGGCAGGCCATAAAATATGTTGATTCGTTCTGGACTAAATCCTACTCCTATACCTCTGACAAAGACTTCATAATCCTCGGCATCCATAAAATTTGCATAAAATTCTCGAACAATCGGGATAACAACAACAGCAGTAAAATAATAAAATCGTTGCTAGTTGTGCGCAACAATAGTATTTTCGATCATTTCTCCAGGATGGTAGAAACTTCGTTCAGAAATGAACTTTCTGGACATCGTAAATTCATGGAAACGAACATGCGCAGCCGCAGTAGAGAATTTGCTGCTATCAAAGTTATCTCGTGCCTTCCAGCGTTTAGATTTTGGAGCCATCTAAATGTGAAAGAAAATAAGAACAAATTTAGGAATCAAAGATTTAAACTCTTTTTAAGTTTAATAAACTTAAAATAAGTTTAGAAATCCAAAGAAATCACTAAAAATCGAATATTTTTTCAAATTTTCGGTTCTTAGCTAAACTTAGGGAAATCTATGGTGAAAATAAAAAATAAATGGTTTAAAGTGTAGATCTGACCTTGAGATGAAGAAATCGAGTGGTTTCGCGCTCAAATCCTTGATGTTTTAACCTCAAAATGGATCTAGAGGATGTATTTTGGCAAAAATTGGGAAGAAGATGAAGCTTAGGCGTCAAAAATGGCTTTTGGGGTTATTTAAGTAAATTTTCGGGTACAGATCGAACTAGCGCTTAGGCGCCGAATTCTGGCGCCTAGGCGCCAGACTCGCCTTTCACAAAAAAAATTTTTAAAATTTTTTTTTCCACCAAAATTCATAAATTCAACTTCCAATTACTCATATCTGAGTAGAGCTTCAGTTTCTAACTTCCACAACATTTTTCAAAAATTTATAAAAATTAAATATTAAATCCACCAATCAAACATAAGGTTTTCAATCAAACTCACTAATTTCCATATAAAATCTTCAATTTTGACTCAATACATTCCAGATAAGTACTACATTTGATTCAAGTTCCTAATACACACTTAATCATAACAATTTCAAAGAAAAAACAACACACATTGAACATGAAAGCAAATACACAAACAAACACAATCGATTCTCTAAATCGATACAATGACTCAACAAACCATAATAACTATCTCATTAGCAAAATATTCTAATCTTCACAAGGGAAATTGTGTATTCCACTTGGAAAGAATACTAACGCTCTCGGGAAATCCGTAGCCGTCTTTTCATCAATCCACTTGTTCTTCACATACATTTCAACTTGAGCATCTTGATAAGCCGCAAAATGATCAAATTGAAGTTTCATTTGCCATTCTAGATGTTCAACTTGATGAAACATATCATGAATGCGATCTCCAATCCTTTTAAAATCTTCTTCAAACTTATCCAAACGACTAGAAATTTTCTCTAAACTTACAGCGATGAAACCATTGAAGTAGGGTTGAGGATCCCTTGAGACCTTGTCCCTAGCCTCTTCTCCATGATTTCTCCTTTCCATTTCTTTAAAAATTTCTCAAATCTCTCAAGAAGAAAGTGTAAGGGACGTAATTTTGATTGCTTGATGCTTAGGGAAGAAGATGGGTTAATTTAAAGGGGAAAATCGTGTGAAAAACTGAAAATTTTCGGTTTTTGCACGACCCAGTAACTGTGGCGACACATAGTTGATTCTGGCGCTTAGGCACCGAATTCTGGCGCCTAGGCGCCGGAACTATGTTCAACTCCGTTTCGCCTAATCTTTAAATTTTCAAAATTTCGTTCTCCAAGATAGGTAAATTATACTGATAAGAGTAATTTAGACTCGATAACTCACATTGTAAACTATCATAATGAAGGTTAACTTGATCTCATTTTTACTCATATTTAAAATAGAGTGGTCCTATTTTTAATTTCTACATACTTCAAAATAATTTTCAGCCTAAGTCAACCAAGACTTATGAGCATCAAATTTTTCTAAAGTAATATAAAATTAATCAAGATTGAGGCATAACCTTTCATTAAAACACAAAAACACAAGATAATTATGGGTTGCCTCCCACAAAGCCCTTGGTTTAACGTCGTATGCCCGACTTAAGTAAATCTTTAATCGAGGTGACTAAATTCATAAGCCTCTTTATAAATATTCTTAATATCTCCCAAATAAGGCTTCAATCTTAATCCATTTACTTTAAAAAATTTTTCGAGTTTTGGGATCTTTAATATCCACAGCTCCATAATGGTATACTTTCTCAACTAAATAAGGTCCAATCCATTTAGATCTTAATTTTCCAGGAAAAATTCTTAAACAAGAATTAAACAGTAATACTTTTTATTCAGGCTTAAAAATTTTTCCTGAAATTTTCTTATCATGCAACATCTTCATTTTCTCTTTATAAATTTTTGCATTGTCATACGATTCGTTTCTAATTTCTTCCATCTCATTTAGTTGCAATAATAGTTTTTCTCCTGCATTATTCAAATTAAAATTAAACTCCTTTATTGCCCAATAAGCTTTATGTTCAAGTTCTACATGTAAGTGACATTCTGATTGGTGTCTTATAAGCTGTTCTATAAGCCCATAGAGCAGAATCAAGTCTATCAACCCAATCAGTTCTTTTAGGATTAACAGTCTTTTCTAAAACTCTTTTAATTTCTCTCGTTTGATACTTCGACCATTCCACTAGTTTGAGGGTGATAAGCAGTTGCAATTCTATGTTTGATTCCAAATTTTTGTAGTAATGATTGAATTCTTAAATTTCTGAAATGACTTCCACCATCAGTGATAATTATCTTAGGCATTCCAAATCTTGAAAATATCATTTGTCGGTATATTTTTAGGTTTGTGTGTTGTATTTTTGAAAAGAGGTCGCCTACAGAAATTGTCGGCGAATTTTTAATTTAATTTAAATAAATAATTTGAAAAGTAGTATTTGATTTTGAAAATAATTTTAAATTTGAAAATTTTAAGATATGAAATCAAACTGATTTCACATCCCAAATATTTTATATAAACGAGCACCGCACCACAAACCGTGTATCTACCCCGAAGAATAGACACACTGCTTGGTAATGGGGCTCGATTAAATAAACTAGAAAGGTTTGTGACATCCGTTTGGTCTGCAAACCAATTTTATAAGTCGACAAGTTCCCATGCTTAATATAAATGAATTAAGTAGGGTTTATATTACCTGGGTTCTTAAAATTCCCTATAAGGGCAAGCCCCTATAGTTAATTACATCTTAAGTGACGAGAATCACCTAAGAAAACTCTCGATAATAATCATTAGTTTTGCTCTCAAGAATTTCAAAGTTTAAGTTTTCAAAGGATTGAATTTTGGAATTTCAATAGGGAATGGATCAAGTTTGGAACATTTTGTTTTGGGAATTCGAAAGAAGAAAGGTAGGAGAAATTACAGATTCGAAGCGAACCTCGGTAATTTCCCGACTATCCTATTGTTTTGCTTGGATTTAGGAAAGTCCTAATGTTTATTTAATGTTTTGATCTTGCCAATTTTAATTAATTAGGACTTATGTTCATATGACATGATCATACAAATAGCCTTGAAGATGTGAGGGTTAATGTCGTATCAGACGACTACCTCGGAAATCCTAAGACCGGTTAGGGCTTAATTTGCAATGCAAATGCCTAAAAAAAGGTTGGGGGTTTATGTTGCACTAGGCAAACTACCCCGAAATCCTATGGCTTGGTTATTTAATTCTAAGAAAGTTTTACTGAAGTAGACTCAGGTTTTGCTGATGACGATGGCCGTGCTGCCCACCATGCTCCGAGCTCCTTGTTGTTGTAGAGGTTTAGTTTTAGAATTCATAAATCAAAGGATGAGAGAAGTGTTTTGGTTTAGAGAAAATCTTAAAATCCAAGTGTTTTTATGTTTTAATTAAAACAAATCTTAAAGTTGATTATAACAACACCGGTTAAGATCCCACGGTTCCATCCTTCCGGCATCGTTATTTTTATCGGATTCACTTAGTCCAGATGAATTTGCTAAACTCAACTAAATGAGTTCCACACCTTCATTTAGACCGTGGGAAATCCCGTTAGCAACACGTAGGTTACATCATCCGAGGTATTCCCGATCATCCAACAAGACGTTTTAATTTAGTTGTAGTTGCAGTTTTGTGTTCTGTTTGTGATTAAATTTTGAGTTGTTTTATATTTTGAAATGTTGTGGCGGTGAATTTTATCTTGTAATGACTTTTAATTTAGTTTTGGTTCAGTTTTAGGGGCTATCCTAAAAGTGTGGGTTTTCATGCAACAGTTGTTTATCATGCAAGAAAAGTAAGTGCGATGCGATTAAGTAAATTGCAAATAAAGTAAATTGCAACAAAATAAAAGCGTACTTGGAGGGTCTTCCCGTCATCCCAAGCTGCACTTAAACATAATTTAGAATATTTAAGCATTTAGAACAAGTTCCTAGATAAAACTAAGGGAAGGGTTATGGTTTTCTACGAAGTTCCTAATCCTATAGCTAGTCATCTCCTATGACGTCTAGGTTCTTGTGTTTTGGTTTGAGGATGATTTTCTTCATTAAAGAACAATTAAGTTCAGTTGTTCTTATAAACATCCTATCATATTGAGAAAGTGTTTAAGAAGAATCTCAAACATCTTTTCAATATTGCTAGAATTGTTTTAAGTCCAAATGAATTTAATCATACAAATGAATTAATCGTCCGAGAATTCAAGTTTTGTTGTTATCTTACTCAGTGAACTAGGACATTTGAATATCCTATGAGGGAAGTAACATTTCATTTAACGTTCTGTTTATGAGTTATGACAACAAAAGCTTTCGAGGGCAAATTGATGTTCAAATGGTTTATGATTTAATTTTAGTTAGTGGGTTTAAATTTGGAATAGTGTTCAAGTTGTTTTATTTTTGAATTTCTTTATGTCTTAGGTGATGTTATTTTTAATTCAATTTAATTTAACTTTAATTTAATTTAATTTGGTTTAGTTTTAATTTTAATTTACTTTAATCTAATTTTAATTTCAACTTGATTCTATTATTTAATTTAATTTAATTTAATTTAATTTGATTTTATTTAATTTAATTTAATTTAATTTAATTTAATATGTTTTAATTTAATTTAATTTAATTTAATTTAAACTTTAATTTAATTTTATTTTTAATTTTAATTTAATATTTTATTTTTTATTTTTTTTGTTTTAAAGATGATTTAATTTTAATTATTAAAGTATTAATTTAATTGAAATTTTAAAAGGATTTAATTTAAATAATTTAACTTTAATTTAATTTAATCATTAAGTCTTTTAGCATTTTAAATCTTAAATTTGGATTATCATTTTAATTAGGAATTAAATATTATTGAGATGATTAATTTAGGGATTCTTAAATTAAAGAACAAATCCCTTCCTAATAATATCCCTATTTTAATAATTCCAATTTTATTATTCTTCCAAATTTAATCAATTATTTAATTATGGTTTATTTCACTTATTTTTAAATTGTTTAATAGGTTTCTACCCTTTAATTATTTAAATTTCAATCATCCAAATCAGATTAAGATCAAATATTTTACTTTTTCATTTTATTAAGCATAAAGTTTTGATTAAAGGTTAAAATTTTAATTACCATTTTGCCCTTCAAGCTTAATAATTTCATAACTCACTAAATTGAGCTTAAATGAACTTGAAATTTTTATGTGACTTCACTCATATGTCAATAAAGGCATGAGAGGAGAAAATGTGATTTTTCTGTATTTAATTTATTTATATAATTATTTTTGGAGGAAAATAGAGATTTTCAAGGAAAATTTAATAATATGACCAAGGGAGAGTTTCTGTCCTTAAGAAAATTATGGGACTTTCCTAATGACCAGAGGATCACTTGGACCAATTTTGGTGATTTTTTGAATTATATGCTTTTTATTATAATTATTTTGAATTTTGGAGTATTAATTAATTTAAAAGTAAAATAGAGGTTGAAAAATGAATTTTATATTTTTCAAAAATCTCTCTGATATCAAGGAAACCGGAGAATCAATTTTTATAATTTTCTGATTTCTCTTTGATTTATTAGAATTATTTTAGTGGAAATACTAAAAATATACATTTTTTTAATTTTAAAATTACCTTAGGGTTTTAAAATTTAATATCTCATTATAGAGACTTAAGAAAAATATGGGGTTTGTTCCTAAGTGATTAAAATTTAAAATGTGACATTTTGGTGAATTTTATTATTTTTGTGATTTTTATTATTTTTTAATTATTAAAATATTAAAATAATGTAAGAAAATCAACTTTTTTGAAAAATTGCAATTTTATTTTTCATAAATTCCCCTGATATCAGAGAGGCTCCAAAACCAATATGGTGAATTTTTGAAAAGTATTTTGAAAGTTATGAATTTTTAAAGTTTAAATTGGCTAAATGGTTTAATCAACCCATTTGGTGGGGCCAACCAAGTCCAATTGACTTCAAATTTTTATGCTGGGTTCCTCTGATCCTAAAGGTCAGTGAAGAATTGATTTCAAGTCAATTTGATGTATGATTAGCTCTAATTAATTAAGGACCTATTTTGGGTGTTTAAGCCAATTGGGGTTATTCCAAGTGGATTAATTCAAAACCTATTTTTCTTAGGTTCCTCTAGTCATAATAAACATTACCAAATTTTTCTAGAATTTATTTCACAACATGCTAATTATTGGAATTAAAATACTCAAACTAGCAACCTAGAGTTGAAAAATCAATAACTCTTCATAGGGATGACCTCTGACTTTGGAAAATTTTGGGAATGTTCCCAAATTCAGAGGCTTCAAAAGCCCTATGGTCTCATGTCATGGTGAATTGTATACATTCATGGAGAATTGAAAATGTCCAGAGAGTATATAAATTATTAAAAATCAAATACTCAATGATATTAAATGATTTCTTTTCCACATTATTCTCCTCTGTTCACTGAGAAAGAGGGTATTTCTATTTTATTTTTATGATTTTTCTACACAAAGTTATGCATTTTTCAAGTTCTGGTAATTAAATAAATAGGAAAATAGCCTAATTTCCTACTTATCCACGCGGCGCCATGCCATCCTCGGCAACTCCGAAAGGCCACGCGGCGCGCTCCCATTCGACGCCGCCTTCTGACTCAGCGCCACGCGGCCTGCGGTTCACGTATCATCTCCTGGTCCGACGCCATCTGAACCATCTGTCTGCGCGTGTATTGAATGAACGGCTTACTTTCATCGTCCCTAAGCCTCCTAGCCCGAGAACCGTCCGTCTTCTAGGCCTAAGATCTCACTCGATACTTGACCAAATTGAACGTTCTTATGCTCTATGGATTCGTCTCGAGAAGACAAACACATCCATACGGTTTATGTGGCATGAAATTGACTCAATGAAAATGGAGAATGTTCAGAAGCTCGGGAAGAAGAGTGAGGCCATACCTTTGCTCAGAGAAGTGTGGCTTCGATCTGAGGGTTGTGTCACCTTCGATTGCGTCCCAGCAAGCTCCAGATGAAGTCTCCTGGCCTGGTGAATTGTCTAGGTAGGATTTCGACCACAGCCGATTACAAAGCTTGGAGTCTGGAACATATGGGTGGCCTGGAGAGGGGGCTTTTGCTGGAGGACTTCTTCTCTTGGTCTGGTGAAGGTGTAGGATCAATCAATTTGGGGATTGGTCCACTCGTGAAGAAGTGTCCTGGTTTTGTGCTTGAAATTTGAACTCAAAATTAAGCTCGGCTAGAGAGAATTGAGGCTGGAATCCGGTGGGAATCAAGTGCTCTATGTGTAGAGAGTGGTTCGGAATGATTTTGGCGAGTTTCCTTAAGGTTGGTTCAAGCACCTCCCCATGGCCGAGAGAGGTGGTGTTTAAATAGGAGAGGCTGGAGGGCCTCCCAGGGGGAGTTAGGGATTGGGATCAGCTGCTCTTGGCAAGAGAAGAACAGCTGCAATGGCCACTGGGGATGGGGTAGCTCAGCAGGTGGGAATTCCAAACTTTGGCTCCTCCCAAGGTCTCGGCCATGGTGTTTTCCGACGACCCAGGCGGCTGGCCGGCAGGCATGTGTCACCCTTAGGTCCAGGTGGGTCAGTGCTGGAGGTTTGTGCAGTCAATTGGCCATGAACATGTGTAAAGGGTTTGAATCAAAGTGGAATGGGAAAGGGCTAGTTTTGGGTCTAAATGGGTCAACCCTTGGTTTTGGGTTAGGTCTACCCTCCAAGGCCAATTTGGGCTGAAGGGAAAGTCACTTGGATCAACTTGATTAGTGGAGTCAAGTCACAATCCAAGTACAATTAAGCTTAAGCAAGAGTTAGGGGAGACATGGGAGTGGTTAATCACTCTTAAGAGAATCATTAAAGGGTCCCCTCCTCTTGCCATTTTGGGTATGGTGAAGTGTCCAAGGCTTTCATGGCTCACATGTGGCTCATGCATGGCTTCATGGCTCACCTTTGGCTTGGAAAAAGCTAAGTCAACTTTCATGAAAGAGGTTTTTAGGAATTTTGGTAATTTAGGGGTGATTTGATAGGATTTGGCATATGGCTTAGTTTAGAAAAATTTGATGGCTAATTTAGAACTTAGGGATGATTTTAATTGAGTGAGGATGAGATGAGATTGTAATGTGGGCCTTAGGATGGGTTTGGACTTTTGAAATTATTTTAGGAATGGGCTTTTGGATTTCAAAACAAATTTTAGGTTGATAATTTTGTAAAGGATTGGATCCAATAAGTGTTGAGTTTAATTTAGGAAGGTTTCATGAATGATTTGGAATAAATTTGAAGTGGTTTGGGCTTGAATTGGGTTGGGTTTGGGCCTCTTTGGTAAATGGGCCAATGTAGGTCAAATTGGGCTAACTTGGGCCAATGTTGGGCTAGGGTTGAAATTGATGTAAAATTAATGTTGGGAAATGTTTATGGGAGTGTTTCAAAGAGGTTTTGACTTTGGTTGGGTTTTGATTTTGGGGTTTGGGCTTATTTGGGTTAGGTTTGGGTTTAGGTCAAAATTGGGCTTTTTGGCTTTGGGTTGAATTTGAGTGGGGTTTGTGTCTAAATTTTGGGTAAATCATGTTAGTGTTTTGTTTGTGGGGATGTTAAGGAAGGTTTAGAAAATATTTAGGGTTAATTGGAGTTGAATTGGGTTAGTTTGGGTTAGGTTTGGGTCATGGGTCCAAATTGGGCTTTAAGGCCAAAAGTGAAGTTGGATTCAAATGTCAATCAAAAGTGAAGTTGGATTCCAATATATAGTTTAAAGGCATTTCATCTTTTCTAAATATATTTCCCATCCTTTGACATCGATCACATGTTTTCACATATTGTCTCACATATTTAAATAAGGTAGGCCAATAAAATCCAGAATTTAAAATTTTAAATGCAGTTTTATCTATGCCAAAGTGTCCTCCAAAAACAGAATCATGACATTTTTGAATAATAGCAAGAGTTTCCTCATATGGTACACATCTTCGAATCATAGAATCTTTACCAATTTTAAATAAATGAGGTTCTTCCCAAATATAAGATTTAGCTTCATATTTAAATTTCTTAATAAATTTGTTATCCAAGTGATAAGGCAAAATATTGCTAACTAAATAATTAACAATATTACCATACCACGGTGTTTTGTATCTTTGAATAACATATAAAGATTCATCAGGGAATTTCTCATTTATATTTTCTTCCGAAATAATATCATTTTTAATTCTAGACAAATGATCGGCAATTTGGTTTTCAGTTCCTTTTCTATCTACTATTTGAAAATCAAATTCTTGTAGAAGTAAAACCCATCTTATAAGTCTAGGTTTAGAATCCTTCTTAGATATTAGATATTTAATTGCAGAATGATCAGTATGAACTATACATTTCGTACCAAGAAGATAAGGTTTAAATTTATCAAAGGCATATACTATAACTAGAAGCTCTTTCTCAGTGGTAGTGTAATTTCTTTGTGTTTCAGTGAGAGTTTTACTAGCATAATATAGAACTTTGAAAGTTTTCTCATATTTTTGTCCTAATACAGCTCCAATTGCAAAATCACATGCATCACACATTAATTCAAAAGATTTATTCCGGTCAGGTGCAACAATAATAGGTGCAGTTATTAATCTTTCTTTTAGAATATTAAAAACATTAATACATTCTTTATTAAATTCAAATTGTGCATCTTTTTCTAATAAATGACAAAGAGGTTTAGTAATTTTAGAAAAATCCTTTATATATCTTCTATAAAATCCAGCATGACCTAGAAAACTTCTCACATCAGTAACAGTAGTAGGTGGTTGCAATTCAGCAATAATTTTCACTTTTGCTTGATCTACTTCCATCCCTTTTCGTGATACTTTGTGTCCAAGTACAATGCTTTCTGTGACCATGAATTGACATTTTTCCCAATTAAGAACTAAATTTGTTTCTTCCCATCTTTTCAGAACTTTGGCTATATTTTCCAAACAAGATTCAAAAGAAGTTCCAAAGAATGAAAAATAGTCCATGAATATTTCAATCCCTTTGTCAATCAAATCACAAAATATTGACATCATACATCTTTGAAAAGTTGTAGGTGAATTACATAAACCAAAAGGCATTCTTCTAAAAGTAAATGTTCCATAAGGACTTGTAAAAATTGTCTTTTCTTGGTCCTCAGGAGCAATAAGTAATTGATGATAACCAAAATATACATCCATAAAATAGAAATATGAGTGTCCAGCTAATTTATCGAGCATTTGATCCAAGAAAGGTAAAGGAAAATGATCCTTTCTAGTGGCTTTATTTAATTTCCTATAGTCAATAAAAATTCGCCATCCAGTAACTTGTCTTGTAGGAATAAGTTCATTTTTATCATTAACAATGACAGTTACACCTCCTTTCTTCGGAACACATTTAATAGGACTTACCCATTGACTATCCGAAATATGATAAATAATACCAGCATCTAACCACTTAATAATTTCTTTTTTAACAACCTCTTTCATAATAGGATTGAATCTTCTTTGCGATTCTATAGTAGGTTTAAAATTTTCTTCCATTAAAATTCTATGCATGCAAATGGAAGGGCTTATTCCTCTTATATCAGCAATAGTTCAACCAAAAGCTTTCTTATAATTCTTTAATACACCTTGTAATTTTTCTTCTTGATCTTTACTCAGTTCAGAAGAAATAATAACAGGTAAAGTTAACAAATTTCCAAGAAACACATATTATAAATGTGAAGGTAACATTTTTAATTCCAGTTCAGGTGCTTTTTTAATTGAGGGTAAAAGTATATCATTTTGAGTTATGTCTAAAGTTTCCCAATTATCTTTAATAAAATGAGTTTCTTCTTCTTCTACTACTTCTTCTTCATCAGTTAAAAATTCAAATTTTTCTTCAGAAATAACTTTACATTTTTCTTGATAATGTTTTTCAATTAAATAATCAATTATATCCATTCAATAACATTTCTCTTTATCAGGGTACTTCATTGATTTAAAAAGATTGAATTTAATTTCTTGATCATTGACTTTCATGGTTAATTCTCCTTTTTGCACATCAATCATAGCTCGTCCGGCAGCTAGAAAAGGTCTTCCTAAAATAATAGGTATCTCTTTATCCTCTTCCATGTAAAGTACTATGAAATCTACAGGGAAGATAAATTTATCCACTTTAACAAGGACATCCTCTATAACTCCTTTAGGATAAGTGATAGATCTATCAGCTAACTGAAGAATTACAGTGGTGGGAGTAATATCTCCTAAATCCAATCTTCGAAAGATAGGAAATGGCATGAGATTAATACTTGCTCCTAAATCACATAAAGCTTTTCCGAAAAATTTTTCTCCAATAGCACAGGGTATAGTGAAACTTCCAGGATCCTTAAGCTGGCATTTGTTCCAAAGCTTCAGCAAAAAGTATGTTAATAGTAAGTTTCTTAAAAATTTCAAATAACTTAGAAAATTGATGATCAAGTTTCTGCTGTTTAAGACTTTGAGGAAAAGGTGGTGGTGGTTTTTCAACTTCCACCTTAACAGGTATAACAGTTTGATCTTGACTAGGAGAGAGAGTTTCTTTAGGGTTTTCAATCTCTTCAACCCCAATCTCTTTTTAAATTTCATTCTACAATTTTTCTTTTAATTCCTTTCCACTTCTAAGTTGCAAAACTTTAACTTGTTCATGTTCTTTTCCAGTTTCCTTTGGATTGATTTCAACATTACTAGGAAGTGTTCCTACAGGTCTGTTATTAATTAAAGTAGCAATTTGCCCCATTTGATTTTCAATATTACGAATAGTAGTATTTTGATTTTGTAATTGATTATTCATTTGCATAATTAATTCTTCTATTGATAACTTTTTCCATTGGTTATTAAATCCAGGAGGTTTATTATTTGAATTAACTTGATTATTCCAATTTCCGAGTGGGATGAGATTGATTATTACCCCATTGTTGTTGTGTATTATTCCAGTTAAAATTAGGATGATTTTTCCACCTAGGATTATAATAATTTGAATAAGGATTATTTTTACTTGCAATAGCTTGTAAGGTTTCAATTGTTTGAGAATCTTTAATATTAGCAGAGTTATTATGCGAAATATTAATTGCAAAATTATCTAATTTCTTAGACATTGCTGCAATTTATGAAGCTAAGATAGAAAAGGCTTCATTATCTTGAATACTGGCCATCTTTTTAGGGTTAATCCTTTCGGAAGGCCTTTGAAAATTATTATTAGTCATTTCTTCAATTAAAGTGTAAGCTTCTTCAAATGATTTAGACATTAAAGAACCTCCAGCAGCAACACCAATAATTGAATTTAAAGATCCAATTAATCCATTATAAAATGTTTGAATAATCAACCAATCAGGTAAAGCATGACGAGGACATTTTCTTAATAGTTCTTTAAATCTTTCCCAAGTTTCATATATTGTCTCCCCGTCAAATTGACTAAATGAAGTAATATCATTTCTTAATTTAGCAGTTTTAGAAGGAGGAAAATATTTAGCAAGGAAGTTTTGTGCCATTTCAACCCATGTTTTAATAGAACCAGTCGCTAATGAGTTTAACCACATCTTTACTTTATCTCTTAAAGAAAAAGGAAAGAGTCTAAGTCTAATAGCATCATCAGAAACATTCTTATATTTAAAGGTAGCATATAGTTCTAAAAAACTAACAAGATGTAAATTTGGATCCTCATTTGGTGATCCACCAAATTGATTGTTTTGCACCATTTGAATAATAGACGGTTTAAGTTCAAAAGAATTAGCATCTACAGTGGGTATTTGAATACTACTATGAAGTTCGTCAACTGTAGGGTTAGCATAATCCCTTAATGGCTTATAAACATTTTGATCATTAAGTTCAATTAGATATTGTAAAGTAGCCATTTCTTGAATCTTTTGAATTTGTTTTCCTTTTTAATTTTTCTAATTGTTCTTTCCAATTCAGAATCTAAATGTATTAATCCTTCAGAACCAAATCTTGGCATAAAACAAGCAATAAATATAAACTTTAACTATTCTATTTCTTTCTTCCTTACTTCCTTTCCTTCCCCGGCAACGGCGCCAAAAACTTGACTCGAGCCGCGCTTAACGCAATAATGTTTGCTTCCAAAAGATAGCCAAAAACTTTGACTTAATTTATAAATAGCAACTAGTGTATAAAATTAATATTATATAATTTAGTAAATATTTTTACACACTAGGGGTACTATGCAAGTATACATATCGTTTCAAGTAATATAAGGTTTTTAAACAAATACCCCAGTATCGATCCCACAGGGAGGATTTATAGAAATAAATTTTCTATGAAGTGAAAGCGAAATAAAATAGTAAAAATATTTTTATTTTATCTTTTAATTTGATTATAAATTACTATTAATTTACTGGATACAGTGAAGAAAACAATAATAAGATAATGATTTTATGAATTCTATATAAAATAAACAACTTTCTTTCCTTCAATTAATCTAAGAATTTTAAGATAATTTAATATTCGTTGGAGAATTTCATTTATGGTATTGTGCCAAATAGAAACATTCCTATTCTTTGCCCTTTGTTCCAGGCACAAAGAATATTGACTAATTTACAGAATAGGTCCGGATGTATTGTTAGTAGAATGGGTTAATCTAAGATCACACTTCTAGATGTCCAAGGGTGGCTATGGTCGGCCCTACTAGTGATCCTTTCCTAGTCTATAAATCAAATTATAAGAATTTAGTCTGTCACTCTAAAAACTTATCAATTCTACGCCCTTTAAATATTATCTTCCTATTTATTTGCACTTCACCATGAATAGCCCGCACATGGCCTTTGACTACCCAAGGATTCATGTGACATTTACAAGTTAAGAGTTCTTCAAGGTTTCAAAACTCTCCAACAGGTTTTAACAATTCAAACGACCAATTTAAAAGTAAAGTAAGATCAGGTATTAATGTCATCACAATGTTTTGAAAATATTTTGAATTTTAATTCTCCATCGAATCTTTATATTATCTTATCTATCTCTTCATAATTGAAGTAAGAAAGTAACTAACTACTCAGAACACATTGAAAATAAATAACAAAACATGATAATTAAACTTTTAATCAAATATAAAAATATACTTATCTCAAATATTTCTTCTACAGTTCTTCTGATTCCTACTGACTCCACAGTGTAATGAACTCCAGATGCAATAACTTGAAAATAAACTCACTAAACTAACAAAAGTGGCCCTGAATTTCTCTCTCTCATTTTCTCTCTAAGGATGAGAGATCCTAAAGTAGATAAGAGAAAGGGGTACAATGGGAGGGGCACATTTTCTGAAGAAATGGACCTCTATTTATAGGCTTCAAGAGTTGCCTTGAGGCGCCTCTTCAAAACATGTCCACATTTAGTGAATCTTCTAGAAGGTCGGTCTGGCGCCTAGGCGCCGGACACCGCGTTCAGTTCTTCGCACCACTTCACTTTGGCTCGCATCTCTTCGCGATTAAAACCGTTTTGGAGCATCCAAATGCAATGTATCACATGTCCTATTATCAAGGAACAAGCTGCTGACCTTCTAGAATGTCCAATAACCGCTCACTCCGTCAAAATAACTGATCAAACGTTGTCAAAAACTTGACATTTTTCGTATCGAGTCTGGCGCTTAGGCGCCAGGCCATATTTTTTAATACTTTTGGTATTTTGCTCCATTTTTGCTCCTTTTTGCTCCTTTTACCTTCTTAGACCTTTTTACATTACCTACATCCAAAAACACAAAAAATACCTTTCATTAAAGCATAATATCCTTAGAAATTAATAAGAATTTAGACATAAAGAAATAGGTATTTTTTTATAGATCACTGAGTGCAATGAAGCAAGCTATGTAGTGGGTTATGCAAGTCCTGGATGATGAATGAATGGAATGTCTATTTAATAGGTCAGTAAGTATACATAGGAAAAACTCACTTTGTAAGTTAGTGGCTCTCACAATTCCTTTCCATGCAATTAGTGAGGGCTTGAAGACAAGGAGCAGGAGAAATATGTTATGCATATATCTACAAATCATGTTATTTTTCATATTCCTTGTTGACCTCATTTTAGGTGTAGTCCAATTCTCTTTCTTAGAAACCTAGGATCTAGCTATAGGACTTTCCTATTGACTATTCCGTATAACTAGTGATTAAACCTACCACATAGAAATTCTAAATATTTCTCGACTCTTCTTGTGAGGTCTCACATGGGTAATCACAAGCCCTCATTTCTTAGTTGAGATGGCTAAGACCAACATGTGAAGACTCTTAAATGAGTTCCCATTGGATCAATGGGCCTTGTCGGCATATTTTTAGGTTGTGTTTTATTTTGAAGAGGGGTCGCCTAACAGAAATCTGTCGGCGAATTTTTAATTTAATTAAAATAAATAATTTGAAAAGTAGTATTTGATTTTGAAAATAATTTCAAATTTGAAGGTTTTAAGATATGAGACTAAACCGATCTCACATCCCAAATAGTTTATATAAACGAGCACCGCACCACAAACCGTGTATCTATCCCTAAGGATAGACACATTGCTTGACGGTGGGGCTCGATTAAATAAACTAGAAGATTTGTGACATCCGTTTGGTGCAGCGAACCAATTTTATAAGCCGTCAAAATTCCCCGCTTAATATGAAAACATTAAACAGGGTTTATATTACACAGGTTCTTCAAAATTCCCTATAAGGGCAAGCCCCTATAGTTAATTACATCTTAAGTGACGGGAATCACCTAAGAAAACTCTCGATAATAATCAATAATTCCGCTCTCGAGGATTTCAAAGTTTAAATTTTCAAGGGATTGAATTTTGGAATTTCAATAGGGAATGGATCAACTTTGGAACATTTTGTTTTGTGAATCCAAAGGAAGAAAAGTAGGAGAAATCACAGATTCGAAGTGAACTTCGGTAATTTCCCGACTATCCTATTATTTGGCTTAAATTTAGGAAAATCCTAATGTTTATTTAAATGTTTTGATTTTGTCAATTTTAATTAATTAGGACTTATATTTATATGATAGAATCATACAAATAGCCTCGAAGATGTGAGGATTTATGTCGTATCAGACGACTACCTCGTAATCCTAAGTCCGGTTAGGGCTTAATTTGCAAGGCAAATGCCTAACAAAAGGTTGAGGATTTATGTTGCACTAGGCAAACTACCTCGAAATCCTATGGCTTGGTTATTTAATTCTAGGAAAGTTTCGCTGAAGTAGGTTAGAGTTTTGCTGACGACGATGGCCGTGCTGCCCATCATGCTCCGAGCTCCTTATTGTTGAAGAGGTTTAGTTTTAGAAATCGTAAATCAGGAGATGAGAAAAGTGTTTTGGTTTAGAGAAGTCTTAATTTTCCAAGTGTTTTTTGTGTTTTGATTAAAACAAATCTGAAAGTTGATTATAACGACACCGGTTAAGATCCCACGGTTCCATCCTTCCGACATCATTATTTTTATCGGATTCACTTAGTCCAGATGAATTTGCTAAACTCAACTGAATGAGTTCCACACTTTCATTTAGACCGTGGGAAATCCCGTTAGCAACACGTAGGTTACATCATCCGAGGTATTCCCGATCATCCAACAGGACGTTTTAATTTAGTTGCAATTGTAGTTTTGTGTTACGTTTGTGATTAAATTTTGAGTTGTTTTATATTTTGAAATGTTGTGGTGGTGAATTTTATCTTGCAATGACTTTTAACTTAGTTTTGGTTTCGGTTTTAGGGACTATCCTAAAGGTGTGGGTTTTCATACAACAGTTGTTTATCATGCAAGAAAAGTAAAGTGCATTTGCAATAAAGTAAATTGCAATAATGTAAATTGCAAGAAAGTAAATTGCAATAAAATAAAAGCGTTCCTGGAGGGTCTTCCCGTCATCCCAGGCTACACTTTAAACACAATTAGAATATTTAAGCAAGTTCCTAGGTAAAGCTAAGGGAAAGGTTATGGTTTTCTACCAAATTCCTAATCCTATAGCTAGTCATTCCCTATGACGTCTAGGTTCTTTGTGTTTTGGTTTAAGGACTATTTTCTTCATCAAAGAACAATTAAGTCCAATTGTTCTTATAAATGTCCTATCATATTGAGGAAGTGCTTAAGAATAATCTTAAACATCTTTTCAATATTTTCTAGGATTGTTTTAAGTCCAAATGGGTTTAATTATACAAATGAATTAATCGTCCGAGAATTCAAGCTTTGTTGTTATCTTGCTCAGTGAACTAGGACATTTGAATATCCTATAAGTGAAGTAACATTTCATTTAATGTTCTGTTTAGGAGTTATGATAACTAAAACTTTCAAGGGTAAATTAGTATTCAAATGATTTGGTTTAAGTTAAAGAGTTTAAATTTGGAATAGTGTTCAAGTTGCTTTAGATTTATTTTGAATTCTTTATGTCTTAGGTGAAGTTATATTTAATTTAATTTAATTTAATTTAATTTAATTTAATTGAGTTTTAATTTAATTTAATTCAATATAGCTTCAATTTAATTTGATTTGATGTTTAATTAATTTGATTTGATTTAGTTTTAATTTAATTTGATTTAATTTAATTTAATTTAATTATTTAATTTAATTTAATTTAATTTGTTTAATTTAATTTAATTTGATTTAATTTAATTTAATTTAATCTTTAATTTAATTTAATTTTTTTTAATCTTAATTGAAATTTTTAAAAGAGTTTAATAATTTAATTTTAGTTTAATGATTAAGTCTTTTAATATTTTAAATTTGAGTTATCATTTTAATTAAGAATTGAATATTAATGAGATAATTAATTTAGGGATTTTTAAATTAAAGAATAAATCTCTTCCTAATAATATCCCTATTTTAATAATTCCAATTTTATTATTCTTCCAAATTTAATTAATTATTTAATTAAAGTTTAATCATTTTAAAATTGTTTAATGGGTTTCTACCCTTTAATTATTTGAATTTCAATCATCCAAATCAGATTAGGATCAAATATTTTACTTGTTAATTAATTTTTTATTAAACCTAAAGTTTTAATTAAGGGTTAAAAATTTAATTACCACTTTACCCTTTAAGCTTAATGATTTCATAACTCACTAAATTGAACTCAAATGAACTTGAAAATTTTATGTGACTTCACTCATATGCCAATAAAGACATGAGAGGAGAAAATGTGATTTTTCTGTATTTAATTTATTTATATAATTATTTTTGGTAGAAAATAGAGATTTTCAAGGAAAATTTAATAACATGACCAAGGGAAAGTTTCTGTTCTTAAGAAAATTAGGGAACATTCCTAATGACCAGAGAACCACTTGGACCAATTTTGGTGATTTTTTGAATTATATTATTTTTATTATAATTATTTTAAGTTTTGGAGTGTTAATTAATTTAAAAATAAAATAAATGTTGAAAAATGAATTTTATATTTTTCAAAAATCTCTCTGATATCAAGGAAATCAGAGAATCAAATTTTGCAATTTTCTGATTTCTCTATAATTTATTATAATTATTTTAGTGAAAAAGCTAGAAAATATATTTTTTTAATTTTAAAATTACCTTAAAGCTTTAAAATTTAATATCTCACTAAATAGACCTAAGAAAAATGTGGGATTTGTTCCTATGTGATTAAAATTCAAAATGTGACATTTTGGTGAATTTTATTATTTTTGTGATTTTTATTATTTTTTAATTATTAAAAATATTAAAATATTATTAAAAATCAACTTTTTTAGAAAATTGAAATTTTAATTTTCTTAGGTTCCCCTGATATCAGAGAGGCCCCAAAACCAATTTAGTGAATTTTTGAAAGGTATTTTAAAAGTTATGAATTTTTAAGGTTTAAAATGGCTAAGTGGCTTAATCAACCCAATTAGTGGGGCTAACCAAGTCCAATTGACCTCAAACTTTTATGGTGGATTCCTCTGATCCTAAAGGTCAGTGGAGAATTGATTTCAAGTCAATTTGATGCCTCGTTAACTCTAATTAAATAAAGACCTATTTTGGGTGTTTAAGCCAATTAGGGTTGTTTTAAATGAACTAAGTCAAAACCTATTTTTCCTAGGGTTCTCTGGTCATAAGGAACATCACCAAATTTTCTTAGAATTTATTTCACAACATGCTATTTATTGGAATTAAAATACTCAAAACAGTAGCTTCGAATTTGAAAAATCAATAACTTTTCATAGGGATGGCCTCTGACTTTGAAAAATTCAGGGAATGTTCCCAAATTCGAAGGCTTCAAAAGCCCTATGGTCTCATGCCATGGTGAATTGTATACATGCATGGAGAATTAAAATAATGCAGAGAGTAAATAAATTATAAAAAATAAAATACTTGATGAAATTAAATGATTTCTTTTCCACATTATTCTCCAGAAGCTCGGGATAAAGAATTAGCTCATACCTTTGTTCAGAGAAGTGTGGCTTCAATCTGAGAGTTGTTGCACCTTCGATTGGATCCCAGCAAGCTCCAGATGAAGTCTCCTGGTCTGGTGAATTGTCTCGATGTGATTTCGACCAAGCCCGATCACAAAGCTTAGAGGTCGGAGCAACCGGGTGGCCTCGGAGATGGGGCTTTTGTTGGTGGACACCTTCCCTCGGTCCAGTGAAGGTGTAGAACCAATCAATTTGGGAATTGGCTCACCGTGGAGAAGTGTCCTGGTTTTGGGTGGAATTTCGGTTGGGAAATTGGATTTTGTCGGTGGGGATTAGGGCAAATTGACACTGGGGATCAACTGCTCTAAGGGTGGAGAAGGGTCTGGAACAATTTTGGCGGAGTTTCGGCAAGGTTTGTGCTCAGCTCCTCCCATGGCCGAGAGGGGTGGAGTTTAAATAGGAGAGGGTGGAGGGCCTCCCGGGGGAGTTGAGGCATGGGATCAGCTGCTCTGGTGAGGAGAAGAACAACCATGGTGGCCATTGGGCATGGGGCAACTCGACAGGTGAGAATTCCAAGCTTGGGCTCACATGATGCTCTCCGGTGTGGTGTTTTCAAGCGATCCGGGCGGCTGGCCGGCAGGCATGGGTCACCATCTTGACCAGGGAGGTCAGGGCTTAGCAATGGTGAAGTCAATTGGGCTTGGACATGTGTAAAGTGTTTGAATTAAAATGGAATGGGGAGGGGGTCATTTTGGCCTTAATTTGGTCAACCCATTGGTTTGGGTTGGGTGCACCTCCCCATGGCCTGATTTTGGGCTGAGAAGATCAGTTGGGTCAGCCAAGGGAGAGTGGTGTGGTCTCCATCCATGATGAGGTGGCTAAGCATGGTTTAGTGTGTGACATGCTTAAGGTAAAAAAGGGTTAAGGAGGATTAGGAAAGGGCCCCTCCTTTTGCCATTAATGGCTTGATCACATGTCAAGCCTTCCATGGCTTCATGTGGCTTGTCCATGGCTTGCATGGCTCACCTTTGGCTTGGGAAAAGGTTTGGTCAATTTCATGAAAATGGGTTTTAAGAATTTTTGGTAATTTGATGGAAATTTGTATGAAACTTGATTTGGAATAATTTGATGGTGAATTTAGGACTTAGGTAATGGATTTAATTAAGTGGATGACAAATGGAGATGTCATGTGGGCTTTAGGGTAGATTTTGGGCCTTTGGATGTGGTGAAGTGGGCTTTTAGGAAAGTTTAAGGGAAATGGGCTTTTGATTTTAGGATGGGCATTTGGATAAAAATTTTGTGAAGAACTTTGTCAAATAAATGTCATAATTGGTTTAGGGATATTCTATGAAGGGCTTGGAATCAATTTGATGTGATTTGGAGTTGAATTGGTTTGAATTTGGGTTTATTTGGTAAGTGGGCCTATATGGGTCCAAGTGGGCTTTAAGGCCAAAAGTGAGATTGGATCCAAATGTCAATCAAATTGGGCTTGGATTTGGTCTAGATTGGTATTGGGGATGTTGAATTGAAGTTAGAATTGAATTGGACCAAAATTGAGATCAATTGGGTAGGTTTGGTTTGACATTGAGTGCACTTAGGGTTAAAATGGGTCAAATTGGGGGTTTTGACAAATGTAGGGTACACTGACAAAATTGGCCCATGGTGTAGTTGAACAAAATGAAATTGGGAATATTTGGGATTTTCTGGAATTTTCTGGGAATTTTCTGAATTTTTGGATTTTTAGGCCAAGAGGGGTATTTTGGGTATTTGGAGGGTATTGGGAGGTTTTCTTGGAATTTTTGGTATTTTTGGGTATGGATGATCAGTTTAAGTGATGTGGAAATGTTTGGGATTGATTTTGGAGAATTTTGGGTAATTTGGAAATCATTGAGAAATTTGGGTAATTTGAAGGGTTTTGGGTAAGTTAGCTGGTGTAGGGTCCCGGGGGTCAAAAATTGAAAATTTGGGAAATTGAATATTGGGTGAATGTAAGTGGAAAGAAGTCATTTTGGTTGAGCCATGAAGCCATATCAAGCCCATATGAGCCATGGAGGGACTCATTTGAGGCATTCACTATGTTGTTCCTAACCCTCTTAGCCAAGGGCTTAGGGGTTAAGGACCATCCATGTGGATCACTTACATGAGTCAGGAG
Source organism: Papilionanthe hookeriana x Papilionanthe teres (assembly GCA_022702705.1). Lineage (NCBI taxonomy): Eukaryota > Viridiplantae > Streptophyta > Magnoliopsida > Asparagales > Orchidaceae > Papilionanthe > Papilionanthe hookeriana x Papilionanthe teres. The sequence goes on along the minus strand of CM040423.1, from coordinate 120,666,853 downwards.
GTCAAGTTAGCTATGGGTGTGGTTTTAGGAGGTATGTGGAAGTGTAGTGTGTGTGAGAGTCAGCCCCTTCACCAGACCAGGCCACCTGAGGCAGTCCTAAGGCCAAAGAGTCCTATAGGAACTCATCCTTTAAACTTCCACATTTGATTTCAACCCTCTAGGTGATTAGGGGTCTACAGTCAAGTTTGTGGAGTTTGCAGGGAGTTAAGAAGTGGTTTGAATTTCTAAAAGGTGGGTCCCAATTCTAGTCCTCTAAGATAGTCAAAGGAAAAGCCTAAGGCTAGATCCTAAGTACTAAAGAGAAGAAGAGAAGACCTCATCAAAAATGAGGTCAACAGAGCCTTAGGGCAACCGTGGGTGGCTTGGTCTTGCACACAAATACACACTTGAACTCACCACAAGTTCCCACACACTCTTAAATCCATCAATTTACCCAAATTGACCTATCTTCCCCTTGAAGCCCACACTTGACCCACCCCTAACTATTTTAGAAACTCATGTGAGTGGTTCCATGCTCTTAGCCATTGACTAAGATGGCTAGGGCCAACATGTGGAGGCTTCAAAATGCGTTCTCTAAAGAACCATATGACTTTAGGAAGGCTATTTATGGCTTGCATGTTCACCCAACCCAATCAACTATAAATTTACCAAACGCCTAAATTTTACTCTTAAGCCCCAAACTTCCACGAAAATTACCAAAATTTTCAAATATTCCCAAAATTGCAAAAATCCTAAAATTTTCTCAAAACTCTAATAAAAAAAATCATAGTCATCCAATTTGTCTAAATTCCCCTAAATTTACGAAAATGACTAAAATATGCTAAAAAATAAAAAAAATTTCACTAAAATTGCAAAAATGCCTAATTTCTCACCAAAAACACTCTTAACCCCTCTAAATTACCAAAGTGCACTAATTCACCAAAAAATTGACCAAAGTCTCCAAAAATCTACAAAATACCAAAACTACCTAAACTACCACTAATTTTTACCAAATCCATCTCAAGCCCACCAAATCTTAAATTCAAACCCATTTTCCCCCAAAATTCATCATAATTCCTAATTTGCCTCATTTTAATTAAAATCTGATAGGTTTTCCTCTCTCTGGATTCCTAACATGTTATTAAAATTTTCTACATACTGTTATACTATGTTTACTATACTAACCCTTTTGCAACAGTAACAATACACAATGTTTTAGTTTATTTACTTTTTTATTGCATTATGTAGCTTGCTTTACTTATATGCATTTTATTTATATACTTCCCAGACCTTCACAGTAGAAGACAATAGTTTGGTTACCTAAGATGGATCACTACAACATCTAAAAAAACACATACCCCTCAAAAATGATAATAATAAGAATAATTTGACTAACAATAATCAAGATCAAAACATAAGACATAAAACCCTAAACTTGGAGTCGCCATTAGCAAGGAGACCGGAGCGAACTTCATGGTTAACCTGATGAGGATGCAAGCGATAGACAAAGGACTTCTGTTGATGAATCATGATTGTCTTCAGTAGAACACAAAATGTTGTTGACCTCAGTTTTGTTTGGTCTAGTTAGACTTAATTAACCCTTGAGTTTTACATAAATTAGGCTTAAACAACCTTAAACCATAATTACTGTTAATTAACCCTTAAGTTTTACCTAAATTAGGCTTAAACAACCTTAAACCCCAATTAATTCTAACCCTAGTTAGACTTAATTAAAACTTAAGCCTTTCTTAAATTAGGCCTAAGTAACCTTAATTAAGTTTAACCCCAAGTAGACTTAATTTATCCTTAAGTCTTAGGCCTAAGCATGACATTAATCCTAAAGTCCGAATCAAGCTCAAACCTTAGGTTCAACTTATATTGAACCGAATTTAACTAAACTTAGGTTCAACTCATATTGAACCTAAACAAACCTATAAGTTAGATTCAACCTAGCTTAAACCTATGTTAACCCATATTGAACATAAATCAAACTTAGGTTCAACCTAAACCCAAGTTAAACTACACCTTTAGGTTCAATCTAAATTGAACATATTCAATCAAATTTTAGGTTCCAACTAAATTGAATCTAAATTTGATTTAGACTTTAAGGTTCAATCTAAACTGAATCCAATCTAATCAAATATTGGGTTAAATTTAAGTTAACCTAAACATTAAGATCAACTTAAATTAAAGTCAGTCTAAACTCCAGACTAAAATTTATGTCTAAGCTATATTAGACTAAATTTTTATGTTAAAATGACATTGAATCTAAAAATCATAAAGTCTAAATTATGTTAGATTTTACTCAATTTATGTCTAATATACATTAAGCTTAACACCGTTAAATTTAAATGATTGAATCTAAAAATCCTAAAGTCTAATTTATGTACGATTTTACTCAATATAAGTCTAATATACAGTAGGCTTAACACCTTTGGATTCAAATGACATTGAATCTTAAGTCTAACTTTGGTTAGATTTAAAAGCCTAATACTTAATTAGTTAATGAATCATAAACAACCTAAAATATTGGAAACTTTAAAAATTGACAAAAGACATTAAAACTTAAATGAATCATTAATGAACAAAGATTACTAAATGCAACTTGAACACCAGTGTTCTTGATTTACGAAGATTCCTTGTACAATGATGCAATCCTAGTTGTTGATAGGAGTCATTTGGTCCATGTTTAAACACCTTTCACACTAAGTAGATCAAGGCCTTTAATGAACCTGGGATGACTGAGCCATGAGCATCTTGTCCAGGTTGTCAAAAAATTAGAACTTAACTAAGTAAAATCGACATTATTTCTTTTGTATGAATAACTTTGACACTGTTTTCTTGCAGAATGAAGATAAGTTTCATTTTAGATATACTTTGCATGTTATTAGGGTATGCTAACTCTATTTTACAGGACGACATTCTGAAGACGGGACAAACAACAACAAGAATAAAACTAAAATGACATTAAAATAAAACAATGACAAAACAACAAAACCAAAACAACGCAAAACCTAAACTTTTAGGATAGCCGCAAAACCTAAAATTTTAGGATAAACATCAAAAGAAAACAAAATAAAACCAAAACGAAAATAAAATAAATGAAAAATTCCAAAACAACAACAAAATTAAAACAAAATAAAACTAACAAAACAATAATGACGTTGACAAAACCAGACTTTTAGGGTAGCACGTGACATTTAAAAAGATGTTACCCCTAGGATTAAGTATTGATGTTTCTTTCCTTGATTTTAGAATTTCTTAGAAAATGAAAGTTTGACATTAATTAGGAGTTTTCTTAGGTAATTTTAAATCACCTAATATATAGTTAACTATAGGAGCTTGCACTTATAGAAGATTTAAAAAACTCAAAATAGAATCTCTGGTCATAAAATTTTCTACATGATTCTCCCTATATGAAATCTTTAGTAATGAAATATTCTGAAGATTTCCTCTATATGTTTATCATTCTCCTTTCTCTGTTTTTATATCATAATTAGCCCTTCCATTTCATTTTCCAAGTTCATTAAGATTGTAAGGATTCTTAACACAATCCAAATAAAACAAGTTACTCGAGAATTATAGAAATAAGATAGATAAATAGAGTGGTGACTCCTCAAATAGACAATACACCGTAAACCCTAAACCCTTTAAAAAAAGAAAATGCCAGTACCTCTGGTAGCGACAGTGACGACAAGTTTGAATGCCACCAAGAGAGATTTGGCGAATCCACTAAGGATATCTCTCTCCTCATCTCTCGTCAAAATATTCATTCTTCAAAGATATTCTATCTTTTGATAGATAGAATTATCTCTTTAACTCTTTTAAGAGTTATCCATGACAAATCTTCATAACGACAATACAAAAATGACATAATAAACTCTCAGTTTAAAAAACAAGTTTGAAAAATAATTTTGACATATTTTTCTGCAGAATTATCAAGATGAAATCTCCAGATTCAATATTTTCATTCTATCAAGAGCTATTTACCGACTAATGAAGATATTTACTTCCCACAAAATGAATTTAGATTATTTGATGAAACTCCATATGTCATGAATAGTCCATTTCAGATAGTTGTCAAACCTTTTGAAGAATTTAACTATCCTTATGAAGACTATCTTCTCTTAGAAAATTTCCTTCAAGAAGCACCTATTGAACAATTAAATTTTAAGGAAATAGAGGAAGAATTTGAAATTAAGGGTAAGAAAATTTGCATGGAAGAAGACAATATACCATTGTTTGTATATGAAATTGGATCGAGTTCTAGAACTGTTCCGCTAACTCGTACTCAACAAAAGAACAAAGATCGATCTCATAAGAGGAAAAAGAAAAGAAATGGTAACAAATCCGAAGCATCTGAATGAGATGAAAGTGTTTTATCATGGAAGAAGAATAAACTTTATCAAGTGCCAGTCGAATATGATGAAGACATGCTCCAAAGTCTTCGCTAATTTGAACAATATATTATGCATTCAAAAGGCTTGCACGAAAAAGAAAGATGTTCAATCTCTAGACTTTTGGATAAAATGGGATGTGTAGTCTCTACAACCTTGAAGAGGAGACCTCTTGCACAGGAAAATTCTAAGTATCCAGAAATGGATCAACTATTAGAATGTCAACATATTCGGATACCAGCTAAACCTCGCTTGGGACCAAAAATAAGAGATGCAACTCTTTTAACAAATAATACAAGACACAAAAAAATGATCTTAGAAGTGGAAGAAACATCTACTAAAATGAATTCTGTGGTAGAAATGTTACAAGCTAGTGATTATACCTTTTCACAACATAATGATGTACTTCCTAAAATTCCTCGTCCCATACTAAAGAATAATGTGTGAAAACGTGAATTATTAGAAGGAATGTCAGATATATTGAATACTTCCATGAATACTCCTCAAGAAAATGATTGTGAAAATAATCCTATCAAGTAATTTCAGTAAAGGTTAAAAAAGTTAAAAGCTAATATTAAACAATTGACTACACGAAATAAAAACAATTCTTCTGACAAAGAAGAATTTGTGGAAATAAACATGGTGGAAAACTAAGCTACATATATAACAAGAGAATCACGGGAATTGCCTCCCACAAGTGAAGAAAATGTTACTGAAGAGTTACAAACGGTTATTAGACATTGAGATGAACAAATGAATTGTCTTAAGTAAAAGATTGAAGAATTAATGACAACTTTACAAAGTTCTTTACAAATTTCTCCACAACCTGTTGTTGAAATTTTCAGGTCGGAAGCAATACAATCCTTAAAGATAAAAGAGAACCCTGAAAGTTGAAGAAAGTTCACAGGAGAAAAAAGGATCCCACTCAATGTGGAATTCCGGAAAAAGAAATCACAAAACTTATGAAGCAAAAAGTGAAATAAACAATGGCTCAAGTGAGGGCCGGATCATTGATTCAAAAGGGTATGCCTTATCTAGAGGAATTTGATTCAGTCCAATATTCTACAGGTTTTGTTCCACCTCTTTTAAAATGTTTGACAAAACTGGAAATCCTCATTAGCATCTGGCGCATTTCAGAGCAAGTTGCTATAATGTAGGTGGGAGTGACGCTCTCCTATTTCGTCAAATTGTCAACAGCCTCACGGGAGTAGCTTTTGATTGGTACACTGAGCTTCCTAATGGATATGTTAAAATTTATGTTGAACTTGAAAATATTTTTATTCAATGATTTGTCGGAGTGCAACATCATATAATGGTCGGAGGCTTAGTTGTGGAAAAGCAAAAGCCGGGAGAAACCCTTGTAGATTACATTTTGTTCTAGAGAAATCTCAACATGAAATGTGAACCGCAACTTCAAGAACAGTACAAAGTCAAAATCCTGCTTAAGAATATCCATGGTCCTATAAAATTTATGTTGACTCACGATAAAAACATTTGAAAAGTTGCTCAATAAAGCTACTAATCTTCAAGAAAACGCCAAGCAGATGAGTACAACAGAAAAGACAGAAAAGACAAAGCTAATCAAGACATTTAAAGAGAAATCTACAATGGTAGAGAAGGGTAAGCTGGTGATGCAGGTGCAACTCGGAACCAAAAAAACAACGACAAAACACTACTCAACAATAACCACAGTTATCTTCATAACTGCAGATCTAACAACTAGTCCCAACACCAACAAAAAGAAATTAATGACCAAAAAAATAAATAAATAATATCCATTTAAAATAGAAGCTATCATAAAAATATCTAACAGCTTGTTTAAAATACCAGAATTTAAACTGCTCGAAGCTAAAAGATAATGAGAAGTCGATATGAAAGACCATCCTAATTATTTTCCATATCATAGGATGCTCGGACACAAAATTGAAGAATGCTTTGGCTTCAAAGATTGGTTAGAGAATAATTTTAAAGAAGGGAATATTGTTATCTCGAAAGAATTTTTTAAGGAACCTGAAAAAGTTTTAGTCAATATGATTTCAACTGAAGAATAATTTCCCGATAATAACAAAGATAATAAAAATACTGCTCAAGTTGAATTTTTTAAGGGGACTTTCACAGAATTTCAAAACACTCAATCTTCCAGAAAGGAAAACAAGAAGAAAAAGAAAGAGTCAAAAAGGGTTAGAGGTCTTTTTAATATAGGGGCTACTGCTTCTTATGTACCTTCTATTTCTAGTTCTACTAGGATAGTTGTCTCGGACGAAGGGAGAAAATCCCTCGAGCTGTTGACTTTGTATCACTTTCTTTATGACCCTACTGTGAATAATAATAATTCCCGTTCTACTTACATCTTGACTATTTTCGATATCATTCCTGAAAATGAATGAATCGATTTTGATCATGTAGCCAATATTTAAATCGTACACAAATTTGATGATATGAATGACAATCAAGACAACGACATTGAGAATGAAGATGATAAAATAATGCTTAAATTATAACAAATACCTATAGAATTGGAACCTTTCAATTCAGAAGAAAAAGAATTGAGTGACATTCCAGAATAATAACTGAAACTAACCTGCGAAACAAAAGGGTTTTACCTCCAATGATGGCACTTAAAGAAAAAGAGAAACAAATAATAGCACTAGATGAAATCATTCCTCTGATACAAGAATGACTGTCCAAAATAAATAAAGATAATTTTTATAAAGTGGAATATAATGTAATAGCCCATTTAAGAAAACTACAAGCAAAGTTGAGCATTTATGATTCCCTTATTCTTTCCAAAGAAATGAGGGAATCATTAATAAAAGCTCTCCAAGACATTTGTTTAGCTCAACTAGCTAGTGTTCCTTTAAATGAGGCTTATTCATTAGATAAAGAGACCAAGATAACCTTCTCTGATTATGACTTGTTGCTTGATACAACTAAACACAATCGACCACTATATATCACAGTGAATACCAACGATATGCCACTTTTAAGAATACCTGTTGATCCTGGTGCCTTGATTAATATCATTAACATGAGAACTCTAGCATATTTGGACATTGGCGTAGAAAAATTAAGAAGAGTGATGTTACGAGGGCTCAATTAGCAAGAGGAACGAGCTGTAGGATCAATAACATTGCTCCTAAAAATAGATGATTTAGTGACAACATTAAAATTCCATGTCTTTGATTCTGAAAACTCTTTTAATGCACTACTCGGCTGACCATGGATCCATGAAGATAAAATGGTGCCATCTTCACTACATCAATGTATTAAATACTTACTTAAAGAACATGAATGCTACATTATGGGAGACTTACAACCATTCTCAGTCCTTGAAATTGGTGTACATGAAGATGCTGCATACTACACCCCAATAGAAAAAATGATACTCTCTAGAGATGTTGTAGTAAATAAAGAAGAAAGAGACAAAAATAAAATGAATGAAGAAAACCATGATAAAGAAAAACAAGCTGATGAAAGTCCAAGTTCAACACATAAAAACTCGTTTCAAACCTGCATCCGAGGCCGAGGTCGAGGATGAGGCCAAGAAAGAGAAAATTCAATCATTGACATAAAGAAATCACTGAAATTCAAAGATCTATCTGGACTCTAAAATGGAGAAAGGAAAGACAATGACAACAACGTCCAAAGAACTACAGTTCAAAATATCTCTTGAAGAAAATGAGGGAGATAGAAAATTTGAATCTATGTATGAGCAAATGAATCACTATATACATGCTACGACTCTAAGTTCAATCTCTCCATCAATAATTGAGAATTTAGTACTAAAAAAAGTACACAGTGAGAATAAAAAACCTAAAAATTTTTGACTTGGATTAACTTTTTCTAGTTCTGAGACAGCTGTAAAACTAGAAGATGAAAATGAAAATGTTATTAAATCAATGAAAATACCTTTTGATCTTTATTCTTCATGTGTTCAAAAAAATTATAAAAATATTTTGATGAGTAAACAATGGTCATTAAACCAATCTAAGGTTTTTGAATAATTATGGATTTATAGCAAACGACATCATAACACTAAAGAAGGTATATGGTTTGACACTTTAGAGCCTCTGAAAGATATAGGATTTTGCCACGTTGTCACCGAAACATCTAATTTTGATCATACACCAGATCTTATAATAGAAGATGCACCGCCATAATTTCAAGAAGAAATTAAAACAACAATGTATGAACTAAAAGAAATAATTTTTTTGTGAACGAAAGAAAACCCAAAACCAACCTTTATTAGTTCTCTCCTTAATGACTAGAAGTAAAGGAATAGTCCAATTGTTAAAAGAATATAAAGACTGTTTTGCTTGGAACTATGAAGAAATGCCTGGACTGGTTCCAGAAGTCACAGTCCATAAACTTGGGATAGATCAAACTGCAATCCCAGTTAAATAAGGACTAAGAAGGATGCCTGTTGAAATCGAACAACAAGTCATTCCTAAAGTTAAAAAATTAATTGAAGTTAATTTCATCCGAATAGAAATATCTGACATGGGTAGCTAACTTAGTGCTAGTAAAGAAGAAAAATGGCCAAATTCTAGCCTGTGTAGACTTCAGAGATTTAAACAAAGTCTGACCAAAAGACGAATTTCCTCTACCAATTCCATAATTAATGTTAGATATTGCATCCACATATGGAATATTTTCTTTTATGGATGAAATGTCAGGATATAACCAAATCAAAATGTCTTTAGAAGACGAACCAAATACCGCCTTCACAACACTTATTGGCATATACTGCTACAAAGTAATGTCGTTTGGATTAAAGAATGTTGGAGCTACATATCGAAGAGCTATGATGCGAATTTTTGACAAACGTATCCACAATCAAGTTGAATATTATGTTGATGACTTAGTTTTTACCAATAAACAAAAAGAGGATAACGTGTACGATTTGAGAATTGTATTTGAATGATTACGAGAGTTTAATCTTAAGCTGAATCCTTTAAAGTGCGTTTTTGGTGTCACTTATGTGAAGTTTTAGGATTTGTTGTTTGAAATCGTGGTATTGAAATTGACCCCCTCAAAATTGAAGCTATTCTGATTATGCCCCCTCCGAAAAAATGACTCAATTACGTTCTTTCCAAGGAAAATTAGCCTATATTCAATGATTTATTTCTAATTTATCAGGTAGGTGTCAACCTCTCACCGCCTTAACCAGAAAAGATACCAAATTTGTGTGGGATGAAAAATTTCAACAAACTTTTGAAGACATCAAACAATACTTAACAACACCTCCTGTTTTAGCAGGCCCTGTATTATGGAAACCTCTTATCCTTTACACTGTAGCATTAGACAGTTCTATTAGAGCATTGCAAGCTCAGATTAATAATGAGGAAAAAGAAAAAGCACTATATTATTTAATTCGTTATTTGGTCCCAACTGAAATAAGATAACCTGCATTTGAGAAACATTTTTTAGCCTTGATCTTTGTAGTTCAAAAGCATAGACACTACATGCTATCTGACAAGGTAACTTTTATTTCAAGAGTCAACCCGTTGTAATGTTTGATGACTCGACCAACACTTTCTAGAAGATTAGCAAGATGGCCAAATTCATAGAGTGATTTTACATCAACTAGCAAATGTGCTGCATCCAACGATTGCATCTTAGCCATTTGAATGTTGGGGCACAGATATAGTGGGCCCTATAGATCCTCTTTCTTCTAAAGTACATCGATTTATTATAGTTCCTACACATTTTTTTTCTAAATGGGTAGAGATAATACCGCTTCAATAAGTTAAAGCAGAACAGATTCTCCACTTCTTCAAAACACATATTGTATATAGATTCATAGTTCCTCGAAGGGTCATCTCAAATAATGGATTGGCCTTTAAAAATACAAAAATAAACAATTAAATACAAAGATAAGGAATAGACTGGAGATATTCAACGATATATTATCCCAAAGCTATTATTTTAGATGAAGCTTTCAATAAAACATTGGTTCAGATCTTAAAAGAAAACTTTAAAAAATAATCTAAGAGAATGGCATGAAAATTTGATCGAAGATTTATAGGCTTATAGAACCACATACCGAACACCAACACGGTCAACACTATTTGCTTTAGTATATGGTTCTGAGGTTGTACTTCCACTCAAAGTTCAAATTCCTTCTCTTAGGGTTGTAATCACAAATAAAATCATGAAAGACGAAAATGCGAAACTGCGACTCAAAAAACTTGAAAATCTAAAAGGCAAATGTCTACAAGCTTGATGCACCAAAAATATATACAATTTTTGCTATATGATTTTACTCTTTTTTGGTGATATTACACTTTAAAAGGAAGGTATTTTGTATTTTTTTTGGTTTTAGGTACAAGAAATGACTTTTAGAGAAAAAGAAACAAAAATGGTGCAATTTGGAGGAAAAACGAGCAAGAAAGCAAATTTTGATTTGACACCTTCCAATAAGTCTTTCTATGCTTAACCTATTTTGCAATTCTTGCATATTTTTGAATGATATTACAATTTAAAGAAAGGTTATTTTTATGCTTATTTTGTAGGGCTATCTGTTAGGAACACAACAAAATTAAAATGAGGCAAATCAGAGCTGAAACGGAGCTAAATGTAGCAAAATGGTGGAGCTGCGCAAGATAGGCGCCAACGGTGCCAGAAACCCGAGGGCACAAAAAATAGGGTGCCAACAGTGGTCTATTCAGCGTCGGCAGAGCCCGAGACGGCCCAGATACGATATTGGGCGGTTTTTGGCCAAATACATCGAATCTAGATGCTTTTTGGAGGGTTTCTTCATGCACCTCTTGGGAAATTCATCCCTACTCTATTTTAAATCGAAATTGAAGCCAAAATGAAGAGAGGAGAAGAGAGGAGAAGTTAGGAAAACATGGATAATGCTTAGAGATCTTAGAATAGGAGTAGAAATGTATATTTCTACATTTTTTTGGAGAGATTGGTGAGGGGATTTTGAGAGACTCTATAAGGGAATGTTCTAGCATTGCATGGATCAGTGGAAGACTTTGTGGGAGAGATTTTCATCTTTCATTCAAGGGGAAAAAGTTAAGTATTGTGTTCTTCATTATCTTATGATTTTGTAAATACTTATTTTGTGAATTTTCTTTGAAATGAAGTTTTTTATTGTGTTTTCTTCGTGTTTTGTGATGTCTTTCTCTTACTCTTTCTTCTTCTACGGAAATAGTGGCATGAGAAGATTACGCCATTATTTCCATTTTACTTTTCTTTTGCAATGAGAAGGATTCATGTTTAGGATATTGGGATGCTTTCTAAAAGAAGTTTATTATAAATGTGATGGTTTTAACTTGTGCTTCATTTACATTACGAAAAGAGCTCGTTGTATTGTTAAAATTCATTGTAATTTCATTGACCCGAAAGGGCGGTGTAATTCTCAACAAAGTGAAACCACATTCAATGTTCGTGAATGAATTGCGTATTTCATGGGGAATGTGTGCAAATAAATAGGGAAATATGGTTTCATGGGCGTCAAATTGAAGGATTCAGGGTGACAGGCTGAGATCCCCAATTTGGATTTAAGATTAGTAACTAAACTCGAAGGTTAGCCTTCAGGTGAAGGGTGAGTGGGAGCTCCGTACTGAGAGCCAGTATTCTCCCAGCCTACCCTTAGATTTAGTGACTAAACTTAGGATATGTCAATGTTCGAAGAGAGGGTGCTCTTTTAAGGGTAAAGAAACATTTATGCTCCTATTTAGCACATACAATATTTAATGCCTCTCATTCCTAAACTCTATTCAATTCATTACATAAGAAAATTAGATTTTATTATCTCAAAATTCACCAAACTAATTTATCTAAAAAGGGTTATTTTTAGAAGTAATATTTGCATTTAGGAGTAGTTATTATTTTTACATATAATCACCTACCTTTAGGACTACTTATTAGAAAAACCACTTATATCGACCTTCCAATCTAAAGTTTGATAATTGTAGACTAGAATTTGACTAAGAATCTCTAATCTCGCTTCCTAATAGGTTCGATATATGGGACTCCATTAGAGCCCTGTATTACTTGATACGATACATATACTTGCGTTTGAAATTGTGACTTTACAAAATCATTATAATATATAAATCTGAGGTCATAAATTCTTACATATAAAAAGTCACATCATGTTTTTGGCGTCGTTACCATGGAAGCTTCGATAAGAATTTTAGGAAAATTTTAGCTTAAGTAATTAGGCTTAGACTTGGAAAACTGTGGTGTCGTAAAAACTATTTTTGTGTGAAAAGTGTTTTTATATGAAAAAGTGTTCTGAAAAAAAAGGAAAAAAAAATGTTTGTGTGAAAAATAAGGTGTTTGTGAAAATGTTTTATTCTGTTGAATATATTTTTGGTTTTATTTGTTTTATTGTTAATATATTGTTTGTTGTGTTATGTATGCAAAACAAAGGATCTGCAAGACTTGTGCCTTATGATCCTGAGTTTAAAAAATGGAAAAAAATTTAAAAATAGAAAGGACTCAAAAAAATAGAAATGGAAATGAAAAACATTCAAAATACTAACTTGGAAAATTATCATAAATCATTGAGGGATTTTGTAAATCCTACGGTATTTAAAATTCACTCAAGTATACAAAACCCTGTTATAATGGCATGTCATAATGGCATGTCAGACGACGCTGTTAGGCTAAAGTTTTTTCCTTTCTCACTAAGGGATAAGGCTAAAATGTGGTTATACTCATTAGCACCGGGTTCTATTAAAAATTGGGAGGAGTTAACTCAGAAATTCCTAGCTAAGTATTTTCCACCTTCAAGGACTACTAAACTTAGAAACAATATTATCTCATTTTATCAGTATGAAGGGGAATCAATTTACGAAGCCTGGGAAAGATTTAAGAAACTCTTAAGAAAGTGTCCATATCATGCTTTGCCAGATTGCTTAATCTTCAAACTTTTTATAATGGGTTAGTAGGATCCCTTAGGTCCATTATTGATGTTGCTGGTGGTGGTTCATGAATGTAAAAAACATTTGATGAAGCGTATGCATTAATTGAAGAAATGGCTACAAATGAATTTCAATGGCCCTCTAAAAGGGTAAATCATACAAATGTATCTAATGTTCATGATACAAATGCAATTGCAATTCTTGCATCTCAGGTTGCTGCAATATCAAAGAAGTTGGACCAATTTGGAATGAACCAGCCTCAATTTACTCCTGTAAGTGAGGAAAGTTCATTAGGGTATATGATTGATTCTAACTTATTTTATGAGACTTTAAATACCATAAAAAACCCATAATCTAACTTTTACAACCCTGGTTGGAAGAACCATCCTAATTTTAACTGGAATCATACTGCTGAGGGTGGAAACCAATAATGGGAAAACTATCATGCAAATTCTAATGAAAGTTGGAATAATCAGGGGAATACAAGCTATAAACTTTCACATCCACTAGACTCTAATATTGATCAACAATTTGAGGATAAGAAGATGTTTATCGACAAAGTGGTATTGCAAATGGGAAACCAGTTGCAAAGTCAAAATGCGAAAACTATTATGCAAATGCTAATGAAAGTTGGAATAATAAGGGGAATACAAGCTATAGACTTTCACATCCACTAAACTCTAATATTGATCAACAATTTGAGGTTAAGAAGATGTCTATCGACAAAGTGGTATTGCAAATGGGAAACCAGTTGCAAAGTCAAAATGCTATGATTAGAAACCTAGAGAATCAACTAGGAGAAATTGCTAATTCACTTAGCAATAGACCCAAAGGAACACTTCCTAGCAACACTGATATCAAAACTTAAAGAGAACGATAATGAACAACTATTCCTTGTTACCGGACAAACTATGATAGATGTACAAAAAGGAGAGTTGATTATGAATATTAATGACCAGGAAATCAATTTTGATGTGTTAAAGACTATGAAATATCCTGCTGAGAGAAAAGATGATGAATGTTTTTGGATGGATGAAACTGATTATCTAAGTAAAGACCATTTCCAAGAAAGTTTTGAGAGTAAGATAACAGATGAGGTCGGAATGAATTTTCATGATGAGTCAAAATGTTATTTTAAGAAGACTGTATGTATGTTCAAGAGAGGTGTGAAATGATGGAAGATGCAAAAAATACTGAAATCGTAATTTCATTTGTTGAAAAATCTCATGAACTTAAGATGGATGTACCCCATGCAATTTTAAAGCCTGCCTATTTAGGGAATACATCTACACCACCAATCTTTATATCTTCATATTCAACTCAATTACAAGAAAACCTAAATTAAATGATGAACAAGATAAATTTTTTGAATAGGACCTCGAAGAGAATTTGAGGATAAATTTCAAAAGAACTTTGAGTTGAGAAAAGAGGATAAGGATATTGGAGGACCATTGGAAGAAATTCCTAAAGAATTAGAAAAACCTATTTCTTCAACTAAGATAGATCCTCCATTATTTAATAATTATAAAGGGGAAGAATTAGAAGATAACATGAAACATAAGAGTGACATAGAAAAATTTGATCCTGAATCTGAATTATCTAGAGAGAATCTGATCCAAGATTTAGGAGAGCTTGAATAATCTTAATGAGATCCATTTCTTATAAATTTCAAGGATGATATTAATTTGCAAATTCAGAAAATCAATAGAAGAATTTTGGATCTGGAACGAAATATGAGGATCAATGATATAAATCCATCTGAAAAGGAAGAGCTAAATGAAAAATTACAATTTGAGGATTTTATAGGAATTCTTGGATCTGAAAAGGATTGGACAATTGATCGAGGATTACTTTGGAATTTTGATCTAGGAGGAATCATTTGTCAGGCATACGATGTTAAAACCAAGCACTTTATGGGAGGCAACCCATAGTTATAAGTGTGCTTTGATTTAATATACTTGAGAGTCATGATTGTTAGTGTTGTATTGTGTTTGCTTTAGAGTGGATTGACTTGATCTTTATGTTTCATTGTGGATTGATTAGTTTGATTGATGATTGGTAGATGTTTGGATTGTTAGTGGTTGAATTTGATCTTTATGTGTCATGAGGGAGGTGATTCCTTAACTTCTTATATTGGTTAGACTTGTATGTTCTCTTGTAGTAGTTGGATTGATAAGTCCACTATGACTCGGGTCATACCCGGACTTGAGTTTTACAGGAGTGTCATGAATTCGAACAGTGTTAGATCCATCTTAATTTTGTTACTTCCTTTCTCTAACTTTATTTTCATTTGGTAGGAGTCATGAACCTATTTGATGAATAACTTGTGGATGATCTTACACTGCAATATGTAACTATTAAAGGTGCTTAATTAAAGGGATTAGATGATGCCTGAGGTTGGTGTCCGGAAACCAATTTGTCAGGGATAATCTTATCTTTGGGATTATAATCTATAAAATCATTTGAAAGTACCTAATTTACTAATGTAGTGATTCCGTTAGAAATTGGAAGTAAATAAGTGTGATGTGATGAGTTAATGGAGGAATTAACCTATTTATCTTATGTGTGTTTATGTTTGTGTTACAATTTTATATAATAATTGAAGAACATTTTTAAATTCCCTTGCTGATACCTGCTATGCTAGTTAAACTTTTATTTAGTAAATTTCATTCTGGCATGATTAGTTTAGATTTACTTTCTGCTAAATATTGTTTTGTCCTAATGAATACTTGTAAATGGTTTTGATAGACATTTGTGGTAGATAGAATTTCTAAATTAATTTTCTTCCTGCTTATATTTTTTGTACTGAATGCTGTATATGTTAAAAATTAAGTTTGGGGTTAGGAAGAAAAATAAAATTTGAATGTGAAAATACTTCCTTTTAGTGTAATTTTATTACAAGCATGTTTTGGGTTTGATTTACTTTCTCCTATAGTCATTCTATCAAAATTATGCATGTATATGAATTTGATAAGATGTTGTAGTAGTAAGTAGATTCAACCTTTACTTTTTCTACCTGGAACATTTAATGAATTAATTGCAAAATATTTTAAATTTTAAGTTTGGGGGGAAGAAAAATATTAACTCTTATTTGTTCTCAATTGTTATATTTTCAAAAATTATTAGCATAACTTACGGCGAGTTGAACCTCGCTTGAGATAACTAAAACTTTTTATTTCGGTTGAATATTATGGGAGGATTGGATGAAATTTTTTAGTAATAAAGGTTAATTTTATAAGGATAAGATATTTGGTATGAAAGAATTTGATTATAGTTAACTATTTTAAGTAAAGAAAATTGTATTTTCGAAATGTTAAGAGACTTAAAGTATTGTGTGTTAAGAAGAGATTGTGACTTTATGATGAATAATAAAGCTCATACCTAATTATAAAGTAAGGATGTGTTTCAAGTTTGAACTTTAGAAAGAGGAGAGTGAAGTTCAAAATCATTACAGGCTATCTAAATATAGTAATCCTTATTAAAAAAAGAGAAAAAAGAGAAAAATAAAAGAAAAGAAAGGAAGGATTGAAAAACAAGCCAAAAAAAGAAATAAAAATATTTATGAGGAGAAGCTTGAGGAGATGCCTAATAAAAATTGGCTTCTCTTGAGTCACCCTAAAGGGAAAACTTGATTTCATTTCTGAATTTATATTTAAAGTAATGGCCTACATTCTGATGAAGTTTGCATGAACTACTTTTTCACATAATCATTCAAGACACTCTTAATGTGACAAATTATGGTTTATCTTGAAATAAATAGAAGACTAGAACCCTTAGACTTGATTGCTGAATATTCTTATACCTGCAGTGTAAACTTGAGTTACTTAATTTCCTTCAAAAAGTCTAACTATTATATTCTTTTGAATGTAAAATTTTAGTGTCTTACAGGTAGAAAGTACATTGCCTTGAGTTATATTTTTATGTAGTAAAAGGGTTACTTGAGAACAACTAACAGTTAAGTTTGGGGGATTTTGATGCACCAAAAATATATACGCTTTTTGCTATATGATTTTACTCATTTTTGGTGATATTACACTTTAAAAGGAAGTTATTTTGTATGTTTTTTGGTTTTAAGTACAAGAAATGCCTTTTGGAGAAAAAGAAGCAAAAACAGTGCAATTTGGAGCAAAAACGAGCAAGAAAGCAAATTTTGGCTTGAAACTTTCGATAAGTCTTTCTATGCTTAATCTCTTTTACACTTCTTGAATATTTTTGAATGAGATTACACTTTAAAGAAAGGTTGTTTTTATGCTTATTTTGTAGGGCAATCTGTTAGGAACGCAACACAACTAAAACGGGGATAATAGGAGCTGAAACGGAGCCAAACAAAGCAACATGGTGGAGCTGCGTAGGATGGGCACTGGGGACACTAATACTGGCACCAGAAACCCGAAGGCACAAAAAATATGGCACTGGCAGTGCCCTATTCAGTGCCGCCAACATCCGAGAAGGTTCAGATGCAATATTGGGCTGTTTTTGGCCAAATACATCGTATCTGAACGCTTTTTAGAGGGGTTTCTTCATGCACCTCTTGGGAAATTCGTCCCTATTCTATTTTAAACTGAATTTGAAGCCAAAAATGAAGATAGGAGAAGAGAGGAGAAGTTAGGAAAACTTGGACAATGCTTAGAGATCTTAGAATAGGAGTAAAAATGTAGATCTCTCCCTTTTTTTTGGAGAGATTGGTAAAGGGATTTTGAGAGAATCTGTAAGGGAATGCGCTAGCATTACATGGATCGGCGGGGGACTTTGTGGGAGTGATTTTCATCTTTTTTTTAAGGGGAAAAGCTAAGTATCGTGTTCTTCATTATCTTATAATTTTGTAAACACTCATTTTGTGGATTTGCTTTGAAATGAAGTTTTCTATTGTGTTTTTTTCGTGCTTTGTGATGTCTTTTTCTTACTCTTTCTTCTTCTATGGAAATAGTGCCATGAAAAGATTATTCCATTATTTCCATTTTACTTTTCTTTTGCAATGAGAATGATTCATGTTTAGGATAATGGGATGCTTTCTAAAAGTAGTTTATTATAAATGTGATGTTTTTTACTTGTGCTTCATTTACAATACAAAAAAAGCTCGTTGTATTGTTAAAATTCATTGTAATTGCATTGACCCGAAAGGGTAGTGTAATTCTAAAAAAGGTGAAACTACATTCAATGTCCGTGAATGAATTACATAGTTCATGGGGATTAAGTGAAAATAAATAGGGAAATATGGTTTCATGGGTATCGAATTGGAGGTTTTAGGGTGACAGGCTGAGATCCCTAATTTGGTCCTAAGATTAGTAAGTAAACTCGAAGGTTAGCCTTCAGGTGGAGGGTGAGTGGGAGCTCCGTAGTGAGAGCCGGTATCCTCCCAGCCTAGCCTTAGATTTAGTGACTAAAATTAGGATATTTCAACGTTCTTTACATACTTGGAAAAGGGGGTACTCTTTTGATGGTAAAGAAACATTTATGCTCCTATTTGGCACATACAATATTTAATGCATCTCATTCCTAAACTTTATCCAATTCATTACATAAGAATAGTAGATTTTATTATCTCAAAATTCACCAAACTAATTTATCCAAAAAGGGTTATTTTTAGAAGTAATCTTTGCATTTAGGAGTAGTTATTATTCTTACATGTAATAATCCACCTTTAGGAGTACTTATTAGAAAAATCACTTATACTTACCTTCCAATCTAAATTCTGATAATTGTAGACTAGAATTTGAATAAGAACCTCTTATCTCGCTTCTCTGTGGGATCGATAAATGAGACTTCATTAGAGCCCCATATTACTTGATACGATACGTATACTTGCATTTGAAATTGTGACTTTACAAAATTTTTATAAATATATAAATTTGAGGTCATAAATTCTTACATATAAAAAAAGTCGCATCAAAGCTCAAAAAAATATAGAGCTACATCAAGCCAAGATGGCGTGGGGCCACGACAAATTATTTTATCCAAGAACATTTGAAATTGGTTATTTAATCTTGGTACTCCTGAGATCTATCCTCGCTCATCAAAAAATAAGTGGAAAAGTCGAACCTATATGGGAGGGCCCATATGTTGTTGAAAAGACATATTCAGGAGAATGCTATCAATTGATTGACTGTAACGGAGAATGAATTATACCCCCAATAAAGGGAGGTATTTAAAAAAATATTATGCGCCATAAAAAATAATAACTTGTTTGTAAACTGGAAAGATAATAAAATATCTAAAATTATCTCTATGGTACAAATTTGATTTTTGTATCTTGTGATTTCCTTTTTTTCTTATTAAGAAAATGCTTATAAGCATGATTCCTTGACATAATAAAATGATAATGACAATTAAATGATATTTTTCAAATTGAAATTAAGTGCAACGTGTTACATTATCCTGTTGTTTTCAGGGAAATGTCTAACAACAGACTTCTTTCACATTTCAAAATTGTGTTTGTCGGGCTCTGGACCGACATGCGTTGAAAAAGGTTCGAGCATCCACTTTGATTTTGATTTGTCTCAAGTTGAATTACTATAAGATGGACCTATCAAATGCTAATAAAAAAGAAGCAAAAGGAAAACCATCCCTGTTAGAATTCAAACTTCGACAACAAAATGCTAAGATAGAAGAAGTAAATCCGACAAAGAAAAAACAAAAAAAAACTGACATTGGAAAAATGAAATCAATAGTGGTAGCTACAACTCACGGAATCGAAGAGGCATTTGTTGCCGTAGTAACTAAATTAGCCTATGGATTAACCACGTCTCAAAGGAGAAACCGAAATAAACAATTTAAAAGACTTGAAGATAAAACAACATAATACAAAATTCATGGAAGAAGATGATGATTTTAAATTTCCAGTTCTTGAATATACTCTTAAGGAAACATATTTTGTCTTAGAAGAATAAAACCTGGATCAGGAAGAAGAAATGATAGAGAAGACGACATCTCTCTGACTCCCTATATACCAAAATTGGATCTTACAGCATCAGAGATGTCAATCGACAAACAAGTTGCATCTGAGGAGGAATTAAGATGTATTTAAAACTTTTAATAACATATATTTGAGCAATTTAAATATATTAATGGTCAAAATGTCAATATATTAAAAGGCATTCAGTAATTCACCAGAGTTTTTGGATGAAGATGAGAAGGCTGCCTTTATTGAACATGTAATGGAGGCACACGACCTCAGGCTACCTTTATTCAGTAATTTTCTACTGGACGCTTGAAATAGAGAACATGCTCTGAACCCAATAAGTGGATTTGTGGCAAGGGTCAGATGAAAATCCAATATGGATGTTATTATAATTATGTTGTGGACAAAAATGGCAATCCTCCAAGGATTTTCGACATGAACAAGTAGATCCGTTGCCTACGATGATCATTCAAATTATCAGACGAATGGTAACATGGAATATAATGCCTACTAATTGTGTTTTGGACAACTATATCATAAATATATGAGGAAGGGGATTGTATACAACCTCATATTGATTGCCATGACTTTGAAAGTCCATTTTGCACTCTATTACTGATGAATAGATGCTCTATTTTATTTGGAACGGAAAATACAAATCGTGCGAACAGGAGAATTCCGTGGATCTTATCAGATTCCTCTTCCACAAGGATGATTCTTTATTTTGCATGGTAATGGGGTTGATGTATCCAAAAATTGCATACCAAGCGTAAGCTGACAAATTATTTTGATAACACTGCGGAAGATGCGTCCTGAAAAGTGTCCTGATAGATACCAGCATATACTAGAACTTGAAGAGCTACAACCTTTAAAACTACCATAACTCTATGATTATTCAAGCACCTGAGATATACCTGAAAAAATTTACTTCTGATAATATCTTGGAGTGCTAGATATTTGTGATAGGTCTAGTAGTGCTAAGGTTATACAGAGAATGAAAGACAGATATTATCTGATATGATGTTTTCCTGTCAGTTTATATTATGACGTCTTATTTGTAAAATGTAATGTACTGTTGATATCCTTATCAACATGATGACATAATGTACATTACCTTTTAATGTTGGAATGAAATATTAAAAAATATTTTGCAAGTCTAATGGATGCCAAGACAAAATACCGACAATAAAAAAATGATAACATAATAAAATAAAAAAAAATCTTTTGGTTCATAAAATCAAAATCCCCAGTGGAAAATTTCAGATAGAGTTTTTTTTTACACATTCTCTTTGTTCCTTCTCCTAGTTATTGGGTATAAGACCTTTCGTGACACGGAATTATGGCATCCCATTAGCTCTGTCTTCGAGAAAGGACATAAGTCGAGTATCAATCATTCACAAAATCGACATATCGACATCTGACATTTCTGAGAGATGGTATGGCATCCACTCTCTCTTGCTATTGAATATAAGATACTTCTTGATACAAAAATATGACATTCCTTTAGCTCTCCCTTTGAGAAAAAATATAAGTCGCATACCATTATTTCTCAAAATCAACATATCGACATCTGACATTTCTAAGAGATAGTATGAAATCCACTCTCTCTTTAGTTATTGGATATAAGACCTTTTATGAGATGGAAATATGACATTCCTTTAGCTCTCTCTTTGCGAAAGGACATAAGTTGCATAGCATTCCTTCTTAAAATTGACATATCGACACCTGACACTTTTAAGAGATGGTATGACATCCACTCTCTCTTTAACCATTAGATTTAATCCTGACATGGACATATAAGATTCCTTTAGCTTTCTCTTTAAGAAAAGATATAAGTCACATATCATTTCTTCTCAAAGTCGACATACCGACATTTGATATTTCTATGAAATGTTATAAGACCCCCTTTAATGCAATATGTCATCCATCTTTTTTAAACTATTTAATACAAACCATCCTGACATAGGATAATGGTTTTCTTATGATCGTATCACCCCTTTATGTAGTACTTATAAAGACAATATGAGATCTCATTTAAAGGGATATAACATTTATTCTTGAAATTATTGACAATTGACAGTCCATAAATTATTCGTATCATTTCGGTAAATGTCAATATATGTGGCACACTTGATCAGTATCCCACACAAGTAAGGGGCCCATTTGTTGACCTCACTTTTGTGAGAGACTATTTAGAGTCATTTTGAGAAAAAAAGTCTACCAATATGGACCTCCTAAATCTTATCAAGGTTTAATAAACCATAAAATTTAGGATAGAACCTTAATGAAGCCATTTTAACCTAAATCTTTATGACATCCAAAAATGATCATATGGATGACAATAAGCCCTAATATGGGGACATATTGACCCAAAGGTCAACCCCATGAGCTAAATGGTCAAATTTGGTCACAATGGTCAACCATGACCTAATGACCACCACATTGACCATGTTGGCTAACCCTTAACCTCAATGGTCAAATTTTGTCAAAATGGTCAATCCACAACCTAATGACCACCACATTGACCATGTTGGTCAACCCAATGACCTAAATGGTCAAATTTGGTCAAAATGGTGAATCCATGACCTAATGACCACCACATAAACCATGTTGGTCAACCCAATGACCTAAATGGTCAATTTTGGTCAAAATGGTCAATTTTGGTCAAAATGGTCAATCCATGACCTAATGACCACCACATTGACCATGTTGGTCAACCCAATGACCTAAATGGTCAAATTTGGTCAAAAGGTCAATCCATGACCTAAAGACCACCACATCAACCATGTTGGCCAACCCAATGACCTAAATGGTCAAATTTGATCAAAATAATCAATCAATAACCCAACGACCACCACATTGACCCAAAGGTCAACCCATTGACCATCGGGTTAACTTAAAGATTAAATTGGTCAAATTTGACTCCTTTGATCAATTTAAGACATTAAAATGATCAAGCATGAACATTTGTTTAACCTTGGTTAAACCCAAGTCATACCACTAAATTAAAGACCCCATGACTAAATTAACCATGACAGGGTTAAGTAAATCACCTGGATCAATCTTGGACATAAACTGGTCAACCCTGGTCAAACATGGTCCACCCTGGTCAACCATGGTCAACCATGGTAAACATTGGTCAACTTGGGTCAAAATACCCAATTTTGGACCAAATTAATAAAATTTGTCAAATGGTCAACACCCAAAATCATTTTGAGTAATTTATGGGTTAATATTATGATTTCCTACATTTTTTATTAGTTAAGTAATTAACTCAAAATGAAATCATAATTAGTAACCCTAAATTAAATTTAAATAAATGACATCACAAGTGACATCAAAAACCCATAATTGATTTTGAAAATCAAAATTAATTTATTGGAGGTCACCAATTGGTCTCCCATGACCCATAGAACCTGTTATGACCCATGACATATCATCCTTAATGAAAGACAAAAGCCATCATGGAACCATCATGTGGGTAGGAGCTTATGTGTCATTCTTTTATAAAATCATTGTTGACATGTTAACTTAGGTGGGTGAAGACTAACTAGCTTACTTTGAAGTCACCATGCACCTCATCTCCTACCCATAAAAAATGAGAAAAAGTACAGCCAAATCTATACCATTAAATGGAGACCTCATCATGGCTAGCCATGGAAATGAGATAAAGATAAGCCTATGTGTCATTCTCCTTTGACCCTATTAAATGAGTTTGTGAACTTACATGGGGGAGGTTTAGGCTCTGTTTGGCGCAACTGCAGCTTCTCAGCTTTTCAATTGCAGACTCAGTTGTCCCGAAGGTCTTGCTGCTGAGGAAACTGATTAGTAGGAAAAGCTGGTCATCTATTTGGTGCAGCTGCATGGAAACAGCTGTGGAGTAGTAGTTTGTAGAAAAATGACCATCATGCCCCTATTTTGTAAAACATTTTAAAAGAAAACTGTAACAACCACATTTTAGAAACTTCAGAAGCAAAAATTCTTTTTGTTCATGTTCTCAAATTATTTATATATTTTCCATTAAAGAATTTACATATTATTTAAATAAATGAACTAATTAGCTTAATTAAAATTTAAATACTTATGTTAAGCTTCATCTTGTGAAAACCAATAGCATCAAGTAATGAATTGATACAATGAATCCAAATAAAAGACTTCACCTACAAATTATCAAATTCATGCTGAAAAATCTGATCTGGAAGATTAACTCAAAACCATGCTCCATTTATATCTCTAGCATCAATCTTGACAGATGCAGGTCTCTGTTGGAAAAACATAAGAAATATTAGCTTCAACCCAGAAGACAAGAAAAGAGAGAGAATTTGAAACTATTAAAGTAATGGTTTGGTGACTTATATTCAAACTTCAGTAGGTGCAATAAAATTGAAGAGATTAACAATCACCACTACATCCGCATAGATTCTAGTAAATGATAAGAAACCTTCATTGTAAGAAAAAGTATTTTTTGGAGGACTTGTGCACTACAGGGTTTACAAGCACAATTTCTTCTCCTTCACCACGTTCACCAACAAGATTAAAAGCCATAAGCTAAATGTTCATCCCAACTTGGGGTGTCGGCAACGTGATACCATTAGTTATGTCTCAAAACCTCTACATTTCAGGCTTCCACCACTTTACATGGAATGAAGCAGTTAGGTTATATCCGCAAGAAAAAAACACTCACTTGTACATTACATCAGACATCTCGTCGGCTAACTTCTTCAGACTCTCGTCAAAGGTACTGATCTGCTTGTTCTTAGCCCTCAACCTAGGATTCAGATATTCAACAATCTTGAGTAGCACATCATGATACAAATCAGCAGCTGGCAATCAGAATAAAAAATGAACATGGGGAAACTGTAAGTAAATATAAAAGATTCATTCTGGAATGAGGGGGAAAACTATAGAGAGAGTGAACTAGGTTTAATTTAGCTTACCGGCGACCAAGTTGTCTTCTTGGAAGGAGAAGCCGCGCCGGGCATGACTGGCGGGAGACATGGGCACGTTCGCCGGTGGGAGAGGTATAGGTTCAAGAGGGAGCCAGAATGTAGGGTAGAGCAGGAGTACAGATCAAACGAAGCTTGTATTCTGGCTGCCATTTTCATCGCATCTAGAAGGAGAAGCTATGCTTTCCCAGCTAGGCCAGAGGCAGCGTTGAGAGGAGCTCCTCCTCAGTGTCTTTGTTCTAATCTGCATCCAGAATGAGAGAAGTATTTCGATTGCTAGAGGAAGCTCGCAATTGGCAGGGTAGGTGAAGGCGAGATTGAATAGAGGAGGGTTAAGGGAGTAAAAAGTTGGAGCAATATCATGGGTTTCAGAGTCTCACCCACAACTGGCTTTTTCCTCAGACTCGCGGGTGCCGCGAGCAGAACACCGCACCAAATGACCCTCTTCTGCGGACTCCCCCCGCACTACGAAGAAACATCGTACCAAACAGACCCTCATTCAGCAGGTTTTAACCAGCCATATCCACCTCATTAGATAACCAATGGAGGGAAGCCAAAATATGATCTAAACCTTCACCCCAGTTGAGCATAACAAGGATTAGTCTTGGGGAACTCAACCATGATCATCTCCTAGCTGAAATCTAATCTCTAAGCCATCATGACATAGTTATCTTCATCTTCAAGCAATCCCAAGCTCAGCCATGACTTCTCCAAGCTTATAAATATGTTAACCCGAGAGCTCCCCAGGAGTGAGAGACCCTTCCACATTGCTCAATTCCAAAAACCCTCAACAATAAACTTCTTCCCCATACCCTAGGCAGTTGACTCCCCATAGCCCTAGCCTTTGATACCCGCTGAACTCCTCCAATTTTTTGTCCTAAAAACATGAAATATTTTAGGGCATAGACACTCTTCAAAACTCCAAATTGACCATTCCTACACCTTCTCTAGGGTGTACGAAAAATTTCCCAATTGAAATTGGGTCTTCTTATGAGCTCTAACCAATTTCGACACCAAGCCGTGAGCCCATTTTGGTGAAACCATACCCCAACCTAATTTCACTTCAAAGTGAGCACACCAGTAACTACGCAAGGACTCAACGATAGTTCCCATCAAATTTGAATAAGGACTCACCTCATCAAAGCCAGGTATGTCAATTTAAACCTAAAATGAGCTTGAGTTTGGAACATTATGAAGATCAATTCAAAACATCCACATAGCCGTATAGATGTGTTCTCCTTGCTTTGATGAAGCTTTAGAAACAAATCTCAGTCAAATCCATGAAGAATTAATAGAGATTTTAGGGTTTTAAAATGTGTAGTGCGCGGGTTATAATAAGCTGGGGATGTGACGGGCCGCCCATTCTTTTCTATTAAAAGTGGACAGCTGTGATCTCGCCAGACTGTGGTTTCATCCATATGAAATAGATGAAATAGCAGGCCAGCTCAACGCTGTCGGCATATTTTTAGGTTGTGTTGTACTTTAGAAAAAGGGGTCGCCTAACAGAAATTATCGGTGAATTTTAGATTTTAAATTTAATTTAAATATATATATATATATATAATTTGAAAGTAGCATTTAATTTTGAAAATAACTTTAAGTTTGAAAATTTTAAAATATGAAATCAAACTGATCTCACATCCCAAATAGTTTATGTAAACGAGCACTGCACCACAAACTGTATATATCTATCCCTAAGAATAGACACACTGTTTGATGATGAGGCTCGGTTAAATAAACTAGAAAATTTGTGACATCCGTTTGTTCTCTGAACCAATTTTATAAGCCGACAAGTACCCCTGTTTAAAATAAAGAAATTAAACAGGGTTTATATTACCTGGGTTCTTAAAGTTCCCTATAAGGGTAAGCCCCTATAGTTAATTATATCTTAAATGACGGGAATCATTTAAGAAAACTCTCGATAATGATTAGTGGTTTTTCTCTCAAGAATTTCAATGTTTAAGGTTTCAAAGGATTGAATTTTGGAATATCAATAGGGAATGGATCAATTTTGGAACAATTAATTTCAGGAGTCCAAAGGAAGAAAAGTAGGAGAAGTTGAGGATCCAAGTAGAATCTTGGCAACTTCCCAAACTATCCTATTGTTTGGCTTAGATTTGAGAATTTTATTTGATGTTGCAATCTTGTTAATTTTAATTTAATAGGACTTATATTTGTATGACATGATCATACAAATAACCTCGAAGATATGAGGGTTTATGTCGTACCGAAGGACTACCTCGGACTTCTAAGACCGGTTAGGGCTTAATTTACATGACTTGATCATGCAAATGCCTAACGAAGAGTTGATGATTTACGTTGTACTAGGCAAATTACCTCGAAGTCCTATGGCTTGGTTATTTAATTCTAAGAAAGTTTTGCTGAGGTAGATCCGAGTTTTGCTGATGACGATGGCCGAGCCGCCCACCATGCTCCGAGCTCCTTGTTGTTACAGAGGTTTAGTTTTAGAAGTCATAAATCAGGAGATGAGAGAAGTGTTTTAGTTTAGAGAAAGTCTTAAAATCCAAGTGTTTTTAATATTTGAATTAAATCAAATCTTAAAGTTGTTTAAACAGAACCGATTAAGATCCCACGGTTCCGTCATCCCCGCACCGTTATTTTCATAGAATTCACTTAGTCCAGATGAATTTGCTAAACTCAACTGAATGAGTTCCACACTTTCATTTAGACCATGGGAAATTCTATTAGCAACACATGGGTTACATCATCCGAGGTATTCCTGATCATTCAACGAGATGTTTTAATTTAGTTGTGATTGTAGTTTTGTTGTTCTGTTTGTGATTAAATTCTGAGTTGTTTTATATTTTGGAATGTTGTGGCGGTGAATTTTATCTTGGAATGACTTTTAATTTAGTTTTGGTTTCAGTTCAGGGACTATCCTAAAGGTTTTAGTTTTCATGCAACAATCTTATTTATAATGCAAGAAAAGTAAAGTATAGTGCATGTAAGTAAATTTCAATAAAGTAAATTGCAATAAAATAAAAACATACCTGGAGGGTCATCCCGTCATCCCAAGCTGCACTTAAAACACATGTTAGAACATTTAAACATATTTTTCAAGAAATACCTAAGTAAAGCTAAGGGAAAGGGTTTTGGTTGTCTACCAAATTCCTAATCTTATAACTAGTCATTTCCTATGACGTCTAGGTTGTTGGTATGGTTTAAGGATGATTTTCTTCATCAAAGAATAATTAGATTCAATTGTTCTTCTAAAAAATCTCGTCATATTGAGGAAGTGTTTAGGACGAGTCATAAACATCTCTTCAATACTTCTGGGATCATTTTGATTCCAAGTAAATTTAGTTGCACATATGAATTAATCATCCAGTAGTTTAGTTAAACTTTGTCTCTTGCTCAGTGAACTTGGGTATTTGATTACCTGATGAATGAAGTGAAATTTCACTTAATACTCTATTTAAGAGTTATAATAATTAAAGCTTTTAAGGGCAAGTTGATTTATTGAGAATTTTAATCATCCTTAATTAAAAGTTTGAGTTAATGATTTAAAGTGATTTAATTTAATTATGTGGTTTTAATTAATAATTTTAAATTTGGAATAGTGTTCAAGTTATGTTTCGATTTAATTTAAATCTTTACACTTTCAGTTATCTTAGTATTTCAGTTTGATGTTTATGATTTAAATTTACTTAGATAGAAAGATGTGTTGAGATTATTGATATGTTTTGATTTAACTTTTAATGATTTCATTTAGGTTTGTTGTTAAGTGATTTTAATTTAATTTAATTTAATTTAATTTGATTTAATTTAATTTAATTTAATTTTAATTTAATTTTATTTAATTTTTAATTTAATCTTAATTTAATTTTAATTTAATTTAATTTTTGTTTCAATATTTTAATTTTAATTTAATTGTTAAGGTGTTAATTTAATTTAATTTAAACTTTGACTTAACTTAATTTAATTTAGTTTAACTTAATTCCAGGATTTTAAATTTGATTTTTAATTATTAGACCATTTAACATTTTAAGCTTTAATTCATTTAAGGGTTATCTTCTTTTAATTTTTAATTTAATTAGTTTGGATTATTATTTTAATTTTTTTTAATTAAGAATTAAATATTATTGAAGTGACTTATTTAGGGATTTTTAAATTAAAGAATAAATATCCTCTTAATAATATCCTTATTTTAATAATCCAAATTTTAAATATATTCTTTCCAAAATTTAAATTATTTAATTAATTAGAGTTTCATTTTGATATTTTCAAAGTGTTTAATGGGTTTATACCCTTTTAATTTCCTTAAGTTTCAATCATCCAAGAGAAAGTTAAAATCAAATATTTTACCCCCCATTTTGATTAAACCTAAAGTTTTAATTAAGGGTTAAAATTTTTAATTACCTTTATGCCCTTTTAGGCTTATTTATTTCATAACTAACTAAATTGAGCTCAAATGAATTTGAAATTTTTATGTCACCTCACTCACATGTCAATTAAGACATTAGAGAAGAAAAATGTGATTTTTCTGAATTTAATTTATTTATATAATTATTTTTAGTAAAAAATAGGGATTTTCAAAGAAAATTTAACAACATTACAAAGGAAATGTTTCTGCTCTTAAGAAAATTATGGGATGTTCCTAATCACCAGAGGACCACTTAGACCAATTTTTGTTAATTTTTGAATTATATTTTATTTATTATAATTATATTGAATTGTAGAGTATTAATTAATTTTAAAATAAAAGAAAAGTTGAAAAATTAGATTTTATATTTTTCCTAAATTTCTCCAACCTCAAGGAGTCCAGAGAAATAAATTTTCTAATTTTATGATTTTTTTTTGATTTATTAGAATTATTTTAGTGAAGAGGTTAAAAATTCATTTCCTTAATATTAAAAATTACATTAAGCCTTTAAGATTCAATATCTTATTCGAGAGACTTAGGAAAAATATTTGTTTTGTTCCTAAGTGAATAGGAGTCAAAATGTAACATTTTTATGATTTTTAATATTTTTGTGATTTTTATTATTTTTTAATTATTAAAATATTAAAATTTTGTGAAAAATCAACCTTTTTGGAAAATTCCAATTTTAATTTTCCTGAACTCTCCTGATATCAGAGAAGCTCTAAAACCATTTTTGTGAATTTTTAAAAAGTATTTTTGGAGTTATGAATTTTTAAAGTTCCATTTTGCTTATGAGGCTTAATTAATTCATTTGGTGGGGTTAATCAAGTCCAATTGATTTCAAAATTTAATGTACGGTTCCTCTGATCCTACAGAGCAAAGGAGAATTATTTTCAAGTCAATTTGATGTGTGGTTAACCCTAATTAATTCAAGTTCAATTTTAGTGGTTTAGGCCAATTAAGGTTAGCATGAATGAAATAACCCAAAAAATATTTTTCATAGGGTCCCCTAGTCCTAAGAAACATCCCCAAAGTTTCCTAGAATTTATTTTACAACATGCTAATTATTGGAATTAAAATACCTAAAACAATGAGATGAACTTGAAAAATCAATAACTCTTCTTAGAGATGGCCTCTGACCTTGAAAAATTCAGGGAATGTTCCCAAGATCAGAGGCTTCAAAAGCCCTGTGGTCTCATACAATGGTGAATTGTGTATGTAAATGGAGAATCAAAACATTGGAAATAGTAAATAAATTATTAAAAATAAAATAATCATCAAATTAACTTGATTTCTTTTCCACATTATTCTCCTCTGTTCACTGAGTAAGAGAGTATTTTTATTTTATTTTGTGATTTTTCTATGCAAAGATATGAATTTTTGAAGTTCTGGTATTTAAATAATTCCAAAATACCCTAATTTTCTACTTATCCGACTCGGCGGTGCGTCATCGTACGGTGGATCGAAAGCCCACGCGTCGCTCTGTGATTCGGAGCCGCCATCTGACTCAGTGCTCCAGGGGCCCGCGGTTCACGTAACATTCTACTATCCGGCTTGATCTCGACCGTCCGCTCGATACACGCGAGATCCAGCGGCTCCTGGTTATCGTCTACGATTGGTGTGCCCCCGTGATCGTCCACACTCAAACCCTAATATCTCTCTCAATTCTCAATGGATTTTCGAGTTCTTATACTCTATCGATTTGTCTTGAAGAGACGAACACATCCATACAGTTTATAGGCTATGAAATTAACCCAAACAAAATAGATAGTTGATGGAAGCTCTGGAGGAAGAATGAGTTCATACCTTTGCTCAGAGAAGTGAAGCTTCGATCTGAGGGTTGTGTCACCTTTGATTGAGTCCATGCAAGCTCCAGATGAAGTCCTTGGCTCTAGGGAATTGTCTAAGTATGAAAGTGACCAAGGCCGATCACAAAGCTTGGAGGTTAGAAGCAATGGCTGGCCTGGTGAGGGGGTTTTTGCTGGGGAACTTCTCCTCTTGGTACGAGTGAAGGTGTAGGGTCAATCAATTTGAAGATTGGCTCACTGTGGTGAAGTGTCCTATTTTTTGGGTGGATTTTCAACTCAGAAATTGAGCTCTGTTAATGGGGATTAGGGCGAAGGAACAGCGGGGATCAGTCGCTGCAGGTTAGGAGAAGGTCTCAGAGCAATTTTGGCAGAGTTTCCTTAGGGTCTGGTTCATCACCCTGTTTGGCCGAGAGGTGAGTGAGTTTAAATAGAGGTGGCTGGAGGGCCTCCTAGGGGGGTTTAATGGCTTGGATCCACTACCTTAGCCAAGGGAAGAACAGCCACAGTGGCCATTGGGCATGGGACAGCTCAGCAAGTTCAAATTAAATTTTTGATTCAAATTAAGCCTCTCGGCCTAGTGGCTTCCGGTGGCTGTGGTGGCTGGCCGGCCAGGCATGGGTCACCCTCAGGGTCAGGGAGGTCAGTGCTTGAGTTTTGTGCCAACAATTGGCTTTGGACATGTGTAAAGGAGTTGGATTGAAATGGCATGGGGAGAAGGTTATTTTGGGTTCAAATGGGTCAACCCATGGTTTTGGGCTTGGTGCACCACCCGAGGCTCGGATTTAAGCTGAAAAGATTCATTTGGGTCAGCCAAGAGGAAATGGTGTAGTCTCCATCAAGGATTAGGTGGCTAACTTGGTTTAGTGTGTATCATGGATGAGGTTAAAAAGGCTTAAGGAAGGCTTAAGAAAGGGACCCTCCTTTTTTTATAAATAACATGGTGAGGTGTTAAAACTCTCCTAGCTTCATATGGCTTGTAAATGGCTCACATTTGGCTTACATTTGGCTTGGAAAAGGTTGGCTTGTTTCATGAAAAAGGGTACTAGAAATTTTTGGCATTTTAGGGGTAATATGGCATGTGGCTTGATTTGGAATGGCTTGATTATTTATTTAGGACTTAGGGATGATTTCAATTAAAGGTATGATGAGAAGAATTTTCCATGTGGGCTTTGGATTGATTTTGGGCTTTTTTTTTTAAATCATTTTGGATGGGCTTTTAAAGTGGTTTAAGGAAGTGGGCTTTTGGATTTAAATTAAATTTAGGATGAAAATTTTGTAAAGGATTGTGCCAAATAAATGTTGAAATTGGTTTAGGCATGTGTCATGAGAGGTTTGGAATCAATTTGGTGTGATTTGGAGTAGAATTGGGTTGAATTTGGGCTTTTTTGGTAAAGGGGCCAAGGTGGGCCAAATTGGGCTAACTTGGGCTAAGGTTGGACTAAGATTGGATTTGATGTAAATATAATGTTGGGAAATATTTATGGGAGTGTTACAAAGAGTTTTCAATTTTGGTTGGGCTCTAATTTTGGGATTGGGCCTATTTGGGTTAGGTTTGGGCTTAGATCAATTTAAGAGATTTTGATTTTGGGCTAGGTTTGGGTGGAGTTTAGGTTCAAATTTTGGGCAAATCAAGTTATTGTTTTGTTTATGTGGATGTTAGGAAGGCTTTAGAAAAGATTTTGGGCTAATTGGAGTTGAATTGGATTGGGTTGGGCTAACTTTAGGTCATGGGCCAAAATTGGGCCTTAGGCTTCAAATTGAAATTGGGCCCAAATGTCAATCAAATTGGTGTTGGATTTCTTCTAAATTGCTATTGGGGATATTTAATTGAAGTTTAGAATTGAATTGGACCAGAGTTGAGGTCGGTTGGGGTGGTTTGGTTTGACAATGGGTCACTTGGGTTAAAAATGGGTCTAATTGGGGGTTTTGGTAAAAGTGAGGTAAATTGGCAAAATTGGCCCATGGTTTAGTTGAACAAAATGAAATTGGGAATATTTTGGATTTTTTGGAATTTTTTGGGAATTTTTAGAATTTTTGGATCTTTTGGGTTAAAAGGGTATTTTGGGTATTTGGAGGTTATTGGGGGGACTTAGGGGTATTTTTGGAAATTTTGGTATTTTTAGCCAAAGATGGTCAATTTGAGTGGTGGGAAGTGTTTATGATTGATTTTGTGGGATCTTGGGTATTTTAGGTAATTTTGCAAATTTTGGGTTATTTCAAGGGTATTTGGTAGGTTTGGTGGGTCTGGGGCCCCGGGGGTCAAAAATTGAAATTTTGAAAAAAAAGGAAGATTGATCAAGTGTGAGTAGAATGGAATCATTTTGGTTGAGCCATGAATCCATATTAATCCCATATGAGCCATGAGAGGACTCATTTGAGGCATTCACTATGTTGTTTCTAACCCTCTTAGCCAGGGGTTAAGGACCATCCATATGAATTATCTACATGAGTCAGGAAGTCAAGTTGGGTGAGAGTGTGGTTTTAGGACTTAGAATGTGTGTGAGAGTGTAGTGTATGTGCAAGTCAACCCTCACCAGACCAGGCCACCCAGGGTATTCCTACGGCCAAAAAGTACTATAGGGAACTCATCCTTTAAACCCTCCACATTTGATTTCAACCCTCTAGGTGATTACGGGTCTACAATCAAGCTTGTGGAGTTTACAGGGAGTCAAGAAGTGTTTGAATTTCTAAGTGGTGGGTTCCATTTCTAGTCCTCTAAGATTAGTCAAAGGAAAAGCCTAAGGCTAGATCCTAAGTACTAAAGAGAGAAGCAGAAGTCCTCATCAAAAATGAGGTCAACAAATGGACCCCCAATAGGTGTGGTGTGCTACCCGAGCACACCGCGCGTATTGGCGTTGACCGAAGAGATCAGCGAAACCAACACAGATGTCCAAGTGACAAACTTAGGACGAAGTAGAAGAACTTCCGCTGGGGAGTATCAGGTATATTTCCGAGACTGGAGATACCTGAACTCTCGCTGGGGAATGGAAAAGGAGGTGAACTCCAAATCACAAGATGCGGGAATTCGATTTAGATTTCATTTTACTTTTAAATTTCATGTTTCAATGTGTGAGTTTAGATTTTGATTTGTTACGAGTCTCAATTTCGATTGAAGTTTAATTTAAAATCGATTTAAGGAAATTTTGAATTTGAAATTTGGATTTGAAATGAGAATTGAAACCTAGGTTTCAACCTCGGGATTACGAAGAGAGCCGGAATTTAGGTACCGGCCTCGAAGTGAGAATCGAGTTTAAGTATCGATGAAAAAAGGATGAGAATCGAATTTAGGTGCGATCTCGAGAGAGTGAGATTTGAAATTTAAGTATCAAACTTGAAAGAGAATCAAAATTTAGGTATCGATCTCAGATGAGAGTCGAAATTTAGGTAATGACCTCGAAGGAAGAGAACTGGAATTTAGGTACCAGTCTCAGAAATTTAGAATTAAAATTTAGGTATCAATTCGAAAGAGAATCGAAATTTAGGTATCGATCTCGAATGAGAGTCGGAATTTAGGTACCGACCTCGAAGGAAGAGAACTGAAATTTAGGTACCAGTCTCGAAATTTAGAATTGAAATTTAGGTATCAATTTGAAAGAGAATCGAAATTTAGGTATCGATCTCGAATTAGAGTTGGAATTTAGGTACCGACCTCGAAGGAAGAGAATTGGAATTTAGGTACCAGTCTCGGAAATTTAAAATTGAAATTTAGGTATCAATTCAAAAGAGAATCGAAATTTAGGTATCGATCTCGAATGAGAGTCGAAATTTAGGTACCGACCTCTAAGGAAGAGAACTGGAATTTAGGTACCAGTCTCAGAAATTTAGAATTGAAATTTAGGTATCAATTCGAAAGAGAATCGAAATTTTGGTATCGATCTCTAATGAGAGTCTGAATTTAGGTACCGACCTCGAAGGAAGAGAACTGGAATTTAGGTACCAGTCTCGAAAATTTCGAATTGAAATTTAGGTATCAATTCGAAAGAGAATCAAAATTTAGGTATCGATCTCGAATTAGAGTCAGAATTTAGGTAACGACCTCGAAGGAAGAGAATTGGAATTTAGGTACCAGTCTCAGAAATTTAGAATTGAAATTTAGGTATCAATTCGAAAGAGAATCAAAATTTAGGTATCGATCTCGAATGAGAGTCAGAATTTAGGTACGACCTCGAAGGAAGAGAACTGGAATTTAGGTACCAATCTCAGAAATTTCGAATTAAAAGTTAGGTATCAATTCGAAAGAGAATTGAAATTTAGGTATCGATCTCGAATGAGAGTCGGAATTTAGGTACCAACCTCGAAGGAAGAGAACTGGAATTTAGGTACCAGTCTCGGAAATTTGAAAGAGGGCTAGAAGTTAGGCTCTAGCCTCAAAGAGAACTGGAAGTTAGGCTCCAGTCTCGAAGATTTATCTGTATGAAGAGGGACCCAGTTTCATGCCATCAGAACCAAATCGAACAAAGTTCGTGGCTCCGTGTCAATAGAACTAGTCGATCCTCTAAGACACAGCAGCAAGAGAATTGAAAGGAGGTGGTAAGAGTACCAAGCAGAAAAGACTTGACTTAACGACAAGTCGAAGAGAATATTCAAATTTCAAAAGAGTTTCAAACATATTTCAATTGAGGAAAGAGCTGAAAGGTTTGAATCAGAGGATTCAGATCATAATTCAATTTGAGATTTAGATTCATTTTGTTTGTCCTTTAACAATCCCATTTTTTATTTTTTTGTTTATTTAGTGTTCATGTGAATTTGAAATTCATTTGAATATTCAGATTTTTAGGAAAAATTCTCATTTATTTTCTTCTCTTTTCTGTTCTTCGTTCAAAGTTCATTTAACTCTAATGGCGTTTCCCAATCAATTTTCACAAAAAGAGGTGAAGGCAAAATATGACGTAGTCGTTTTCATTCCAACTTGCTGAAAATACATCATACAACTTGATCTAATCATGATGACATTTTCCTTGGAAATTAATGTCTCATACAATCCATGTAAATCCAAAACGGATTGTGTAAGATTCTTGTTGATCCATCCAAAAGTGTCTGTCAAAAATCCATGTCTGAATAGTAAGAAACATGGGCAATAACCTCACCTTCCAAGCCACCCTTGGGAGGAATGCCGCATGGATGTGTATTGGAGGTGTGCTATTTTCCATGTAACTCACGGCTCGTAGGGCTGGAGACTCTCCAATTCGGATCCGGTCGAAAGTGGTAAGGCATTTTTCTGTCATCCATTCTTCTAAAAGTAACTGAGATCCGCTCCACAGGCACCCCTGGAATGCAATGCTTCGCAACGTCTACTCCGTTTCCTTTTAACACCAAGTCAAAACCTACCGGTAGTGGTATCTCCACCGGCCCTCGAAACTCGTCGGGGCCTGCAATCCAGAGGTTAGATCCAAACATGATGTTGCACTGGTTGACGAATGATACTGTACAGAAGGGTCTAACAAAGTCATGATGGTCTATATGTGGAGGTATGCAGTCGCCTTCCTTGTAGATGTTAATAATGCGAGTTATTGGGTATGCGATACGCAGGCGGTACCCTCCATGTTATCATCCTTTTCACCATTCTCTTGATGATTCTTGGCATCAGATCCACCTCACTGTGACGGAGTATCCCTGGTGGATTTCCTTTTTTGTCTATGGCAAAATTGTAGCAACTTCCGCATTGGATTGTAACTCTTCCCTTTCCTGGCATCCATCTTCGGGGTTCTGAGTATGTCTTTTCTCTCAGGCGGCCAGCTTGACCCATTTTCTGTAATTCAAGGATGCAATCTACAATTTATTATTGCTCATAATCTGAGAAAACTTCTGCATGCAGCTCGAGGCCTTCCAAGATGTTGACCCTCTTGT
This sequence comes from Papilionanthe hookeriana x Papilionanthe teres, assembly GCA_022702705.1. Lineage (NCBI taxonomy): Eukaryota > Viridiplantae > Streptophyta > Magnoliopsida > Asparagales > Orchidaceae > Papilionanthe > Papilionanthe hookeriana x Papilionanthe teres. Next base: position 120,629,709 of record CM040423.1, on the reverse strand, counting down.
TTCCAATTCTTTCAAAGTATTCAAAGGTTTTCTTCTCAACTAATTGCATTTTCTCCAGCTCGTATTCTGGGATTATCTGAAGTTCTCGGTGTCAAGTAACATACTGCGAGATGTATGGCTCAAGCCTAGCACGTTCTTCTGCATGTTTCAGCTCCTCGGGGATAGTCTCCGTAGGGACATCCTCCGGGGTTGCTTTCGCAACAAGACTCTTCGGATCCGGTACGTATGCTCGGCGTCGAGGTACCGACTCTATTTCTGTTTTCCTTGGTATTTCTTTTATTTGTTCCTACCTTCTTGGAGTTGACTTTCTTCTTTCCGGTTCCTGACGAACCGGTCTCCTTGGAGCATTTGCACTAACTGTATCCACTTTCTGTTTATATTGATCTTCTGCTAACTTGGTCAACATTTTGCGAATGCGATGATTCTTATTTTTTCGCTGGGTAGTAGTGAGAGTAGCTCTCCTTACTCCTTGAAATTCTGTGGGCGCGGCGCTGACAAGCCTACCCTCTGCTGTGGCAATATGGACTTAACTTTCTTATCTTCTCCGGTTGCATGAGCGGCGTTTGCTTTTCTTTTCTTGCTGCTGGATTGGTGGCTCGAGCCAGCCATTTTCATCACTGTCTGGCTGTGAAGTTCCTCTCGATCAACTGGGATCCAATCAACTTCATCGTATTGTAAGCCGGCTGGTGCGAAGTCTGACTCAATCTCTATCACTGCTCCATCCCTCACCCTCTTTTCATCAAGTGCTAGACTCACGCCATTTCTAAAGTTTAGAACCAACCGCCCGTTCGACATTTCCCTGCAAAAAAAAATAAGGAAAGGATCAGGGGCTATACTAAGAACAAGAACAATAAAAATCGCTTAAAAATTCTTATTCACTTCTTTTAAATTTAAAGGAAGAGAGGAGAAAATATCAGGACTGAATGAATTTAAAAGAAAAGATTGACATTTTTATTATTACAATTTCCAATGTTTTCTTTTTAACATTTTCGTTGATGAGATTTTTTTATCATCCATTTTATTTTGTTTTGGGTTCGGACCCAGTCACAGAGTGATTACTTCACCCGTGCTTCTAGGGATAAGATTCTATTTTAGAGGCCATCCTTCGAAACATCAGGTTGCGTAATACTTCTTTAAATACCGTCCATTGATTGGAAGCATGGGTCGTTCTCCACGATAATTCACCAGTTGGTAGGAACCTCCTGAGTAGACTGTCTCGACCATGAATGGCCCTTCCCATGTTGGTTCAAATTTACCACCTATCTTGCGACGTACAAGAATAGGTCTTCTGAGAACTAAAACTAAGTCACCGACATTGAATGTCCTGGGACATACTAATTTATCATGGGCCTGGATCATGTTGGCTTGATACAGTTCCAAATTCTGCTGTGCGGAAAGTCTTTTCCCTTCCAAGCTTTCCAATTCTTCCAGTAGTAGTTTGGCATTTTCTTCTGTAGTGATCTTTTACGCAGCTGCAATTTGGAGTGACGAAGCTTAACTTCCGAGGGCAAGACGGCCTCGGACCCGTACACTAAAGTGCAAGGCGTAGACTGAGTAGGAGTCCTAAAAGTCGTCCTGTAGGCCCATAAGGCTTCTAAGAACTTCTCGTGCCAATTTCTCTTGTTGTCGTCCAAAGTTTTCTTTAAAATTTGAATGAGAGTTTAGTTAAAAGCCTCGGCCAAGCCGTTTGCTCTTGGGTAGTAGATTGTTGAGTATTGCCAATCGATACCATGTCTTCTGACAAAATTGTTGATCTTTATACTTTTGAATGCAGACCCATTATCTGAAATGATCCTGCGCGGTACCCCAAAATGGTAGACGACTTGATTCTTGAAAAATTGTAGCATGTGATGTGCCTTCACTTCTCTGAGTGGTATAGCTTCAGCCCATTTAGAAAAGTAGTCTGTAGCTGCAAGAATGAAGCGATGTCCTCTTGAAGAAGGCATTTCTATCAGACCCACAATATTTGTGCCCAACACTCAAATGGCCATCACACAATTGTCAGATGTATCACATTTGGAGGTTGGTGTAGAACCACTCCGTGCACTTGACACTGGTGACAACTTTTGGCAACTTTCATACAGTCAGTCATTGACCCGACCCGCAATAACGCAGTAATATTCTCTTCCAAAAGATGGCCAAAAACTTCAAAAACTTGACCCGACTTTTGTACTTCCAAATACAAGAATTTGTTACCATTGCTAGAAAATTTAATTTCTAGTGAAGGCATGAAACACTTGACTTGGAATAACTTGCTATATAGATGTGTACCAACTAAAACTTTTTAAATATATGTTTATATAGCAAAATATAATTTTGAAAAGAAAAAATTTTATATACTTTTTGGGTACTACGCAAGTATATGTATCGTTTCAAGTAATATAGGGCTTTGAAACAAAGACCCCAGTATCGATCCCACGGGGAAGAATTATAGTAATAAATTTCTAAATATTATATTTCAAAAATCTTTTTGTATTTTAATCTAACTATAAATTACTATTAATTTATTAGATGCAAATAAAGAAAGCAATAATAAGACAATGATTTTATGAAAACTATATAAAATAAAGAACTTTCTTCCCTTAAATTAATCTAAGATTTTTAAGATAATTTAATATTTGTTGGAGAATTTGATTTATGGTATTGTGTTAAATAAAAGCATTCCTATTCTTTGCCCTTTGATCCAGGCGCAAAGAACATTTGTTAATTTACAAATCAAGTCCGGATGTATTATTAGTATTATGGGTTAATCTAGACTCACACTACTAGTTGTCCAAGGGTGGCTATGGTCGGCCCTACTAGTGACCCTTTCCTAATCTATAAATCAAATTATAAGAATTTAGTCTATCACTCTAAAAACTTATCAATTCTACGCCATTTAAATCTTATCTTCCTATTTATTTGCACTTCACCTTGAATAGCCCGCACATGGCCTTCGACTACCAAAGGATTTATGTGACACTTACAAGTTAAGAGTTTTTCTCCTTCTAGATCTCAAAACTCTTCAACAGGTTTTAACAATTTAAATGACCAATTTAAAAAGTAAAGTAAGATCAGGTATTAATGTCATCACAATGTTTTGAAAATATTTTGAATTTCAATTCTCCATCAAATCTTTTATTATCTTATTTATCTCTTCATAATTGAAGGAAGAAAGTAAACTAACTACTCAGAACACATTGAATATATACAACAAAACATAATAAATAATCTTTGAATCAATTGTAAAATACTTATCTCAAATATTCCTTCTCCAGATCTTCTGATTCCTACTGACTCCACAGTGTAATGAACTCCAGATGAAACAACTTGAAAATAAACTCACTAAACTAAACAAAAGTGGCCCTAAATTTCTCTCTTTATTTCTCTCTAAGGATGAGAGATTCTAAAGTGAATAAGAGAAAGGGGTTACAATGGGGGGCACGTTTTCCTGAAGAAATGGACTCCTATTTATAGGCTTCAAGGGTTGCCTTGAGGCACCTCTTCAAAACATGTCCACATTCAATGAATCTTCTAGAAGGTCTGTCTGGCACCTAGGCGCCGAAATCTGGCACCTAGGCGCCGGAATCTGGAACCTAGGCGTCCGACACCTCGTCCAGTTCTTCGCACCTCTTCACTTTGGCTCACAACTCTTCGCGATTAAAACTGTTTTGGAGCGTCCAAATGCAATGTATCACATGTAATATTATCAACGAACAACTGCCAGTTTTCTAGAATGTCCAATAACCGCTCACTCCGTCAAAATAACCGTTCAAACGTTGTCAAAAACTTGACAGTTTCTGTATCGAGTCTGGCGCTTGGGCGCCAACTTCTGGCGCCAGGCCATATTTTTTTATACTTTTTGTATTTTGCTTCATTTTTGCTCCTTTTTGTTCCTTTTTGCTTATTTTTACTTTTTGAACCTTTTTACATCACCTACATCCAAAAACACAAAAAATACCTTTCATTAAAGCATAATATCCTTTGCAATTGATAAGAATTAAGACATAAAGAAATTGGTATTTTTTATAGATCAAAATCCCCAAACTTAAATGTTACTTGTCCTCAAGTAACTCTTTCTACTATATAAAATGTATAACCTTTGAAATAAAAGATAAATATTTAAGATTCTTATAATTTTTGAATTTATAATGTTTTTAGTAAATTATTAAGCCAATTTCACTAACTAGGTTTAATTTTAATAATTTAAAGAATATCTAACTACAAAATCATAAGATTTCAAACTTTTCATCCATTTTGAAAATAATAGAAGTCTATTATATTAAGCTCTCATAGATTATTTACAAGAAAAAGATCTTCTTGAAGAATCTTTCCTAAATAAATATTCATGTATAAAAATTAAGGAAAATATGTAATTAGTTTTTTTTTTCTTATAAGATAATTCAAGTGAAGCCAATTTTTGATTAGGCATTTCCTCAAGCTTCTCCTCTCTTCTTTTTTTTTTTAATATATATAGAGAGGATTGCTATATCTGGATAACCTGTTAATGGTTTTGAACTTCACTGTCCTTAACTTATATTTTCAAAACTTATACATTTTCACTTAATTATTATAACATGAATAAGAATTCAAAAAGATTTCCAATCTTTTCTTTTTCAAGAGATAATTTTTTATTACTTAATATTTCTAAAATTCTATTATTTCTATCATGAATAGAAAAATTTCTTAATCTTGCTCTTCTTTAAGTTAAATAATTCTATTCTTAAATCAATCAAAGTTATTAAAATTTTGGTTAATTTCACTAAATTGTTTATAATTTCAAAAATAAAAGTGATCTCAAATAAATTCTTCATTCCTTATGTTAATGTTAAAAAGTTTTTATTTTTATGAAAATATTAGCTCTTTAAGGAAAAATAAAATTTAAATTTGAATGCATTTTTCCTTCCCCCAAACTTGAGTTTTGGTATACTATGATAATTTGAAAGTATGAGAGAAAGCAAATCATAAGAATTTTTATAAGTATGTAAAAACAATCTTAAAAAGAAAAATTAACTTCTATCATGCTTTTATGAATAATTAAGATAAAATTGAAGCTTGTATAAAAAGTAAGCAGGCTATTTTTTTTTTTTTGATTATAATAAATTTGAAACAAAAATTAAAGCAGAGCAAAATTACTAATTACTAAACAGTAGACTAAAACAAACATAACATAAATTAACTCTAAATTTAGTCTCAACACAATATACTAAGAATATTTTAACAACAGAATCTTAACACTAATCAATCCACACAAATATTTAAACAAATCAACATACATTAAACACAAAACTAAACAAACAATCCAAATAAAACAAACTAACAGAGTAGCTCATCATAAAGATCTATAACTACTAGTCAGTAGCTGTAGCCTCATCATCATCATCGTCACCAAAGGAAAATTCTTTGTCCTTAGGATCAACAAATGGTGTGAAACTAGGAAAAGTAGGGAAACTAACATCATGTTCACCCTTCAGAAATCTGACTAGGGCTTCATCATACTTAGCATCATAACTACTCTTCCTACGGGTATAATCGGATAAATGATCGAGTTTCCTATCAATAGTATCAATCCTGCGAGTGAGTTTGAAATAACTCCTGCTCGTCGCTCTATAAGCTGATCATGCATTGATTCCCAGAAACTCGATGATGGCTCAGCAGAAGTAGAGGGTCGAGAAGTAGAAGGTCTACCTGAAATATGTGCAAAAGTAGAAAGAGCGGTCGATCTCTTCCCTCGAACACGATCATAAATACAAACACTCTCCTGCCCAATTGGCTTGGTAGACTTTAACTTCTCCTCAGAAATATCAGCAATGACTCCATTACTAACACATAATGAATAAATCAGAGATGGGAATCCCAATCCAACAGAAGTGCTGGATCTCGCAGTAGAATCCACAGAATTATAAATAATACTCCCGACATCAATAGGTTTCCTTTCCTGAATGCAGTAGTTTAAGATTGCTCGATCTCTAGTCACTTCACTCAGGTGGTTGGAAGGTAACAATCTTACAGAAATAAAATAGTGTCATGCTTTAGAAATACCATTTAATTTAGAGGATTTGAAGTTTACCCTTTTTTCGTTCCTAATCTTCCAAGATCCAGTACCGTCAGTGAAATAAGCAATGATCATATCCAAATATCCCTTTGATGGTGATAATCTAGAATAATGACATTCAATAGTTGGTGGCAGGCCATAAAATATATTGTTTCTTTCAGGACTAAATCCTACTCCGATACCTTTGACAAAGACTTCATAATCTTCGGCATCCAAAAAATTTGCATAAAACTCTTGAACAATAGGGATAACAACAACAACAGTGAAATAACAGAATCATTGCCAATTGTGTGCAACGATAGTGTTTTCAATCATTTCTCTCGGATGATAGAAACTTCGTTCTGAAATGAACTTCCTGGACGTCACAAATTCATGGAAGCGAAAATGCGCAGCCGCAGTAGAAAATTTGCTGCTATCAAAGTTATCTCGTGCCTTCCCGCGTTTAGATTTTGGAGCCATCTAAATGTGAAAGAAAACAAGAGCAAATTTAGGAATCAAAGATTTAAACTCTTTTTAATTTTATAAAACTTAAAATAAGTTAAAAAATCCAAAGAAATCACTAAAAATCGAAAATTTTTTTCAAAATTTTGGTTCTTTACAAAACCTAGGGAAATCTATGGTGAAAATAAAAAATAAATGGTTTAAAGTGTAGATATGACCTTGAGACGAAGAAATCGAGTGGTTTTAAAATCAAATCCTTGATGTTTTGACCTCAAAATGGATCTAAAAGGTGTATTTTCACGAACATGGGGAAGAAGATGAAGCTTAGGCGTCAAAAATGGCTTTTGGGGGTTATTTAAGTAAATTTTTGGGTACAGGCCGAACTGGTGCTTAGGCGCTGAATTCCGGCGTCTAGGCTCCAGACTCGCCTTTCACAAAAAAATTATTCTTAAATTTAATTTTCCACCAAGATTCATAACTTCAATATCCAATTACTCATATCAGAGTAGGGCTTCAGTTTCAAACTTCCACAACATTTCAAAAATTTATAAAAATTAAATATTTAATCCACCAATCAAACGTAAGGTTTAAATCAAACTAACTAAATTCCATTTATAATCTTCAATATTGACTCAACACATTCTAGATAATTATTACACTTGATTCAAGTTCCTAATACACACTCAAACACAACAATTTCTAAGCAAAAACAACACATATTGAACATGAAAGCAAATATACAAACAAACACAATCGATTCTCTAAATCGATTCAACGACTCAGCAAACCATATAATAACTATCTCATTACCAGAATATTCTAATCTTCACAAGGGAAATTTTGTATTCCACTTGGAAAGAACACTAACGCTCTCGAGAAATTCGTAGCCGTCTTTTCATCAATCCACTTATTCTTCGCATACATTTCAACTCGAGCATCTTGATAAGCCGCAAAATGATCAAATTGAAGTTTCATTTGCCATTCTAGATGTTCAACTTGATGAAACATCTCATGAAGGCAATCTCCAATGCTTTTAAACCCCGCTTCAAACTTATCCAAATGACTAGAAATTTTCTCTAAACTTACAGCGATGAAACCATTGAAGTAAGGTTGAGGATCCTTTGAGACCTTGTCCCTAGCTTCTTCTCCATGATTTCTTCCTTCCATATTCTTTAAAAATTTCTCAAATCTCTCAAGAATTAAGTGCAAAGGACGTAATTTTGATTGCTTGATGGTTAGGGAAGAAGATAGGTTGATTTAAAGGTGAAAATCATGTGGAAAACTGAAAATTTTGGGTTTTTGCACAACCCAGTAACCGTGGCGCTTAGGCACCGAATCTGGCGCCTAGGCGCCGAACCTATTGATACATAGTTTGATTCTGGCACTTAGGTGCCGAATTCGGGCTCCTAGGCGCCGGAACTATGTTCAACTCTGTTTCGCCTAATCGTCAAATTTCAAAATTTCGTTCTCTAAGATAGGTAAATTATACTGGTAAGAGTAATTTAGACTCAATAACTAACATTGTAAACAATCATAATGAAGGTTAACTTGATCTCCTTTTTACTCATATTCAAAATAGAGTGATCCAATTTCTAAATCTTACATACTTTAAAATAATTTTCAGCCCAAGTCAACAAAGACTTATGAGCATCAAATTTTTATAAAGTAATATATAAAATTAATCAAGATCAAGGAATAAACTTACATTAAAACACAAAAACACTCATAACAAAAGATAATTATGGGTTGCCTCCCATAAAGCGCTTGGTTTAACGTCGTCAGCCCGACTTAAGTAAATCTTTAATCAGGTTGACTCAATTCATAAGCCTCTTTATAAATCTTTTTAATATCTCCCAAATAAGGCTTCAATCTTACTTCATTTACTTTAAAAATTTTTCCTGTTTTGGGATCTTTAATATCCACAGCTCCAGAATGATATACTTTCTCAACTATATAGGGTCCAATCCATTTAGATCTTAATTTTCTAGGAAAAAGTTTTATACGACAGTTAAACTGTAATACTTCTTGTCCAGGTTCAAAAATGTTTCCTGAAATTTTCTTATCATGTAAGATCTTCATTTTTTCTTTATAAATCCTCGCATTTTCATATGATTTGTTTCTTATTTCTTCCATCTCATTAAATTGCAATAATCGTTTTTCTCCTGCTTTATTCAAATAAAAATTAAACTCCTTTATCGCCCAATAAGCTTTATGTTCAAGTTCTACAGGTAAGTGACAATGTTTACCATAAATTAACCAGTAAGGTGACATTCCGATTGGAGTCTTATAAGCTATTCTATAAACCCATAATGTAGAATCAATTCTATCAACCGAATCAGTTCTTTTAGGATTAACAGTCTTCTCTAAAATTTTTTTAATTTCTCTGTTTGCTACTTCAGCCATTCCACTTGTTTGTGGGTGATAAGCAGTTGCAATTCTATGTTTGATTCCAAAATTTTGTAGTAATGATTGAATTCTTATATTCCTGAAATGACTTCCACCATCAGTGATAATTACCTTAAGCATTGCAAATCTTGAAAATATCATTTTATTTAAAAATTTAAAAACACTTTTGGAATCACAGATTGGTAAAGAAACAGCTTCAATCCACTTTGAAACATAATCAACTGCTAATAAAATATAAATTTTTCCAGATGATGGAACAAATGGTCCCATAAATTCTAAACCCCATATATCAAAAATTTCAACTTCCAATATATAGTTAAAAGGCATTTTATCCTTCCTAGATATATTTCCCATCCTTTGACATTGATCACATGTTTTCACATAAAGTCTTACATCTTTAAATAAGGTAGGCCAATAAAATCCAGAATTTAAAATTTTAAATGCAGTTTTATCTATGCCAAAGTGTCCTCCAAAATCAGAATCATGACATTTTTGAATAATAGCAAAAGTTTCCTCATAAGGTACACATCTTCGAATCATAGAATATTTACCAATTTTAAATAAATGAGGTTCTTCCCAAATATAAGATTTAGCATCATATTTGAATTTCTTAATAAATTTGGTATCCAAGTCATAAGGCAAAATATTGCTAACTAAATAATTAACAATATCAGCATACCAAGGTGTTTTGCATCCTTAAATAACATAGAAAGATTCATCAGGGAATTTCTCAATTATATTTTCTTCTGAAATACTATCATTTTTAATTCCAGACAAATGATCAGCAATTTGGTTTTCAGTTCCTTTTATATCTACTATTTGAAAATCAAATTCTTTTAGAAGTAAAACCCATCTTATAAGTCTAGGTTTAGAATCCTTCTTAGATAATAGATATTTAATAGAAGAATGATCAGTATGAACTATGCATTTAGTACCAAAAAGATAAGGTCTAAATTTATCAAAAGCATATACTATAACTAGAAGCTCTTTCTTAGTGGTAGTGTAATTTCTTTGTGTTCCAGTGAGAGTTTTACTAGCATAATATACAACTTTGAAAATTTTCTCATATTTTAGTCCTAATACAGCTCCGATTGCAAAATCACTTGCATCACACATTAATTTAAAAGACTTATTCCAATTAGGTGCAACAATGATAGGTGCAGTTATTAATTTTTCTTTTAGAATATTAAAAGCATTAATACATTCTTGTTGACCACATTTTTGATGAGGTCTTCTCTTCTTCCCTTTAGTACTTAGGATCTAGCCTTAGGCTTTTCCTTTGACTATCTTAGAGGACTAGAATTGGGACCCACCTTTTAGAAATTCAAACCACTTCTTAACTCCCTACAAACTCCACAAACTTGATCTGTAGACCCCTAATCACCTAGAGGGTTGAAATCAAATGTGGAAGTTTAAAGGATGAGTTCCTATAGGACTCTTTGGCCTTAGGACCGCTCACGGGTGGCACTGATGCAGTGAAGGGGCTGACTTACACACACACTACACCTATACACTACACTTTCACACACCTATACCTAACCTGACCTCCTGACTCATGTAGGTGATTCACATGGATGGTCCTTAACCCCTAAGCCCTTGGCTAAGAGGGTTAGGAACAACATAGTGGGTGCCTCAAATGAGTCCCTTCATGGCTCATGTAGGCTTGATGTGGCTTCATGGCTCAACCAAAATGATTTCATTCCACTCAAATTTACCCAATCTTCAAATTTACCCAATCTTCAATTTTCCAAATTTTCAATTTTCCAAATTTTCAATTTTCCAAATTTTCAATTTTCCAAATTTTCAATTTTTTACCCCCGGGACCCTACACCCGCTTAACTTTACCCAAAACCCTTAAAATTACCCAAATTTCTCAAAAATTTCCAAATAACCCAAGATTCCTCAAAATCAATCCCAAACATTTCCACATCACTCAAATTGATCATCTATACCCAAAAATATCAAAAATTCCAAGAAAACCTCCCAATACCCTCCAAATACCCAAAATACCCCTCTTGACCCAAAAATTCAAAAAATTCAGAAAATTCCCAGAAAATTCCAGAAAATCCCAAATATTCCCAATTTCATTTTATTCAACTACACCATGGGCCAATTTTGTCAATTTACCTTACGTTTGTCAAAACCCCCAATTTGACCCATTTTAACCCAAAGTGAACCCAATGTCAAACCAAACCTACCCAATTGACCCCAATTTTGGTCCAATTCAATTCTAAACTTCAATTAAACATTCCCAACACCAATCTAGACCAAATCCAAGTCCAATTTGATTGACATTTGGATCCAATTTCACTTTTGGCCTTAAAGCCCAATTTGGACCCATGTCACAAACCTAACCCAAACTCACCCAATTCAACTCCAATTAACCCCAAATCTTTTCTAAATCTTCCTTATCATCCCCAAAAGCATAAAACTAACATGATTTGCCCAAAATTTGGACCCAAACCCCACTCAAATTCAACCCAAAGCTAAAAGGCCCAATTTTGACCTAAACCCAAACCTAACCCAAATGGGCCTAAACCCCAAAATCAAAGCCCAACCAAAGTCAAAACCTCTTTGAAACACTCCCATAGACATCTCTCAACATTAATTTTACATCAATTTCAACCCTAGCCCAACATTGGCCCAACTTGGCCCACTTGGACCTTTATTGGCCCATTCACCAAAAGAGCCCAAATCCAATCCAATTCAAACCCAAATCACTCCCAATTTGCTTCAAGTCACTCATGATACATCCATGAGCTAAACCCAACAATTATTTGGCCCAACCTCTTTACAAAATTTCATCCCAAAATCCATTTTAAAATTCAAAAGCCCACTTTCCTAAACCATTTTAAAAGCCCATCCTTCACCACATCCAAAGGCCCAAAATTGGTCCTAAAGCCCACATGATATTTCTCTACATCATCCATTCAATTAAAATCATCCCTAAGTCCTAAATTCATCATCAAATCATTCCAAATCAAGTCACATACAAATTTCCATCAAATTACCAAAAATTCCTAAAATCCATGAAATTGACCCAACCTTTTCCCAAGCCAAATGGAGCCATGAAGCCATGCACAAGCCATATGCGAAGCCATGGCGACCACTTTACACATCACCATGTCATTTTTGGCAAAAGGAGGGAGTCCTTTAATGATTCCCTTAAGGGTGATTTAGCCACTTCCGGGACTCCACTAAACCATGCTTAAACTTAATTGTACTTGGATGGTGACCCTTCCCCACTAATTAAGCCGACCTAAACCACTTTATCTTCAGCCCAAACTAGCCATGGGAAGGTGCACCTAGCCCAATCCATGCATTTGACCAATTTGAGCCAAAATATACCCTTACCCCATTCTACTTTGATTCAAACACTTTACACATGTCCAAGCCCGATTGCCTTCACCAACTTCAAGCCACGGATCTCTTGACCACGAGAGCTAACAATGCACGGCCGGCCGGCCACTGTGTCGCCGGAAAACACCATGGCCGAGAGCTCACATGTGAGCCCAACTTGGAATTCTCACCTGCTGAGCTGCCCCATCCCCAGTGGCCATTGGAGCTGTTCTTCTCTTGCCAAGAGCAGTTGATCCCAAGCCCTAACTCTCCCTGGGAGGCCCTCCACCCTCTCCTATTTAAACACCACCCCTCTCGGCCATGAGAGGTACTGAAACAAACCTTAAGGAAACTCTCCAAAATTGTTCCGGACTCCTCCCCATACACGAGCACTTGATCCCCACTGAGATCCCCCTGCCATTTCTTCTCTGCGAGCTCGATTTCGGAGTTGAAATCTAGGCCCAAAACCAAGACACTTCTCCACGGTGAGCCAATCCCCAAATTGATTGGTTCTACACCTTCACCGGACCGAGGGAAGGTGTCCACCAGCAAAAGCCCCATCTCCGGAGCCACCCGGTTGCTCCGGCCTCCAAGATTTGTGATCGGGCTTGGTCGAAATCCCACCAGACAATTCACTGGACCGGGAGACTTCATCCGGAGCTTGCGGGATCCAATCGAAGGTGCAACAACCCTCGGATCGAAGCCACACTTCTGCGAGCAAAGGTATGAGCTAATTCTTCATCCCGAGATTCGGAGATTCTCCATTTCAAATGCTTTAATTTCAATGCATGATCACCATATAGATGTGTTCGTCTCTTCAAGACGAATCCATAGAGCATAAGAACATGAAAATCCATTGAGTATCGAGTGAGATCTTAGGGATTTAGTGTGGACGGCTCTCGGGTGAGGACACTTGGGGACGATGAACGGATGCCGTCCATTCAATACACGCGCGGACGGAGGGCCAGGATCGCGTCAGATCAGGAGACGGTACGAGAACCGCGGGGCCCGGCTGCCGAGTCGGATGGCGGCGTCGAATGGGAGCGCGACGCGTGTGCGTTCGGAGTCTGCCGAGGTTGACGCGGCGCCGCGTGGATAAATAGAAAATTAGGGATTTTTCCGATTTATTTAATTCCCTAAACTTCAAAAATTCATAACTTTGTGTAGAAAAATCATAAAAATAAAATAAAAATACCCTCTTGCTTAGTGAACAGAGGAGAATAATGTGGAAAAGAAATCATTTAATTTCATCAAGTATTTTATTTTTAATATTTTATTTACTCTCTGCATATTTTTAATTCTCCATGCATGTATACAATTCACCATAGCATGAGACCATAGGGCTTTTAAAGCCTCTGAATTTGGGAACATTCTCTGAATTTTCCAAAGTCAGAGGCCATCCCTATGAAAAGTTATTGATTTTTCAAATTTATGTTACTTGTTTTGAGTATTTTAATTCCAATAAATAGCATGTTGTGAAATAAATTCTAGGAAAATTTGGTGATGTTCCTTATGACCGGAGGACCCTAGGAAAAATAGGTTTTGAGTTAGTTCATTTAAAACAACCCTAATTGGCTTAAACACCCAAAATGGATCTCTAATTAATTAGAGCTAACCATACATCAAATTAACTTGAAATCAATTCTCCACTGACCTTTAGGATCAGAGGAACCCACCATAAAAATTTGAGGTCGATTGGACTTGGTTAGCCCTACTTAATTGGGTTGATTAAGCCATTTAGTCATTTTAAACTTTAAAAATTCATAACTTTCAAAATACTTTTTAAAAATTCACTAAATTGGTTTTGGAGCCTCTCTAATATCAGGGGAATTTAAGAAAATTAAAATTTCAATTTTCTAAAAAAGTTGATTTTTAATATTATTTTAATATTTTAATAATTAAAAAATAATAAAAATCACAAAAATAATAAAATTCACCAAAATGTCACATTTTGAATTCTAATCACTTAGGAACAAACCCCATATTTTTATTAGGTCTATTTAGTGAGATATTAAATTTTAAAGCTCTAGGGTAATTTTAAAATTAAAAAAATGTATTTTCTAGCATTTTCACTAAAATAATTATAATAAATCATAGAAAAATCAGAAAATTGCAAAATTTGATTCTGTGATTTCCTTGATATCAGAAAGATTTTTAAAAAATATAAAATTCATTTTTCAACATTTATTTTATTTCTAAATTAATTAACACTCCAAAACTTAAAATAATTATAATAAAAATAATATAATTCAAAAAATCACCAAAATTGGTCCAAGTGGTTCTCTGGTCATTAGAAATGTCCCCTAATTTTCTTAAGGACAGAAACTTTCGCTTGGTTATGTTATTAAATTTTCTTTGGAAATCTCTATTTTCCACCAAAAATAATTATATAAATAAATTAAATGCAGAAAAATCACATTTTCTCCTCTCATGTCTTTATTGACATATGAGTGAAGTCATATGAAAATTTCAAGTTCATTTGAGTTCAATTTAGTGAGTTATGAAATTATTAAGCTTAAAGGGCAAAATGGTAATTAAAATTTTAACCCTTAATTAAAACTTTAGGTTTAAAAAAAATTAATAAATAAAATATTTGATCCTAATCTGATTTGGATGATTGAAATTTAAATAATTAAAGGGTAGAAACCCATTAAGCAATTTAAAATGATTAAACCTTAATTAAATAGTTGATTAAATTTGAAAGAATAATAAAATTGGAATTATTAAAATAGGGATATTATTAGGAAGAGATTTATTCTTTAATTTAAAAATCCCTAAATTAATTATCTCATTAATATTCAATTCTTAATTAAAATGATAACTCAAATTCAAAACATTAAAAGACTTAATCATTAAATTAAAATTAAATTATTAAACTCTTTTAAAATTTTTTTAATTAAAATTAAAAAATAAAATTAAATTAAAAATTAAATTAAATTAAGTAAATTAAATTGGATTAAATTAAATTAAATTAAATTAAAATTAAAAGTTGAATTAAATTAAATTAAATTAAATTAAATAAAATAAACAAATTAAATTAAATTAAATGAATTAAATTAAATTAAATTAAATAAATAAAACCAAATTAAATTAAGTTAAACCAAATTAAAAATTAAATTAAATGAATTAAAATTAAATTAAATTAAATTAAATTAAATTAAATAAAATTGAATTAAAATTAAATCAAATCAAATTAATTTAGTGTAACATCAAATCAAACTAAATTGAATTAAATTGAATTAAATTAAATTAAAAACTCAATTAAATTAAATTAAATTAAATTAAGTTGAATTAAATATAACATCACCAAAGACATAAAGAATTCAAAATAAACCTAAAATAACTTGAACACTTCCAAATTTAAACCCATTAATGGAAATTAAATTAAATCACAAACCATTTGAACATCAATTTACCCTTGAAAGCTTTAGTTATCATAACTCCTAAACAGAATATTAAATGAAATGTTACTTCACCATAGGATATTCAAATGTCCTAGTTCATCTGAGCAAGATAACAAAACTTGAGACTCTTGGACGATTAATTCATTTGTGTAATTGAATCCATTTGGACTTAAATCAATTCTAGCAATATTGAAAAGATGTTTAAGATTCTTCTTAAACACTTTCTCAATATGATAGGATGTTTATAAGAACAATTGAACTCAATTGTTCTTTGATGAAGAAAATTGTCTTCAAACAAAAACACAAGGAATCTAGACGTCATAGGAAACGACTAGCTATAGGATTAGGAATTTGGTAGAAAACCATAACCCTTACCTTAGCTTTACCTAGGAACTTGCTTAAATATTCTAATTGTGTTTTAAGTGTAGCTTGGGATGACGGGAAGACCTTCTAGGTACGCTTTTATTTTATTGCAATTTACTTTCTTGCAATTTACATTATTGCAATTTCATTAATCGCATCACACTTACTTTTCTTGCATGATAAACAACTGTTGCATGAAAACCCACACCTTTAGGATAGTCCCTAAAGCTGAAACCAAAACTAAGTTAAAAGTCATTGCAAGATAAAATTCACCGCCACAACATTTCAAAATATAAAACAACTCAAAATTTAATCACAAACAGAACACAAAACTACAATTATAATTAAATTAAAACGTCATGTTGGATGATCGGGAATACCTCGGATGAGGTAACCTACGTGTTGCTAACGGGATTTCCCGCGGTCTAAATGAAAGTGCGGAACTCATTCAGTTGAGTTTAGCAAATTCATCCGGACTAAGTGAATCCGATAAAAATAATGATGCGGAAGGATGGAACCGTGGGATCTTAACCGGTGTCGTTATAATCAACTTTAAGATTTGTTTTAATTAAAACACAAAAACACTTGGAAATTAAGACTTCTCTAAACCAAAACACTTTTCTCATCCCCTGATTTATGACTTCTAAAACTAAAACTCTGCAACAACAAGGAGCTCGGAGCATGGCGGGCAGCACGGCCATCGTCATCAGCAAAACCTGAGTCTACGTCAACAAAACTTTCCTAGAATTAAATAACAAACCCATAGGACTTCGAAGTAGTTTGCCTAGTGCAACATAAATCCTCAACTCTTAGTTAGGCACTTGCATTGCAAATTAAGCCCTAACCGGTCTTAGGATTCCGAGGTAGTCGTCCGGTATGACAATAAACCCTCACATCTTCGAGGCTATTTGTTTGATTTTATCACACAAATATAAGCCCTAATAAATTAAAATTGGCAAAATCAAAACATTTAAATAAATATTAGGACTTTCTTAAACTCAAGCCAAACAATAGGATAGTCGGGAAATTACCGAAGTTCGCTTCGAATCTGTGATTTCTCCTACTTTTCTTCCTTTGGATTCCCAAAACAAAATGTTCCAAACTTGATCCATTCCCCGTTGAAATTCCAAAATTCAATCCCTTGAAAACTTAAACTTTGAAATTCTTGAGAGCAGAATTATTGATTATTATCGAGAGTTTTCTTAGGTGATTCCCGTCACTTAAGATGTAATTAACTATAGGGGCTTGCCCTTATAGGGAATTTTAAAGAACCCGAGTAATATAAACCCCGTTTAATGCTTTCATATTAAGCAGGGGAATTTGTCGACTTATAAAATTGGTTCGCGGACCAAACGGATGTCACAAATCTTCTAGTTTATTTAATCGAGCCCCACCGTCGAGCGATGTGTCTATCCTTAGGGATAGATACACGGTTTGTGGTGCGGTGCTCGTTTATATAAACTATTTGGGATGTGAGATCGGTTTAATCTCATATCTTAAAACCTTAAAATTTAAAATTATTTTCAAAATCAAATACTACTTTTCAAAATTATTTATTTAAATTAAATTAAAAATTCGCCGACAACTTCTGTTAGGCAACCCCCTTTTCAAAATAAAACACATAACCTAAAAATATGCCGACAATTCTTTATTAAATTCAAATTTCGCATCTTTTTCCAATAAATAACAAAGAGGTTTAGCAATTTTAGAAAAATCCTTTATGTATCTTCTATAAAATCCAGTATGACCTAGAAAACTTCTCACATCGCAATGATAGTAGGTGGTTACAATTCAGCAATAATTTTCACTTTTGCTTGATCTACTTCCATCCCTTTTTGTGACACTTTGTGACCAAGTACAATGCCTTCTGTGACCACGAATTGTCATTTTTCCCAGTTAAGAACTAAATTTATTTCTTCACATCTTTTCAAAACTTTGGCTATGTTTTCCAAACAAGATTCAAAAGAAGTTCCAAAAACTGGAAAATCATCCATGAATATTTCAATTCCTTTGTCATTCAAATCACAAAATATTGACATCGTACATCTTTGAAAAGTTGCAGGTGCATTACATAAACCAAAGGGCATTCTTCTAAAAGCAAATGTTCCATAAGGACTTGTAAATGTTGTCTTTTCTTGGTCCTCATGAGCAATAAGTAATTGATGATAACCAGAATATCCATCCAAAAAATAGAAATATGGGTGTGCAGCTAATTTATCAAGCATTTTATCCAAGAAAGGTAAAGGAAAATGATCATTTCTAGTGGCTTTATTTAATTTCCTATAGTCAATACAAATTCGCCATCCAGTAACTTGTCTTGTAGGAATTAGTTTATTTTTATTATTAACAATGACAGTTACACCTCCTTTCTTCAGAACACAATGAATAACACTTACCCATTGACTATCCGAAATAGGATAAATAATACCAGCATCTAACCACTTAATATTTTCTTTTTTAGCAACCTCCTTCATGATAGGATTTAATCTTCTTTGCGATTCTATAGTAGGTTTAAAATTTTCTTCCATTAAGATTCTATGCATGCAAATGGAAGTGCTTATTCCTCTTATATCAGCAATAGTCCAACCAAAAGCTTTCTTATAATTCTGTAACACACCTAGTAGTTTTTCTTCTTGATCTCTACTCAGTTCAGAAGAAATAATAACAAGTAAAGTTAACAAATTTCCAAGAAACGCATATTTTAAATGTGAAGGTAACATTTTTAATTCCAGATCAGGGGCTTTTTTAATTGATGGTAAAAGTATATCAGTTTGAGTTATGTCTAAATTTCCCAATAATCTTTAATAAAATGAGTCTCTACTTCTTATACTACTTCATTTTCATCAGTTAAAAATTCAAATTTTTCTTCAAAAATGACTTTACATATTTCTTGATAATGTTTTTTAATTAAATAATCAATTATATCCATTCAATAACATTTCTCTTTATCAGGGTACTTCATTGATTTAAGAACATTGAATTTAATTTCTTGATCATTAACTCTCATGGCTAGTTCTCCCTTTTGCTCATAAATCATAGCCTGTCCGGTAGCTAGAAAAGGTCTCCCTAAAATAATAGGTATCTCTTTATCTTCTTCCATATCAAGTACGGTGAAATCTACAGGGAAGATAAATTTATCCACTTTAACAAGGACATCATCTATAACTCCTTTAGGATAAGTGATAGATCTATCAGCTAACTGAAGGGTTACCGTGGTGGGAGTAATATCTCCTAAATCCAATCTTCGAAAGATAGAAAATGACATGAGATTAATACTTGCTCCTAAATCACATAAAGCTTTTCCACAAAATTTTTCTCTAATAGCACAGGGTATAGTGAAACTTCCAGGATCCTTAAGCTTTTCAGGTAATTTCTTTTTAATTATTGCATTGCATTCTTCACTTAATGCAACAGTTTCAAAAGCTTCAAATTTTCATTTTTTGCTTAAAATATCCTTCATAAATTTTACGTAAGTTGGCATTTGTTCCAAAGCTTCAGCAAAATGTATGTTAATAGTAAGTTTCTTAAAGATTTCAAAGAACTTAGAAAATTGATGATCTAATTTCTGCTATTTATGTCTTTGAGGAAAAGGTGCTGGCGGTTTTTCCACTTCCACATTAACAGGTATAACAGTCTGATCTTGACTAGGAGAGAGAGTTTCTTTAGGTTTTTCAATCTCTTCAACCTTAATCTCTTTTTCAATTTCATTATGCATTCTTCCTTTTAATTCCTTTCCACTTCTAAGTTGCACAGCTTTAACTTGTTCATGTTCTTTTCCAGTTTCCTTTTGATTAATTTCAACATTACTAGGAAGTCTTACTATAGGTCTGTTATTAATTAAAGTAGCAATTTGCCCCATTTGATTTCAATATTACGAATAACAGTATTTTGATTTTGTAATTGATTATTCATTTGTAAAATTAATTCTTCTATTGATAACTTTTTCTATTGATTATTAAATCCAGGAGGTTTATAATTTGGATTAAATTGATTATTCCAATTTCTAGTGGGATGAGATTGATTATTACCCCATTGTTATTGTGAATTATTCCAGTTAAAATTAGGATGATTTTTCCACCCAGGATTATAATAATTTGAATAAGGATTATTTTTACTTGCAATAGCTTGTAAAGTTTCAATAGTTTGAGAATCTTCGATATTAGCAAGTTATTATGTGAAATATTAATTGCAAAATTATCAAATTTCTTAGACATTGCTGCTACTTGTGAAGCTAAGATAGAAAAGGCTTCATTATCGTGAATACTTGCCATCTTTTTAGGATTAATCCTTTCGGAAGGCCATTTAAAATTGTTATTAGTCATTTCTTCAATTAAAGTGTAAGCTTCTTCAAATGATTTAGACATTAAAGAACCTCCAGCAGCATAATATTTGATTTTAAAGATCCAATTAATCCATTATCAAAATGTTTGAATAATTAACCAATCAGGTAAAGCATGAGGAGGACATTTTCTTAATAGTTCTTTAAATCTTTCCCAAGTTTCGTATATTGTCTCCCCATCAAATTGACACTTCGTTTCTTAATTTAGCAGTTTTAGAAGGAGGAAAATATTTAGCAAGGAATTTTTGTGCCATTTTAGCCCATGTTTTAATAGAACTAGTCGCTAATGAGTTTAACCACATCTTTTCTTTATCTCTTAAAAAAAGGAAAGAGTCTAAGTCTAATAGCATCATCAAAAACATTATTATATTTAAAGGTAGCACAAAGTTCTAAAAAACTAACAAGGTGTAAATTTGGATCCTCATTTGGATCCTTATTTATTAACCAGTTCGATCCCCGGCAACGGCGCCAAAAACTTGACCCGACCTGCAATAACGCAGTAATATTCGCTTTCAAAAGATGGCCAAAAACTTTACCCAATTTATAAATAGCGGCTAGTGTATAAAATGAAAATGTTGTAAAATTTTAGAAAATATTTTACACACTAGGGGTACTACGCAAGTATACGTATCATTTCAAGTAATATAGGGTTTTCTTTTATAACCCCAGTATTGATCCCACAGAGAAGCGAGGTAAGAAATCCTTTAGGCTAATTCCAATCTATTTCTATAAGTTCTAAATTTGGAATGTCGATTAAAATGAGTTTTCTAATAACTAATCCTAAATTAAATTCTTAAATAAAAAGATAACTTATGGATAAATTGGTTTGGAGAAATTCGAGATATTAAAAATTGCCTTTCTCTTGCAATTACATAGATAATGTGTAAGAAAGATATGCTTAGAATTAATGTAGTAGTGCCAAATAGAAGCATTCCTATTGTTTACCCTTTGGTCCAGGCATAAAGAACATTGACTAATCTATAGATCGGTTTAGGATGTTTTATTAGTAGAATGGGTTAATCTAGACTCACACTTCTAGATGTCCAAGGGTGGCTATGGTCGGCCCTACCAGTGACCCGTTCCTTTCTATAGATCAAATTATTAGAATTTAGTCCGTCACTCTAAAAACTAATCGATTACGCGCCCGATAAACAATATCTCCCTATTTATTCGCACTTCACCTTGAATAACCCGCACAAGGCCTTAGACTAGCCAAGGATTCATGTGATATCTACTAGTTAAGAATTCATCTCCTTCTAGGTCTCAGAATTCTTCAACAGGTTCTAACAATACAAGTGATCAATTTGTAAAGTAAATGAAGATCCGTTATGAATATTATCACCATAATTTAGTAAGATAATATCTAACCAAATCTTAATTCCTAAACATGCATCTATTTCATTACAAAATAAAAGTAAATGAAAATAATTGCATAAGAAGTAAAAGAATTGATAGAACTATATAATAAATTAAGTGTCAATAAAGAACTTATTTCATTAGTATTCTATTATATTTATGCAACTATCTGTCACCTAGAAGCATCTAATAGATAATTCTATCATAAAAATGATTTTCCTATGCATGCCACTACTTCATATTAAAAGAAAGAGCAAAGGAAATCACTTACGAAACATGGATAATTCACGATAGAAAACTTGGTTTAAAACAAAGAAAATCCACTAGAAAGTGTTTACAACAATTACAAGAGAATGAAGAACACAATACTTAGCTTTTTCCTTCTAAATGAAAGAAGAAGATCTCTCCACCAAAGTTTCCCACTGATCCATCCGACGCTCGTACATCCCTTACATGAATATCTCAAAATCCCTCACCACTCTTTCCATAAGATATAAAAATCTACATCTTCATAACTCTAAATGACTAAAATGACTAAGGGGGGAAGAAAGAGACTATAGGGTGCGATTTTCTCTGAAGGAGTGGCGTTCTATTTATAGGCTTCAAGGGTATCCTCAAGGCACCTCTTCAAAATGTGTCCACATTCAATGAATCTTCTAGAAACCAACTCTGGCGCCTAGGCGCCGAACTCCGTGTCCTGTTCTTCACACCTCTTCACATTGGATCGCACCTCTTCCGATTAAAACTGTTTCCAAGCGTCCGAATACATTGTATCACTTGTCCTATAAATTAGGAATAACTTCCAGGCTTCTAGAAGGTCTAGAAACTACTTAACACTGTCAAAATAACTCCTAAAGTCGTCAAAATCCCATCCAATAAGCGTTTCTGGATGATTCTGGTGCCTAGGCGCTACCTTGTGCGCAACTGCACCATTTTGCTACGTTTGGCTCCGTTTCGCCCCATTTCAGTTGCGTTTCTGATGACCTCATTTTTGATGAGGTCTTCTCTTCTTCCCTTTAGTACTTAGGATCTAGCCTTAGGCTTTTCCTTTGACTATCCTAGAGGATTAGAATTGGGACCCACCACTTAGAAATTTGAACCACTTCTTAACTCCCTGCAAACTCCACAAACTTGACTATAGACCCCTAATCACCTAGAGGGTTGAAATCAAATGTGGAAGTTTAAAGGATGAGTTCCTATGGGACTCTTTGGCCTTAGGACCGCCTACAGGTGGCACAGTGCAGTGAAGAGGGCTGACTTACACACACACTACACCTATACACTACACTTTCACACACCTATACCCAACTTGACCTCCTGACTCATGTAGGTGATTCACATCGATGGTCCTTAACCCCTAAGCCCTTGGCAAGAGGGTTAGGAACAACATAGTGGATGCCTCAAATGAGTCCCTTCATGGCTCATGTGGGCTTGATATGGCTTCATGGCTCAACCAAAATGATTTCATTCCACTTACATTCACCTAATATTCAATTTCCCAAATTTTCAATTTTTGACCCCCGGGACCCTACACCCGCCTAGTCTACCCAAAACCCTTGAAACTACCCAAAATTTGCAAAATCACCTAAATTACCCAAAATTCCTCAAAACCAATCCCAAACATTCCCACATTACTCAAATTGACCATCCATACCCAAAAATATCAAAAATTCCAAGAATACCTCTCAATACAATCCAAATACCCAAAATACCCCTCTTAACCCAAAAATCCAAAAATTCCGAAAATTCCCAGAAAATTCATGAAAATCCCAAATATTCCCAATTTCATTTTGTTCAACTACACCATGGGACAATTTTGTCAATTTACCCTACTTTTGTCAAAACCCCCAATTTGACCCATTTTAAACCCAAAGTGAACCCAATGTCAAACCAAACCTACCCAATTGACCCAAATTCTGGTCCAATTCAATTCTAAACTTCAATTCAACATTCCCAACACCAATCTAGACCAAATCCAAGTTCAATTTGATTGAAATTTGGATCCAATTCCACTTTTGGCCTTAAGGCCCAATTTGGACCCATGACCCAAACCTAACCCAAACTCACCTAATTTAACTCCAATTGACCCCAAATCTTTTCTAAACCTTCCTTAACATTCCCACAAACAAAAAACTAACATGATTTGCCCAACATTTTGACCCAAACCCCACTCAAATTCAACCCAAAGCTAAAAGGCCCAATTTTGACCTAAACCCAAACTTAACCCAAATAAGCCCAAACCCCAAAATCAAAACCCAACCAAGGCCAAAACCTCTTTGAAACACTCCCATAAACATTTCCCAATATTAATTTGACATCAATTTCAACCCTAGCCCAACATTGGCCAAAGTTAGCCCAATTTGACCTATATTGGCCCATTCACCAGAAGAGCCCAAATTCAACCCAATTCAAACCCAAATCACTCCCAATTTGCTCCAAGTCACTCATGACACATCTATGAGCTAAAACCAACAATTATTTGGCCCAAGCCTTTGCCAAAATTTCATCCTAAAATCCATTTTAAAATCCAAAAGCCCACTTCCCTAAACCATTTTAAAAGCCCATTTCCAACAAATACAAGAGCCCAAAATTGGCCCTAAAGCCCACATGGCAATTTCTTTTCATCATACCTTTAATTGATATCACCCCTAAGTTTCAAAATCATCATTAAACCATTCCAAATCAAGCTTCATACAAATTCCCGTCAAATTACCAAAAATTTCTAAAATCCTTTTTCATGAAATTGACCAAGCTTTTCCCCAAGCCAAAGACAAGCCATGCAAGCCATGGACAAGCCACATGAAGCCATGGAAGGTTTGACATGTGATCAAGCCAATAATGGAAAAAGGAGGAGCCTCTTTTAAGCCCCCTTAAAAAGGTTTTAACCCTTTTTATGCTTCACCTTAATCCATGATTAATCAAAATATTCATGGATGGTGACTTCTCTACCCTTTCCTAGCTGATTCATTTGATATTCCCTCAGCCCAAATCAGCCATGGGGAGGAGAACCAAGCCCAAAAGGTAGACTTGACCAAATCAAGCCAAAATTAGCTCCTCCCCCATTCCATTTCAATTCAACTCCTTTACACATGTCCATGGCCGATTGATCGCACTAAGCCCCAGCCACGAACTCCACGACCTTGAGGGTGACCCGACCACTGGCCGGCCATCCACCACAGCCGCCGGAAACCACCAGGCCGAGAGCTCACATGTGAGCCCAAACTTGGAATTCTCACCTGCTGAGCTGCCCCATCCCTGAATTCTCCATGCATGTAGGAAATTCACCATGGCATGAGACCATAGGGCTTTTGAAGCCTATGAATTTGGGAACATTCCCTGAATTTTCCAAAGTCAGAGGCCATCCCTATGAGAAGTTATTGATTTTTCAAATTCATGTTACTGTTTTGAGTATTTTAAATCTAATAATTAGCATGTTGTGAAATAAATTCTAGGAAAATTTGGTGATGTCTCTTATGACAAGAGGACCCTAGGAAAAATAGGTTTTGAATTAGTTCATTTAAAAAAACCCTAATTGGCTTAAACACCCAAAATAGCTCCTTAATTAATTAGAGCTAACCATACATCAAATTAACTTGAAATCAATTCTCCACTAACCTTTAGGATCAGAGGAACCCACCATAAAAATTTGAAGTCAATTGGACTTGGTTAGCCCTACTAAATGGGTTTATTGAGTCATTTAGCCATTTTAAACTTTAAAAATTCATAACTTTCAAAATACCTTTCAAAAATTCACCAAATTGGTTTTGGAGCCTCTCTGATATCAGGGGAATCTAAGGAAATTAAAATTTCAATTTTCTAAAAAATTTAATTTTTTACATTATTTTAATATTTTAATAATTAAAAAAATAATAAAAATCATAAAAATAATAAAATTCACCAAAATGTCACATTTTGAATTTTAATCACTTAGGAACAAATCCCATATTTTTCTTAGGTCTATTTAATGTGATATTAAATTTTAAAGCCCTAGGGTAATTTTAAAATAAAAAAATGTATTTTCTAGCATTTTCACTAAAATAATTATGATAAATCAAAGAAAAATCAGAAAATTACAAAAATTGATTCTCTGATTTCCTTGATATTAGAGAGATTTTTGAAAAATATAAATTTCATTTTTCAACCTTTATTTTATTTTTAAATTAATTAATACTCCAAAACTTAAAATAATTATAATAAAAATAATATAATTCAAAAAATCACCAAAATTGGTCCAAGTGATCCTCTAGTCATTAGGAATGTCCCATAATTTTCTTAAGGACAGAAACTTTCCCTTGGTCAAATTATTAAATTTTTCTTGGAAATTCCTATTTTCCACCCAAAATAATTACATAAATAAATTAAATACAGAAAAATCACATTTTCTCCTCTCATATCTTTATTGGCATATGAGTGAAGTCACATAAAAATTTTAAGTTCATTTAAGCTCAATTTAGTGAGTTATGAAATTATTAAGCTTGAAGGGCAAAATGGTAATTAAAAAATTTCAACCCTTAATTAAAACTTTAGGTTTAATAAAATTAACAAATAAAATATTTGATCTTAATCTGATTTGGATGATTGAAATTCAAATAATTAAAGGGTAGAAACCTAATAAACAATTTGAAGATAATTAAAATAAACCTTAATTAAATAATTGATTAAATTTGGAAGAATAATAAAGTTGGAATTATAAAATAGGGATATTATTAGGAAGAGATTTATTCTTTAATTTAAAAATCCCTAAATTAATCATCTCAATAATATTTAATTCTTAATTAAAATGATAATTCAAATTTAAGTTTTTAAAATGTTAAAGGACTTAATCATTAAATTAAATTAAAAAAGTTAAATTATTAAACTCTTTTTAAATTTTCAATTAAATTAAAATTAAAAATAAAATTAAATTAAAGATTAAATTAAATTAAATCAAACAAATTAAATAAATTCAATTAAATTAAATTAAATTAAATAAATAAATTAAATTAAGTTAAATTAAACTAAATTAAATTAAAAAATATTAAATTAAATTAAATTAAATTAAATTAAAACATATTAAATTAAATTAAATTAAATTAAATTAAATTAAATTAAAATTAAATCAAATTAAATTAAATTAAGGGAAATTAAATCAAATTAAACTAAATTAATTTAACATCAAATCAAACTAAATTGAATTAAATCAAAATTAAAATTAAAACTAAACCAAATTAAATTAAATTAAAGTTAAATTAAATTGAATTAAATAACATCACCTAAAACATAAAGAAATTAAATATAAAGCAACTTGAACACTATTCCAAATTTAAACCCGTTAATTGAAGTTAAACTAAATCATAAACCATTTGAACACCAATTTGCCTCGAGAGCTTTGGTTATCATAACTCCTAAACAGAACGTTAAATGAAATGCTACCTCACTTATAGGATATTCAAATGTCCTAGTTCACTGAGCAAGATAACAAAACTTGAACTCCCGGACGATTAATTCATTTGTATAATTAAATTCTCTTGGACTTAAAATAATCCTAGAAATATTGAAAAGATGTTTAAGATTCGTCTTAAGCACTTCCTCGATATGATAAGATATTTATAAGAACAATTGAAATTAATTATTCTTTGATGAAGAAAATCGTCCTCAAACCAAAACACAAGGACCTAGACGTCATAGGAAATGACTAGCTATAAGATTAGGAATTTGGTAGAAAACCATAACCCTTCCCTTAGCTTTACCTAGGAACTTGCTTAAATATTCTAATTGTGTTTTAAGTGCTGTTTGGGATGACGGGAAGACCCTCCAAGTACGCTTTTATTTTATTGCAATTTACCTTATTTGCCATTTATTTAATCGCATCGCACTTACTTTTCTTGCATGATAGACAACTGTTGCATGAAATCCCACACTTTTAGGATAGTCCCTAAAACTGAAACCAAAACTAAATTAAAAGTCATTGCAAGATAAAATTCACCTCCACAACATCTCAAAATATAAAACAACTCAAAATTTAATCACAAACAGAATACAAAACTACAATTACAACTAAATTAAAACGTCCTGTTGGATGATCGGGAATACCTCGGATGATGTAACCTACATGTTGCTAACGGGATTTCCCACGGTCTAAATGAAAGTGTGGAACCCATTCACGTTGGGTTTAGCAAATTCATACGGACTAAGTGAATACGATAAAAATAACGATGCGGAAGGATGGAACAGTGGGATCTTAACCGGTGTCGTTATAATCAACTTTAAGATTTGTTTTAATTAAAACACAAAAACACTTGGAAATTAAGATTTTCTCTAAACCAAAATACTTTTCTCATCTCCTGATTTATGACTTCTATAACTAAACCTCTACAACAACAAGGAACTCGGAGCATGGTGGGCAGCACGACCATCGTCATCAGCAAAACTTGAATCTACATCAGCTAAACATTCCTAGAATTAAACGATAAAGCCATAGGGTTTCGAGGTAGTTTGCACTAGTGCAACATAAATCCTCGACCTTTGTTAGGCTTTTGCACGGCTCGTTGTGCAATATAAGCCCTAACATTTTAGGATTCCGAGGTCGTCGTCGATACGACATAAACCCTCACATCTTCGAGATTATTTGCATGATTGCATCATGCAAATATAAGTCCTAATTAATTAAAATTGGCAAGATCAAAAAATTAAATAAATATTAGGACTTTCCTAAGTCCAAGCCAAACAATAGGATAGATGGGGAATTACCGAAGTTCGCTTCGAATCTGTGATTTCTCGTTCAAATCCGTTGGGGTACTATGTTCATTTCTACCTTGAACAAGTATAGCCAACACTCTCTCGGATTTAGGAGCCACTGTTTAGACACCCCTAAACAGAGAGGTTCCGAGATCCTTTTACCTCATTTTTGAGGTGGGGTGGACCCCGATAGGTGTTAGTTTAGGAGTAATCCTTCGAGTCGAGAAGTCTTGCATAAGACTTTCTTTTCCATTCCAACTCTGAATCGGGTTCATTACCTTCTCTACACCTTTGAACATTCTGTTCTAAATAAACAAACCCTTTAATGAATGACTCTTTTAACAAATAACTCCTTTTTATAAATACATGAACAAGAATGTGCTCGGACTCTTTTCGATTCCTTTCTTTTCGTCCTGATGAGAAGAAGCATAACTTGGGACCGACAATCGAATGCGCCTGCGAAATGGAAGCCCCATAGCTGATTTTCTCCTTCACCAATGGACTGGACTTCGCTGTTTACAAGGATGAGCTGCCCGACAATGGGATCATCCGGTTTGGACAAGGATTCGAGAACACAAATGTCATGATCACCGACGTTTCCCTTTTCGCATTGACAAATAAAGTATCTAAAGCTGAGAAACCGTTGATCGAGTTCAACCTTAGGTCAACTCAGGAGTTTCCTCCCCTACAAAAGATCCCGACTGAGAGGAGTACTGCTGTCCGCAGAAGGACTGTTCTTGCTACCCCACTTGGTCTAGTTGTCTCGCACCTACCCGGCTACGCGGATTAAAGGGGAAGGAAATCCAGAACTATGGTGAACCTGTTACCGTGGAGGGTACAAACTTTCCTGTGAGACCTTCTGTTTTTGAAATCGGGTCCAGCTCAAGAATTCCATCACTAACACGGACCCAAAGAAGGAATAGAAGTAGGAAGATTGCCAGGAAGGCCAGAGCTGCCAAAGTTGCTTTCCTGGAGGAAATCCCAGAAATCCCTGAGTACACACCACTACCGAATACATATCATTGCTCGAAGATACACCCTTTTTGGAAGGAAGTAGATTCCACCCCTTTCCGCCGCAGCTGACGAGGAAAATGTCCGCAGGATTGTTTCTACATTACCTCGACCAGCATACTACAACGACAGCAGAAAGAGAAGGGCTAGGATCACGCCATTTGCCCGACTATAGACTGTGATCGAGAAGCTAGCAAAGAAAGAGAAATGCCCCGTATCGAAGATTCTAAGAAGGATATGGCGGGTGCCAGTCAAATCCCGTCTTGGGCCACGAGTAGAACCTGCTATTGTTACAGAAAAGTCAAATAAAAGGATGAAGGCTAGTCCGCCTATCGTTGTTTCAGGGTTGCAGATTAGGGAGGATACCACCTTCCGGCATTTGGTCGACGGACCATCCGGTCCTAGACACCTCGTTGCTAGAAGGATGGTATGACATCCCACTACTTGGACAACTAAGATTGAAACAACGGCACGAGAAGGAAAGTCTCGTCGAGGAGACTTGAATGCGAAGAAAGTACTACTGCGATAAAGGGGACTCGTGAGAAGGGAACCCGACGGCTATCACACGACAAACTGCGAGGATGCACAGAAAAGACTGCTAGAGGACGCTATGGAAAAGTTGAGGACTGATATTCGACGACTAGCAAAAGAAAGAGAAGAGAAATTCGGAGACGAGATTGATTCATCGGAATTCATGGACGATGAGTATGCGGAAATCAACATGGTCGAAACGCGAGCTTCGTCAGCTTCGCAAGGTGCTCCTGCAACCGCAGAAAGAGAGGGGCCGGAAGTAATGAGGAGGCAGCTTCAAGAGAAAGACGATACGATCGCCCAAATGGCGAAGAGGATGGAAGAGATGGCTGTAGCCCTAGCCACTCTCCAGAGTCATGTGCAACCCCAAAGGGAGACGCCCCCAGAGGTCATTCACATTGTGGACTGAGGAAAGGAGATTACATCCGTCAACGGGGATGATCAGCTAAAGAAAGATACAACACAAAGTATGATTCCAGAAAAAGATATCAAGAGCTTGGTGGAACGACGAGTGCGAGAAGCCTTAGCACAAACAAAGAGCGGGACATCCATTCGGACTCGGTAGACCTTACCGGAAGAATTCGACGCCGTCCAATACCCGAAAGGCTTCGTACCACCTCCGTTCAAGACCTTTGATGGAGCCGGGAACCCCAGACATCATATTGCACACTTTCGTGCCGGTTGTTGCATTGCGGCGGGAGCGATGCATTACTCTTCCGACGGTTCGTCGGCGGCACTGTCGGGGATCGCCTTTGATTGGTATGCGGAGTACCGAATGGTTCGGTGAAGACGTTCTCGGAACTAGAAAACCTTTTCATCGAGCGATTTGCGGAGCTCGGCACCACATCACTATAGGTGATTTAGTGGTAGAGAAGCGAAGCCGAACGAAACTTTGGTGGATTACATACTTCGATGGAGGAATCTAAGTATGAAGTGTGAACCACGATTACAAGAACGAGCATGCGATCGGTATCTTACTTAAAAGCATTCACGGCCCGATAGCACTCCTCCTCGAGGGATTCACTATTAAGACTTTTGAGAAGTTGTTAAGCAAGGCGGAAGCTTACAAGAGGAGGCGAAGCAATTAAGTTTCGACGACAAGACGGACAAGCAAAAGCTCCGTGAAGACTTTTGAAAAGAAATGCGGAATTGTTGCGAGCAATCGACGAAGGCAAGCAACCGATACAAATATCGTCGAACGGCCGCATCAACCTCGATAGAATTACCAGCGACCCCGACCTAGCTATCGGTCATCTCGACCGGTATGAACAACCGCCTCGTTCGCAACGTACATTAAGGGAGCTTCGAGCGGTGAATACCCATTCAAGAATGAGGCGGTGCCGAAAATGTTCTGTAGTCTGATGAAGAATCCAGATTTCCAGCTGCCAGAGCCTAAAAGACCCGAAGAAGTCAACAAGAAAGGTGATCCCAACTTTTGCCCTTACCACCAGATGCTTGGGCACAAGATAAAGGATTGCATTACCTTCAAAAGTTGGCTCAATGACAACCTTCGGAAAGGGAATATAACAATCCCGAAGGAGTACATGAAGGAAACTCGAAAGGAGGTTCCGTCGATGTTGTCTCGGCCGATCTCATTGTTCCGATAGATCCCTATGCGGCCGACGATGGATGGACTACCGCTTGGACAAGGTCTTCGAAAAGATTTTAGACGGCATCCAAGCCGCCTCGGTGCGAGCTTCAATTCGGAGTTCGAAACCCGTCGAGTCGGCACTTATCACTTGCGATAGAAGAACCACCTCAACAGGAGACGATTGAAGAGAAGAAGAAAATCGACGAAGAAGAGAGGATCGAGGCTCCTAAGGCTAGACTAGGGGCTGCTTATCCTAGGATAATTATTTCGGATTCAGGGGAGAAATCCCTCGAACCTCTGACTCTGTATGATTATTTGCTCACTTCGGTGGGATCTTATAATGATAAGGGTTATGGCGTTGGCTACGTTTTGACTATTTCTAACGATTACGTAACTAGCGACAATCCGGACATCGATTTCGATACCAACGACAATTCTCAAATTATACATAATCTCGACGATCGCAATGACGAAGAAGACATCCATCAAGGAAATTACGAGAGTTCAACAAGCAACGAATCTATCTGCGAGTTTCGAGGAGCTCCAGTCACAATAGAATTAGAGCCTTCAGACTCTGAAGCTAATCCGGAAGAACCTGTCATTCCGATTCAGGAAGAAACACCAGTAAGCTCAATACTAGATTCAGAAGAAATTACAGAAGTTAACTTAAGAAGTGGAAGAGTTCTACCTCCGAGAATGGGTCCAAAGGACAAAGGAAAGCAGGTGGTTGTTCAAGAAGAACCAACCCCGGCAGAAGAAATACCCATTCGGGAAGAAGCGGAAACACATGAAAATAAAGTGGACTACAACGTGCTAGCCCAGCTTAGGAAACTACCAGCCAAACTGAGCATCTATGACGCTCTCATCTTATCGAAAGGAGATGAGAGAAACTCGATCGAGGCCTTACTTGATCCGGAAATTTGCTTAGCTCGAATGGTCGGAGATTCCTTAGATGAGGTTTGCTCGTTAAAGGAACGACGAGGTGTTACCTTCACGGACAATGACCTACTACTTGGGACGACGGACCACAACCGACCGTTGTACATTTCGATTACAATTGGGAAGTTTACACTCTCCGAGTATTGGTGGATCCAGAAGCATCAATCAATATAATGAGTCTTCGAACACTAGCAAACTTGGAAATCGATGCTCGCGAGCTCGAAGCCGACAAAATGTTATTAAGAGGATTCAACCAGAAAGGAGAAAGAGCCCTCGGATCAATAACACTACTAATGAAGACCGGTGACTTAGCAAAGACAACCGCAAAATTTCACATAATTGATTCGAAACGTCGTTCAACGCTCTCTTGGGCCGACCATGGATACATGAAAACGAGGATGGTACCATCATCTCTACATCGGTGCATCAAATACTACGATGGAGGGGAACGAGTGCATCAAAGGTGACTTACGACCATTCTCCGTACACGAAATTGGAATCCATGAAGATGCATCTTATTATGCACCTCCGAAGAAAGCAATCTTCTCGAGAGATACCATAACGAATGAAGCAAAGAAAGTTCGGGACAACGAAGAACCCGAAGTTCTAGTCCAACGATCACTCACCACTCCCTTACGGTGAGATGTTGAAGGTTTCTCCACAACTCGCATCCGAGGTCGAGGCCGGGGACGAAGTCGTGGCAGAGACGTTAGGACAGTTGAACAGAGGAAGCCAGCCATCAATGTTGATTGGGAAGACAGTTCTGAAGAAGAAAAAGAAATCAAGCAAGAAGCAGGGACAATAAGTCGGAAGAAGCCGCAATTCAAGATCTCTCTCGAAGATTATGGAATAACTCCGGTCGTCCACCCAATTCAAAGCATGGTCTCGGATTCGGCACGGTAGGATCGGTTGACGATACTGAATTTTGCACGGTTGTCACTTGCGAGTCTAATGAAAGCCGCATGGAAACTACGGACGAACTCGAAGATTTACAAATTGGAGACGCTCCACAGAATTCGAAGAAGAAATTAAATCTACGATAGATGAGTTAACGGAAGTTAACTTAGGTACTGGCGAAGAGCCTAGACCTACCTTTGTTAGCTCCTTACTCAATAAAGAAGACTCCGAAGAAATAATCAACTTATTAATGGAATTTAAAGACTGTTTTGGTTGGAACTACGATGAGATGCCAGGTTTAACTCCAGAGGTCGCAGTCCAAAAGCTAGGGGTGGATCCTACTTATGTCACAGTCAGACAAGGTCCCAGAAGAATGAGTCTAGAAATCGAACAACAAGTCATAGCCGAAGTTAAAAAGTTAATAGACGCCAAATTTGTCCGTGAAGAACAATACCCGACTTGGTTAGCCAATGTGGTGCCGATCAAAAGAAGAATGGTCGGATCGGAATTTGTGTGGACTTCAGAGATTTAAACAAGGCATGTCCAAAAGATGAATTTCTTCTACCGATCCCAGAACTAATGATCGACATCGCTTCGACACATGAGATATTCTCATTCATGGATGGATCTTCAGAATACAACCAGATAAAAATGGCTCAAGAAGATGAAAGCTTACAGCATTCAGAACGCCGATCAGAGTATATTGCTACACAGTAATGCCATTCGGACTGAAGAACGCTGGAGCAACATACCAGAGAGCAATGACAAGAATTTTTGATGATCTCATCCACAATCAAGTTGAATGCTACGTGGACGATGTGGTCATCAAAAGCAAAGTAAAGGAAAACCACCTATATGATTTGAGAATTGTTTTCGAACGATTAAGACAATTTAACCTTAAGATGAATCCCTTAAAATGCACCTTTGGCGTCACCTCCGGGAAATTCTTAGGATTCGTTGTCCGACATCGTGGAATTGAAATCGACCCGGAAAAGATTAAAGCTATCTTAGAAATGCCGCCTCCCAAAACCTTAAAACAACTACGATCTTTTCAAGGGAAGTTGGCATATCTTCGACGCTTTATTTTAAACTTGTCAGGTAGGTGTCAGCCTTTCTCGGCACTAGTTAAAAAGGAGGCCAAATTTATTTGAGAAGAGAAATGCCAGAAGGCCTTCGAAGACATTAAACAATATTTAATGACACCTCCTGTCTTAGCAGCCCCAGTCTCAGGTAGACCGCTGATACTTTATACCGCGGCTTTAGACGACTCTCTCGGAGCCCTGTTAGCCCAGGTCAATGATGAGGGTAAAGAAAATGCTCTTTTCTACTTAAGCCGTCGTTTACTTCCGACGGAAATAAGGTATCCCGCAATTGAAAAGCATTGTTTGGCCCTGATCTTCGCCGCTCGAAAGCTCGGGCACTACATGCTTTCTCATAAGGTCAACTCTGATCTCGAAATTTAATCCATTGCAATACTTGATGACCCGTCCAACGCTTTCCGGCGGACTTGCCGGATGGTCGATGATATTATTGCAATTCGATATAACTTTCGTGCCTCTTCGTGCCGTAAAGGGACAAGTCTTAGCAGACTTCCTTGCAGCACACCCTTTGCCGGCAGAATCTCCTCTCAATGACGATTTGCCAAATGAACAAATAATGAGCCTAGAAGACCCTGATGATCGACGTTGGGAATTATATTTCGACGGAGCATCTTCAGCACAAAAAAGACGAAGAATCGCAAGTGATAGTGCACGGTAAGGCAGGGATCAGATTAATCATTATAACACCGGAGCGGGGGATGTTAAGATACTCCTATCACTTGACAGAACCGTGTACAAACAACGAAGCAGAATATGAAGCCCTCATAACAG
This sequence comes from Papilionanthe hookeriana x Papilionanthe teres, assembly GCA_022702705.1. Lineage (NCBI taxonomy): Eukaryota > Viridiplantae > Streptophyta > Magnoliopsida > Asparagales > Orchidaceae > Papilionanthe > Papilionanthe hookeriana x Papilionanthe teres. The sequence goes on along the minus strand of CM040423.1, from coordinate 120,594,470 downwards.
GACTGGAATTAACCATTCAAATGGGGATAACAGATATCAACATCTACGGGGATTCACAGTTAATCATTCAACAGATCGTCGGACAGTACCGAATTATAAAGCCAAGACTCGAGCAATACTTCCAGTATGCCATACAGCTGTTGGAACAGATTCCGAATGTGACGATCTACAAAATTCCCAGAAAAGAAAATGCTTTAGCAGATGCGTTAGCTCGCCTCGCAAAAGAGTTTGCCTGTTTGCAAGATGAGTCAGTGGAAGTGTCAGTTCACGGACGTCAGGTCCTATCACAGCTTGACATTCAGAAAAAGAAGAAGAATCAGTTGCAACAGTGACAGAAAACACAGAAGATTGGCGACAGCCATTAATAGACTACTCGCGAACGGGAAAACTACCGACGATAGGTCACTAGCCCATCGGATCAAGAAAAGAACTGCGTCCTACGCATTAATAAACAACACGTTATACGGAAGGTCTTTCGATCAAATGTGGCTAAGATGCCTAAGCGGGTCCGAGGCCCGTGAAATTGTTAAAGAGGTGCATTCGGGACTCCGTGGCGCTCACCGATCGGGTCTGAAGATGAAAATGAAAATTAAAAGACTAGGGTACTATTGGCCCTCGATGATGACGGACTGCATGAAAATCGCGAAGAGCTGTCACCAATGCCAAGTGCACGGAGTGGTTCTACACCAACCTCCAAATGTGCTAGATCCGACAATTGCGTCATGGCCATTTGAATGTTGGGGCACGGATATAGTGGGTCCAATAGAACCACCATCTTCAAAAGGACATCGCTTCATTCTTGCGGCTACGGATTACTTTTCCAAGTGGGCAGAGGCAGTTCCACTTAGGGAAGTGAAAGCACACCACGTGCTACAGTTTTTCAAGAACCAAGTTGTCTACCGTTTCGGAGTGCCGCGCAGAATCATCTCAGATAATGGATCAACATTCAGAAGCACACAAATAAACAACTTTTTCAGGAGACACGGAATCGACTAGCGGTATTCAACAGTTTACTACCCAAGAGCAAACGTCCTGGCTGAGGCTTTTAATAAAACTCTCGTTCAAATCTTAAAGAAAACCTTGGATGATAATAAAAGAAATTAGCACGAGAAGTTATTAGAAGCCCTATGGGCTCTACGGACAACCTTCGAACTCCTACTCGAAGCTACACCTTACGCTCCGGTGTATGGGTCCGAGGCGATGTTACCTTTAGAGGTCCAGGCTTCCTTCACTCGGAATTGCAGATTGCAAACAAAATCACGACAGAAGAGAACACCAAATTACGACTAGAGGAATTAGAAAGCCCGGAAGGAAAAGACTTGCGGCGCGACGGAATTTAGAACTATACCAAGCTAAGATGGTTCAAGCCCATGACAGATTGGTCCGTCCAAAAACCTTCAAAGTTGGTGACTTAGTTCTCATTCTCAAAAGACCTATTCTTGCACACCGCAAGATAGGAGGAAAATTTGAACCCACTTGGGAAGGACCGTTCGTGGTTGAAGCAGTATACTCAGGAGGTTCCTACCAGCTAGTGAATTGTCAGGGAGAACGACATATGCTTCCGATCAACGGACGATACTTGAAAAAGTATTACGCTACCTGATGTTTCGAAGGAATGAATTCTTCATCCCTAGAAGCACGGGCGAAGTAATTACTTATGACTGGGTCCGAACCCAAAAATAATAATAAAATATGCTAAAACAAATAAAATCATGATAATAAAGTTTTCCTTGTTTTCTTTTCCAAATCAAGATCTCTTTCCTGATCTTATCCCACTTCATTCCTGTTAAATTTAAAAATACAAAAGTAAAAAAAAACTGTCTTTAATAAACATTTTCTTAATGTTCTTGTTCTTAGTACAGCCCCTGATCCTATTCCTTGTCTTTTCGCGGGAAAATGTCGAACGGGCGGTTGGTCCCGAACTTTAGAAATGGCGTAAGCCTTGCACTCGACGAAAAGAGGGTGAAAGATGGAGCGATAATAGAGATTGACTCGGACTTTGCACCGGCGGGCCCGCAATACGAGGAAAGTGAGCGGGTCCCGGTTGATCGAGAGGACCGCCCGGTCGGACAATGATGAAAGTGGGTGGCCCGAGCCACCGATCCAAGACGAAGAAAAGGAAAACAAACACCGAGGAGGACAAGAGAATCAAGTACGTGGTCGCTAAAGCGGAGGGCGAGCTTGTCAGCGCCGCGCCTACAGAGATTCAGGAAGTACGAAGAGCTACTCTCACAACAACTCAGCGAAGAAATAAAAATCACCGTATCCGCAAGATGTTAACCAAACTAGCAGCGGACCAGCGCGACGAGGCAGTTGCTACTGCCAGTACATATACTTTAAGGATGCCGAGTTCACCAGTGCGAAGAAAGGAGGCCGGCTCCGAGGATAACGGAAGAGACCAGGGAAATCTTAAGAAGAACGAGAAGAAGGAAGGCTACAACGCCACCGGATAAAGCCACCGTAATGCATAACCTTGTTGCAGAAGCAACCCCGGAGGATGTCCCGACGGACACCATCCCCGAGGAGCCGAGGTATGCAGGAGAACGTGAAGGGATTGAGCCATATATCCCACAATATGTTACCAGGCCCCGCCATTTGCAAATTATTCCAGAATACGAGCTGGAAAGAATGCAGAATGTCGAAAAGAAAACTTTTGAATACTTCGAGAGAATTAGAGGCAGAAGGATCAATATAATGGAAGGCCTCGAGCTACATACAGACGTATTTTCAGAATATGAACAACAACAAATCGTGGATTGCATCCAGGATTTGAAAAGAATGGGCCGAGCGGGCCCCCTAAGAGAAAACACCTACTCAGAACCCCAGAGATGGATGCCAGGGAAAGGTAGAATTACAATACAATGTGGATGCTGTTACAACTTTGCGGAAGATAGGAAGGGAAACCCTCCAGGAATACTCCGTCATGGCCGGAGTGGATCCAATGCCATTAGTCATCACGAGAATGGTAAAAAGATTGATAACATGGAGGGTACGCGACAGATTGCATACCCAATAGCTTGCATTATTAACATTTACAAGCAAGGTGATTGCATACCCCCGCACATAGATCACCACGACTTTGTCGGACCTTTCGCATAGTCTCTTTCCGAACGAGTGTAACTTCATGTTCGGATGCGACCTCCGAGATAGCGAGCCCGGTGAGTTCCGAGGGCCGGTGAAGATACCATTACCGGTAGGTTCCGTCATGATGCCGAAGGGCAACGGAGCGGATGTCGCTAAACATTGCATACCGGGAGTACCGAGTGAAGCGGATCTCGGTTACTTTCGGAAGGATGGACGACGGGAAGACACCTTACCATTTCCGGCCGGACCGGAGCTAGAGAGCCTCCGGCCTTACGAGTCGTGAGTTACATAGAAAATATCACACCTCCAACGTACATCCGAGTGGCATCCTTGCCGAGGATGGCTTGAAAGGTGATGTTATTGACCATGTACCTCACTATTCAGACATGGATTTTTGACAGATGCTTTTTTGGATGGATCGACAAAGATCATACATAGTCCGTTTTGAGTCTACATGGATTGTATGAGATGTATTCCAGATCGAGTTGTATGATGTATCTTCGACATGATTGGAATGAAAGTGACCATGTCACATTTTTGGCCTTCACCTCTTTTGTGCAAATTAACTAGGAAACACCATTAAAGTTAAATGAACTTCGAACAAAGAACAGAAAAGAAATAAAAAAAGGGAATAAAAGAAAACTTTCCGTAAAAATCTAAATAAAAAAATGATGAACTCCAAATTCACGATAAAATAAAATTTAAATCGTTAAAGGACAAACAAAATGAACACAAACCTCAATCAAATTTCAAATTTAATCTTTCCAGATTCCAAATCAAATCTCAATCAAATTCAAATTCAGCTTTCCAAATTTCAAATCAAATCTCAATCAAATTCAAATTCAACCTTCCAGATCTCAAATAAAATCTCAATCAAATTCAAATTCAGCTTTCCAAATTTCAAATCAAATCTCAATCAAATTCAAATTCAACCTTCCAGATCTCAAATCAAATCTCAATCAAATTCAAACTCAATCTTCCAATTCTGAAATCCAATCCGTTCTACTCTCTCCCTTGTCTGGGATGGAAGCGGTTGATTCTATTGACATGGATCGAATCTGATGGCGAGGAATTGTATCCAATCCAAACCAGCAACTTTCGATTAACTCTTTTGAATGGGGTATGTAACATCTACATATTCCCTTCTAATCAATTTCCTTCCATGAAAGTCTTTTACAACTTTCATGAAATTCTCGAAACACCAAAATTTTACACTTTTCAAATCAACATTACAAATCTTTGCAAAGTCAATGACTACATAAATTCAAACTTTTGGAGTTGAGGATTTCATATCCGAGACTGCATTGCTTTAGGATTCTTTCCCTATCGCAATGAAATACATCAAATTCAAATTCTTGGGGTCAAGGATTTTACATCCGAGACTACATTGCTTTAGGATTTTTTCCCTATCGCGATGAAATACACAAAAATCAAACTTTTGGAGTTGAGGATTTTACATCCGAGACTGCATTGCTTTAGGATTCTTTCCCTATCGCAATGAAATACATCAAAATCAAACTTTTGAAGTTGAGGAATTTACATCCGAGACTGCATTGCTTTAGGATTCTTTCCCTATTGCGATGAAATACATCAAAATTCAAACTTTTGAAGTTGAGGATTTTACATCCGAGACTGCATTGCTTTAGGATTTTTCCTTATTGCGATGAAATACATCGAAATCAAACTTTTTGGAGTTGAGGATTTTACATCCGAAACTGCATTGCTTTAGGATCCTTTCCCTATCGCAATGAAATACATCAAAAAATTCAAACTTTTGGGTTGAGGATTTTACACCTGAGACTGCATTGCTTTAGGATTCCTTCCCTATCGCAATGAAATACATCAAAAATTCAAATTCTTGGAGTTGAGGATTTTACATCCGATATTGCATTGCTTTAGGATCCTTTCCCTATCACAATGAAATACATCAAATTCAAACTTTTTGGAGTTGAGGATTTCACATCCGAAACTGCATTGCTTTAGGATTCTTTCCCTATCGCAATGAAATACATCAAAATCAAACTCTTGGGGTTGAGGATTTTACATCCGATACTGCATTGCTTTAGAATTCTTTCCCTATCGCAATGAAATACATCGAAATCAAACTCTTGAGGATAAGGATTTTACATCCGATACCGCATTGCTTTAGGTTCTCTCCCTACTGCAATGAAATACATCAAAATCAAACTCTTGAGGTCAAGGATTTTACATCCAATACCGCATTGCTCTGAGATCTCTCCTCATTGTAATGATTCAATCCAATCAATTCAATTTTCTTTTAAGGTTGAAGATGTTACATCTAAAACCACAAAATTCTAAATCTCATTTTCAAATCCAAATCCCTTTAATTAATTTTAACAAACTTCAATCTAAATTGAAACTCCAAACTAAAATCTAAGCTCACACATCAAAACTTAAATTGAAGCAAAATGAAATCTAAATTGAATTTCCCCCAGGTCATGTGATTTGGGATTCACCTCCTTTCCCTTTCCCCAGCGAGAGTTCAGGAATCTCCAGTCTCAGAGATGTACTTGACACTCCCCAGCGGAAACTCTTCTACTTCGTCCTAAGTTTGTCACTTGGACATCTGTGTTGGTTTTGTTGATCTTCTCGGTCAACTCCAATACGCGCGGTGTGCTTGGTTAGCACACCACACCTATTGGGGGTCCATTTGTTGACCTCATTTTTGATGAGGTCTTCTCTTCTTCCCTTTAGTACTTATTATCTAGCCTTAGGCTTTTTCGGAATTTGTTCCAACAATCGTATTAAGATACTGGAAGTATTGCTCGAGTCTTGGCTTTAAAATTCGTATTGTCCGGCGATCTCGTTGAATGATTAATCATGGACCGCCGTAGATGTTGATGTTCATTATCCCCATTTGAATAACTTAATCTCCAAACTTCCGTTATGAGAGCTTAAGATTCGTCACACCTCCGTACACGGCTCGTTAAGTGGTAGGAGCATCTAACATCCCCCGCTCCGGTGTTATAAAGATTAGTCCGATTCCCCGCTTACCGGGCACTATCACTTGCGACTCTTCGGTTTTATGTGGCCGAAGATGCTCCGTCGAAATACAATTCCCAACGTCGATCATCGGGGACCCTAAGCTCATTATTCGTCTTCATCCGGCAAGTCGTCATCGAGAGGAGATTCCGCCGCAAAGGGTGTGCTGCGAGGAAGTCTCAGACTTGTCCCTTTACGCATGAAGAGGCACGAAAGTTATATCGAATTGCAATAATATCACACCACCGGCAAGTCCGCCAGAAAGCGTCGACGGCCATCAAGTATCGCAACGGATTAAATTTCGAGATCAGCTGACCTATGAGAAAGTACAGTGCCTGAGCTTTGAAAGCGGCGAAGATCGTGGCCAAACAATGCGTTTCAATTGTGGGATACTTTATTTCCGTTGGAAGTAAACGACGCTTAGGTAGTAAAGAGCATTTTCCTTACCCTCATCATCGACCCTGCCACTGTGGCTCCGAGAGAGTCTTCATGGCCACGGTATAAAGTATCAACGGTCTACCCGAGACCTGGCCGCAAGATAGAGGTGTCATTAAATATTGTTTAATGTCCTCCTCAAGTCCCTCCGTACTTCTCTTCCCAAATAAATTCGCGGCCTTTTTTAACTAATGCCGAGAAAGGCCGACACCTACCCTCGACAAGCTCGAGATAAAGCGTCAAGATATGCCAACTTCCCTTGAAAAGATCGTAGTTGTTTTAAGGTTCGGGGGAGGTAGCATTTCTAAGATAGCTTTAATCTTTTTCCTGTGTCGATCTCAATTCCACAATGCCTGATGTCGAATCCTAAGAATTTCCTTTTAGAGGTGACGCCGAAGGCATTTTAAGGGATTCATCTTAAGGTTAAATTGTCTTAATCGTTCGAAAACAATTCTCAAATCATACAGTGGTTTTCTCTTTACTTTGCTTTTGATGACTCATCATCCACGTAGCATTCGACTTGATTGTGATGAGATCATCAAAAATTCTTGTCATCGCTCGCAAGCCATTCCGCATTCTTCGCTCCGAATGGCATCACCGTGTAGCAATATACTCCGATCGGCATTCCGAATGTCAGAAGTTTTTCATCTTCTCGTCATTTTTATCAAAGGTATCCGAAGATCCATCCACGAATGAGAATATTTCATGTGTTGAAGCAATGTCAATCATTAATTCTCGGGATCGGCAGTAGGAATTCATCTTGACATTGCTTAAATCTCCGAAATCCACACAAATTCGATCCGACCATTCTTCCCGATCGGTACCACATCACAATCCAAGTCGGCATTTTTCTTCACGGACAAATTTGGCATCTATTAGCTTTTTTAACTTCAAATTTTATGACTTGTTGTTCGATTTCTACGCATTCTTCTTGACCTTGTCTGTCTAATGTGGCAGATCCACTCCCTAGCTTGCGGACCGGCGACCTCTGAGCTAATCCTTGCATCTCATCGTAGCTCCAAGCAAAACAAATACTTTTAAATTCCATCAATAACTTGATTATTTCTTTGGAGTCTTCTTTATCGAGTAAGAGCTAACAAAGGTAGGTCTAGGCTCGCGCACCTAAGTTAACTTCTCGTTAACTCATCTATCAGAGATTCGATCTCTTTCTTCGAACTTCCGGTGGAGCGTTTCCAATTTGTAACCAAGTTCTTCCGTAGCTTCCATGCAAGCCATTAGACTCGCAAGTGACAACCAAGCAAAATTCGCATCTTCAATCGATCCTACCGTGCCGAATCCGAGACCATGCTCAATCAAAGCCGACTACCGAGTTATTCCATAATTTTTCAAAATGCTGTGATCGACTCATTCATTGTCGAGGTAAGAAACCACGCTGAATTGGACTTTGAACACAAATGGAGAGTACCACTCAAAAGGTAATTCCATTAATTTCCGATGAAGTAGCATCTTCAAATTGTACATTATTTTCATTGTGAGGAAGGAACACTACTTGCAAAATTCGATCAAGGCTTCGCACCGCCGCTACGTACCTTCGATCACCATACCTCGATCTTATTGTAATTGATCGGGGTCGCTGTCATAGTATACATAGTGGTTAATCTTCTCGTACATCGATTTATATTCTTTGTTCTTTTCATCTTCGAGAGAGATCCCGAATTGCGGCTTCTTCCGACTTATCGTCGCTCGCTTCTTGCTCGATTTCTTTTCTTCTTCGAACTATCTTCCCAATCAACATTAATGGCTGTCATTCAATTGTCCTAACGTCTCGCCACGACCTCGTCTCGACCTCGACCTCGGATGCGAGTTGTGGAGAAACCTTCTACCATCTCGCCATAAGGGAGTGAAGGAGTGGATCATTTGGACTAGAACTTCAGTTCTTCATCATCCCGAACTTCCTTTCGCTTCATTCGTTATGGTATTCGGAAAGATTGTTTTCTTCGGGGGGTGCGTAATAAGCCGCATCTTTATGGATTCCAATTTCATGTACGGAGAATGGTTGTAAGTCACCTCGATGCACCGTTCCCCTCCATCGTAGTATTCGATGCACCGATGCAGATGATGGTACCATCCGGTTTTCATGTATCCATGGTCGGCCCGCAGAGTGTTGAATGACGTTTCGAATCAATTATGTGAAATTTCGCTGGCCGTCTTTGCCAAGTCACCGGTCTTCATTAGCAGTGTTATTGGAGGCCGAAAATGGCTCTTTCTCCTTTCCCCCGGTCGAATCCTCTTAATAACATTTGTCCGCTTCGAGCTCGCGAGCATCAATTTCCAAGTATGCTAGCGTTCGAAGATTCATTATATTGATCGACGCTCCCGCATCCACCAATACTTCCGAGAGCGAACTTCCCAATCGTAACTTAAATGTACAAGGGCTCATTGTGGTCCGCCCGTCCCAAGTAGTGTGTCATTGTCCGTGAAGGTAACACCTCGCCGTTTCTTTAATGAGCAAACCTCATCTAAGGAATCTCCTGGGCCATTCGAGCTGCCAGCCCTCGGATCAAGTAAGGCTCTCATCGAGCTTCTCTCATCTCCTTTCGATAAGATGAGAGCGTCGTAGATGCTCAATTTGGCCGGTAGTTTCCTAAGATGGGCTAGCACGTTGCAGTCCACTTTATTTTCATGTGCCTCATTTTCCCGAATTCAGTATTTTTCCGCTGGGTTGGTTCTTCCCGAACAACCACCGCTTTCCTTCGTCCTTGGACCCATTCTCGAGTGCAGAACTCTTCCACTTCTTAAGTTGACTTCGTGATTTCTTCCCGAATCTAGTATCAGCTCATTGATGTCTCCTTCCGAATTGAATGACAGTTCTTCGAGATTAGCTTCTGTGAGCGTCCGAAGGTTCTAACTCTATTGTGCGACCGGAGCTCCTCGAAACTCGCAAATAGATTCGTTGCTTCGTCGAACTCTCGCAGCCTCCTCGTGGATGCCGTCATTATGATCGTCGAGATCAGGTATGATTCGAGAATTGTTATTTGTAATCTAATCGACGTCCGGATTAGGTCAAGTCGTCGCTAGTTACGTAATCACAAACATTCAAAACGTAGCCAACGCCATAACCTCATCATTATAAGATCCACCGAGTGAGCAAATAATCATACAGAAGTCGCAGGTTCGAGGGATTTCTCCCCGAATCGAAACAACTATCCTAGGATAAGCAATGGGCCTAGCCTTAAGAGCCTCGGTCTTTTTCTTCTTCATCAATTTTCTTCTTTTCTTCAATGATCTCTTGTCGAGGTGGTTCTTCTATCGCAAGTGATAGTGTCGACTGGGACAGTTTCGAACTCGAATCGAGGCTCGCACCGAAGTGGTTTGGATGCGATTTTAAAAATCTTCTTCGAAGACTTCATTCAAAGGAAGATCCATCCATCATTAGTCGACAGGATTCATCGAACAATGAGATCCGTCGAGATACTGACGGAACCTCCTTTCTGGGTTCCTTCATGTATTCCTTCGGACCGTTATGCGCTTCGAAGATCGCTTGAGCCAACCAAGGTGTATTACAATCTTCATTCAGGTCCAAGCATCCGCAAGGGCAAAAGTCAGATCTCCTTTCGTCGACTCTTCCGGTCTCTCGGCTCGCATTGGAAACTGAGTCTTCATCGATCGCGAAACATTTTCTAAGATCGCTCATTCTTAAACGGATACCCTCACAAAGCTTCAACGCATGCTGTGACTTCCCTCCCTCCCGTTCACACATCGAAGATGACTTCGGAGAAGGCTTCTAGCTGCATCCCGCGAGGTTGCAGCGGCCGGCTTCGACGGTATTTGTATCACGCTTGCCTTTATCGAACGCCGCAACGATCCCGTGACTTTTTTTTTTTTATCGCTCGTTTCACTGCTTGCCGATGAAACTTAATCGTCACCTCCTCTCGCAAGCTTCCAAGCCTTGCTTAACAACTTCTCGAAAGTCGACAGAATCTCGGAGATAGCAAGACACACAACGTTTCCAAGAAAAATACCGATCGCATGCTGTTCTCAGAAACGTGGCTCACACTTCATACTTAGATTCCTCTCCATCGAAGTATGTAATCCACCAAAGTTTCGTTCGCTCGCTTCTCTACCACTAAATCACCTATAGTGATGTGGCACTCAGCCCGTGCAAATCGCTCACGAAGAGGTTCTTAATTCTGAAAATGTCTTCACCGAACCGTTCGGTAATTTCGCATACCAATCAAAGGCGATTCCCGATGTGCCGCCGACAAATTGTTCAAAGAGGAAGCATCACTTCCGCCGCATGCAAATAACCGGCACGAAAATGTACAACATGTCACGGGTTTTCGGTTCCATCAAAGGTTTTCGAATGTAGGTGGTACGAAGCTCGGATATCGACGCCGTCGACCCTTCGGTAAGGCCTACCCGTCCGAATGGATGTCCCGCTCGATTGCCAAGGCTTCTCGCACCTCGCCGTTCCACCATGCTCTTGATATCCTTTTTCAATCATGTTCGGTAGAATCTTTCTTCGTCGATCATCTCCGTTAACGGATGTAATCTCTTTTCCTCCGTCTACAATGTGAATAACTTCCGGGGGTGTTTCTTCTCGGGGGTCGAACCTGACTCCGGAGATGCCAGGGTCGTAGCCATCTCTTTCATCCCTTCGCCATTCGGGAGATCGCATCATCTTCTCAAGCCGCATCCTCATCACTTCCGCTCCTCTCCTTTTCCGCGGTCGTTAGAGCACCTCGTGAAGCCGACGAAGCTCGTGTTTCAACCATGTTAATTTCTGCATATTCATCATCCATGAACTTCCACGGAGTCGACTTCATCTCCGAATTTTTCTTCTTCTTTGCTAATCGCCGAATATCGCCTAGCTTTTCCATGCGCATCTTCTAGTGGTCTTTTCGTACATTCAGCTTGTCATGCGATGGGCTCGTTTGCTTCCTTCATGAGTCCCCTTCATCGCGGTAGCACTTTCTTCTCGACTCAAGTCTCCTCGACGAGACTTTCCTTTCTCGTGTCGTTGTTTTAATCTTAATCGGCCCAGAAGAGACGCCATACCATCCTTCTACACAGGCTGCCTGTGGACTCGATGGTCTCTGGCTTGGCCGACGTCGAAGGTGGTATCCTCCCCGGGATCTGTAAACCTGAAACAACAACAGGTGACTAGCCTTCATCTTCTTATTCGGCTCTTCCGCGCCGATAAAGCAGGTTCTACTCGCGGCCCAAGATGGGATTCGCCCGCACCCGTCCTATTCTTCTTAAAAATCTCCCGATAGCTGCATTTCTCTTCTTTGCTAACTTCTCTATCGGCGTCCGTAGTCTTCCGGCAAATGGTGTAATCCTAGCCCTTTTCTTCTACTGCCGCATAAGACGCGTTCTGTGTAATGGTAGCAATCCCCGCTGACATTTTCCTCGTCACCGCGGGCGCAAAAGGGGATGGAATCTACTTCCTTCCAAAAGCGTGTATACTGTGCAATGGCATGTGTATTCAGCAGTGGTGTACTCCTCGTGATTCTTCACAGCGATCACAGCTTCGTCTTCCTCGGCACCTTCCCGCCTCTCGTTTCTCCTTCCGAGTCCGTGTTAGGGGTGGGAACCCTCGGGAAATGGACCCAATTTCAAAAAATGTGGTCTTGCACCTGGAATCAAGACTCCCTCCATGGTAACATGCTCGTTACAAATTTGAACTTCCTTCCCCTTCGCCAAGGAGCCGGGGTAGGTGCGGCAGACGCACCAGACCAGCCAGGGCAGAGATAATGGGGCCCCTCCCCGCCGACGTAGTATTCTCTCACCTCGGAACCCCGTGAGGAAACTCGAGCCGACTTGGCGGTCGAACTCGATCAAAGGTCTCGCTCGGCTACTTGTTTGTCAACACGGTGCGGGTAACGTCATGATCTCGACATTCGTGTTCTCGAACTTTGTCCGAACCGGATGATCCTATCACGGTGGGGGCTTTATCTTTAGAATAATAAGTTCAATGATTGCGATGAGAAAATCACCTTCGGGGGCTTCCATTTCGCAGGTAGATTTTGATCGTCGTCCTAAGTTATGCTTCTTCTCATCAGATGAAAAGAAAGGAATCGAAAAGAGTCCGAACACATTCTTGTTCATGTATTTATAAGAAGGAGTTATTCTTGTTAAAAGAGTCATTCATCGTAGGGTTTGTTTATTTAGAATGTAATGTTCAAAGGTAGAGAAGGTAATGAATCCAATTCGCAGTTGAAAGGAAAAGAAAGTCTTATGCAAGACTTCTCGACTCGAAGGATCACTCCTAAACTAACACCTATCAGTCCACCCCACCGAAATGAGTAAAAGGATCTCAACCTCTCTCAGGGTGTCTAAACAAGTACCTAAATTCAAGAGAATACTGCTATAATTGCTCAAGGTAGGAATGAACATAGTATTCCAACAGAAAGAAGGGTAGCTTCGATCCATTAGTATACGGATACACTACCGATTTTTTAAAGTAACTATCTAATTAAAAATGGAGAGAGGAATTTTCTCAGCCGGAGTCGCGAAGTCAGTTTTCGCATATTTTTAGGTTGAGTGTTGTATTTTAAAAGGGGGCTCGCTTAATTTTTCGGCGAATTTTTAATTTAATTTAAATAAATAATTTGAAACAAGAGTACTCGATTTTTTGAAAATAATCTTAAATTTGAAAATTTTAAGATATGAAATCAACCGATCTCACATCCCGAATAAGAACGAGCGCCACACCACAAACCGTGTATCTATCCCGAAGAATAGACATTAATCGCTTAATAATGTACCGATTAAATAAACTAGAAAGGCTCGCGACATCCGTTCGTCCGCAAACCAATTTTATAAGCCGGACAAGTTCCCCGCTTAATATGAAAACATTAAACAAAGGTTTATATTACCTCGGGTTCTTAAAATTCCCTATAAGGGCAAGCTCCCTATAGTTAATTACATCTTAAGTGACGCGGAATCACCTAAGAATACTCGATAATAATCAAGAGTTCGCTCTCAAGAATTTCAAAGTTTAAGTTTTCAAAGGATTGAATTTTTGAATTTCAATGTGAAATTCGATCAAATTTGGAACATTTTATTTCGGGAATCCAAAGGAAGAAAGGTAGGAGAAATCACAGATTCAAAGCCAACTCCGTAATTTCCCGACTATCCTATCGTTTTCGTTCGATTTATTAGCAAAGCCCTAATGTTTATTTAGCATTTCGATTCGCCAATTTTAATTAGTTAGGACTTATATTCGTATGATAAAATCATACAAATAGCCTCGAAGATGTGAGGGTTTATGTCGTATCGGACGACTACCCTAGAGTCCTAAGACCGGTTAGCTTAATGCAGCATGATATGATCATGCAAATGCCTAACGAAGAGTCGAGGATTTATGTCGCACTTAGGCAAACTTCCTCGAAGTCCTACGGCTTCGGGTTATTTAATTCTAAGAAAGTTTACGAAGTAGACTCAGGTTTTGTCGATGATGATGGTCGTGCTGCCTACCATGCTCGAGCTCCTGCTGCGAGGTTTAGTTTTAGAAGTCATAACCAGATGAGAGAAGTGTTCTCGTTTAGAGAAAAATCTTTAAAACTGTGTGTTTTTTAATATTTTAATTAAACAAATCTTAAAGTCGATTATAACAACACGGGTTAAGATCCCACGGTTCCATCCTTCCGCATCGTTATTTTATCTGATTCACTTAGTTCAGATGAATTCGCCAAACTCAATCGAATGAGTTCCATAGCACTTTCATTTAGACCATGGGAAATCCCGTTAGCAACACGAGTTACATCATCCGATAACATTCTCGATCATCCAACAAGACGTTTTAATTTAGTTGTAAATAGCTATTGCTCGTTTGTGATTAAATTTCGAGTCGTTTTATATTTTCGAAACGTGTCATACGCGAATTTTATCTTTGTGAATGCCTTTTAATTTAGTTTCTGCTTCGCTTAGTGAATTATCCTAAAGGTGCTGGTTTTCATGCAATAGTTGTTTATCATGCAAGAAAAGTAAGTGCGATGCGATTAAATAAATTGCACATAAATCGCAATAAAATAAAAGCGCACTCCTGAGGGTCTTCCCGTCATCCCAAGTCGCACTTAAAACACAATTAGAATATTTAAGTATTCCAACAAGTACCTGTGTAAAGCTAAGGTAAAGATTTTGGTCGTCTACCAAAGTCCTAATCCTATACGAAATTCCTCTCCTACGACGTCTAGGTTCTCGTGTTTCGTTTGCTGACGATTTTCTTCATCAAAGAACAATTAAGTTCAATTGTTCTTATAAATATCCTATCATATCCGGTGAAGTGCTTAAGACGCAGTCTTATACATCTTTTCAATATTTCTGTGGATTATTTTAAGTCCAAGAGAATTTAATTATACAAATGAATTAATCGTCCGGAGTTCAAGTTTTCATATTCACAATAACCAGACATTCACATCTCATAAGTGAAGTAACACTTCACTTAACGCTCCTTTTAGGAGTTATGACAACAAAAGCTTTCGAGGGCAAATCGATGTTCAAATGGTTTATGATTTAATTTAATTTCAAGAAATTAATGGGTTTAAGTTCGAATAATGTTCAAGTCGTTTTATATTTATTTTTGAATTCTTTTATGTCTTAGGTGATGTTATTTTTAATCAATTTAATTTAACTTTAATTTAATTCTAATTCGTTTAGTTTTAATTTTAATTTAATTTATTTAATTTTAATCTAAATTTAATTTTAACTTCGATTTTATTTTATTTTAATTTAATTTAATTTAATTTAATTTAAATGATTTAATTTAATTTAATTTAATTTAATTCGATTTAATTCGATTTAATTTAATTTAATTTAATTTAATTTAATTCGATTTAATTTCATTTAATTTAATATGTTTTAATTTAATTATTTTATTTTATTTAAATTTTAATTTAATTTTTATTTTTAATTTTAATTTAATATTTTATTTTTTATGTTTTAAAAAATGATTTAATTTTAATTGTTAAAGTATTAATTTAATCGAAATTTTAAAAGGATTTAATTTAAATAATTTAACTTTAATTTAATTTAATGATTAAGTCTTTAGCATTTTAAATCTTGAATTTGATTATCATTTTAATTAGGAATTAAATATTACTTGAGGTGATTAATTTAGGGATCCTTAAATTAAAGAACAATCTCTTCCTAAAAATATCCCTATTTTAATAATTCCAATTTTATTATTCTTCCAAATTTAATTAATTATTTAATTAAGGTTTATTTTAATTATTTTTAAATTGTTTAGTAGGTTTCTACCTCCTTTAATTATTTAAATTTCAATCATCCAAATCAGATTAAGATCAAATATTTTACTTTTTCATTTTATTAAGCCTAAAGTTTTAATTAATGGTTAAAATTTTAATTACTATTTTGCCCTTCAAGCTTACTAATTCCATAACTCACTAAATCGAGCTCAAATGAATTTAAAATTTTTATGTGGCTTCACTATACGTCAATTAAGACATTAGAGGAGAAAATGTGATTTTTGTATTTAATTTATTTATATAATTATTTTTCGTAGAAAATAGATTTCCAAGGAAAATTAATAAGACAGACTAAGGGAATTTTTCTCCGTCCTTAAGAAAATTATGGGACATTCCTTGAAACACTTAATAACCACTTTTATTAAATTTTGGTGATTTTTCGAGTTATATTCTTTTTATTTATAATTATTTTGAGTTTTGGAGTATTAATTAATTTAAAAATAAAATAAAGGTTGAAAAATAAATTTTATATTTTTTAAAAATCTTTACGATATCGGCGGAAAACAAAGAACTAATTCTTACAATTTTCTGATTTTTCTTTGATTTATTAGAATTATTTTAGTGGAAATGCTAGAAAATACATTTTTTTTTATTTTTTAAAATTACCTTAGGGCATTAAAATTTTGGTGAATTTTATTATTTTTGTGATTTTTATTATTTTTTAATTATTAAAAATATTAAAATAATGCAAAAAATTAACTTTTTTAGAAAATTGAAATTTTAATTTTCCTTAAATTCCCTTGATATCGAGAGGCTCCAAAAACCAATTTGGTGAATTTTTTAAAAGCATTTTGAAAGTTATGAATTTTTTAAGTTTAATTTTGCTAAATAGCTTAATCAACCCATTTGATGTGGCTAACCAAGTCCAATTGACTTCAAACTATTATGGTGAGTTCCTCTCGATCCCAAAGGTCAGTGGAGGATTGATTTCAAGTCAATTTGATGTATGATTAGCTCTAATTAATTAAAACTCCATTTTGGATGTTTAAGCCAATTAGGGTTATTCCAAGTGAGTTAACTCAAAACTTATTTTTCCTAGGGTCCTCTCTGAGTCATAATAAACATCACCAAATTTTCCTAGAATTTATTTCACAATATGCTAATTATTGGAATTAAAATACTCAAACTAGCACCCTAGAGTTGAAAAATCAATAACTCTTCATAGGCATGGCCTCTGACTTTGTAAAATCTGGTGAATGTTCCCAAATTCAGAGGCTTCAAAAGCCCCATGGTCTCATGCCATGGTGAATTGTATACATGCATGGAGAATTTAAAATGCAGAGAGTAAATAAATTATTAAAAATCAAATACTCAATGAAATTAAATGATCTCTAACATTATTCTCCTCTGTTCACTGAGCAAGAGGGTATTTTTATTTTATTTTTATGATTTTTCTACACAAAGTTATGCATTTTTGAAGTTTAGGGTCAAAAATAAATAAAATATTTCATTTTCCCGCTCAATCGCCACGTCGCTCCCCGATTGGCCGGCGCGGTTCTCCGTTCATGGATGCAGCTACTGCCCAACTCCATCAGCGCCGTTCGTTGGATACACGCCCGATCGGACGGCCGTCGCTTCTCTCCCTAGTTCTATTCACCCAAAACCGTCCAACTTCAAACCTTGTCTTCCTCGATTCTCAACGAAATTGGGATGATTTTTTAAATGATCGTCTAATCGAGTAGCACACATCTATATGGTGATGATATACCTTAAAAATGTGAATAAATACAAAAATTAAAACATGCTCGGCCGGAGGAGAAAAATTCGATACCTTTGTCCAAGAGGTGAGGCCTCAATCGGAAATGATCGGATCGAGCTTGGGATCGTCGTGAGAAGCTGAACAATTTGCGCAGCTTACCCAATGTAATCTTTGCTTCTTTTCCACTTGGTCATGGAGGTGGGGTTTAAATAAGGAAGGTTATGGTGGAGTCAGTGGCGAGGGTCGGGTTTCGTTCATTCATCAAGGTTTTTCGTCGAGGAAAACTCATACGATCGAGCTCGATCTTGGTGCAATCAATCGGGTTATGCCATGCAAAGTCAAGGATTTAAATGGCATGGGTGTAAGGAGCATTTTTTGTCCAATTTGGGTCAATTCATGGTTTTGGCTTGGTTCACTCACTAAGGCTTGATTCAATGATGTGAGATCATTCGGGTCACTCTCTACATATGTGGTGAAGTCCCCATTCATGCGAGTTGCCAATTTTGGTTAGCGTATCATGAATGGGGTTAAAAAAGTTTTAATGAAGGCTTAAGAAAGGCTCTCCTTGCCATAAGTGGCATGGTGAGGTGGAAAGGGCTCCTCATGGCTTGCATATGTCTTATGCATGGCTCCATGACTTCATTTGGCTTCAAGCCATGGTTTTGGGAAAAGGTCGTCTTACCGCATGAAAAAGGGTTATTCGAATTGAAAACTTTGGATTCCATTGATGGGATTTGTCATGATGCTACAAAAGGGTTACTTATGATGGTTTAAGACTTTGTCAAATAGGATTATCAAAGGAAGGATGAAGAAAAGGTTTCATGCGGGCTTGGAAATGGATCAGTTTTTAAAATTCGTAAAGTGCGTTTGTGAAGGTTTAAGGGAGTGGGCTTTAGGTTAGATAATGGGCTTTTGAATAGAAAAATTTGCAATGGGCCATGCCAAATAAATGTTGAGTTTTTTCTAAGGATGTGTCATGATTGATTTGAAACAAGTTTGGAGTGATTTTGGCTCAATCGGGGTTCGATTTCTCCGCTTCTTCGTAAAGGGGTTAATGTAGGTCAAATTGGGCTAACTTGGGCCAATGTTGGGCTAGGGTTGAAATTGTTGTAAATTTAATGTTGGGAAATGTTTATGGGAGTGTTTCAAAGAGGTTTCACTTTGGTTGGGTTTTGATTTTGGGGTTCGGGCTTATTCGGGGTTAGTTCGTTGGGTTTAGGTCAAGATTGGGTCTTTTAGTCAGTTGAATTCGAGTGGGGTTTGGGTCTAAATTTTGGGCAAATTATGTTAGTGTTTTATTTTTCGGGATGTTAAGGAAGGTTTAGAAAAGGTTTGGGGTTAATTGGAGTTGAATTGGGAGTTTGAGCTAAGTTCGGGTCATGGGTTCAAATTGGGCTTTAAGGTCAAAGTGAAATCGATTCAAATGTCAATCAAATCGGGCTTGGATTTGGTCTAGATTAGTGTTGGGGATGTTAAATTAAAGTTTAGAATTGAATTTGAACAGAATTTGGGTCAATCGGGTAGGTTTGGTTTGACATCGGGTTCACTTCGGGGTTAAAAATGGGTCAAATTTGGGATTTTGATAAAAGTGGGATAAATCGACAAAATTGGCCCATGGTGTAGTTAGAAAATGAAATTGGGAATATTTGGGATTTTCTGAAATTTTCTGGAAATTTTCTGAATTTTGGATTTTGGCTAAGAGGGGCATTTTGGGTATTTGGAGGGTATTGGGGGGTATTTTTGGAATTTTTGGTATTTTTGGCGCAGATGATCAATTTGATAGGTGAGGAAATGTTTAGGAATGGTTTTTGGGAATTTTGGGTGATTTGGAAATTTTGGAGGATTTTGTTTTCGTGGTTTTTGGGTAAAGCAAAGTGTGTAGGGTCCTCCGGGTCAAAAATTAAAAATTTGGAAAATTGAAGATTGGGTAATTTTAAGTGGAATGAAATCAGTTTTGGTTGATCCATGAAGTTCATCAAGCCCACATGAGCCATGAAGGGACTCATTCGGCATCCACTATGCTGTTCCTAACCTCTTGCCCAAGGGCTTAGGTTGCCACCATCCATGCCAATCACTTCATGAGTCGAGGTCAAGTTAGGTATGGGTGTGTTTTTGTGTAGAGGTGTGAAAGTGTAGTGTATAGGTGTAGTGCGTGTAGGGGGCCACTTCTTCACTGCATCAGTTACTCAGTAAGTGCATTCTATACAAAAGAGTCCCATGAACTCATCCTTTAAACTTCCACATTTAATTTCAACCTCTAGGTTCTACAATCAAGTTTGTGGAGTTCACAGAGTTAAGAAGTGGTTTGAATTTTCTATGGTGGTCCTACCTAATCTCAGTGATAACAGCTGAAGTTTCGGCGCGTATCCCAAGATTTCAAAGAGAAGAAGAGAAGACTCATCAAAATGAGTCACAATTTTAAGGTCTGCAAGAGGACATCTTCGAGAGAACAAACAAAGCTACAACAGCAACTGACCCACAATTTTATATTATGATATTTTTAATTTAATTGCAACGACGCCAAAAAAACTCGACCCCGCTATTTATATGTATAGAATTGTAATTGTTTATGTTGTGGATGCTACGCAAGTATACATATCGCATTAAGTAATATGTGGCTCTAAAGGAGTCCCGGTTATCGATCCTTACCGTGGAAAGAGAAAATTAAATAACAACTAATTTAAAATAATAATAATAATTTTTAAAATAGTATACGAAAATTTGGAATTCTAAATTTGAGCGCAATAAAGTAAACTAAGTATTTTAACAGTAACTTAACTAAGTAGAAAATTAATACGTATTGAAAGTGTGAAATTAAACTAATTGCTAAGTAAGTCTTAACTATTCGTAAAAAGTATATTTCCCCTCGTTTAGAAATTTAAGTGATTAATGAATTTAAATGAGCACGAAGGTATCGTGACAACAGAGCATTCCTATTCTTTACCCTTTGGTCCAGTGTAAAGAATATCGACTAATCCTATGTTTGATTACCGAATCTGTTGCCAGTCGAGGATACCGACCGCCACTTCGGTAGCTCCCATCACGTTCCTCGCCCGAGGGCTAACATCTACACTTTACCAACACAAGACCGACCGAATACGAGTCCGTCACACTAAAATGCTCAATTCTACGCCCAGTGATATTATTTCCTCATTTATTTGCACCCTCCTTCCAAGGCTTTTCGAATTCCCCGAATATCGCATGTAATTTTTACTAAGATAACCAACATATTTTAACAAATCAAACGTCAGCTTGAAAGTAAATTAAGTTTTACAAAAATTATCACAATTTATTAATATATATAAGTATCTCTATTTTAATTTCATCAAGTCACTTAATTTCATAAACAGGAGAAAGACTAATAAACTACTCGAATGCATGGGAACTAAACTAAGCATTTCGATTTCATTTAAAGTTAAAACAACAAGCAAATACGATTCCGATTTTTCTCAAAAAGACTCTCAGTTCCTCGACTTTCCTTCCGCACAGCACGACTCACTAATTACTCACTAAACTTACTAAAGACTCACTAAGACACACTACATGCACAAAAATTAACACTCGTACTAAAAGATTTGAAATTTTTAGAACATAAAAGATCGCACACAAATTAACACCTACGAGATCGACTCCTGCCTCTATACATGTGAGGTAAGCAAAGGTCCAGCAGAGGTGTGTAAGCATCTCTTCAAAAGTGTCCGTGTTCAATGTATCTGTGCCATTTGAATCACTCTCATTGGGTTTGCAGACGAACCACTTTCATTGCCGGGCGAGGCTTCTAGATTCTAAATCGCTCTAGCTCGCCGTCGTCTTGCCGCTCGTCGCCGAGACAGCTTATAAATTCTTCAAAATTTTCTTCTGTAACCCGCCGTCGGCGGGCTCGATCTCGTCGTCGGCGACCAGCACAAATTGCATGATTTTGCTCCAAATTCGCTCCTTTTTATGATTTTTGCTTTTTATCACCTAACTATTCATTCCCCGCAACAAAATAAATAAAATACCTTCTTTAAAGTGCAATTTCATCAAAAATAGTATGAATTTCTTAATAAATTTTTCACGATCAAAACTCTTCAACTTACTTATTACTTGTCCTCAAGTAATTTTAATACTACATAAAAATAAAGATTTCTATAGTAAAATTTTTCAATTCAAATAAACTATGAATTAGATTAATTAATATCATAATAAAAGTTAAATAAAATACCCATGTAATTTAATTAATTTTATAGAAATAAATTATTTAGTTATCAGGTCTAAGATTTCTAGTTTATTATTCATTTCTAGAATGACTATATTTAAAAGAATAACTACTTAAGATATTCATATGATAAGAAATTCAAGAAAACACTAGTAAAATTCTAACCATAAACATAAGTTTGGAAATATCTAAGTTTTTCCCTTTATGTTAATTCAAGTTAGCCAATTTCACAAGGCATCTCCTCAAGCTTCTCCTCCTCATTTTTCTTTTTCTTTTTTTTTTTTTTTTTTTCGAGGATTACCCGTATCCGGAGAGCTCCGTTAATAATTTAACTTCATTTTCATCTTCCTAAATTGAAATCTCAGAATATTTCTTAAATATATATACTATAATTTTTACTTTATCGATTTTCAATCTTTTCTTTTTCACTTGAATATTTAAGAATTTAAATTCTTAGAATATATTTTCTTACTAAAATAGTTTAATATATTCTTATTCCTTTAACTAAATATTTTATTCTATTTAATTAATTAAAGCACTAGAAATATTTCATTTAACCTTTTATAATAATTAAATAAAATAATTCATATTAATTAAATTAAAAATTTTGCTATAAAAATCATTTTTATAATAATTTGAAAATAGAAATAAAGAACAAGTTAATAACTAAATTTGTATTTTACTCCCCCCCCAAACTTAAATTTTTATATCTATTCTAAATAATGAAAAAGGAAAGTAATAATCATACTAAGTTTAGCTTTCTTTTCAATTTTTATAGTGCTTTTTCATTTTTTATTGAACTCACATCGTTAGTATTCTCTATATATATATAACAATTTAAAGAAATGCAGTGGATAAATCTATTTTTTAACTATATAATAATTAAATTAACTCTACACTATACATATGAATTACTAACATATTAAAAACATTTTAACTAATGTATTAAATAATTTTTGCAATTTAAAACAATACAAAATAAAATAAAAATGATACTAAAGAAAAACTAACATCCTATTTAACATAAAACAAATGTAATTAACTAATACAAAAAACAAAAAACTAAACTACTACAACAATTCCAAGCAAATAATCCAACAACATCCAATGTCTCAAAACATAAACACAAATATTGCAATATATAAAAAGTCTTTAAAATAACTTAATATCAAACAAATAAAACAAATAAAGTCCTATTCTTCAAAGATCAAAGTCCTGTGCTATATCATCTCCTCCTCGATCCGTAAAGCAAGAAGACTGAAAGCGTTCAAGATCGCGAATACTCTGGGCACTCAGAAAGACAACATCTAAATCACTACCCTATAACGACGTTCAGCTTCAGTATGCAATCTCGTATTACGAATGTCACTTTAGATATTTACACTAATCATGTCTCCTCTCTGGGGATTATCAATTTTTCGATCAAATGATCAAATCTTCTCCCCATTGTATTTCAAACCGCTCAAAACTTATACAGCCGTCAATTCATTCCATCAGATCTCGTAGGGTAGGTGGTAGGCTCTGGGGAGTGTTCATGGCTAAGAGAGGCATATCTCTACTGATCGAGTGAAATAACTTCTTACTCCGCTCCACCCTTCATGAGATTAATACTTCTTAATATTATACCGTGAGGTTTCATTGGTTCTACCTATTCTTCATTATCTCTGGGCCACTAACTCCGCAGAGTTGGCAAAGAGTGAAAAATTAATCCAGGTGTCCTAACCAAACTCTCCACTCTCATTTCGAGGAGAGGGGCTGTGATGTTTCGATAAATAATTCTCCCGATGTTGATGCTTCTATTATTCCGAATACGTAAATTCAAAATTGCTCTATCTCGTGTTACCTCACCGTGGTGATAGTTGCAACGAGTAGAACAAATAAAGTAATGCCGTTTCTTTGGAGATCGTATTTAATTTAGAAAGAGGAAAATTCACTCTTTCCCGTCGCTTAATTTTCCAAACTCCTATCTCCATCAACAGAAAGTTAATGACTTCCTCCAAAGGGTCCTTCCATCGTTCCAAAGTTTCATACTCGCTAAAGGGCGAGTCATGAACTTCATAGAACGCGTTTATTCTCGTTAAACATCGAATTCTACAAAACACTCGTACCTTTACCGGTGCATCTTCGCCGGCGTTTAAATTGGCATAAAATTCTTTAACCACTTCCATACCGCTTCATATCGATCGCAATGTAAATTCTCACAACCTCGTTCCTTAATAATCCGCTCTACTTCTCCTCCCTTTGAAAACCCGATCTGCAATGCACTTTCTTCCTTGAATATTTTCAAAATATTTAGTCTCTGTACTGCAGTATCGATGAATCGGTTCGTCGAATTCTACCTCGACGTTTTTGTCGGGAGCCGCGTCGATCGATCCGTGGAAATCAGAAAATTTTCACTAAACTTAAAATAATCCAAGAAGGCTTCCTACAACATTTATAAGCAATTTAAATTAAATCTATGGATTTCCACCGAATATTTCTTCCATATTTTGATTTTTTCCCAAAAATTCGCAATGCGGGGTGAAAAATACAATGTCGTGAAAATCAAAAAATTTTTGCATAAGGAGTGAAGCACTTACCAAGAGGAAGACATGAAATCCGGTGTTTTCGAGTGATGGAATCGCTCTAAATCCAAGATCTCTCAAGCCCTAGGTCGGTTTTTGCGAAAATAAGAGGTTTGGGATGATGAATAGTGTTTTTGACCGTCAAATATAGGTCTTTTTACGTTCTCGCCGTCGGCGAGATTTTCTCGCCGTCGCCGAGCTAATTAATTCCATAAGGCAAAAGTTTCGGGAAAAATCCGCCGTCGGCGAGATATTCTTCGCTGTCGCCGAGATCGATCTCGTTGTCGGCTGGATTTTGTCCGCCGTCGGCGAGGTCCTAAAAATTTCAATTTTTGAATTTCGTCAATCATTTTCAACCTCGATTTGCCTTATATTATATTTCCGATCATATCATTTATTAATTTAATATGAAGATTAGCTACTTATACACAAACATATTCACACAACACAACAAATTAACTTTAATATTGAAATCCATGAGACATACAAACTAACATAATTTTAGACTCTATAATCAAACTTCAAACTTCAATCCTTACTACTAATCAAAGCATCGCAAACCAATCCACGACACACTAAATGCCGATACAAAACTATGACGCATATCTCAATTAAGTTTGAGATATTCAAATCATCAATCCACACATAATAAAATCTAAATCAAATCAAATAACATAAACATAAACATACTATGAAAATCTTTACTACTACTCTTCAAGGTCAGAATCTTCATCTTCCTTGATATTTCCGATATGACGATGATGCACAAATAAGTTATAGTAAAGGCTCGAAGGGAAATTCCGAAGCGCATTCTTCAAAGGATCCAACCCTTCGTCTTAAGTAAATGAAGAAAGCTAGCTTCCAGTGTCCGTAATGATCAAAGTGTTCCTTCATCCCTCCAACTCAATGCGATCAAATAAACCGATATATCGTCGATTAAATTTCTCACATTCTCGTAGTTCTTTCTCCATTCCATTAATTTTCTTCAAAAGTAACTCCGTTTTATCCGAAATAGCCTCTGCCATAGGGATTATTCTCGTGAAGCTCTATCGTAGATAAATGTAATGTCTTCATTATCGTCCAAAGTAGGGAACATATCTCGTAGGATCAAGCGGCTTCCAAGGTAATGTAACCTTTTCCCAAGCTTCATAAGAAACCCGGTACCGATCGCATAATGCAAAAATAGTAGATGGGTGTCCTAGTCCGTGAACCGACCCATGCACAATTAAACCCAATGCGTACTTAACAATTATTGATCCAACATCAATATGCAATCCACTTTGAATACAATAATTCAATATAGACACATTCCTTCGAAACCTCGTTTACCCTCATCGTAGGTAATAATTTGGATGAGATGAAAAAGTGCCGTTGCTTGAGACAGGATTCAAAAGTGATGCAGAGAAACTAACATACCCGTCTTCCCGCATTTCCCAATCTTCCGGTTCGTCAGCTAGATATCGAAATATCTCATTCATATTATATCGAGAAGGCACAAAATTTGAATAACGACATACCTAGGTGTTTTCTATGTAGAATAATTCATTTACTCTCGATGGAGTAAACGTCACCCATCTTCCTGACGTAGACATTCCCATTGTTGATCGCATGTAAATTAGAGTAGAACTCTTTCACAACCGGAATAACAACAAGCAGACGTAGTGTAACAAAATACCTCCCGATAGCCGCTACGCAGCGATCGTTTCTTCTATCTTCGTAAAGGGAATTCCTCTAATCCTCGATCGACAAATCCCCGTTCCTTGATAACTCTTTTCTTACCAAACTCCGTCAAGATCCGCCGCGCTTCCGCACTCACAAATTTCCTCCGGTTAAACACTCCAGATTTAGAGGAATCGAAGAATTTGGAGGCCATTATGGTGAAATTGAATGGAATTCTAAAGAAGAAGTGCAGACTCTAGAATGGTTTAAGAATGGGCTTTCACAAAGGAATTGGTGTTGAAACCGTCCAAATTGGCATTCGAAATATTTATAACTCATCTTTATAATCTCCGCCGGCCGGCGAGGTTTCAAGCTTCTCGCCGTCGGCGACTTAGTTATAAAAAACTCATTTCTTCCTGCCGCCGCCACAGAGACGCCGCGTCGTCACGACTTAGTTATAAAACTTGAATCTAATTTAGGCGCGAATCCCGCTCGTCTGCCGAGTATCGACTCCCGCCGTCGGCGAGATTTCAAAATAATGTCCAATTTCGCCTCTAAATCGAATAATTTCTTTTCATCATAATGTCTTAATATGTGATGATTCTTAATAATAATCGAGTAGTAAAGTTTCAATAATATAAACTAACTTATTAAGATACAATAAAAAATATAACTAATAAGGGTCAGTTTCTCCCATAAAGCGCTTGGTTTAACGTTGCCACTCGACCTAATTTCAATTTCTTGAGTAGCAAACGAGATCGAGCCCTCCGACGGCGAGGTTACTAGGAGACATTTCTAAAGGATTTATAACGGTCTCGCCGACAACGAGCCCGAGCCCACCGACGGCGAGATGGCGCGGCTCGAAGATCTTCTGAAGCCTCGCCGATCGGCCGAGGTAGTTCGTCGCCGACGGCGAGCTAGTTCAAATGGCGCAGATACATTGAACCTGGACACTTTTTGAAGGGATGCTTACACACCTCTTGGTCCTTTGCTCACCTCTATATATAGAAGCTGAAATTCAACTTCTAAGTGTTAATTTTTTCTAAGTGTATTAGTTATGTGCAGTTTTGTGTGTTAAATTTGTGTTCGGAGTAAATTAGTGTATTAGTGTGTGTGTTATTTAGTGAGTTAGTGAGTTTTTAGTGAGTTAGTGAGTTTTTAGTGAGTCTTCTGTACTGGAAGGAAGAGTCAACGGAACTGCTAGGAGTCTTCTAGGAGATAAATTAAGATAAGTATTTGTATTTATTGTTTTTTTTAACTTTAAATGAAATCCATGCTTAGTTTAGTCAACATGCATTATGAGTAGTTTATTAGTCTTTCTCCTCGTTATGAAATTAAGTGACTTGATGAACTAAAAATAGAAGTATTTTTATATATATTAATAAATTGTGATAATTTTTACTTAAAACTTAATTTACTTTCAAACTAGCCATTTGATTTGTTAATATATGTTGATTATCAACAATAGTAAAAATTACATCTGATATTCGGGGAATTCAAAAGCCTTGGAAGGAGGGTGCAAATAAATAGGGAAATAATATCATTGGCGTAGAATCGAGCATTTTAGTGTGACGAGACTAAAATATTCAATTCGGTCCTATTGTTTGAGAGCTGAAGTGTAGATGTTAGCCCTCATGCGAGGGGAACGTGAGAGCTCCGAAGTGGCAGTCGGTATCCTCCCAAACTTACCGCAGATTCGCAATCAAATATAGGATTAGTCAATATTCTTTACACCTGGACTAAAGGGTAAAGAATAGGAATGCTCCTATTTGTCACAATACCTTAAAGTTATCTATTTAAATTCATCAATCACTTAAATTTCTAAACAAGGGGAAAGATACTTTTTCTGAATAGTTAAGACTTATTTAGCAATTAGTTTAATTTCCTGCACTTTCAATTCATATTAATTTTCTACTTAGTTAATTTACCTAATTGAAATACTTAGTTTATTGCGCTTAAATTCAGAATTCCAAATTTTCATAGTATTATTATTATTATTATTATTATTATTATTATTTTAAAATTAGCTGTTATTTAATTTTCTCTTTCCCTGTGGGATCGATAACCAGGACTCCACTAGAGCCCTGTATTACTTGATACGATACGTATACTTGCGTAGCATCCACAACATAAACAATTACAATTCTATACACATAATATAGCGGGGTCAAGTTTTTGGCGTCGTTACAATTAAATTAAAAATATCATAATATAAAATTGTGGGTCAGTAACCCTGTGTTTTACTGTTGTAATGAAGTGTTATTTACTTTTTATGTTTTACTGTTATGTTGTACTAAGACATTAAAACTGTTAGTTGTACTATTAGTAGTGTGATAGTTTGTTTTATGTTATAGTGTTATGTTGGTTGTTTAGATGTTTAATGTTAATTTCTCTTTACCCATGAAGATATTTAAAATTGATATATCACTGCTACTAATTGTTTCATGCCTGCTAGTTGTAAATTTTGATTAACCAGATAGCGGTTGAAGATTTCTAGATCCCAGCACAGAAAGGTTATTTTTCTTCTACTCTGAACTGTTTCAAATTTACTGAAAAATTTAAGTTTGGGGGAGGGTAGAGAAATACTAACTTTTATTTGTTCTCAATTATTATATTTTCAAAAATTATTAGCATAACTTCTAGCAATGGAACCTCATTATATGATAACTAAAACTTTTTATTTCAAATGAATATTAAGGAAGGATAAGATGAAAAATTTTTAGTGATAAAGGTTGATTTTATAGAAGTAAGATATTTGGTATAAAAGGATTTGATTATAGTCAACAATTTAAAGTAAAGAAAACTATATTTTTAAAATGTTAAGGGAAAAGTATTGTGTGTTAAGAAGAGATTGTAGCTTTGTGATGAATAATAAAGCTTATACTTAACTATAAAGTAAGGAGATATTTTAGGTTTGAACTTTAGAAAGACGAGAGTGAACTTTAAAATCATTAAAGGGCTATCCAGATAAAGTAATCCTCAATAAAAAGAAAGAAATAAAAAGAAAGATTGAAAAACGATGCCTAAAAAAAAGAAAGAGAGAAAAAGAAAAGAAAAGAAAAAGAAAGAAAAATGTTTATGATGAAAAGCTTGGGGAGATGCCTAATAAAAATTGGCTTCACTTGAATCACCCTAAAGAGAGAACTTGATTTTATTTCTAAATTTATGTCCTAAGTATTGGCCTACATTCTAATGAAGTTTACATGAACTTCATTCTCACATAATATTTTGAGGCACTCTTAATGTGACAATTTATAGTTCATCTTGAAGTAAATAGAAGACTAGAATTCTTAGACTTGATTACTGAATATCCTTATACCTGTAGTGTTGACCTGAGTTACTATATTTCTTTTTGAAAATCTAACCAATATATTCTTTTGAATGAAACATTTTAGTGTCTTATAGTTGAAAAATACATTGCCTAGAGTTATATTTTATGTAGTAAAAAGATTACTTGAGGACAAGTAATAGTTAAAGTTTGGGGGATTCTGATGCACTGAAAATATATAAGCTATTTGCTATCTAATTTTACCCATTTTTGCTGATATTGCACTTTAAAGAAAGGTATTTTTCATGATTTGCTGTAGGTATGATGATTTTAGGTGATTGGAGTGAAAAGAAGCAATAAGGAACGAATCCAGAGTAAAAAGGAGCAAAAAGGACTCAAGGTGAAAAAGTGTTCTCGCACCGCCGACACCAGAATGGGCGCCGCCAGTGCCCAAATCCAGAGAGCACAACAATTAAATGGCATGATAAAGTGTGTCGGCACCTGAAGTCAATAGAGTTCAAATTTGAATAGTTTTGGCGACTTTTTGAAGGGATGCCTATGGAAAGTCTTGGGATATCATCCCTATCTTATAAGTAACTACTTTTAGACAAAACGTAGTGTGGAAAAAGTGTCTAGAGAGTGAATTTTGTCTTCTAGAGTGTTAGGGTTTAGGAGTAGAGAGTGTAAAGTGAAGATTTGAGAGGGATTCTTTGTTGACCTCATTTTTGATGAGGTCTTTTGTTTCTCTCTTTAGTACTTAGGATCTAGCCTTAGGCATTTCCTTTGACTAATCTTAGAGGACTAGAAATGGAACCTACCACTTAGAAATTCAAACACCTCTTAACTCCCTGCAAACTCCACAAGCTTGATTGTAGACTCATAATCACCTAGAGGGTTGAAATCAAAAGTGAAGGTTTAAAGGATGAGTTCCCCATAGGACTCTTTGGCCTTAGGACCACCTTGGGTAGCTTGGTCTGGTGAAGGTTAACTTACACACTCACTACACTCATACTCTACACTCCCACACACACAATCCAAATCCTAAAACCACACCCATACCCAACTTGATTCCCTGACTCATGTAGGCAATTCATATGGATGGACCTTAACCCCTAAGCCCCTGGTTAAGAGGGTTAGGAACAACATGGTGAATGCCTCAAATGAGTCTTCTCATGGCTCATAAAGGATTAATATGGCTTCATTGCTCAATAAAATTAATTACATTTCACTCATATTTGATCAATCTTCTTTTTTTTAAAATTTCAATTTTTGACCCCGGGGACCCTACACCTATCAAACCTACCAAAAGCCCTTAAAAATGCCCAAATCTTCCAAAATTTCCAAATCACCCAAAATTCACCAAAATTAACCTTGAACATTTCCTCACCACTCAAATTGACCATCCATAGCCAAAAATACCAAAGATTCCAAAAATACCCCCCAATACCCTTCAAATACCCAAAATTCCCCTCTTAGCCAAAAAATCCAAAAATTCCCAATTTCATTTTGTCCAACTACACCATGGGCCAATTTTGTCAATTTACCCCACTTTTACCAAAACCCCCAATTTAGCCCATTCTTAACCCAAGTGAACCCAATGTCAAACCAAACATACCCAATTGACCCCAATTTTGGTCCAATTCAATTCTAAACTTCAATTTAATATACAAAATATCAATCTAGACCAAATCCAAGTCCAATTTGATTGGAATTTGAATCCAATTTCATTTTTTAAGCTTAAAGCCCAATTTTGACCCATGACCCAAACTTAGCCCAAACCAAACCAATTCAACTCCAATTAACCCCAAATATTTTCTAAAATCTTCCTAGAATCCCCACAAACAAAACACTAACATGATTTGCTCAAAATTTGGACCCAAACCCCACTCAAATTCAACCCAAAACCAAAAGGCCCAATTTTGACCTAAACCCAAACCTAACCCAAATAAGCCCAAACCCCAAAATCAAAACCCAACCAAAGTCAAAACCTCTTTGAAACACTCCCATAAACATTTCCCAACATTAATTTTACATCAAATTCAACCCTAGCCCAATATTGGCCCAAGTTAGCCCAATTTTGCCTACATTGGCCCATTTACCAAAGAAGCCCAAATCCAACCCAATTCAAACTCAAATCACTCCAAATTCATTTCAAATCACTCATGACATATCCCTAAACCAAACTCAACAATTATTTGGCCTAAAATTCTACAAAATTCCCATTCATGGATTCATTCTTAAACCTAAAGGGGTCAACCCCTTAAGCCCTCCTAAAAGTCCACTTCTACCAAATTCAAAAGCCCAAATCAATCTAAAGCCCACATGACACTTTCCCTCATCACACATTCAATTTAAAATCATTCCTAAAGTCTTAATTTATCAATTAAACAATTCCAAATCAAGCCTCATAACAATTCCTATCAAAATGCCAAAATTTACAAAACCCATTTTCATGAAGTTGACTTAACTTTTCCCAAGCCAAAGATGAGCCATGAAGCCATGCATGAGCCACATGGAAGCCATGAGAGCCGCTTTACATGTCACCATGCCATTTTGGGCAAAAGAAGGAGACTCTTTCCTTAATCTTCTAAAGTCATTAGCCTTAACCATGATTCCCCTTAACCCAAATTTAATCCAAATATATTTGGATAAGGACTTCTCCATGCCAAACCAACTGATTCCTTTGACTCCCCACAAAACCCAAAGCCACCTCGAAGGGTGAACCAAGCCCAAAAGGTGGACTCGACTAAATCAAGCCAAAATTGGCCTTCCCCCATGCCATTTTAATCCAAGCTTTTGACACATGGCAAAGCCCAATCGCCTACACAAAACCCTGCACCCGACCCACCCGGACCCGAGGGTGACCCATGCCTCGCCGGCCAGCCGCTCGGATCGCAAGAAAACACCATTGCCGAGAACTTGGGAGGAGCCAAAGTTTGGAATTCCCACCTACTGAGCTGCCCCATGCCCAATGGCCACCATGGCCGTTCTTCCCTCGACCTAAGCAGACTCGATCCCAAGCCCTAACTCCCCCTGGGAGAGCCTCCAGCCTTGCCTATTTAAACACCACCACCTCTCGGCCAAAGAAGGTGTTGAAAAAAACCTTAAGGAAACTCTGCCGAAATTGTTCCAGATTACTCCCCACACATAGAGAACTTGATCCCCACTGAAATCCCCCTGCCATTTCCTCTTTGTGAGCTCAATTTCAGAGTTGAAATCCAAGCCCAAAACCAGGACACTTCTCCACATTGAGTCAATCCCCAAATTGATTGGTCCTACACCTTCACCAGACCAAGAGAAGAGGTTTCCCCTTAAAAGCCCCCTCTCCAGGCCAGCCATTGCTTCCAGCCTCCAAGCTTTGTGATCGGGCTTGGTCAAAATCATACCTAGACAATTCACCAGGCCAAGAGACTTCATCTGGAGCTTGCTTGGACCCAATCAAACTTGACACGACTCTCAAATCGAAGGTTCACTTCTCTGAGCAAAGGTATGGACTCACTCTTTTTCCCAAGCTTCCAGAGATTCTCAATTTAGTTTGGGTCAATTTCAATACATGTTTACCATATGGATGTGTTCGTCTCTTCAAGACGAATCCATAGAGCATAAGAACTCGAAAATCCGTTGAGAATCGAGTGAGAAATTAGGGTTAGAAGGTTGACGGTCGCGGGTTCACACCAGTCGTAGAAGATGACCAGGAGCCGTCGGATCACGTGTGTATCGAGCGGACGGCCAGGATCACGCCGGACAGAGTAATGGGACATGAACCACGGGCCCCTGGAGCGCCGAGTAGGATGGCGGCGCCGAATTAGGAGACGACGCGTGGCCATTCGGAGCTGCCGAGGATGGCGTGGCACCGCGTGGATAAGTAGGAAATTAGGGTTATTTTCTATTTATTTAATTACTAGAACTTTGAAAATCTATAACTTTGTGTAGAAAAATCCTAAAAATAAAATAAAAATACCCTCTTGCTCACTGAACAGAGGAGAATAATGTGGAAAAGAAATCATGTAATTTCATTAAGTATTTTATTTTTAATTATTTATTTACTCTCTACACTATTTCAATTCTCCATGCATATAGGAAATTTATCATGGCATGAGACCTTGGGGCTTTTGAAGCCTCTGAACTTGGGAACATTCCCTGAATTTTCCAAGGTCAGAGGTCATCCCTATGAGAAGTTATTGATTTTTCAAATTCATGCCACTATTTTGATTATTTTAATTCCAATAATTAGCATGTTGAGAAATAAATTCTAGGAAAATTTGGTGATGTTTTTTATGAGCAGAGGGCCCTAGGAAAAATAATTTTTGAGTTAATTCACTTTGAACAACCATAATTGACCTAAATACCAAAAAGTGAACATTAATTAATTAGGGTTAATCATTTATCAAATTAACTTAAAAACAATTCTCCACTGTCCTTTAGGGATAGGAGAACACCACATAAAAATTTGAAAACAATTGGACTTGATTAACCCCACCAAATGGGTTGATTAAGCCTCTTAAGTAAAAATGGGTAAAATTAAACTTTAAAAATTCATAACTCACAAAATGTTTTTCAAAAATTCACAAAATTAGTTTCGGAGCCTCTCTGATATCAGAGGAATTTAAGAAAATTAAAATTATAATTTTCTAAAAAAGTTGATTTTTATCAATATTTTAATAATTTCAATAATTAAAAAATAATAAAGATCACAAAAATATTAAAAATCACTAAAATGTCATATTTTGAATTCTAAACACTTAGAAACAAACCAAATATTTTTCTTAAGTCCCTAGGATAAGATATTTAATTTTGAAGGCTTAATGTTATTTTTAATATTAAAAAATGTAT
The DNA here is from genome assembly GCA_022702705.1 of Papilionanthe hookeriana x Papilionanthe teres. Lineage (NCBI taxonomy): Eukaryota > Viridiplantae > Streptophyta > Magnoliopsida > Asparagales > Orchidaceae > Papilionanthe > Papilionanthe hookeriana x Papilionanthe teres. The sequence goes on along the minus strand of CM040423.1, from coordinate 120,560,494 downwards.
TTTTCCAACCTTTTCACTAAAATAATTCTAATAGATCAAAGAAAAATCAAAAAAATATAAAAATTGGTTTCTAGTTTCTCTGATATCAGAAAGATTTTTGAAAAATATAAAATTCATTTTTCAACCTTTATTTTATTTTTAAATTAATTAATACTCCAAAACTAGAAATAATTATAATAAATAAAATAAAATTCAAAAAATCACCAAAATTGTTCCAAGTGGTCCTCTGGTCATTAAGAACATCCCATAATTTTATTAAGATATAAACATTTCCTTGGTCATGTTATTGAATTTTCTTTGAAAACCCCTATTTTCCATTAAAAATAATTACATAAATAAATTAAATACAGAAAAATCACATTTTCTCCTCTAATGTCTTAATTGACATGTAAGTGAGGTCACATAAAAATTTCAAGTTCATTTGAGCTTAATTTAGTGAGTTATAAAATTATTGAAACCTAGATGGTTAAGGGTAGAAACCCACCAATCATTTTAAGAATAACTAAGGTAAACCTTAATTAATTAATTAATTAAATTTGGAAGATTAATAAAATTTTCTGAAATTATAAAGTAGGGATATTATTTAAGAGGATATTTATTCTTTAATTTAAAAATCCCTAAATGAATCACTTCAATATTACTTAATTCTTAATTAAAAGATTAAAATAATATAAATTAAAATTAAATTAAATTAAATTAAAATTAAATTAAATTAAAATCAAATTAAATTAAATTGAATTAAAATTAAATTAAATTAAATTAAAATTAAATTAAATTAAATTCAAATTAAATTAAATTAAATTAAATTAAATTATAAATTAAATTGAATAAAAATAAAGATTAAATTAAATTAAATTAAATTAAATTAAATTAAATTAAAATTGAAATTAAATTAAATTCAAATTAAATTAAAATAAAATTAAATTGAAATTAAATTAAATTGAAATTAAATTAAAATAAAATTAAATTGAAATTGAATTAAATTGAAATTAAATTTAAATTAAGGTAAATTAAATTAAATTAAATTGAATTAAATTAAATTAAAAATCATTTAATAACAAACCTAAATGAAATTTTTAAGAATTAAACCTAAAATAACTTGAACACTATTCCAAACTTAAACTAATTTTTTTTATAATTAAATCAAAATTAGAATTAAATCATTAAGTCTAAATCATCAAAATACTTAACAACTTGGTTTGCCCTTTTAAAGCTCTTATTATTATAACTCTTAAATGAAACATCAAGTGAAGTGTTACCTCACTTATAGGATATTCAAATGCCCTAAGTTCACTGAGTAAAAGAATAACACTTAAATTCACGGATGACTAATTCACTTGTATAATTAAATTCTCTTGGACTTAAAACAATCCTAGAAATATTGAAAAGATGTTTAAGATTTGTCTTAAGCACTTCCTCAATATGATAGGACGTTTATAAGAACAATTGAACTTAATTGTTCTTTGATGAAGAAAATCGTCCTTAAACCAAAACACAAGAACCTAGACGTCATAAGAGATGACTAGCTATAAGATTAGGACTTTGATAGACAACCAAAACCTTTCCCATAGCTTTACTTAGGTACTTGTTGAAATATTTAAATGCCTTAACATGTGTTTTAAGTGCAGCTTGGGATGACCGGAAGACCCTCCAGGTACGCTTTTATTTTAGTGTAATTTACTTTATTGCAAATGCACTTTACTTTTCTTGCATGATAAACAACTGTTGCATGAGAACCAAAACATTTAGGATAGTCCCCGAATTGAAACAAAAACTAAATTAAAAGTCACTGCAAGATAAAAATCACCGTCACAACATTTCAAAATATAAAAACAACTCAAAATTTAATCACAAACAGAACATAAAAACTACAATTGCAACTAAAATTAAAATGTCTCGTTGAATGATCGGGAATACCTCGGATGATGTAACCCACGTGTTGCTAATCGGGATTTCCCACGTGCCTAAATGAAAGTGTGGAACTCATTCAGTTGAGTTTAGCAAATTCATCCGGACTAAGTGAATTCAATGAAAATAATGGTGCGGGATGACGGAACCGTGGGATCTTAATCGGTTCCGTTCTAATAACTTTAAGATTTGTTTTAACTAAAACACTAAAAACACTTGGACTTTAAGATTCCTAAAACCAAACTCTTCTCTTCTCTTTTGATTACAATCTTCTAAAACTAAACCTCCGCAACAACAAGGAGCTCGGAGCATGGTGGGCAGGCACGGCCATCGTCATCAGCAAAACCTGAGTCTACTTCAGTAAAACTTTCTTAGAATTAAATAACTAAGCCATAGGATTTCGAGGTAGTTTGCCTAGTGCAACAAAAATCCTCAACTCTCCGTTAGGCATTTACATGATCGTGTTATGAAAATTAAGTCCTAACCGGTCTTAGGACTCCGAGGCAGTCGTTTAGTACGACATAAACCCTCACATCTTCGAGGCTTTTTGTATGATTTTATCATACAAATATAAGTCCAAATTAATTAAAATTGGCAAGATTGAAATATCAGATAATATTAGGATTTTCTTAAATCTGAGCCAAACAATAGGATAGTTTGGGAAGTTGTCAAGATTCTTCTTGGATATTCAGCTTCTCCTACTCCTCTTCCATTGGACTCCTGAAAATAACTGTTCTAAATTTGATCCATTCCCTGTTGAAATTTCCAAAATTCAATCCTTTGAAAACCTTAAACTTTTAAATTCTTGAGAGCAAAGTCACTGATCATTATCGAGAGTTTTCTTAAATGATTCACTTCATTTAAGATTTAATTAACAATAGGGGCTTGCCCTTATAGGGAACTTTAAGAACCCAGGTAATATAAACCCTGCTTAATTCCTTTATATAAAGCAGGGGAACTTGTCGGCTTATAAAATTGGTTCGCAGACCAAACGGATGTCACAAATCTTCTGGTTTATTTAATCGAGCCTCATCATCAAGCAGTGTGCCTATTCTTCGGGATAGATACACGGTTTGTGGTGCGGTGCTCGTTTATATAAATTATTCGGGATGTGAGATCAGTTTGATTTCATATCTTAAAATTTTCAAATTTAAAATTATTTTCAAAATCAAATAGTACTTTTCAAATTATTTATTTAAATTAAATTAAAAATTTGCCGACAATTTCTGTAGGCGACCTCTTTTCAAAAATAAAACACAACCTAAAAATATACCGACATTCTTCTCTAAGGAGGGGAGTGATCCATAAAAAAATACCCATTTTTATGCCTTGATTTTTAGCAAATTTTTAAGGATATTATGCTTTAATGAAAGGTATTTTGTGTTTTTGGATATAGGTGATGGAAAAATGTTCAAGAAGGAAAAAAAGTGAAAAACGAGCAAAAAGGAGCAAAAAGGAGCAAAAATGGAGCCAAAATGCAAAATTGTCAAAATTATTGGTCTGGTGCCTAGGTCGATAAGGGATCTGTCAAGATTTTTGACGACTTTTGGACGTTTATTTTGACGGTGTTAGTGGTTATTGGACCTTCTAGAAGACTGGAAGTTGTTCCTAGTTTAAAGGACATGTGATACAATGTATTTAGACGCTTGGAAACGGTTTTAATCGTGAAGAGGTGCGATCCAAAGTGAAGAGGTGCAAAGAACTGGACGCAGGGTCTGGCGCCTAGGCGCCAGATTCCGGCACCTAGGCGCCAGACACACCTTCTAGAAGATTCATTGAATGTGGACACATTTTGAAGAGGTGCCTTGAGGCAACCCTTGAAGCCTATAAATAGGAGGGTACTCCTTCAGAAAAAGCCCGCTCCCTATCTAGAGCCCCATCTAGAGAGAATTACAGAGATACTTTAGGGCCACGTTTTACTATCCTTCATAAGTTAGTTAGTTATTTTATTTAGAGTTTGTATTGAGAGTTTAAAGAGTTGGTGCTTTTGAAGTTTATTTTCTTTGGAGTCAGAAGCTTTCAGAGGTTCAGTAGGAGAAACACTTGAGATAAGTATTTGTTATTTTATTCAAAGTTTCATCATCATGTTTTGTTGTTTAAATTCTATGTGTTCTGAATAGTTAGTTTACTTTCTCCTTTCAATTATGAAAAGATAAATAAGATAATATAAAATTTGTTGGAGAATTAAAAACTATTTATATTTTAAAACATTGTGATGATATTAATACTGCATCTTAATTTACTATTTAAATTGGCCATTTAAATTGTTAAAATATGTTAAAGAGTTTTGATACCTTGAAGGAGATGAATTCTTAACTAGTAGATATCACATGAATCCTTGGGTAGTCGAAGGCCTTGTACAGGTTATTCAAGGTGAAGTGTAAATAAATAGGAAGATGTTATATAATGGGCGTAGAATTGATAAGTTTTTAGAGTGACAGACTACATTCTTGTAATTTGGTTTATAGAGAAGGAAAGGGTCACTAGTAGGGCCGACCAGAGCCACCCTTGGACATCTAGTAGTGTGAGCCTAGATTAACTCATTCTACTAACAATAAATCCGGACCTGATCTATAGGCTACCTAATGTTCTTTACACCTGGATCAAAGGGTAAAGAATATGAATGCTACTATTTGGCATAATACCATAAATTTATATTCTCCACAAATATTATCATTATCTTAGAAAATCTTGGATTAATTGAAAGGAAGAAAGTTGTTTTCTCTCTGCTATTTTACATCAATCATTTCATTACTGCTTTATGTTTGCATCTAGTAAATTAAAATTTTCAAATTTATAACTATAAAAGAAATACTTAAAAATAAAATTAAAATATTTAAAAATCCATAATTCACTCCACGTGGGATCGATACTGGGGTCTTTGTTTCAATGCCCTATATTACTTGATATGATACGTATACTTGCGTAGTACCCGTAGTGTGTAAAATATTTTCGATAAAATTATACAGTAGCCGCTATTATTATCTATTACATATATTTGAAAGCATTAATTATTATCTTTGTCATTAGCAGATTGCGTGTCAAGTTTTTGGCGCCATTGCCGGGGATTGAATTTTTAGTACGCATCTATTTAGCGTGGGTCAAGTTTTTGGCGTCGATGTCCGGGGAGGAGCGGAGGCAAATTTTTAGATTTTAAATATTTTTATTTTATTTTATTCATTTTCTTTTATTGTCAAAAATATAAAATACCAAATATATATATATATATATATAATAAAAAAATATATATAAAAAATAAAAAAAATTTTACTAATAAGTAGAGATTTTATTTCTTGTTAATTTACTTTTTATGCGTAATGCTGGATCTGAAGGATTATTACCTTTAGATTCTGAATTAGAAGGAACTGTTAAAAGAATTAAAAAAGAAAAACAAACTCAAAAAATCCAAGAGATGACTAATTTACATAACAATTTACAAAATCCAATTGAAATTAATGAACAAAATGTTTACAAACCATTAAGAGATTATGCTAACCCTATAGTTGATGAACTTCATAGTAGTATTCAAATACCTACTGTAGATGCTAATTCTTTTGAGCTTAAACCATCTATCATTCAAATGGTTCAAAATAGTCAATTTGGAGGAACACCAAATGAGGATCCAAATTTACACCTTGCTGGTTTTTTTAGAACTTTGTGCTACCTTTAAATATAACAATGTTTCTGATGATGCTATTAGACTTGGACTCTTACCTTTTTGTTTAAGAGATAAAGCAAAGATGTGGTTGAACTCATTAGCAACAGGTTCTATTAAAACATGGGCTGAAATGACACAAAAATTCCTTGCTAAAATTTTCCTCCTTCTAAAATTGCTAAATTAAGAAATGATATTACTTCATTTAGTGAATTTGATGGGGAGACAATTTATGAAACTTGGGAAAGATTTAAAGAACTATTAAGAAAATGTCCACATCATGCTTTACCTGATTGGTTAATTATTCAAACATTTTATAATTGTTTAATTGGATCACTAAAATCAATTATTGATGCTGATGCTGGAGGTTCTTTAATGTCTAAATCATTTGAAGAAGCTTATACTTTAAATGAAGAAATGACTAACAAGGCCTTCTGAAAGGATTAATCCTAAAAGAATGTCAAGTATTCAAGATAATAAAGCCTTTTTCTATCTTAGCTTCACAAGTAGCTGCAATATCTAAGAAATTAGATAATTTTGCCATCAACATATCACATAACAACTCATCTAATATTGAAGATTCTCAAATTATTGAAACTTTACAAGCAATTGCTAGTAAAAATAATCCGTATTCAAATTATTATAATCCTGGATGGAAAAATCACCCTAATTTTAACTGGAATAATCAACAATAACAATGGGGTAATAATCAATCTCATCCAACTGGAAATTGGAATAATCACATAAATTCAAATTATAAACCACCTGGATTTAATAATCAACAGAAAAATTTATCAATAGAAGAATAAATTTTACAAATGAGTAATCAATTACAAAATCAAATTACTGCTATTCGTAATATTGAGAATCAAATGGGACAAATCGCTAATTTAATTAATAACAGACCTCCAGTAACACTTCCTAATAATGTTGAAATTAATCCAAAAGAAACTGGAAAAGAATATGAACATGTTAAAGCTGCACAACTTAGATGTGGAAAGGAATTAAAATAAAGAATGCATAATGAAATTGAAAAAGAGATTGAGGTTGAAGAGATTGAAAAACCTAAAGAAACTCCTTCTCCTAATCAAGATCAAACTAATATTTCTATTAATGTGGAAGTTGAAAAACCACCACCACCTTTTCCTCAAGGATTAAAACAGTAGAAGCTTGATCATCAATTTTCTAAGTTCTTTAAAATTTTTAAGAAACATATTATAAACATACATTTTGCTGAAGCTTTGGAACAGATGCCAACTTATGCAAAATTTATGAAGGATATATTAAGTAAGAAACGAAAATTTGAAGCCTTTGAAACTGTTGCATTAAGTGAAGAATGTAGTGTAATAATTTAAAAAAAATTACCTCAGAAACTTAAAGATCCTGGAAGTTTTACTATACCTTGTGCTGTTGGAGAAAAATTTTGTGGAAAATCTTTATGTGATTTAGGAGCAAGTATTAATCTCATGCCATTTTCTATTTATCGAAGGTTGAAATTAGGAGAGATTACTCCCACCACTGTAACCCTTCAGTTAGCTGATAGATTTATCACTTACCCAAAAGGAGTTATAGAGGATGTACTTGTTCAAGTAGATAAATTTATCTTCCTTGTGGATTTCATTGTACTTGATATGGAAGAAGATAAAGAAATACCAATTATTTTAGGGAGACCTTTTCTAGCTACCGGACGAGCTATGATTGATGTGCAAAAAGGAGAATTAACTATGAGAGTTAATGATCAAGAGATTAAATTTAATATTCTTAAATCGATGAAATACCTTGACAAAGAAAAATTCTATCGAATGGATATTTTTGATTTTATAATTGAAAAATACTATCGAGAAAATGTAAAATCATTCTGAAAAAGAAATTGAATTTTTAACTGATGAAAATGAAGAACTAAAAGAAGAAGAATTATTTAAAGAAACTCATTATATTAATGATAACTGGGAAAGTTTAGACATAACTCAAAATGATATACTTTTACCCTCAATTAAAAAAGCCCCTGAACTGGAATTAAAATTTTACCTTCACATTTAAAGTATGCATTTCTTGGAAATTCATTAACTTTACTTATTATTATTTCTTCTGAGCTAAGTTTAGATGAAGAAGAAAAATTAATAGGAGTGTTAAAGAATTATAAGAAAGTTTTTGGTTGGACTATTGCTGATATAAGAGGAATAAGCCCTTCTATTTGTATGCATAGAATTTTAATGGAAGAAAATTTTAAACCTATTATTGAACCGAAAAGAAGATTAAATCCTATCATGAAAAAGGTTGTTAAAAAAGAAATTTTAAAATGGTTAGATTCTGGAATTATTTATCCTATTTTGGATAGCCAATGGGTAATTCCTATTCATTGTGTTCTGAAGAAAGGAGGAGTAACTGTCACTGTCAATGATAAAAATGAACTATTCCTTCAAGTCAAGTTACTGGATGGCGAATTTGCATTGATTATCAGAAGTTAAATGACACCACTAGATAGGATCATTTTCCTTTACCTTTCTTAGATCAAATGCTTGACAAATTAGCTGGACACTCATATTTCTGTTTTCTAGATGGATATTCTGGTTATCATCAATTACTTATCGCTCCTGAGGACCAAGAGGAAACAACATTTACAAGTCTTTATGGAACATTTGCCTTTAAGAGAATGCCTTTTGGTTTTTGTAATGCACACAAAGATGTATGATGTCAATATTTTGTGATTTTTTTGACAAAGAAGTTGAAGTATTCATGGACGATTTTTCAGTTTTTGGAACTTCTTTTGAGTCTTGTTTAGAAAATATATCCAAAGTTCTGAAAAGATGTGAAGAAACAAATTTAGTTCTTAACTGGGAAAAATGTCAATTTATGGTCATAGAAGGCATTGTACTTGGTCATAAAGTTTCACAAAAAAGGATGGAAGTTGATGAAGCAAAAGTGAAAATTATTGCTAAACTGTAACCCCCTACTACTGTTACTGATGTGAGAAGTTTTCTAGGTCATGCTGGATTTTATAGAAGATATATAAAGGATTTTTCTAAAATTGCTAAACCTCTTTGTCATTTATTAGAAAAAGAAGCTAAATTTGAATTTAATGAAGACTGTGTTAATGCTTTCAATATTTTAAAAGAAAAATTAATAAATGCACCTATAATTATTGCACGTAATTGGAAAAAAACCTTTTGAATTAATGTGCAATGCAAGTGATTTTTCAATTGGAGCTGATTGGGACAAAAATTTGGGAAAATTTTCAAAGTTATATATTATGCTAGTAAAACTATTACTGAAACTCAAAGAAATTACACTACTACTAAGAATGAGCTTTTAGCTATAGTATATGCCTTTAATAAATTTAGACCTTATCTTCTTGGTACCAAATGCATAGTTCATACTGATCATTTCACAATTAAATATTTAATGTTGGAAAAAGATGCTAAACTTAGACTGATAAGATGGGTTTTACTTCTACAAGAATTTGATTTTCAAATAGTGGATAGAAAAGGAATGGACAACCAAATTGCTGATCATTTATCTAGAATTAAGAATGATGTTATTACTGAAGAAAATATAAATGAGAACTTTCCTAATAAACATTTGTATGTTATTCAAGGATTCCAAACACCTTGGTATGCAGATATAGTTAACTATTTAGTTAGCAATATTTTACCTTATGGATTGGATAACAAATTTATTAATAAATTTAAAAATGATGCTAAATCTTATATTTGGGAAGACCCTCATTTATTTAAATTAGGAACATATTCTGTAATTCATAGATGCGTACCTTTTGAAGAAACTTATGCTATTATTCAAAAATGTAATGATTCCGAATTTGGAGGACACTTTGAAGTAGATAAAACTGTATTTAAAATTTTAAATTCAGGATTTTATTGGCCTACCTTATTTAAAGATGTGAGACATTTTGTGAAAACATGTGATCGATGTCAAAGAATGGGAAATATATCCAAGAAAGATGAAATGTCTTTAAACTATATATTGGAAGTTGAAATTTTCGATATATGGGGTTTAGACTTTATGGGACCATTTGTATCATCAACTGGAAAGCTTTATATTTTATTAGCGGTTAATTACGTTTCAAAGTGTATTGAGGTTGTAGCTTTACCTAGCTGTGATTCCAAAAGTGTTTCAAAATTTTTAAAGAAGATGATTTTTTTAAGATTTGTAATGCCTAAGGTAATTATAACATATGGTGGAAGTCATTTTAGAAATATAAAAATTCAATCATTATCAAAAAATTTGGAATCAAACACAGAATTGCAACTGCATATCACCCACTAACAAGTGGAATGGCTGAAGTATCAAACAGAGAAATTAAAAGAATTTTAGAGAAGACTATTAATCCTAAAAGAACTGATTGGGTTGATAGACTTGATTCTGCATTATGGACTTATAAAACAGCTTATAAGACAACAATCAGAATGTCACCTTACCGGTTAGTTTATGGTAAACAATATCACTTACCCTGTTGAACTTGAACTTAAAGCTTATTGGGCGATAAAGGAGTTTAATTTTGATTTGAATACTGCATGAGGAAAACGATTATTGCAATTAAATGAGATGGATGAAATAAGAAATGAATCATATGAAAATGCAAGGATTTAAAAAGAGAAAATGAAAATATTACATGATAAAAAGATTTCAGGAAAAATATTTGAGCCTGGACAAGAAGTATTATTATTTAATACTCGTTTAAGACTTATTCCTGGAAAATTAAGATCAAAATGGATAGGACCGTATATAATTGAAACAGTATACCATTATGGAGCTTGGATATTAAAGATCCCAAAACGGGAAAATTTTTTAAAGTCAATGGATTAAGACTAAAACCTTATTTGGGAGATATTAAAAAGATTTATAAAGAGGCTTATGAGTTGAGTCTACATGATTAAAAACTTAATTAGGTCGGGCTAACGACGTTAAACCAAGCGCTTTATGGGAGGCAACCCATTGTTTTTCGTTGTTTTTGTGTTTTTACATTTTTAATATAAGGTTATGCCTCGGTCTTGTTTAATTTTATATTACTTTAGAATATTTGATGCTAACAAGTCTTTATTGACTTAAGCTGAAAATTATCTCGAATTATATAAAGCTTAGACATTGGGTCACTCTATTTCATTTATGAGTAAAAAGGAGATCAAGTTAACCTTCATTATGATTGCTTATAATTTGTGTTACTGAGTCTATATTGATCTTACCATTCTAAATTACCTATTTTGGAGAACGAAACTTTGAAATTTAACGTTAGGCGAAATGGAGTCGAACATGGTTCCGGCGCTTAGGCGCTAGATTTGGTGCCTAAGCACCAGAGTAAACTATGTGTCGATGGGTCCGGCGCCTAGGCACCATATTGGTGCCTAAGCACCACAGTTTCTGGATTGTGTCAAAACCGAAAATCTTCAGTTTTTCACACGATTTTCTCTTATAAATTACCCTATCTTTGTCCCTAATCCCTATGCAATCATTATTTCGACCCATACACTCCATTCTTGAGAGATTAGAGAGGATTTTTGAAGAAATGAAGAGGAGAAATCTTAAAGGAAAGGCTAGGGACAAGGTCTCAAAGGATCCTCAACCCTACTTTAATGGTTTCATCGCTGTAAGTTTGGAGAAAATTTCTAGTCATTTAGACAATTTTGAAGCAGAATTTAAAAGCTTTGATGATCACCTTCATGAGATGTATCATCAAATTGAACATCTGGAATGGCAGGAGAAACTTCAATTTGATCATCTAGCGGCTTATCTAGATGCTCAAGTGGAGATGTATGCGAAGAACAATTGGATCGATGAGAAAACGGCTACGGATTTTCCGAGGGCATTAGTATTCTTCCCCAGTAGGCCAAGCAATCTTCACTGTGAAGATAATGAGAATTACATAGTGATTTGATGATATTGTGATTTAGTGTGTCGTTTCAATTTAGTGAATCGATTGTGTTTGTTTGTGTGTTTGCTTTCATGTTCAATGTGTGTTGTATTTGCTTTCAAATTTGTGTTGTTTGATCGTTGTTAGAACTTGAATCATGTTATGATTTTTATCTGAATTGTATTGAGCCCGAAATTGAAAATCATGAATGGAATTAGAAGAGTTTGATTTAAACTTGTGTTTAATTGGAGGATTTATTTTTAATTTTTATAATTTTTGGAAAATATTTTGGAAGATGGAAACTTAAGCAATACTCTTATATGAGTAATTAGAAGTTTAATTTATGAATATTAGTGGAAAATAAAATTTTTAAAGTGATTTGTTTTGGAAAGGCGAGTCTGGCGGCTAGGCGCCAGAATTCGGTTCCTAGGCACCGGTTCGGCCTGCTTACCCGAAATCACCATTTAAACCCCCATTAGACATTTTTGACACCTAAGCTTCATCCCCTTCCTCTTTTTCATGAAAAACCCACCTTCCAAATCCATTTTGTGGTCAAAACATCAAGATTTTGAGCCCGAAATCACTTGATTTCTTCATCTCAAGGTCAGATCTACACTCTAATCCATTTATTTTTTATTTTCACAATAGTTTTTCCTATTTTTGGTTAAAAACTAAAATTTTGAGAAAAATTTTAATTTTTAATATTTCTCCATGAATTTTTAAACTCATTTTAAGTTTCTTAAGCTTAAAAAGAGTTTAAATCTTTGATTCCTTAATTTATTTGTGTTTTCTTTCACGTTTAGATGGCACCGAAATCTAAGCGAGGAAAGGAATGAGAAAATTTTGACAGTAGCAAGTTCGTGACTGCAGCAGCGCATTTTTGATATCACGAATTTATGACATTCAGAAAATTTATCTCAGATCGAAGCTTTTACAATCCTGGTGAAATGATCGAGAACACGATCATTGCGCACAACTGGCAACGATTCTATTATTTCACCGCTGTTGTTGTTATTCCAGTCGTGAGTGAATTTTATGCTAACTTTTTGGATGCGAAAGACTACAAAGTCTTCATCAGTGGTGTTGGAGTAGAATTTACTTCGAAAAGGATCAATGTTTTTTATGGACTGCCACCTACCATCGAGTGCCACTATTCTGGATTATCTCCATCTGAGGGAGATCTTGAGATGATTATTGCTTATTTGACTGACGGCACAGGAGCTTGGAAGATCCAGAACGATAAATGGTAAATTTCAAATCTTCTAAGTTAAATGGTATTTCAAAGGCATGGCATTACTTTATTTCTGCAAGACTTATACCTTCCAACCACATGAGCGAAGTGACTAGTGATCGAGCTATCTTAAACTACTGCATTAAGGAGAGGAAGCCAATAGATGTCGGCAGTATTATTTATGATTCTATGGAGTCTACTGCTAGATCCAGTACTTCTGTATGACTAGGATTCCCATCTCTGATTTAAACTTTATGTGTGAACAATAGAGTCACTGCTGATATTTCTGAGGAGAAGCTGAAGTCTACCAAGCCAATTGGGCAGGAGAGTGTTAGTATCTATGATCATCTTCGTGGGAAGATATCTACAGCACCTTCTACTTCTGCACATACTCCAGGTAGAGCTTCCACTTCCAAATCTTCTACTTCTACTGCTGAGCCACTGTCTAGTTTTTGGGAATCGATGCATGATCAATTTCTGGAGTAGCAGGATGAGTTATTTCTAACTCACTGTAGAGTTGATACTATGAATAAGAAAATTGATCACCTATCTGATTACACCCAGAGGAAGAGTGAGTATTATGCTGAGTATTCAGAGTCTTTAGTTAGATTCTTGAAGGGTGAGCATGATATTCAGTTTCCTACCCGTCCTAAATTTTCACCATATGTTGATCCTAAGGATGTAGAGTTTTCTTTTGGTGATGATGATGATGAGGCTATAGACAGTGATTAGTAGCCTGATTTACCTCTGAGATGTGTTGAGTCTGTTGTTAGTTTAGTTTTTGTTTGCTAGTACTGATTGATGTTTTTTGTTTGCTAGTTTAGATTTGTTTATGAGACTTTGTATGAATTGTTTGATGTTGAGAATATTTTAGATATTAGTTGCAAACTGAAACTTGAATGAATTTGTGTTTATTTTTGTTTCAGCCTACTGCTTAGTATTCTTGAATAGTAAGTAATGTTATTTTATTTCTGTTAGTAATATAGTTATTTAATTCAACTACTGCTATATAAATTTTAAACAAAAAGAAAAAAATTTTGAGCCTGCTTACTTTTATATGCTTCATTATTTCTGTAATATTCATAAAAAACATGTGTAGAAGTAAATTATATTTCTTTCTAGAATTTTTTTTACATGCTCATAAAAATCCTTCTTAAATTATACTTTTCTTTCTCTCATACTTTTTTTTTATGATATACCAAAACTTAAGTTTGGGGGAAGGGAAAATACATGCAAATTTAAATTTTATTTGTCCTTAATAAACTAATATTTTCTAAAAAAAAAATCTTAACATAACATAAGGAATAAAAAATCTATTTAAGATCACTTAAATTTTTGAAATTATAAATAATTTGGTAGACTTAACCAAAATTTTAAAAACGTTGATTGATTTTAAGAATAGAATTATTTAACTTAAAGAAGAATAATATTAAGAAATTTTTCTATTCATAATAGAAATAATTGAATTTTAGAAGTATTAAGAAATTAAAAATTATAACTTGAAAAAGAAAAGATTGAAACTCTTTTTGAAATTCTATTCATGTTATAATAATTAAGTGAAAATGTAAAAGTTTGAAAGTATAAGTTAAGGATAGTGAAGTTCAAAAATCATTAACAGGCTATCCAGATACAGTAATCCTCACTGTGAAAAAAACAAAAGTGGAGAAGCTTGAGGATATGCCTAATCAAAAATTAGACTTCACTTGAATTATCTTATATGAAGAAAACTAGTTACATACTTTACTTAATTTTATGCATGAATCTTTATTTAGGAAGGACATTTTCATGAAAATCTTTTTCTTGTAAATAATCTATGTGATCTTAATATAAAAAACTTGTATTATTTCCCAAATGAATGAAAAATTTTTTGAAGTCTTATGATTTGGTAGTTGAATATTCTTTAAATTCTTAAAATTAAACTTAGTTAGTGAAATTTGGTTAATGATTTACTAAAGCCTTTATAAGATCAAAAATTACAAGGAGTCTTAAATATTTATCTTTCATTCCAAATGTTATACATTTTATATAGTAAAAAGGGTTACTTGAGGACAAGTAACGTTTAAGTTTGGGGATTTTGATCCATGAAAAAAATACCCATTTTTATGCCTTGATTTTTATCAATTTTTTAAGGATATTATGCTTTAATGAAAGGTATTTTTGTGTTTTTGGATATAGGTGATGGAAAAATGTTCAAGAAGGAAAAAAAGTGAAAAAGGAGCAAAAAGGAGCAAAAATGGAGCCAAAATGCAAAATTGTCAAAATTATTTATCTGGCGCCGAGGCGCCAGAATCCGGCGCCTAAGCGCCAGGTCGATACGGGATCTCTCAAGATTTTTGATGACTTTTGGATCGTTATTTTGACAGTGTTAGCGATTATTGGACCTTCTAGAAGACTGGTAGTTGTTCCTAGTTTAAAGGACATGTGATACAATGTATTTGGACACTTGGAAACTGTTTTAATCGCGAAGAGGTACGATCCAAAGTGAAGAGGTGCTAAGAACTGGACGCAGAGTCAAGCGCCTAGGAGCCAGATTCCGGCACCTAGGCGCCAGACACACCTTCTAGAAGATTCATTGAATGTGGAAACATTTTGATGAGGTGCCTTGAGGCAACCCTTGAAGCCTATAATAGGACGGTACTCCTTCAGAAAAAGCCCGCCCCCTATCTAGAACCCCATCTAGAGAGAGAATTAGAGAGATACTTTTGGGCCACATTTTATTATCCTTCATAAATTAGTTAGTTATTTTAATTAGAGTTTGTATTGAGAGTTTAAAGAGTTCGTGCTTTTGAAGTTTATTTGCTTTGGAGTCAGAAGAATTCAAAGGTTCAGTAGGAGAAACACTTGAGATAAGTATTTGTAATTTATTCAAAGTTTCATCATCATGTTTTTTTGTTTAAATTCGATGTGTTCTGAGTAGTTAGTTTACTTTCTCCTTTCAATTATCAAAAGATAAATAAGATAATATAAAATTCGTTGGAGAATTAAAAACTATTTATATTTTAAAACATTGTGATGATATTAATACCGAATCTTAATTTACTATTTAAATTGGCCATTTAAATTGTTAAAATCTGTTGAAGAGTTTTGATACCTGGATGGAGATGAATTCTTAACTAGTAGATATCACATGAATCCTTGGGTAGTCGAAGGCCTTGTGCGGGTTATTCAAGGTGAATTGCAAATAAATAGGAAGATATTATATAATGGGCGTAGAATTGATAATTTTTTAGAGTAACAGACTAAATTCTTGTGATTTGGTTTATAGAGAAGGAAAGGGTCACTAGTAGGGCCGAACATAGCCACCCTTGGACATCTAGTAGTGTGAGTCTAGATTAACCCATTCTACTAACAATACATCCGGACCTGATCTATAGGCCAATCAATGTTCGTTACACCTAGATCAAAGGGTAAAGAATATGAATGCTTCTATTTGGCACAATACCATAAATTTGAATTCTCCACGAATATTATCATTATCTTAGAAAATCTTAGATTAATTGAAAGAAAGAAAGTTGTTTTCTTATTCTTTATTTTACATCAATCATTTCATTACTGCTTTATTATTGCATCTAGTAAATTAAAAATATCAAATTTATAACTATAAAAGAAATACTTAAAAATAAAATTAAAATATTTAAAAATCCATAACTCACTCCTTGTGGGATCGATATTGGGGTCTTTTTTTCAAAGCCCTATATTACTTGATACGATACGTATACTTGCGTAGTACCCCTAGTGTGTAAAATATTTTTGATAAAATTATATTTATATACACTAGCCGCTATTATTATCTATTACATATATTTGAAAGCATTAATTATTATATTTGTCATCAGCGGATTGCGGGTCAAGTTTTTGGCGCCATTGCCGGGGATTGAATTTTTAGTATGCATATATTTAGCATGGGTCAGGGAGAAGAAGAGGTAAAGTGAGAGATTGCTTCATCCTTTCCATTATAAGGAGATAATCAAGTGTTGTAAAGAAGAGAGAAGAGGATTCAAAGGAACTTCAAGGGAATTGCATTGGGGAAGAGAAAAAGATAAGTTGTATTTTCTTTTGTGGTTTGTATGACTTTTCTTTTTTATATAAAATCCATGTTTTATTGTATCTTCTCCATGAATTCTGAGTAGTCTCCCTTGTCTTTCTTCTTGCATAGAGATGTGATGATGGATTTATGTGGATTTGATGTTTTTTTAATGTAATGAAGTAGTTGTGACGGTTTTTCATTTAGAACTTAATTTACTTTCGATTTGGCCAATTGAAATGTTAAAATATGTTGTTGAACATTAAGTTTGAAAGGATTTAATGTCCTACAATAATAATGAAAGATCCATTCAATTTCTATGGATGAATTGCGTTGTTCATAGGAATTAAGTGCAAATGAATAGGGAAATGTGTTTTGATGGACTTCAATGTAGAGATTTCAAGGTGATAGGCTAAAATCCCTAAATTGCTTCTAAGATTAGTAATTAATATCAAAGGTTAGCCTTCGGGTGAAGGGTGAGTGGGAGCTCCAAAGTGAGTGTCGGTATCCTCTCAGCCTAGCCTTAGAGTTAGTGACTAAAATTAGAATATGTCAATGTTCTTTTCTTACATAGAAGAGGGGGTACTCTTTTATGGGTAAAGAATCATCTATGCTCCTATTTGGCACAATAATATAGATAATTATTCCATATCAATCCACACATCATAATCTCATTGCAAGAGGAAAGATACTTTTCTCATATATCAAAAACCTTTCAAATACTTAATTTAGTATGTCTGTTAGTTAATTCATGTTCTTAAAGTTGTTAGAAGTAATTGTAGTTAGATACTTGTAACTATTTCGTTGTTCTTATTGTTTCCTGCATAGTAGTAGTAAGTAGAAAACTTTAACTTTAGTTCCTATTACACATTGTGTAACGCTTTCTTAAAACTTCAACATTTCCTTGTGGGATTGATATCCAGGATTTCATTAGAGCCTTGTATTAATTGATACGATACGTATACTTGCGTTGAATGCTTGGACTTAACAAAATTATTATAAATCTATAAATCTGAATTCATAAATTATTGCAAAATATAAAGTCGAGCATCAACCAAATATTGATCCCATGGAGATCGCGGTTAATCACACTGACTTTCTAGAGAAGTTCTAGTCTATAATAACATGTCCTATTTTGGAAGGTCGATAACAGTTTGGTAATGTTTATATTATACAATTATCACTACAATACAACTTCTAATGCTAAACTACTTAATAAAAATCAGAAAGTAGAGTTTAAATATATTAAAAGTGTTCTTTCTCTTGCAATGAAATTAATACATATGTAAAAGTAAAATAAGTAGCGAGAGAGATTGTGACAAATAAAAGAAATTTTATTCTTTACCCTTACTTGGTTCTATAAGAACATAGGTTAATTTGACGATTTAAAATTTTGTAGATGATTTAGGCAGGCAAGATACTAGCTCTCACTCTAAAGTTCCCTCTTCTCCCTCCACCTAGGGGCTAACATCTCATAACAAAACTATTCACATCAAACCAAATTAGGGGCTTTAAACCTAAAGTCCTCTAATTCTATACCTCTTAAACATGCATATCTCCCTATTTATTTACACTCAACCATATGGACTACATTCTCATCCATATAATCTTATGTGATTTTTACTACTAGTTGACTGAGACAATACCGTATTAGTTCTTACATGTTCTCACAACAGATTTTAGCTTGCAAGTTGATCAAGTTTACATGTAATTGAAGATCAAAGTAAAATAATCATAATATATTCTCACTCTACTTAATTGTATATCCTACACATGCATACTAACTCATTGTAAGAGGGAAGTGTAAAGAAAACTACTCACTACACATGGAGAAACAACAAGAACTTTTCACTAAACAATTCTTTGAAACCATAGAAACAAACTACTAATTTCAAATCAAAAGATAATGAAAATAGTTATCTCTGATGAAAATCAAATTCTCCTTGTATAGTAAAAGCAATCTCCTTGCAATCCTCTCCAAAAACAAAGTGAAAAGAAAAGAAAAAATTCTCACACTCTCTCTTTCTCTCTCACCTTGTTGCCCCACTTGGGGCTCACACCCAAGTCTTGTTCTTCTCGGCCTTCTTCTCCTGTTCTAAAAGTTCCTCCCCCTTCTCTAAATATCATTCTTCAAGAGTTTTCAAGCCTTAATTATAATTTTCCAAGAGAAGCTTAAGTGTCTCTTCAAAAAGAGTTTACATTCAATGAATCATCCAAAGGGTGCCTTAAGTGCCTTTTTACTCCAAGAGACACATCCGTTGCATAATAACTCCTTATAGCATACTAGAACTCTTCTATAAAGTTTATTTTATCATTCAAAATGAATTCCCCATGGAATACGCTTTGCAATGCTTCAAAAATCGTCCAAATATGACGTTTCTACAAAAGGTTATGCAAAAAATTGTCACCAACGGTCACTGGCAGCTATGCGTCGACTGTTTGGCACATAGGCGCCACTGCCTAGTGGCTAAGTGCTAATTGGGTGGTGCTCAGGCGCCAGACACAAGTATAAATGTGTTTGGTTCAACCCATTTTGCTCTGGAATGCTCCGGTTTGACCCATTTTGCTTTGATATGCTCCATTTTGGTCCATTTTTATTCTTTTGCTAAAATCACTTCAAATTATTCAATTTGATGTAACTACAACCAAAAATACAAGAAAAAAATACCATTAAAGTACAATATCATTATAAATTATGGCATTAAAAATAGTACATTTTTAGGTTGATCAATATCCCCCAAACTTAATTATTACTTGTCCACAAGTAATTCTACACTTTTAAAATATTTTTTATAGATTAGAGTTAATGGGTCACCCTTTAGAATTATTAAAATTTTGTTCTAAAAATGTGATAGTTCAACTTAGAAGACCTTCTAGTGAATTAGGCTATCCTAGGGTCTAAAATATTTATCATCAAACTTGGGAATTTATTTTCCTATCTAATTCAGAAAAATATGCAGATTTTTCAAACTTCAGATCCTATGAACTTTACTTTCTTGACTTAAGAACTCTCTTAAAAATAATTTGACTAATATATGTATAACATGTAAGAATAGGATTGTTCTAAGTTTTTTACTATAGAAAGGCTCAAGTAAAACAAATCTTTGATTAGGACCTCTCCTCAAGCGTCTCCTCATATTTTTTTTTCTCTTTTTTCTTTGAGGATCTTTTTGATCCATTTTTTCTACTCTTTTTTATGTGAGGATTACTATATCTGGAGAAGTCCTAAAATGTTTTTGAATTCCACCCTTCTCCTCTAAAATTAAAACTTATTACTTTCCTTTACATGAATATATATATATATATATATATATATATATATATATATATATATATATATATATATATATATGTGTGTGTGTGTGTGTGTGTGTGTGTGTGTGTGTGTGTGTGTGTGTGTGTGTGTGTGTGTGTGTGTGTGTGTGTACACGTATATATGTATGTGGAACTCATGCTGAAACTTTACAACACTTATTTTTTACCCGTAATTTCTTCCAGGGAGGTTTGGAAGGGGGTTATAAACCGACTCAACACAACACACTTCTCCTTGATCGGCATGATTTACAAATTTTTTGGCTGCCCTGGCAAATAGCTAAGGTTGGTGAAATTCCATTTATCATAGCATGGTTTATTGGGATGCACAGAAACAATGTGAAGTTTGAAGACAAAACTAGTAAAGTTCTCACTGTGGTGGGGCACTGCCAGTCTTTCATAACTAAGCTCATCCACATGAAGAAGTTCCCTAACATTCTCAATTCTCCTCTACATGACCACCCCAAGCAGTCTAAAATTATTCTTGTTTACTAGAAAGCTCCTATCCACCCTTTTATCAAATAAAACACTGATGGGGCCTTCTCTGATTTTGGTGCTGGCATTGGTGGTGTTTTTAGGGACCATAGTGGGAAGTGTGGTTGGTTTATTCAGACCCCTACTATTGCTGTTGATGCTCTGGAAACTAAATTAGCAACTGTCTTCTGGGCTCTCCATCTAGCTAAATCCTTCTAGTGGTCTAATTTATCTGTGGAATGTGACACAACCATCATCTTATAGTATATGCAGAATACCTTCCCACCACCTTGGCACCACTCCATTTGGATTAAGAGAATCAAGGCAATCTCCTAACAGATAAACACTCAGTTTAATTTCATTTTCAGAGAAGGCAATAGGCCTGCTATTTGGCTTGCCAGAAGTACCCTATCTGCTCAGAAAGTGCAGGTCTCCTCCTACCCCCCCCCCCCTCAGCTATCATTTTTCATTGAAGCAAATCAGGTGAAAGCTCCTCATTTCAGATTAGTGGACAACTAATGCTTATTTTCCTACCTTCCATCTGGAACTTTTTCATTTCTGCTGCTACCATCTCCATCATCTTTGGCAAGGTAGAATTATGGGAGTTGGATGCTACTGATGAAACTAAATATCTGACCACACCTCACAGCTACTATGAGATTGGCTCATTTAAGTCCTGGATTAATTTGCTAGTCTTTTTTTGTTTAGAGTTCTTGTTCTTTTTTGTTCGGGGTATACTTGGGATTAAAATTTTGGTTTGAAATCAGTTTTTTTTCCCTTTTGGTGTGGAATTGTAATTTGAGGGGTTTGTATTTTTGGGTAGCCTTGTAACTTCACAAATTTATTGAACATGTAGGGAGCCTTTTGTAGCTCCTTCCCTAAAAAAAATGTATGCATATATATGTAGATATATATTTTAAAAAGAAGCAACTCAGGCTTCCTACATGTTAAAATAAGGAAAAATGTTTACAGCCATGCCCTTGGGTAAGTTAGCCACCCAAAAGGCCAAAAAGAAAAGACATGACTAAAGGTATTCAAGATACCTATACAATGGACTAATCATAAAAACATAAGACCAAGGGAATGGACCAACCATACAAGACAGGAACCCAAGATAGCCTTCCAGAATCAGTTCGGAAGGGGGATGTTATGGCAGCAGGAGGAACACAAATTTCAGATAGTGTGTTATGCTCAATTTTGAAGTGGGGGAAGCTTAAATTATCCCCATTGATTAAGTAGGTGAGTTCCCAGGAGGGGTGATTTGAGACAAGAACAGTAGTTGATTCTGCACCTTTTCTAGCCAGCTAGTGAGCTGGTTTGTTTGCCTACCTGTAGTTGAAGGAGAATTTGGTATGTGGATACTTCAAGGTTTAAATCTGTTGTAGCCAGTAGTTATGATGCCAGGTAGTGTGGAAACCAGTGTCCAGACTAAGGATCAGATCATTAGAGTCCACCTCTAACCAGATATTGGACCAGCCAGCTTTCCTGGCTAACTGAATTGCCCACAATACAGAAATAAGCTCAGTCTCAAAGGCATCCTGGGCAGTAACACGACCATGAAAGAATAATAGACATTTGCCATTAGTGTTTCGAAAAATACCCCCCACACCAGCGCAGCCCTTGGAGTAACTACCATCAGTATTGATTTTTATGGTGTTGCTAGGAGGTGGAAGCCATCTGACAATTCTAATAAGAGGTTGGGATACAGTGGGTGATACGGTCTTCTTAAGAATATTAGGGAATTTCTTTTATAGAATAAGTTTGCTAATGTAAGATCTGCAATTTCTCACCACATTAATAACAACAGCTAGAGTGTTATCAAACTTAGATTAGTTTATGGCCATCCAAATAAACCACATGACAATGAAGTGAATGGAGTTGAAGTAATGGTTGTTCCTCACCTGCCAGCAATTATGGAACTGATCCCAGTGAAGAACACAACTCTTACAGAAGTGTGATTTAAGTTCTTTCCATACATTCTGGGAGAAAGTGCATCTGAAAAATAAATGAGTTAGAGTCTCCTCCTGTTGGTGACACAATGTGCATATGGATGGCCCTCTCAGCCCTTTTAATTTGAGTATATCATCAGTTGGGATAATTCTGTGCAGAGCTCTCCAAGATAGGAAGGACATGGAAGGAGACAAAAACTTATTCCAAACGGCTTTTTCCCAGGGTACAGAGGGCCATATGAAAGTTTTCCTATAAATGGCTTGAGTAATACATTGATAATTGTGATTTTCCAGCATGATGTTATCAGGTCTCCCTCTAGTAAACTTAATAGTAGAGATTTGGATGGCTGAGTGGTCTTGAAGAATAGCTCTGAGGTGAGGAAGGGACCAGTTAAAGCCATCCCGAAATCAGTCACCTTTAAGGTGTGATCAACCTGGGGCACTTTTGGAATTAACCAATCCTTGGGGCACCAATTATCCAGCCAAAAGTTAATCTCCCCATTTCCCAAATTCCAGATGAAGTGGTTTTCAACCTCCTTTCTGGATTTTAGCATTCTCACCCAAATTTTGGAGTCCCCCATTCTTCTAATAGCAAGGGAAGGATTAATGTGCCTGCAATATTTCCCTTTCAAGAATTTTGCCCACAGAGAATTCTGTGCTCTAAAGTGAATCCACAACTTGTAGAAGTTAATCTTCTGCAGCTGATCAAGTCCTTTGAAACCCAAACCACCAGCCTCAGTGGGTTTAGTAACTTTCTGCCATGAAGTCCAATGAAGCTGATGTCTCTGACCAGACCAAAGGAACCTGTTGAAAGCTCTTTCAATTTGCAGCTGAGTTCTCTTTTTCAATGGGATAACTTGTAGCAGATAAGATGGAAACGTGTGAGTATGCTTTTTAATAGGGTTATTCTGCCACCATTAGATAAGGAGTTATTCCGACAATTTAACCTAGAGTTAATCTTATTCAACATCTCATCATATTGAATCTGCTTAACCCTTCCCAGGGTAAGAAAAACTCCCAAGTATTGGATAGGAAGTGAAGTAGAAGAAAAACCAGTAAACTCCAGAATCCAGTGCTTGATGTTGGCTGGGACATGTTTAGAAAAAACCATTTGGCATTTGTCAGGGTTAAAAGACAGAGCTGACTGAGTTTGGAAGGAATCCAGACAATGCTTTAGCTTCTTTACAGTAGTCTTATGGGCCTTAGAGTAGATCATTATATCATCTGCAATCATAAGGTGAGAGATAGCAATATTGGATCTGTGATGATACCTGGTATAGTTTTGATGAAGAGTATCTCTATCAAGCATTCTTGAGAAGTAATCCAATGAAAGGATGAAGATTTTGGAAGATAATGGGTCTCCTTGTTTGAGCCCACTAGAAGCTTTGAAGTTACCCCAAGCTTGGCCATCGATCAGAATAGAGTGCTCATTTGACTCTAACCATCTTTTGATAAGATTGCAAAACTGTGGATTAAAGCCTCTAGCAGTGAGAACATCCATAATGAAATCCCAATTAATAGTGTCATAGGCCTTTTGAATGTCCAATTTGTAAATAACATTGCCAACCCTTTGCACCTTATCCAGATCCTGTAGGAGTTCTTGTGCCAGTAAGATGTTATCATTTATATATCTTCCTTTGATAAAGGCAGACTGATTTGGGCTGATTAGATTGTCAAGGTGAGTTTGGAGCCTACCCACAATAATTTTACTAATAGTCTTGCGATCACGGAAGTAAGGCGAGATAGAGCCTATCTCGGTTCCAGGTTACGAGGGTTATTGTTCTTGGGTATCAAAACAAGGTTAGATGCACTAAAGTAGCTAGGAAGAGGGTGGCCCTGGAAAAAACTTTGGATAGCATTAACCACATCCCCTTTGACAATTTCCCAGGCTTTGTGATAGAAATCAGCTGTGTACCCATCTGGCCCAGCTGTTTTGGAACTGTCTACAGATCTGATTGCTTTCCAGATTTCCTGCTCAGTAGGAGTACCAGTCAGATCCAGACTATTGGTATAATGAACAACATTCATAAATAGAGAGCTATCAATAGAGGATCTGGTGTTGTGGCTGTAGTGAGAAGCTTCCCAAAGTATTTAACTGCATCCTGGCCAATAGCAGCAAGGTCCCCCAACGTGATACCTTCTGCAGAGTTTATACTATGGATGTTATTACATTTCCTTCAAAATTTGATATAAGCTTGGTAGTACTTGGTGTTCCTGTCACCAAGGTTAAAATGGTTGATTGCAGCTTTTTGTTTCAGAAACAGGTCATGTCTTTCAGAAGCTAATAGAAGGTTAGCTTGTGCAGCTATAAGTTGATCTTCCCTAGCAGTACCAGCTTGAACTTTGGCTTCCAGGTGACCAACTTCTTTTTCTGCCTCACTAACAGCTTTGAAGACATCACCAAAGGTTTGCCAGCTCCAATGTCTAAGGGTTTTACTGAGCTTTAGCTGAAGAAGGTTTAATTTGATAAGAGGGGAGGGGTGATTTACATTGCCCCAGCAGCTGTGAACAATGCTCAAGAAATCATCCTGTGTGGACCACATATTCAGGTACCTGAAGGGGGGTGGGAGTTAGAGGGTTTTGGTGAGGTTATAGTAATCAGGAGGGGTCTATGATCAGATACAGTAAAATTCAGGTGGGTAACAAAGGTAAGGAGCCAATGGGAGATCCAGCTGCTGTTAACCAGAATTCTGTCCAACCTTTCCCAAGTGTTGCCTCTTTTCCAAGTGTAAGAAGGTCCTCTGAAGCCAATACCAAAAAAGTTTGCCGCCTGTATGTTATTATTGAACTTTGTCATATATGCTAAATTAGGAGGTCTACCATCTCAGCTTTTCAGCAGAAGAACTAATGCAGTTGAAGTCTCCTCCCACAAGCCAAGGGGAAGAGATGCTAGCACCAATGCTATGAATATTGTTCCATAAATTATATCTATCTTCAATTCTGCACCCAACATAAACAAAATTAGCAAATCCACTTTCACCATTGATGTCGAAAGTAGAATGAATGAATTGTTGATTGTCAATAAGGGGTGTCCAAAGTATTTCCTTCCTATAAAGGATCCAGATCTTGTTATTGCAATTAGAGAAGTGGCTGAATCCATGAAATTTATTAATAATTTTATTAGGGTCTTTGTGCACCATAGGTTCAAGGATAGCAATACACCAAAGCTGGTGTTTTTTAGTGAGGTGAAGAATTCTTTTCAGGGATACAAAGTTGCCAATACCCCTAATATTCCAGCAAAGCAAATTGATCATGAGGTGGGGGGTGGGGGGCTGGGATTTAGATCTAGTCTTGATAGATCCTGCCAGTTCCCCCACAGTGAGAGGGGTTCCTAGTTTCTGGGCTTCAAAGTATGTCTTTTTCTTTTTCCTTGAAAGTTGTGTGTGCCATTTCCCTTCTAAATCAGTTTGCATTTCAGATATGACATTAGAGGATAGAATTTCAGCCCAGGTCTCAGAGGTTTGGGATGGGGAGGTGATTTTGATCTCTTCCATTTCTCTTCTGCACCAGTTGGCATTTTCTTCAAGAGGGGACCCTAGCACTTGAGTAGATTCATATGTGGAAATGTCCAACTTCTGGGGAGAGTCAGTACTGAGACCCTTATCTGGGACTGGGTTCAAGGTGTCCTTTGGGGTAGCCATCTGAGGTCCAGCAGTACCAGGTGTAGGTCTCACAGCAGGCACCTTTGATGTAGTATTGTTGTCCATCTGGACACCAGCAAGACTAGATGAAGCTCTCTCAACAGATACCTTAAATACAGGGTTGATATCCATCCTGGACATCGGCATTAGGGGGCTCCACAGCGAGAGAAGTGATTTCTTGAGCCAGATGGGGAGCTCTTTTGTTTGGGGGATGGATTCTATAGCATCTATCATTGGTGTGACCAAACATCTTACAAGGAGTGCAGAAGTAAGGCTTTTGCTGCATAATAACCTCTTGCCATTGGCCCTCCTCTTTTGACCCAATCTAGATTTTCTTGATTTCAGGCAGGGAGACATCTCTTTCAACCTGAATTCTAGATGATTCAGTTTTTGCTTTGTTGATAGTAGCTGCATCACACTAGAGGGGTGTCCCAAGTGGTCTACCAATTTGAAATAAGGCATTTTGGTTGAAATATCTATAAGGTAGATTGGGTAGCTTGAACCAAAGAGGCACAATGGGAGGGTTTTTGCTGGGATCAAAATCAACAGTCCACTTGATGATTTTCATGTCCACTCCAGCAATGCTAACCATTTGTTTAGCAAATAACATAGCATAGTCCTCTTCATTGGTAAAGTTAATTAAGAAATGCCTTCCATCCAAGAGTCCAATCTTCCAGCTCCCTTTGAAGTTGAGTGTTTCAAAAAATTTTCTCACAAGCTCCATCTTAGGATGTCCCAAACTGAATTTGCCAACCAGAGTTAATTTAACTTCTTCATCCAATTCCTCCAGTTCCTCTGCAGTGAAGATTACAGCTGGGCAGCCATCCCTTTCCTCAATAGGTCTAATGAAGGGGCAGGAGGACCTACGAGCAGTAGCATCATGAAGCCTTTGAGGGAAGATTAGTTTAGACGGGTCTAAAGTGTAAGGAGCATTTCCCACCACACCAACATATGTAGCTTTGGCCCAGGCTAGGTTTGTATCCAAGTCGATGGGGAAAGTCATCGACAGTAAAACAAGCCTCAACCAGAACCAGAAGGGAACCCAATCAAAAAACCAAATCAAAAACTCCAAAATAAGGAAGGCAGCCCGAGCACAAGGGGTTAAGAAATCCAATGAAACAGTAGAATTTGAATATGAAGCAGCCCGGGAAAGGCAAACCACCAAAAAAACAAACACCAAACCTCTACCACACTCCACAAAAACCAAACAAGTGATGCACCAACAGACCCACTCACCTTTCCCACCACCAGGAGGCCAGCCGCCGGCAAGATCATGGCTGAAACCCTAGCAGAGCTCTAAACCCAGCCGCCAGCATCTTGAATATATATATATATATATATATATATATATATATATATATATATATATATATATATATATATATATATCTAAGGAAGACGGGGGAGAGGGAAGCTAAGAGAGAAAGAGAGAGCGGGCATGGAAGTCATGCCGGAGATGATGGAGCTCGGCTGCTCTTCTCAGTTCATATCCGACCAGAAGAGTGCGGCGATCAGAGGGAATCGAATCGTTTCCGCAGCTGCAGGTGAGGGTTGAAGTACGTGTTGGTAACGGGGGGACTGGTTAGTGGGTTGGGGAGGGGGTGACGGCGAGCAGCATTGGGGTTCTGCTTGAGGCTTGCGGTCTCAGAGTCACCGCCATTAAGATTGATCCTTACCTTAATAAAGATGCAGGGACGATGTCTCCTTTGGAGCATGGAGAAGTTTTTGTTTTAGATGATGGTGGTGAGGTGGACTTGGATCTCGGTAATTATGAGAGGTTTCTCGACATTAAACTAACTCGCGATAACAACATTACTACCGGAAAGATTTACCAGTTTGTCCTTGATAAGGAGAGAAAAGGGGATTATTTGGGGAAAACTGTTCAGGTTATTCCGCACATCACAGATGCCATACAAGAATGGATTGAAAGGGTAGCAGTGATACCTGTTGATGGAAAAGAAGGGCCGGCTGATGTCTGTGTTATAGAACTTGGTGGAACTATAGGAGATATTGAATCTATGCCCTTTATTGAGGCTCTTAATCAGTTCTTCTTTCGCGTAGGTCCTGGTAACTTCTGCCTTGTTCATGTCAGTCTTGTTCCAGTTCTAAATGCTGTTGTTGAACAGAAAACAAAACCAACACAACATAGCGTTCGGGTTTTAAGAGGCCATGGATTGACTCCAAATATTCTCGCTTGCCGAAGCACATCGGCTTTGGATGAAAATGTAAAAGAAAAGCTTTCTCAATTTTGCCATGTTCAGAGGTCAAATATTGTTACTCTATATGATGTTCCAAACATTTGGCATATTCCTTTGCTTCTAAGGGACCAGAAGGCACATATTGGCATCTTGGGAGCTTTGAACCTCCAAGGCATGACCCGAGAACCTGTGTTAGATGACTGGACTTCCATGGCTAAAACCTGCGCTACTCTGCGTGATCCCGTCAGGATTGCGATAGTTGGAAAATATACCAGTCTTCCCGACTCATACCTCTCTGTTGTGAAGGCTCTCTTGCATGCTTCTGTAGCCTGCCGCAGGAAACTTGTAATAGATTGGATTTCTTCTATGGACCTTGAAGACTCTACTGCAGAAGAGGCACCTTATGTTCATAAAGCAGCTTGGAATCTGCTGAAGGGTACAGATGGAATATTAATTCCTGGAGGTTTTGGTGATAGAGGCATCCAAGGGAAAATTCTTGCAGCAAAGTATGCGCGAGAAAATAGTATTCCATTTCTAGGCATATGCCTTGGCATGCAAATTGCGGTGATTGAATTCGCTCGCAATGTCATGAATTTACATGATGCCAATAGCACAGAGTTTGATGCTAAGACGAAGAACCCATGCGTGATATTTATGCCGGAGGGTTCCAGAACAAAAATGGGGGGCACAATGCGGCTTGGCTCTCGAAGAACTTTCTTTCAGCTTAAAGATAGTAAATCTGCTAAGCTGTATGGAAATGTGAAATATGTTGATGAAAGGCACAGGCATAGATATGAGGTAAATCCTGATTTGGTTATGAAGCTAGAAAGAGCTGGACTTGCTTTTGTGGGCAATGATGAAACTGGTAGAAGAATGGAGATTGTTGAGCTGCCTTCCCATCCTTATTACATTGGAGTCCAATTCCATCCAGAGTTCAAGTCAAGGCCTAAAAATCCTTCTCCTCTTTTTTTAGGTCTAATTCGTGCGGCCAACTGGATGTGTTGAAGAAAACTCAGCATCGCGACATCGTGCTTCCGACAAAAATGGTCACGAGCAATAGCCCCTCCATCGCAAATGTGTACCAAAATGGCCATGTGAAACACCTCTCAAGTGGACCTTATTATGCAAATGGCAATGGAGTCCATGCCTATCTCTTTCCCATTAATTGAGCAAAGCAATGTGAGTTTTGGGTTTTTCATTAATTTGCTTGTTTTCAGAAGAGTGGAAGCAGCTCAGCAGCAGAACTACTTGGGTTGTAATGGGGAATGGAGCTTGTTCCAGCTTTTTTGAGGAGGAACAGCCTATCTATTTCATTTTATCTCAATATGGATCATAAGGTTATGATTATTTTTTTTTATTTTTTTTTATTATATTTTTTTTTTTTACATTTGATTTGGATACTTTTTGAAATGTTTGATCAGGGTGGTAAGGTGTCAACTTCAAAGTTGTAGAGGTGTTATTTGTAATGCATGCTTATTTGCTTCTTCTGTATTTGGTCAAGAAATATTAAGTTTATATAATGGGTAAAATTTGTAACCATATGATTTCCCTTAAAATAATGTGTGTGTGTTTGTGTATATATATGTGTGTGTGTGTCATTATCATGTATTCCAACTTAGTATGAAGGCCGTTTGACTGTTCAAACAAATATATATATATATATATATATATATATATATATATATATATATATATATATATATATATATATATATATATATACATAAACATATTAATATATACAAAAATGGCGGCTGAGTTCGATCTTGCTCTGCTAGGGTTTCTAGCATGACTCTGCCGGCGGCTACCCTTCAGGTGGTTACTCAGGTGAGTGGTAAACTTGGTGGTGGTCTGCTTTCGGCCGGTAGGAGGTGTGGTGCTCCTCCTTGGCCTCCTCTTTGGGTGGAAGGTTCTTCCCAGGCTCCTTTTGGTTCAAATTTTACTGTTTCATTGAGTTCTCTGGTACTGTTCCATTGGTCTGGACCTGGTCTCCTGCCCTGGAGGTGGCTGAAGTTGCATGGTTTTGGTTTCATTGTGAGCATTGTTCCATTAGCATTATTTGGTGGAACTGGTTTCCTATACTTTATTGTTGTTTAGGCTCTCTGCTTGCTCCCCTTTATTTGGTGGAACTGGTTTTCTACTTCTTTTCTTTGTCTGGTTGCTGCCATTACTGCTTTGGCCATCATGGCCAGGCATTTTCCCATTGACATTGATACCAAAGCTCAATGGGCAAAGGCTACTTATGCCGGTGTTGTAGGCAATGGAATTTCCTAACACAAAAATTTCGATCACCTTGTATTCCCCCAAAACCTTCTTGATGCTGTTGCAGGTAGGGGTACCTGCCCCTATTTAAGACCACCTGAAAGCATTAATGGACAACCTGATGTCTCATTTACTTCCCATGAAGTCCAGCAACTATCTGCTGCAACTAAATACACTTTAATTGGAGTAGATCATAGCCTTTTGTATGTTGCAGACACAATGCACACAACTCATCAACAACTTAATGATCTAGCCAGTCCTTTGGATCCTCGTCAAGAGCAGTAGCCAGAAATAAATGCTACTAAAATTTCTCATGTTAATGAGGAAATGCAAAATGTTTGGCAGACCTAGAAGAACCACAAAAGGAGAAAGAGTAAAACATAAATAAAAAGCCTAAGTGACACCCATAGTAGTGATGATCCTCCTAATTTATCTCCAACTGCCCTCTATAATACCAGGGGAAAAGGAAAAATTTCTCTATGATAAATCTCCTATGTTGAAATATTAGGGGAGCTGCTCATGCTTCTTCCCTAAAAAGATTAAAATATCTAGTGAAATCTCACTGTCTCTGGTGCTTTGCCCTCTTTAAACCCATGGTCACTGTTAATAAATCACATATCCTCCACAAATTTCCCCAATTTTCTTTTGTTGCTAATTTGAACAATAAGATATGGCTTTTTGCCCGAACTGAACTTCAGTTGACTGTTCTAATTGACCATCCACAATTTTTGCACATTCACTTCTTTATTGAAGCACAACATGGCCATGGTACCTTTGTTTATGCCAGCTATAATGCCATCCAACAACAAAATCTTTGGCATGATTTACATCAATTGGGCCTCTCCATTAACTCCATTTTTATCTTAGGTGGTGATTTCAACTGCCTTTCATCACCCACTGAGAAAAACGAGGGTAACCCACCTCAACTTGCATCCATGAACCACTTCAACAATTTCATTCATGAGTCTTCCCTTTTTTATCCGGGCTTCATTGGGCCCCAGTATACTTGGAGAAGGGGCAATACTTGGGAAAGACTAGACAAATACTTAGTTAACTCCCTTTGGCTGAATTGTTTTTCTTTTACCTTTAATAAGCATCTTGCTATGACTTGTTCAGACCACAGACCCCTCCTATGTATTATTAGCAATTCTGATACTAGTGGTGGAGGCCCTTTCAGGTTCCAAAACATGTGGATCAAGCATCCTGGTTTTCTTGATGAACTGGAACATGTCTGAAAAACTGAAAATTTTATCAATCCATGGACTACATGCGTGGCAGCTACACAAGCAAACTTCTAAGCACCTAAGGAAATGGAACTGGAATACATTTGGTAATGTTGAAGAGAATCTTAAGGCTGCTGAAGAAGAAGTTCTGGTGATTGAAGCTGGGGTACAAAAAGGTATTAATTCTAATGCTGATCTCCTTGATGCCAATGCTAGTCTGCACACTCATATCACATATCAAGATCTCTATCTCCAACAAAAAGCTGTTGCTTCCAAATTCATGGATGGGGACAGGAACACCAGGTTTTATCATGCGTGTATTAACTACAGGAGAAAACGTAATATGATCCTTACCATTCAAAATTCTACAGGGATTACACTTACTGATGCTAATGATATTGCAACTGTTGCATTCAATCATTTCACTGCCTTATTCAAAAGTTCTCTTCCTCAAAGAATTCTTATTAACAATGCTCTTTTTAAGGACAATTATCAATATGTTAATAACCTCTCCCTCACACACCCACCCACTTATGCTGAAATCAAAACTACTCTTCATTCTCTGGATGGAAATAAGGCTGCTGGCCCTGATGGCTACACCTCCTCCTTTTACAAAGCTACCTGTCACATTACTGGTCCTGCTGTCTCTTCTGTTATACAAAGCTTCTTCATGGGTATTGACCCCCCCAAGCACTTCACTTCTACTACACTCATCCTAATCCCAAAAAATAACACCAGGGCTGGCTGGGGTGATTACAGACCAATCAGTTTAACCACTGTTATATCTAAACTCATCAGCAAGATACTAGTTACCAAAATTCAACCTCACCTTACTCAGCTAATCACTGAAAATCAAGCAACATTTATTAAAGCGAGATCAATTTCTGACAACATTCTTCTTGGACAAGAACTCTTACTTGATCTGGATAAAAAATGTAGAGGCTACAATGCTATTTTCAAACTTGATATAAAAGGCTTTTGATACCATAAGCTGGGATTTCATCCTGGGAATCCTGTCTGCTAGAGGCTTCCAACATGCTTTCATCAATCTTACTAGAAGATGGCTCTCCTACAATGCTAACTCAAGTATGGTTAATGGCAAGCTCCAAGGTTTCTTTGGTGCCTCTAAGGGCATTAAGCAAGGAGATCCCCTCTCACCAACTATCTTCATCCTGGCTTTTCATTATATTTCTAGGCTTTTAGATGATCTTTTCCACAACTCTCTCCATCTTGCTTATCATCATAAGTCTAATATAATCATCAGCCATCTTTCCTATGCAGATGATCTTATCATTTTCTCAAAGGCTTCTAAACCTACAGTTAAGGCTATATATCAGCTGCACCATCATTTC
This sequence comes from Papilionanthe hookeriana x Papilionanthe teres, assembly GCA_022702705.1. Lineage (NCBI taxonomy): Eukaryota > Viridiplantae > Streptophyta > Magnoliopsida > Asparagales > Orchidaceae > Papilionanthe > Papilionanthe hookeriana x Papilionanthe teres. The sequence goes on along the minus strand of CM040423.1, from coordinate 120,527,399 downwards.
CAGGTGACTTTTGGGATGAAACTTAATCTTCACAAATGTAATTTCTATACTGGTTCTAAAGTTCACTCCCAATTGAAACACTGGATAGCTGATCTTACTGGCTTCTCACATGATAATCTCCCACTCAGTTACTTGGGGATACAACTTCTTAAAGGCAGAGTTGAACAAACGCAGTTCAACACTTCCATTGATAAGATTACAGCTAAACTCAACTGCTGGACCAATTCGTTCCTTTCTAATGGTGGGAGAATTACACATCTTAAAAGCATTCTTCTCTCATTCCCATCTTATGCTTAATAGATGTTCAGTATCAAGAAAAGAACACAAAAAACCTTAAGTAAGATGTTTAATAAATTTCTTTGGGGTGGACAACATAAGCAATATCACTGGTTCTCTTGGAAGATAGTTTGTAAACCTCTAAATGCTTGTGGCCTTTGTTTCAGGGACTTCACCCACATGAGTTCTGTGAACTGGTGCAAGCTCTGGATTCGTTTTAGAGCACAAGATTGTCTTTGTGTAAAATTCCTAAAAGGGAAATACTGCAGATATGACCACCCCTCTACTGTCATTTGCAAGATGGGGGATTCTAGATTTTGGCATAAACTTGTATCTGTCAAAGAATAGGCTGAATCTCTCTTAATTTTGGAATTGGGTGAGGGAAACATCAATTTTTGGCTGGACCAATGGCTATGGAATGGTGAGAAGCTCAGCAGTAACTTGAATCAAAATTTTGCTCACTCTAAAGTAAATAAGTTCTGGTGCGATAATCATTGGAATCATACACTCATAAATACCATTCTCACCAGTGATCAAGCCCAGAAAGTCACTCATACTCCCCTCAACCCAGGAAGTAAAGACAAGCTCATCCCCAAAAACCCCCATTCTTAAAATCTCACCCCTTCATTTTTAATCATCTCAACTCTTGGGCTGAGGTACCTTCGGGTCCGACACTTTGGGGAAAGTTCCTTACCCCATCAATGTCCTTCTTTGGCTGGAGACTATGCCACAGGATTCTCCCTACTGATGAAATCTTAAAGCTTAAGGGCTTGAGAGGTCCCTCCTGCTGTTCTTTTTGTCACACTGCTGAAGAAACTTTGAATCATCTATTCTTTGCCTGCCCCTTTTCCCAAGCTATCTGGCAAGGTCTGTTGCAAACTCTTCTTGTCAACACTCTCCTCCTCAGTTGGCATTCTTTTTCTGATTGCTGGTCAGAATAGGCTAGAACTCAACTTGAATTCATTCCCTACATTGTGGCATGGTTCATATGTATGATAAGAAACAATGTCAGATTCTAAGCTTCAATCCCTTTGGCTACTCAAGTAGTTAAAAACTGTCAAGCCTACTTACAGAAACTTGTACTTTATCACCATTTTCCAAACATCTGCATAAATTGGAACCCCCCTCCACTACCTCAAACTCCCTTAGTGAATATAAGCTATTGGCTACCACCTCCAACCCCAAAATTTAAAGTTAACATTGATGGTAGCTTTAGTACTACTGCTGCTGGTTTTGGAGGACTTTTTAGAGACTCTAATGGCAGATACTTACTATTCTTCTCCTCTCCTAATGATGTTGCTGATGCCTTGGAATCTGAAATCATTGCCATTTACTGGGCACTCTGGATTGCTCAAGTGTGTAACATCAAGCCCCTCTTAATTGAATCAGACTCTTTATGTTGCATCAACTTTCTACAACAGCTAGACACTCCTCCCTGGTACATTCTGAGATGGCTTAACAAGTTGATCCCTCTAATCCAATGCACTAAATGCAAGTTTGTTTTCACTCTAAGAGAAGCCAATGTACCTGCTCACTAGTTAGCTTCACAAGGAAGATTCCTTGAGATCCCAAATATTGTTGTCCACCCCCCACCTCCCCTTGCAAGGCTTATGAATGGTGACAAACTCGGTTTACCTTATGTTAGAGCTGCTTAGTTTTGATACAACCACCTCTACACTTTCTTCTTTTGGATATACTCATATATATACACTTCTATAGTTTATATATTGCAGTATACTTTCTTCTTCTTTTTGAGAGAACTTTTGTGTGGGAGAACTATTTTGTGAGTGATATTATGTTTTGTATTTCTCTTTAAGTAACATGTAGGGAGCCCTTCTGCTCCTTTTCTTATATATATATATATATATATACTTTCTAAAAGTGCCTTAAATGTTTGAAAATAAAAATTATAAGAATCCTTAATTTTTCAAAAACAAATTTCTTCCTACTAAAGATAGTTATTCATTTTCCCATGTTCTCCACTAAATATCCTTAACTCTAGGTTCACTCCTTTCACTAAAAATATCAACTAAGTTTTTCTACTCCATTTCTATACTTAAAATTCTAACATTCTTATAATGACTCCAAATAACAATAATCATTAGAAATAAAATACAAATTTATTTGTAGTATTTTTTAAATCAAGAAAGGTTTAAATTTGAAACATTTTTCTTTCCCCCCAAACTTAAGCTCAAACATGTGTAACAATAAAGTACAAAAATATGTGGCAGGGAATGATCACTTTTACAATTTACTACACATCTTGCAAAAACATCAACAAATAGCATATGGTAGAGACTATCAGTAAAAAGTAAATTTAGCCTAAACATGCTTGACATAACACTATAAAAGAATTTTAAATTATAGAATGGGTACAAACTGAATATTAAACAGGAACACATTTTAAACTTTTTAAAAGATTTGATGGGTGCTAACAAGTTTAAAATATTAAGTTATGTTTTGTTGTCTCCAATGACTCATTCAACTTAACTCACAAACATAGACACACAAACTCCAATACATAAACTCGCAGATTTCATAAACAAACAATAACTGAGGTTAATTTGATCTCCTTTCTACTCACATTTTCCCTCCTTACTTTCAAATTCTAACAAAAGAACTACACTAATAACATGGGTGTATTATAAGATTTTTTATATGGTTTTCTCCCTTGGACCAGAATTCCACTATTATAAAAACTCATGTGTTTCCAATTTTAGGATTACTCTAAGTCTAAGGTATACACAATTTGGTAAATAAAAGTAGTACAGTTTATCTAGATGTTGTTCACTAAGTAAGTTCATGACCTTACTCAGTAAAGACAAAGTTAGATAAAGGAAGTAATAGAATTGACATGGAGTGGTCCAAGTCTAAACTCTACATGCTACAAGGTAATGCTCAGCTCCAAAAACTAAGGCATAACAAACTCGTTAGTTTGCTACTACCATAAGTCATAAACAAATTTGGTTAAGACCAAGGCATAACCTCGCAACATTAACCTAAACCACTAACAATCCAAACATCCATCAAACATCAATCAATCTGATCAATCCATACTAAAGCAAACACAATACAACACTAACAATCATAACTCTCAAGCACACTAAATTAAACCACACTAATAACTATGGGTTGCCTCCCATAAAGCACTAGGTTTAAAGTCGCCAGCTCGACAAATGATTCCTCCTTGATAAAAATTCCATTTAAGTAATCCTTGATCAATCGCCCAATCTTTTTCAGATCCAGGGATTCCTACAACATCCTCAAATTGTATTTTTTCTTTCAGCTCTTCCTTTTTAGATTGATTCATATCATTGTTCCACGTATTTCTTTCTAGATCCAATATTCTTCTAATAATTCTCTCAATTTGCATATTAATATCTTCCTTGAAACTTATAAGAAATGGATCTCTATAAGATACTTCAAGATCTCCCAAATTCTGGATTGGATTTTCTCTAGATAATTCAGATTTTGTCTCATGTTATCTTCTAATGGTCTTTCAAAATCCTTATCCTCTTATCTCAACTCAAAGTTCTTGTGAAATATATCCTCAAATTCTCTTCCAAGTCTTAATTTGATAACTTTATCATGTTCATCATTCAATTTAAGTTCTTCTTGTGAATGAGTCAAATCTGAAGATATAAAGACTGGTGGTGTAGATGAATTCCCTAAATAGGTAGGCTTTAAAATTGTATAGGGTACATTCATCTTAAGTTCATAAGATTTTTAAACGGATGAAATTAAAAGTTTACTATTTTTGGCAATGTCCATCATTTTGCACATCTCCTGAACATACATACATTCTTCTTTAAATATCGTTTTCAACACATCATGAAAGTCCATTTCGATCTCATCTGTTAACTTACTCTCAAATCTCTTTTGGAAATGGTCGTTACTTAGATAATCAATTTCATCCATCCAAAAATAATCATCATTTTTTTTCTCTTAGTTGGATATTTCATAGTCTTTAATACTTCAAAAGTTACTTCCTGGTCATTAATATTCATATTCAACTCTCCTTTTTGCACATCTATCATAGCTTGTCCAGTAATAGCGAAAGGTCTCACCAAAATAATTAGATTATCTTTATGTTCCTCCATATCTAATACAATAACATCCAAAGGAAAGATAAAATTATCAACTTTAACAAGCACATCTTCTATAACCCTTTTGGATAAATGATAGATCGATCAGCTAACTGAAGGGTTATAGTAGTGAGAGAAATATCAGCTAAACCTAACCTTTTAAATATAGATAGAGGCATCACATCAATTCTCACCCCTAAATCACATAAAGCTTTTACACATAATTTTTCTTCAATTGCAGAAGAAATTGTAAAGCTACAAGGCTCTTTAAGATTATGAGGAAGCTTTTTCTGAAGTATAGCGCTGCACTCCTCACTTAGTGCAACTGTCTCGTAATCCCTAAGTTTTCTTTTCTTGTTTAATATATCCTTCATAAACTTTGCATAATTTAGCATCTGTTCCAAAGCTTCAGTGAAAGGAATATTTATCATTAACTTCTTAAGTACTTTCAAGAATTTTGAAAATTGTTTATCCAACTCATGTTGTCTAAGTCTTTGAGGAAGTGGAGGTGGTGGTCTTTCTAAATTGATTTTAGTTGGAGATATAAATTTTTCCTGATCCTTAGAATCAGGTTCTTCAGATCTTTTAGTTTCCTTTATTTCTCTCACATATTCTTTCTCTTTTCTAACCACATTCTCTCTTCCACTTTTTAATTTGACATCTTATACTTGTTCATTATTGTTCTCTTCAGGTTTGATCTCAGTGTTGCTAGGAAGTCTTCCTTGGGATATATTGCTAAGTGAGTTAGCAATTTTTCTCAGTTGATTCTCTGTGTTTACAATCACAACATTTTGATTTTGCAACTGGTTTCCCATTTGCAATACTACTTCTTCTATAGACATCTTTTATCCCTAAATTGTTGATCATTGTTAGAGTTCAATGGATATGAAGGTCTATAGTTTGTGTTCCCCTAATTATTCCAACTTACATTAAGATTTACATGATTCTTTTCCCATTCTTTGTTTCCACCCCAGTAATATAATTTCAGTTAAAATTAGGATAGTTTTTCCAACCTGGGTGATAAAAGTTGGAATAAGGGTTGTTTATGGTATTAAAAGTCTCATATGATAACTTTGAATCAATCATATTCCCAAATGAACTTTTCTCACTTACTGGAGTAAATTTTGGCTGGTTCATTCCAAATTGGTCCAAATTTCTTGATATTGTAGCAACCTGAGATGCAAGAATTGCAATAGCATCTGTACCATGAACACTGGCTACCATTTTAGGATTTACCCTTGTATAGGGCCATTGAAATTCTTTTGTAGCCATTGCTTCAATTAATTCATACACTTCATTGGATGGCTTTGACAGTAATAATCCACTAGCAGCAGCATCAATTATAGACTTAAGAGATCCTACTAACCCATTGTAAAAAATTTGAATGATTAACCAATCAGGTAGAGCATGGTATGGACACTTTCTTAGGAGCTCCTTAAATCTTTCCTAGGATTAGTATATTGATTTACCTTCATACTAACAAAATGAAATTATATCATTTCTAATTTTAGTAGTCCTTGAAGGTGGAAAATACTTAGCTAGGAATTTTTGAGTTAACTCCTCCTAATTTCTAATAGAGCCAGGTGGTAATGAGTATAACCATATTTTTGCCTTATCCCTTAGTGAGAAAGGAAAAAGCCTTTGCCTAACAGCATCATCTGACATGCTGTTATAACGAAAATTAGCACAGAGTGCTACAAAAATTGATAAGTGTAAATAGGGATCCTCCAAAGGAGTTCCCCCAAACTGATTGTTCAGCACCAGTTAGAAAATCTCTGGATTTAGTTCAAATGAGTCAGCTTCTACGATAGGGTTTGTATACTTGAGTGAATTTCACCTATTGTAGGATTTACATAATCCCTCAATGATTTATGATGATTTTCCAAGTTATTATTTTGAATATTTTCCATTTCCATTTGTAGTTTTTCAAGTCTTTTATGTTTTTTGATTTTTCATTTTTTCTAACTCAGGATCATAAGACACAAGTCCCGCAGATCCTTTAGTTCGCATACATAACACAACATAAAATGCATTAACCATTAAACAAAAAATATTTTCAACACAAGAAAATATTTTCACAAACACCTTGTTTTTCACACAAACAGTTTCTTCACAACACTTTTTTATACACAAAACACTTTTTAAAACAAAATAGCTTTTACGACACTACAATTTTCCAAGTCTAAGACTAAATACTTCTACCAAAATCCTCCTAAAAGTCAAGATCAACTGTTGTGATCCCCGACAACGGCGCCAAAAACATTATCCCTTTTATTTATGTTTACTTTTTTTATACTTTATATGGCCTTTCAATTATATCTCTTTCTTTAGAATGACGCCAAAAACTTGATGCCGATGCAAATGAGATTTTAATTGATATCTCTAAAGGGATTCTATGCAAGTATATGTATCGTTATCAAGTAACATAGTGCTTTCTGATTAAGCCCTGAATATCGATCCCACGAAGTTCGCAGTTAATCACACTGGCTTTCAACAGAAGTGCTAGTCTATGATAACACGCCCTAGCTTGGAAGGTCGATAAAAGTTTGGTTTTGATTATATACTACAATTATCACTAGATACTACTTCTAATGCTAAACTACTTAATGAAAATCAGAAAGTGGGATTTAAATATATTAAAAGTACTCTTCCTCATGTAATGAAATTAGTGACATGTGTAAAAGTAAAACATGTAGTGAGAGATATTGTGACAAATAGGAGCAATTATATTCTTTACCCATACCTGTTTCTATAAGAACACATGTTAATTTAATGATTTTAAATCTTGTAGATGGGTTAGGCAGGGAAGATACTAGCTCTCACTCTAGAGTTCCCTGTTCTCCCTCCACCTAAGGGCTAACATCTCATAACAAAACTTTTCACATCAAACCAAATTAGGGGCTTTAGTCTATCACCCTAAAGTTCTCTAATTCTATACCTCTTAAACACGCATATCTCCCTAATTATTTTCACTCAACTATGTGGACTACATTCTAACCCATATAATCTCATGTGATTTTTACCTATAGTTGACTAAGACAATACCGCATTGGTTCTTACATGTTCTTACAACAGGTTTTAACATGCATGTGTTGACCTCATTTTTGATGAGGTCTTCTCTTCTTCTTTTTAGTACTTAGGATCTAGCCTTAGGCTTTTCCCTTGACTATCTTAGAGGACTAGAGTTGGGACCCACCACTTAGAAACCTAAACCACTTCTTAACTCCCTGCAAACTCTACAAGCTTGACTATAGACCCCTAATCACCTAGAGGTTGAAATCAAATTTGGAAGTTTAAAGGATGAGTTCCTATAGGACTCTTTGGCCATAGATCGCCTACCAGGTGGCTCGGTCCAGTGAAGGGCTAACTTACACACACACTACATCTATACACTACACCTTCACACACTTATACCTAACTCGACCTCCCGACTCATGTAGGTGATTCACATGGATGGTCCTTAACCACCAAGCCCTCGGCAAGAGGGTTAGGAACAACATAGTGGATGCCTCAAAAGAGTCCCTTCATGGCTCATGTGGGCTTCATATGGCTTCATGGCTCAACCAAAATGATTTCATTCCATTCAAATTTACCCAATCTTCAATTTTCCAAATTTTCAATTTTTGACCCCCGGGACCCTACACCCGCTTAGCCTACCCAAAACCCTCGAAACTACTCAAAATTTGCAAAATCACCCAAATTAGCCAAAATTCCCCAAAATCAATCCCAAAAATTTCCACATCACTCAAATTGATCATCCATACCCAAAAATACCAAAAATTCCAAAAATACCTCCCAATACCCTCCAAATACCCAAAATACCCCCCTTGACCCAAAAATCCAAAAATTCAGAAAATTCCCAAAAAATTCCAGAAAATCCCAAATATTCCCAATTTCATTTTGTACAACTACACCATGGGCCAATTTTGTCAATTTACCCCACTTTTGTCAAAACCCCCAATTTGACCCATTTTAACCCATGTGAACCCAATGTCAAACCAAGCCTACCCAATTGACCCAAATTCTTGTCCAATTCAATTCTAAACTTCAATTAAACATTCCCAATACCAATCTAGACCAAATCCAAGTCCAATTTGATTGACATTTGGATCCAATTTCACTTTTGGCCTTAAAGCCCAATTTGGACCCATGACCCAAACCTAACCCAAACTCACCCAATTCAACTCCAATTAACCCCAAATCTTTTCTAAACCTTCCTTAACATCCCTACAAACAAAAAACTAACATGATTTGTCCAACATTTAGACCCAAACCCCACTTAAATTCAACCCAAAACCAATAAGCCCAATTTTGACCTAAACCCAAACCTAACCCAAATGAGCCCAAACCCCAAAATCAAAGCCCAACCAAAGTCAAAACCTCTTTCATACACTCCCATAGACATTTCATAACATTAATTTTACATCAATTTCAACCCTAGCCCAACATTGGCCCAAGCTAGCCCAATTTGACCTATATTGGCCCATTCACCAAAAGAGCCCAAATTCAACCCAATTCAAACCCAAATCACTCCCAATTTGCTTCAAGTCGCTCATGACATATCTATGAGATAAACCCAACAATTATTTGACCCAAGCCTTTGCCAAAATTCCATCTCAAAATCCATTTTAAAATCCAAAAACCCACTTCCCTAAACCATTTTAAAAGCCCATTTCCACCAAATACAAAAGCCCAAAATTGGCCCTAAAGCCCACATGACATTTCCATTTGCCATCCATTTAATCAAAGCCATTCCCTAAGTTATAATCCCATCATCAAATAATTCCAAATCAAGCCTCATGCCAAATCACCCCTAAATACCAAAATTTTTCTTAAATCCATTTCCATGAAATTGACACAACTTTCCCCGAGCCAAAGACAAGCCATGCAAGCCATGGGCAAGCCACATGGAGCCATGGAAGGTTTGACATGTGATCAAGTCATTAATGGCAAAAGGAGGGCCCCCTTTCCTAATCCTTCTTAAACCCTTTTTACCTTAAGCATGTCGCACACTAAACCATGCTTAGCCACCTCATCATGGATGGAGACCACACCATTTTCTCTTGGCTGACCCAAATGATCCTTTTCAGCCCAAAACCGGGCCTTGGGTGGTGCACCTAGCCCAAATGGAGGGGTTGACTCATTTGAACCCAAAATAGCCTTCCCCCATTCCATTTCAATCCAAGCCTTTTACACATGGCATTTGCCAATCGCCTACACTAAACCCCAGCCCTGACCCACCTGGACCTGAGGGTGACCCATGCCTGCCGGCCAGCCACCTGGGTCGCCGGAAAACACCATGGCCGAGAGCTCACATGTGAGCTAACTTTGGAATTCTCCCTTGTCGAGCCGCCCCATGTCCAGTGGCCACCATGGCCGTTCTTCCCATGCCCGAAGCAGACTGATCCCAAGCCCTAACTCTCCTCGGGAGGCCCTCCACCCTCTCCTATTTAAACACCACCCCCTCACGACCATGAGAAGTGAGTTGCACAAACCTTGCCGAAACTCTGCCAAAATTGTTCCAAACCCTTCTCCATCCTTAGAGCAGTTGATCCCCAGTGTCAATTTGCCCTTGTCGGCATATTTTTAGGTTGTGTTTTATTTTGAAGAGGGGTCGCCTAACAGAAATCTGTCGGCGAATTTTTAATTTAATTAAAATAAATAATTTGAAAAGTAGTATTTGATTTTGAAAATAATTTCAAATTTGAAGGTTTTAAGATATGAGACTAAACCGATCTCACATCCCAAATAGTTTATATAAACGAGCTCCGCAACACAAACCGTGTATCTATCCCTAAGGATAGACACACTGCTTGACGGTGGGGCTCGGTTAAATAAACTAGGAGATTTGTGACATCCGTTTGGTCTGCGAACCAATTTTATAAGCCGACAAAATTCCCCTGCTTAATATGAAAACATTAAACGTGGTTTATATTACTCGGGTTCTTCAAAATTCCCTATAAGGGCAAGCCCCTATAGTTAATTACATCTTAAGTGACTCGGAATCACCTAAGAAAACTCTCGATAATAATCAATAATTCGCTCTCAAGAATTTCAAAGTTTAAGTTTTCAAGGGATTGAATTTTGGAATTTCAATAGGGAATGGATCAAGTTTGGAACAGTTTTGTTTTGTGAATCCAAAGGAAGAAAAGTAGGAGAAATCACAGATTCGAAGTGAACTTCGGTAATTTCCCGACTATCCTATTGTTTGGCTTAAATTTAGGAAAATCCTAATGTTTATTTAAATGTTTTGATTTTGTTAATTTTAATTAATTAGGACTTATATTTATATGATAGAATCATACAAATAGCCTTGAAGATGTGAGGGTTTATGTCGTATCGAACGACTACCTCGGAATCCTAAGTCCAGTTAGGGCTTAATTTGCAAGGCAAATGCCTAACAAAAGGTTGAGGATTTATGTTGCACTAGGCAAACTACCTCGAAATCCTATGGCTTGGTTATTTAATTCTAGGAAAGTTTTGCTGAAGTAGGTTCAAGTTTTGCTGATGACGATGGCCGTGCTGCCCACCATGCTCCGAGTTCCTTATTGTTGCAGAGGTTTAGTTATAGAAATCATAAATCAGGAGATGAGAAAAGTGTTTTGGTTTAGAGAAGTCTTAATTTTCCAAGTGTTTTTTGTGTTTTGATTAAAACAAATCTTAAAGTTGATTATAACGACACCGGTTAAGATCCCACGGTTCCATCCTTCGGCATCATTATTTTTATCGGATTCACTTAGTCCGGATGAATTTGCTAAACGCGAATTGAATGAGTTCCGCACTTTCATTTAGACCGTGGGAAATCCCGTTAGCAACACGTAGGTTACATCATCCAAGGTATTCCCGATCATCCAACGGGACGTTTTAATTTAGTTGCGATTGTAGTTTTGTGTTCTGTTTGTGATTAAATTTTGAGTTGTTTTATATTTTGAAATGTTGTGGCGGTGAATTTTATCTTGCAATGACTTTTAACTTAGTTTTGGTTTCAGTTTTAGGGGCTATCCTAAAGGTGTGGGTTTTCATGCAACAGATTGTCTTATCATGCAAGAAAAGTAAAGTGCATTCGCAATAAAGTAAATTGCAATAATGTAAATTGCAAGAAAGTAAATTGTAATAAAATAAAAGCGTACTCGGAGGGTCTTCCCGTCATCCCAAGCTACACTTAAAACACAATTAGAATATTTAAGCAAGTTCCTAGGTAAAGCTAAGGGAAAGGTTATGGTTTTCTACCAAATTCCTAATCCTATAGCTAGTCATCTCCTATGACGTCTAGGTTTTTTGTGTTTTTTTTTGTTTAATGACGATTTTCTTCATCAAAGAATAATTAAATTCAATTGTTCTTATGAACATCCTATCATATCGAGGAAGTGCTTAAGACAAATCTTAAACATCTTTTCAATATTTCTAGGATTGTTTTAAGTCCAAATGAATTTAATTATACAAGTGAATTAATCATCCAGGAATTCAAGTTTTGTTAACTTGCTCAGTGAACTAGGACATTTGAATATCCTATAAGTGAAGTAACATTTCATTTAATGTCCTATTTAGGAGTTATGATAACTAAAGCTTTTGAGGGTAAATTGGTGTTCAAATGGTTTGTGATTTAGTTTAATTTCAATTAATGAGTTTAAATTTGGAATAGTATTCAAGTTGCTTTATATTTAATTTCTTTCTGTTTTAGGTGATGTTATATTTAATTTAATTTAATTTAATTTAATTGAGTTTTAATTTAATTTAATTCAATATAGTTCAATTTAATTTGATTTGATGTTTAATTAATTTGATTTGATTTAATTTTAATTTAATTTGATTTAATTTAATTTAATTTAATTTAATTATTTAATTTAATTTGATTTAATTTTGATTTAATTTAATTTAATTTAATTTAATTTAATTTAATTTAATTTAATTTGATTTAATTTAATTTAATTTAATTTAATTTAATTTAATTTAATTTAATTTAATTTAATTTGTTTAATTTAATTTAATTTGATTTAATTTAATTTAATTTAATTTAATTTAATTTAATTTGATTTAATTTAATTTAATTTAATTTAATCTTTAATTTAATTTAATTTTTAATCTTTATTTAATTTAATTTAATTTGATTTAATTTAATTTAATTTAATTTGATTTGATTTAATTTGTTTAATTTAATTTAATTTAATTTAATCTTAATTTAATTTAATTTAATTTTATTTAATTTTAATTGAAAATTTTTTTTTAAAAGAGTTTAATAATTTAAATTTAGTTTAATAATTAAGTCTTTTAATATTTTAAATTTGAGTTATCATTTTAATTAAGAATTGAATATTAATGAGATAATTAATTTACGGATTTTTAAATTAAAGAATAAATCTCTTCCTAATAATATCCCTATTTTAATAATTCCAATTTTATTATTCTTCCAAATTTAATCAATTATTTAATTAAAGTTTAATCATTTTAAAATTGTTTAATGGGTTTCTACCCTTTAATTATTTGAATTTCAATCATCCAAATCAGATTAGGATCAAATATTTTACTTGTTAATTTTTTATTAAACCTAAAGTTTTAATTAAGGGTTAAAAATTTAATTACCACTTTACCCTTTAAGCTTAATGATTTCATAACTCACTAAATTGAACTCAAATTAACTTGAAATTTTTATGTGACTTCACACATATGCCAATAAAGACATGAGAGGAGAAAATGTGATTTTTCTGTATTTAATTTATTTATATAATTATTTTTGGTGAAAAATAGAGATTTCCAAGGAAAATTTAATAACATGACCAAGGGAAAGTTTCTGTCCTTAAGAAAATTAGGGGACATTTCTAATGACCAGAGAACCACTTGGACCAATTTTGGTGATTTTTTAAATTATATTATTTTTATTATAATTATTTTAAGTTTTAGAGTATTAATTAATTTAAAAATAAAATAAATATTGGAAAATGAATTTTATATTTTTCAAAAATCTCTCTGATATCAAGGAAATCAGAGAAGCAAATTTTGCAATTTTCTGATTTTTCTATGATTTATTATAATTATTTTAGTGAAAATGCTAGAAAATACATTTTTTTAATTTTAAAATTGCCTTAAAGCTTTAAAATTTAATATCTCACTAAATAGACCTAAGAAAAAATGTGGGATTTGTTCCTATGTGATTAAAATTCAAAATGTGACATTTTGGTGAATTTTATTATTTTTGTGATTTTTATTATTTTTTAATTTTTAAAAATATTAAAATATTATTAAAAATCAACTTTTTTAGAAAATTGAAATTTTAATTTTCTTAGATTCCCCTGATATCAGAGAGGCCCCAAAACCAATTTAGTGAATTTTTGAAAGGTATTTTAAAAGTTATGAATTTTTAAAGTTTAAAATGGCTAAGTGGCTTAATCAACCCAATTAGTGGGGCTAACCAAATCCAATTGACCTCAAACTTTTATGGTGGATTCCTCTGATCCTAAAGGTCAGTGGAGAATTGATTTCAAGTCAATTTGATGCCCGGTTAACTCTAATTAAATAAAGACCTATTTTGGGTGTTTAAGCCAATTAGGGTTGTTTTAAATGAACTAAGTCAAAACCTATTTTTCCTAGGGTTCTTTGGTCATAAGGAACATCACCAAATTTTCCTAGAATTTATTTCATAACTTGATATTTATTGGAATTAAAATACTCAAAACAGTAACATGAACTTGAAAAATCAATAACTCTTCATAGGGATGACCTCTGACTTTGGAAAATTCAGGGAATGTTCCCAAATTCAGAGGCTTCAAAAGCCCTATGGTCTCATGCCATGGTGAATTGTATGCATGCATGGAGAATTAAAATAATGCGAGAGTAAATAAATTATAAAAAATAAAATACTTGATGAAATTAAATGATTTCTTTTCCACATTATTCTCCTCTCGTTCATCTGAGCAAGAGGGTATTTTTATTTTATTTTTCCGATTTTTCTACACGGAGATATGAATTTTTGAAGTTTAGGGAATTAAATAAATAGAAAAATACCCTAATTTTCTATTTATCCACGCGGCGCCGCGTCACCCTCGGCAGCTCCGAACGCACACGCGTCGCGCTCCCATTCGACGCCGCCACCTGAGTCAGCAGCCCGGGCCCCGCGGTTCTCGTACCGTCTCCTGGTCCGACGCCATCTGAGCCATTCGTCCGCACGTGTATTGAATGGACGACATCCGTTCATCGTCCCCGAGCGTCCTCACCCGAGAGCCGTCCACACTAAATCCCTAAGATCTCACTCGATACTCAATTGATTTTCATGTTCTTATGCTCTATGGATTCGTCTTGAAGAGACGAACACATCTATACGGCTATCATGCATTGAAACTAAGGCATTTGAAATGGAGAATCTCCGGAAGCTCGGGATGAAGAATTAGCTCATACCTTTGCTCGGAGAAGTGTAGCTTCGATCCGAGAGTTGTTGCACCTTCGATTGGATCCCAGCGAAGCTCCGGATGAAGTCTCCAGGTCCAGTGAATTGTCCGAATGTGATTTCGACCAAGCCCGATCACGAAGTTTGGAGGTCGGAAGCAACTAGGTGGCTCCGGAGATGAGGCTTTTACTTGGTGGACACCTTCCCTTGGTCCGGTGAAGGTGTGAACCAATCAATTTGGGAGTTGGCTCACCTGTGGAGAAGTGTCCCGGTTTTGGGTGGAATTTCGGTTGGGAAATTGGATTTTATCGGTGGGGATTAGAGCAAATTGACACCGGGGATCAACGCTCTACAGGGTGGAGAAGGGTTTGGAACAATTTTGGCAGAGTTTCGGCAAGGTTTGTGCAACTCTCCTCTCATGGCCGAGAGGGGTGGAGTTTAAATAGGAGAGGGTGGAGGGCCTCCCAGGGGGAGTTGAGGCATGGGATCAGCTGCTCTGGTGAGGAGAAGAACAACCATGGTGGCCATTGGGCATGGGGCAACTCAGCAGGTGAGAATTCCAAGCTTGGGCTCACATGATGCTCTCGGGTGTGGTGTTTTCCGGCGATCCAGGCGGCTGGCCGGCAAGCATGGGTCACCATCTTGACCAGGGAGGTCAGGGCTTGGCAATGGTGAAGTCAATTGGGCTTGGACATGTGTAAAGTGTTTGAATTAAAATGGAATGGGGAGGGGGTCATTTTGGCCTTAATTTGGTCAACCCATTGGTTTGGGTGCACCTCCCCATGGCCTGATTTTGGGCTGAGAGGATCAGTTGGGTCAGCCAAGGGAGAGTGGTGTGGTCTCCATCCATGATGAGGTGACTAAGCATGGTTTAGTGTGTGACATGCTTAAGGTAAAAAAGGGGTTAAGGAGGATTAGGAAAGGGGCCCCTCCTTTTGCCATTAATGGCTTGATCACATGTCGAAGCCTTCCATGGCTTCATGTGGCTTGTCCATGGCTAGCATGGCTCACCTTTGGCTTGGGAAAAGGTTTGGTCAATTTCATGAAAATGGGTTTTAAGAATTTTTGGTAATTTGATGGAAATTTGTATGAAACTTGATTTGGAATAATTTGATGGTGAATTTAGGACTTAGGTAATGGATTTAATTAAGTGGATGACAAATGGAGATGTCATGTGGGCTTTAGGGTAGGTTTTGGGCCTTTGGATGTGGTGAAGTGGGCTTTTAGGAAAGTTTAAGGGAAATGGGCTTTTGATTTTAGGATGGGCATTTGGATAAAAATTTTGTGAAGAACTTTGTCAAATAAATGTCATAATTGGTTTAGGGATGTTCTATGAAGGGCTTGGAATCAATTTGGTGTGATTTGGAGTTGAATTTGTTTGAATTTGGGTTTATTTGGTAAGTGGGCCTATGTAGGTCAAATTGGGCTAACTTGGGCTAATGTTGGGCTAGGTTTGAAATTGATATAAAATCAATATTGAGAAATGTTTATGGGAGTGTTTCAAAGAGGTTTTGACTTTGGTTGGGCTTTGATTTTGGGGTTCTGGGCTCATTTGGGTTAGGTTTGGGTTTAGGTCAAAATAGGGCCTTTTAACTTTGGGTTGAGTTTGAGTGGGGTTTGGGTCCAAATTTTGGGCAAATCATGTTAGTATTTTGTTTGTGGGAATGTTAAGGAAGATTTAGAAAAGGTTTGGGGTTAATTGGAGTTGAATTGGGTGAGTTTGGGTTAGGTTTAGGTCATGGGTCCAAATTGGGCTTTAAGGCCAAAAGTGAGATTGGATCCAAATGTCAATCAAATTGGGCTTGGATTTGGTCTAGATTGGTATTGGGGATGTTGAATTGAAGTTTAGAATTGAATTGGACAAAAATTGGGGTCAATTGGGTAGGTTTGGTTTGACATTGGGTTCACTTAGGGTTAAAATGGGTCAAGTGGGGGTTTTGACAAAAGTAGGGTAAATTGACAAAATTGGCCCATGGTGTAGTTGGACAAAATGAAATTGGGAATATTTCGGATTTTCTGGAATTTTCTGGGAATTTTCTGAATTTTTGGATTTTTTGGTCAAGAGGGGTATTTTGGGTATTTGGAGGGTATTGGGAGGTTTTCTTGGAATTTTTTGTATTTTTGGGTATGGATGATCAATTTAAGTGATGTGGAAATTTTTGGGAATGATTTTGGAGAATTTTGGATAATTTGGAAATTTTTGAGAAATTTAGGTAATTTCGGGGTTTTGGGTGAAGCTAGCGGGTGTAGGGTCCCGGGGGTCAAAAATTGAAAATTTGGGAAATTGAAGATTGGGTGAATTTAAGTGGAAAGAAATCATTTTGGTTGAGCCATGAAGCCATATCAAGCCCACATGAGCCATGAAGGGACTCATTTGAGGCATTCACTATGTTGTTCCTAACCCTCTGACGCAAGGGCTTGGGGGTTAAGGACCATCCATGTGAATCACCTACATGAGTCGGGAGGTCGAGTTAGGTATGGGTGTGGTTTTAGGAGGTATGTGGAAGTGTAGTGTGTAGGTGTAGTGTATAAGTGTAGTGTGTGTAAGTCAGCCCCTTCACTGCATGAGCCGGACCTGCAGGGCGGTCTAAGGCCAAAGAGTCCTATAGGAACTCATCCTTTAAACTTCCACATTTGATTTCAACCCTCTAGGTGATTAGGGGTCTACGATCAAGTTTGTGGAGTTTGCGAGGAGTTAAGAAGTGGTTTGAATTTCTAAAAGGTGGGTCCCAATTCTAGTCCTCTAAGATAGTCAAAGGAAAAGCCTAAGGCTAGATCCTAAGTACTAAAGAGAAGAAGAGAAGACCTCATCAAAAATGAGGTCAACAACCCTAATCCCCACCAACAGAACCCAATTTCTCAACTGAAATTCCACCCAAACCCAGGACACTTCTCCACAGTGGATCAATCCTCAAATTGATTGGTCCTACACCTTCACCAGACCAAGAGAAGGCGTCCACCAGCAAAAGCCCCATCTCCGAGCCACCCAGTTGCTCCAGCCTCAAAGCTTTGTGATCGGCTGTGGTCAAAATTCTACCTAGGCAATTCACCAGACCAGGAGACTTCATCTGGAGCTTGTTGGGATGCAATCAAAGGTGACACAACCCTCAGATTGTAGCCACACTTCTCTGAGCAAAGGTGTGAGCTAATACTTCATCCCGAGCTTCTGGAGATTCTCCATTTCAAATGCTTTAATTTCAATGCATGATCACCGTATAGATGTATTCGTCTCTTCAATATGAATCCATAGAGCATAAGAACACGAAAATCCATTGAGTATTGAGTGAGATATTAGGGATTTAGTGTGGACGGCTCTCGGGTGAGGACGCTTGGGGACGATGAACGGATGCCGTCCATTTAATACATGCGCGGATGAACGGCTTAGATCGGGTCGGATCGGCAGATGATACGCGGAAGGCGGGACCCGGGCTGCTGACTCAGGTGGCAGCGTCGAATGGGAGCGCGCCACGCGGCACTTCGGAGATGCTAAGGTTGACGCGGCGCCGACTCGGATAAATAGAAAATTAGGGATTTTTTTATTTATTTAATTCCCTAAACTTCAAAAATCCATAACTTTGTGTAGGAAAATCAGAAAAATAAAATAAAAATACCCTCTTGCTCAGTGAACAGAGGAGAATAATGTGGAAAAGAAATTATTTAATTTCATTAAGTATTTTATTTTTAATAATTTATTTACCCTCTTCATTATTTTAATTCTCCATGCATATAGGAAATTCACCATGGCATGAGACCATAGGGCTTTTGAAGCCTCTGAATTTGGGAACATTCCCTGAATTTTCCAAAGTCAGAGGCCATCCCTATGAGAAGTTATTGATTTTTCAAATTCATGTTACTGTTTTGAGTATTTTAATTCCAATAATTAGCATGTTGTGAAATAAATTCTAGGAAAATTTGGTGATGTCTCTTATGACCAGAGGACCCTAGGAAAAATAGGTTTTGAGTTAACTCATTTAAAATAACCTTAATTGACTTAAACACCCAAAATAGATCCCTAATTAATTCGAGTTAACCATACATCAAATTGACTTGAAATCAATTCTCCACTGACCTTTAGTATCAGAGGAACACACCATAAAAATTTGAAGTAAATTGGACTTGGTTAGCCCTACTAAATGGGTTGATTAAGCCATTTAGCCATTTTAAACTTTAAAAATTCATAACTTTCAAAATACATTTCAAAAATTCACTAAATTGGTTTTGGAGCCTCTCTGATATCAGGGGAATTTAATAAAATTAAAATTTCAATTTTTTAAAAAAGTTAAATTTTTAGTATTATTTTAATATTTTAATAATTAAAAAATAATAAAAATCATAAAAATAATAAAATTCACCAAAATGTCATATTTTAAATTTTAATCACTTAGGAACAAACCCCATATTTTTCTTAGGTCTATTTAATGAGATATTAAATTTTAAAGCCCTAGGGCAATTTTAAAATTAAAAAAATGTATTTTCTAGCATTTTCACTAAAATAATTATAATAAATCAAAGAAAAATCAGAAAATTACAAAAATTGATTCTCTGATTTCCTTGATATCAGAGAGATTTTTGAAAAATATAAAATTCATTTTTCAACATTTATTTTATTTTTAAATTAATTAATACTCCAAAATTTAAAATAATTATAATAAAAATAATATAATTCAAAAAATCACCAAAGTTGGTCCAAGTGGTCCTCTGGTCCTTAGGAATGTCCCATAATTTTCTTAAGGACAAAAACTCTCCCTTGGTCATGTTATTAAATTTTCCTTGGAAATTCCTATTTTCCACCAAAAATAATTATATAAATAAATTAAATACAGAAAAACCACATTTTCTCCTCTCATGTCTTTATTGACATATGAGTGAAGTCATATAAAAAATTTCAAGTTCATTTAAGTTCACCTTAGTGAGTTATGAAATTATTAAGCTTGAAGGGCAAAATGGTAATTAAACTTTAGGTTTAATAAAAAATTAACAAGTAAAATATTTGATCCTAATCAGATTTGGATGATTAGAATTTAAATAATTAAAGGGTAGAAACCTACTAAATAATTTGAAAATAATTAAAACAAACTTTAATTAAATAATTGATTAAATTTGGAAGAATAATAAAGTTGGAATTATTAAATAGGGATATTATTAGGAAGAAGTTTATTCTTTAATTTAAAAATCCCTAAATTAATCATTTCAATAATATTTAATTCTTAATTAAAATGATAATTCAAATTTAAGTTTTAAAATGTTAAAGGACTTAATCATTAAATTAAATTAAAAGTTAAATTATTAAACTCTTTTAAAATTTCAATTAAATTAAAATCAAAAATAAAATTAAATTAAAATTTAAATTAAATTAAATTAAATCAAATTAAACTAAATTAAATTAAATTAAATTAAATAAAATTAAATTAAATTGAATTAAATTAAATTAAATTGAATTAAATTAAATTGAATTAAATTAAATTAAATTAAATTAAGTCAAATTAAATTAAATTAAAGGAAATTAAATCAAATTAAATTAAATCAAGTTAAATTAAATTAAATTAATTCACATCAAATCAAACTAAATTGAATTAAATCAAAATTAAAATTAAAACTAAACCAAATTAAATTAAATTAAAGTTAAATTAAATTGAATTAAATAACATCACCTAAGACATAAAGAAATTAAAAATAAAACAACTTGAACACTATTCTAAATTTAAACCCTTTTACTGAAGTTAAACTAAATCACAAATCATTGGAGCACCAATTTGCCCTCGAAAACATTAATTATCATAACTCCTAAACAGGACATTAAATGAAATGTTACTTCACTTATAGGATATTCAAATATCCTAGTTCACTGAGTAAGATAACAACAAAACTTAACTAAACCTCGGACGATTACTTCACTCGATTGATTAAATCCATTTGGACTTAAAACAATCCTATCAATATTGAAAAGATGTTTAAGATTCTTCTTAAGCACTTCCTCAATATGATAGGATGTTTATAAGAACAACTAAATTTAATTATTCTTTCGATGAAGAAAATCGTCCTTAAACCAAAACACAAGAACCTAGACGTCATAGAAATGACTAGCTATAGGATTAGGAGTTTGGTAGAAAACCATAACCCTTCCCTTAGCTTTACCTAGGAACTTGCTTAAATATTCTAATTGTGTTTTAAGTGCTGCTTGGGATGACGGGAAGACCCTCCAGGTACGCTTTTATTTTATTGCAATTTATCTTATTGCAATTTATTTAATCGCATCGCACTTACTTTTCTTGCATGATAAACAACTGTTGCATGAAAACCCACACCTTTAGGATAGTCCCTAAAACTGAAACCAAAACTAAATTAAAAGTCATTGCAAGATAAAATTCATCGCCACAACATTTCAAAATATAAAACAACTCAAAATTTAATCACAAACAGAACACAAAACTACAATTACAACTAAATTAAAACATCCTGTTGGATGATCAGGAATACCTCGGATGATGTAACCTACGTGTTGCTAACGGGATTTCCCACGGTCTAAATGAAAGTGTGGAAATCATTTAGTTGAGTTTAGCAAATTCATCTAGACTAAGTGAATCCAATAAAAATAACGATGCCGGAAGGATGGAACCGTGGGATCTTAACCGGTGTCGTTATAATTAACTTTAAAATTTGTTTTAATTAAAATACATAGAACACTTGGAAATTAAGATTCTCTCTGAACCAAAACATTTTCTCATCTCCTGATTTATGACTTCTATAACTAAACCTCTGCAACAACAAGGAGCTCGGAGCATGGTGGGCAGCACGGCCATCGTCGTCAGCAAAACAAATCTACATAAGTAAAACTTTCTTAGAATTAAATAACCAAGCCATAGGACTTCGAGGTAGTTTGCCTAGTGCAACATAAATCCTCAACCTTTTGTTAGGCATTTGTATTGCAAATTAAGCCCTAACCGGACTTAGGATTCCGAGGTAGTCGTTCGATACGACATAAACCCTCATAACTTCAAGGTTATTTGTATGATTCTATCATATAAATATAAGTCCTAATTAATTAAAATTGGCAAGATTGAAACACTAAATAAACATTAGGACTTTCCTAAATCCAAGCCAAACAATAGGATAGTCAGGAAATTACCGAAGTCCGCTTCAAATCCGTAATTTCTCCTACTTTTCTTCCTTTGAATTCTCAAAACAAAATGTTCCAAATTTGATCCATTTCCTATTGAAATTCCAAAATTCAATCCCTTGAAAACCCTAAACTTTGAAATTCTTGAGAGCAGAATTACTGATTATTATCAAGAGTTTTCTTAGGTGATTCCCGTCACTTAAGATGTAATTAACTATAGGGGCTTGCCCTTATAGGGAATTTTAAAGAACCTGGTAATATAAACCCTGTTTAATACTTCCATATTAAGCAGGGGAATTTGTCGGCTTATAAAATTGGTTCGCAGACCAAATGGATGTCACAAATCTTTTAGTTTGTTTAATCGAGCCCCACCGTCAAGCAGTGTGTCTATCCTTAGGGATAGATACACGGCTTGTGGTGTGGTGCTCGTTTATATAAACTATTTGTGATGTGAGATTGGTTTGATTTCATATCTTAAAATCTTTAAATTTAAAATTATTTTCAAAATCAAATACTACTTTTCAAATTATTTATTTAAATTAAATTAAAAATTTACCGACAATTTCTGTTAGGCGACCCCCTTTTCAAAATAAAACACACAACCTAAAAAATAATGCCGACAATTTCTGGCGACTCCGCTGGGGACTATTCCTCTCTCCATTATAATCAGATAATTCTGCTTTCAAAAATCGGTAGTGCATCCATGTCCTTAATGGATCAAACTACCCTTCTTTCCGTTGGGTACTATGTTCATTTCTACCTTGAACAAGTATAACCAACATCCTCTCGGATTTAGGAGCCACTCGTTTAGACACCCCCAAACGGAGAGGTTTCGAGATCCTTTTACCTCATTTTCGAGGTGGGGTGGACCCCCAATAGGTGTTAGTTTAGGAGTGATCCTCCGAGTCGATAAGTCTTGCATAAGACTTTCTTTTCCTTTCCAACTCTAAATCGAATTCCTTACCTTCTCTACACCTTTGAACATTCCGTTCTAAATAAACAAACCCTTTAACGAATGATTCTTTTAACAAAAAACTCCTTCTTATAAATACATGAACAAGAATGTGTTCGGACTCTTTTCGATTCCTTTCTTTTCGTCCCGATGAGAAGAAGCATAACTTGGGACCGACAATCGAATGCGCCTGCGCAAATGGAAGCCCCAAAGCTGATTTTCTCCTTCACCAATGGACTAGACTTCACTGTTTACAAGGATGAGCTGCCCGACAATGGGATCATCTGGTTTGGATCATCTGTTCACAAATGTCAAGATCACCGACGTTTCCCTTTTCGCACTGACAAACAAAGTATCTGAAGCTGAGAAGCCATTGATCGAGTTCAACCTTACATCAACTCAAGAGTTTCCGCCCCTGCAAAAGATTCCAGTCGAGAGGAGTATCTGCTTGTCCGGCGAAGGACCGTTCTTGCTACCCCCACCTGGTCTAGTTGTCTCGCACCTACCCCGGCTTCGCCCGATTAAAGGGGAAGGAAATCCGGAACTATGGTGAACCCGTTATCGTGGAGGGTACGGACTTTCCTGTGAGACCTTCGTTTTGAAATCGGGTCCAGCTCGAGAATTCCATCACTAACCCGGACCTCAAAGAAGGAACGAGTAGGAAGATTGCCAGGAAGGCCAGAGCTGCCGAAGTTGCTTTCCTGGAGGAAATCCCAGAAATCCCTGAGTACACACCACTACCTGAATACATACCATTGCCTAAAGATACACCTTTTTTGGAAGGAAGTAGATTCCACCCCCTTTCCGCCGCGGCTGATGAGGAAAATGTCCGAAGGATTGTTTCTACATTAGCTCGACCGGCATACTATGACGACAGCAGAAAGAAAAGGGCTAGGTTCACGCCGTTTGCCCGACTACAGACTGTGATCAAGAAGCTAGCAAAGAAAGAGAAATGCCCAGTATCGGAGATTCTAAGAAGGATAGGGCGGGTGCCAGTCAAATTCCGTCTTGGGCAACGAGTAGAACCTGCCATCGTTACGGAAAAGCCAAATAAAAGGATGAAGGCTGAGTCCGCCTATCGTTGTTTCGGGTTTGCGGATTAGGGAGGATACCACCTTCCGAGCATTTGGGCCGACGCACCATCCGGTCCTGGACCTTCTGCCGCTAGAAGGATGGTATGGCGTCCCACTACTGGACAACTAAGATTGAAACAACAACCTGAGAAGGAAAGTCTCGTCAGGAGACTTGAATCTGAAGAAAGTGCTACTACAGTAAAGGGGACTCGTGAGAAGGGAACCCGGCAGCTATCTCACGATAACTGCGAGGATGCACAGAAAAGACCGCTAGAGGACGCTATGGAAAAGTTGAGAACTGATATTCGTCGACTAGCAAAAGAAAGAGAAGAGAAATTCGGAGACGAGATTGATTCATCGGAATTCATGGATGATGAGTATGCAGAAATCAACATGGTCGAAACACGAGCCTCATCGGCTTCACAAGGTGCTCTCGCAGCCGCAGAAAGAGAGGAGCCGGAAGCGATGAGAAGACAGCTTCGAGAGAAAGACGATACGATCGCCCAAATGGCGAAAAGGATGGAAGAGATGGCTGTAGCCCTAGCCACTCTCCAGAGTCAAGTGCAACCCCAAAGAGAGACACCCCCAGAGGTCATTCACATTGTGGACGGAGGAAAGGAGATTATATCCGTCAACGGGGATGATCAGCTAAAGAAAGATACAACACAAAGCATGATTCCAGAGAAGGATATCAAGAGCTTGGTAGAACAAGCAGTGCGAGAAGCCTTAGCACAATCAAAGAGCGGGACATCCATTCGGACGGGTAGACCTTACCCGGAAGAATTCGACGCCGTCCAATACCCAAAAGGCTTCGTACCACCTCCGTTCAAGACCTTTGATGGAACCGTGAATCCCCGACGGCATGTTGCACACTTTCGTGCCGGTTGTTGCAATGCGGAGGGAGCGATGCATTACTCTTCCGACAGTTCGTCAGCAGCCTGTCAGGAATCGCCTTCGATTGGTATGCAGAATTACCGAATGGTTCAGTGAAGACGTTCTCAGAGCTAGAAAACCTCTTCATCAAGCGATTCGCCGGAGCTCAGCACCACATCACTATAGGTGATTTAGTGGTAGAGAAGCAGAAGCCGAACGAAACTTTGGTGGATTACATACTTCGTTGGAGGAATCTAAGTATGAAGTGTGAACCACAATTACAAGAACAGCATGCAGTTGGCATCTTACTTATAAGCATTCACGGCCCGATAGCACTTCTCCTCAAGGGATTCACTATTAAAACTTTCGAGAAGTTGTTAAGCAAGGCGGGGAGCTTGCAAGAAGAGGCGAAGCAATTAAGTTTCGTCGACAGGACAGACAAGCAAAAGCCTGTGAAGACTTTTGAAAAGAAATCCGGGATCGTTGCAGCAGTCGACAAAGGCAAGCAACCGATACAAATATCGTCGAACGACCACAACAACCTCAACGAATTACCAGCAACCCCGACCCGGATATCGATCATCTCCACAAGTATGAACAACCGCCTCGTCCGCAACGTACATTAAGGGAGTTTCGAGCGGGGAATATCCATTCAAAAATGAGGCAGCGCCAAAGATGTTCCATAGTCTAATGAAGACTCCAGATTTCCAGCTGTCAGAGCCTAAAAGACCAGAAGAAGTCAACAAGAAAGGTGATCCCAACTTTTGCCCTTACCACCGGATGCTTGGACACAAGATAGAGGATTGCATTACCTTCAAAAGTTGGCTCAATGACAACCTTCAGAAAGGGAATATAACAATCCCGAAGGAGTACATGAAGGAACCCTAGAAAAGAGGTTCCATCAATGTTATCTCGACTGATCTCATCGTTCCGATAGATCCCTATACAACTGACGATGGATGGACTACCGCTTGGACAAGATCTTCGAAAAAGATTTTAGACAGCATCCAAACCGCTTCGGTGCGAGCTTCAATTCGAGTTCGAAACCTCGTCAAGTCGACACTATCACTTGCGATAGAAGAACCACCTCAACAAGAGACGATCGAAGAGAAGAAGAAAATTGATGAAGAAGAGAGGACCGAGGCTCCTAAGGCTAGACTAGGGGTCGCTTATCCTAGGATAGTTGTTTCGGATTCGGGGGAGAAATCCCTCGAACCTCTGACTCTGTATGATTATCTGCTCACTTCGGTGGGATCTTATAATGATAATGGTGATGGCGTTGGCTACGATTTGACTGTTTTTAAAAATTACGTAACTAGCGACAATCCGGACATCGATTTCGATACCAATGACAATTCTCAAATCATACACAATCTCGACGATCACAATGACGAAGAAGACATCCAACAAGGAGGTTACGAGAGTTCAACAAGCAACGAATCTATCTGCGAGTTTCGAGGAGCTCCAGTCACAATAGAATTAGAGCCTTCAGACTCTGAAGATAATCCGGAAGGACCTGTCATTCCAATTCAAGAAGAAACACCAAGCAAGCTCAACACTAGAGTCGAAGAAATTACAGAAGTTAACTTAAGAAGTGGAAGAGTTCTACCTCCGAGAATGGGTCCAAAGGACAAAGGAAAGCAGGTGGTTCTTCAAGAAGAACCAACCCCGACAGAAGAAATACCCATTCGAGAAGAAATCGAGACACATGAAAATAAAGTGGACTATAACGTGCTAGCCCATCTTAGGAAACTACCGGCCAAACTGAGCATCTACGACGCTCTCATCTTATTAAAGGAGATGAGAGAAGCTCGATCAATGCCTTACTTGATCCGGAAATTTGCTTAGCTCAAATGGCCGGAGATTCCTTAGATGAGGTTTGTTCGTTAAAGGAACAACGAGGTGTTACCTTCACGGACAATGACCTACTACTTGGGACGCAGATCACAACCGACCGTTGTACATTTCGAGTTACAATTGGGAAGTTTACACTCTCCGGAGTATTGATAGATCCGGGAGCATCAATTAATATAATGAGTCTTCGAACACTAGCATACTTGGAAATTGATGCTCGCGAGGTCGAAGCGTACAAAATGTTATTAAGAGGATTCAACCGTAAAGGAGAAAGAGCCCTCGGATCAATAACGCTACTAATGAAGACCGGTGACTTAGCAAAGACAACCGCAAAATTTCACATAATCGATTCGAAACGTCGTTCAACGCTCTACCGGGCCGACCATGGATACATGAAAACAGGATGGTACCATCATCTCTACATCGGTGCATCAAATACTAAGATGGAGGGGAACAAGTGCATCAAAGGTGACTTACAACCATTCTCTCGTACATGAGATTGGAATCCATGAAGATGCAGCTTATTATGCACCTCCGAAGAAAACAATCTTCTCCAGAGATACCATAACAAATGAAGCAAAGAAAGTTCGGGACAATGAAGAACCTGAAGTTCTAGTCCAACAGTCACTCACCACTCCCTTATGGTGAGATGGTGAAGGTTTCTCCACAACTCGCATCCGAGGTCGAGGCCGAGGACGAGGTCGTGGTAGAGACGTTAGGACAGTTGGACAGATGAAACCAGTTATCAATGTTGATTGGGAAGACGAGTTCTGAAGAAGAAAAAGAGATCAAACAAGAAGCAGTGACAATAAGTCAGAAGAAGCCGCAATTCAAGATCTCTCTCGAAGATGAGAAGAACGAAGAATACAAATCGATGTACGAGAAGATTAACCACTATGTACATACTATGACCTTGACCCCGATCCATTCTAATAAGATCGAGGGTATGGTGGTCAAAGAGGTACGTAGCGGCGGTGCAAAGCCAATCAAATTCTACCGTGGTGCTCCTTCCTCCAGAACTGAAAATAATGTACAATTTGAAGATGTCACTTCATCAGAAGTAATGGAATTACCTTTTGAGTGGTACTCTCCCTGTGTTCAAAATTTAATTCAGCGTGGTTTCTTACCTCGACAATGGACAAAAGGCCAATCACAACATTTTGAAAAGTTATGGAATAACTCCGGTCGCCCACCCAATTCAAAGCATGGTCTCGGATTCGGCACAGTAGGATCAGTTGACGATACTGAATTTTGCTTGGTTGTCACTTGCGAGTCTAATGAAAACTGCATGGAAACCACAGAAGAATTTGAAGATTTACAAATCGGAGAAGCTCCACCAGAATTCGAAGAAGAAATTAAATCTACAATAGATGAGTTAACAGAAGTTAACTTAGGTACTAGCAAAGAGCCTAGACCTACCTTTGTTAGCTCCTTACTCAATAAAGAAGACTCCGAAGAAATAATCAAGTTATTAATGGAATTTAAAGACTGTTTTGCTTGGAGCTACGATGAGATGCCGGGATTAGCTCCAGAGGTCGCAGTCCATAAGTTAGGAGTGGATCCTACTTCTGTCCCAATCAGACAAGGTCCCAGAAGAATGCGTCTAGAAATCGAACAACAAGTCATAGCCGAAGTTAAAAAGCTAATAGACGCCAATATTGTCCGTGAAGAATAATACCCAACTTGGCTAGCCAATGTCGTGCCAGTCAGAAAGAAGAATGGTCAGATCAGAATTTGTGTGGATTTCAGAGATTTAAACAAGGCATGTCCAAAAGATGAATTCCATCTACCGATCCCAGAATTAATGATCGACATTGCTTCGACACATGAAATATTCTCATTCATGGATGGATCTTCGGGATACAACCGGATAAAAATGGCTCCGAGAAGATGAAAAGCTTACAACATTCAGAACGCCGATCGGAGTATGTTGCTACACAGTGATGCCATTCGGACTGAAGAACGCAGGAGCAACCTACCAGAGAGCGATGACAAGAATTTTTGATGATCTCATCCACAATCAAGTCGAATGCTACATGGACGATGTGGTCATCAAAAGTAAAGTAAAGGACAACCACTTGTATGATTTGAGAATTGTTTTCGAACGATTAAGACAATTTAACCTTAAGATGACTCCCTTAAAATGCGCCTTCGGCGTCACCTCCGGAAATTCTTAGGATTCGTTGTCCGACATCGTGGAATTGAAATTGACCGGAAAAGATTAAAGCTATCTTAGAAATGCCGCCTCCCAAAACCTTAAAACAACTACGATCCTTTCAAGGGAAGTTGGCATATCTTCGACGCTTTATCTCAAACTTGTCAGGTAGGTGTCAGCCTTTCTCGGCACTAGTTAAAAAGGACGCCAAATTTATTCGGGAAGAGAGATGCCGGAAGGCCTTCGAGGACATTAAACAATATTTAATGACACCTCCTGTCTTAGCGACCCCAGGTCTCGAGTAGACCATCGATACTTTATACCGCGGCTTTAGACGACTCTCTCGGAGCCCTGCTAGCCTAGGTCAATGATGAGGGTAAAGAAAATGCTCTTTACTACCTAAGCCGTCGTTTACTTCCGACGGAAATAAGGTATCCCGCAATTGAAAAGCATTGTTTGGCCCTGATCTTCGCCACTCAAAAGCTCAGGCACTACATGCTTTATCATAAGGTCAACCTGATCTCGAAGTTTAATCCATTGCAATACTTAATGACTCGTCCAACGCTTTCCGCGGACTTGCCGGATGGTCGATGATATTATTGCAATTCGATATAACTTTCGTGCCTCTTCATGCCGTAAAGGGACAAGTCTTAGCGGACTTCCTCGTAGCACACCCTTTGCGGCGAATCTCCTCTCAATGACGATTTGCCGGATGAACAAATAATGAGCCTAGAAGACCCCGATGATCGACGTTGGGAATTATATTTCGACGGAGCATCTTCGGCACACAAAGACGAAGAATCGCAAGTGATAGTGCCGTGTAAGGCAGGAATCGGACTAATCTTTATAACACCGGAGCGGGGATGTTAAAATACTCCTACCACTTAACGGAACCATGTACAAACAACGAAGCGGAATACGAAGCCCTCATAACGAGATCGGAATTAACCATTCGGATGGGAATAACGGACATCAACATCTACGGAGATTCTCGACTGATCATTCAACGGATCGCCGGACAAGACTGAGAATTTTAAAACCAAGACTCGAGCAATACTTCCGGTATGTCATACGGTTGTTGGACCGCATTCCAAATGTGACAATCTACAAAATTCCCGTAAAAGAAAATGCTTTAGCGAGATGCGTTACCTCGCCTCGCAAAAGAATTTGCCTGTTTGCAAGATGAGTTAGTGGAAGTGTCAGTTCACGGACGTCGGGTCCTATCACAGCTCGACATAGACACAATACACAAATAAGAAAAAGAAGAAGAATTAGTTGCAACAGATGATGTAAAAACATTTTAAGTGTATCAGACAACAGAGCATTCCTATTCTTTACCTCTTCGTCCAAAGAATATCGACTAACTCTATGCCTGGACATCGAATCCATGGCCAGGGCCGAGGATATCGATCGCCACTTCGCAGCTCCCACGGCCTCTCGCCCGAGGCTAACATCTACACTTCGGCCTTCAAATATCAGATCGAATTGAATATTTTAGTCCGTCATACTAAAATGCTCAATTCTACGCCAAAGGATATTATTTCCTACCTTCCTTCCAAGGTTTTTCAATTCGAATATCGATGTAATTTTTACTATAGTCGATAATCAACATATTTTAACAAATCAAATGCATAACAAAGTAAATTAAGTTTTAAGTAAAAATTATCACAATTTATTAATGATATAAAAATA
Organism: Papilionanthe hookeriana x Papilionanthe teres; assembly: GCA_022702705.1. Lineage (NCBI taxonomy): Eukaryota > Viridiplantae > Streptophyta > Magnoliopsida > Asparagales > Orchidaceae > Papilionanthe > Papilionanthe hookeriana x Papilionanthe teres. The sequence goes on along the minus strand of CM040423.1, from coordinate 120,496,944 downwards.
CTTCTATTTTTAGTTCATCAAGTCACTTAATTTCATAACAAGTGGAAAGAAACATCAATAAACTATTTCGAATGCATGCTGACTAAACTAAGTACGGATTTCATTTAAAGTTAAAAACAATAAATACAAATACTTATCTCAATTTATCTCCCTGTTGCACTTAGCAATGCCTTCGACTCTTCCTTCCAAACATAACAAGACTCACTAAAAAACTCACTAACTCACTAACTCACTAAAGACTCACTAAAAACTCGCACACAACTAATACACTTATATAAAATTTTTAACTTTTAACAAATTAACACACTCATAGAAGCCGAATTCTAGCTTCTATATATGAGGTGAGCAAAGGACCAAGAGGTGTGTAAGCATCTTTCAAAAGGTGTCTGTGTTCAATGTATATGCGCCATTTGAACCAAATTTTCGTCACGGCTTAATGACCACTGCTGCTGGCGACGAACTACCATTGTCGGCGAGGCTTCTAAGATCTTCAAACCGCGCTATCTCGCTGTCAGTGGGCTCGGGCTCGCTGTCAGCGAGACAGTTATAAATCCTTTAGAAATGTCTCCTAGTAACCTCGCCGTCGGAGGGCTCGATCTCGTCGTCGGCTACTCAGCAAAAATTGCATTATTTTCTTCCTATTTGGTCCAAATCCTCTCCTTTTTATGATTTTTGCTTTTATCACCTAAATTCTCCATTCCCGCAATAAAATAAAGAAAATACCCTTCTTTAAAGTGCAATTTTATCAAAAATAAGTATGAATTTCTTAATAAATTTTTCGAATGATCAAAATCCCCTAAACTTACTTATTACTCGTCCTCAAGTAATTTTAGTACTACATAAAAATAATGAGTTTTATAATAAGATTTTTCAATTTAAATAACTATGAATTAGATTAATTAATATCATAATAAAGTTAAATAAAAATAATTCATGTAATTTAATTAATTTTATAGAAATAAATTATTTAGTTATCAGGTCTAAGATTTCTAGCTTACTATTCATTTCAGGAATGACTATATTTAAAAGAATAACTACATAAGATATTCATATGATAAGAAATTCAAGAAAATACTATTAGGTAAAATTCTAATCCATAAACATAAGTTTGGAAATATCTAAGTTTTTCCCTTTAGGTTAAATCAAATGAAGCCAATTTTTGATAATGCATCTCCTCAAGCTTCTCCTTATTTTTCTTTTTTTTTCTTTTTTTTCTAATGACTATTACTGTATCTGGAGAGCCTGTTAATAATTTTGAACTTCATTTTCATCTTCCTAAATTTGAAACTTAGGAATATTTCTTAGCTTATATATACTTCATAGTTTTTACTTCATTGATTTTCAATCTTTTCTTTTTCACTGAATACTTAAGAATTTTAATTTTAGAATATAGTTTTCCATACTAAAAATAGTTTACTATATTCTTATTCCTTTTAACCAAATATTTTATTCTATTTAATTAATTAAACTACTAGAAATATTTCATTTAACCTTTTATAATAATTAAATAAAATAATTCATATTAAATCAAATTGAAAAATTTGCTATAAAAATCATTTTTATAATAATTTGAAAATAGAAATCGAGAACAAGTTAATAACAAAATTTCGTATTTTACTCTCCCCCCAAACTTAAATTTTTATATCTACTCTAAATAATGAATAAGAAGGAAAGTAAATAAATCATACCTTTCAAGTTTAGTATTTCTTTTTTCTTTGAAATTTTTGCAGCTTTTTCATTTTTCATCGAACCTGTTCGTTAATATTTTCCATATATATATATAACAATTTACGTAAAATGCAGGGATAAAATCTAAAATAAGTATTAAGCATAACAATTAAAATAACTCTACACTACACATATGAATTACTAACATATTAAAACAATTTAACTAACATATTAACAATTTTAAAAACTTAAAACAATACAATATAAAATAAAAACATACTAAAGAAAACTAAAATCCTATTTAACATACAAATAAATGCAATTAACTAACACAAAAACAAAAACTAAACTACTATCACAATTCAAGCAAATTAATCTAACTAACATCCAATGTCTCAACAAAAAAAAATAAAGTACTGAATATTACAAATATATAAAGTCCTCAAAATAACTTAACATCAAACAAATATAACAAATAAAGTCGTAATCTTCAGCATCAAAGTCCCAAACTATACTATCATCCCCTCCTCGATCCGTAGATCGCCGAGAAGACCGAGCAGATGATACCGAGTATACTGGGGCAATCTGGAAAGACAACATCTAAATCTCCACTCCTATAACGACGTTCAGCTTCATAATATGCAATTTCGTATTCCGAATGTCGCTGGAGGTACTCACTATCATAATCATGTCTCCTCTCCAGATTATCAATCTTTTGATCAAAATGATCAAACCTTCTCCACATGGTCTCTCCAAACTGCTCAAAACTCCTCCTATGCAGTGTCAATTCATTCATCAGATCTTGTAGGGTAAGGGTGGTAGGCTCAGGAGGTTCATAGCTAGTAGAGGGTATATCTCTACTCGACCGAGTGAAATAACTTCTCACTCCCGATCTCCACCCTTCATGAGATTCATACTTCTTAATATTGGCAGTGCGAGTGGTTTCATAGGTTCCACCCATTCTTCATCATCTCTAGCCTCAACTCGCAGAGTCGTGCGAGTGCAAAAATTAATCCAGAGGTTTCCCAATCCAGCTCCACTCTCATTTCGAGGAGCGGCCGTGATATTTCGATAAATAACTCTCCCAATGTTGATACTTCGTTTTTCCGAATACAAAAATTCGAATTGCTTTACCTCGTGTTACTCTCACCGTGATGATATGTGGGTAACAGTAGTAGAACAAATAAAGTAATGCCGAGCTTGAGATCGCATTTAATTTAGAAAGAGGAAAATTCACTCTTTCCCGTCGCTTAATTTTCCAAACTCCGGTTCCATCAGCTGAGAAAGCTAATGACTTCCTCCAAGTGGTCCTTCCATCGTTCCAAAGTTTCATTCTCGCTAAAGTGCGAGTCATGAACTTCATAGAACGCGCTAATTCTACAAGCATTGAAATCTATAAAAAACCCTCGTACCTTTACCGGTGCATCTTCATCGGCAATCAAATTGGCATAAAATTCTTTAACCACTTCTACAAGTCGCTTCTATATCGAACGTAATGTAAATTCTCCCAACCTCGCTCCTTAATAATCCGATCTACTTCTCCACCTGGATTTTTGAAAACTCGATCCGCAATGCACTTTCTTCCTTGTATGTTTTCAAAATATTTAGCTTGCGCTCGAGCATTGATGAATCGGTTTTCGGCGAATTCTACTCGACGTTTTTGTCGTGGAGCCATACGATCGATCTGTGAAAATCATGAAAATTTTCACTAAACTTAATAATAATACTAATAAGGCTTCCTACGACATTCATAAGTAATTTAAATCAAATTCCATGGATTTCCACCGAATATTTCTTCCACATTTTGATTTTTCCCAAAATTTGCAATGTGGTGAAAATATATGGTGAAAATCAAAAATTTTTTTGCATAGGAGTGAATCTCTTACCAAGGGAAGATGAAATCCGGTGTCAAAAAGTGTTGAAATTGCTTCAAATCCAAGATCTCTCAAGCCCTAGGTCGGTTTTTGCGAAAATGAGAGGTTGGGGATGATGAATAGTGTTTTTGACCGGTCAAATATATGTTTTTCCCGACCTCGCTGTCAGCGAGATTTTTCTCGCCGTCGGCGAGCTAATATTTTTAGGAACCAAAAACTCTGGGAAAAATCCGATGTCGGCGAGAAATTTTTCGCTGTCGGCGAGAAATTTTTTGCTGTCGGCGGGATTTTTCTCGCTGTCGGCGGGATTTTTCTCGCTGTCGGAGAGATTCCAAAAATTTTAAATTTTTGAAATTCGTCACTCATTTTCGTCCTTGATTTGCCTTATATTATATTTCCGATCACATCATTTATTAATTTAATATGAAGATTAGCTACTTATAGACAAACAAATTCACACAACACAACAAATTAACTTTAATATTGAAATCCATGAGATATACAAACTAACATAATTTTAGACTCTATAATCAAACTTCAAACTTCAATCCTCATCGCTAATCAAGCATCGCAAACCAATCCACGACACACTAAATGCCGATACAAAACTATGACGCATATCTCAATTAAGTTTCGAGATATTCAAATCATCACTCCACACATAATAAAATCTAAATCAAATCAAATAACATAAATACAAACATACTATGGAAATCTTTACTACTACTCTTCAAGGTCGAATCTTCATCTTCTCCGATATTTCCGATATGACGATGATGCGCAAATAATTTATGAGAAAGGCTCGAAGGGAAACTCCGGCAGCATTCTTCAAGTGATCCAACCCTTCGTCTCGCAAATGAAGAAAGCTAGCTTCCAGTGTCCAGTAATGATCAAAGTGTTCCTTCATCCTCCAACAATGCGATCAAATAAATCGTACATATTGTCGATTAAATCTCTCACATTCTCGCGCTCTTTCTCCATTCCTTTAATTTTCTTCATAAGTAACTCCATTTTATCCGAAATAGGCCTTGCTATAGGATTACTTCCGTGAAGCTCTATCGTAGATAAATGTAATGTCTTCATTATTGTCCAAAGTAGGGAACATATCTATAGGATCAAGCGGCTTCCAAGGTAACAGAACCTTTTCCCAAGCTTCATAAGAAACCTGGTACTGACTGCATAATGAAAAAATAGTAGATGGGTGTCTTAGTCCGTGAACTGACCCATGCACAATTAAACACAATGCAGACTTAACAATTATTGATCCAACATCAATAGGCAATCCAATTTGAATACAATAATTCAATATAGCGCATTCCTTCGAAACCTTGTTTACCCTCATAAGTAGGTAACAATTTAGATGAGATGAAAAGTTCGAGTGCTTCGAGACAAGATTCAAAAGTGATGCGCAGAAACTAACATACCCGTCTTCACGCATTTCCCAATCTTCCGTTTCATCGCTCGATATCGAAATATCTCATTCATATTATATCGAGAAGGCACAAAATTCGAATTGCGACATATCGATGTGTTTTCTATGTAGAATAATTCCTTTACTCTCGATTGAGTAAACGTCACCCATCTTCCTCGGACGTAGACATTCTCATTGTTGATCGCATGTAAGTTAGAGTAGAACTCTTTCACAACCGGAATAACAACAGCGAGACGTAGTGTAACAAAATACCTCCCAAGTTGTCGCCGTGCAATCATTTCTTCTATCTTCGTAAAGGAAATTCTCTAATCCTCGATCGAGAAATCCCCGTCTCATCGATAACTCTTTTCTTTACCAAAACCTTGTTGAAGATCCGCCGCGCTTCCGCACTCACAAATTTCCTCCGGTTAAACACTCCGTATATAGAGGAATTTAAGAATTTGGAGGCCATTATGGTGAATGGAATGAATTCTAGTGAAGAAGGCAGACTTAGAATGGTTTAAGAATGGGTTTTCACAAAGGAATTGGTGTTGAAACCGTCCAAATCGACATTCAAAGTATAAATAACTCATTTTTATAACTTCCTCGATGTCGGCGAGAAGTTTCTCGCCGTCGGCGACTCAGTTATAAAAAACTGCCTTTCAAGTTCTCGCTGTCGGCGGGACGTTTCGCCGTCGCCGAGCTCGATAAATAAACCGATATTAATTTAGGCACGAACCTCACCGGTCGGCGAGTATCGACCTCGCCGTCGGCGAGATTCCAAAATAATGTCCAATTTCGCTCTAAATCGAATAATTTCATTTCTCATCATAATGGTTCGAATATGTGATGATTCTTAATAATAATTGAGTAGTAAAGTTTCAATAATATAGACTAACTATTAAGATACAATAAAAATAGATAACTAATATCGGTTGCCTCTCATAAAGCGCTTGTTTAACGTCGTCACTCGACCTAATTTCAATTATTAATCGAAGTCGACTAAGCATTAAAACCTCTTTATAGTTAGGTCTTATACCTTCGAAATATGGTTTTAATCTATGTCCATTAACTTTAAATTTATGTCAAGTTTTTGGATCTTCGATTTCTATAGTTCCATAAGAAAATATTTGAGTTATGGTGATAGGTCCTAACCATCGAGACTTCAATTTTCTTGGAAATAATTTCAATCTAGTATTATATAACAAAGCTTCCTGTCCTGGTTCAAAATTTCTCTGATTAATCTTCCGATCATGCCATAATTTCATCTTTTCTTTATAAATCCGATCATTATCATATGATTCATTTCTTAATTCTTCCAATTCATTTAATTGCATCAATCTTTTCTCACCGGCTTCCTTCATATTATAATTAAGTTCTTTAATCGCCCAATATGCTTTATGTTCTAATTCAACTGGTAAGTGGCATGTTTTTCCATATATAAACCTGTAAGGAGTCATTACAATCGGAGTTTTATAAGCAGTCCTATAAGCCCATAATGCAGTGTCTAATCTAATAGACCAATCTAACTCTATTTGGGTTTACTGATTTTTCTAAAATACGTTTAATCTCACGATTAGATACTTCGACTAATCCGCTAGTCCGTGGATGATAAGCAAGTGGATATCTTATGAGTAATATTGTATTTTTCTACTAGTTTGTTAATGTATTTATTTCTAAAATGAGTTCCTCCGTCGATGATAATCACTCTCGCATTCCAAATCTAGTAAAAATATTTTTCATCGTAAATTTTCAAACACTCTTAGCATCACACCTAGGTAAAGCTTGTGCCTCAATCCATTTGGAAACATAATCAATAGCTACTAATATATATGAGTTTCCAAACGAAGGAATAAAAGGTCCCATAAAATCTAATCCCCAAACATCAAAAATTTCAACTTCTAATATAAAATTTAGAGGCATTTCATTTCTTCCAGATATATTTCCTACACTTTGGCATTTATCGCAAGTTTTAATATATCCGTATACATCTCTAAATAGAGTAGGCCAGTAAAATCCGTATCGTAGAATCTTATAAGCAGCTTTATCAGTCCCAAAATCTCCTCCAAAATCGAATCATGACATTTTTGAATAATTGGTTCAGTTTCTTCATAAGGTACACATCTTCTTATAATTAAATCCTTACATCGCTTATATAAATATGGTTCATCCCAAAATATAGTTTTCGTATCATGGATGAATTTTTTCGTTGTTGCAAAGTTAAGCATAGGTGGTAAAATATTACTAACTATATAGTTTACTATATCAAGATACCTTGGTATTTTCCACTCATCGATATTATATAGTTGTTCATCAGGAAAACTATCTATAATTTCATTTTCAATATCGGATAATTCATGATTTTCTAATCTCGATAAATGATCCGCAATTCGATTATCTCGTTCCTTTCTTATTAACGATCTCAAAATCAAATTCTTGCATTAATAGCATCCATCTAATTAATCTTGGTTCGGAATCTTTCTTTTGCATTAAATATTCGATAGCAGAATGATCAGCATGCACGATACATTTTGTTCCAATCAGATAAGGTCTAAATTTATTAAAACCATATACTACCGCTAATAATTCTCTTTCTGTAACTGTATAATTTATTTCAGCATCATTAAGAGTTTTACTAGCACAATATATAACTTTAAAAATCTTTTCATATCCTTGCCCAAGAACTGCTCCTACAGCATAATCACTAGCATCACACATAAGTTCAAATGGTTTCTCCCAGTTAGGTGAAACTATTATAAGTGCTGTAATTAATTTTTCTTTTAAGAGTTCAAAAGAATTCGTGCATTCGATTGTAAATTCAAATTTCTTGTCCTTTTCGAGAAGTTGGCATAGAGGTTTAGTAATTTTTAAAAAATCTTTTATATAGCGTCCGTAAAATCCAAGCATGTCCAAGAAAACTTCTTACCCCTTTTACCGTAGTTGGAGGTGGTAATTTAGCTATAACTTGAATTTTTGCAGGGTCCACTTCCATGCCTTTTTTCGAAATTTTATGCCCTAATACAATGCCGCCCACAACCATAAATTGACATTTTTCCCAATTTAGAACTAAATTTGTTTTCTCACATACTTCTAATACTTTTTCAAGATGAGTTAAGCATGTGTCAAATGATGTTCCAAATACAGAAAAATCATCCATAAATACTTCTATTCCCTTGTCAATTAACTTACTAAATATAGACATCATACACCTCTAGAATGTTGCTGGTGCATTACATAATCCAAAAGGCATTCTTCAAAAAGCGAAAGTTCCATAAGGACTAGTAAATGTAGTTTTCTCTTGATCCTCAGGAGCAATTTATATTTGATGATAACCGGTGTATCCATCTAGAAAACAAAAATACTTATGTCCGGCTAATCTATCTAACATCTGGTCTAGAAATGGTAAAGGGAAGTGATCTTTCCTGGTGGCGGTATTTAATTTCCTATAATCAATACATATACGCCAACCAAGTAACTTGTCTTATAGGAATAAGATCGTTATTTTCATTGACAATGACGGTCACTCCTCCCTTCTTAGGAACACAGTGAATTGGGCTTACCCAAGCACTTTCAGAAATAGGATATATAATACCATTATCTAACCATTTTAAAATTTCTTTCTTAACTACTTCTTTCATTATCGGGTTTAATCTCCTTTAGGGATCTGCTTTAGGTTTAAGTTCATCATCTAAAATAATTCTATGCATACAGATTGAAGGACTAATTCTTTTAATATCTGCTAAAGTCCAACCAAAAGTTTTCTTATATTTTTTTAAAGTTTCCAAAAGTTTTTGTTCTTGAGATTCGCTTAATGCAGATGAAATAATAACTGGTAAAGTTGAAGAATTACCTAAATAAGCATATTTCAAATGATCGTGTAATATTTTTAGCTCAAGTTCAGGAGGTTTAATAATTGATGGAACTATATTCTTGTCAGTGTTTTCAGTATTATCCAAAAATTCAAATCTTTCCTGAATATAATCTAATTCTTCATTATTATCTTCAATTAATTCAACATTTTCTTTTTCTAAATTATCTTCGTAATATTCCTTAAAATGTTCTTGTTGTAAATGTTCAAGTATTTCCATCCGAAAACATTCATCATCTTTTTCTAACGCAGGATATTTCATTGATTTTGCAATATTAAATGTAACTTTTTGGTCATTTACTCTCATAGTTAATTCTCCTTTCTGAACATCAATCATAGCTTTTCCAGTAGCTAAAAATGGTCTTCCTAAAATGATAGGAATTTCTTTATCTTCCTCCATATCTAAAACAATAAAATCTACTGAAAGATAAATTTATCCACTTTTACTAACACATCTTCAATAACTCCCTTAGGATAGGTAACCGATCGATCAACTAATTGAAGAGTTACTGAAGTAGGTATAATTTTTCCTAATCCTAATCTCTTAAAAATCTATAGAGGCATTAGATTGATGCTTGCTCCTAAGTCACACAAAGCTTTTCCATAAAATTTTTCCCCTATAGCGCAGGGTATAGTGAAACTACCAGGATCTTTCAATTTTTCAAGAAGCTTTTTCTGAATAATAGCACTACACTCTTCACTAAGTGCGACTGTTTAATTATCAGTGAATTTTCTTTTCTTATTTAGAATATCTTTCATAAATTTTACATAATTTGGCATCTGATCTAAAGCTTCGACAAAAGGTATATTGATGGTTAATTTCTTTAATATTTCAAGGAATTTAGCAAATTGTTTATCTTTTTTATGATGAGCTAGTCGTTGAGGAAATGGTGGTGGAGGTGTTTCAACGAAATTTTTATAGGTATTAAAGGATGTTCCAAGTTTGAATCTTGTTGAATTGTTTCCTTTTCAATTTCCACTTCCTCTTCTCGGCTTTTAAGTTCTTTTTGAATTTGAGGTTCTAATTCTTTTCCACTCCTTAGTTGTATTGCTTTAATTTGTTCTTTTCCTTGATCTTTAGGATTTATTTCCACATTACTAGGAAAAGTTCCGGTATTCTATTATTTAGCGCGGTAGAACAATATGTTCAAGTTGAGTTTCGATATTCTTAATAGATGTTCCTTGAATTTGTAATTGATTTCCTTGAATTTGTAGTTGATTTCCTTGATTTTGTAGTTGATGATGCATATTCAAAATTAATTCATCCATAGATAATTTCTTATCTTTGAATTGAAGGTTATTGTTATTAAATCCAGGTGGGTAATTAGGTTTATAGTTTGGATTTGTTTGATTAGGTTGATTCATCCATTGTTTATTAGATGTGTTATTCCAATTAAAATTTGGATGAGTTTTCCAACCAGGATTATAATAGTTTGAATAAGGGTTATTAGTTCTATTGTTAATAGCATTTAAAGTTTCATAATTAGATTGAGATTCTATGATTTGTCCAGATGAGTTTTCTTCTAAAGTAGGAGAGTAGTACATTCCAAAATGATCTAATTTCTTAGATATAGCAGCAATTTGAGAAGCTAACATAGATATTGCATCGTTTTCATAAATGCTGGCTATCTTTTTTGGATTTACTCTATCGACGAGCCATTGGAAATTATTTGTTGTCATTTCTTCGATTAGTGCATAAGCTTCATCAAATGGTTTAGACATTAACGAACCTCCAAGAAGAAGCATCGATGATTGATCTTAAAGATCCTACTAATCCATTATAAAAGGTTCGAATAATCGACCAATCCGATAGCGCATGATGTGGGCATTTCCTAAGAAGTTCCTTAAATCTCTCCCAAGATTCATATATTGATTCTCCATCTATCTGACAAAAAGAAGTTATATCATTTCTAAACGTAGCAGCTTTAGATGGTGGAAAATATTTGGATAGAAATTTTTGTGATAATTCTCCCCAAGTTTTAATAGATCTAGGTGCTAACGAATTCAACCACATTTTAGCCTTATCCCTTAATGAAAAAAGAAAAAGTCTAAGTCTTATAGCATCGTCAGATACTCCTTGATATTTAAAAGTAGCACAAAGTTCTAGAAAACTAGCAAGATGTAAGTTAGGATCTTCGATAGCTGAACCACTAAATTGATTGTTTTGTACCATTTGGATAATTGCGGGTTTAAGTTCAAATGAATTAGCGGCTACATCGAGGTTTTGAATAGTTAAATGAATTTCATCCGATGTAGGGTTGGCATAATCTCTTAATGGTCTTTGTTGGTTCATATTTTGAATTTCGGGAATATTCGCCATTTGTGTTAAATTTATAGTTTGTTTCTTTTGTTTTCTAATTCTTTTAATTGTACGCTCTAATTCAGAATCGTAAGGTATTAAATTTTCATTTCTAAATTTGCGCATACAATTTTAGAATAGATATAAAATTTATTTATTATGATTATTTTAAAATAGTCCGTTACTCTAGTAAATTTTTCTTACTTTCCCCGGCAACGGCGCCAAAAACTTGACCCACAATTTTATATTATGATATTTTTAATTTAATTGTAACGACGCCAAAAACTTGACCCCGCAATATTATGTGTACAGAATTGTAATTGTTTATGTTGTGGATGTTACACAAGTATACCTATCGTATCAAGTAATACAGGGCTCTAGTGGAGTCCTGGTTATCGATCCCACAGGGAAAGAGAAAATTAAATAACAGCTAATTTTAAAATAATAATAATAATAATAATAATACTACGAAAATTTGGAATTCTGAATTTAAGCGCAATAAAGTAAACTAAGTATTTCAATTAGGTAAATTAACTAAGTAGAAAATTAATATGAATTGAAAGTGCAGGAAATTAAACTAATTGCTAAATAAGTCTTAACTATTCAGAAAAAGTATCTTTCCCCTTGTTTAGAAATTTAAGTGATTGATGAATTTAAATAGATAACTTTAAGGTATTGTGACAAATAGGAGCATTCCTATTCTTTACCCTTTGGTCCAGTGTAAAGAATATTGACTAATCCTATGTTTGTTTACCGAATCGCGGCTAGGTCGGGAGGATACCGACCGCCACTTCGCAGCTCCCACGTTCCCCTCGCCCGAGGGCTAACATCTACACTTCAGCTCTCAAACAATAGGACCGAATTGAATATTTTAGTACGTCACACTAAAATGCTCGATTCTATGCCCAGATGATATTATTTCCCTATTTATTTGCTCCCTCCTTTCAAGGCTTTTGAATTCCCCGAATATCAGATGTAATTTTTACTATAGTTGATAATCAACATATTTTAACAAATCAAATGGCCAGTTTGAAAGTAAATTAAGTTTTAAGAAAAATTATCACAATTTATTAATATATATAAAAATACTTCTATTTTTAGTTCATCAAGTCACTTAATTTCATAACAGGGAGAAAGACTAATAAACTACTCAGAATGCATGTTGACTAAACTAAGCATGGATTTCATTTAAAGTTAAAAAAACCAATAAATACAAATACTTATCTTAATTTATCTCCAAGTAGGCTCCTAGCAGTTCCTTTGACTCTTCCTTCCAGTACAGCAAGACTCACTAAAAACTCACTGACTCACTAACTCAGTAAAAACTCACTAACTCACTAAATAACACACACACTAATACACTAATTTACTCCGAACACAAATTTAACACACAAAAGCGCACACAACTAATACACTTAGAAAAAATTAACACTTAGAAGTCGAATTTCGGCTTCTATATATAGAGGTGAGCAAAGGACCAAGAGGTGTGTAAGCATCCCTTCAAAAGGTGTCCAGGTTCAATGTATCTGCGCCATTTGAACTAGCTCGCCGTCGGCGACGAACTACCTCGCTGTCGGCGAGGCTTCTAGAAGATCTTCAAACCGCGCTATCTTGCTGTCAGCGGGCTTGGGCTCGCTGTCAGCGAGACAGTTATAAATCCTTCAGAAATGTCTCCTTGTAACCTCGCCGTCAGCGGGCTCGATCTCGCCGTCGGCGACTCAGCACAAATTGCATTATTTTCTTCTTATTTGCTCAAAATCCGCTCCTTTTTATGATTTTTGCTTTTATCACCTAAATTCTCCATTCCTGCAATAAAATTAAGAAAATACCCTTCTTTAAAGTGCAATTTTATCAAAAATAGGTATGAATTTCTTAATAAATTTTTCAGTGATCAGTTACACATCACATGAAAAGTACATATCCACTACATCACATCAGTACAATACAACAGACTAAGAACAACAAAAATAAAACAAATAATTTACCAGTCTCCATCACCAGGATCAGCAGGGTCATCAACAGGGTCAGGTCTATATGGTGTATAGCGGGTGCAAGAAGGAAATATCACATCGGATCCCCCCTCATAAATCTTCATTCACATCACTCCTCGCCTAAAAAACATCCATCTGACCATGGAGTCTATCTATACCAGAACTCTGTAGTCTCGTACTGCTCCATAATATCAAATAAGGTAGGTGGCTCAGAAGTAGATGGAACATCATAACTAGTAGTAGGAATATCAGTACTCCTACTCTCAGCTCTGGCTCCTACATGAGACTCATAAGTATGGATAATATTCTTTGTAATAGGTCTTAATAGAATAGCCACTTCCTCAGAACTACTAAACTCCACTCCAGACTGAACACAGAGGGCATGAACTAAAGTAGGATGTCCTAATCCTCCGGTGGTCTCGGCTCAAGCAATCGTCTGAATATTCTTGTAAATAATAGCTCCAATATCAATCTTTTTCATCTTCTGAATACAGTAGTTCAGAATTGCTCTATCTCAAGTAACTTCATTCTGGGGATAAGATGGTAACAGTCTTGAAGAAATGAAATAATGCTAAACTTTTGAAGCAACATTCAAAGTGGAAGCGGGGAAATTTATCAATTGTTTTTTACTTACTTTCCATTCTCCTCGCCCATCAATCATAAAAACAATAACTTCTCTCATATTCTCCCTCCTAGTGTCAAATTTCTCGTATTCACACATGAATGGTTCCGAGTCTGATAGAAGGCATTGATATGTTAAGGAGTAAACTCAACCATCTTCTCTCTAACAAGCGCATACTCAGTCTCAGTCTAGGGTATGTTAGAATAGAATTCTCTAACAGCTCCCATAACAGCATTCTCAGTAAAATAACAGAATCACTCCTAGTTTCGCTCTGCAATTAATTGTTCTACAGATCCTCCAGGACTATCAAAAGCTCGATCCTGGATACACTTCTTGTTGTGAAGGATTGAGTTATAGCGAAATTGAGCTTTGACGTTAACAAACCTCTCCTCATAAAAATCCGATTTCCTCTTGCCTCTTGGAGCCATGTGAACTTCTAAAATTTGCAGGAAAATTCCAATAAATCCCAAATTCACAATGTAGCAAACACTAAACACTATTCTAAACAAGTAGGGCAAATCTCATCATGGAAATCTCAAAATTTCTTTAAAACTCCAAAATTTTCCACTGTAGGCAATGTATGAAATTTTCATGGTGAAAATCTAAAAATTTTAACTTAAATTGAAGCTCTTACCAAGAGAAGTGCAAATCCGGTGTTGAAAAGCCTTGAAATCTCCTTAAATCTGAGATCTAGCAAGCCTAAGATCTTCAAAAATGCTAAAATGGAGGAAGAAGAAGGAAATGGAAAAATTTTGCGGGTCCCATGGAAAAAATCGTGAAATCAAGGGTTTTAGGCTTTTTTTGGGTTTGGGAGCCGGCGGCGCTCGATAGGGCGCTGGTGGCACTCTATTTAAAAATATTAGCCAACTCTCTGGATTTGGGCGCCGGCGGTGCCAGTCCAAAATATTTTTTGGGTCCATTTCGATCGTTTTGACGTCCATAAAGATGTTTAACACTTTAATAGGCATTTACATCATCCCACAAACAATAATTAACACAATTTTTCACACAAACAATACACAACAAACTTATATCTATAAAATCCAAGTTACATCAAAGACACTAAATATGTTCATCCAAACCAACTATTCATAGATGTTTAGTGCAGCAAGTACTCTATAGTAGGCAAGAACTAAGATCTACGCACACAATGAAAGTGAACACATCCAAATCCAAGTTCAAATCTCAAAGCAAATACTACACAAACCAAACATTACTAAGCAAAGAAAACTAAACACGCAACAAACATAAGTACAATCCATCAATATACTCCACATCTGTTTCAAAACTATCCTCTCTTCTAATGTCTCCAATTGATTGCTAATGCACAAACAAGTTATAGAACGGATAAAATGGAAATTCATTAGATGATTCTTTAGCAATCACCGCGTTCTTCTTCATAAGATTAATCAAGCTCATCTCAATTCAACCAGTGTTATCGAATTGCTCTTTCATTCTCCCATCTATATGATCAAATAAGTTAGAAATGTTATTTATCGCATTCATAAAGTTCCATACCACTTTCTCCAATTTTTTGATCCTCTTTAATATCATTCTGGAACCTTGAGGAAAATAGGGTTGAATTAGCTGTGAAGTCTGTATTGGTTGATCTGCAAGCATATTCATGTCATCTTCATCTCCAACTATTTGGTAGTCGTAGGGATTAGTTGGATCAATAGACCTCCATGGAAGAAGAACATTTTCCCAACTTTCATAAGAAACCTGTGACTGATTACATAACAGAAATATGGTGGATGGGTGTCCAAGCCCATATTTAGAGCCATGCACAATTAATCCAAGTACTGATTTCACAATAAAATTACCAACATCTCTCTTTAATAATTTCTTCAATTCTAGCAGTAGGATTATCCATACCTCAATTTATGAAGCCTCTTTCCTTGACAATCCTTCTTTTAATCATCACTTTGTTGAACAAACGCTACGCTTCAAAAATTATGAACATCTTTCAGTTGAAAACACGAAATCGAGGGGTTTCAATGGGAAATGAATCCATAAAATACGAATTGGGATAAGTGGTTCTCGTTTTTTTGGAGTTAAGAAGTCAAAAATGGAGTTTAGGGAGTTATAAGGATGATGATCCCGCCAAAAACCACCAAAACTCGCATTTTGAAACTTAAAAATCGTCAAGCAGATTTTGGGCACCCGCGGTGCTCGATAGGGCGTCGGCAGCACTCAAACAATCAAGTTCAATTGTAGGAAAATGATAGGGCGCCTGCGGCGCCAGTGATAAAAAATTTTCACTGAACTTAGTTTGATAAAAAATAATCCAATATCTCGATTTGATCCATCATTTATCAATTTTTAAAGTATTTAGGAGTAATTAGGATTTAAAAATAACTATATAAAAAATACAACTACAACAAACAAGCAAACACGCCACAAATATACATATGGCTTGCCTCCCATAAAGCTCTTGGTTTAACGTCGTCAGCCCGACAAACCATTCAGTTAATCGAGATGACTCCACATTAAAACCACTTTGAAGTCAAGTTGAAACCCATCAAAGTAAGGCTTTAATCGATGCCCAATAACTTTGAAAATGTTTCCAGTATCAGGATCTTTAATGTCAATAGCTCCAAAAGAATGAACTTTTACAACTGTAAAAGGTCCTAACCATCTAGACTTGAGCTTTCCAGGAAATAACTTCAATCTTGCGTTGTATAATAAAATTTTTTGTCCATTTTCCAAGTTCTTTTTCAATATCTTCCGATCATGCCATAAATTTCTTTTCTCTTTATAGATTCTATCATTGTTATAAGATGCATTTCTAATCTCGTCCAATTCATTCAATTGCATAAATCTTTTATCTCTAGCATTATTCAAATTAAAATTTAACTCTTTTATCACACAATATGCTTTATGCTCTAATTAAACTGGTAAATGACAAATCTTACCAACACTAGTCTATAAGGAGAAATTCCAATAGGGGTTTTAAAAGCAGTTCTATAAGCCCATAAAGCAGTATATAATCAAGTAGACAAATCCAATTTATGATTATCCACAGTTTTCTCCAAAATTCTATTAATTTCACGATTTGACACTTTTGTTAAACACTAGTCTGGGGATGATAAGCATTAGAGATTCTATGAATGATATTATATTTCTCAATTAATCTCTCAATTCGATTATTCCTGAAATGGGATCCACCATCAGTTATGATTACTCTCGGCATTCCATATCCTGTAAATATGTTTTTCTTTAAAACTTTTGAAACACTCTGAGCATCACATCTGGGTAAAGCAACAACTTCAATCCATTTCGAGACATAATCAACAGTAACTAAAATATATAGATTTCCAAATGAAGGAGTAAATGGTCCCATGAAATCAAATCCTCATACATCAAAAATTTCAACTTCCAAATTATAATTTAGAGGCATTTTATTTCTTCTTGAGATATTACCTACTCTCTGACACCGATCACATTATTTAATATATCTACAAACATCTCTAAAAAGAGTGGTCCAATAAAATCTAGATTGTAAAATTTTAAAATCAGTTTTATCAACACCAAAATGACCTCCAAATTCAAAATCGTGACATCGTTTAATAATCAAATTTGTTTCTTCTTGTGGCACACATTGCCTAATAATTAGATCCTAACACTATTTATATAGATATGACTCATCCCAAAAAAGAATTTTGCATCATATTTAAACTTCTTTTGTTATTGCCTTATTAAATCAGGTGGTACAATATCAGCATACCAAGGCAAATTATTTCCCATAATAGTATAGAGTTGCTCATCAGGGAAAATTTCAATAATTTCTTTTTTAAATTCAGATAATTTATCATAGTCCATTCTGGATAGATGATCAACTATTTGATTATCAATTCCCTTCCAATCAACTATCATAAAATCAAATTCTTGCAGAAGAAGTATCCATCTAATGAGTCTAGGTTTCACATCCTCCTTTTGCATTAGATATTTAATAGCCAAATGGTCTGTATGCCCAATACTTTTAGTTCGAATTAAATAAGGTCTAAATTTTTCAAAAGCAAACACTATAATAATTCTCTTTCAGTTGTGGCATAATTAATTTGAGCCTCATTAAGAGTTTTACTAGCATAGTAACTGACTTCTAATACTTTATCATGCCTTTGCCCCAATGCTACTCCGATTGCATAATCACTAGCATCACACATAAGTTCAAATGGCTTCTCCCAATCGGGTGAAACAATTATAGGTGCAGTGATTAATTTCTTTTAAAAATTCGAAATCTCTTAAGCTTTTATCATTAAAATCAAACTTTCTATCATTTTCTAAATCTTGGTACAAAGGTTTGGTAATTTTAGAAAAATCTTTAATATATCGCTTGTAAAATCCAGCGTGTCCTAAGAAACTCCTCACCTCTCTCACAGTACTGGGTTGCAGTAATCTCTCAATCACTCTAATTTTAGTAGGCTTGACCTACATACCATGTTCAAAAATTTTATGCCCAAGCATAATTCCTCCTGCAATCATAAATTGACATTTCTCCCAATTCAGAACTAGATTTGTTTTCTCACAAAGCTCCAAAAATTTTGCTAAGTTTTCCAGGAAAATTTCAAATGAAGTCCCAAATACAGAGAAATCATCCATAAAAACTTCTATTCCATTATCTATCATACTACTGAAGATAAACATCATACATCTCTGAAATGTTGCAGGTGCATTACACAGTCCAAAAAGCATTCTTCGAAAAGTAAAGGTTCCATAAGGGCTAGTAAATGTTGTCTTTTCTTGATCCTTAGGAGCAATAGGTTTTTGATGGTAACCAGTATATCCATCCAGAAAATAGTAGTACTTGTGTCTGGCAATTATATCTAGCATTTGATCGAGAAAAGGAAGAGGAAAGTGATCTTTTCTGGTGGTGGAATTTAATTTCCTATAGTTAATAGAAATTTGCCATCCATTAATTTGTCTTGTGGGTATAATTTCATTACATTCATTCACTTCAACAGTCACTCCACCCTTTTTTGGTACACAATGTATTGGACTTACACAAGCACTTTCTGAAATAGGATAAATAATTCCAGCATCCAACCATTTTAAATTTTTTTTCTTAACTACTTCTTTCATTATAGGATTCAGTCACCTTTGCGGATTAACTCTTGGTTTATATTCTTCATTTAATAGAATTATATTCATACAAATTGAAGGACTAACTTTTATATATCTTCCAAAGTCAATCCAAAAGCTTTCTTGTATCTTTCTAAAGATTCCAACAACTTCTGTTCATGGTATTCGTTTAGCTCTAAAGATACAATAACAGGCAAAGTAGATGATTTTCCTCAAAACATATACTTTAAATGATTAGGGAGAATTTTCATTTCAAGTTCAGGAGGTTTTATGATAGATGGAATTAAGCTTTTATCTCCAGTTTCCATAGTGTCTAATATTTTGAATCTCTCCTAAACATACTCCAAATCTTCATTCTTCTCATTATCTGAATTTTCTTCATCTTCACTTTCTTCTTCAAACATATTTTTATATTCTTCTTCCTTTTCAAATATATTTTCAAAATGATCGTTTCTCAAGTAATCACAGACCTCCATTCGAAAACATTCATTATCATTTTCCATTGAGGTATACTTCATAGATTTTAAAATATTAAAGGTCACCTCTTGATCATTAACTCTCATAGTTAATTATCCTTTTTGAAAATCAATTGCCGCTCTTCCAGTAGCAAGGAATGGTCTTCCCAAAATGATTGGAATTTCTTTATCTTCCTCCATATCAAGTACAATAAAATCCACAGGAAAGAAAAATTTATCCATTTTCACTAACACATCTTCCACCACTCCTTTAAGATAAGTAATGAAACAATCGGCCAACTAAAAAGTCACTGATGTAGGAGAAATTTCTCCTATTCCCAACTTTTTTGAAGTTGATAAAGGCATTAGATTAATACTCGCTCCAATATCACATAAAGCTTTTCCGAAAAATTTTTTTTCTATAACGCACGAAATAGTGAAAATACCAGGATCTTTAAGTTTTTTCAGAACCTTCTTCTGAATAATTGCACTACACTCTCCGCTAAGTGCAAAAGTTTCATGGTCAATAAACTTTCTTTTCTTTCTCAGGATATCCTTCATAAACTTAGCATAGTCAGTCTTCAAATCTAATGCTTCAACAAAAGGAATATTAATCTTTAATTTCTTAAGGATCTCTAAAAATTTTCCAAATCTGTTATCCCTATTTTTTTTCTTTAATCTTTGAGGAAATGGAGGTGGTGGCTTTTCAACTGTTATTTTCATTGGTTTAAGAGGATAATCCAAAACTGGATAAATCTTGTTTGAACCATTTTTAATTTCCACCCTCTCCTTTTCTATTTCAACTTCTTTTTGCACTCCAGTTTCTAATTCTTTTCTACTCCTTAATTGAATAGCCTTAAGTTGTTCCTTATTTTGATCTTTTGGATTGATCTCCACATACTTGAAAGTGCTCCCGAAGGTCTATTATTAAGTGCAGTGAAAATATGTCCTAATTGATATTCAATATTCTTCATAGCAACACCTTGAGCATGTAATTGATTTCCCATATTCAGAATCATTTCTTCAGTAGACAACTTCTTATCCATAAATTGTGGGTTACTATTAAATCTAGGGGGATAAGATGGTCTTAGATTAGAATTTCCTTGATTGTTCGAATTTCCAACTGGATTCATAGAATTGTTAGCCCAATGCGGGTTAACATTAGCATTATTATTATTCCAACTGAAGTTTGGGTGATTCTTCCAACCAGGATTATAATAATTTGAATAAGGATTGTTAGGTTTTTTAATAGCATTTAAGGTCTCGTAAGGTGTTTCAGATTCTATTATCAGTCCAAATGAATTTTCCTATAACACTAGAGGTGGTTGAGAATAATTCATTCCATATTGATCTATTTTCTTTAAAAGGGCTTCAATTTGAGAAACTACCATTGTCATCATATCTTAATCATGATCGCTAGCTACTCTCTTAGTATTTACTTGTTTAGAGGGCCATTAAAAATTATTAGTAGCCATTTCTTCATATAATGCATATGCTTCATCAAAAGGTTTTGACATTAATGATCCACCACCATCAGCATTTATAATAAATCTCAATGATCCCACTAATCCATTATAAATGATTGAATTATTAACTAATCTAGTAAAGCATGATGTGGGCACTTCCTAAGAAGATCTTTAAATCTCTCCCAAGCTTATATATTGACTCTCCTACAAACTGACAAAAAGATGTAATATCATTTTTTAGTTTACCAGTCTTTGATGGAAGGAAATATTTTGATAGAAACTTTTGAGTTAATTCTTTCCAAGTTCTAATAGATCCAGGTGCTAACGAATTTAACCACGCCTTAGCCTTATCCCTTAATGAAAAAGGGAAAAGTCTATGGCTGATAACATCACTAGACACTACATCATATTTAAAAGTAGCACACAGTCCTAAGAAACTACCGAGATGTAAAATTGGATCCTCATTAGGTGTTCCAGCAAATAGATTGTTTTGTACCATTTGGATAATAACATGTTTAAATTCAAATGAATTAGCAACAAAATCAGGATTTTGAATAGTTATATGAATTTCATCTGCTGTTGGGTTAGCATATTCTCTTAAAGGCCTTGGCAAATTTCTAACTTCATTTCTTTGATTATCTTGAATATTCGTCATTTTGCAAGGCTTCTCAATTTATTTTTTTTTCTAATTTTTCTGACAATACCCTCTAACTCTGAATCGTAAGGCACCAAACCTATAGATCCGCTACTACACATATACAAACACAAATACTTTAATAAAAATAAACAAACACAATTACACACTACAAAATAAACTTACTTCGTTACTTAACTTTTGCTTTCTCAACTCCGTTCCTTTCCCCAGTAATGGCGCCAAAACTTGATGCTCGACTTTATATTGTGCAAGAACTTATGAACTTAGATTTATAGATTTATAATAGTTTTGTTAAGTCCAAGTCTTCAATGCAAGTATATGTATCGTATCAAGTAATACAGGGCTCTACTGGAGTCCTGGATATGGATCCCACCAGGAAATGTTGAAGTTTTAAGAAAGCGTTACACAATGTGTAATAAGCACTGAAGTTAAAGTTTACTAATTACAACTACTATGCATGAAATAGTAAGAACAACGAAATAGTTACAATTATCTAACTACAATTACTTCTAACAACTTTAAGAACAGGAATTAACTAACAGACACACTAAATTAAGTATTTAAAAGGTTTTTGATATATGAGAAAAGTATCTTTCTTCTTGCAATGAGAATATGATGTGTGGACTAATCTGGAATAATTATCTATTTTATTGTGTCAAATAGGAGCATAGATGATTCTTTACCCTTAAAAGAGTACCCCCTCCTCTAAGTAAGAAAAGAGCATTGACATATTCTAAGTTTAGTCACTAACTCTAAGGCTAGGCTGGGAGGATACCAGCTTTCACTTCGGAGCTCCCACTCACCCTTAAGCCGAAGGCTAACCTTTGATATTAATTACTAATCTTAGAACCAATTTGGAGATTTCAGCCTGTCACCCTGAAATCTCTACAATGAAGTCCATCAAAACACATTTCCCTTTTCATTTGCACTTAATTCCCATGAACTATGCAATTCAAGCATAGAAATTGAATGGATCTTTCATTATTGTTTTAGGACATTAAATCCTTTCAAACTTAATGTTCAACAACATATTTTAACATTTCAATTAGCCAAATCGAAAGAAAATTAAGTTCTAAATGAAAAACCGTCACAACTTCTACATTACATTAAAAGCACATCAAATCCACATAAATCCATCATCACATCTCTATGCAAGAAGAAAGACATGGGAGACTACTCATAATTCATGGAGAAGATCTAAAAAATAATGAATTTTATATATAAAAGAAAAGCCATACAAACCATAAAAGAAAATACAACTTATTTCTTTCTCTTCCCCAATGCAATTCCCTTAAAGTTCCTTTGAATCCTCTTCTCTCTTCTTTACAACAATTGATTATCTCTTATAATGGAAAGGAAGAAGCAATTTATCACTTTACCTCTTCTCCTCCCCTCCTTAGAGAAGAATCCCTCTCAAATCTTCACTTTACACTCTCTACTCCTAAACCCTAACACTCTAGAAGACACAAGACACTCTCTAGACACTTTTTCCACACCACTTTTCGTCCAAAAGTAGTTACTTATTGACTCGACCGCAAGTAACGCAGTAATATATGCTTCTAAAGATGGCCAAAGCTTGACCCAATTTATAATAAGCGACTAGTGTATAAATTAAAATATTGTAAATTTTAGAAATTACTTTACACACTAGGGGTACTAAACAAGTATACGTATCGTTTCAAGTAATATAGGATTTCTATTATAACCCAAGTATCGATCACACGGAAAAAAATTATAGAAATAAATTTTCTAAATATTATATTTTAAAAATATCTTTTTATCCTTTAAATTAACTATAAATTACTATTAATTTACTAGATGCAATTAAAGAAAACAATACTAAGAGAATGATTTATGAAAACTATATAAAATAACAACTTTCTTTCCTTCAATTAATCAAAGATTTTTAAGATAATTTAATATTCGTTGGAGAATTTGATTTATGGTATTGTGCCAAATAGAAGCATTCCTATTCTTTATCCTTTGATCCAGGCGCAAAGAACATTGGCTAACTTACAGATCAGGTCTGGATGTATTGTTAGTAGTAATGGGTTAATCTAGACTCTCACTTCTAGATGTCCAAGGGTGGCTATGGTAGGCCCTACTAGTGACCCATTCCTGATCTATAAATCAAATTATAAGAATTTAGCCTGTCACACTAAAAACTTATCAATTCTATGTCGTTTAAATCTTATCTTCCTATATATTTGCACTTCACTTTGAATAGCCCGCACATGGCCTTCGACTACCCAAGGATTCATGTGACATTTACAAGTTAAGAGTTATTCTCCTTCAAGGTTTCAAAACTCTTCAACAAGTTTTAACAATTTAAATGGCCATTTTAAAAAGTAAAGTAAGATAAGGTATTAATGTCATCACAATGTTTTTGAAAATATTTTGAATTTTAATTCTCCATCGAATCTTTATATTATCTTATCTATCTCTTCATGATTGAAGGAAGAAAGTAAACTAACTACTCAGAACACACTGAAAATAAACTGCAAAACATAATAAATAAACTTTGAATCAAATAAAAACACTTATCTCAAATATTCCTTCTACATGTCTTCTGACTGCTGACTCCACAGTGTAATGAACTCCAGATGCTAAAACTTGAAAGTAAACTCACTAAACTAAACAAAAGTGGCCCTAAATTTCTCTCTCTAATTATCTAGACTCTCTCTCTCTAAGGAGGCTAGAGGGGGTGGGGCGAATAGGGGGTGATTTTCTTTGAAGGAGTGGACTCCTATTTGTAGGCTCCAAGGGTTGCCTTGAGGCACCTCTTCAAAACATGTCCAAATTCAATGAATCTTCTAGAAGGTCGGTTTGGCGCCTAGGCGCCGGAATCTAGTGCCTAGGCACCGGACACTGCGTCGAGTTCTTCGCACCTCTTCACTTTGGCTCGCACGTCTTCGTGTTTAAAACAATTTTGGAGCGTCCAAATGCAATGTATCACATGTCCTATTATCAAGGAACAACTGCCAGTCTTCTAGAATGTCCAATAACTGCTCACTCCATCAAAATAACCATCCAAAAGTCTTGACAGTTTCTGTATCGAGTCTGGCGCCTAGAGTGCTGGCAGCCTGCGCCAGCGCTGTGCCATTTTTTTTCTTCTTTTTGTATTTTGCTCCATTTTTGCTCCCTTTTGCTCCTTTTCCTTTTCTAGACCTTTTTACATCACCTACATCCAAAAACATAAAAATACCTTTCATTAAAGCATAATATCCTTAGAAATTGATAAAAATCAAGGCATAAAAATATGTATTTTTCTTCATGAATCACTTATAAGATAGGGATGAAATCCCAGGAGTTTCCATAGACATCCCTTCAAAAAGTCACCAAAACAATTCAAAGTTGAACTCCACCAACTTCGGGCACCGCTAGCACACTATCGTGCCATTTAATTGTTGTTCTCTCTGGATTTGGACGTTGGTGACGTCCACTGTGCCAGAACACTTTTTCACCATTTTGCTCCTTTTTTGCTTCTTTTTGTTCCGGATTCGTTCCTTTTTGCTTCTTTTCAGTCTAATTGTCGGCATATTTTAGGTTATGTGTTTTATTTTAAAAAGGGGGTCGCCTAACAGAAGTTGTCGGCGAATTTTAATTTAATTTAAATAAATAATTTGAAAAGTAGTATTTGATTTTGAAAATATTTTTAAATTTGAAGGTTTTAAGACATGAGATTAAACCGATCTCACATCCAGAATAGTTTATATAAACGAGCACCGCACCACAAACCGTGTATCTATCCCTAAGGATAGACACACTGCTTGACGGTGGGGCTCGATTAAATAAACTAGAAGATTTGTGACATCCGTTTGGTCTGCGAACCAATTTTATAAGCCGACAAATTCCCTCGCTTAATATGAAAGTATTAAACAGGGTTTATATTACCTGGGTTCTTTAAAATTCCCTATAAGGGCAAGCCCCTATAGTTAATTACATCTTAAGTGACGGGAATCACCTAAGAAAACTCTCGATAATAATCAATAGTTCTGCTCTCAAGAATTTCAAAGTTTAAGTTTTCAAAGGATTGAATTTTGAAATTTCAATAGGGGATGTATCAAGTTTAGAACATTTTGTTTTGATAATTCAAAGGAAGAAAGGTAGGAGAAATCACAGATTCGAAGTGAACTTCGGTAATTTCCCGACTATCCTATTGTTTGGCTTGAGTTTAGGAAAGTCCTAATATTTATTTAAATGTTTTGATCTTGCCAATTTTACATAATTAGGGCTTATATTTGTATGATAAAATCAAACAAATAGCCTCGAAGATGTGAGGGTTTATTGTCGTACCGGACGACTACATCGGAATCCTAAGACCAGTTAGGGCTCAATTTGCAATGCAAGTGCCTAACAAAGAGTTAAGGATTTATGTTGCACTAGGCAAACTACCTCGAAGTCCTATGGCTTTGTTATTTAATTCTAGGAAAGTTTTGCTGAAGTAGACTCAGGTTTTGCTGATGACGATGGCCGTGCTGCCCACCATGCTCCGAGCTCCTTGTTGTTGCAGAGGTTTGATTTTAGAAGTTATAAATCAGGGGATGAGAAAAGTGTTTTGGTTTAGAGAACTTCTTAATTACCAAGTGTTTTTGTGTTTTAATTAAAACAAATCTTAAAGTTGATTATAACAACACCGGTTAAGATCCCACGGTTCCATCCTTCCGGCATCGTTATTTTTATCGGATTCACTTAGTCCAAATGAATTTGCTAAACTCAACTGAATGAGTTCCACACCTTCATTTATACCGTGGGAAATTTCGTTAGCAACACGTAGGTTACATCATCCGAGGTATTCCCGATCATCCAACAGGACCTTTTAATTTAGTTGTAATTGTAGTTTTGTGTTCTGTTTGTGATTAAATTTTGAGTCGTTTTATATTTTGAAATGTTGTGGCGGTGAATTTTATCTTGCAATAACTTTTAACTTAGTTTTGGTTTCGGTTTTAGGGGCTATCCTAAAGGTGTGGGTTTTCATGCAACAGCTTGTTTATCATGCAAGAAAAGTAAGTGCGATGCGATTAATGAAATTGCAATAATGCAAATTGCAAGAAAGTAAATTGCAATAAAATAAAAGCGTACTCGGAGGGTCTTCCCGTCATCCCAAGCCGCACTTAAAACACAATTAGAATATTTAAGCAAGTTCCTAGGTAAAGCTAAGGTAAGGGTTATGGTTTTCTACCAAATTCCTAATCCTATAGCTAGTCATTTCCTATGACGTCTAGGTTCCTTGTGTTTTGGTTTGAAGACGATTTTTTTTATCAAAGAACAATTGAGTTCAATTGTTCTTATAAACATCCTATCATATTGAGAAAGTGTTTAAGAAGAATCTTAAACATCTTTTCAATATTTATAGAATTGTTTTGAGTCCAAATGGATTCAATTACACAAATGAATTAATCGTCCAAGAATCTCAAGTTTTGTTATCTTGCTCGATGAACTAGGACATTTGAATATCCTATGAGTGAAGTAACATTTCATTTAATGTTCTATTTAGGAGTTATGATAACCAAAGCTCTTGAGGGTAAATTGGTGTTCGAATGATTTGTGATTTAGTTTAATTTCAATTAATGGGTTTAAATTTGGAATAGTGTTCAAGTTATTTTAGATTTATTTTGAATTCTTTATGTCTTTGGTGATGCTTATATTTAATTCAATTTAATTTAATTTAATTTAATTTAATTGAGTTTTAATTTAATTTAATTCAATTTAATTCAACTTAGTTTGATTTGATGTTACATTAAATTAATTTGATTTGATTTAATTTTAATTTAATTTGATTTAATTTAATTTAATTTAATTTAATTTTAATTCATTTAATTTAATTTTTAATTTGGTTTAACTTAATTTAATTTGGTTTTATTTATTTAATTTAATTTAATTTAATTCATTTAATTTAATTTGTTTATTTAATTTAATTTAATTTAATTTAATTTAATTCAACTTTTAATTTTAATTTAATTTAATTTAATTTAATCCAATTTAATTTACTTAATTTAATTTAATTTTTAATTTAATTTTATTTTTTAATTTTAATTGAAATTTTTAAAAGAGTTTAATAATTTAATTTTAGTTTAATGATTAAGTCTTTTAATGTTTTGAATTTGAGTTATCATTTTAATTAAGAATTGAATATTAATGAGATGATTAATTTAGGGATTTTTAAATTAAAGAATAAATCTCTTCCTAATAATATCCCTATTTTAATAATTTCAATTTTATTATTCTTCCAAATTTAATCAATTATTTAATTAAGGTTTAATTATTTTAAAATTGTTTAATGGGTTTCTACCCTTTAATTATTTAAATTTCAATCATCCAAATCAGATTATGATCAAATATTTTACTTATTATTATTTTTTTTAAACCTAAAGTTTTAATTAAGGATTAAAATTTTAATTACCACTTTACCCTTTAAGCTTAATAATTTCATAACTCACTAAATTGAACTCAAATGAACTTGAAATTTTTATGTGACTTCACTCATATGTCAATAAAGACATGAGAGGAGAAAATGTGATTTTTCTGTATTTAATTTATTTATATAATTATTTTTGGTAGAAAATAGAGATTTCCAAGGAAAATTTAATAACATGACCAAGGGAAAGTATCTATCCTTAAGAAAATTAGGGGACATTCCTAATGACCAGAGGACCACTTGGACCAATTTTGGTGATTTTTTGAATTATATTATTTTTATTATAATTATTTTAACTTTTGGAGGGTTAATTAATTTAAAAATAAAATAAATGTTGAAAAATGAATTTTATATTTTTCAAAAATCTCTCTGATATCAAGGAAATCAGGGAATCAAATTTTACAATTTTTTGATTTTTCTATGATTTATTATAATTATTTTAGTGAAAATGCTAGAAAATACATTTTTTTAATTTTAAAATTACCCTAGAGCTTTAAAATTTAATATCTCACTAAAAAGAGCTAAGAAAAATATGGGGTTTTTTCCTAAGTGATTAAAAATCAAAATGTGACATTTTGGTGAATTTTATTATTTTTGTGATTTTTTATTATTTTTTAATTATTAAAATATTAAAATAATACAAAAAATCAATTTTTTAAAAAATTGAAATTTTAATTTTCTTAAATTTCCCTAATATCAGAGAGGCTCCAGAACCAATTTGGTGAATTTTTAAAAAGTATTTTGAAAGTTATGAATTTTTAAAGTTTAAAATGACTAAATAGCTTAATCAACCCAATTAGTAGGGCTAACCAAGTCCAATTGACCTCAAATTTTTATGGTGAGTTCCTCTGATCCTAAAGGTCAGTGGAGAATTGATTTCAAGTCAATTTGATGTATGGTTAGCTCTAATTAATTAGAGATCCATTTTGGGTGTTTAAGCCAATTAGGGTTGTTTTAAATGAACTAACTCAAAACCTATTTTTCCTAGGGTCCTCTCGGTCATAAGGAACATCACCAAATTTTCCTAGAATTTATTTCACAACATGCTATTTATTGGAATTAAAATACTCAAAACAGTAACATGAATTTGAAAAATCAATAACTCTTCATAGGGATGGCCTCTGACTTTAGAAAATTCAGGGAATGTTCCCAAATTCAGAGGCTTCAAAAGCCCTATGGTCTCATGCCATGGTGAATTGTATACATGCATGGAGAATTAAAAATATGCAGAGAGTAAATAAATTATTAAAAATAAAATACTTGATGAAATTAAATGATTTCTTTTCCACATTATTCTCCTCTGTTCACTGAGCAAGAGGGTATTTTTATTTTATTTTTCTGATTTTTCTACACAAAGTTATGAATTTTTGAAGTTTAGGGAATTAAATAAATAGAAAATACCCCTAATTTTCTATTTATCCACGCGGCGCCGCGTCAACCTCGGCAGCTCCGAACGCACACGCGTCGCGCTCCCATTCGACGCCGCCATCTGACTCAGCGCTCCGGGCCCCGCGGTTCTCGTACCGTCTCCTGGTCCGACGCCATCTGAGCCGTCCGTCCGTGCGTGTATTAAATGGACGGCATCCGTTCATCGTCCCCGAGCGTCCTCACCCGAGAGCCGTCCACACTAAATCCCTAAGATCTCACTCGATACTCAATGTATTTTCATGTTCTTATGCTCTATGGATTCGTCTTGAGAAGACAAACACATCTATACGATTTATGTGGGATGAAATTTACGCAATAAAAATGGAGAATGTTCAGAAGCTCGGGAAGAAGAGTGAGGCCATACCTTTGCTCAGAGAAGTGTGGCTTCGATCTGAGAGTTGTTGCACCTTCGATTGGATCCCAGCAAGCTCCGCATGAAGTCTCCCGGTCCGGTGAATTGCCTAGGTAGGATTTCGACCACAGCCCGATCACAAAGCTTGGAGGCCGGAGCAATCGGGTGGCCCGGAGATGGGGCTTTTGCTGGTGGACACCTTCCCTCGGTCCGGTGAAGGTGGAGAACCAATCAATTTGGGGATTGGCTCACTCGTGGAGAAGTGCCCCGGTTTTGGGCTTGGATTTCAACTCGAAATCGAGCTCGCAGAGAAGAAATGGCAGGGGGATTTCAGTGGGGATCAAGTGCTCGTGTATGGGGAGTAGTACGGAAAAATTTTGGCGAGTTTCCTTAAGGTTTGTTTCAAGCACCTCTCATGGCCGAGAGGGGTGGTGTTTAAATAGGAGAGGGTGGAGGGCCTCCCGGGAGAGTTAGGGCTTGGGATCAGCTGCTCTTGGCAAGAGAAGAACAACTCCAATGGCCACCGGGGATGGGGCAGCTCGGCGAGTGAGAATTCCGAGTTGGGCTCACATGTGAGCCCTCGGCCATGGTGTTTTCCGGCGGCCCGGTGGCCGGCCGGCCGTGCATGGGTCACCCTCAAGGTCAGGTGGGTCAGGGGTTGAATTAGGTGAAGTCAATTGGAGTTTGACATGTGTAAAAAAAGCTTGATTAAAATGGAATGGGGGAGAGTGTATTTTGAGCTCATTTTTGTCAACTCATGCAAATGGGTTTGGTTCACCCTCCCATGACCTGGTGTGGGCCGAGAGAAAGTCATTTGGTTCAGCTTGATTGGAGTGGTGAAGTCTCCATCCATGGTGAGGTGGCTAAGCATGGTTTAGAGTGTGACATGAATATGGTTAAAAGGGCTTAATGAAGGATTAGGAAAGAATCCCCTCTTCTTGCCATTAATGGCTTGGTGAGATGGAAAGTGGTCTCCATGGCTTCCATGTGGCTTGTACATGGCTCAATGGCTCACATTTGGCTTGGAAAAAGTTTGGTCAATTTCATAAAAATGGGTTTTAAGAATTTTGAATATTTTGGTGAAAATTTGGATGAAGCTTGATTTAGTATTATTTGATCATTGGTTTATGACTTAGGGATGATTTTAATTGAATGGATGATGTAGAGAAATATCATGTGAGCTTTGGGACCAATTTTGGGCCTTTTGAAATGGTTTTAGATGGGCTTTTAAGATGGTTTAGGAAAGTGGGCTTTTGAATTTTAAAATGTATTTTGGGATGAAATTTTGTAAAGAGGTTGGGCCAAATAATTGTTGGGTTTAGCTCATGGATGTATCATGAGTGACTTGAAGCAAATTGGGAGTGATTTGGGTTTGAATTGGTTGAATTTGGGTTCTTTTGGTGAATGGGCCAATATAGGTCCAAGTGGGCCAAGTTGGGCCAATGTTGGGCTAGGGTTGAAATTGATGTAAAATTATTGTTGAGAAATGTTTATGGGAGTGTTTCAAGGAGGTTTTGACTTTGGTTGGGCTTTGATTTTGGGGTGGGCTCATTCTGGGTTAGGTTCGGGTTTAGGTCAAAAATGGGCCTTTTAGCTTGGGGTTGAATTTGAGTGGGGTTTGGGTCTAAATTTTGGGCAAATCATGTTAGTGTTTTGCTTGTGGGGATGCTAAGGAAGATTTAGAAAAGATTTGGGGTTAATTGGAGTTGAATTGGGTGAGTTTGGGTTAGGTTTGGGTCATGGGTCCAAATTGGGGGTTTTGACAAAAGTGGGGTAAATTAACAAAATTGGCCCATGGTATAGTTGGACAAAATGAAATTGGGAATATTTAGGATTTTCTGGAATTTTCTGGGAATTTTCTAAATTTTTGGATTTTTGGGTCAAGGGGGGTATTTTGGGTATTTGGAGGGTATTGGGAGGTATTTTTGGAATTTTTGGTATTTTTGGGTATGGATGATCAATTTGAGTGATGTGGAAATGTTTAGGAATGATTTTGAGGAATTTTGGGTAATTTAGGTGATTTTGGAGGATTTCAAGGGTTTTGGGTAGATTAGGCGGGTGTAGGGTCCCGGGGGTCAAAAATTGAAAATTTGGGAAAATTGAAGATTGGGTGAATATAAGTGGAATGAAATCATTTTGGTTGAGCCTTGAAACCATATCAAGCCCACATGAGCCATGAAGGGACTCATTTGAGGCATTCACTATGTTGTTCCTAACCCTCTTAGCCAAGGGCTTAGGGGTTAAGGACCATCCATGTGAATCACCTACATGAGTCAGGAGGTCAAGTTAGGTATGGGTGTGGTTTAGGAGGTGTGTGAAAGTGTAGTGCATGAGTGTAGTGTGTGCGTAAGTCAGCCCCTTCACTGCACCGAGCCACCTGTAGGGCGATCCTAAGGCCAAAGAGTCCTATAGGAACTCATCCTTTAAACTTCCACATTTCGATTTCAACCCTCTAGGTGATTAGGGGTCTACAGTCAAGTTTGTGGAGTTTGCAGGGAGTTAAGAAGTGGTTTGAATTTCTAAAAGGTGGGTCCCAATTCTAGTCCTCTAAGATAGTCAAAGGAAAAGCCTAAGGCTAGATCCTAAGTACTAAAGAGAAGAAGAGAAGACCTCATCAAAAATGAGGTCAACAAATGGACCCCCAATAGGTGTGGTGGGCTGACGGAGCACACCGCGCGTATTGGTGTTGACCGAAGCGATCAACAAAACCAACACAGATGTCCAAGTGACAAACTTAGGACGAAGTAGAAGAGTTTCCATTGGGGAGTGTCAAGTATATCTTTGAAACTGGAGACTCCTGAACTCTCGCTGGGGAAAGGAAAAGGAGGTGAATCCCAAATCACATGATCTGAGGGAATTTCGATTTAGATTTCATTTTGTTTCAGTTTAAGTTTTGATGTGTGAGCTCAGATTTCAATTTGGAGTTTCAATTTAGATTGAAGTTTTGTTAAGATTAATTTGAAGGGATTTGATTTGAAATGAAAATTGGAATTTTGTGGTTTTAGATGTAACATCTTCAACCTCGAAAGAAAATTGAATTGATTGGATTGAATCACTACAATGAGGAAAGATCTCAGAGTAATGCGGTATTGGATGTAAAATCCTTAACCTCAAGAGCTTGATTTTGGTGTATTTCATTGCAATGGGGAAAGAATCCTAAAGCAATGCAGTCTCGGATGTAAAATCCTCAACCCCAAAAGTTTGATTTGGACGTATTTCATCGCAATAGGGAATGAATCCTAAAGCAATGCAGTCTCGGATGTAAAATCCTCAACCCCAAATGTTTGATTTGGACGTATTTCATCGCAATAGGGAAAGAATCCTAAAGCAATGCAGTCTTAGATGTAAAATCCTCAACTCCAAAAAGTTTGATTTTGATGTATTTCATTGCGATAGGGAAAGGATCCTAAAGCAATGCAGTCTTGGATGTAAAATCCTCGACCCAAAAGTTTGAATTTGATGTACTTCATTGCGATAGGGAAAGGATCCTAAAGCAATGCAGTCTTGGATGTAAAATCCTCAACCCAAAAGTTTGAATTTAATGTACTTCATTGCGATAGGGAAATGATCCTAAAGCAATGCAGTCTTGGATGTAAAATCCTCGACCCAAAAGATTGAATTTGATGTACTTCATTGTGATAGGGAAATGATCCTAAAGCAATGCAGTCTTGGATGTAAAATCCTCGACCCAAAAGTTTTATTTTGATGTACTTCATTGCGATAGGGAAATGATCCTAAAGCAATGCAGTCTTGGATGTAAAATCCTCGACTCAAAAGTTTGAATTTGATGTACTTCATTGCGATAGGGAAAGGATCCTAAAGCAATGCAGTCTTGGATTTAAAATCCTCGACCCAAAAGTTTGAATTTGATGTACTTCATTGCGATAGGGAAATGATCCTAAAGCAATGCAGTCTTGGATGTAAAATCCTCGACCCAAAAGTTTGAATTTGATGTACTTCATTGCGATAGGGAAATGATCCTAAAGCAATGCAGTCTTGGATGTAAAATCCTCGACTCAAAAGTTTGAATTTGATGTACTTCATTGCTATAGGGAAAGGATCCTAAAGCAATGCAGTCTTGGATGTAAAATCCTCGACCCAAAAGTTTGAATTTGATGTACTTCATTGCGATAGGGAAAGGATCCTAAAGCAATGCAGTCTTGGATGTAAAATCCTCGACCCAAAAGTTTGAATTTGATGTACTTCATTGCGATAGGGAAAGGATCCTAAAGCAATGCGTACTTGGATGTAAAATCCTCGACCCAAAAGTTCGAATTTGATGTACTTCATTGCGATAGGGAAATGATCCTAAAGCAATGCAGTCTTGGATGTAAAATCCTCGACCCAAAAGTTCGAATTTGATGTACTTCATTGCGATAGATAAATGATCCTAGCAATGCGATCTTGGATGTAAAATCCTCGAACCAAAAGTTTGAATTTGATGTACTTCATTGCGATAGGGAAAGGATCCTAAAGCAATGCAGTCTTGGATGTAAAATCCTCGACCCAAAAGTTTGAATTTGATGTACTTCATTGCGATTGGGAAATGATCCTAAAGCAATGCAGTCTTGGATGTAAAATCCTCGACCCAAAAGTTTGAATTTGATCGAGATTTGATTTGAGATCCGGAAGATCGAATTCGAAATTTGATTGAGATTTGAAACTCGGAAAGATTGAATTTGAGATTTGATTTAGATTTGAAATCTGGGAAGATTGAATTTGAGATTTGATTTAGATTTGATTTGATTTGAAATTTATGTTCATTTCGTTTGTCTTTCAATGATTCAAATTTTATTTTATTGTTTATTTAATGTTCATGTGAATTTGGTGTTCGTCATTTTTAGATTTTTAAGGAAAGTTTTCTTTTATTCTTTTTTTTTATTTATTTCTTTCTCGTTCTTTTGTTGAAGTTCATTTAACTTTAATGGCGTTTCCCAGTCAATTTGCACAAAAGAGGTGAAGGCCAAAAATGTGACATGGTCACTTTCATTCCAATCATGTCGAAGATACATCATACAACTTGTTCTGGAATATATTTCACACAATCCATGTAGACTCAAAACGGACTATGTATGATCTTCGTCAATCCATCAAAAGAAGCATCTGTCAAAAATCCATGTCTGAATAGTGGGGTACATGGTCAATAACATCACCTTCCAAGCCATCCTTGGCAAGGATGCCGTATAGATGTACATCGGAGGTGTGATATTTTCCATGTAACTCACAGCCATAAGGCCGGAGGCTCTCTAGCTCCGGGTCTGGCTGGAAATGGTAAGGTGTCTTCCTGTCGTCCATCCTTCTGAAAGTAACTGAGATCTACTTCACTGGTACTCCTGGTATGCAATACTTAGCGATATGTACTCCGTTGCCCTTCAGTATCATGACGGAACCTACCGGTAAAGGTATCTGTCGGCATTATTTTTAGGTTGTATTGTATTTTAAAAGGGGGGTCGCCTAACAGAAGTTGTCGGCGAATTTAAATTTTAAATTTAATTTAAATATATATAATTTAGAAAGTAGTATTTGATTTTGAAAATAATTTTTTAAATTTGAAAGTTTTAAGATATGAGATTAAACCGATCTCACATCCCAAATAGTTTATATAAACGAGCACCGCACTACAAACCGTGTATCTATCCCTAAGGATAGACACACCGCTCGATGGTGGGGCTCGATCAAATAAACTAGAAGTTTTGTGACATCCGTTTGGTGTGCGAACCAATTTTATAAGCCGACAAATTCTCCCGCTTAATATGAAAGTATCAAACAGGGTTTATATTACCTCGGGTTCTTTAAAATTCCCTATAAGGGCAAGCCCCTATAGTTAATTACATCTTAAGTGACGGGAATCACCTAAGAAAACTCTCGATAATAATCAATAATTCGCTTTCAAGAATTTCAAAGTTTAAGGTTTTCAAAGATTGAATTTTGGAATTTCAATAGGGAATGGATCAAATTTTGGAACATTTTGTTTTGTGAATCCAAAGGAAGAGAGGTAGGAGAAATCACCGATTCGAAGTGAACTTCGATAATTTCCCGACTATCCTATTGTTTGTCTTGAATTTAGGAAAGTCCTAATGTTTATTTGATATTTCAATCTCGCCAATTTCAATTAATTAGTGGCTTATATTTGTATGATAAAATCAAACAAATAATTTAGAAGATGTGAGGGTTTATTGTCGTATCTGACGACTACCTCGGAATCCTAAGACCGGTTAGGGCTTAATTTGCAATGCAAATGCCTAACGAAGAGTTGAGGATTTATGTTGCACTAGTGCAAGCTACCTCGAAGTCCTATGGCTTGGTTGTTTAATTCTATGAAAGTTTTGCTGAAGTAGACTCGAGTTTTGTCGATGACGATGGTCGTGCTGCCCACCATGCTCCGAGCTCCTTGTTGTTGCAGAGGTTTAGTT
This sequence comes from Papilionanthe hookeriana x Papilionanthe teres, assembly GCA_022702705.1. NCBI lineage: Eukaryota > Viridiplantae > Streptophyta > Magnoliopsida > Asparagales > Orchidaceae > Papilionanthe > Papilionanthe hookeriana x Papilionanthe teres. The sequence goes on along the minus strand of CM040423.1, from coordinate 120,460,942 downwards.
TTAGAAATCATAAATCAGGAGTTGAGAAAAGTGTTTTGGTTTAGAGAAAATCTTAATTTCCGGGTGTTCTTTATGTTTTATTTAAAACAAATCTTAAAGTTGATTATAACGACACCGGTTAAGATCCCACGGTTCCATCCTTCCGGCATCATTATTTTTATCGGATTCACTTAGTCCGGATGAATTTGCTAAACTCAACTGAATGAGTTCCACACTTTCATTTAGTCCGTGGGAAATCTCGTTAGCAACACGTGGGTTACATCATCCGAGGGATTCCCGACCATCCAACGAGACGTTTTAATTTAGTTGTAATTGTAGTTTTGTGTTCTGTTTGTGATTAAATTTTGAGTTGTTTTATATTTTGAAATGTTGTGGCGGTGAATTTTATCTTGCAATGACTTTTAACTTAGTTTTGGTTTCAGCTTTTAGGGTCTATCCTAAAGGTGTGGGTTTTCATGCAACAGCTTGTTTATCATGCAAGAAAAATAAATGCATTTCGCAATAAAGTAAATTGCAAGAAAGTAAATCGCAATAAAATAAAATAAAAGCGTGCCCGGAGGGTCTTCCCGTCATTCCAAGCCGCACTTAAAACTCAATTAGAATATTTAAGCAAGTTCCTAGGTAAAGCTAAGGGAAAGGTTATGGTTTTCTACCAAATTCCTAATCCTATAGCTAGTCATCTCCTATGACGTCTAGGTTCTTTGTGTTTTTGTTTAAGGACGATTTTCTTCATCAAAGAATAGTTAACCCCAATTGTTCTTAAAAATGTCCTATCATATTGAGGAAGTGCTTAAGAGGAATCTTAAACATCTTTTCAATATTTCTAGGATTGTTTTAAGTCCAAATGAATTTAATAATACAAATGAATTAATCGTCCAAGAATTTCAAGTTTTATTGTTATCTTGCTCGCTGAACTAGGACATTTGAATATCCTATAAGTGAAGTAACATTTCATTTAATGTTCTGTTTAGGAGTTATGATAACTAAAACTTTCAAGGGTAAATTGGTATTCAAATGATTTAATTTAAGTTAAAGGGTTTAAATTTGGAATAGTGTTCAAGTTGTTTTATATTTAATTTAATTTAATTTAATTGAGTTTGATTTAATTTAACATAGTTCAATTTAATTTGATTTGGTATTTAATTAATTTGATTTGATTTAATCTAATTTAATTATTTAATTTAATTTAATTTAATTGTTTAATTTAATTTAATTTAATTTTAATTTAATTTAATTTAATTTAATTTAATTGTTTAATTTAATTTAATTTAATTTTAATTTAATTTAATTTAATTTAATTTGTCTTAATTTAATTTAATTATTAAATTTAATTTAATTTTAATTTAATTTATCTTTAATTTACTTTATTTTTAATTTTAATTGAAATTTTTAAAGAGTTTAATAATTTGATCTTTAGTTTAATGATTAAGTCTTTTAATATTTTGAATTTAAATTATCATTTTAATTAAGAGTCGAATATTAATGAGATAATTAATTTAGGGATTTTTTAAATTAAAGAATAAATCTCTTCCTAATAATATCCCTATTTTAATAATTCCAATTTTATTATTCTTCCAAATTTAATCTATTATTTAATTAAGGTTTTAATTATTTTAAAATCGCTTAATGGGTTTCTACCCTTTAATCATTTAAATTTCAATCATCCAAATCAGATTAGGATCAAATATTTTACTTGTTAAATTTTTATTAAACCTAAAGTTTTAATTAAGGATTAAAATCTAATTACCATTTTACCCTTTAAGCTTAATAATTTCATAACTCACTAAATTGAATTCAAATGAACTTGAAATTTTTATGTGACTTCACTCATATGTCAATAAAGACATGAGAGGAGAAAAAGTGATTTTTCTGTATTTAATTTATTTATATAATTATTTTTGGTAGAAAATAGAGATTTTCAAGGGAAATTTGATAACATGACCAAGGGAAAGTTTCTGTCCTTAAGAAAATTAGGGGACATTCCTAATGACCAGAGGACCACTTGGACTAATTTTGGTGATTTTTTGAATTATATTATTTTTATTATAATTATTTTGGGTTTTGGAGTGTTAATTAATTTAAAAATAAAATAAATTTTGAAAAATGAATTTTACATTTTTCAAAAATCTCTCTGATATCAAGGAAACCAGAGAATCAAATTTTGTAATTTTCTGATTTTTCTATGATTTATAATAATTATTTTAGTGAAAATGCTAGAAAATACATTTTTTTTTTATTTTAAAATTACCCTAGGGCTTTAAAATTCAATATCTCACTAAATAGACCTAGGAAAAATGTGGGGTTTGTTCCTAAGTGATTAAAATTCAAAATGTGACATTTTGGTGAATTTTATTATTTTTGTGATTTTTATTATTTTTCAATTATTAAAAATATTAAAATATTATTAAAAATCAACTTTTTTAGAAAATTGAAATTTTAATTTTCTTAGGTTTCCCCGATATCGAGAGGCTCCAAAACCAATTTGGTGAATTTTTGAAAAGTATTTTAAAAGTTATGAATTTTTAAAGTTTAAAATGGCTAAGTGACTTAATCAACCCAATTAGTGGGGCTAACCAAGTCCAATCGACCTCAAATTTTTATGGTAGATTCCTCTGATCCTAAAGGTCAGTGGAGAATTGATTTCAAGTCAATTTGATACCCGGTTAACTCTAATTAATTAAAGACCTATTTTGGGTGTTTAAGCCAATTAGTGGTCGTTTTAAATGAACTAAGTCAAAACCTATTTTTCCTAGGGTTCTCTCGGTCATAAGGAACATCACCAAATTTTCCTAGAATTTATTTCACAACATGCTATTTACTGGAATTAAAATACTCAAAACAGATGACCCGAACTTGAAAAATCAAGAACTCCTCATAGGGATGGCTCTCGACTTTGGAAAATTCATGGAATGTTCCCAAATTCGGAGGCTTCAAAAGCCCTATGGTCTCATGCCATGGTGAATTGTATGCATGCATGGAGAATTAAAACAATGCAGAGAGTAAATAAATCATAAAAAATAAAATATTTGATGAAATTAAGTGATTTCTTTTTCACATTATTCTCCTCTCGTTCACCGAGCAAGAGGGTATTTTTATTTTATTTTTGTGATTTTTCTACACAAAGATATGGATTTTTGAAGTTTAGGGAATTAAATAAATAAGAAAATACCCTATTTATCTATTTATCCACGCGGCGCCGCGTCAACCTCGGCAGCCTCCGAACGCACACGCGTCGCGCTCCCATTCGACGCCGCCACCCGAGTCGCCAGCCCGGGCCCCGCGGTTCTCGTACCGTCTCCCGGTCCAACGCAATCCCGGCCGTCCGTGCGCGCGTGTATCGAATGGACGGCATCCGTTCATCGTCCCCAAGTGTTCTCACCCGAGAGCCGTCCACACTAAATCCCTAAGATCTCACTCGATTCTCAATGGATTTTTACGTTCTTATACTCTATGGATTCGTCTCGAAGAGACGAACACATCTATACTAGCTAACATGCATCGGAACTAAGGCATTTGAAATAGAGAATCTTCGGAAGCTCGGGATGAAGAGTTAGCTCATACCTTGGCTCGTAGAAGTGTGGCTTCAATCCGAGAGTTGTTGCACCTTCGATTGGGTCCTAAGCAAGCTCCGCATGAAGTCTCCCGGTCCGGTGAATTGTCCGGATATGATTTCGACCAAGCCCGATCACAAAGCTTGGAGGCCGGGAGCAACCGGGTGGCCCGGAGATGGGGCTTTTGGTGGTGGACACCTTCCCTTGGTCCGGTGAAGGTGTAGAGCCAATCAATTTGGGAATTGGCTCACCGTGGAGAAGTGTCCCGGTTTTGGGCTAAAGTTCGAGCTCAAAATCGGGCTCGCCTAGAAGGAATCGGGGCCGGAATTCAGCTGGGGATCAGTGTGCTCTATGTGTAGAGAGTGATCCGGAGTGATTTTGGCGCAGTTTCCTTAAGGTTTTTGTTTCAGCACCTCTCATGGCCGAGAGGGGCGGAGTTTAGAATAGAGAGGGTGGAAGGCCTCTCGCAGGGAGTTAGGGCTCGGGATCGCCTGCTCGGTGAGGAGAAGATCAGCCATGGTGACCACTAGGCATGGGGCAGCTCAGCAAGTGAGAATTTCAATGTTGGCTCACATGTGAGCTCTCGGCCATGGTGTTTTCCGGCGGCCCGGTGGCCGGCCGGCCGTGCAATGGTCACCATTTTGGTCAGAGTGGTCGTGGCTGGGGTTTAGTGTAGCAATCGAGGTTTGACATGTGTAAAGGAGTTTGATTTAAATGGAATGGGAGAAGGCTCACTTTGGCTTGGTTTGGGTCAACCCACCATTTTGGGCTTGGTGCACCCTTCCAAGCTCTGATTTTGAGCCGAGGGAATCATTTAGGTCAGCTTAGAAGGAGTGGTGAAGTCTCCATCCATGATGAGGCGGCTAAACATGGTTTAGTGTGCGACATGATTAAGGTAAAAAAGGGTTAAAGGAGGTTTAAGAAAGAACCCCTCTTCTTGCCATAAATGGACTAATGACAAGTCAAAGCCCTCATGGCTTCATGTGGCTTCGAGAATGGCTTGTTCATGGCTTCATTTGGCTTGGGAAAAGGTCGATTTGTTTCATGAAAAGGGTTTTAAGAAATTTTTTGGTAATTTGATGGGAATTTGGATGAAGCTTCATTTGGGATAATTCAATGATGATTTTAGGACTTAGGTAATGGATTTAATTAAATGGATGACAAATGGAGATGTCATGTGGGCTTTAGGGTAGATTTGGGCTTTTGAATTTTGAAGGAAATGGGCTTTTAAGAAGGTTTAAGGGAAGTGGGCTTTTAAGTTTAAGGATGTGTTCATGGATGGGAATTTTTGTAGAAGTTTGGGCCAAATAGTTGTTGGTTTTGGTTTAGGGATGTTTCATGAATAATTTGAAATAGATTTAAGGTGGTTTGGGTTCGAATTGGGTTGAATTTGGGTTTATTTGGTAAATGGGCCAATGTAGGTCAAATTGGGCTAACTTGGGCCAATGTTAGGCTAGGGTTGAAATTGATGTAAAATAAATGTTAAGAAATGTTTATGGGAGTGTTTCAAAGAGGTTTTGGCTTTGGTTGGGTTTTAATTTTGAGGTTTGGGCCTATTTGGGTTAGATTTGGGTTTAGGTCAAAATTGGGCTTTTTGATTTTGGGTTGAATTTGAGTGGGGTTTGGGTCAAAATCTTGGGAAAATCATGTTAGTGTTTTGTTTATGAGGATGTTAAGGAAGGTTTAGAAAATATTTGGGGTTAATTGGAGTTGAATTGGGTTAGTTTGGGCTAAGTTTGGGTCATGGGTCCAAATTTGGGCTTTAAGGCCCAAAGTGAAATTGGATCCAAATGTCAATCAAATTGGACTTGGATTTGGTCTAAATTGGTATTGGGAATGTTGAATTGAAGTTTAGAATTGAATTGGACCAAAATTGGGGTCAATTGGGTAGGTTTGGTTTGACATCGGGTCCATTTTGGGTTAAAATGGGTCAATTTGGGGGTTTTGACAAAAGTAGGGTAAATTGACAAAATTGGCCCATGGTGTAGTTGGACAAAATGAAATTGGGAATATTTGGGATTTTCTGGAATTTTTTGGGAATTTTCTGAATTTTTGGATTTTTAGGCCAAGAAGGGTATTTTGGGTATTTGGAGGGTATCGGGGGGTATTTTTGGAATCTTTGGTATTTTTTGGTATGGATGATCAATTTGAGTGATTTGGAGATGTTTGGGATTAATTTTGGAAAATTTTGGGTAATTTGGAAATTTTGCAAAAATTTGGGTAATTTCAGCGGTTTTGGGTAGGTTTAGTAGGTGTAGGGTCTCTGGGTCAAAAATTGAAAATTTGGGAAATTTAAGATTGGGTGAATTTGAGTGGGGTGAAATCATTTTGGTTGAGCCATGAAGCCATTTCAAGCCCATATGAGCCATGAAAGGACTCATTTCGAGGCATTCACTATGTTGTTCCTAACCCTCTTACCAAGGGCTTAGTGGGTTAAGGACCATCCATGTGAATCACCTACATGAGTTAGGAGGTTAAGTTGGGTATGGGTGTGGTTTTAGGAGGTGTGTGGGAGTGTAGTGTGTAGGTGTAGTGTAAGTCAGCCCCTCACTGCACTGAGCCACCTGCAAGGCGCTCTAAGGCCAAAGAGTCCTATAGGAACTCATCCTTTAAACTTCCACATTTGATTTCAACCCTCTAGGTGATTAGGGGTCTATAGTCAAGTTTGTGGAGTTTGCAGGGAGTTTAGAAGTGGTTTGAATTTCTAAAAGGCGGGTCCCAATTCTAGTCCTCTAAGATAGTCAAAGGAAAAGCCTAAGGCTAGATCCTAAGCACTAAAAAGAAGAAAGGAAGACCTCATCAAAAATGAGGTCAACAAGATCTTCACCGGCCCTTGGAACTCACTCGGGCCCGCTATCCGGAGGTCAGATCCGAACATGATGTTACACTCGTTCGGGAAAGAGACGCGTGCGAAAGGTCCGATAAAATCGTGGTGATCTATGTGTGGGGGTATGCGGTCACCCCGCTCGTAGATGTTAAAAATGCAGCTATTGGGTATGCAATCTGTGGCAGTACCCTCCATGTTATCAATCTCTTTACCATTCTCTTGATGACTAACGGCATCGGATCCACTCGCCCATGACGGAGTATTCCGGTGGGTTTCCTTCCTGTCCTCACGCAAAGTTGTAACGAGCATCCACATTGTATTGTGATTCTTCCCTTCCACGGCATCCATCTCCGGGGTTCTGAGTATGTGTTTTCCCTCAGGCAGCCTGCTCGGCCCATTCTTTTCAAATCCCGGATGCAATCCACGATTTGTTGTTGTTCATACTCTGAGAATAAGTCTGTATGTAGCTCGAGGTCCTCTAGTATATTGATTCTTCTACCTTTAATTCTCATGAAGTATTCAAAGGTTTTCTTTTCAACATTCTGCATTCTCTCCGACTTGTATTCCGGAATGATCCGCGGATGGCGAGGCCTCGGTGACATATTGTGGGATATACGGTTCAATCCCTTCACGTTCTCCCCGCATACCTCGGCTCCTCGGGGATGATGCTCGTCGGGACATCCCCCGGGGTTTCTTCCGCAACAAGGTCATGCATTACCGGTGGTTCTATCCGGTGGAGTGGTAGCCTTCTTTCTTCGATCTTCCGGAGATTTCCCCGGTCCTTTCGTTATCCTGGAGCCGGCCTCCTTTCTTCGAGTTCCCGGTGAACCGGTGTCCTTGAAGTGTATGTTCTGGCATTAGCAACTGTCTCGTCGCGCTGGTCCGTAGCTAGTTTTGTTAACATCTTATGGATACGGCGATTCTTATTTCTTCGTTGCGTTGCTGTGGGAGTAGCTCTTCGAACTTCTTGAATCTCTGTGGGCGCGGCGCTGATAAGCCTGCCCTCTGTTGTAGCGACTACAGACTTCATTTTCTTATCTTCTTCGGTGTTTGCTTTTCTTTTCTTGTTGCTGGATTGGTGGCTTGGGCCACCCACTTTCATCACTGCTCCGCCCGGGCAGTTCTTCTCGATCAATCGGGACCCGGCCACTTTCCTCGTACTGTAGGCCTGCTGGTGCAAAATCCAAGTCAATCTCGATTATCGCTCCATCTTTCACCCTCTTTTCATAGAGTGCAAGGCTTACGCCATTCTTAAAGTTCAGGACCAACCGCCCGTTCAACATTTCCCTGCAAAAAGACAAGGAAAAGGATCAGGGGCTGTACTAAGAACAAGAACATTAAGAAAATGTTTATTTAAGACATTTTTTTTTTCTTCTTTTTTTTTATATTTTTAAATTTAACAGGAATGAAGTAAGATAAGATCAGGGAAGAGATTTTGATTTGGAAAAGAAAACAAGGAAAACTTTATTATCATGATTTTATTTATTTTAGCACATTTTATTATTTTTGCGTTCGGACCCAATCATAAGTAATTACTTCGCCCGTGTTTCTTAGGGATGAAGAATTCATTCCTTCGAAACACCAGGTAGCGTAATACTTTTTCAAGTATCGTCCGTTGATCGAAAGCATATGTCGTTCTCCCCGGCAATTCACTAGCCGGTAGGAACCTCCCGAGTATACTCGCTTCAACCACAAACGGTCCTTCCCAAGTGGGTTCAAATTTTCCTCCTATCTTGCGGTGTGCAAGAATAGGTCTCTCGAGAACGAGAACTAAGTCACCAACTTTGAAGGTTCTTGGGCGGACCGGCTTGTCATGGGCTTGAACCATCTTAGCTTGGTATAGTTCTAAATTTTGTTGCGCTGCAAGTCTTTTCCCTTCCAAGCTTTCTAATTCTTCTAGTTATAATTTGGCGTTCTCTTCTGTCGTGATCTTATTTGCAACTGCAATTCTGAGTGAAGGAAGCTGAACCTCTAAAGGTAACACTCGCCTCGGACCCATACAACGTAGAGTAAGGTGTAGCTTCGAGTAGGAGTTCGAAGGTTGTCCGGTAGGCCCATAAGGCTTCTAACAACTTCTCGTTCCAATTTCTCTTATTATCGTCCAAGGTTTTCTTTAAGATTTTAACGAGAGTTTTATTAAAAGCCTCGGCCGAGGCCGTTTGCTCTTGGGTAGTAAATTGTTGAGTATCGCCGGCCGATTCCGTGTCTCCGACAAAATTATTGATTTGCGTGCTTCGAATGTCGACCCATTATCCGAGATGATCTCGCGCGGCACTCCGAAATGGTAGACAACTTGGTTCTTGAAAACCGTAGCACGTGGTGTGCTTTCACTTCTCTAAGTGGAACCGCTCCGCCCACTGGAAAAGTAATCTGTAGCCGCAAGAATGAAGCGATGTCCTTTTGAAGATGGTGGTTCTATTGGACCCACTATATCTGTGCCTCAACATTCAAAAGACCACGACGCAATTGTCGGATGTAGCACATTTGGAGGTTAGTGTAGAACCACTCCGTGCACTTGGCATTGGTGACAGCTCTTGGCGATTTTCATGCAGTCGGTCATCATCGAGGGCCAGTAGTACCCTAGTCTTTTAATTTTCATTTTCATCTTCGGACTCGGATCGGTGAGCGCCATAGAGTCCCGAATGCACCTCCTTAACAATTTCACGGGCCTCGGACCCGCTTAGGCACCTTAGCCACATTTGATCAAAAGACCTTCCGTACAATGTGTTGTTTATTAATGCGTAGGACGAGTTCTTTCTTGATCCGATGGGCTAGCGACCTATTGTCCGGTAGCTTTCCTGTTTGCGAGTAGTCTACTAATGGTCGTCGCCAATCTTCTCGTGTTTTCTCGTCACTCGTTGCAACTGATTCTTTTTCTTTTTCTGATTTGTGTATTGTGTCTATGTCGAGCTGTGATAGGACCTGACGTCCGTGAACTGACACTTCCACTGAATCATCTTGCAAACAGGAAAATTCTTTTGCGAGACGGGAATTTTGTAGATTGTCACATTTGGAATCTGTTCCAACAGTTGTATGGCATACTGGAAGTATTGCTCGAGTCTTGGCTTTAGAATTCTATACTGTCCGGCGATCTGTTGAATGATTAATTATGAATCCCCGTAGATGTTGATGTCTGTTATCCCCATTTGAATAGTTAATTCCAGTTCCGTTATGAGGGCTTCGTATTCTGCTTCATTGTTTGTACACGGTTCTGTCAAGTGGTAGGAGTATCTTAACATCCCCCGCTCCGGTGTTATAAAGATTAGCCCGATTCCTGCCTTACCGGGCACTATCACTTGCGATTCTTCATCTTTGTGTGCTGAAGATGCTCCGTCGAAGTATAATTCCCAACGTCGATCATCAGGGTCTTCTAGGCTCATTATTTGTTCATCTGGCAAATCGTCATTGAGGGAGATTCTGCCGGCAAGGGGTGTACTGCGAGAAAGTCTGCTAAGACTTGTCCCTTTACGGCACGAAGAGGCACGAAAGTTATATCGAATTGCAATAATATCATTGACCATCTGGCAAGTATGCCGGAAAGTGTTGGACGAGTCATCAAGTATTGCAATGGATTAAATTTCGAGATCAGGTTGACCTTATGAGAAAGCATGTAGTGCCTGAGCTTTTGAGCTGCGAAGATCAGGGCCAAACAATGCTTTTCAATTGCGGGATTCCTTATTTCCATCGGAAGTAAACGACGACTTAAATAGTAAAGAGCATTCTCTTTACCCTCATCATCGACTCAGGCTAACGAGGCTCCGAGAGAGTCGTCTAAAGCCACGGTGTAAAGTATCGCCGGTCTACCCGAGACCGGGGCTGCTAAGACAGGAGGTGTCATTAAATATTGCTTAATGTCCTCGAAGGCCTTCTCGGCATTTCTCTTCCCAAATAAATTTGGCGTCCTTTTTAACTAGTGCCGAGAAAGGCCGACACCTACCCGACAAGTTTGAGATAAAGCGTCGAAGATATGCCAACTTCCCTTGAAAGGATCGTAGTTATTTTAAGGTTTTGGGAGGCGGCATTTCTAATATAGCTTTAATCTTTTCCGGGTCGATTTCAATTCCACGATGTCGGACAACGAATCCTAAGAATTTCCGGAGGTGACGCCGAAGGCGCATTTTAAGGGATTCATCTTAAGGTTAAATTGTCTTAATTGTTCGAAAACAATTCTCAAATCATACATGTGGTTTTCCTTTACTTTGCTTTTGATGACCACATCGTCCACGTAGCATTCGATATGATTGTGGATGAGATCATCAAAAATTCTTGTCATTGCTCTCTGGTAGGTTGCTCCTGCATTCTTCAGTCCGAATGGCATCACTGTGTAGCAATATACTCCGATCGGCGTTCTGAATGCTGTAAGCTTTTCATCTTCTGGAGCCATTTTTATCTGGTTGTATCCTGAAGATCCATCCATGAATGAAAATATTTCATGTGTCGAAGCAATGTCGATCATTAATTCTGGGATCGGTAGAGGGAATTCATCTTTTGGACATGCCTTGTTTAAATCTCTCGAAGTCCACACAAATTCGATCCGACCATTCTTCTTTCGACCGGCACCACATTGGCTAACCAAGTCGGGTATTGTTCTTCACGGACAAATTTAGCGTCTATTAGCTTTTTAACTTCGGCTATGTCTTGTTGTTCTATTTCTAGACGCATTCTTCCGGGACCTTGTCCGACCGGGACGAAGTAGGATCCACTCCTAGCTTATGGATCGCGACCTCTCGGAGCTAATCCCGGCATCTCATCGTAGCTCCAAGCAAAACAGTCTTTTAAATTCCTTTAATAACTTGATTATTTCTTCGGAGTCTTCTTTATTGAGTAAGGAGCTAACAAAGGTAGGTCTAGGTTCTTCGCTAGTACCTAAGTTAACTTCCGTTAACTCATCTATTGTAGATTTAATTTCTTCTTCGAATTCTGGTGGAGCATCTCCAATTTGTAAATCTTCGAGTTCGTCTGTAGTTTTCATGCAGTTTTCATTGGACTCGCAAGTGACAACCAAGCAAAATTCAGTATCGTCACCTGATCCTACTGTGCCGAATCCAAGACCATGCTTTGAGTTGGGTGGACGACTGGAATTATTCCATAATTTTTCAAAACGTTGTAATTGACCTTTTGTCCATTGTCGAGGTAAGAAACCATGTTGAATTAAATTTTGAACATAGGGAGAGTACCACTCAAAAGGTAATTCCATTAATTCTGATGAAGTGACATCTTCGAATTGTACATTATTTTCAGTTTTGGAGGAAGAAGCACCATGGTAGAATTTGATTGGCTTTGCAGATCGTCGCTACGTACCTCTTTGACCACTATACCCTCGATCTTATTAGAATGGATCGGGGTTAGGGTCATAGTATGTACGTAGTGGTTAATCTTCTCGTACATCAATTTATATTCTTCGTTCTTCTCATCTTCAAGAGAGATCTTGAATTGCGGCTTCTTCCGAATTATTGTTGCTGCTTCTTGCTTGATTTCTTTTTCTTCTTCAGAACTATCTTCCCAATCAACATTGATGGTTGGTTTCCTTTGTCCAACTGTCCTAACATCTCTACCACGGCCTCGTCCTCGGCCTCGACCTCGGATGCGAGTTGTGGAGAAACCTTCACCATCTCGCCGGAAGGGAGTGGTGAGTGACTGTTGGACTAGAACTTCAGGTTCTTCGTTGTCCCGAACTTTCTTTGCTTCATTTGTTACAGTATCTCTGGAGAAGATTGTTTTCTTCGGTGGTGCATAATAAGCTACGTCTTCATGGATCCCAATCTCATGTACGGAGAATGGTTGTAAGTCACCTTTGATGCACTGTTCCCCTCCATCGTAGTATTTGATGCACTGATGCGTAGATGATGGTACCATCCCGTTTTCATGTATACATTGTCGGCCCGATAGAGCGTTGAACGATGTTTCGAATCAATTATGTGAAATTTTGCGGTTGTCTTTGCTAAGTCACCGGTCTTCATTAGTAGCGTTATTGACCCGAGGGCTCTTTCTCCTTTCCGGTTGAATCCTCTTAATAACATTTTGTCGGCCTCCAGCTCACGAGCATCAATTTCTAAGTATGCTAGTGTTCGAAGACTCATTATATTGATTGATGCTCCTGGATCCACCAATACTCTGGAGTGTGTAAACCTCCCAATTGTAACTGAAATGTACAACGGTCGGTTGTGATCTGCTGTCCCGAGTAGTAGGTCATTGTCCGTGAAGGTAACACCTCACTGTTCTTTTAACGAGCAAACCTCATTTAAGGAATCTCCGGCCATTTGAGCTAAGAAAATTTCCGGATCAAGTAAGGCCTTGATCAGAGCTTCTCTCATCTCCTTTCATAAGATAAGAGCGTCGTAGATGCTCAGTTTGGCCGGTAGTTTCCTAAGATGGGCTAGCACGTTGTAGTCTACTTTATTTCCATGTGTCTCGGCTTCTTCTCGAATGAGTATTTCTTCTTCTGGGGTTGGTTCTTCTTGAACGACCACCTGCTTTCCTTTGTCCTTTGGACCCATTCTCGGAGGTAGAACTTTTCCACTTCTTAAGTTTACTTCTGTAATTTCTTCTGAATCTAGTGTTGAGCTTGCTTGTGTCTCCTCCTGAATCGGAATGACAGGCTCTTCCGGATTAGCTTCAGAGTCTGAAGGTTCTAACTCTATTGTGACTGGAGCTCCTCAAAACTCGCAAATAGATTCGCTGCTTGTTGAACTCTCGTAGCCTCCTCGATGGATGCCTTCTTCGTTATTTTGATCGTCGAGATTGAGTATGATTTGAGAATTGTCGTTGGTATCGAAATTGATGTCTGGATTGTCGCTAGTTACGTAATCGTTAGAAACAGTCAAAACGTAGCCAACGCCATCACCCTTATCATTATATGATCCCACCGAAGTGAGGAGATAATCATACAGAGTCAGAGGTTCGAGGGATTTCTCCCCCGAATCAGAAACAACTATCCTAGGATAAGCAGCCCCTAGTCTAGCCTTAGGAGTCTCGGTCCTCTCTTCTTCATCAATCTTCTTCTTCTCTTCAATCGTCTCTCGTTGAGGTGGTTCTTCTATCGCAAGTGATAGTGCCGACTTAACGAGTTTCGAACTCGAATTGAAGCTCGCACCGAAGCGGCTTGGATGCTCGTCTAAAATCTTCTTGAAGACCTCGTCCAAGCGGTAGTCCATCCATCGTCAGTTGTACAGGGATCTATCAGAATGATGGGATCAGTTGAGATAACATTGACGAAACCTCCTTTCTGGGGTGCCTTCATGTACTCCTTCGGGATCGTTATATTCCCTTTCCAAAGGTTGTCGTTGAGCCAACTTTTGAAGGTAATGCAATCTTCTATTTTGTGTCCAAGCATCCGGTGATAGGGGTAAAAGTTGGGATCACCTTTCTTGTTGACTTCCTCTGGTCTTTTAGGCTCTGGCAGCTGGAAATCTGGAGTCTTCATCAGACTACGGAACATTTTTGGCACTGCTTCATTCTTGAACGGATATTCTCTCGCTCGGAAGCTCCCTTAATGTACGTTGCGGATGAGGCGGTTGTTCATACTCGTGGAGATGACCGATAGCCGGGTCGGGTTGCCGGTAATTCTGTTGTGGTTGCTGCGGCCGTTCTGGAGGTATTTGCATCGGTTGCTTGCCTTTGTCAACTGCTGCAACGATCCCGGATTTCTTTTCAAAAGTCTTCACAGGCTTTTGCTTGTCGGTCTTGTCGGCGAAACTTAATTGCTTCGCCTCTTCTTGCAAGCTTCCGGCCTTGCTTAACAACTTCTCGAATGTCTTAATAGTGAATCCTTTGAGGAGAAGTGTTATCGGGCCGTGAATGCTTTTAAGTAAGATGCCGACTGCATGTTGTTCTTGTAGTTGTGGTTCACACTTCATGCTCAAATTCCTCCATCGAAGTATGTAATCCACCAAAGTTTCATTCGGCCTTTGTTTCTCTACCACTAAATCACCTATAGTGATGTGGTGCTGAGCTCCGGCGAATCGCTTGATGAAGAGGTTCTCTAGTTCTGAGAACGTCTTCACCGAACCATTTGGTAATTCCGCATACCGGCCGAAGGCGATTCCCGACAGTGCCGCCGACGAACCGTCGGAAGAGTAATGCATCGCTCCCGCCGCATTGCAACAACCGGCAAGAAAGTGTGCAACATGTTGTCTGGGGTTCCCGGTTCCATCGAAGGTCTTGAACAGAGGTGGTACGAAGCCTTTGGGTACCGGACAGCCGTCGAATTCTTCTCGGGTAAGGTCTACCCGTCCGAATGGATGTCCCGCTCTTTGATTGTGCTAGGGCTTCTCGCACTCCGCTGTTCCACCAAGCTCTTGATATCCTTTTCGGGGATCATACTTTGTGTTGTATCCTTTTTCAGCTCGATCATCCCCTTTGACGGATGTAATCTCCTTTCCTCTATCTACAATGTGAATGACCTGCGGGGTGTCTCTCTTTGTGGTTGCACTTCGACTCGGAGAGTGGCCGAGCTACTGCCCATCTCTTCCATCCTTTTCACCATTTGAGCGATCGTGTCGTCTTTCTCCCGAAGCCGCCTTCTCATCGCTCGGCTCCTCTCTTCTGCGGCTGCAGAAGCACCTTGCGAAGCTGATGAAGCTCGTGTTTCGACCATGTTGATTTCTGCATATTCGTTGTCCATGAACTCCGATGAATCAATCTCGTCTCCGAACTTTTCTTCTCTTTCTTTTGCTAATCGTCGGATATCGGTTCTCAACTTTTCCATGGCATCTTCTAGCGGGACTTTCTGTGTGTCCTCACGGTTGTCATGCGATAGCTGTCGGGTCCCCTTTATCGCAGTAGCACTTTCTTCAGATTCAAGTCTCCTGGCGAGACTTTCTTTCTTGGGCTGTTGTTTCAATCTCAACTGCCCAATAGTGGGACACCATACCATCCTTCTAGCAGCAGAAGGTCTAGGACCAGATGGTCTGTCGGCCAAATGCTGGAAGGTGGTATCCTCCCTAATCTGTAATCCTGAGACGACGACGAGCGGACTAGCCTTCATTCTTTTACTTGGCTTTTCTGTCATGACGGCGGGTTCTACTCGGGGCCCAAGACGGGATTTGACTAGCACCCGCCCTATCCTTCGTAGAATCTCCGATACGGGGCACTTTTCCTTCTTTGCTAACTTTTCTACCAAAGTTTGCAGTCGAGCAAACGGCGTAGTTCTAGTCCTTTTCTTGCGGCTATCGTTGTAATATGCGGCCGAGGCAATGCGGCGAAATCTTGCAAACATTTTCCTCGTCCTCTCGCAGTGGAGAGGGGATGGAACCCGCTTCCTCCCAAAAGTGGTATGTATTCAGGCAAAGCAGTGTATATTCGGGCAGCGGTGTATATTCGAGCAGCTTCCGGGATTTCCTCCAGAAAGCAATTTCAGCAGCTTCGGCTTCTCTAGCGATCCTTCGCTTCTTTTTCTTCTTTGGGTCCTTGTCGTTGATGGATTCTTTGAACCGGACCCGATTTCGAAAACGAAGGTCTTACAGGAAGATCCGTACCCTCCACGGTAACGTGTTTACCATAATTCGGATTTCTTTCCCTTTAATTCAGCGAGGTCGGGGTAGGTGCGAAACAACTAGACCAAGTGGGGGTAGTAAGAACAGGTCCTCTCCGCGACGAAGTACTCCTCTCGATCGGGATCCTTTGCAGGGGAGGAAACTCTTGGGTCGACCTAAGGTTGAACTCAATCGGCGGCTTCTTAGCTTCGGATACCTTGTTCGTCGGTGCGAAAAAGGAAACGTCGGTGATCTTGACATTCGTGTTTTCAAATCCTTGTCCAAATCGGATGATCCCATTGTCGGGCAGCTCATCCTTATAGACAGCGAAGTCCAGTCCATTGGTGAAGGAGAAAATCAGCTTTGGGGCTTCCATCTCTGCAGGGTAGATTCTGGTTGTCAGTCCCAAGTTATGCTTCTTTTCTTTAGGACGAAAAGAAAGGAATTGAAAAGAGTCCGAACACATTCTTGTTCATGTA
The DNA here is from genome assembly GCA_022702705.1 of Papilionanthe hookeriana x Papilionanthe teres. NCBI lineage: Eukaryota > Viridiplantae > Streptophyta > Magnoliopsida > Asparagales > Orchidaceae > Papilionanthe > Papilionanthe hookeriana x Papilionanthe teres. The sequence goes on along the minus strand of CM040423.1, from coordinate 120,444,612 downwards.
TTTATAAGAAGGAATCATTTGTTAAAAGAATCATTTATAAAAGGGTTTGTTTATTTAGAACAGAATGTTCAGAGGTGTAGGGGAGGTAAGGAATCCGATTCGGAGTTGGAAAGGAAAAGAAAGTCTTATGCAAGACTTCTCGACTCGAAGGATCACTTCTAAACTAACACCTATCAGGGTCCACCCCACCTCCGAAATGAGGTAAAAGGATCTCGGAACCTCTCCGTTTAGGGGTGTCTAAACAATGGCTCCTAAATCCGAGAGAATGTTGGCTATACTTGTCCAAGGTAGAAATGAACATAGTATTCCAACGGAAAGAAGGGTAGTTTGATCCATTAAGGGCATGGATACACTACCGATTTTTGAAAGCAGAATTATCTGATTAAAATGGAGAGAGGAATCCTCCCCAGCGGAGTCGCCAGAAGTTGTCGGCATATTTTAGGTTATGTGTTTTATTTTAAAAAGGGGGTCGCCTAACAGAAGTTGTCGGCGAATTTTATTTAAATTTAAATAAATAATTTGAAAAGTAGTATTTGATTTTGAAAATATTTTTAAATTTGAAGGTTTTAAGACATGAGATTAAACCGATCTCACATCCAGAATAGTTTATATAAACGAGCACCGCACCATAAACCGTGTATCTATCCCTAAGGATAGACACACTGCTTGACGGTGGGGCTCGATTAAATAAACTAGAAGATTTGTGACATTCGTTTGGTTTGCGAACCAATTTTATAAGCCGACAAATTCCCCTGCTTAATATGAAAGTATTAAACAGGGTTTATATTACCTGGGTTCTTTAAAATTCCCTATAAGGGCAAGCCCCTATAGTTAATTACATCTTAAGTGACGGGAATCACCTAAGAAAACTCTCGATAATAATCAATAATTCTCGCTCTCAAGAATTTCAAAGTTTAAGTTTTCAAAGGATTGAATTTTGAAATTTCAATAGGGGATGGATCAAGTTTAGAACATTTTGTTTTGAGAATTCAAAGGAAGAAAGGTAGGAGAAATCACAGATTCGAAGTGAACTTCGGTAATTTCCCGACTATCCTATTGTTTGGCTTGAGTTTAGGAAAGTCCTAATATTTATTTAAATGTTTTGATCTTGCCAATTTTAATTAATTAGGGCTTATATTTGTATGATAAAATCAAACAAATAGCCTCGAAGATGTGAGGGTTTATTGTCGTACCGGACGACTACCTCGGAATCCTAAGACCGGTTAGGGCTCAATTTGCAATGCAAGTGCCTAACGAAGAGTTGAGGATTTATGTTGCACTAGGCAAACTACCTCGAAGTCCTATGGCTTTGTTATTTAATTCTAGGAAAGTTTTGCTGAAGTAGACTCAGGTTTTGCTGATGACGATGGCCGTGCTGCCCACCATGCTCCGAGCTCCTTGTTGTTGCAGAGGTTTAGTTTTAGAAGTTATAAATCAGGGGATGAGAAAAGTGTTTTGGTTTAGAGAACTTCTTAATTACCAAGTGTTTTTTGTGTTTTAATTAAAACAAATCTTAAAGTTGATTATAACAACACCGGTTAAGATCCCACTGTTCCATCCTTCCGGCATCGTTATTTTTATCGGATTCACTTAGTCCAAATGAATTTGCTAAACTCAACTGAATGAGTTCCACACCTTCATTTAGACCGTGGGAAATCCCGTTAGCAACACGTAGGTTACATCATCCGAGGTATTCCCGATCATCCAACAGGACCTTTTAATTTAGTTGTAATTGTAGTTTTGTGTTCTGTTTGTGATTAAATTTTGAGTTGTTTTATATTTTGAAATGTTGTGGCGGTGAATTTTATCTTGCAATGACTTTTAACTTAGTTTTGGTTTCATTTTTAGGGGCTATCCTAAAGGTGTGGGTTTTCATGCAACAGTTGTTTATCATGCAAGAAAAGTAAGTGCGATGCGATTAATGAAATTGCAATAATGTAAATTGCAAGAAAGTAAATTGCAATAAAATAAAAGCGTACATGGAGGGTCTTCCCGTCATCCCAAGCTGCAATTAAAACATAATTAGAATATTTAAGCAAGTTCCTAGGTAAAGCTAAGGTAAGGGTTATGGTTTTCTACCAAATTCCTAATCCTATAGCTAGTCATTTCCTATGACGTCTAGGTTCCTTGTGTTTTGGTTTGAAGATGATTTTTTTTATCAAAGAACAATTGAGTTCAATTGTTCTTATAAACATCATATCATATTGAGAAAGTGTTTAAGAAGAATATTAAACATCTTTTCAATATTTCTAGAATTGTTTTGAGTCCAAATGGATTCAATTACACAAATGAATTAATCGTCCAAGAATCTCAAGTTTTGTTATCTTGCTCAGTGAACTAGGACATTTGAATATCCTATGAGTGAAGTAACATTTCATTTAATGTTCTATTTAGGAGTTATGATAACCAAAGCTCTTGAGGGTAAATTGGTGTTCGAATGATTTGTGATTTAGTTTAATTTCAATTAATGGGTTTAAATTTGGAATAGTGTTCAAGTTATTTTAGAATTATTTTGAATTCTTTATGTCTTTGGTGATGCTATATTTAATTCAATTTAATTTAATTTAATTTAATTTAATTGAGTTTTAATTTAATTTAATTCAATTTAATTCAACTTAGTTTGATTTGATGTTACATTAAATTAATTTGATTTGATTTAATTTTAATTTAATTTGATTTAATTTAATTTAATTTAATTTAATTTAATTTTAATTCATTTAATTTAATTTTTAATTTGGTTTAACTTAATTTAATTTGGTTTTATTTATTTAATTTAATTTAATTTAATTCATTTAATTTAATTTGTTTATTTAATTTAATTTAATTTAATTTAATTTAATTCAACTTTTAATTTTAATTTAATTTAATTTAATTTAATCCAATTTAATTTACTTAATTTAATTTAATTTTTTATTTAATTTTATTTTTTAATTTTAATTGAAATTTTTAAAAGAGTTTAATAATTTAATTTTAGTTTAATGATTAAGTCTTTTAATATTTTGAATTTGAGTTATCATTTTAATTAATAATTGAATATTAATGAGATGATTAATTTAGGGATTTTTAAATTAAAGAATAAATCTCTTCCTAATAATATCCCTATTTTAATAATTCCAATTTTATTATTCTTCCAAATTTAATCAATTATTTAATTAAGGTTTAATTATTTTAAAATTGTTTAATAGGTTTCTACCCTTTAATTATTTAAATTTCAATCATCCAAATCAGATTAGGATCAAATATTTTACTTATTAATTTTTTTTAAACCTAAAGTTTTAATTAAGGATTAAAATTTTAATTACCACTTTACCCTTTAAGCTTAATAATTTCATAACTCACTAAATTGAACTCAAATGAACTAGAAATTTTTATGTGACTTCACTCATATGTCAATAAAGACATGAGAGGAGAAAATGTGATTTTTCTGTATTTAGTTTATTTATATAATTATTTTTGGTAGAAAATAGAGATTTCCAAGGAAAATTTAATAACATGACAAAGGGAAAGTATCTGTCCTTAAGAAAATTAGGGGACATTCCTAATGACCAGAGGAACACTTGGACCAATTTTGGTGATTTTTTAAAATATATTATTTTTATTATAATTATTTTAAGTTTTGGAGTTTTAATTAATTAAAAAATAAAATAAATGTTGAAAAATGAATTTTATATTTTTCAAAAATCTCTCTGATATCAAGGAAATCAGAGAATCAAATTTTACAATTTTTTGATTTTTCTATGATTTATTATAATTATTTTAGTGAAAATGCTAGAAAATATATTTTTTTAATTTTAAAATTACCCTAGAGCTTTAAAATTTAATATCTCACTAAATAGACCTAAGAAAAATATGGGGTTTGTTCCTAAGTGATTAAAATTCAAAATGTGACATTTTGGTGAATTTTATTATTTTAGTGATTTTTTATTATTTTTTAATTATTAAAATATTAAAATAATAAAAAAAATCAACTTTTTTAGAAAATTGAAATTTTAATTTTCTTAAATTCCCCTAATATCAGAGAGGCTCCAAAACTAATTTGGTGAATTTTTAAAAAGTATTTTGAAAGTTATGAATTTTTAAAGTTTAAAATGACTAAATGACTTAATCAACCCAATTAGTAGGGCTAACCAAGTCCAATTGACCTCAAATTTTTATGGTGAGTTCCTCTGATCCTAAAGGTCAGTGGAGAATTAATTTCAAGTCAATTTGATATATGGTTAGCTCTAATTAATTAGAGATCCATTTTGGATGTTTAAGCCAATTAGGGTTGTTTTAAATGAACTAACTCAAAACCTATTTTTCCAAGGGTCCTTCCGGTCATAAGGAACATCACCAAATTTTCCTAGATTTTATTTCACAACATGCTATTTATTGGAATTAAAATACTCAAAACAGTAACATGAATTTGAAAAATCAATAACTCTTCATAGGGATGGCCTCGACTTTGGAAAATTCAGGGAATGTTCCCAAATTCGCAGGCTTCAAAAGCCCTATGGTCTCATGCCATGGTGAATTGTATACATGCATGGAGAATTAAAAATATGCAGAGAGTAAATAAATTATTAAAAATAAAATACTTAATGAAATTAAATGATTTCTTTTCCACATTATTCTCCTCTCGTTCACCGAGCAAGAGGGTATTTTTATTTTATTTTTCTGATTTTTCTACACAAAGTTATGAATTTTGAAGTTTAGTGAATTAAATAAATAGAAAATACCCCTAATTTTCTATTTATCCACGCGGCGCCGCGTCAACCTCGGCAGCTCCGAACGCACACGCGTCGCGCTCCCATTCGACGCCGCCATCTGACTCAGTGCTCAGGGCCCCGCGGTTCTCATACCATCTCCAGGTCCGACGTCATCTGAGCCGTCCGTCCGCGCGTGTATTGAATGGATGGCCTCCGTTCATCGTCCCCGAGCGTCCTCACCCGAGAGCCGTCCACACTAAATCCCTATGATCTCACTCGATACTCAATGGATTTTCATGTTCTTATGCTTCTATGGATTCGTCTCGAGAAGACGAACACATCTATACAATTTATGTGGGATGAAATTTACGCAATAAAAATGGAGAATGTTCGAAGCTCGGGAAGAAGAGTGAGGCCATACCTTTGCTCGGAGAAGTGTGGCTTCGATCCGAGAGTTGTTGCACCTTCGATTGGATCCCAAGCAAGCTCCAGCATGAAGTCTCCCGGTCCGGTGAATTGCCTAGGTAGGATTTCGACCACAGCTCGATCACAAAGCTCGGAGGCCGGAGCAACCGGGTGGCCCGGAGATGGGGCTTTTGCTGGTGGACACCTTCCCTCGGTCTCGGTGAAGGTGTAGAACCAATCAATTTGGGGATTGGCTCACCGTGGAGAAGTGCCCTAGTTTTGGGCTTGGATTTTAACTCCGAAATCGAGCTCGCAGAGAAGAAATGGCGAGGGGATTTCAAGTGGGGATCAAGTGCTCGCTTTATGGGGAGTAGTATGGAAAAATTTTGGCGTAGTTTCCTTAAGGTTTGTTTCAGCACCTCTCATGGCCTAGAGGGGTGGTGTTTAAATAGGAGAGGGTGGAGGGCCTCCCGTGGAGAGTTAGGGCTTGGGATCAGCCTGCTCTCGGCAAGAGAAGAACAGCTCCAATGGCCACTCGGGGATGGGGCAGCCTCAGCAGGTGAGAATTCCAAGTCGGGCTCACATGCGAGCTCTCGGCCATGGTGTTTTCCGGCGGCTCGGTGGCCGGCCGGCTGTGCATGGGTCACCCTCAAGGTCAGGTGGGTCAGGGGTTGAATTTGGTGAAGTCAATTGGAGTTTGACCTGTGTAAAAAAGCTTCGATTAAAATGGAATGGGGGAGAGTGTATTTTGAGCTCATTTTGGTCAACTCATGCAAATGGGTTTGGTTCACCCTCCCATGACCTGGTGTGGGCTGAGAGAAAGTCATTTGGTTCAGCTTGATTGGAGTGGTGAAGTCTCCATACATGGTGAGGTGGCTAAGCATGGTTTAGAGTGTGACATGAATATGGTTAAAAGGGCTTAATGAAGGATTAGGAAAGAATCCCCTCTTCTTGCCATTAATGGCTTGGTGAGGTGGAAAGTGGTCTCCATGGCTTCCATGTGGCTTGTACATGGCTCAATGGCTCACATTTGGCTTGGAAAAGTTTGGTCAATTTCATAAAAATGGGTTTTAAGAATTTTGAATATTTTGGTGAAAATTTGGATGAAGCTTGATTTAGAATTATTTGATCATTGGTTTATGACTTAGGGATGATTTTAATTGAATGGATGATGTAGAGAAATATCATGTGAGCTTTGGGACCAATTTTGGGCCTTTTGAAATGGTTTTAGATGGGCTTTTAAGATGGTTTAGGAAAGTGGGCTTTTGAATTTTAAAATGGATTTTGGGATGAAATTTTGTAAAGAGGTTGGGCCAAATAATTGTTGGGTTTAGCTCATGGATGTATCATGAGTGACTTGAAGCAAATTGGGAGTGATTTGGGTTTGAATTGGTTGAGTTTGGGTTCTTTTGGTGAATGGGCCAATATAGGTCCAAGTGGGCCAAGTTGGGCCAATGTTGGGCTAGGGTTGAAATTGATGTAAAATTATTGTTGAGAAATGTTTATGGGAGTGTTTCAAGGAGGTTTTGACTTTGGTTGGGCTTTGATTTTGGGGTTTGGGCTCATTTGGGTTAGGTTTCGGGTTTAGGTCAAAAATGGGCCTTTTAGCTTTGGGTTGAATTTGAGTGGGGTTTGGGTCTAAATTTTGGGCAAATCATGTTAGTGTTTTGCTTGTGGGGATTCTAAGGAAGATTTAGAAAAGATTTGGGGTTAATTGGAGTTGAATTGGGTGAGTTTGGGTTAGGTTTGTGTCATGGGTCCAAATTGTGGGTTTTGACAAAAGTGGGGTAAATTGACAAAATTGGCCCATGGTGTAGTTGGACAAAATTAAATTGGGAATATTTGGGATTTTCTGGAATTTGCTGGGAATTTTCTAAATTTTTGGATTTTTGGGTCAAGGGGGGTATTTTGGGTATTTGGAGGGTATTGGGAGGTATTTTTGGACTTTTTGGTATTTTTGGGTATGGATGATCAATTTGAGTGATGTGGAAATGTTTAGGAATGATTTTGAGGAATTTTGGGTAATTTAGGTGATTTTGGAGGATTTCAAGGGTTTTAGGTAGGTTAGGCGGGTGTAGGGTCCCGGGGGTCAAAAATTGAAAATTTGGGAAAATTGAAGATTGGGTGAATATAAGTGGAATGAAATCATTTGAGGCATTCACTATGTTGTTCCCAACCCTCTTAGCCAAGGGCTTAGGGGTTAAGGACCATCCATGTGAATCACCTACATGAGTCAGGAGCTCAAGTTAGGTATGGGTGTGGTTTTAGGAGGTGTGTGCAAGTGTAGTGCATGAGTGTAGTGTGTGTGTAAGTCAGCCCCTTCACTGCACTAAGCCACCTGTGTGAGTCCTAAGGCCAAAGAGTCCTATGAGAACCCATCCTTTAAACTTCCACATTTCGATTTCAACCCTCTAGGTGATTAGGGGTCTGCTACCAAGTTTGTGGAGTTTGCAGGGAGTTAAGAAGTGGTTTGAATTTCTAAAAGGTGGGTCCCAATTCTAGTCCTCTAAGATAGTCAAAGGAAAAGCCTAAGGCTAGATCCTAAGTACTAAAGAGAAGAAGAGAAGACCTCATCAAAAATGAGGTCAACAAATGGACCCCCAATAGGTGTGGTGGGCTGACGGAGCACACCGCGCGTATTGGTGTTGACCGAAGCGATCAACAAACCAACACAAATGTCCAAGTGACAAACTTAGGACGAAGTGAAGATTTTCCGTTGGGGAGTGTCAAGTATATCTTTGAAACCGGAGATTCCCGAACTCTCGCCGGGGAAAGGAAAAGGAGGTGAATCCCAAATCACATGATCTCGGGGAATTTCGATTTAGATTTCATTTTGTTTCAGCTTGAGTTTTGATGTGTGAGCTCGCATTTCAATTTGGAGTTTCAATTTAGATTGAAGTTTTGTTAAGATTAATTTGAAGGGATTTTATTTGAAATAAAAATTGGAATTTTGTGGTTTTAGATGTAACATCTTCAACCTCAAAAGAAAATTGAATTGATTGGATTGAATCACTACAATGAGGAGAGATCTCAGAGTAATGCGGTATTGGATGTAAAATCCTTAACCTCAAGAGCTTGATTTTGGTGTATTTCATTGCGATGGGGAAAGAATCCTAAAGCAATGCAGTCTCGGATGTAAAATCCTCAACACCAAAAGTTTTATTTGGACGTATTTCATCGCAATAGGGAAAGAATCCTAAAGCAATGCAGTCTCGGATGTAAAATCCTCAAACCCAAAAGTTTGATTTGGACGTATTTCATCGCAATAGGGAAAGAATCCTAAAGCAATGCAGTCTTGGATGTAAAATCCTCAACTCCAAAAAGTTTAATTTTGATGTATTTCATTGCGATAGGGAAAGGATCCTAAAGCAATGCAGTCTTGGATGTAAAATCCTCGACCCAAAAGTTTGAATTTGATGTACTTCATTGCGATAGGGAAAGGATCCTAAAGCAATGCAATCTTGGATGTAAAATCCTCGACCCAAAAGTTTGAATTTGATGTACTTCATTGCGATCGGGAAATGATCCTAAAGCAATGCAGCTTGGATGTAAAATCCTCGACCCAAAAGTTCGAATTTGATGTACTTCATTGCGATAGGGAAATGATCCTAAGCAATGCAGTCTTGGATGTAAAATCCTCGACCCAAAAGTTTGAATTTGATGTACTTCATCGAGATAGGGAAAGGATCCTAAAGCAATGCAATCTTGGATGTAAAATCCTCGACCCAAAAGTTTGAATTTGATGTACTTCATTGCGATAGGGAAATGATCCTAAAGCAATGCAGCTTGGATGTAAAATCCTCGACCCAAAAGTTTGAATTTGATGTACTTCATTGCGATAGGGAAATGATCCTAAAGCAATGCAGTCTTGATGTAAAATCCTCGACCCAAAAGTTTGAATTTGATGTACTTCATTGCGATAGGGAAAGGATCCTAAAGCAATGCAGCTTGGATGTAAAATCCTCGACCCAAAAGTTTGAATTTGATGTACTTCATTGCGATAGGGAAAGGATGCTAAAGCAATGCAGTCTTGGATGTAAAATCCTCGACCCAAAAGTTTTAATTTGATGTACTTCATTGCGATAGGGAAATGATCCTAAAGCAATGCAGTCTTGGATGTAAAATCCTCGACCCAAAAGTGTGAATTTGATGTACTTCATTGCGATAGGAAATGATCCTAAAGCAATGCGTCTGGATGTAAAATCCTCGACCCAAAAGTTTGAATTTGATGTACTTCATTGCGATAGGGAAAGGATCCTAAAGCAATGCAGTCTTGGATGTAAAATCCTCGACCCAAAAGTTTGAATTTGATGTACTTCATCGCGATAGGGAAAGGATCCTAAAGCAATGCGACTCTGGATGTAAAATCCTCGACCCAAAAGTTTGAATTTGATTGAGATTTGATTTGAGATCTGGAAGATCGAATTCGAAATTTGATTGAGATTTGAAATCTGGAAAGATTGAATTTGAGATTTGATTTAGATTTGAAATCTGGGATGATTGAATTTGAGATTTGATTTGAAATTTATGTTCATTTCGTTTGTCTTTTAATGATTCAAATTTTATTTTATCGTTTGTTTAATGTTCATGTGAATTTGGTGTTCTTTTATTCTTTTTTTTTTATTAATTTCTTTTCTGTTCTTTGTTTGAAGTTCATTTAACTTTAATTGCGTTTCCCAGTCAATTTGCACAAAAGAGGTGAAGGCCAAAAATGTGACATGGTCACTTTCATTCCAATCATGTCGAAGATACATCATACAACTTGATCTGGAATATATTACATACAATCCATGTAGACTCAAAACGGACTATGTATGATCTTCGTCAATCCATCAAAAGAAGCATCTGTCAAAAATCCATGTCTGAATAGTGGGGTACATGGTCAATAACATCACCTTCCAAGCCATCCTTTGCAAGGATGCCGTATAGATGTACATTGGAGGTGTGATATTTTCCATGTAACTTACAACTCGTAAGGCCGGAGGCTCTCTAGCTCCGGGTCCGGCCGGAAATGGTAAGGTGTCTTCCCGTCGTCCATCCTTCTAAAAGTAACCGAGATCCGCTTCACCGGTACTCCCGGTATGCAATGCTTAGCGATATCTCGCTCCGTTGCCCTTCAATATCATGACGGAACCTACCGGTAAAGGCATCTTCACCGGCCCTCGGAACTCACCCGGGCCTCGCTATCCGGAGGTCGATCCGAACATGATGTTACACTCGTTCGGGAATGAGATCGTGCGTAAAGGTCCGATAAAATCATGGTGATCTATGTGTGGGGGTATGCAGCTCACCCCGCTTGTAGATGTTAATAATGCAGCTATTGGGTATGCAATCCGCCGGCGTACCCTCCATGTTATCAATCTCTTTACCATTCTCTTGATGACTAAAGGCATCAGATCCACTTGCCCATGACGGAGTATTCCCGGTGGGTTTTCCTTCCTGTCCTCCGCAAAGTTGTAACAGCATCCATATTGTATTGTGATTCTTCCCTTCCCTGGCATCCATCTTCGGGGTTCTGAGTATGTGTTTTCCCTCAGGCGGCCTGCTCGGCCCATTCATTTCAAATCCCGGATGCAATCCACGATTTGCTGTTGTTCATACTCTGAGAATACCTCTGTATGTAGCTCGAGGCCCTCTAGTATATTGATTCTTCTGCCTTTAATTCTCTCGAAGTATTCAAAGGTTTTCTTTTCAACATTCTGCATTCTCTCTAGCTTATATTCCGGAATGATCTGTAGATGGCGAGGCCTGGTGACATATTGTGGGATATACGGTTCAATCCCTTCACGTTCTCCTGCATACCTCGGCTCCTCAGGGATGACGCCTGTCGTGACATCCCCCGGGCTGCTTCCGCAACAAGGTCATGCATTACCGGTGGTTCTATCCGGTGGCGTGGTAGCCTTCTTTCTTCTGATCTTCTAGAGATTTCCCTGGTCCTTTCTGTTATCCTAGGAGCTGGCCTCCTTTCTTCAGGTTCCTGGTGAACCGGTGTCCTTGAAGTGTATGTTCTGGCATTAGCAACTGTCTCGTCGCGCTGGTCCGCAACTAGTTTTGTTAACATCTTACGGAAACGACGATTCTTATTTCTTTGTTGCGTTGCTCTGAGAGTAGCTCTTCGAACTTCTTGAATCTCTGTGGGTGCGGCGCCGACAAGCTCGCCCTCCGCTGTAGCGACTACGTACTTCATTTTCTTATCTTCTTCGAGTGTTTGCTTTTCTTTTCTTGTTGCTCGGATTGGTGGCTTGGGCCACCCACTTTCATCACCGTCCGCCCGGCAGCTCTTCTCGGTCAATCGGGACCCGAGTCACTTTCCTCGTACCGTAGGCCTCGCCGGTACGAAATCCGAGTCAATCTCGATTATCGCTCCATCTTTCACCCTCTTTTCATCGAGTGCAAGGCTTACGCCATTCTTAAAGTTCGAGATCAACCGCCCGTTCGACATTTCCCCGCGAAAAGACAAGGAAAAGGATCGTGGGCAGTACTAAGAACAAGAACATTAAGAAAATGTTTATTAAAGACATATTTTTTTTCTTATTTTTTTTAATATTTTTAAATTTAACAGGAATGAAGTAGGATAAGATCAGGGAAGAGATTTTGATTTGGAAAAGAAAATAAGGAAAACTTTATTATCATGATTTTATTTATTTTAGCACATTTTATTATTTTTGGGTTCGGACCCAATCATAAGTAATTACTTGGCCCGTGTTTCTTAGGGATGAAGAATTCATTCCTTCAAAACATCAGGTAGCGTAAAACTTTTTCAAGTATCGTCTGTTGATCGGAAGCATATGTCGTTCTCCCTGGCAATTCACTAGCTGGTAGGAACCTCCCGAGTATACCGCTTCAACCACAAACGGTCCTTCCCAAGTGGGTTCAAATTTTCCTCCTATCTTGCGGTGTGCAAGAATAGGTCTCTTGAGAATGAGAACTAAGTCACCAATTTTCAAGGTTCTCGGGCGGACCGGCTTTGTCGTGGGCTCGAACCATCTTAGCTTGGTATAGTTCTAAATTTTGTTGTGCCGCAAGTCTTTTCCCTTCCATGCTTTCTAATTCTTCTAGTCGTAATTTAGCGTTCTCTTCTCGTCGTGATCTTATTTGCAACCGCAATTCCGAGTGAAGGAAGCCGAACCTCTAAAGGTAACACTGCCTCGGACCCATACACCGCAGCGTAAGGTGTAGCTTAAGTAAGAGTTCGAAGGTTGTCCGGTAGGCCCATAAGGCTTCTAACAACTTCTCGTGCCAATTTCTCTTATTAACGTCCAAGGTTTTCTTTAAGATTTCAACGAGAGTTTTATTAAAAGCCTCGCCGAGGCCGTTTGCTCTCGGGTAGTAAATTGTCGAGTATCTCCAGCCGATTTCGTGTCTCCCGACAAAATTATTGATTTGCGTGCTTCGAATGCCGACCCATTATCCGAGATGATCCTGCGCGGCACTCCGAAACGGTAGACAAGTTGGTTCTTGAAAACCGTAGCACGTGGTGTGCTTTCACTTCTCTAAGCGGAACCGCCTCGCCCACTCGGAAAAGTAATCCGTAGCCGCAAGAATGAAGCGATGTCCTTTTGAAGATGGTGGTTCTATTGGACCCACTATATCTGTGCCCCAACATTCAAAAGGCCACGACGCAATTGTCGGATGTAGCACATTTGGAGGTTGGTGTAGAACCACTCCGTGCACTCGGCATTGGTGACAGCTCTTGGCGATTTTCATGCAATCGGTCATCATCGAGGGCCAGTAGTACCCTAGTCTTTTAATTTTCATTTTCATCTTCGGACCCGACCGGTGAGCGCCACGCAGTCCCGAATGCACCTCCTTAACAATTTCACGGGCCTCGGACCCGCTTAGGCACCTTAGCCACATTCGATCAAAAGACCTTCCGTACAATGTGTTGTTTATTAATGCGTAGGACGCAGTTCTTTTCTTGATCCGATGGGCTAGCGACTTATCTTCCGGTAGCTTTCCTGTTTGCGGTGTAGTCTACTAATGGCCGTCGCCAATCTTCCGTGTTTTCTCGTCACCGTTGCAACCGATTCTTTTTCTTTTCTCGATTTGTGTATTGCGTCTATGTCGAGCCGTGATAGGACCCGACGTCCGTGAACCGACACTTCCACTCGATTCATCTTGCAAACAGGCAAATTCTTTTGCGAGACGGGCTAAAGCATCTCGCTAAAGCATTTTCTTTTCGGGAATTTTGTAGATTGCCACATTTGGAATCTGTTCCAACAACTTGTATGACATACCGGAAGTATTGCTCGAGTCTTGGCTTTAGAATTCTATACTCGTCAAAGCGATCCGTTGAATGATTAATTGTGAATCCCTGTAGATGTTGATGTCTGTTATCCCCATTTAAATAGTTAATTCCAGTCCCGTTATGAGGGCTTCGTATTCTGCTTCATTGTTTGTACACGGTTCTGTCAAGTGGTAGGAATTTATTAACATCCCCCGCTCTGGTGTTATAAAGATTAGCCCGATTCCTGCCTTACCGGGCACTATCACTTGCGATTCTTCATCTTTGTGTGCTGAAGATGCTCCGTCGAAGTATAATTCCCAAATTCGATCATCAGAGTCTTCTAGGCTCATTATTTGTTCATCTGGCAAATCTTCATTAAGGGGAGATTCTGCCGGCAAAGGGTGTGCTGCGAGAAAGTCTGCTAAGACTTGTCCCTTTACGGCACGAAGAGGCACGAAAGTTATATCGAATTGCAATAATATCATTGACCATTCGGCAAGTCCGCCGGAAAGTGTCGGACGAGTCATCAAGTATTGCAATGGATTAAATTTCGAGATCGGGTTGACCTTATGAGAAAGCATGTAGTGCCCGAGCTTTGAGCCGCGAAGATCATGGCCAAACAATGCTTTTCAATTGCGGGATACCTTATTTCCGTCGGAAGTAAACGACGGCTTAATTAGTAAAGAACATTCTCTTTACCCTCATCATCGACCCGGCTAACGAGGCTCCGATAGAGTCGTCTAAAGCCGCGGTGTAAAGTATCGCCGGTCTACCCGAGACCTGGGCCGCTAAGACAGGAGGTGTCATTAAATATTGCTTAATGTCCTCGAAGGCCTTCTGGCATTTCTCTTCCCAAATAAATTTGGCGTCCTTTTTAACTAGTGCCGAGAAAGGCTGACACCTACCTGACAAGTTTGAGATAAATCGTCGAAGATATGCCAGCTTCCCTTGAAAAGATCGTAGTTGTTTTAAGGTTTTGGGAGGCGGCATTTCTAAGATAGCTTTAATCTTTTCCGGGTCGATTTCAATTCCACAATGTCGGACAACGAATCCTAAGAATTTCCCGGAGGTGACGCCGAAGGCGCATTTTAAGGGATTCATCTTAAGGTTAAATTGTCTTAATCGTTCGAAAACAATTCTCAAATCATACAGGTGATTTTCCTTTACTTTGCTTTTGATGACCACATCGTCCACGTAGCATTCGACTTGATTGTGGATGAGATCATCAAAAATTCTTGTCATTGCTCTCTGGTAGGTTGCTCCTGCTTTCTTCAGTCCGAATGGCATCACTGTGTAGCGAATATACTCCGATCGGCGTTCGAATGCTGTAAGCTTTTCATCTTCTCGGAGCCATTTTTATCTGGTTGTATCCTGAAGATCCATCCATGAATGAAAATATTTCATGTGTCGAAGCAATGTCGATCATTAATTCTGGGATCGGTAGAGGGAATTCATCTTTTGGACATGCCTTGTTTAAATCTCTGAAGTCCACACAAATTCTGATCTGACCATTCTTCTTTCTGACTGGCACCACATTGGCTAACCAAGTCGGGTATTGTTCTTCACGAACAAATTTAGCGTCTATTAGCTTTTTAACTTCGGCTATGACTTGTTGTTCGATTTCTAGACGCTTTCTTCTCGGGACCTTGTCCGACCGGGACGAAGTAGGATCCACTCCTAGCTTATGGACCGCGACCTCCGGAGCTAATCCCGGCATCTCATCATAGCTCCAAGCAAAACGAGTCTTTAAATTCCATTAATAACTTGATTATTTCTTCGGAGTCTTCTTTATTGAGTAAGGAGCTAACAAAGGTAGGTCTAGGTTCTTCGCTAGTACCTAAGTTAACTTCCATTAACTCATCTATTGTAGATTTAATTTCTTCTTCGAATTCTGGTGGAGCATCTCCAATTTGTAAATCTTCGAGTTCGTCTGTAGTTTCCATGCAGTTTTCATTGGACTCGGAAGTGACAACCAAGCAAAATTCAGTATCGTCAACTGATCCTACTGTGCCGAATCTGAGACCATGCTTTGAGTTGGGTGGACGACCGGAATTATTCCATAATTTTTCAAAACGTTGTGATTGACCTTTTGTCCATTGTCAAGGTAAGAAACCACGTTGAATTAAATTTTGAACACAGGGAGAGTACCACTCAAAAGGTAATTCCATTAATTTCGATGAAGTGACATCTTCGAATTGTACATTATTTTCGGCTTTGGAGGAAGAAGCACCACGGTAGAATTTGATTGGCTTTGCACCGTCGCTACGTACCTCTTTGAACACTATACCCTCGATCTTATTAGAATGGATCGGGGTTAGGGTCATAGTATGTACATAGTGGTTAATCTTCTCGTACATCAATTTATATTCTTCGTTCTTCTCATCTTCGAGAGAGATCTTGAATTGCGGCTTCTTCCAACTTATTGTTGCTGCTTCTTGCTTGATTTCTTTTTCTTCTTCAGAACTATCTTCCCAATCAACATTGATGGCTGGTTTTCTTTGTCCAACTGTCCTAACGTCTCTACCACGGCCTCGTCCCCGGCCTCGACCTCGGATGCGAGTTGTGGAGAAACCTTCACCATCTCGCCGAAGGGAGTGGTGAGTGATCGTTGGACTAGAACTTCGGGTTCTTCGTTGTCCCGAACTTTCTTTGCTTCATTTGTTACGGTATCTCCGGAGAAGATTGTTTTCTTCGGTGGTGCATAATAAGCCGCGTCTTCATGGATCCCAATCTCATGTACGGAGAATGGTTGTAAGTCACCTTTGATGCACTCGTTCCCCTCCATCGTAGTATTTGATGCAATGATGCGAGATGATGGTACCATCCTCGTTTTCATGTATCCATGGTCGGCCCGATAGAGCGTTGAACGATGTTTCTGAATCAATTATGTGAAATTTTGCGGTTGTCTTTGCTATGTCACCGGTCTTCATTAGTAGCGTTATTGACCCGAGGGCTCTTTCTCCTTTCTGGTTGAATCCTCTTAATAACATTTTGTCGGCCTCGAGCTCACGAGCATCAATTTCCAAGTATGCTAGTGTTCGAAGACTCATTATACCGATTGATGCTCCCGGATCCACCAATACTCCGGAGAGTGTAAACTTCCCAATTATAACCGAAATGTACAACGGTCGGTTGTGATCCGTCGTCCCAAGTAGTTGGTCATTGTCCGTGAAGGTAACACCTCGCTGTTCTTTTAACGAGCAAACCTCATTTAAGGAATCTCCGGCCATTTGAGCTAAGCAAATTTCCGGATCAAGTAAGGCCTTGATCAGAGCTTCTCTCATCTCCTTTGATAAGATAAGAACGTCGTAGATGCTCAGTTTGGCCGGTAGTTTCCTAAGATGGGCTAGCACGTTGTAGTCTACTTTATTTCCATGTGTCTCGGCTTCTTCTCGAATGGGTATTTCTTCTGCTGGGGTTGGTTCTTCTGTGGGTATTTCTTCTTCTCTTCAATCATCTCCTGTTGAGGTGGTTCTTCTATCGCAAGTGATAGTGCCGACTTAACAGGTTTCGAACTCTGAATTGAAGCTCGCACCGAAGCGGTTTGGATGTTGTCTAAAATCTTCTTTGAAGAACTCGTCCAAGCGGTAGTCCATCCATCGTCAGTTGTATAGTGATCTATCAGAATGATGGGATCAGTTGAGATAACATTGACCGAACCTCCTTTCTGGGGTTCCTTCATGTACTCCTTCGGGATCGTTATATTCCCTTTCCGAAGGTTGTCGTTGAGCCAACTTTTAAAGGTAATGCAATCTTATATTTTGTGTCCAAGCATCCAAGGATAGGGGCAAAAGTCGGGATCACCTTTCTTGTTGACTTCCTCTCGGTCTTTTAGGCTCCGGCAGCTGGAAATCTGGAGTCTTCATCGACTACGGAACATTTTCGGCACTCGCTTCATTCTTGAACGGATATTCTCTCGCTCGAAGCTCCCTTAATGTACGTTGCGGACGAGGCGGTTGTTCATACCGTGGAGATGACCGATAGCCGGGCCGGGGTTGCCGGTAATCTCGTTGTGGTTGCTGCGGCCGTTCTGGTGGTATTTGCATCGGTTGCTTGCCTTTGTCAACTGCTGCAACGATCTAGGATTTCATTTCAAAAGTCTTCACAGGCTTTTGCTTGTCCGTCTTGTCGGAGAAACTTAATTGCTTCGCCTCTTCTTGCAAGCTTCCGGCCTTGCTTAACAACTTCTCGAAAGTCTTAATAGTGAATCCTTTGAGGAGAAGTGCTATCGGGCCGTGAATGCTTTTAAGTAAGATGCCGACTGCATGTTGTTCTTGTAGTTGTGGTTCACACTTCATGCTCATGTTCCTCCATCGAAGTATGTAATCCACCAAAGTTTCGTTCGACCTTTGTTTCTCTACCACTAAATCACCTATAGTGATGTGGTGCTGAGCTCCGGCGAATCGCTTGATGAAGAGGTTCTCTAGTTCTGAGAACGTCTTCACCGAACCATTTGGTAATTCCCGCATACTCGCCGAAGGCGATTCCCGACGTGTCGTCGACAAACCGTCGGAAGAGTAATGCATCGCTCCCGCCGGCATTGCAACAACTCGGCACGAAAGTGTGCAACATGCTGTAGGGGGTTCCCGAGAAAAAGATATTAAGTAATAGTGTTTTTCATGCCGTGTATACGGTTATTATCATTTTTAATTTCTTGTTTGACTTTTATAAGAAAATTTAAAGTGATATTCTCAATTTCGAAAATCAGAAACATACTTTCGAAAGCCAATTAAAAAGTAAAAAATATAATTTTCTTATTTATTTAAAGATTTTCACTTTCTCGTGGGTTCGATATCTCGGGGCTTAATGCGAAAGTCATATATTACTTGATAAACGATACATATCTTACATAGTATCCACGTTATAAATCATAATTTTAAATATCGAAATCGTAAGCATATATATCCGAGTGGAGTAAAGTTTTTGTCGTCGTTGCAGATTTTCATATCATAATTATAAATTAGAAATATCGGGTGGATCAATTTCCATGGTGAAAATCAAAATTTTTTAACTTAATGTGAAGCTCTTACGAGAAGTGTAAATCGACCTTGAAAAGTTTTAAATCACTTTGAATCGTGATCAGCAAACCTACAAGCATTAAAATCACGAAAATGGAGAAAGACCAACTCAATGGAAAAATTTGTGTCCCGAGGTAAAAATCGTGAAAATGATGGTTTTTGGCCTTTCTTGCCGGGATTCGGGCGCCGGCGGCCCCTCACAGTGAAAATGACGAGCTCTGCGGATTTGAACGCCGTGATGCCGATCCAAAACTTTTTTCGGGTACGAAAATTTTTTCATAATTTCGATCGTTTTGACTTCCACAATGGTGTTTAACATATTAGTATTTACATCATCTCACAATGACAATAATCAACACAATTCTTTACCTGAAACAATACCCATAGCCGACTTATATATAAAATCGAGTTACATCATAAACACGAATATGTTCATTCAGCGACAGACGACTCTTATGTTTTTAGTGTTAGTACTACACGATAGGAAAACACTAGAATCTAAGTACACAATAAAGTAAGCATATCACGGAAATCCAGAATTTAAAACGAAAGTAAAGTAAATACTACACACACGAAACATACTTAAAGCAAAACGTAAACACCACAACCAAAACATATGTAAGTCAATCAATTACTGCGCATCAGTTTAGAACTATCCTGCTCTCTCTAATGTCTCCAGTCGATTATTGATGCATGAACAAATTATAAAATGGACGATATGGAAAATTCATCGAGATGATTCCTCGAAGCAATCACCGAGTTCTTCTTCATCGAGTTAATCGAAGCCGAAATCTCGAATTTGGCCAGGTGTGATCGAATTGTTCCTTCGTTCTCGATACATATGATCAAATAAATTAGAAATATTATTGATTGTACTCATAACGTTTTGTACATGTTTCTTAGTATTTGATCCTCTTCAATATCATTCTGGAACCTTCGGGAAAATAGGGTTGAATCGGTTGTGAGGCTGTGTTGGTTGATCGAGCGAAGTAAATTCATGTCATCTTCATCTCCCCGTACATGCAGTGATGTGGGATTAGTTGGGTCAATGGGCCTCCATGGAAGAAGAACATTTTCCCGACTTTCAGGAACTTGTGATTGACTACATAACGAAATATGGTGGACGGGTGTCGAAACCCCGTATTTAGATTATGAACGATTAATCCAGCGGTTCTGATGATATTACCGATGTCGATCGGCCTCCCGGTTGAATATAGAAATTCAAAATGGCACTTTTCTTGATTTACCTTGCTAATCATCGATGTTGGAAATAAATTTGTCGAAATAAAGTAGTGCTGCTAGCCGACACTCGATTGAGAGATGCGGATGAAATGTATCCTTTCTCTCTAATTTCGCAATCCTCGTTCTCATCGGGTAAATATCGATACACATACGTTCATATTATCTCTTGTGGCATTGAAATTAGAATAATGGCAAATGGGTACGTTCCCAAAACCTAACCCAAACTCACCTAATTTAACTCCAATTGACCCCAAATATTTTCTAAACCTTCCTTAACATTCCCACAAACAAAACACTAACATGATTTGCCCAACATTTAGATCCAAACCCCACTCAAATTCAACCCAAAGCTAAAAGGCCCAATTTTGACCTAAACCCAACTTAACCCAAATAAGCCCAAACCCCAAAATCAAAACCCAACCAAGGCCAAAACCTCTTTGAAACACTCCCATAAACATTTCCCAACATTAATTTGACATCAATTTCAACCCTAGCTCAACATTGGCCCAAGTTAGCCCAATTTGACCTATATTGGCCCATTCACCAAAAGAGCCCAAATTCAACCCAATTCAAACCCAAATCACTCCTAATTTGCTCCAAGTCACTCATGACACATCTATGAGATAAACCCAACAATTATTTTGCCCAAGCCTTTGCCAAAATTTCATCCTGAAATCCATTTTAAAATCCAAAAGCCCACTTCCCTAAACCACTTTAAAAGCCTATTTCCACCAAATACAAGAGCCCAAAATTGGCCCTAAAGCCCACATGGCAATTTCTTTTCATCATACCTTTAATTGATATCACCCCTAAGTTTCAAAATCATCATTAAACCATTCCAAATCAAGCTTCATACAAATTCTCATCAAATTACCAAAAATTTCTAAAATCCATTTTCATGAAATTGGCCAAGCTTTTCCCCAAGCCAAAGACAAGCCATGCAAGCCATGGACAAGCCACATGAAGCAATGGAAGGTTTGACATGTGATCAAGCCAATAATGGAAAAAAGAGGAGCCTCTTTTAAGCCCCCTTAAAAAGGTTTTAACCCTTTTTATGCTTCACCTTAATCCATGATTAATCAAAATATTCATGGATGGTGACTTCTCCACCCTTTCCTAGCTGATTCATCTGATCCACCCTCTGCCCAAATCAGCCATGGGAAGGTGAACCAAGCCCAAAAGGTGGACTTGACCAAATCAAGCCAAAATTAGCTCCTCCCCCATTCCATTTCAATTCAACTCCTTTACACATGTCCATGGCCGATTAGTACCGCACTAAGCCCCAGCCACGACCTCCTCGACCTCGAGGGTGACTCGACCCTGGCCGGCCGACCACCACGGCCGCCGAAAACCACCGTGCCGAGAGCTCACATGTGAGCCCAAACTTGGAATTCTCACCTGCCGAGCTACCCCATCCCCACCGGCCATTGCGGTTGTTCTTCTCTTGCCAAGAGCAGTCGATCCCAAGCCCTAACTCTCCCCGGGAGGCCCTCCACCCTCTCCTATTTAAACACCACCCCCTCTCGGCCATGAGAGGTGCTCGAACCGGATCTTACCGAAACCACCGCCAAAATTGTTCCGAACACTCTCCATACTTAGAGCGAGCTTGATCCTCAGAGTGCCAATTTGCCCTAATCCCCACCAACGAACCCGATTTCTCAGCCAAAATTCCACCCAAAACCAGGACACTTCTCCACAGTGGATCAATCCTCAAATTGATTGGTCCTACACCTTCACCAGACCAAGGGATGGAGTCCACCAGCAAAAGCCCCCTCTCCAGGCCACCCCTCTGTTCCAGACTCCAATCTTTGTGATCGGGCTTGGTCGAAATCATACCTAGGCGATTCACCGGACCGGGAGACTTCATTTGGAGCTTGCGGGATCCAATCGAAGGTGACACAACCCTCGGATTGAAGCCACACTTCTCCGAGCAAAGGTATGAGCTAATTCTTCATCCCGAGCTTCGGAGATTCTCTATTTCAAATGCTTTAATTTCAATGCATGATCACCATATAGATGTATTCGTCTCTTCAAGATGAATCCATAGAGCATAAGAACACGAAAATCCATTGAGTATTGAGTGAGATATTAGGGATTTAGTGTGGACGGCTCTCGGGTGAGGACGCTTGAGGACGATGAACGGATGCCGTTCATTTAATACACGCACGGACGGACGGCCAGGATCACGCCGGATGAGGAAACAGAACGACACGGCGGGGCCCTGGAGCGCTGAGTCAGATGGCGACTTCGAATCGGAGAGCACCACGCGGCGTTTCGGAGCTGCCGAGGTTGACGCGGCGCCGCGTGGATAAATAGAAAATTAGGGTATTTTCTGATTTATTTAATTCTCTAAACTTCAAAAATCCTTAACTTTGTGTAGGAAAATCAGAAAAATAAAATAAAAATACCCTCTTGCTCAGTGAACAGAGGAGAATAATGTGGAAAAAAATTATTTAATTTCATCAAGTATTTTATTTTTAATGATTTATTTCCATTCTGCATTGTTTTAATTCTCCATGCATGTAGGAAATTCACCATGGCATGAGACTAAAGGGCTTTTGAAGCCTCTGAATTTGGGAACATTCCCTGAATTTTCCAAAGTCAGAGGCCATCCCTATGAGAAGTTATTGATTTTTCAAATTCATGTTACTTTTTTGAGTATTTTAAATCTAATAATTAGCATGTTGTGAAATAAATTCTAGGAAAATTTGGTGATGTCTCTTATGATCAGAGGACCCTAAGAAAAATAGGTTTTGAATTAGTTCATTTAAAATAACCCAAATTGGCATAGACACCCAAAATAGCTCCTTAATTAATTAGAGCTAACCATACATCAAATTGACATGAAATCAATTCTCCACTGACCTTTAGGATCAGATGAACCCACCATAAAAATTTGAAGTCAATTGGACTTGGTTAGCCCTACTAAATGGGTTGATTGAGCCATTTAGCCATTTTAAACTTTAAAAATTCATAACTTTCAAAATACCTTTCAAAAATTCACCAAATTGATTTTGGAGCCTCTCTGATATCAGGGGAATCTAGGGAAATTAAAATTTTAATTTTCTAAAAAAATTAATTTTTTGCATTATTTTAATATTTTAATAATTAAAAAAATAATAAAAATCATAAAAATAATAAAATTCACCAAAATGTCACATTTTGAATTTTAATCACTTAGGAACAAATCCCATATTTTTCTTAGGTCTATTTAATGAGATATTAAATTTTAAAGCCCTAGGGTAATTTTAAAATAAAAAAAATGTATTTTCTAGCATTTTCACTAAAATAATTATGATAAATCAAAGAAAAATCAGAAAATTACAAAAATTGATTCTTTGATTTCCTTGATATCAGAGAGATTTTTGATAAATATAAATTTCATTTTTCAACCATTATTTTATTTTTAAATTAATTAATACTCCAAAACTTAAAATAATTATAATAAAAATAATATAATTCAAAAAATCACCAAAATTGGTCCAAGTGGTCCACTAGTCATTAGGAATGTCCCATAATTTTCTTAAGGACAGAAACTTTTCCTTGGTCATATTATTAAATTTTTCTTGGAAATTCCTTTTTTCCACCAAAAATAATTACATAAATAAATTAAATACAGAAAAATCACATTTTCTCCTCTCATGTCTTTATTGGCATATGAGTGATGTCACATAAAAATTTCAAGTTCATTTATGCTCAATTTAGTGAGTTATAAAATTATTAAGCTTGAAGGGCAAAATGGTAATTAAAAAATTTCAACCCTTAATTAAAACTTTAGGTTTAATAAAATTAACAAATAAAATATTTGATCTTAATCTGATTTGGATGATTGAAATTCAAATAATTAAAGGGTAGAAAACTACTAAACAATTTCAAGATAATTAAAATAAACCTTAATTAAATAATTGATTAAATTTGGAAGAATAATAAAGTTGGAATTATTAAATAGGGATATTATTAGGAAGAGTTTTATTCTTTAATTTAAAAATCTCTAAATTAATCATCTCAATAATATTTAATTCTTAATTAAAATGATAATTCAAATTTAAGTTTTTAAAATGTTAAAGGACTTAATCATTAAATTAAATTAAAAAGTAAAATTATTAAACTCTTTTTAAATTTTCAATTAAATTAAAATTAAAAATAAAATTAAATTAAAGATTAAATTAAATTAAATCAAAAAAATAAATAAATAAATTAAATTAAATTAAAATAAATAAATTAATTAAATTAAGTTAAATTAAACTAAATTAAATTAAAAAATATTAAATTAAATTAAATTAAATTAAATTAAATTAAATTAAATTAAATTAAAATTAAATCAAATTAAATTAAATTAAAGGAAATTAAATCAAATTAAACGGAATTAATTTAACATCAAATCAAACTAAATTGAATTAAATCAAAATTAAAATTAAAACTAAACCAAATTAAATTAAATTAAAGTTAAATTAAATTGAATTAAATAACATCACCTAAAACATAAAGAAATTAAATATAAAGCAACTTGAACACTATTCCAAATTTAAACCCGTTAATTGAAGTTAAAATAAATCATAAACCATTTGAACACCAATTTGCCCTCGAGAGCTTTGGTTATCATAACTCCTAAACAGAACGTTAAATGAAATGCTACCTCACTTATAGGATATTCAAATGTCCTAGTTCATCGAGCAAGATAACAAAACTTGAACTCCCGGACGATTAATTCATTTGTATAATTAAATTCTCTTGGACTTAAAATAATCCTAGAAATATTGAAAAGATGTTTAAGATTCGTCTTAAGCACTTCCTCGATATGATAGGATATTTATAAAAACAATTGAAATTAATTATTCTTTGATGAAGAAAATCGTCCTCAAACCAAAACACAAGGACCTAGACGTCATAGGAAATGACTAGCTATAGGATTAGGAATTTGGTAGAAAACCATAACCCTTCCCTTAGCTTTACCTAGGAACTTGCTTAAATATTCTAATTGTGTTTTAAGTGCAGCTTGGGATGACGGGAAGACCCTCCAGGTACGCTTTTATTTTATTGCAATTTACCTTA
The DNA here is from genome assembly GCA_022702705.1 of Papilionanthe hookeriana x Papilionanthe teres. NCBI lineage: Eukaryota > Viridiplantae > Streptophyta > Magnoliopsida > Asparagales > Orchidaceae > Papilionanthe > Papilionanthe hookeriana x Papilionanthe teres. Next base: position 120,419,980 of record CM040423.1, on the reverse strand, counting down.
TTTGCAATTTATTTAATCGCATCACACTTACTTTTCTTGCATGATAGACAACTGTTGCATGAAAACCAACACTTTTAGGATAATCCCTAAAACTGAAACCAAAACTAAATTAAAAGTCATTGCAAGATAAAATTCACCGCCACAACATCTCAAAATATAAAACAACTCAAAATTTAATCACAAACAAAATACAAAACTACAATTACAACTAAATTAAAACGTCCTATTGGATGATCGGGAATACCTCGGATGATGTAACCTACGTGTTGCTAACGGGATTTCCCACGGTCTAAATGAAAGTGTGGAACCTATTCAGTTGGGTTTAGCAAATTCATCTGGACTAAGTGAGTCTGATAAAAATAACGATGCCGGAAGGATGGAACCGTGGGATCTTAACCGGTGTTGTTATAATCAACTTTAAGATTTGTTTTAATTAAAACACAAAAACACTTGGAAATTAAGATTTTCTCTATACCAAAATACTTTTCTCATCTCCTGATTTATGACTTCTATAACTAAACCTCTACAACAACATGGAACTTGGAGCATGGTGGGCAGCACGACCATCGTCATCAGCAAAACTTGAATCTACATCAGCTAAACATTCCTAGAATTAAACGATAAAGCCATAGGGTTTCGAGGTAGTTTGCCTAGTGCAGCATAAATCCTCAACCTTTGTTAGGCTTTTGCATAGCTCTGTTGTGCAATATAAGCCCTAACATTTTAGGATTCCGAGGTCGTCGTCCGATACGACATAAACCCTCACATCTTCGAGGCTATTTGCATGATTGCATCATGCAAATATAAGTCCTAATTAATTAAAATTGGCAAGATCAAAAAATTAAATAAATATTAGGACTTTCCTAAGTCCAAGCCAAACAATAGGATAGACGGGGAATTACCGAAGTTCGCTTCGAATCTGTGATTTCTCTTACCTTTCTTCCTTTGAACTCCCAAAACAAAATGTTCCAAATTTGATCCATTCCCTATTGAAATTCCAAAATTCAATCCTTTGAAAACTTAAACTTTGAAATTCTTGAGATCGAATTATTGATTATTATCGAGAGTTTTCTTAGGTGATTCCCGTCACTTAAGATGTAATTAACTATAGGGGCTTGCCCTTATAGGGAATTTTAAAGAACCTGAGTAATATAAACCCTGTTTAATGCTTTCATATTAAGCAGGGGAATTTGTCGGCTTATAAAATTGGTTCGCAGACCAAACGGATGTCACAAATCTTCTAGTTTATTTAATCGAGCCCCATAGTCAAGCAGTGTGCCTATTCTTCGGGATAGATACACGGTTTGTGGTACGGTGCTCATTTATATGAACTATTTGGGATGTGAGATCAGTTTGATTTCATATCTTAAAATCTTCGAATTTTAAAAAAAAATTATTATTTTTAAAATCAAATACTACTTTTCAAATTATTTATTTAAATTAAATTAAAAATTCGCCGACAATTTCTATTAGGCTACCCCCTTTTCAAAATAAAACACACAACCTAAAAATATGCCGACAGTTGCATTCCTAACATCTTCACCTACAAGATAGACATAAAAACAACCTTTCTCAAAAGTATAATTTCATCCAAAAATATGTGAGAAATATAAAAGATATTAAACATAGAAAGACATTTCAATATGTACTAAGTTAAAATCTTCTTCCTTTGCTTATTTTGGCTTAAAATTGCATAGTTTTTGCTTCATTTTCTATAAAATCATATTTTTATACTTGAAGACAAAAATATCCAAAATTACTTCCTTTATAGTGTAATATCATTAAAAATGTGCATAAAATGAGCATGAAATTTATACTAAAAATATGTACTTTTTTTCTTAGATCAGTCATCATTGAGGACCAGTAGTACCCTAGTCTTTTAATCTCTATCTTCATTTTCGGACCCGACTGACGAGCGCCACAAAGTCTTGAATGTACTTCTTTAACGATTTCACGAGCCTCGGACCCGCTTAGGCATCTTAGCCACATCTGATCAAAAGACCTTCTGTATAATGTATTGTTTATTAATGCATAAGATAGATTTCTTTTCTTGATTTGATGGGCTATCGACTTATCATCCGGTAGGTTTCCTGTCTGCAAGTAGTCTATTAATGGATGCCTCCAATATTCTATATTTTGTGTCACTACTGCAATTGTTTCTTCTGATTTTCTTTCTGATTTATGTATTGTATCTATGTCGAGCTGTGATAAGACCTGTCGTCCTCGAACTGACACTTCAAAAGACTCATCCTGCAAGTAGACAAATTCCTTTGCAAGGCGGGCTAATGCATTGGCGAGAGCATTTTCTTTTCTGGGAATCTTGTAGATTGTTATGTTTAGAATTTGTTCCAACAATTTCATGGCATAATGAAAGTACTGCTCGAGTTTTGGTTTTAGAATTCTGTATTGTTCGGCAACCTGTTAAATGATCAATAGAGAATCTCTGTAGATGTTGACGTCCATTATTCCCATCTGAATGGTTAATTCTAGTCCTGTTATGAGGGCTTCATATTCTGCTTCGTTGTTTGTACACGGTTCTGTTAAGTGGTAGGAGTACCTTAACATCCCCCGCTCCGGTGTTATAAAGATTAGTCCGATTCTTGCCTTACCGGGCACTATCATTTGCGATTCTTTGTTCTTCTGTGCTGAGGAGGCTCCGTCGAAGTACAGTTCCCAATGTCGATCATCAAGGTCTCCTAGGCTCATTATCTGCTCGTCAGGCAAATCGTCGTCGAGAGGCTAATCTGCCTGCAAAGGGTGTGCTGCAAGGAAGTGTGCTAGGACTTGTCCCTTTACGACGCGAAGAGGAACGAAAGTTGTGTTGAATTGCAATAGTATCATCGACCACCTGGCAAGTCAGCCAGAAAGCGTCGGTCGGGTCATCAAGTATTGCAACGGATTAACTCTCGAAATAAGGTTGACCTTATGAGAAAGCATGTAATGCCTAAGCTTTTGAGCGGCGAAGATCAGGGCCAAACAATGCTTCTCAATCGAAGGATACTTTACTTCCGTCGGAATTAGATGACGACTTAAGTAGTAGAGAGCATTTTCTTTCCCCTCATCATTGACCTGGGCTAGCAGGGCTCCAAGGGAGTCGTCTAAAGCCGCGGTATAAAGTATCAACGGTCTACCTGAGACTGGGCTGCTAAGACATGAGGTGTCATTAAATATTGCTTAACGTACTTGAAAGCCCGCTGGCATTTCTCATCAAAAATGAATTTGGCATCCTTTTTAACTAATGCCGAGAAGGGCTGACACCTACCTGACAAGTTCGAGATAAAGCATTGAAGATATGCCAACTTCCCTTGAAAGGATCGTAGTTGTTTCAAAGTTTTGGGAGGAGGCATTTCTAAAATAGCTTTAATCTTCTCTGGATCGATTTTAATCCCGTGATGTTGGATAACAAATCCTAAGAATTTCCCTGAGGTGACGCCGAAAGTGCATTTCAAGGGATACATCTTAAGGTTGTATTGTCTTAGTCACTCGAAAACAATTCTCAAATCATACAGGTGATCTTCCTTCAGTTTGCTTTTGATGACCACATCATCCATGTAGCACTCAAGTTGGTTGTGAATGAGATCATCAAAAATCTTCATCATCGCTCTTTGGTATGTTGCTCCTGCCTTCTTTAGTCCCAATGGCATTACTGTGTAGCAATACACTCCGATCGGTGTTCTGAGTGTCGTGAGCTTTTCGTCTTCTGGTGCCATCTTTATCTGGTTGTATCCTGATGATCTATCCATGTAAGAGAAGATTTCATGTGTTGAAGCAATGTCGATCATTAGTTCTGGGATTGGTAGTGGAAATTCATCCTTTAGACATGCTTTATTCAGATCTCTGAAATCCACGCAGATTCTGATCTGACCATTCTTCTTTCTGACTGGTACCACATTGGCTAACCAAGTTGGGTATTGTTCTTCACGGACAAATTTAGCGTCTATTAGCTTCTTAACTTCAGCTATTACTTGTTGCTTAATTTCTAGATGCATTCTTCTAGGAGCTTGTCTGACTGGAACGGCAGTGGGATCCACTCCTAAATGGTGAACTACGACTTCTGGAGCTAATCCTTGCATTTCATCGTAACTCCAAGCAAAACAGTCCTTGAATTTCATTAATAGCTTGATTATGTCTTCAAAGTCTTTTTTATTGAGTAAGGAGCTAACAAAGGTCGGCTTAGGCTCTTCGCTAGTACCTAAGTTAACTTCCGTTAACTCGTCTATTGTAGATTTGATTTCTTCTTCGAATTTTGGTGGAGCGTCTCCGATTGGTAGATCTTTGAGGTCTTCTGAAGCTTCCAAGTAGTATTTATTAGGTTTGCAAGTGATAACCAAGCAAAATCTCGTATCATCAACTGATCCTACTGTACCGAATCCAAGACCTTGTTTTGAATTGGGAGGCCGACTGGCATTATTCCATAATTTTTCAAAGTGTTGTGATCGGCCTTTTGTCAATTGTCGAGGTATGACACCGCGTTGAATTAAATTTTGAACACTGGGAGAGTACCACTCAAAAGGTAGGTCCATTAATTCAGATGAAGTAACATCTTCAAATTGTACATCTTTTTCAGTATTGGAAGAAGAAGCACCACGGTAGAACTTGATTGGCTTAGTACCACCATCATGCACTTCCTTGACCACCATACCCTTGATTTTATTAGAATGGATCAGGGTCAGGGTCATAGTATGTACATATGGTTAATCTTCTCGTATATTGATTTATATTCTTCATTCTTTTCATCTTCGAGAGAAATCTTGAATTGTGGTTCTTTCTGACTTATTGTCGCTGCTTCATTCTTAATTTCTTCCTCTTCTCCGGAACTATTCTCCCAATCAAAATTGATGACCAGTTTCTTCTGTCCAACTGTTCCAATGTTTCTTCCACGTCCTCATCCCCGGACTCGACCTCGCGTGCGAGTTCTGGAGAAATCTTCACCTTCTTGCTGTAAGGGAGTGGTGAGTAACTGTTGGACTAGAACTTCAGGTTCTTCATCATCTTGAATTTCTTTTGCTTCATTTGGTATGGTATTTCTGGAAAAGATTGTTTTCTTCGGAAGCGCGTAGTAGGCCATATCTTCATGAATTCCAATCTCTTGTACGGAGAATGGTTGCAAGTCACCTTTGATACACTATTCTTCTCCTTCGTAGTACTTTATGCACTGGTGCAGACGACGGTACCATCCGATTTTCATGGATCCATGACCGACCCAGTAGAGCGTCGAACGATGTCTCAGAATCAATTATGTGGAATTTTGCGGTTGTCTTTGCTAAATCACCAGTCTTCATTAGTAGTGTTATCGATCCAAGAGCCCTTTCTCCTTTTTGATTGAATCCTTTTAATAACATCTTATCTGCTTCAAGCTTGCGAGCATCAATTTCCAAATATGCTAACGTTCAAAGGCTCATTACGTTAATTGATGCTCTAGATCAACCAACACCCTGGAGAGCGTAAACTTTCCAATAGTGACTGAAATGTACAACGGTCGGTTGTGATCAACTGTTCCCAGTAATAGATCATTGTCCGTGAAGGTAACACCTCACTGTTCTTTTAACGAGCAAACCTCGTCAAAGGAATCACCGGCCATTTGAGCTAAACAAATCTCTGGATCAAGTAAAGCCTTGATCAGAGCTTCCCTCATCTCCTTTGACAGGATCAGAGCGTCGTATATGCTTAGTTTTGCTGGTAGCTTCCTAAGATGGGCTAGCACGTTGTAGTCCACTTTATTACCATGTTCCTCGGTTTCTTCTCGAATGGGCGGTTCTCTGCTGGGGTTGACTCTTCCTGAGCAACCACCTGCTTTCCTTTATCCTTTGGACCCATTCTCGGGGGTAGAACTTTTCCGCTTCTTAGATTGACCTCTGTTATCTCTTCTAAATTTACCAGTGTCTCCTCTTGAATCGAAACAACTGGCTCTTCTGAAGTTGCTTCGGTGTCTGATAGTTCTAATTCTATCGTGATCGGAGCTCCTCGAAATTCACAAATGGACTCGTTGCTTGTCGAGCTTTCGTAGCCTCCTTTGTGAGCATCTTCTTCGTCATGGTCATCGAGGTATAGTATGATTTAAGAATCGATATTTATATAAGAATTGAGATCCAGATTAAGCTGGTCATCGCTAGTTACGTAATCATTGAAAACAGTCAAAACATAGCCAACGCCATAACCCTTATCATTATAAGGTCCCGCCGGGGCGAGCAGATAATCATACAAAGTCAGGAGTTCGAGGGATTTCTCCCCCGAATCGGAAACAACCATCCTAGGATAAGCAGCCCCTAGTCTACCCTTTGGAGCCTCAGTCTTCTTTTCTTCCACGATCTTCTCCTCCTTATGGGGTTGTTCTTTAATCACAAGTAATAGTGTCGGCTCGACAAGTTTTAAACTCTGAGTTGAAGTACGTACCGAAGCGATCAGGATGTGATCCAAAATTTTCTTCGATGATCTTGTCCAGACAGTACTCTATCCATCATCAGTCGTGTACGGGTTTATCGGAACAATGGGATCCGTCGAAATAACATTGACGGAACCTCCTTTCTAGGGTTCCTTCATGTATTCCATTGGGATCGTTATGTTCCCTTTCCAGAGATTGTCATCATGCAAACTCTTGAAAGTGATGCAATCCTTTATCTTGTGTCCGAGCATCTGGTAGTAAGGGCAATAGTTCGGATGATCTTTCTTATTGACTTCCTCCGGCTTCTTGGGCTCTGGTAGCTGAAAATCTTGTGTTTTCATTAAGCTACGGAACATCTTCGCTACTGCTTCAGTTTTGAATGGATATTCTCTATTTAGAAGTTCTCTTAAGGTACGCGATGAACGAGATGGTTGTTCATAATGCTGAGGCTACTCGATAGCTCGGATGAGGTTCGTCGATAGCCTCGTCGAGGTTGCTCGATAGCCTTGCCGAGGTTGTCGATAAGTCCATTGTGGTGGTTGATAACTAGGCTGTGGCCGCTCTGACTGTATCAGAACCGGCTGCTTGCCCTTATCTACTGCCGTGACGATTCTAGATTTCTTTTTGAATGTTTTCACGGGCTTCTGCTTATCGTTCTTGTCCACAAAACATAACTGCTTTACCTCTTCTTGCATGCTCCCGGCCTTGCTAAGCAACTTCTCGAAAGTCTTGATTGTAAATCCTTTAAGGAGAAGTGCTATCGGGCCATGGATACTTTTAAGTAAGATGCCGATTGCATGTTATTCTTGAAGCTGTGGTTCACACTTCATGCTTAAGTTTCTCCGTCGAAGTATGTAATCCACTAAAGTCTCGTTCAGCTTTTGTTGCTCCACCACTAGATCAACGATAGTGATGTGGTGCTGAGCCTTGGCAAACATTTTAATGAAGAGATTCTCTAGTTCTGAAAAGGTCTTTATTGAACCATTCGACAATTCTGCGTACCAGTCGAAGGCAATTCCTGATAAACTGCTGACGAACTAGCGGAAGAGTAGAGCGTCACTCCACTGGCATTACAGCAACTAGCACGAAAATGTGTGACATGTTGCCGAGGGTTTCCCGTTCCATCAAAAGTCTTAAACAGAGGTGGTGCGAAGCCTTTCGGGTATTGGGCCGCATCGAACTCTTTGGGGTAAGGTCTACTCATCTGAATAGATGCTCCACTCTTGGATTGTGCTAGGGCTTCTCGCACCTGCTGTTCTACCATGCTCTTAATGCCCTTTTCTAGAATCATGCTTTGTGCAGGATCTGTCTTTAGTTGTTCGTCTCCGTTGACAGATGTGATCTCTTCTCCTCCATCTGCAATATGGATAATTTCTGGGGGTGTCTCTTTCTAAGGTTGTACCTGACTCTGGAGAGTGGCTAAGGCAGCAACCATCTCTTCCATCCTCTTTGCCATCTGGGAAATTGTGTCATCTCTCTCCCGAAGCTGTGCCCTCATCAATTCCAGTTCATCTCTTTCTGCAGCTACTAGAGCACCTTGTGAAGCGGATGATGCTCGCATCTCAACCATGTTGATGTCGGCATTCTCCTCATCCATGAACTCTGATGAGTCAACTTCATCCTCTAGTTTTTCTTCTCTTTCTTTTGCTAACCGTCGGATGTCGGTCCTTAACTTGTCCGTGGCATCCTCTAGTGGTCTTTTCCGCACGGTCTTGCAGTTATCTCGTGACAGTTTTTGAACTTCCTTTCCGAGAGTCCCCTTTATTACAGTAGCACTTTCTTCTAATTCAAGTCTACCGACGAGACTTTTCTTCTCAAGACATTGTTTTGGTCTTAGCTCGCCAGTAGTAGGTCGCCATACCATTCTTCTTGCAGCCGGAAGCCTAGGACCGGATGATCTGTCGGCTATATGTTGGAAGGTGGTATCCTCCCTAATTTGTAGACCCGATACAACAACAGGTGAACTAGCTTTTATCTTCGTCTTTGGTTTCTCTATGGTAGCAACAGGCTCTATTCGCGGTCCGAGGCGGGATTTAGCTGGCACACGTCCTATCCTTCTTAAGATTTCTAACACAGGGCATCTTTCTTTCTTTGTCAATCTTTTTATCACAGCTTGCAGTCGAGCAAATGGCGTAGTCTTATCCCTCTTTCTTTTGTAATTGCTGTAGTACGTAGGTCGGGGTAATGCAGCGGCGATCCTACTAACACCCTCTTCATCTGATGCGGCAGAGAGAGGGTGAAACCTGCTCCCTTCCAACAGAGTTATATACTCAGGCAGTTCTTCTCTTTCCTCAGGAATTTCTTTTAGAAAAGCAACTTCAGCAGCTCTGGCTTTCTCGATCTTGGCGATCTTTTTGCTTTTATTTCTCCTTTGAGTCCGAGTTAGGGGTGCAACTCTTGAATTGGACCCAATCTCAAAAACAAATGGTATTGTAGCAAAATCTGTACCCTCCACGGTGACAGGCTCATCACAGACTTGGATTTCCTTCCCCTTCAGTTTGGCAGAAGTTGGGGTAGGTGCAGAGATGACTAGACCGGTGGGGGTAGAGACAACAGTCCTCCTACGAATAGTAGTACTTCTTTCAGCTGGAACCCTTTGCAGGGGAGGGAATTCTTGAGTCGATTTTAAGTTGAACTCAATCACGGGTTTCTCAGTTTCTGACACTCTATCCATTAGTGTGAAGAGAATGACGTCAGCGAACTTGATATCTATGTTGCCGAATGCTTGTCCGAAATAGATGATTTCATTGTCTGGCAGCTCATCCTTGTAAACGGCGAAGTCCATTCCATTGGTGAAGGAGAAGATTAACTTTGGAGCAGTCATTTTCTGCAGTGCAGATTCCGAATGTCAGTCCCGAATTATGCTTCTTTTCGTCGTAAAGTTTAGGACGAAAAATAAAGAGTCCGAACACATTTTCGTTTATCTTAGTGTATTTGTGATTTTTTAAAAGAGATTATTTATTAGGAGGTTGTTTTTTAGGAGGTTCGTTTGTTAGAAACAAAATGATTAAAGGAAAAAGGTTATAGAAAAGGTAAAGGGCCCGATTTAGAATTAGAAAGGAAAAAAAAGTCCTATGCAAGACTTCCCGACTCGAAGGACCGCTCCTAAACTAACACCTATTGGGGGTCCACCCCACCTCAGAAAAGAGGTAAAAGGATCTTGGAACCACTCCATTTAGGGGTGTCTAGACGGTGGCTCCTAAATCCGAGAGGAGTTGGTTATACTCGTTCAAGACAGAAATGAACGGGGTATTCCAATGGAAGAATGGTAGTTTTGGTCCACTAGGATATGGATACACTACTGATTTATGAAAGAAAAACCATCTAATCAAAAATTGAGAGAGGAACTAATCCCCAGTGGAGTCGCCAGAAGCTGTCGGCATATTTTTAGGTTGTGTTGTACTTTAGAAAAAGGGGTCGCCTAATAGAAATTGTCGACAAATTTTAGATTTTAAAATTAATTTAAATATATATATATATATATATATATAATTTGAAAGTAACATTTAATTTTGAAAATAATTTTAAGTTTGAAAATTTTAAAATATGAAATCAAACTGATCTCACATCCCAAATAGTTTATGTAAATGAGCACTGCACCACAAACTGTATATCTATCCCTAAGAATAGACACACTGTTTGATGATGAGGCTCGGTTAAATAAACTATAAGATTTGTGACATCCGTTTGGTCTGCGATTGACCCACTTATAATATGTTTGCAATTTATGTTTATAGCAACGGTACCAAAAACTTGATTCCGCTTTAATATATATATATATATTTAATTATATGATTGAATGTTTAATGTGGATTCTACAAAAGTATACGTATCGTATCAAGTAATACAGGGCTCTAGTGGAGTCCTGGTTATCGATCCCACGGGGAAGTTTTTAACAGATATGTTATCAGCTAAATTTAAAGGAATTACTTACTAATATAGTAAACGGAAATTTAAAGTAACTAAAGCAAACTAAAGTAAACTAATGCTTGAAACAAAGTTGATTTAAATAATTCAGAAAAAGTATCCTTCTACTTGTTTTTAGAAAATTAAGTGAATGATGAATCTAAATAGAATTCTTAAATTGTATTGTGACAAATAGGAGCATTCCTATTCTTTACCCTTTGGTCTAGGTGCAAAGAACATTGACTAATCCTATGTTTGATTACTGAATCTTCGGCTAGGCTGGGAGGATATCGTCTGCCACTTCGTAGCTCTCACGTTCCCCTCACCTGAGGGCTAACATCTACACTTCAGCTCTCAAACAATAGGACCAAATTGAATATTTTAGTCTTTCACACTAAAATGTCCAATTCTACTTCCGATAATTAATATTTCCCTATTTATTTGCACCCTCCTTCCAAGGGTTTTGACTTCCCTTAATATTGGATGTAATTTTTACTATAGTTGATAATTCAACATATTTTAACAACTCAATTGGACAGATTGAAAGTAAATTAAGTTTTAAGTAAAAATTATCACAATTTGTTTTAATATATTAGGTACTTCTATTTAATTTCATCAATTCACATAATTTTCATAAACAAGGAGAAAGACTAAGAAAACTACTCAGAATGCATGTGAATAAAACAAAGCATGGATTTCATTTAAAGTTAACAACCAAAATAAACAAAGATACTTATCTTAATTTCTTCTCCAAGCAGACTCCTTGAAGTTCCTTTGACTTTTCCTTTTAGTACAGCAAACTTCTAAAAATCACTCAAATAAACTAAAGAAACTCACTAATGATAAACAACAGACACACTTATGACACCAAAAAGAGACTCAGACTCTCTAAAATAGACACACCTAGACACTAGAATTCGGCCTCTATTTATAGAGGTAGGCAAAGGTCCAAGGGGTGCTAAAACACCTCTTCAAAAAGTGTCCAGGTTCAAAGTATTTGTATTTTGAACTGTCTCGCCATCGGCGGGAAAAGACCTCGCCGTCAGCGGGGCTTCTAGAAGGTTTTCAAACCGCGTTATCTCGCTATCGGCGAGCTCGGGCTCGCTGTCGGCGAGGTAGTTATAAATCCTTCAGAAATTTTCTTAATAATCTCGCCGTCGGCTGCCTCGATCTCGCTGTCGGCGACTTAGTTCAATTTGCATGAATTTCTTCCTTTTTGATCCAAATTCGCTCCATTTCATGCTTTTCGCTTTAATCACTTATAAATTTTTATTCCTGCAGTAAAATAAAGAAAATACCTTTCTTTAAAGTGCAATTCCATAAAAAAATAAATAAGAATTTCTTAATGAATTTTTCTGTGATCAAAATCCCCCAAACTTAATTATTACTTGTCCTCAAGTAATTTTAATACTAAATAAATATAATGATTTCTATAATAGAATTTTTCAATTCAGATAATATGAATTAAATTTAAATAAAATTATAATAAAGTTAAATATAAATATTTCTGAGTAATTAAATTAACTTTATAAATATAAGTTTATTTAGTTATCAGTTCTAAGATTTCTAGTTTTCTATTTATTTTAGGAATGACTATATTTAAAAAGAGTAAATTCTTAAGATATTTAGATGATAGGAAGTTCAAGAAAATTCTATTTAGCAAAATACTAATCCATAAATATAAGTTTAGAAATATACTTAAGTTTTACCGTTTAGGTTGATTTCATTAAAGCCAATTTTTTATAAGACATCTCCTCAAGCTTCTCCTCACTTTATGTTTTTCTTTTCTTTTGTTTTCTTTTTGGATTGATTTTCAATCCTTTTTCTTCTTTTTCTTTTTCAAGTGAGGATTACTGTATCTGGATAGCCTGTTAATAATTTTGAACTTCAATTTCTCTTCCTAAATTTGAAACTTAAAATATTTCCTTACTTATATATATTTCATAGCCTTTACTTCATTGAGTTTCTATCCTTTCTTTTTCACTTAAATACTTAAGAATTTTTAATTTTTAGAATATAGTTTTCCTTACTTTAAATAGTTTACTATATTCTTATTCCTTTTAACCAAATATCTTATTCCATTTAATTAATTGAATTACTAGAAACATTTATTTAACTTTATATAATAATTAAATAAAGTAATTCATGTTTATTGAATTGAAAAACTACTATAGAAAATCATTTGATAATAATTTTTGAAAATAGAAATTAAGAACAATTTAATAATTAAATTTTTATTTTTACCTTCCCCCAAACTTAAATTTTTCTATCTATACTAAATAGTGAAAAAGGGAAAGTATATAGTAAAATTCATCATACCTTTGAGCTTTAGGTATTTCTTTTCTTTGAAATTTTTACAGGCTTTTTCATTACTTACAGAACCTGTACTGTTAGTATTCTTCCACATATAGTATTTAAAAGAAAGTGGAGGGATGAAACTTTAAAATAAGTATCAAACATAACAATTGAAAACTTAATCTATTACTACACATACAATTAACTAATCTATTTTAAAACATATTAAAACAATCTAAACAATGTTAACATTCATAACTTATAAAAAACTTAAACTAACATCCTATATATATATATAAAAAATTGCAAACTAATTTAACACACATAAGAAGTTTAATATTATAGCATAAGCAAATATACCAACATCCATAGTCTCTAGAAAGTACAGAATAATTACATCCAAAATAAAAAAGTTTCCCAAAATAACAACAAATCTAAACAAACTGAATAAACTAAATAAAGGCTCTAATCTTCTTCATCAAAATCCTAAGCTATGTCATCTCCCTGATCTCCAGGCTGAGAAGGCTGAGCAGGCTGGTACTGTGAATAACTGGGGCACTCAGGAAAGACAACATCTAAATCACCACTCCTATATCGACGTTCAGCCTCATAGTATGCAATTTCGTACTCTGAATGTCGCTGGAGATATTCGCTATCATAATTGTGTCTTCTTTCCAAGCCTCCGATCCTTTGGTCTATATGCTCAAATCTTCTTTCCATATTTTCTCCAAATAACTCAAAACTCTTTCTACTCAGGGTTAATTCATTCATCAGATCTTGAAGGGTAGGAGTGGTGTACTGAGGGGGTTCATAACTAGTAGAGGGTATATCTCTACTTGAAGAAGGTACATAATCTCTTGTCCCAGATCTCCATCCTTCGTGGGATTCATATTTCTTTATATTAGCCTGAGTAAGGGGTTTCATAGGTTCAATCCATTCCTCATCATCTCTTGCCTCTACCCCGGATAATTGGCGAGTGCATAGATAAGACCAGGATGTCCTAGTCCTCCTCCACTTTCATTTCTAGCGGTGGCTAATATATTTTTATAAATAACATTTCCCACATTAACACTCTTCTGGTTCTGAATACAGAAATTTAGAACTGCTCTATCTCTTGTTACCTCACTATGGTGGTAGGTAGGTAACAAAATAGAACAAATAAAATAATGCCAGGGTTTAGATGTTGCATTTAGCATAGAAAGAGGGAAGTTTATCCGTTCTCACTGCTTTATTTGCCAGACTCTTTTCCCATCAGTGAGAAAGTCGATCACCTCTTCCAGTGGTCCTTCCATAGTTCCAAAAGTTTCATACTCGCTGGTGTAGTTGTCTTTAACCTCATAATAAGCGTTTATTCTAGCAGCATTGAATTCCACAAAAAATCCTCTAACCTTAACCAGTGCATCTTCAGCCTGTGTTAAGTTTGCATAAAATTCTTTCACTACTTCCACAGCGGCTCTGTTGGTCACGAAACAGAAATTTTCCCATCCTCGCTCCTTAATGATTTGCTCAACTTCTCCTCCCGGATTCTTGAAAACTCGACCTTGAATGCTTTTTCTTTCTTGTATGTTTTGAAAATATCGAGTTTGTGCTCTTGCATTAATGAATCGGGTTTCGTCATAATCTATCCGTCGCTTTTGTCGTGGAGCCATTTATCGATCTGTGAAATTTGTTAAAAAATTTTAACGAAACTTCCAAATATTACTAAGAAGGCTTCCTATAACATCTAAAATCCATTGAAATCAATTTTCATGAAATTCTTCCAAGTATTTTCTCCACATTTCGGATTTTTTTCAAAATTCTCCAATGTAGAAGAAATCCATGGTGAAAATAAAAAATTTTTGCATAGGAGTGAAGCTTTTACCAAGGGAAGATGAAATCCGGTGTCAAAAAGTGTTGAAATCGCCTCAAATCCAAGATCTCTCAAGCCCTAGGTTGATTTTTTCAAAAATTTGAGGAAAGGGATGATGAATAGTGTCGGTTGACCGGTCAAATATAGGTCTTTTCGCGATCTCGCTGTCGGCAAGATTTTTCTCGCCGTCGGCGAGCTAATTAATTTGATAAGGCAAAAGTTTCAGGAAAAATCCACCGTCGGCGAGCTCGGTCTCGCTGTCAGCGGGTTTTCTCGCTGTCGGCGAGATCCCAAAATTTTTAAAATTTTGAAATTCGTCAATCATTTTCAACCTCGATTTGCCTTTAATCAATCTTCCGATCACTTAATTTAATAATAGTATGAAGATTAGATACTTAAACTCACAAAATGTTCACACAACACAAACAATATAACTTTATATATGAAATCCATGAGACTTACAAATTTCACACTAACAACTTAACACATACTTAACTTAAATGTTCAAAACTGTAATACTCAGCATCGCAATACACACCACAACACTCTAAATGCTGAGACATAACAATTACATAAAATCTCAACAATTCTGAGATGATCAAATCAAAGTTCAACTCATAATAAAACCTAAATCCAAATCAACACATATATACACAAATATATGACATAAACATAGAAATCTTTCCTACTATTCAGTGTCTGACCTAACATCTTCTCTGATATTCCTGATGCGATGCAGGTGCACAAATAAATTGTAGAAAGGCCTGAAAGGGAATTCTGCAGTAGATTCTTCATTAATCCATCCTTTTTGTCTTAGTAAATGAATAAAACTGGCCTCCAGATGTTCTGTATGATCAAAGTGCTCCTTCATTCTCCAGTCAATGTGATCAAACATATCAGAGATATTGTCGATGGAATTCATCACATTTTGAAATTCTTTCTCCAATCCCTTAATCTTCTTCAGAATGAAATTAGTTTTATCAGTAAAGGACCTTGCTAAAGGATTGTTCTGTGATGCTCTGTTAGAAATAATGGTAATCTCATCATTGTTATCCAAAGTTGGAAACATATCTATAGGATCCAGTGGTTTCCATGGTAAAAGTACTTTTTCGCAAGCCTCATAAGAAACTTGGTACTGACTGCATAAAGCAAATATAGTTGATGGGTGTCCAAGTCCATGCACTGTCCCATGCACAATCAATCCCAATGCAGACTTTACTATTATTGATCTAACATAGATATGTAATCCAATTTGAATACAATAGTTTAAAATAGCGCATTCCTTTGAAACTTTATTTACCCTCATAGTAGGTAATAATTTTGATGATATAAAGAAATGCCAATGCTTCGAGACAGGGTTAAGAAGTGATGCAGAAAAACTGACATACCCGTCTTTGTGTAACTCCCAATCATCAGGTTCATCGGTCAGGTATCTAAGATCTCGTTCATATTTTATCTTGAAGGCACAAAGTTGGAATAATGATAAACAGAGGTATTCTCTATAGAAAATAATTCATTTACCCTTGAAGGAGTAAATGTTACCCATCTTCCTCTGACATAGACATTTCCATTGTTGATCGCATGTAAATGAGAGTAAAGCTCTTTAACTACTGGAATAACTACAGCAGATGTCGTATAAAAAAATACCTCTCAATGCCGCTGTGCGATCATTTCTTCGATTTTTGTAAGTGGAATTCTCTACTCCTCCGGTCGACAAATCCTCTAAAATCTTCTTCCCTAACAACGGTGCAGGCTTGACTGAGAATAAGTCAACGTACTAATTAATGCTTTCAAAAATATATGTTATAATAATAATAGCGCTACGCATATAAATATAATTTTATGGAAAATATTTTACACCTTAGGGTTCTACGTAAGTATACGTATCGTTTCAAGTAATATAAGGGCTTTAAAACAAAGACCCGGTATCGATCCACATGAGGAGAGAGATATAGATTTTTAAATACTTTTATTTTAAAGTATTTCTTTTATAATTAAAAATAGAATATCTTTAATTTACTAGATACGATAATAAAGTAGGAATAAAATAATTGATGTAAATAGCAATAGAAAGCAACTTTCTCCCTTTCATTTAATCTAAGATTTTCTAAGATAATGATAATATTAGTGGAGAATTTAATTTATGGTATTGTGCGAAATAGAAGCATTCATATTCTTTACCCTTTGATCCGAGTCTGAAAAGAACATTGTTGCTTTATAGATCGAGTCCGGATGTATTGTTAGTAGAATGGGTTAATCTAGGCTCACACTACTAGATGTCGAGGGCTATGGTCGGACTACTAGTGACCACTTCCTTTTCTATAAAATAAAATGCCGCAAGAATTTGTCTGTGACTCTAAAAACTTATCAGTGTACGTTATATAATATCTTCCTATTTATTTGCATTTCACCTTGAATAACCCGCACAAGGCCTTCGACTACCCGAGGATTCATGTGATATCTGCATGTTAAGAATTCGTCTCCTTAGGTTTCAAAAACTCTTGACGGGTTTTACTTGATTTAAATGACCAATTTAAATAGTAAATTAAGAACAGTATCATCACAATATTTTGAAAATATACTTAGTTTTAATTCTCCGACGAATTTTGTATTATCTTATTTATCTTTGCCGTAATTGAAAGTAGAAAGTAAAGTAAGCTACTGGAAACAGCATTGAAATTAAATAACAAAAATATAATAAATAAACTTTGAATCGAAATAAAAATGTTATCTTAGATGTTTCTCTCTTGAACTTCGATTCCTCTTGACTCACGGCGTAATGAACTCTGAGATGCACCAACTCTTTGCTTCCACCGAATACAAACTCCTAAAATAAACTCACTAATTTATGAAGGAAAGTAAAGAAGACCCTAATATGATCTCTACGAATTCTCTCTACAGATAGGACTCTAGATGGGGAGTGGTAGATGGGCGTTTTGCTGCGAAGGAATACCCTCCTATTTATAGGCCTTGGGGTTTCTCCCGAGCACCTCTTCAAAATGTGTCCACATTCGAGAAGTAAAATCTTGAGGTGTGTACGTAGGAGCCGAATGTGGCACTAGGCGCCGGACACACGTCCGGTTCTTCGCACCTCTTCACTTTGGATCGCACCTCTTCGCGATTAAAACCGTTTGAAGCGTCAAATACATTGTATCATATGTCACATAAACCGGGAACAGCGCGGTCTTCTAGAAAGGAATCGATAACTTGTCGCATCATCGAAATAACCACCTAAAACTCGTAAAAAACTTCAATAGTTTTAAATGTCAGTAGTAACAGCGCGCCTTCGGACTTTAGCGCCAACCGATAATTGAAATTTTGCATTTGGCTCTATTTTTCTCCTTTTGCTCCTTTTGCTCCTTTTTCATATTTTCTCCTTCTTGAACATTTTTGTATCACACATCGAAAAACACAAAAATACCTTTCATTAGAGTATAATATCCTTAAAATTTAATAAAAATCAAGGCATAAAAATAGGTATTTTTTCTTGGATTAGATATCGGCTTATGTGTGAGAGTTGCATTATGGGGAAATAGAGGAATGTCGGTTTCTTGAAAAGTGGCGGGGCACGAATGCGGAAAACTAGATCGTGTACGCACAAATTTGTGGGGGCAGCCCATAAGGTGGCATCGCTTGAAGGTTCTCATTACTACGATCACATTCAGTGATGATCATGACAAAAAGGTTTGATGATTTATCATAAGTCGCGGTCACGAGGGCGAGAGATTGAAGTGATGAGGAGAGTGGAGTGCAGGGGCACCATTCACATTATTTTGTAGGCGGTTTCGGACCCGTCCACCCTTACGAGCTGCAGTTCGCGGATGAAGGACTAGACATTCTCCATGCTATGCAACTGCAGACTACATTGACAGAAATTATGGAGAACCACAAAGTTAGGAAACCTGTTAGATAAAGGGTCGAAGCCAGTGGGATTTGGCCATGAAATAGGAGATGAAATTTCTACTAGAAAATCGGACATAGGGTATGAGATCTTTTATCGGGGAAAAAGGCATCACACAACAATTGGGTGTATCAGGTGAAGATTGAGCATGATGGTAAAAAGTACAAGGCTAAACTGTTGTAAAACCAGCAGAAGCATGGTATTATTTGTTACAATATTTTCTCACATGTGGTGAAGCTCGCAACCATCGAAATAATCTTGTCCCCATAGTGGCTACTTAAGATCTCTTCCTTGATTAGTTAGATGTGAAAACGACCTTTCTTGAGAGACTTTGAAAAAGACATGCATCCACAAACTTGAAGGAGTTTTAGTACGGGGGAAAGAAGATTCAATATACGAGTGAAGAAAGAGCTTGTATGGTTTGAAACAAGTACAAAGACGATTAGTTTGATAATTTTATGCGAAAGTGCGGTACGGCTTATATGTTAAGGCGAACATTTTTTCTGTCGGGCATTTTGACAATTCTTATATTATTATAGCATTTTTTATGTGGATGACATGCTTATTGTAGGGACTAGTATTGATGAGATCGATAATCTGAATAAGCAGAGATGTCGGAAGCACTTTATAATAAAAGGTTTGGGAATGCCAAAACGAATCCTTATGAGGTATCGAGAGATAGAGTCGGAAGTACGTTGAGACTGCATCAGTGATATTTGAAAAGGTACTTAGGAGGTTGATAGGGATAAGACCGAGCTATTTGACATACCCTTAGGCGGTCACTTGAGCTCGGCCAAGAATAGTCGCCAATGTAAGAGGAGGAACAAGACCACATGAAAAAGATTCATTACACTTCAAGTATTGGTTCACTTATGTATGCCATGGTTTGCACCGGACTAGATATTGCCCGTGTAGTGGGAGTTGTTAACGGATACGTGAGTAATCTGGAAAGAGCAGTAGGAAGCGATGAAGTGGATCTTCGGTTACCTAAAGGGCTCTTTAGAAATTATCTTGTGTTTTCATGAAATAGTTTAGGAGGAGTACATCGTATGTTGATGATAATCTGTTGGATACATTGATATCGGAAAGGAGTACGAAGTTATATTTACACTCTTAGTGAATGCTTGCCGTATCAATGGGATCTAATCCGTGAAAACAACACTTTTAATCTACTAAAGAAGTTGAGTATATAGCGGTGTCGGGCGCAAAGGAGATGATATGGCTACGGGGCTTGTTGGAGGAATTAAGCAAGAAAAATCGGAAAAACATTCTCTACGGTGATAGTCGAAGTGGTATATTCTTTGCCGGGAATCTAATATTGATCCCGGGGCAAACATATTCAAATCAGGCATCACATCACAAGACCATTATGGATGAAGGACGGTTATTGCTTGAGAAAATTTGTGAGTAGACCTGCGGATATGTTGACAAATGGTGTCACACTTGAGAAGGGGCGAAGTTGTGCGCAACTTTTGGTTGATCTTAGCTTGAGAACGGGGTCTTGAGTTACGAGGGGTGGGGGATATTGTGGTTGAGGAAAGGATGATATGGCTAGTGGATGATGTCATTGCTTTGTCTTAGTCTACGTGTGAGATTTGTTATGTGGTTCTGGTTCCAAATAAAAAAAATTTTGTTAATTTGTTCCCGCCTCTCTCTCTCTCCCTCTCCCGCCTCTTCAATTAAGTGAAACGTGTAAGCGCCTCTTTATCGTGATTCAAATACCGGTAGTTGGCGGATAGATAAATGTGCTTCTCCTTTGAAGCCTTTCTTTTTGGCAAGTGTCCGGTTCACAAAAAATGAAAAGGTTTCTTCATGATTTGTCTCTTTTGTGTGTTGGCTTACGTGCAACAAAGGAGTTGCAAGTTTTGCTTTTTCTTTAGATTCTTTCTTCTTTTGTAGCTTACGGTGGAAAGGAGTCGGAAAGGCAAGAGAGAGAGAGTGTGTGTGAGAGAGAGCAAGAGAGCCTTTTTTTCTTGTATATACGTGATCGACGTTGTAATCACCGATATAATAAAATAAATGCAACACAAAGTGGACGTGGCGAGTTTGTCGAGTACGTAAATCTGTGTCTCTTTGTGATTGTAAATTATTCTCTTTCTATTTTTCACATCATCGTCGTCGATTGTGATTAATCACACAATAAATTCAAATTATATTTTGATAACTGAGTACACATAGCATGTTTTGTTTTAATGTCCCTTGATTTTTGTGTATTTGTTATGGATCAAGATAGAGATCATCCATAATCTATGTTTTTCATTATTTTCAATTTTCTGTCATTTTATTTGTTAATGAACATTGTTCTCTAGTTCTCTTGGTCTATATCTATGAGAGCATAACCTGTAACAAGTTAAACTGAACCGGTAGTATTAGTTCCATTCAAGATAATGCGATACCTCTTACTGTTTTCATGTTTCCATAAAGACGATTCTTTCGTTTTTGCTTCAGGTTTCCTGTAATATATTTTCTTGCCTGTTGTTTGTTCTTACATTATCCTTAGCTCATTAAACTGTTGTTATAGTTTGTTTTACTAACCAAAAAGTTTTTATAAGTTTTAATTATAATTCAGAGTAATTTTTCAAGGCTGCTTCAGCAATTTTAAATGTTTAGGAAGTCATTTAGCTTGATGTCGTTGAAATCATTATCGTCATACACTTGTTTCAGTGGAGTCACTTTGATCCTGTAAAAAATATTTTTAAAAGTATTGAATTTAAGCTGGAGTGACTTTTTAGATTTTAAATATTGTGTCTAAATTTATGCTATGGAGGTCAAATATAATTAATAAAGTACTGCACTTATGTAAGAGATGTGAATAAACTTATTTCTTTCGGTAACAAATTCTTACCCAATTCTTGCAAATTCTGAGTAATTATGAGAAGAAAGTTTTATCATTTTAACTCGTACATTAATTTTTGGACAAAAAATAAAATTAATCAATGACAAATATTAAAGTTCATTTTTTATTTTCCTTAAAATATTAAACATATTATAAATATTATTATTAAATTACAACCATAAAAAAATTTAAATTATTATTAAATATTTAAAAAATTTTCAAAATATTAAATTTGCTGCTGGTAAATTATAATTGCCGGTGACTTTCGGTATCTGTAGGAAACAATGAGGTCAGGGTGTATTGATGGGGCTATATATTTAATCGATATTAATATATTCAACTACAATGGGTAAAGCTACTTTGAAAAAGAAAATTGGGAACATTTAAATATTTTGGTTAGTTGGAGAACGGCCGGGGAATTATAGCTTTATTTAGTTGGTGCCTGGCAGCTACCTGTTGCAACTGTATTTGAATGGTCGTAATTCATAAATAATATATGTTTAGTCGTTGATTTTTTCTTAATTTAAAGCTTAGTCGTTGATACAATGCTTTTCCCATTTGAAGTTTGCGCCGCGTCCTTTTTAATTACAATATGCTACGTTTATCTATTTCAAAATCACAAATTAGTTTAAAAATAGAAGTCCTTTTATCTATTTTAAATTTCACTAGCAAGAAGAAATAACATCTTTATTGAACATTTAGCTATTATGATTGACAATAAACATTTAGCACACGTAAACATTACTAATATTTCTTTATTTTATTTAACTGCAATAAAAAATTTACACAAAAACTAATTTTAAATAATATTTTTAAATACTTTTCTTAACTTGAAAATAACATTTAATATACTAAACAAATGTGACTTTCATTTGAAAATTTAGTAAATTAGAGTCATTGTGATAATAAATTGAATAGCACCGGGTCGTGAGGATAGAGGGTGTGCAGTACGGAGAACATATGACTCTACTCCCAATAATCCAGCGAAATCCTATAGTACTTTTATGAATAATACTGAAATAGAAATCACCGAGTTAGTAGATTATTAGAATTAATGCGATAAACATCGATAACGCCCAAATAACTACGAAATGAAGATTATTAAAGAGTTATTGAACATACCTACGTTCTACGTAAGCAGCAATTTTCTCTTTAAATGACTACCGCATAATCATGACTTCACCAATATTAATGATCATAATTACTTTCAATTACTTAAAATAAATGTGAGATCATGCAACAAAAAAAATTTAAAATATAAAAAGCAAATAAAACTAGCTGAAGTATTTTATACTCGTCACAGCATCACCATGGCCGAACAAAAAATTATTTCAAAATATGTAAAATATTCAGTAATTATTTAAAAACTCTTTTGCAGTGTTTAAAAAGCTGGAAAAATATGAAAAAATTCAGCAAAAAGTTGTTCCATACGGAGCACGCATGCAATATTGCGTGCATAATAACCTGCGAATATGCTGCGGTTGCTTATTTCGAGGTTATTGGTAAGTTACTGTGAGATTATTAGAGTATTAACTGCGCTAGCACTCCCAATAACTTGCAAATAAACTTAGCGGTTAGCTTCAATATCTTTTTGGTGTTATGCGAGTTTAGTGAGGTTATTGGGGTAATAACTCGAATAGCATACGATAGCTCTCACGTATCGAAATACAGAGCAACAAAAATTATTGAGAATTTATTTGGCTTATTACGCATACGAGGAGTTGCATGTTTCTCGCTTCAAACGGTAACATAATAGATTGACTAGTTTGTCAATAGGTGAAGCAAAAGACAGCACTTCCATGAATTTCTTTATAACTGTTTTATTCAAATCTGCATATAAAATGATTCCGATCCGTCAGCTCCAATTACAAAACTCCTGCTGAATGGTAAGTTTGCCTGCTGGCAGGTATGGTTTGTAGTAATGGAAGAAAGGAGTAAAATACCGTTTTTAAGTGATTTAGACCGCTTTCACACATTCAAATAATTTACAGGAACTAAAACGTTATGAAAATATTGAAGAAAAAACGACTTGTTGGTGTTATTTTGTTGATCGTCCTTTTATTGATAATTAAATAGCCGCGCAACGTTTAGGGTGTGCATGAAATTGCTTTAGTTTTTATAAGATATATTTATTTTATATTTAAATTACTTTGTTTTATTTCAATCATTAAAGATAGCATGAAAAGATCAGAAAGAAAATTTGGTAATATAAGGCATTAAGGTTATTCAGTCCATTCAAACTTTCATTTCACACATACTAAAAACTATAAACTAGAGTAGTGAGAATAAGAATAAAGTAGCAATTTTAATGATGTTGTAAATAGAGCATGCCTCCAGTACCTGTAGCAAACAATCCTAAAAAAAAATTAACTGTTGACAACAAACTTCTAAACATTCTCTTAGCAAGATAACAATTAAAAAAAAAATGATTGTAAGTATTAAGGTGCTCATTGTATAATAAATGTGATTAATTAACCACAATCCATTTAATTCTAAAATAATTTGTAGTTTTCAAATCAATATGAATGTCTTCATAGTATTATTGACCTTACTTATCAATTAACCCTTTCTCGACTGAACTTCACTTGAGCTAAAACTTAAGCTAAACCTAACTCAGCAAAACTAAAATCTGGCAACAAATATGGAAATCAACTAAATCAAAAAATAGAAGCAAATATAACCAATTTCCATCAAATCATAAAAATGTAATTTTGAGGTATGTGTTAGCATTAGCCAACACAAACTGAAATTATCATTTCTCTCTAGATTATCTTCGGGATTAAAATTTTGTTAGAAAGTTGCATGATGATTATTGTTATTAAATATAAAAGACCATGCAAACACATTGGACGATACGTATGATAAAATTTTTATGTAAATTTTTTTAGTTCGAGGTTTTCATGCGTTAATAGTGCTCCATGAAATTTATAGTTTCCTCCAAGGCCAATTCAATAATCGAAATCACTTTCTATAGATTACATAATGTTCATATATTAGGAGCATGCAAACAAGTTTGGTGGTCATTGGTCATCATTTTTACATAAAATTTTTCATAGGACTTTCATGTGTGAAAATTGATGTGACATAAAAAATTTTCAATGAATAATTATTTTTCAAAATGATCTTTACAAGAATATGCACACGGTGAATCTTTACAAGTTTCAAAAACCTACTCTCATTTAAGAGCTTCTTAAGCGATGATAATTTCAATATTTAAAAGAACATTACAATAGGCAACATAAAATGAAGTCGAATTGAATCTAAAATTCAGCGAAGTAAAAATGAGATAAAAAATACTTAATTTAATCTATTAAAATCAATCAAAATCTCCAACAAAATTGAGCAAATTTTCTCGGTACAGAGTTGGGCCCACAATTTGACTTGAAATATCTTGAGATGGGTCTACTCGACGAACCCAATTGTTTAACCAAATCCTTTGTATTTTCTCTGTCAAGAATGAGCTTAGAAGTAAATTCTTTTCTCATCTGCAATATTTCTCAGCTATATAATTTATCTTGAGATATCTTGAGCTAGGACCAACCTTTATCAAAACACATTGAACCAACGGGCGTTTACATTTTCTCTTCAAAATGAGGTGTTTATTCGTGCTTTTGCGGTATCCCCCGTAAATAAATTTTAAAATTCAAAATTTCATTTTAAATTTCCCTCCACTCATCTCTAGCTTTTCCATCACTTTGTTCTCTCCAACCCCCTCTTGGCTAAAAATTCCCATCTCCCTCTCATTCTCTCACAACCCTTTATCCAATTCCTCCTTTCCTCTCCACTCTCTTTGTCCTCTCCTCTCCACCCTGGCCCGAGCCCCTTTTATGTCATCTCTCATCCAAATTGAGAGCTCTGACCTCATACATTTATCTTCCAACAAAGGCACATTCAATGCAAGGAAGCAGGAGAGAACACTTTAAGCGGGAGTAAGGGGATAATACTTCACATCCCGAATAAGACTCGCAGGAAACCCGATCGAAGGTATAAATTTCCATCGATTATTATTTTAATTGGATTGTGCATAATGCAAACTAGGATATTTTGCGGGATTTTCTTTTATTCATACTTTTAACAATGCGCCAGTATATATTCCTTCCCTTTAGCCTATTTTCTATAGTGAGTCCCTCTCTCCTTCCTTGTGCATTTCTTCTATAACATGACTCTCTTTGTCCTTCCTTATCCCATATCTCACCTAAATTGAGCACTAATCATAGCAGTCTTGAACCTTACCCTTACGAAATCAAGCCCTATACGCACTAGTCTTACTCATTTCATGACTACCGAAAACTTATCACACACACGCTCTTCCTCCTCCGGTTCGGTAACATAAAAATACGGCCTACTAAACTCACACCACTCGTTTGGTTACTTTATAAAAAATACACCCACATCACACCCTACACTTCCACCTTACCTATGCGAAAAAATATCACTTTCTAACCTAACCACTAAATTACATGAAACTTTAAAACACTATTAGTCAAGCCTTAAAATTACATAAAATTTTATGTTAAATTTTTATTAATATTTTAAGAATATTACTCTTTAATAAAAGGTATTTCTTATGTTTTGGTTGCGGGAACAACAAAATGAGTTTATGAAGAAAAAGAGTTAAAAAGGAGTAAAAATAGACGAAAAAGAGCAAAGAAGCGATTATAGCGCACAGGCACCCAGACATAGCGAAGTTAATTCTAGAGATTTCTTGACGGTTATTGGGTGGTTATTGATACTTTCAAACCAATCTAGAAGCCACTGGACATTTTCACGCATATTATAAACGGAAATGTAATGAAAATAGACACGGAAGGGAGCGATTTATTAAACGAAGAGGTGTGACTTAAATGTGAAGGGGTGCGTCCGTTCGCGTGATGATTACGGCTCTGAGTGTCCTTAGTTAAATTCTAGAACATGCAATGAATGTTGAAAAATTTTGAAGAGAGGCCTTAAACGACCCTTGCTCATTTGGAATCTGTAAATGAGGAGACAATTTACATATGAGGGTATGTGTGTGGAGTGTACAAAGTGTATTAAAGTGAGTAAGTAGTGAATTAATTAAGAGTGTTAAGTGTCTTCTTTATTTTAGTGAGTCTTTAGTGTGAATTGAAGAGTCGAAAGTCTTATTAAAGTCTGTGGAGTCGAGGAGAAATTTCAATGGATTGCTTGGTACATTCACGGTTAAGTATTTATATCTTGTTTCTTAAGTTTAGTGCTTTGGATTTAAGTTTTATGAATATGATTTATGGTGTAATTTCTATGCATTCGAGTAGTCTTCTTTTCTTTCTACCTACGAATATGAAATGAATTAATAATAGATTTAAATCGATTTTAGAACTTAATTTTTACGAAAAAAATGTGATTACATTATACCTAATCTTAATTTACTTTAGAAATTAGCCTCTTTATATTGTTAAAAACTATGGAAATTCTTATGATCTGACCATGGGCTCATGATTCTTAACTTGTATGTATCACATTTCTCTTAAAGGGAAGTACAACGAATAAAAAGGAGATAATCTTTAATGGGCGTAGAATTGATTTTTATTTTTAGTGTGATAGAGTTTAAATTCAATCAATTTGGTTAAAAAGAAGGTGACAATCATTTAGTAGACGAGACCACGAGCAACCATTCGGGTGGGAACCTAGTAGTGAGTCTAAATTTGTCCCTTCTACTTAATAATACATCTAATCTAATCTTTAAAAACTAGCTAATGTTCTTTATGACCTGGACCAAAGGGTAAATGATATATATGCTCATATTTGTTATAAAACCACATTTCAAGTTATCGAAGCTAATTTGATATGCTTATTAATCATGAAATATTTCGTATGGGAAAAGAATATTAGTTTATTGTTATATCTTTAGCTAATTTTCATATTCTTGTATATTTTAATTAGTTTTAAATTAAAGATTTTAAATAATAGTTTTTCTTTAACTTTTAATTAAATTAATCTTGTGGGATGATATACGGGGTTTTAAAAAGAAAACTCTTTATTACTTGTAACAATACGTATACTTGCTTAGTACCACGAGTGTGCGATTTATATTTTATTATAAAATCTTTAATCTTTAATTATCGTACATTAACGGCAATCGGATTTGTGGTCAAGTTTGGCCATAATTTTATAAGCTAATTTACTTATGTAATTGCGGTTGAGTCGAGTTTTTGGCTATTCTTAGGGGATTACAACTAAATATAAGAAAGCAAATTACTATATATAATAATATAAAAAAACAAATATATATATATATATATATATTTAAATATATTAAAAATCTTTCTTATATTTTTATGCGAAGTTCGAGGCGAATAATTAATACCTTACGATTACGGAATTAGAACGTCTTATAAGGAAAATTAGAAAGAAAAATAGATTTTGTAATTTGCGAAAATGGATAATATACATCGAAATAATATTAATCGAAATATTAAAAATCAAAAATCAAAATCGGGAAAGACCTTTAAGAAAATGCTAACCTTATTTGATAAAATTCATTTAAGCATTCGATTATCTGCTTGTAAATGCAAATTATTTTGAATTAAAACTATAATTATACAAATGGTTCAAAATAATCGGTTTGGAGGGTCATCACTAAAGATATATAATTTACACTGGCTAGTTTACTAGAACTTTGTGCTATATTTAAATGTGATCGTGTTTTGATGATCTTTATTAGACTTAGGTTTTCCTTTTAACTGGGGATATGGTAGATTTGGTTAAATTCATTAGCAACATTATCTATTAAAACTTGAGGAAAAAATGACTCAAAAAATTTTTAGCAAAATATTTTCATATGTACAAAACTTAGAAATGATATAACTTCGTTTACTCGAAGCAATGGAGAAACTGTATGAGCTTGAGAACGATTCGAAGAACTTCTTAGAAAATGCCCGCATCACTCTTTACAGAATTTGGTTAATTATACAAACATTTTATAATTGTAGGTTCTCTTAAATGTATTATTGATCTTTTCTTGTTGATGGTTGTACAATGTAAATGTTGATGAAGCTTATTCTTTAATTGAAGAAATGATGACAACTAATAATTTCAATGGCCTTCGATAGGGTTAATCCTAAAGAGTGTCTAGTATACAAGAAAATGATGCCTTTTAGATTTAGTTTCTCAATTAATTTTGCTATATCGAAAGAAATTGGATAATTTGTCTCATTTATCACACTTAAATGATAATTCATGAAATCTTGAAGAATATCAAACTTTAGAAATATTGCAGCTATTGCTAGCAAAACTAATAACCATATTCTAATTATTATAATCCAGTTGGAAGAATGCTTTAATTTCGATTGAAATAATGCGAATCCTCAATGGGGTAACAACTAACATATCACGGCGGAAATTGGAATAATCGAAAATATTTCTAATTATCGACTACTTATCCTCTGACTTTTAATAATTGACAATTTAAAAAAAGAAATTGTTGATAGAAGAATTAATTTCCTAGTGGGAAGGCAATTACGAAGTCGAAATGTTGCGGTAAGAAATATTGAAAACTTGAATGAGAGAAATTGCAATCTTATAAATAATAAACCACGATGAACATTACCTATGACTGTTGAAGTAAATCCAAGAGAAAATGGAAAAGATTGAAACAAATTAAAGTTGTGTTACTTAGAAGTGAAAAAGAACTAAAGAATGGAAAGAGTAAGATTCGGAAAGAAACTGAAGTGGTAGAAATTGATAAACCTAAAAAAGAACAACTACAAGCAGAAAAACAACTACCATCTCAAGATGAATAAGAAAAATTTCCACCTCTATTTCCACAACGACAGCAGCAAAAAGTGGATAAAAATTTTCTAAATTTTTTGAGGTATTAAAAAAAACTTCTTATTAATATCCCATTTGCGAAGCTTTGGAAAAATTCTAAGTATGAAAAATTTATGAAAGATATTATTTAATAAGAAAATAAAATTTGAAGCACGAGAGCCGTAGCACTAAGTGAAGAATGAAGTTCAATTATTCAGAAAAAACTTCCAAAAAAACTAAAAGATCACAAATTTTTACAATACCTTGTCTTATAGGAGATAAATTTTAAGGAAAAGCCTTATGTGATTTAGGAGCGAGTATTAATCTCATGCCTTTATCCATTTATAAAATATTGGATCTAGGAGAAATTTCTCCTACAATGTTGTAACCTTGCAATTAGCGGATCGATCTATTACTCACCTTTAGAGGACTAATAGAAGATGTTTTGGTTAAGGTAGATAAATTTATTTTCTTTGTTGACTTTATAATTGGATATGGAAGAAGATAAGAGATTTATATTATCCTAGAAAGACCTTTTTCTTCTTCTAGGACGAGCTATGATTGATGTGCGGGGAGTTAACCATGAGAGTTAATGATCAAGTAACAATTAATGTTCTTAAATCGATAGGGTATCTAACAAAGAAAAGTGTTATGGAATGAACATTTTGGATTACATTATTGAACAACATTTTCAAGAAAAATGTTAGATTTATTTTAAAGATGAAGAATTTATAGACCCTAAAAATTTAAGTGATGAAAGTTATTTTGAAGAAAGCACGAAGTAAGAGAAATTCATTACATTAATGAAAATTGGGAAATACTTGATACTTCGAAAGTAATAAATTGAACCTTATTGAAAAAGCTCTGAATTGGAATTAAAAGAATTACCCTCTCATTTGAAGTATTAATACATTTAGGAACTCTTTAACTTTACTGTTATTATATCATACGAATTATTTTATTCCGTAAAATTACTTGAAGTATTAAGAGAATATAAAAGAGCTTTTGGATGGTACATAACGGATATTAAAGGAATCGATCTTTGATTTGTATGCACATAATATTACTAGAGAAATTTGGCTTGATAAACCCAAAATTGATCTAAAGAAGATTAAATCCATTTATGAAGAAGTTGTTAAAAGGAAATGCTTAAATGGCCAGGATGTTGGTATTATACATCTAATATCACATAGTCCTTTGGTAAAGTCTGATGCTTGTGTTCCGAAAAGGAGGAGTAAGCTTGTTATTAAAAATGAGAATAATAAATTAATACCTACTAGACAAGTTGCGGATTTGAATTAGTTGTATTAATTATAGAAAATTAAATGATGCTACGAGGAAAGATCATTTCCTCTTCCATTCTTAGATCAAATGTTTGATAGATTGAAGTGGAAATTCTTATTTTTGTTTTGAATGGATATTATTTGGATATCGTAAAATACTATTGCTCTGAAGATCAAGAAAAGACTACATTTATAAGTACGTATGGAACTTTGCTTTCCGAAGAATGTAGGCATTTGGATTATGCGAGTACTTGCCACTTTCGAAAGTGTATGATGGTATTTTTATGACTTAATTGAAAAAGGACTTGAAATTTTTATGGATGATTTCTCTGTATTTGGAACTACTTTTGATTCTTGCTTATACAATTTATCAAAAGTATTGAAGCAGTAATCAAGAAACAAATTTAGTTCTAAAAAGTGGGAGAAGTGCCATTGTAATTAGCGAAGGAATTGTACTTGGTCGCCAAGAGTTTAAAAATGTTATGGAAGTTGATCGAAAAATTCAAGTTATTCTTGGATTACAACCCCCAACCCACATTCTTGTATAAAGTTTTCTTAAACATCTTGGATTTTAAAGAAGATATATTAAAGATTTTTCGAGATTACAAAACCTCTATGCCATCTTTAGAAAAGATACTAAATTGAATTTGATGAAATTTGCTTAAAAGCCTTTAATTTGTTAAAAGAGAAATTAATTGCGCACCTATCATTATTGCACCTAATTGAGAAAAACCATTTGAATTAATGTTTGATGCGAGTGATTATCTTGTTGAATCCTTTAGGACAACGTGCTGAAAGATGTTAAAGTTATATATTATCTTTAGTAAAACTCTTAATGAAGCTGAATTAATTATACTACTACTTGAGAAGGAAAATTTATTAGGTATAGTATATGCTTTTGACAAGTTTCGATCATATTTACTTGGAAATAAGTATAGTACATACGAATCACTCGAATATTAGATATCTTATGATTAAAAAGAAACTAAACAGATTAATTAGATGGATTCTTTTGTTACGAAATTTGACTTCGAAATAGTCGATAGAAAAGAGGTCGATAATCAAATTGCCGATCATTTATCTAGAATTAAAAATAATAAAATAAATGATAAGGATGAAATAAACAAATATTTTCACGATGAACAGCTTTATACGCTTATTGGATTAATCTCATGTTGGTATCTTGATATAGTTAATTATTTAGCTAGTAACATTATGTCGTATAAATTAGATCGATTATCGGAAAAAGAATTTATTAAATCTTATTAAATTTTATTTTTGGGATAATCTTTATCTTTTTAAACAATGTAAAGGATACATTATATGAAGATTTGTTCTACATTGACCTCATTTTTGATGAGGTCTTCTCTTCTTCTTTTTAGTACTTAGGATCTAGCCTTAGGCTTTTCCTTTGACTATCTTAGAGGACTAGAATTGGGACCCACCTTTTTTAGAAATTCAAACCACTTCTTAACTCCGCAAACTCCACAAACTTGGCTTGTAGACCTAATCACCTAGAGGGTTGAAATCGAATGGGGAAGTTTAAGGGATGAGTTCATATAGGACTCTTTGGCCTTAGGATTACCTGGTCTTTGATGCAGGTGAAGGCCGACTTACACATACACTACACTTTCACACACCTCCTAAAACCACACCCACGTCTCTCAAGCTTGACCTCCTGACTCATGTAGGTGATTCACATGGATGGTCTTAACACACAAGCCCTTGGTAAGAGGGTTAGGAACAGGGATGTGGGTGCCTCAGAATGAGTCCCTTCATGGCTCATGTGGGCTTGATGTGGCTTCATGGCTCAACCAAAATGATTTTATTCCACTTATATTCACCCAATCTTCAATTTTCCAAATTTTTAATTTTTGACCCAGGGACACTGCCACTTTAACCTCTTTTGGCATGAAATTACCCCAAAATTTTCAAAATTTCCAAATTACCCAAGATTCCCCAAAATCAATCCCAAACATTTCCACATCACTTAAATTGATCATCCATACACAAAAATACCAAAAATTCCAAAAATACCTCCCGATACCCTCAAAATACAGAAATACCCTCTTGACCCAAAATCCAAAAATTCAGAAAATTCCCAGAAAATTCCAGAAAATCTAAAATATTCCCAATTTCATTTTGTCCAACTACACCATAGGCCAATTTTGTCAATTTACCCTACTTTTGTCAAAACCCCCAATTTGTATACATTTAATACAAGTGAACCCAATGTCAAGCCAAACCTACCCAAATTGACCAAAATTCTGGTCCAATTCAATTCTAAACTTCAATTCAACATTCCCAACACCAATCTAGATCAAATCCAAGTCAATTTGATTGACATTTGGATCGATTTCATACTGGCCTTAAAGCCAATTTGGACCCATGACCCGAACTCACCCAATTCAACTCAATTAACCCAAATATTTTCTAAATCTTCCTTAGCATCCCCACAAGCAAAAAACTAACATGATTTGCCCAAAATTTAGACCCAAACCCACTCAAATTCAACCCCAAGCTAAAAGGCCCAATTTTGACCTAGGCAGACCTAACTTGAATAGACAAACCCCAAAATCAAAGCCCAACCAAAGTCAAAACCTCTTTGAAACACTCCCATAAACATTTCTACGACATTAATTTTACATCAATTTCAACCCTAGCCCAACTTTGGCCCAAGTTAGCCCACTTTGACCTATATTGACTCATTCACAAGAGCCCAAATTGACTAATTCAAACCCAAAGATCACTCCCAATTTGCTCCAAAGTCACTCATGACACATCCATGAGCTAAACCCAACAATTATTTGGCCCAGACTTTTACCAAGAATTTCATCCCAAAATCTATTTTAAAATTGGCTTACTTTCTAAACCATCTTAAAAACCCATCTAAAACCCTTTCAAAAAGCCCAGAAATCCACCCTAAAGCCCACATGACATCTCCATTTGCCATCCACTTAATTAAAGCCATTCCCTAAGTCCTAAATTCATCATCAAATCATTCAAGAACAAGTTTCATACAAATTTCCATCAAATTACCAAAAATTCCTAAAATCCATTTTCATGAAATTGACCGTCTTTTCCCAAACCAAATGGAGCCATGAAGCCATGCACAAGCCATATGCAAGCCATAGCGGCCACTTTACACATCCACCATGTCATTTTTGGCAAAGGAGGAAGTTATTTAATGATTCCCTTAAGAAAGATTAAGCCTTTTCATGACTCTTACAAGCCTTGATTAAACATAAATGTACTTAGATGGTGACTTCTCCCCACTTAAGCTAGGCGGCCTGATTCCCTCGGCCCAAAAATCGGGCCTTGGAAGATGAACAAACCTAAATCCATGACTTGGACCCATTTGGACCCAAAAATTAGCTCCTCCCCCATTCCACATCTAAATCAAACCCTTTACACATGGCCAATGCCAATTGATTGCACTAAGCCCCAGGCCACGACCTCCCCGACCAAGATGGTGACCCGTGCACAGTAGGCCGGTACCGGAGTCGGCCGAGGAAAACACCATGTGAGAGCTCGCATGTGAGCCCCGACTTGGTCTCACTGTGAGGCTGCCCCGTCCAGAGTGGCCATTGGAGCTGTTCTTCTCTTGCCAAAGAGCAGAGTGATCCCGAGCCACAACTCTGCTGGGAGGCCCTCACCTCTCTGTTAAACACCACCCCTCTCGGCCATGAGAGGTGCGGGAAAAAGAAACCTTAAGGAAACTACGCAAAATTGTTCCGGACTACTCCCCATACACGAGCACTTGATCCCAACTGAAATCCCCACCGCATTTCTCCTCTGTGAAGCTCGATTTCGGAAGTTGAAATCAGAAGCGAAAACAAGGGACACTTCTCCACGAGTGAGCCATCCTATGAAAAGAAAGTTATTGATTTTCAAATTCGCTATTCTTACATTTTGGTATTTTAATTCAGTAAATGGCATAAACATCCTATCATATTGAGAAAGTGTTTAAGAAGAATCTTAAACATCTTTTCAATATTTATAGAATTGTTTTGAGTCCAAATGGATTCAATTACACAAATGAATTAATCGTCCAAGAATCTCAAGTTTTGTTATCTTGCTCAGTGAACTAGGACATTTGAATATCCTATGAGTGAAGTAACATTTCATTTAATGTTCTATTTAGGAGTTATGATAACCAAAGCTCTTGAGGGTAAATTGGTGTTCGAATGATTTGTGATTTAGTTTAATTTCAATTAATGAGTTTAAATTTGGAATAGTGTTCAAGTTATTTTAAATTTATTTTGAATTCTTTATGTCTTTGGTGATGCTATATTTAATTCAATTTAATTTAATTTAATTTAGTTTAATTGAGTTTTAATTTAATTTAATTCAATTTAATTCATCTTAGTTTGATTTGATGTTACATTAAATTAATTTGATTTGATTTAATTTTAATTTAATTTGATTTAATTTAATTTAATTTAATTTAATTTAATTTTAATTCATTTAATTTAATTTTTAATTTGGTTTAACTTAATTTAATTTGGTTTTATTTATTTAATTTAATTTAATTTAATTCATTTAATTTAATTTAATTTGTTTATTTAATTTAATTTAATTTAATTTAATTTAATTCAACTTTTAATTTTAATTTAATTTAATTTAATTTAATCCAATTTAATTTACTTAATTTAATTTAATTTTTAATTTAATTTTATTTTTTAATTTTAATTGAAATTTTTAAAAGAGTTTAATAATTTAATTTTAGTTTAATGATTAAGTCTTTTAATGTTTTGAATTTGAGTTATCATTTTAATTAAGAATTGAATATTAATGAGATGATTAATTTAGGGATTTTTAAATTAAAGAATAAATCTCTTCCTAATAATATCCCTATTTTAATAATTCCAATTTTATTATTCTTCCAAATTTAATCAATTATTTAATTAAGGTTTAATTATTTTAAAATTGTATAATGGGTTTCTACCCTTTAATTATTTAAATTTCAATCATCCAAATCAGATTAGGATCAAATATTTTACTTATTAAATTTTTTTTAAACCTAAAGTTTTAATTAAGGATTAAAATTTTAATTACCAGTTTACCCTTTAAGCTTAATAATTTCATAACTCACTAAATTGAACTCAAATGAACTTGACATTTTTATGTGACTTCACTCATATGTCAATAAAGACATGAGAGGAGAAAATGTGATTTTTCTGTATTTAACTTATTTATATAATTATTTTTGGTAGAAAATGGAGATTTCCAAGGAAAATTTAATAACATGACCAAGGGAAAGTTTCTGTCCTTAAGAAAATTAGGGGACATTCCTAATGACCAGAGGACCACTTGGACCAATTTTGGTGATTTTTTGAATTATATTATTTTTATTATAATTATTTTAAGTTTTGGAGTGTTAATTAATTTAAAAATAAAATAAATGTTGAAAAATGAATTTTATATTTTTCAAAAATCTCTCTAATTTCAAGGAAATCAGAGAATCAAATTTTACAATTTTCTGATTTTTCTATGATTTATTATAATTATTTTAGTGAAAATGCTAGAAAATACATTTTTTTAATTTTAAAATTACCCTAGAGCTTTAAAATTTAATATCTCACTAAATAGACCTAAGAAAAATATGGGGTTTGTTACTAAGTGATTAAAATTCAAAATGTGACATTTTGGTGAATTTTATTATTTTTTGTGATTTTTTATTATTTTTTAATTATTAAAATATTAAAATAATACAAAAAATCAACTTTTTAGAAAATTGAAATTTTAATTTTCTTAAATTCCCCTAATATCAGAGAGGCTCCAAAACCAATTTGGTGAATTTTTAAAAAGTATTTTGAAAGTTATGAATTTTTAAAGTTTAAAATGACTAAATGGCTTAATCAACCCAATTAGTAGGGCTAACCAAGTCCAATTGACCTCAAATTTTTATGGTGAGTTCCTCTGATCCTAAAGGTCAGTGTAGAATTGATTTCAAGTCAATTTGATGTATGGTTAGCTCTAATTAATTAGAGATCCATTTTGGGTGTTTAAGCCAATTAGGGTTGTTTTAAATGAACTAACTCAAAACCTATTTTTCCTAGGGTCCTCTGGTCATAAGAAACATCCTCAAATTTTCCTAGAATTTATTTCACAACATGCTATTTATTGGAATTAAAATACTCAAAACAGTAACATGAACTTGAAAAATCAATAACTCTTCATAGGGATGGCCTCCGACTTTGGAAAATTCAGGGAATGTTCCCAAATTCAGAGGCTTCAAAAGCCCTATGGTCTCATGCCATGGTGAATTGTATACATGCATGGAGAATTAAAAATATGCAGAGAGTAAATAAATTATTAAAAATAAAATACTTAATGAAATTAAATGATTTCTTTTCCACATTATTCTCCTCTGTTCACTGAGCAAGAGGGTATTTTTATTTTATTTTTCTGATTTTTCTACACAGAGTTATGAATTTTTGAAGTTTAGGGAATTAAATAAATAGAAAATACCCCTAATTTTCTATTTATCCACGCGGCGCCGCGTCAACCTCGGCAGCTCCGAACGCACACGCGTCGCGCTCCCATTCGACGCCGCCATCTGACTCAGCGCTCCGGGCCCCGCGGTTCTCGTACCGTCTCCTCGTCCGACGCCATCTGAGCCGTCCGTCCACGCGTGTATTGAATGGACGGCATCCGTTCATCGTCCCCGAGCGTCCTCACCCGAAAGCCGTCCACACTAAATCCCTAAGATCTCACTCGATACTCAATGGATTTTCATGTTCTTACGCTCTATGGATTCGTCTTGAGAAGACGAACACATCTATACGGTTTATGTGGGATGAAATTTACGCAATAAAAATGGAGAATGTTCAGAAGCTCGGGAAGAAGAGTGAGGCCATACCTTTGCTCGCAGAAGTGTGGCTTCGATCCGAGAGTTGTTGCACCTTCGATTGGATCCCAGCAAGCTCCGGATGAAGTCTCCCGGTCCGGTGAATTGCCTAGTAGGATTTCTACCACGCCCAATCACAAAGCTTGGAGGCCGGAGCAACCGGGTGGCCTGGAGATGGGGCTTTTGTCGGTGGACACCTTCCCTCGGTCCGGTGAAGGTGTAGAACCAATCAATTTGGGGATTGGCTCACTGTGGAGAAGTGTCCTGGTTTTGGGCTTGGATTTCAACTCCGAAATCGAGCTCGCAGAGAAGAAATGGCAGGGGGATTTCAGTGGGGATCAAGTGCTCGTGTATGGGGAGTAGTCCGGAACAATTTTGGCAGAGTTTCCATAAGGTTTTTTTCAGCACCTCTCATGGCCGAGAGGGGTGGTGTTTAAATAGGAGAGGGTGGAGGGCCTCCCAGGGAGAGTTAGGGCTTGGGATCAGCTGCTCTTGGCAAGAGAAGAACAGCTCCAATGGCCACTAGGGATGGGGCAGCTCAGCAGGTGAGAATTCCAAGTTGGGCTCACATGTGAGCTCTCGGCCATGGTGTTTTCCGGCGGCCTGGTGGCTGGCCGGCCAGGCATGGGTCACCCTCAAGGTCAGGTGGGTCAGGGGTTGAATTTGGTGAAGTCAATTGGAGTTTGACATGTGTAAAAAAAGCTTGATTAAAATGGAATGGGGGAGAGTGTATTTTGAGCTCATTTTGGTCAACTCATGCAAATGGGTTTGGTTCACCCTCCCATGACCTGGTGTGGGCCGAGAGAAAGTCATTTGGTTCAGCTTGATTGGAGTGGTGAAGTCTCCATCCATGGTGAGGTGGCTAAGCATGGTTTAGAGTGTGACATGAATATGGTTAAAAGGGCTTAATGAAGGATTAGGAAAGAATCCCTTCTTCTTGCCATTAATGGCTTGGTGAGGTGGAAAGTGATTTCCATGGCTTCCATGTGGCTTGTACATGGCTCAATGGCTCACATTTGGCTTGGAAAAAGTTTGGTCAATTTCATAAAAATGGGTTTTAAGAATTTTGAATATTTTGGTGAAAATTTGGATGAAGCTTGATTTAGAATTATTTGATCATTGGTTTATGACTTAGGGATGATTTTAATTGAATGGATGATGTAGAGAAATATCATGTGAGCTTTGGGACCAATTTTGGGCCTTTTGAAATGGTTTTAGATGGGCTTTTAAGATGGTTTAGGAAAGTGGGCTTTTGAATTTTAAAATGGATTTTGGGATGAAATTTTGTAAAGAGGCTGGGCCAAATAATTATTGGGTTTAGCTTATGGATGTATCATGAGTGACATGAAGCAAATTGGGAGTGATTTGGGTTTGAATTGGTTGAATTTGGGTTCTTTTGGTGAATGGGCCAATATAGGTCCAAGTGGGCCAAGTTGGGCCAATGTTGGGCTAGGGTTGAAATTGATGTAAAATTATTGTTGAGAAATGTTTATGGGAGTGTTTCAAGGAGGTTTTTGACTTTGGTTGGGCTTTGATTTTGGGGTTTGGGCTCATTTGGGTTAGGTTTGGGTTTAGGTCGAAAATGGGCCTTTTAGCTTTGGGTTGAATTTGAGTGGGGTTTGGGTCTAAATTTTGGGCAAATCATGTTAGTGTTTTGCTTGTGGGGATGCTAAGGAAGATTTAGAAAATATTTGGGGTTAATTGGAGTTGAATTGGGTGAGTTTGGGTTAGGTTTGGGTCATGGGTCCAAATTGGGGGTTTTGACAAAAGTGGGGTAAATTGACAAAATTGGCCCATGGTGTAGTTGGACAAAATGAAATTGGGAATATTTGGGATTTTTTGGAATTTTCTGGGAATTTTCTAAATTTTTGGATTTTTGGGTCAAGGGGGGTATTTTG
The DNA here is from genome assembly GCA_022702705.1 of Papilionanthe hookeriana x Papilionanthe teres. Taxonomy (NCBI): domain Eukaryota; kingdom Viridiplantae; phylum Streptophyta; class Magnoliopsida; order Asparagales; family Orchidaceae; genus Papilionanthe; species Papilionanthe hookeriana x Papilionanthe teres. The sequence goes on along the minus strand of CM040423.1, from coordinate 120,381,013 downwards.
GGTATTTGGAGGGTATTGGGAGGTATTTTTGGAATTTTTGGTATTTTTCGGTATGGATGATCAATTTGAGTGATGTGGAAATGTTTAGGAATGATTTTGAGGAATTTTGGGTAATTTAGGTGATTTTGGAGGATTTCAAGGGTTTTGGGTAGGTTAGGCGGGTGTAGGGTCCTAGGGGTCAAAAATTGAAAATTTGGGAAAATTGAAGATTGGGTGAATATAGGTGGAATGAAATCATTTTGGTTAAGCCATGAAGCCATATCAAGCCCACACGAGCCATGAAGGGACTCATTTGAGGCATTCACTATGTTGTTCCCAACCCTCTCTTAGGGGTTAAGGACCATCCATGTGAATCACCTACATGAGTCAGGAGCTCAAGTTAGGTATGGGTGTGGTTTTAGGAGGTGTGTGCAAGTGTAGTGCATGAGTGTAGTGTGTGTGTAAGTCAGCCCCTTCACCAGACCAGGCCACCCAGGGCAATCCTAAGGCCAAAGAGTCCTATAGGAACCCATCCTTTAAACTTCCACATTTGATTTCAACCCCTAGGTGATTAGGGGTCTACAGTCAAGTTTGTGGAGTTTGCAGGGAGTTAAGAAGTGGTTTGAATTTCTAAAAGGTGGGTCCCAATTCTAGTCCTCTAAGATAGTCAAAGGAAAAGCCAAAGGCTAGATCCTAAGTACTAAAGAGAAGAAGAGAAGACCTCATCAAAAATGAGGTCAACACTAATCACCTAAAATCGTCATGCCATTAGCAAATCATGAAAAATGCCTTTATTTAAGTGCAATATCACCAAGAATGAGAAAAATTAGATAGCAAAAACTGTATATATTTTCAGTGCATCAGGGGCTTAATCAGAAAGCTCTATATTACTTGATAACGATACGTATACTTGCGTAGAATCCATTTAAAAACATTAATTAAACTCTCATTTGCATCTGCATTATGTTTTTGGAATCATTGTAAAGAAAGAGATATAATTGAAAAGAATATAAAGTTTAAAAATGTAAGCATAAATAAAAGGGATCAGCAAGGCTTGAGTGAAATGGGTTTTAATGGTTAAGGCAATACGGCAAGTCTCCCTTAAATTTAACCATTTAAAGGAAGATATCCCATAATTTAGGGGACCTTTGGTCCATGGCTCCACTAGGGTGGGCTAGGTGGGTCTAGATCTATCTGTAGGGTCAGTTTAGTGGCTGTGGAGGGGTTGGTTTTGTCACACATGGTTCAATTTGGTTAAGTTTGGTCATAGGTTTCATTTTGGGTCCCATGGGTCAATGTTGGGCTAAGTTGGGTTTGAGCTTGGGTTGAGCCCAAATGATTGAGCAATAAGGTGTATATGATTGCCATGGATGGTTTAGAGAAAGATTGGAGTGATTTTGGAATTGTTTGGGGGAACAATTTGGCTTGATTTGGGGTTTTAATTAATTTGGAAATTATTGGGTTAACTTAGGTTTATGTTAGGCTACAGTTGGGTCCAAGGCCAATTGAAGGTTTTAAATGGTCTAGGAGGATGTTATAAAGAGTTCTCAACATCAATTGGGTGGAAATTTTAGGGTTAGGGCACTCAATTTAGGGAAATTTGGGCATTTGGCATGTTTAGGTCAAACTTGGGGAATTTGGTTCACATGGGTTTGGATGAGGCTTAGGCTCAAATTAGGGTGCAATTGATGGTTCAATTTTTTTTAGGGGAGTGTTATGAAGAGTTTAGAATTCAAATTGGGGAGAAATCTACTGGTGTTAGGTCAATTTGGAGAATTTGGGTCACATGGCCAAAATTAGGGATTTTGGATTTTAAGTGAAATTGAACTCAAATGTGAGTCAAATTGGGGTTTGATTTAATTTAGGCGAAGGCTAGAGATACTGAATTAAGGTATGGAATTAGCATTGGGCAAAATTGGGGCCAATTGGGCGGACATTGGGCTTAATTTGGGCACTTTTGGGTTAAATTGGCCAAATTGAGGCTTTTAGACAAATTTGGCTAAATAGATCAAATTGGATCATGTGGTTGTTGAGGAAAATGAAATTGAGAATATTTGGGAGGTTTTGAGAATATTTGAAAATTTTTGGAAATTTCTTGAATTTTTCGATTTTTGGGCTAAGTGGGGCATTTTGGTCATTTTGGGTATTTTGGGGGTACTTTGGGACTTTTTGCAAATTTAGGTAATTTTCGTTAATTTGTGTAATGGGTAATATTTTTGAAATAGTTTTTAGAGAAAAAATGGGTAATTTGGGTAACTTAGGGGATTTTGGGGAATTTTAGGGGTTTAGGGGTATTTCTGGGTAATTTAGGGGCAAAGGGTCAAAAATTGAACTTTCGAAAAAATTTAGATTGGTTGGAGGTGGGTAGTAAGGAATTATTTAGGTTTAGCCATAGAATAAGGGTAACCCTCATTTGGTCCTCTATGTGTTGGTACTAATTACACCTTTAGCTTGGGGCTAAAAAGTTGGGAAAACAACACACATGAGTTTCCAAAGAGTTAAGGGATCAAAGGAGATGTCTTTTGTTTAGGGTTGTGAGTGTGAAGTATGTAGTGTAAGTGTGTGTTTGCTAGTCCCAGCTCTCCAGGATAAATCCTAAGGCCTGACCACCTATAGAAGACTTCCCCTGGGCTTCTTTATGCTTGGTCTCTTCCTCCCAAAAGCTGGAGGTTAGGCCTTAAGCATATGAAAACACCTAGTGAAGTGAAGAAGCGTCTGAATTTCTAAGAGAAAGGGTTCCATGGCTAGTCTTCTAGGAAAGTTACTATGAGAGTTCTATGGCTAGAACCTAGACCATTCTACAAAAAGACTAGACTTCAACCAAAAGTGAGGTCAACAGTGGTAACGACAAATCCGGTGGCAGTGGGGGTGAGAAACCTCTGCGGCATGGAAATGCCTGACTTGAGGGGGCAGAAGAAATCTTTACCTTCTTAGTACAAGGGAAGTCTTGGTGGGAGTTTAAGTCAAACTCGAAAAATGGTTCTTGAATTTTGGGGGCGGCAACTTTCTCAACGATGAACGGGGCTTTTCCAAGCATGACTTTAAACACACTTAAGCCGATCCCGAACTAGATCATTGGTGCAACGAGATGGGCTTCACGAGTGGTGGTTATGTTGTAGAAGAAAGTAAGCATCGAGATTAAAATTGTCACAGTCAAAAGAAAATTTTTGAAAGTTAGCGAAGGCTAATTACTTGGGATAATAGTGATAACACTACGGAAAAAGTTGTTCTATGGACTGGGCACAATTTTATTTTATTTCAGTTGATTTTTTCTTTTTTATTTATGTAACATGTTTTCAATCTTGTCATCTTGTTATTAATTTAAAGAAATTTAGATTTGACTCTCAAGTACTAATTAAAATAGATTTAAGATTTGAAAAGGATTGGATTGATTTGCCGATAGCAAAATCGAACCCGGAAGTCATAAAGAGAAAGTGAAGTGATGGACCCTATCCGGAGCCCCCTTCACAACATACACTGCTTTGGCAAAACTTGTTCACCAACACACCTATCTGGGGTATGATCCCACAAAATCAAGAAGAATCTTATAGCCTCCTAAACCCCTCTATTTATGAGTGATTAAATTGACGGTCCTGGAATCGAGGAGAGATGATTGTACTTTCCCAAGAAAGAAATGGGTGAAGTATATAATTGGAAGAATGGTAATATGATTCATGGGGGACATTAATGCATTACCAATGTATGAAAACAAATTTTCCTGATCTTAATGGAGAAAGAAACTAATCTCTAGCGGAGTCGCAAGAAAAATGTCGGTCGCTAAAGCTTTATGTTCAATTTAATTTATGTATAGATATAAAATTTGGAAATATCATTTTAATTTTAAAATATGAAATCAAACTGATCTCATTTATGAAGCAGTTTAAATAACCAAGCATTACACCATAAACCATGTATTTATCCCGAAGAATGGATACATTGCTTGGCGGTGTGGATTGATCAAATAAACTAAAGAATCTATGACATCCTTTTGTCTGTGAACCATTTATATTGACTGACAAATTACCCTACCAAATATGAAGCAACTAGATAAGATTTATATTAATCTGGGGTCTTAAAGTTTTCTATAAGGGCAAACCCCTGTAGTTAATTACATCATAAATGACCGAAGTCACTTAAGAAAACTCTCAATATAGATCAACAGATATTATTTTCATGACTCCTAAAAAATAGTATCTTCAAGAAAATGTGGTAATAATAAATTTAATAGTTGAGTGGCTCAAGTTTGAAATAGTTATTATAGGAATTTAAAGGATGAGAAAACTAAGGCCAGACATAGATCCAAGAAGAATCTTTGTATACTCCAAAACGGACCTATTATTTGACTTCAATTTAAGGTATTTTTTTAATTTTTCATCCTACCAATTTTATTATTTAGGGCTTACATTCACTAGATACAGATCATGTGAATAGCCTAGAAGATAGGAGTATTTATGTCATATCTGATGACATCCTCGGAATCCTAAGACGATTTTAGGGCTTGTATTGCACGAGGTGCAAAGGCCTAAAGAGATAAAGTGAGGGTTTATATTGTTCTAGGGAAACTACCTCAAAATCTTATAACTTTTTGTTTATTTCTAAGAAGGAATTTTGCTGTTGAAGATGGTCGTGCTACCCACTGTGTACGCTCCAAGCTCCTCATTGCATAAGGTTTAATTAGGAGTGTCAAATTGATGAGATGAAAGAAGTGTCATGTTTTTGAGATATTTCAAATTGAGGTGTCTTAATGTTTTATTACGGGGAATTTAAGTTGATTATAGTGACTCCGATTAGGATCTTACGGTTCCCTCATTCTGGTACAACTATTTTCTTCTCATTCACTTAGTCCAAATTAATTTAGGAAATTCAACTAAATGAATTTAGTATTTTCATTCAGACCATGGAAAATCTTTTAGTAGCCGTAGGTTGCCTCCTCTGAGGGATACCCAATCATCCGATAGAGACATTTTTAATTTAGTTGTAATTGTGGTTTTATTTTTGTTTGTGAATAAATTTTCAGTTGTCTTATATTTTGTTTTGTTGTGGCAGTGACTTTGATTTTTATTTGTTTTGGTTTGGTTTTGAGGCTATCCTAAATGTCTCAATTATGACATGCAAGTTTTACACACAGGAAAATACACAAAATTAAATGCAAGAAAATAAAGTACTATAAACTATAAAAGCGTACCAGTCCTCCTCTTGCACTCCAGCTGAAATATTAGCCTTTTTCCACATATATATAATTTTACAGGGAATTTAAATTGCATGCTCGAAAATAGGAAAACAGGTTTAATATGCACCTACCAAATCCTATGTCATAACTTGGTGGGTTCCTATTTGTTCATTTGTGAGGATGAGTTCTCTTAAGCAAAGCATAATAGGTTCAGTCATCCTCCAAGATATCCAAAAGATCATGAGGGCCCGGGGAAATATCGTAGACATTTTACAACCTTTTTAATCATCTCGAGTTAATTTGAACTTATTATACTCACTAAATAATTCATCCACAATACAGCCTTATGCTTAATGAATCTTGATGTTTTAATTATCCCTTTAAGTGGGGTAATCATCACTTGATATTTCATTAATGAATTATGTAAGTGAAGACCCTTAGGGGGCAAATTAATTTGATTATTAGATTTAGCCAATTTAATTTTAGAGTTGGGCTTCTAGTGTTCCAATGTTTTTAATGTTGATCATACTTAATTTTCTAAACCTCATTAGCCCAAACTAGATTAAGCCTAGTTCACTACTTAGCCCTTACACTTTAATGGGTAAGTTTGGAATTTTTAAGAATATTTAGGTGTGTGAACTTAATCCTTATAAAAAACATTAAATTATCATTTCATCATTAATTAGGGGATTTCAATTTGGTGAATTATTTTTTTCCAAAATTAAACTCCTCACCTTATAATCATTTAATTTTAATTATCTTCCAAATTGCCTTAATTTAAGAAATTACAAATTTATCCTTAATGTGGAGAAATGTGAGATTAGTTTGTATTTAAATCATCTATATATGTTAATTATGATTATTTTTTACTCGTTTCCCTTTGATTAGGCCTAAATATTTAATTAAGGCTTAAATTTAAAAATCAAAATTTTGCCCTTAAGGCCTTTCACTTCATAATTCCATCAATTCAACTCAAATTATTTTGAACTTTTTAACTTACCCCACTCATGGGTCAGTTAAAATATTAGAGGAGAAAATGAGATTTTTTTTAATTTAATTTTTATAATTATTTTAATGCAAAAATGAGGATTTTGAAAGTAAATTCAATAACTTAGACAAAGTAAATTATTTGGCCTTAAGAAAATTATTGGAGGTTCACGTAGGTAAGAGGACCACCCAGACCAATTTAAATGATTTTTTGAGTTTTAATTTAATTATTAGAGTTATTTATTTTTTGAGTATTAATTCAATATAAAATATTATTTAAGTGGAAAATATGTTTTGTATTTTTCTTAAATCTCCCTGACATCAAGAAATCCAGAAAAGTAAATTTCATATTTTTGTGATTTACGATTTAATTATTAGAATTATTTTAGTGCAAAATTAAGGAAAATTTATTTTTGGCCTTTAAAATTTATTTTAAGTCTTTAAAAATTAATATCTTCACTTAAAAAATAAGGAAAATTATGAATTTCTCCCAAGTGATCAAGAGATCAAATATAACATTTTAGTGGATTTTTATATTTTAGTGATTTTATGATTTTTCATAAAATCATAAAAATCAATAAAATATAAAAATCCACCAAAATGTCACATTTTTTCATTTGATCACTTAGGAGAAATTAATAATTTTTCTAACTTTTTATGTGAAGATATTAATTTTTAAAGACTTTTGTTAAGAAAGGCAGAGGTAGTCCCAGGAAAAATTGGGCTTATTGCATAAAAAATAATTTTAATTTGTTAGAATTAAACCAAATTTTTACACTAAATAGGACGCAATAAGAGAAAGAATATTCATGTAGCCAACCCCACTTAGTGGGATTAAGGCTTTGTTGTTATTGTTGTTGTTGTTGTTGTTGCTGCGATTTTTATGATTTTTTATGTTTTGTAATTATTTTTACTTATTTTAAAATTGAAAATATTGACTTTAAGTGAATTTTTTATTTTAATTCTAATTTTGTCTTTCTTAAGTTCATCTGGTTATTAGGAGCTCTCAAAAATAATTTCATGATTTTTTACTTATATTTTTATTATTATAATTATTTTAGTTCCAAAATTAACAGTTAAATTGAAATAATCATTTTAATGTGTAAATTAACTCCAATTAACATCAAATTTTTATGGGGTGCTCCTCTGTTTGTTTTTAACAGTGGAGAATCATTTTTGTGATTGTTTTATTTATATTTTAATTACAAAATATTTAAATTTTTTTAATGAGTTAATTACCATTAGTGTCATTCTTTATTATTTAAACTCATTTGTATTTTCCTATGGTCATCTGACCACAGTGAACCTACCAGGACAAGTTTTGTATTTTTCTGATTAAATTATTTTAATTATCATAAATTTTATATCAAAACAGAGGGAATTAACTTAAAAATCGAGGATCTCTGGCTAGAGAAGCCCCGTAAAATTTGAAAAATTAGGGAATATCCGTAACCATAGAGCCTTTAAGCCCTCCAAACCTCATGCCATGGTGAAATATTTGGAGTAAATTATGGCCTAATTAAGATTTTTGTATTTAATTAATTAAAAATAAAACAAAAGTCAAATGACCTCAAATTTATTTCCACATTGTTCTCCTCTGTTCACTGAGCATAAGGGTATTTTTATTTTATTTTTGTAAATTTCTACACCAAGTTATGGATTTTCTAAGGTAGACTGATTTAAATATTTCCATAAAATCCAACTTTCTTTTTATCCACCATGGCAGTGACTCAACCTCAGTGGTGATTCAAACTTAGAGGCTTCAAACTGCTATGCAGCGTTCTCCCATTCAATGACGCCATCCATGTGGGTGTTGACTCGGCCTGTGCTTTATATAGCATTCTCCCGTCTGACCGCATCAAAGCCATCCACTCAATGCATGTGTGATCCATCAACATCAGTTCATCATGCCTAACTGGTTCATCCTGAGAGTCGTCCACCTTCTAGTCCTAAGGTTTTGAGCTAGACTCAATAAAAATGCCTAGGGTTCTTTTCAATAAACTCTTTTATCCTACACGAACCTATCTATACAGCTTATAAGGTATGAAATATAGCATATGGTGGAGTTCGGATATCTCGTCGCTGTCCTACTAGAAATAATGACATTTTTTTTGGAAACGGTGTATTGTCAATTTGAGGAGTCGCTACTCTATTTAACTATCTTATTGCCCTAATTCCCAAGTACCTTGTTCTATTTAGATTTTGTTAAGAATCCTTTAAAACTTAATATACTCAAAAAATGAAGGGTAAGGGCTAAGAATGATAGATAACATAGAAAAGAGAAAGATAATTAGAGGAAATCTTCAGACTATGTCATTACTAAAGTTTTTTAAAGAGAGAATCGTGTAGAAAATTTTATGACCAGATATTCTATTTTGGGTTCTTAAATTCACCTATAGGAGCAAGCTCCTATAGTTAATTACATCTTAGGTGATTTAAAATTACCTAGGTAAACTACTGATTAACGTCAAACATTATTTTCTAAGACTTCTATGATCAATTAAAGAAACGTCAATATTCAATCTTTGGGGTAACATGTTTCTAAATATCACGTGCTACCCTAAAGGTCTAGTTTTATCAATGTCGTTATTCTATTTTGTTTTAATTTTGTTGTTGTTTTGAATTTTTCATTTGTTTTATTGTCATTTTGGTTTTATTTTATTTTCATTTGGTGGTTATCCAAGTTTAGTTTTTGTGGCTATCCTAAAAGTTTAGGTTTTGTATTGTTTTGCTCTTGTCGTTTTGTCATTGTTTTTATTTTAATATCATTTTAGTTTTATTTTTGTTGTTGTTTGTCCCATCTTCAGAATATCGCCCTGTAAAACACATTAGCACACCCTAATAATATGCAAAGTAAATTTAAAACTGAACTTACATTCATCCTGAAAGAAAATAGTGTCAGAGTTATTCTTACAAAAGAAATATTTTCAATTTTACTTAGTTAAGTTTAAATTTTTGGACAACCCAGTCAAGATGTCCTTGGCTCCATCATCCCAGGGTCATCAAAGGCCTTGATCTACTTAGTCTGAAAGGTGTTTAAAACAAGACCGAAAGACTCCTGCCAACAACCAGGATTACATCGTGCAAGAAATCTTTGTAAATAAAAAACTTTTGCATTTAGTGATCTTTGTTGATTAATGTTTCATTTTAAATTTTATTATCTTTTATCGATTTTTAAAGGTTGAAACATTTTAGGTTGTTTACAATTTATTAATTTATTAATTATTAGGTTTTAAAATCTAACCAAAGTAAAACTTTAGATTCAATGTCATTTGAATCCAAAGGTATTAAGCCTAATGTATTTTACACTTAAATTGACTAAAATATAACATAAGTTAGACATTAGGATTTTTAGATTCAATGTCATTTGAATCTAAAGTTGTTAAGCCTAATGTATACTAGACTTAAATTGAGTAAAACCTAACATAAGTTAAACATTAAAATTCTTATATTCAATGTAATTTGAATCTAAAAATTTAGTCTAATATAAATTAGACTTAGATTTTAGTCTTGGGTTTATACTGACTTTAATTTAAGTTGATCCTAAAGTTTATGTCAACTTAAATTTAACCCAAGATTTGATTTGTTTGGATTCAATTCAGGCTGAACCTTAAAGTTAAAATCAAATTTAGATTCAATTTAGCTTGAACCTAAAATTTGATTGAATTAGGTTCAGTGTAGATTGAGCCTAGAGGTTTGGTTTAACTTGGGTTTAGGTCAAACCTATGTTTGATTTAAGTTCAATATGGGTTAACTTAGGTCCAAGATGTTGAATCTAAGTTATAAGTTTTTTTTGTTGAATATGAGTTGGACCTAAGTTTTGGTTGAATTAGGATCAATATAAGTTGAACCTAAGTTTGAGCTTGATTTGGAATTTAGGGTTAAAGTCATGCTAAGGCCTTAGACATAAGGATGAATTAAGTCTAATTGGGGTTAGACATAATTAAGGTTAATTAAGCCTAATTTAAGTAAGGCTTAAGGGTTAATTAAGTTCAATTAGGATTAGACTTAATTAGGGTTTAAGGTTGTTTAAGTCTAATTTCGGTAAAAATTAAAGGTTAATTAAGTCTAATAGAGTTTAAGGTTGTTTAAGCCTAATTTAAGTAAGGCTTAAGGGTTAACTATGTCTAATTAAGGTTAGACTTAATTAGGGTTTAAAGTTAATTAAGCCTAATTTAAGTAAGGATTAAGGTTTAATTAAGTCTAATTAGGGTTAGATATAATTAGGGTATAAAGTTCATTATGCCTAATTTAAGTAAGGCTTAAGGGTTAATTAAGTCTAATTAGGGTTAGAATTTATTAGGGTTTAAAATTGATTAAGCCTAATTTAAGTAAGGCTTAAGGGATAATTAAGTCTAATTAGGGTTAGACTTAATTAGGTTTTAAAATTGATAAAGCCTAATTTAAGTAAGGCTTTAGGGTTGATTAAGTCTAATTAGGGATATACTTAATTAGGTTTTAAAGTTGATTAAGCCTAATTTAAGTAAGGCTAATGGTTAATTAAGTCTAATTAGGGTTAGACTTAATTAGGGTTTAAAGTTGATTAAACCTAATTTAAGTAAGGCTTAAGAGTTAATTAAGTGTAATAAGGGTTAGACTTAATTAGGATTTAATGTTGATTAAGCCTAATTTAAGTAAGGCTTAAGGGTTAATTAAATCTAATTAGAGTAAGACTTAATCACATTTTAATGTATATTAAGCCTAATTTAAGTACAATTTAATGGTTAATTTGGACTTATTAGGGTCAGAATTCATTAGGTTTTAAAGTTAATTAAGCCTAATTTAAGTAAGGCTTTAGGGTTTATTAAGTCTAGTTAGGGATAGACTTAATTAGGTTTTAGAGTTGATTAAGCCTAATTTAAGTAAGGCTTAAGGGTTAATTAAGTCTAATTAGGGTTAGACTTAATTAGGGTTTAAAGTTAATTAAGCCTAATTTAAGTAATGCTTAAGGGTTAATTAAGTCTAATTAGGGTTAAACTTAATTAGGGTTTAAAGTAGATTAATCCTAATTTAAGTAAGACTTAAGGGTTAATTAAGTCTAATTAGGGTTAAACTTAATTATGGTTTAAAGTTAATTAAGCCAAATTTAGGTAAGGCATAAGGGTTGATTAAGTACAATTAGGGTTAGACTTAATTAGGGTTTAAGTTTTTTTAAGCCTAATTTAAGTAAGGCATAAGGGTTAATTAGGTCTAATTAAGGTGAGATTTAATTAGGATTTAAAGTTGATTAAGACTAATTTTTGTAAGGCTTAAGGGTTAATTAAGTCTAATTAGGATTTAAAGTTTATTAAACCTAATTTAAGTAAGGCTTAACGGTTAAATTAGACTTAATTTAGGATACATCTAATTATGGTTTAAGTTTAATTAAACCTAACGTAAGTAAGGTTTAATAAAGTTAATTAGGGCTTAACAAAGTTTTATCAGGATTAATTGGTGTCTTTAACCCAATTAGGGTTTTGTTTAAGTTTTAGGTTTACAAGAGTTTGGACTGAATCCAAGGAGTTGGAGTTAGATTTGTCCTAGGTCTCATTTTGAAAATTATACCTAAGTATTAGGATTGGTTCAATCCAATTAATCATGTAAGGCAAATATTTAAACCTAAATGATTTTAGGATTTAAAAATAGCTTTAACCCTAATGTTCAATTTTGTCATTTCACATTCTTCAAAGGTTAAGAATTATCATCGTAGGGTTTAATTTCATAAACTAAAATTTCTAACCTTTTTCCAATTTTTAATTTTCAATTTTATTATTTTTATTTTTTTTTTTTGAAAATAATTAAAACGATTCATGAAAATGTGTAATTTGACCTCAGAGATTTTTCCTAACCTTTGAAAAATGAGAGAATGTTTCCAATGGTAAGGAGAGTGATCACTGAAAATTTCATAATTTTTGGGATTATATTTAGTTTTAAATAATTAAATTACTCCATAGAGTATTTAATTATTTAAAAATAAATATATAACTCCATAATTTCATAATTTATTTTGATAATTTTCTCCTAACTTTTCTGAATCAAGGGATATTTTTGTTATTTTTTTGTGATTTTTCTTTGTTAACATATGAATTTTTAAAGTTTAATAGGATTTTCTAGAATTAATAAATTCCTATTTACCCACTTATCCGACGCAGTGCCAGCTCAAACCTCGATGGTGTGTCGAAACCCCATGTGATGCAGTTTGATTGGAGGGAAGGGTCCACGCAAGCGCTTGTTGACCTCATTTTTGATGAGGTCTTTTGCTTCTCCCTTTAGTACTTAGGATCTAGCCTTAGGCTTTTCCTTTGACTAATCTTAGAGGACTAGAAATGGAACCCATCACTTAGAAATTCAAACACTTCTTGACTCCCTGCAAACCCCACAATCTTGATTGTAGACCCCTAATCACCTAGAGGGTTGAAATCAAATGTGGAGGGTTTAAAGGATGAGTTCCCTATAGGACTTTTTGGCCTTAGGAATACCCTGGGTGGCTTGGTCAGGTGAGGGTTGACTTGCACATACACTACACTCTGACACAAATTCCAAGTCCTAAAACCACACTCTCACCCAACTTGACTTCCTGACTCATGTAGGTAATTTATATGGATGGTCCTTAACCCCTAAGCCACTGGCTAAGAGGGTAAGGAACAACATAGTGAATGCCTAAAATGAGTCCTCTCATGACTCACATGGGCTTAATATGGCTTCATGGCTCAACCAAAATGATTCCATTTCACTCACACTTGATCAATCTTTCTTTTTTTTCAAAATTTCAATTTTTGACCCCGGGGCCCTGGACCCACCAAACCTACCAAATACCCTTGAAATGACCCAAAATTTGCAAAATTACCTAAATTACCCAAGATCCCTCAAAATCAATCCTAAACACTTCCAACCACTCAAATTGACCATCTTTGGCCAAAAATACCAAAATTTCCAAAAATACCCCTAAGTCCCCCCCCAATAACCTCTAAATACCCAAAATACCCTTTTAACCCAAAAGATCCAAAATTTCCAAAATTTCTCAAAAAATTCCAAAAAATCCCAAATATTCCCAATTTCATTTTGTTCAACTACACCATGGGCCAATTTTGCCAATTTACCTCACTTTTACCAAAACCCTCAATTTGACCCATTTTTAACCCAAGTGAACCCATTGTCAAACCAAACCACCCCAACTGACCTCAATTCTGGTCCAATTCAATTCTAAAATTCAATTCAATATCCCCAATATCAATTTAGAATAAATACAATGCCAATTTGATTGACATCTGGGCCCAATTTCAATTTGAAGCCTAAGGCCCAATTGTGGCCCATGACCTAAAGTTAGCCCAACCCAATCCAATTCAAATCCAATTAGCCCAAAATCTTTTCTAAAGCCTTCCTAACATCCCCAAAAACAAAGCACTAACTTGATTTGCCCAAAACTTGAATCTAAACTCCACCCAAACCTAACCCAAAACCAAAATCTCTTAAATTGATCTAAGCCCAAACCTAACCCAAATAGGCCCAATCCCAAAATTAGAGCCTAACCAAATTTGAAAACTCTTGTTAACACTCCCATAAACATTTCCCAACATTAATTTTACATCAAATCCATCCTTAGTCCAACCTTAGCCCAAGTTAGCCCAATGTGACCCACCTTGGCCCCTTTACCAAAAAAGCCCAAATTCAACCAATTCTACTCCAAATCACACCAAATTGATTCTAAACCACTCATGACACATGTCTAAACCAATTGCAACATCTATTTAGCACAATCCTTTACAAAATTTTCATCCTAAATTTACTTTAAATCCAAAAGCCCACTTCCTTAAACCACTTTAAAAGCCCATCCAAAATGAAATAAAAAAAATCCCAAAATCAATCCAAAGCCCACATGAGAAATTCTTCTCATCATACCTTTAATTGAAATCATCCCTAAGTCCTAAATCAATAATCAAGCCATTCCAAATCAAGCCACATGCCAAATTACCCCTAAAATGCCAAAAATTTCTAAAACCCTTTTTCATGAAACAAGCCAACCTTTTCCAAGCCAAATGTAAGCCAAATGTGAGCCATTTACAAGCCATATGAAGCCGTGAGAGTTTTGACACCTCACCATGTCATTTATGGCAAATGGAGGGGCCCCTTACTTAAGCCTTCCTTAAGCCTTTTTAATCTCATCCATGATACACACGAAACCAAGTTAGCCACCTAATCCTTGATGGAGACTACACCATTTCCTCTTGGCTGACCCAAATGAATCTTTTCAGCCTAAATCCAGGCCTTGGGTGGTGCACCAAGACCAAAACCATGGGTTGACCCATTCAAACCCAAAATAACCTTCTCCCCATGTCATTTCAATCCAACTCCTTTACACATTTCAAAGCCAATTGTTGGCACCAAACTCAAGCACTGACCTCCCTGACCCTGAGGGTGACCCATGCCTAGCCAGCCAACCACCACAGCCCGCCGGAAACCACCAGTGCCGAGAGGCTTAATTTGAATCGAAAATTCAATTTGAACTTGCTCGAGCCGTCCCATGCCCAATGCCACCGCAGTCGTTCTTCCCTTGGCCAAGGCAGCTTGATCCAAGCCATTAAACCCCCCTGGGAGGCCCTCGAGCCACCTCAATTTAAACCCACTCACCTCTCGGCCAAACAAGGTGATGAACCAGACCTTAAGGAAACTCTGCCAAAATTGCTTCAGGACCTTATCCTAACCCAGAGCAGTTAATCCCCAATGTTCCTTTGCCCTAATCCCCATTAACAGAGCTCAATTTCTGAGTTGAAAATCCACCCAAAAAACAGGACACTTCACCAGAGTGAGCCAATCTTCAAATTGATTGACCCTACACCTTCACCAGACTAAGAGGAGAAGTTCCCCAGCAAAAGCCCCCTCACCAGGCCAGCCATTGCTTCGAGCCTCCAAGCTTTGTGATAGGCCTTGGTCACTTTCATACTTAGACAATTCCCCAGAGCCAAGGACTTCATCTGGAGCTTGCATGGACTCAATCAAAGGTGACACAGCCCTCAGATCGAAGCTTTACTTCTCTGAGAAAAGGTATGAACTCATTCTTCCTCCCGAGCTTCCAACAACTCTCCATTTTGTTTGGGTTAATTTCATAGCCTATAAACTATATGGATGTGTTTGTCTCTTCAAGACAAATCGATAGAGTATAAGAACTCGAAAATCCATTGAGAATAGAGAGAGATATTAAGGTTTGAGTGTGGACTGTCACTGGAGCACACCAGTCTTAGATGATGACCAAGAGTCGTTGGATCGCACGTGTATCAAGCGGACGGTCGAGATCAAGTCGGACAGCGGAATGTTACGTGAACCGCACTCCCCTGGAGAGCCGAGTCAGATGGCAGCACTGAATCACAGAGCGACCCGTGGGCTTTCGATCCGCTGTAGGATGACGCGGCGCCGAGTCGGATCAGTAGAAAATAAGGGTATTTTTGAATAATTTAAATACCAGAACTTCAAATATTCATATCTTTGCATAGCAAAATCAAAAAAATAAAATAAAAATACCCTCTTACTCAGTGAATAGAGGAGAATAATATGGAAAAGAAATCAAGTTAATTGGATGAGTATTTTATTTTTAATAATTTATTTACTATTTCCAATGTGTTGATTCTCCATTTGCATAAACAATTCACCATGGTATGAGACCATAGGGATTTTGAAGCCTCTGATCTTGGGAATATTCCCTGAATTTTTCAAGGTCAAAGGCCATCTCTGTGAAGAGTTATTGACTTTTCAAGTTCATGTCACTGTTTTAGGTATTTTAATTCCAATAATTAGCATGTTGTAACATAAATTCTAGGAAAATTTGGTGATGTTTCTTAGGACTAGGGGGTCCTATGAAAAATATATTTTGAGTTATTTCATTCATAATAACCTTAATTAACCTAAACCCCTAAAATTGAAATTGAATTAATTAGGGTTAACCACACATCAAACTGACTTGAAAACAATTCTTCATTGCTCTTTAGGATCAGAGGAACCTTACATAAAATTTTGAAATCAGTTGGACTTCAATAACCCCACCAAATGAATTGATTAAGCCTCATAAGCAAAATGGAAATTTAAAAATTCATAACTCCAAAAATAATAAAATTAAAATTGGAAGTGGTTTTAGAGCTTCTCTGATATCAGGGGAGTTTAGGAAAATTAAAATTGGAATTTTCCAAAAAGGTTGATTTTCACAAAATTTTAATATTTTAATAATTAAAAAATAATAAAAATCAAAAAATATTAAAAATCATAAAAATGTTACATTTTGACTCCTAATCACTTAGGAACAAACCAAATATTTTTTCTAAGTCTCTCGGATAAGATATTGAACCTTAAAGGCCTAATGTAATTTTTAATATTAAATAAATGAATTTTTAACCTCTTCACTAAAATAATTCTAATAAATCAAAGAAAAATTAGAAAATTAGAAAATTTGTTTCTCTAGACTCCTTGAGGTCAGAGAAATTTAAGAAAAATATAAAATATATTTTTCAACTTTTCTTTTATTTTAAAATTAATTAATACTCTAAAACTCAAAATAATTATAATAAATAAAATCAAATTCAAAAAATTACAAACATTGGTCCAACTGGTCCTCTACTCATAGGAACATCCCATAATTTTCTTAAGAGCAGAAACCTTTCCTTGGTCATGTTGTTGAATTTTCTTTGAAAATCCCTGTTTTCAACTAAAAATAATTATATAAATAAATTAAATTCAGAAAAATCACATTTTCTCCTCTAATGTCTTAATTGACATGTGGGTGAGGTGACATAAAAAATTCAAATTCATTTGAGCTCAATTTAGTGAGTTATGAAATAAATAAGCCTAAAAGGGCATAAAGGTAATTAAAAATTTTAACCCTTAATTAAAACTTTAGGTTTAATCAAAATGGGGGGTAAAATATTTGATTTTAACTTTCTCTTGGATGATTGAAACTTAGGGAAATTAAAAAGGTAGAAACCCATTAAAAACTTTGAAAATATCAAAATGAAACTCTAATTAATTAAATAATTTAAATTTTGGAAATAATATATTTAAAATTTGGATTATTAAAATAGGCATATTATTAAGAGGATATTTATTCTTTAATTTAAAAATCCCTAAATAAGTCACTTCAATAATATTTAATTCTTAATTAAAAAAAATTAAAATAATAATCCAAAATAATAAAATTAAAAATTAAACGAAGATAACCCTTAAATGAATTAAAGCTTAAAATGTTAAATGGTCCAATAATTAAAAATCAAATTTAAAATATTGGAATTAAGTTAAATTAAATTAAATTAAGTTAAGTCAGAGTTTAAATTAAATTAAATTAACAATCTAACAATTAAATTAAAATTAAAATACTGAAACTAAAATTAAATTAAATTAAAATTAAATTAAGATTAAAATAAAAATTAAATAAAATTAAATTAAAATTAAATTAAATTAAATTAAATCAAATTAAATTAAATTAAAATCACTTAACAACAAACCTAAATGAAATCATTAAGAGTTAAATCAAAACATATCAATAATCTCAACAACTCTTTCTATCTAAGTAACTTTAAAACATAAACATCAATCTGAAATACTAAGATAATTGAAAGTGTAAAGATTTAAATTAAATCTAAAAATAACTTGAACACTATTCCAAATTTAAAATTATTAATTAAAACCTCATAACTAAATTAAATCACTTTAAATCATTAACTCAATCTTTTAATTAAGGATGATTAAAATTCTTAATAAATCAACTTGCCCTTAAAGGCTTTAATTATTATAACTCTTAAATAGAGTATTAAGTGAAATGTCACTTCATTCATCAGGTAATCAAATACCCAAGTTCACTGAGTAAGAGAAAAAGTTTAACTAAACTCCTGGATGATTAATTCATACGTGCAACTAAATTTACTTGGACTCAAAATGATCCCAGAAGTATTGAAAAGATGTTTAGGACTCGTCCTAAACACTTCCTCAATATGACGGGATGTTTTAGAAAAAACAATTGAATCTAATTGTTCTTTGATGAAGAAAATCATCCTTAAACCAAACCAACAATCTAGACGTCATAGGAAATGACTAATTATAGGATTGAGAATTTGGTAGAACACCAAAACCCTTTCCCTTAGCTTTACCTAGGTATTTCTTGCAAAATATGTTTAAATGTTCTAACATGTGTTTTATGTGCAGCTTGGGATGACGAGAAGACCCTCCAGGTACGCTTTTATTTTAATGCAATTTACTTTATTGTAATTTACTTACATGCACTGTGCTTTACTTTTCTTGCATGATAAATAAGACTATTGCATGAAAACTAAAACCTTTAGGATAGTCCCTGAACTGAACCCAAAACTAAATTAAAAGTCATTGCAAGATAAAATTCACCGCCACAACATTCCAAAATATAAAACAACTCAATATTTAATCACAAACAAAACAACAAAACTACAATCACAACTAAATTAAAACGTCTCGTTGAATGATCGGGAATACCTCGGATGATGTAACCCACGTGTTGCTAACGGGATTTCCCACGGTCTAAATGAAAGTGTGGAACTCATTCAATTGAGTTTAACAAATTCATTTGGACTAAGTGAATTCGATGAAAATAACGGTGCTGGGATGACCGAATTGTGAGATCTTAATCGGTTCTGTTTAAACAACTTTAAGATTTGTTTTAATTAAAATATTAAAAATACTTGAATTTTAAGATTATCTCTAAACTAAAACACTTCTCTCATCTCCTGATTTATGACTTCTAAAACTAAACCTCTGCAACAACAAGGAGCTCAGAGCATGGTGGGCAGCTCGGCCATCGTCATTAGCAAAACTCAGATCTATCTCAGCAAAACTTTCTTAGAATTAAATAACCAAGCCATAGGACTTCGAGGTAGTTTGCCTAGTGCAACATAAATCCTTAACTCTTCGCTAGGCATTTGCATGATCATGTCATGTAAATTAAGCCCTAACAGGTCTTAGGACTCCGAGGTAGTCGTTCGGTACGACATAAACCCTCATATCTTACAGGTTATTTGTATGATCATGTCATACAAATATAAGTCATAATCAATTAAAATTGACAAGATTGCAACATCAAATAAAATTCCCAAATCTATGCCAAACAATAGGATAGTTTGGGAAGTTGCCAAGATTCTACTTGGATCCTCAACTTCTCCTACTTTTCTTCCTTTGGACTCCTGAAATTTACTGTTCCAAGCTTGATTCATTCCCTATTGAAATTCCAAAATTCAATCCTTTGAAACCTTAAACTTTGAAATTCTTGAGATCAAAGGCACTAATCATTATCGAGAGTTTTCTTAAATGATTCCCATCATTTAAGATATAATTAACTATAGGGGCTTGCCCTTATAGGGAACTTTAAAAACCCATGTAATATAAACCCTGTTTAATTTCTTTATTTTAAACAAGGGAACCTAACGGCTTATAAAATTGGATCGCTGATCACGGAAAAATTCATTAAGAAATTCTTATCTATTTTTTAATGAAATTGCACTTTAAAGAAAGGTATTTTCTTTATTTTACTGTAGGAATGAAAATTTATAAGTGATTAAAGCAAAAAACATGAAATGGAGCGAATTTGGATCAAAAAGGAAGAAATTAATGCAAATTGAACTAAGTCACCGACGGCGAGATCGAGGCCGCCTACGGCGAGATTATTAAGAAAATTTCTGATGGATTTATAACTACCTCGACGACAGCGAGTCCGAGCCCACCGATAGCGAGATAGCGTGGTTTGAAGACCTTATAGAAGCCTCGCTGAAGGCGAGGTCGTTTCCCGCCGACGGCGAGACAGTTCAAAATACAAATACTTTGAACCTGGACACTTTTTGAAGAGGTGTTTAAGCACCCCTTGGACCTTTGCCTACCTCTATAAATAGAGGCCGAATTCTAGTGTCTAAGTGTGTCTATTTTAGAGAGTCTGAGTCTCTTTTTGGTCTTAAGTGTGTCTGTTGTTTATAATTAGTGAGTTTCTTTAGTTTATTTGAGTGCTATTTAGAAGTTTGTTGTACTAGAAGGATAAGTCAAAGGAACTTCAAGGAATCTGCTTGCGGAGGAAATTAAGATAAGTATATATGTTTATTATTGTTGTTAACTTTAAATGAAATCCATGCTTTGTTTTATTCCCATGCATTCTGAGTAGTTTTCTTAGTCTTTCTCCTTGTTTATGAAAATTATGCGAATTGATGAAATTAAATAGAAGTACCTAATATATTAAAAAAAATTGTGATAATTTTTACTTAAAACTTAATTTACTTTCAATCGGGCCATTTGAGTTGTTAAAATATGTTGAATTATCAACTATAGTAAAAATTACATCCAATATTCAGGGAAGCCAAAAGCCTTGGAAGGAGGGTGCAAATAAATAGGGAAATATTAATTATCGGACGTAGAATTGAAAATTTTAGTGTGACGGACTAAAATATTCAATTTGGTCCTATTGTTCGAGAGTCGAAGTGTAGATGTTAGCCCTCGAGTGAGGGGCACGTGGGAGCTCCGACGTGGCGACCGGTATCCTCCCAGCCTAGCCGCAGATTCAGTAATCAAACATAGGATTAGTCAATGTTCTTTGCACCTGGACCAAAGGGTAAAGAATAGGAATGCTCATATTTTTCACAATACAATTTAAGTATTCTATTTAGATTCATCATTCACTTAATTTTCTAAAAACAAGGAGAATGATACTTTTTCTGAATTATTTAAATCAACTTTATTTCAAACATTAGTTTACTTTAGTTTGCTTTAGTTACTTTAATTTTCTATTTACTATATTAGTAAGTAATTCCTTTAAATTTAGCTGATAAAAAATTTGTTAAAAACTTCCCTGTGGGATCGATAACCAGGACTCCACTAGAGCCCTGTATTACTTGATACGATATGTATACTTGCGTAGAATCCACATTAAACATTCAATCATATAATTAAGTATATATATATATATTTTTTTTAAAAAGGAGCAACACAGAGGGCTCCCTACATGTTACTAATAAAAGGAGAGTACAAAATCATTGATGGAAATGCTCCCAACTAACAAAAAACCTAATGGAGACCATTCCCTAAAGACCACAAAACAAGAAAAAACCCCACAGCACCCAAGAAATTCCATCGAACACGGGGGTTGTCTCCAATCCGATATGTGGGAGCTGAAGCTTATCTCCATTAATTAAAATTTTGAGATCAAAAGGGGGTCGAGGCAACTAAAACCCGCTCGGGATCCGGCCCCCTAACTCGCTAACCAATGAGCCACTTTGTTACCCTCCCTAGGAATTGAAGAAGAGGTAAAATGGGTGGGTTTAGCTCGATTAATTTGTTTTCTCCAATAGTCTTCGCATCCAGGTTGTAGACCAGCTTTGCTGAAGAATGTTAAGTAGAACAGTGGAATCCACTTCTATCCAAATATTCGACCGATTAGCAATTTTGCAATATGCATAAGCATACTCCACAAAGAATAAATTCGGTCTCCAAGTGCATCTCTAGCTTTCACGGTGTGCATAAAAGAAAAGTAGGCAGCTACCATAAGAGTTTCGAAAATTCCTCCCACTCCCTGCATTATCCTTAGAGAAACCGCCATCGTATTAATTTTGATGGTTGGGTTAGAAGGGGGAAGCCATCTAACCAGACTTAACTTTTTTACCAACAAGTAGGTAGGAGCTCAGATGTGCAACATGATTGGTGAAACCCTTGTGTTTAATGATTTTGTGTAGATATGTTTTACGGTTATTGGCTACTTTGTCCACATTAGCAGCCTATCCCATCAATTTAGCACTCGTTTCCGGACATCCACGAAACCACATCACAATGCAAAGTGTAGAGTATTAACCTTCTGATTTTCCTTATTCATCCAAAGTGTATGAAGATCTTCCCGACGAATAAGTTTGGTTCTTCCAGCCATTGAGTTAGTTGCGGTACCACATGCTTCTGGAAAAGGAGCAGCTTAAAATATAGATGAGGGATGGATTCATCATGTTGATGGCAGAGAACACATTTAGAGGGCCCCCTAAGACCTTTCGACTTAAGAATATCATCAGCTGGGATGATGCCATGGAAGGTTCTCCAGCATGTAAAGGACATGGAAGGGGACAAAAATTTATTCCAAATGGAGTTTCCCAGTGGAACGAAGGCCGCTTGAAAAGACTCTCGTAAATAGTTTTAGTTATATTTCGATTGTGGTGATTACTCCAACAAACTTTATCTCGACTATTTTGATCAAAATTGATGGTAGAAATCGCCTTGCCGAATGATCCTGTAAAATGGCTTTGAGCCGTGGAAGAGACCAATTGCTCCCATCCCAAAACTCACAAACCTTTGTAGTTGAATCAGCAAGATTATCTTTAGCAACTAACCAATCCTTGGGACACCAGTTATCCAACCAAAAATTCACTTCACCCCTCCCCAGCTCCCGGATAAAAAGATTTTCAGCAGAACTTCTCACCTTAAGTAGATTGACCCGCATTCTAGAGTCACCTAATTTCCCGACCACTTGAGTGGGATGGGAGAACCTGCGTATTTACCCATCATAAATTTAGCCCACAGCGAGTTTTGGGCTCGAAGTTAATCCATAATTTGCACATATTAACCTCGCCGAATTCGAGGAAAGCTTTTGAATCCAAGGCCACCAGCAACCACTCGGTTTTGTGACCTTTTGCCAAGAAGTCCAATGCTTTTGGGTTCTCCGACTGACCCCATAAAAATCTATTAAAAGCCCTTTCCAACCGTAATTGGGTGCTTTTCTTCATAGCAATCATTCGAAGAAGATAGAGGGGAAGGTTGTGAGGATACTTTTAAGGAGTGTGATTCTACCACCATTCGATAAGAAAGAATTAGTCCAAGCAGCTCGATTGAGAGCCGACTTTGGTGAGAATCTCCTCAAATTGAATTTGTTTGGTTCCGCCTAAAGTGAGAAGGACACCAAGATATTTAAAAGGAGGGGTACCGCATTTAAATCCAGTGTACTCCGTAATCCATTGCTTCGATCCGAATAGGTGTCGGCTTGAGAATACCAATTGACACTTCTCGTGATCGAAAAGCATTCCGCATTGTTATTGGAAGGAGTCTAAACGGTGTTTTAACTTTTTCACGAGCAGCTTTGTGTGCACTCGGAGAAAACCATGATGTCATCTCGCATAAAGGAGGTGAGAAATAACAATGTTTCGACTTATGATGGTACCTGGCATAGCTTTTACTCGTAATGGTCCGATTAACCATCCTCGAGAAATAATCGCCAGCCTAATATGAAGATGAGAGGAGAAAGTGGATCTCCTCGCTTTAATCCTCCGGTTGCATGGAATTTGCCTCCGGCGGTCCCATTCAATAAGATAGAGTGTTCATTCGAATGAAGCCACCCGGAGATGAGATTGCAGAACCGTTGCCGGAAACCTCTAGCAATCAAAACATCTTCAATAAACTCCCGCCTAATGGTATCATAGGCTTTTTGTATATCCAACTTGTATATGAGATTACCTCCCCTATGAACTTTATCCAAATCAAGCAAAAGTTCCTGGCAAGTAGCACATTATCGTAGATCGACTTCGCCCTTCACAAAAGCCGATTGATTCATGCATATTAACCTATCAAGATGAGGTTGAAGTCTCCCCACAATTATTTTGCCGATAACCTTACCGATTACAGATGCCAAAGAGATGGGTCTAAAATGATCCCAAGTTATGCATAAGATTATTTTTGGGAATCAACACAATGTTCGAAGCACAAAAATAATCGGGAAGATCATTTCCAAGGAAGAAACTTCGGATAGCCGCCACCACATCACCACCAACCAAATTCCACTCCTTCCGATAGAAATCGCTGTGTAACCATCCGGTCCTGCAGCTTTAGAACTATCAATCGATTTTATAAAGCATTTCGCATTTCTTGCTCACTGGGATGGTAGTTAACTCAAGTACATTGGTGTAATGCAAGTTGTCCCGGAAAAGAGATCTATCAATAGGCAATCCGGTTCCGGGAGGAGGATTAAGAAGCTCGTCAAAATGTGTAATAGCATCCAAACCAATCTCGTTGTCCTCCATGAGTTTCTGCCATCACCGTGTGGATAGAGTGAATAAGTATTACATTTCCTTCTATATTTTATACAGGCATGGTAAACCGAGTGTTCCTATCCCCATGAATAAAATGGTTCAAAGCAGCTTTTTGTTTTAGATATTGCTCCAACTTATCGATAGCTCAACAAGAAATTATTTTGTGCAGTGAAGTAATGTTCATCCGTAGCAGCTGTCACTGGATTTTAGACTCAATTTGATCGAGTTCTTTCTCACCACTGGACAACTTCATGGAGGTTTCCTATAAAGTTCCAATTCCATTTCCTAAGAGCTTTACTGAGAGTTATCTGTAGTCTGCTTAATCTGATGAGAGGGTCTGGGTGATCAATACAGTGCCAGTTTTCCTGAACAATCTTGTGGAACTCAACATAGAGGACCAAACGTTCGGATATCCGAAAGGAGGGGGAGTATTAGAGCAGGTGGGGAGGTAATAGATATAAGGAGAGGTCTATGATCGAACCAAGCAAGACTCGGTGAGTAACATAAGTAAGAAGCCAATTAGAGAGCCAAAGGTTGTTAACCAACATCCTATCAAGCC
This sequence comes from Papilionanthe hookeriana x Papilionanthe teres, assembly GCA_022702705.1. Taxonomy (NCBI): domain Eukaryota; kingdom Viridiplantae; phylum Streptophyta; class Magnoliopsida; order Asparagales; family Orchidaceae; genus Papilionanthe; species Papilionanthe hookeriana x Papilionanthe teres. Next base: position 120,356,298 of record CM040423.1, on the reverse strand, counting down.
TCTCCCGTATAATCCCTCTCTTCCATGTAAAAGCAGTGTCCTCTAAATCCAAGGTCATAAAGATTGGCCGCATGAATATTATCATCGAAAATGGTCATATCGTAGAGCTTGGGAGGTCTACCCCCAATTTTTTCATTCGAAGACCCCACACCGTTAAAATCACCCCCAACAATCCAGTGTGAGTGTACTTGACACCGATGTCCCGTAGCCGACTCCACAGGATAACTTTATCTTCCTTTTTACATCCAAGATAAACAAAGGTTATTAAACCATCCCCGCCATTAATCCGAAAGGAAGAATGTATAAATTGCTTCGTTGTCAATAAGGATAGACCAGCTTCACCTCTTTTCTACAAAAAATCCAAATTTTATTATCAGTAGCTTAGCATAGTGGTTGTAGCCTCGTAGCTTCGCCGATGATTTTCTCGAGGATATTTATTAACCAAAGGTTCCGGGATGGTAATGCACCATAATTTATATTTTTTGTTTAAATGTAGCAAGCCTTTTAAAAGATAAAGGATTAAGCAATACCCCTAATATTCCAACAGAGGAAATTTATCATTAAATGGGATGGGGATTAAAAGAGGATTAAGATCTAGATCTAGATCTCCCCCTGGTAACAGAAATTCCAGTAACTCCCCCACAGAAAGAGGAGTTCCAAGTTTTTGTACTTCACTGAGATTATTCTTCTTCTTTTTCCTAGAGGTTTGGGTGTGCCATTTGCCTTCCATCTCTTCCTGCATAACACCGATTCCAGCATTGGAGGGAACCGGGTATCCACTTGTCGTTCAATAGATTGAGTTGGTGTGACTATTCGACTTCCTCTTCCTCCCTTCGTAACTATGTGGGGATCTTCCCCCAAAAGCGTACTCGTAAATATCATCGAAACATTTCGATAACTCCAGAGTGAACTAGAGGGGTGCAATTATCCACATCGATCGTGGGTTCAATCATCTCCCCAACGAAGGGGGATTTGATAAACCGGTGTTCTCCCCACCTCGCTCGGAGGGGTAAAGCAAGTTCGAGAGACCGAGTTCACAAAGTCTCTCCTTTCTCCCGAGCCCTCGTCGCACTAAAACAAGTATCACCGCATTGCTTGTGTCGAGTTTCCTTTGTTATGGATCTTCTAGATGGGGGATGAATTCCGTAGCATTTTTCAATTGTATGTCCAAACATTTTGTAATGAGAGCAATAATAAGGTTTTTGCCGCATTATGACTTCTTGCCATTGTCCTTCCTTAGCCGATCCAATCCAAATTTTTTTTACCTCAGAGCGGTGAAATATCCCTCTCAATCCGGATCCTAGCCATTTCGGGTTTAGCTTTATTAATTGTAGCAAGCATCCAGTCTTAAAGGAGTTCCAATGTACCTCCCAATTTGGAAAAGAGCATCCCGATTAAAAAATCTGTATGGAAGATTAGGTAGTTTAAACCAGATCGGCACAATCGGAGGGTCCTTGCTAGATCAAAATCTGTTGTCCATTTGATTATTTTCATCTCCACTCCAAGCAATAGTCACCAAATGTTTAGCAAATAACATAGCATAATCCTCTTCAACAGTGAAGTTGATAAGAAGGTGTCTTCCATCCAGCAGTCCTAGCTTCCAATTCCCTTGAAAATTCAGTGATTCAAAGTATTTCCTCACTAACTCCATCTTGGGATGTCCCAAACTAAATTTCCCAATCAAAGTGAGTTTCACTTCATCATCAAGCACAGCCAATTCCTGATCAGTGAAAATCACAGCAGGATGGCCATCCTTTTCTTCCAGAGGTCTGATAAATGGGCAAGAAATTCTTCCAGCTGCTGCATCATGCAATCTCTGTGGGAAAAATAATCTGGAAGGATCTGTGATGGAAGGGGCAGATCCTACAACACCAGCATAGGTGGCTTTTGCCCACTCAATGTTGGTGGTAAGATCAATGGGGTGAGCCATCAGACCACCCAACACCACCAACGAGCCACCAATGGAACAGTAGTACCCAAACGGATGGGAAAAGGAAGAAATGCACACGTACCAGGAGCAAGGAGCCGTAATCAACCAAAAGTGAGCACAACCCCGAGTGGGTACACCTACGGACCAAAGAGCAAGAAAAACCACCCCAAAAAGAGCACAATGGAACATAGAAAATTGAAAAACAAAGAACCCGGGAACAACAAAAAGCCGCCGAAGAGCAACCAAGGAGCCCGAGAACACTTCACCTCCAGTACCAAGCACACACCAAGCTTACCCGCACCACCACCCTCCAAGCCGCCGCCTGCAGGGTCATGCTAGAAACCCTAGCAGAGCACACTTTGCCGCCAACATTCTCTTTATGTAATTAAGTGTATATATATATATATATATATATATATATATATATATATATATATATATATATATATATATATTAAAGCGGAATCAAGTTTTTGGTACCGTTGCTATAAACATAAATTGCAAACATATTAAAAGTGGGTCAAGTTTTTGGCGCCGTTGCCGGGGAAGTAAAGAAATTATTTACTAGAGTAACGAACTATTTTGTTTTATAAAATTGTATGCGAAAATTTGGAAATGAAAACTTAATACCTTACGATTCAGAATTAGAGCGTACAATTAAAAGAATTAGAAAACAAAAAGACAAATTATAAATTTACCACAACTGGCAAATATTCCTGAAAATGAAAATATCAATCAACCAAGACCATTACGAGATTATGCCAACCCTACATTAGATGAAATTCATTTAACTATTCAAAATCCTGATGTAGCTGCTAATTCATTTGAACTTAAACCTGTAATTATCCAAATGGTACAAAATAATCAATTTAGTGGTTCACCTACTGAAGATCCTAATTTACATCTTGCTAGTTTTTTAGAACTATGTGCTACTTTCAAATATGAAGGAGTATCTAACGATGCTATTAGACTTAGACTTTTTCCTTTTTCTTTAAGGGATAAGGCTAAAATGTGGTTAAATTCGTTAACACCTGGATCTATTAAAACTTGGGGAGAATTATCACAAAAATTTCTATCCAAATATTTTCCACCATCTAAAACTACTAAGCTTAGAAATGATATAACTTCTTTTAGTCAGTTTGATGGAGAGTCAATATATGAAGCTTCGGGAGAGATTTAAAGAACTTCTTAGGAAATGCCCACATCATGCGTTACCAGATTGGTTAATTATCCAAACTTTCTATAACTGAGTAGTAGGATCTTTAAGATCAATCAACGATGCTGCTGCTGGAGGATCATTAATGTCAAAACCATTTGATGAAGCCTATACACTAATCGAAGAAATGGCAACCAATAATTTTTAATGGCCTGCTGATAGAATGAATCCAAAAAAAATAGTTAGTATTTATGAAAATGATGCAATATCTATGTTAGCTTCGCAAATCGCTGCTGTATCTAAAAAATTAGATCATTTTGGAATGAATTACTCTCCAATTATATCAAAAGAAAATTCATCTGAACAACTTATAGAATACCAATCTCAATATTAAACTATTAATGCAATTAACAACAGACCCAATAATCCTTATGCAAATTATTATAATCCTGGATGGAAAAATCATCCTAATTTTAATTGGAATAATAACATAACTAATCAACCATGGATGAATAATATGACACAACCATTAGGAAATCCATCTAATCAAGGAAATCCTAATTATAAACCTAATTATCCACCTGGATTTAATAACCAACAATTTAAAGACAAGAAATTATCGATAGAAGAATTAATATTAAATATGGGTCAACATTTACAAAATCAAGGAAATCACTTAAAAATACAAGGAAACCAATTACAAAATCAAGGAACAGCTATAAAAAATATTGAAACTCAACTTGGACATATCGCTATTGCACTTAATAATAGAATACCTGGAACATTTCCTAGTAATGTGGAAATAAATCCCAAAGACAAGGGAAATGAATAAAGTAAATCGATACAATTACGAAGTGGAAAAGAATTAGAAGCTCGAATTCAGAAAGAACTTGAAAGTCAAAAAGAGGAAGTGGAAATTGAAAAGGAAAAGATTCAACAAGATCCAAACTTAGAAAATCCTTTAATACCTATGAAAATTTCTGTTGAAAAACCTCCACCACCATTTCCTCAATGACTAATTCAACATAAAAAAGATAAACAATTTGCTAAATTCCTTGAAATTTTGAAGAAATTAACAACAAATATTCCTTTCGTAGAAGCTTTAGAACAGATGCCAAATTATGTAAAATTCATGAAAGATATTCTAAATAAAAAAAGAAAATTTACCGATAATGAAATGGTCGAACTTAGTGAAGAGTGTAGTGCTATCATTCAGAAAAAACTTCCTGAAAAATTAAAAGATCCCGGTAGTTTCACTATACCTCGCGCTATCGGAGAAAACTTCTATGGAAAAGCTTTGTGTGACTTAGGAGCAAGCATCAATCTAATGCCTCTATCAATTTTTAAAGATTAGGATTGAGAGAAATTTCACCTACTTCGATAACTCTTCGCTAGCCGATCGTTCTATTACATATCCTAAGGGAGTAATCGAAGATGTATAAGTAAAGCTGGACAAATTTATCTTCCCTGTAGATTGTATTGTCTTAGATATGGAAGAAGATAAAGAAATTCCTATCATTTTAGGAAGACCATTTTTAGCCACTAGAAAAGCTATGATTGATGTTTAGAAAGGAGAATTAACTATGAGGGTAAATGACCAAAAAGTTACTTTTAATATTGCAAAATCAATGAAATATCCTGCACTAGAAAAAGATGATGAGTGTTTTCGAATGAAAGTACTCGGTCATTTAAAAAAAGAACATTTTAAGGAATATTATGAATAAAAATTAGAAAAAGAAAATATTGAATTAGTTGAAAAATCTGTGATAAATGAAGAACTAGATTATATTAAAGAGAAATTTGAATTTTTGGATAACACAGAAAACTCTGAAAAAAATATAGTTCCATTGATTATTAAACCTCCTAAACTTGAGTTAAAAATGTTACCTAATCATTGAAAGTATGCTTACTTAGGTAATTCTTCAACTCTACCAGTTATTATTTCATCTGAATTAAATGAATCTCGGGAACAAAAACTTTTAGATACATTAAAAAAATATAAGAAAATTTTTGGTTGGACTTTAGCCGATATTAAAGGAATTAGTCCTTCAATTTGTATGCACAGAATTATTTAGATAATGAACATAAATCTAAAGCAGATCCATAAAGGAGATTAAATCCAATAATGAAAGAAAAAGTTAAAAAGGAAATTTTAAAATGGTTAGTTAATGGTATTATATATCTTATTTCTGACAGTGCTTGGGTAAGCCCAATTCACTGTGTACCTAAAAAGGGAGGGGTGACCGTCAAAGCTAATGAAAATAATGATCTTATCCCTATAAGACAAGTCACCTGGATGGCAAATATGTATCGATTATAGAAAATTAAACACGTACCACCAGGAAAGATCACTTCCCTTTACCATTTCTAGACCAGATGTTAGATAGATTAGCCAGACATAAATATTTTTGTTTCTTAGATGGATATACTGGTTATCATCAAATACAAATTGCTCCCGAGGATCAAGATAAAACTACAATTACTAGTCCTTATGGAACTTTCGCTTTTCGAAGAATGTCTTTTGGATTATGTAACGCACCTGCAACATTCCAAAGATGTATGATGTATATATTTAGTAAATTAATTGATAATGGAATAGAAGTATTTATGGATGATTTCTCTGTATTTGGAAAAACATTTGACTCATGCTTAAATCATCTTGATAAAGTATTTGAAGTATGTGAGAAAACTAATTTAGTTCTTAATTGCAGAAATGTCAATTTATGGTTACAGGCGGCATTGTATTAGGGCATAAAATTTCTGAAAAAGGCATGGAAGTAAACCTCGCAAAAATTCAAGTTATAGCTAAATTACCACCTCCAACTACGGTGAAAGGGGTAAGAAGTTTTCTTGGACATGCTGGATTCTATAGATGTTATATTAAAGATTTTTCAAAAATTACTAAACATCTATGCCAACTTCTTGAAAAGGATAAGAAATTTGAATTTACAACTGAATGCCTGAATGCTTTCAAATTATTAAAAGATAAATTAAATACAGAACCTATAATAGTTTCACCTAATTGGGAGAAACCATTTGAGCTTATGTGTGATGCTAGTGACTATGCTATAGGAGCAGTTCTTGAGCAAAGAAATGATAAGATTTTCAAAGTTATATATTATGCTAGTAAAACTCTAAATGATGCTCGAAATAAATTATACGATTCTCGAAAGAGAATTATTAGCAGTTGTATATGCTTTTAATAAATTTCGGCATTTTCTAATAGGAACTAAATGTATTGTACATACTGATCACTCTGCTATAAAATATTTAATGCAAAAGAAAGATTCTAAACCAAGATTAATCAGATGGATATTACTAATGCAAAAATTTGATTTTGAGATCATTAACAAAAAGGGAACTGATAATCAAATTGTAGATCATTTATCAAGATTAGAAAATCATGAATTATCTGATACTGATAATGAAATTTTAAACAGTTTTCCTGATGAACAACTTTATAATAAAAATGAGTTGAAAATATCTTGGTATGCTGATATAGTAAATTATATTATAAGTGACATTTTACCACCTATGTTAATTTTGCAACAACAAAAAAAAATCATTCATGATACTAAAACATACTTTTGGGATGAACCATACTTATATAAGCAATGTAAGGATCTAATCATTAGAAGATGTGTGCCTTATGAAGAAACTAAACCAATAATTCAAAAATGTCATGACTCTGATTTTGGAGGACATTTTGGGACAGATAAAACTACGTATAAAATTCTACAATCTGGATTCTACTGGCCTACTCTATTTAGAGATGTATATAGATATATAAAAACCTGCGATAAATTCCAAAGAGTAGGAAACATATCGAGAAAAAATGAAATGCCTCTGAATTTTATATTAGAAGTTGAAATTTTTGATGTTTGGGGATTAGATTTCATGGGATCTTTTATTCCTTCATTTGGAAACTCATATATATTAGTAGTTGTTGATTATGTTTCCAAATGGATCGAAGCACAAGTTTTACCTAGGTGTAACGCTAAAAGTGTTTCAAAATTTTTAATGAAAAATATCTTTACTAGATTTGGAATGCCGAGAGTGATTATTACTGACGGTGGAACTCATTTTAGAAACAAATATATTCACAAACTAGTAGAAAAATATAATATTATGCATAAGATATCAACTGCTTATCATCCACAAACTAGTGGATTAGCTGAAGTTTTTAATCGAGAGATTAAGCGTATATTAGAAAAATCAGTAAACCCTAATAGATTAGACTGGTCTATAAGACTAGACACTACATTATGGGCATACAGGACTGCTTATAAAACTTCAATTGGAATGACTCCTTATAGGCTTATATATGGAAAAACTTGTCACTTACTAGTTGAATTAGAACATAAAGCATATTGGGCGATTAAAGAATTTAATTATAATATCAAAAAAGCTGGTGAGAAGAGATTGTTGCAATTAAATGAATTGGAAGAATTAAGAAACGAATCATTTGATAATGATAGGATTTATAAAGAAAGAATGAAATTATGGCATGACCGAAAGATTAATCAGAGAAATTCTGAACTAGGACAAGAAGTTTTACTATATAATACTAGATTGAAATTATTTCCTGGGAAATTGAAATCTCGATGGTTAGGACCTTTCACCATAACTCAAATATTTTCATACGGAACTATAGAAATTGAAGATCCAAAAATAGGACATAGATTTAAGGTAAACAGACATAGATTAAAATCATATTTCGAAGGTAGAAGACCAAATTTTAAAGAGGTTTTAATGCTTAGTCAACCTGATTACTAATTGAATTAGGTCGGACTGACGACATTAAACCAAGAGTTTTATGGAAGGCAATGTTGACCTCATTTTTGATGAGGTCTTCCTTTCTTCTTTTTAGTGCTTAGGATCTAGCCTTAGGCTTTTCCTTTGACTATCTTAGAGGACTAGAATTGGGACCCGCCTTTTAGAAATTCAAACCACTTCTAAACTCCCAGCAAACTCCACAAACTTGACTATAGACCCCTAATCACCTAGAGGGTTGAAATCAAATGTGGAAGTTTAAAGGATGAGTTCCTATAGGACTCTTTGGCCTTAGGACTCGCCCGGGTGGCTCGGTCGCAGTGAAGGGGCTGACATACACTACACTTACACACTACATTTCCACACACCTCCTAAAACCACACCCATACCCAACTTGACCTCCTGACTCATGTAGGTGATTCACATGGATGGTCCTTAACCCCTAAGCCCTTGGCTAAGAGGGTTAGGAACAACATAGTGAATGCCTCAAATGAGTCCTTTCATGGCTCATATGGGCTTGAAATGGCTTCATGGCTCAACCAAAATGATTTCACCCTACTCAAATTCACCCAATCTTAAATTTCCCAAATTTTCAATTTTTGACCCCGGGACCCTACACCTACTAAACCTACCCAAAACCTTGAAATTACCCAAATTTTTGCAAAATTTCCAAATTACCCAAAATTTTCCAAAATCAATCCCAAACATCTCCAAATCACTCAAATTGATCATCCATACCAAAAAAATACCAAAGATTCCAAAAATACCCCCCGATACCCTCCAAATAACCCAAAATACCCTTCTTGGCCTAAAAATCCAAAAATTCAGAAAATTCCCAAAAAATTCCAGAAAATCCCAAATATTCCCAATTTCATTTTGTCCAACTACACCATGGGCCAATTTTGTCAATTTACCCTACTTTTGTCAAAACCCCCAATTTGACCCATTTTAACCCAAAGTGGACCCAATGTCAAACCAAACCTACCCAATTGACCCCAATTTTGGTCCAATTCAATTATAAACTTCAATTCAACATTCCCAATACCAATTTAGACCAAATCCAAGTCCAATTTGATTGACATTTGGATCCAATTTCACTTTGGGCCTTAAAGCCCAAATTTGGACCCATGACCCAAACTTAGCCCAAACTAACCCAATTCAACTCCAATTAACCCCAAATCTTTTCTAAACCTTCCTTAACATCCTCATAAACAAAACACTAACATGATTTGCCCAAGATTTTGACCCAAACCCCACTCAAATTCAACCCAAAATCAAAAAGCCCAATTTTGACCTAAACCCAAATCTAACCCAAATAGGCCCAAACCTCAAAATTAAAACCCAACCAAAGCCAAAACCTCTTTGAAACACTCCCATAAACATTTCTTAACATTTATTTTACATCAATTTCAACCCTAGCCCAACATTGGCCCAAGTTAGCCTAATTTGACCTACATTGGCCCATTTACCAAATAAACCCAAATTCAACCCAATTCAAACCCAAACCACCTTAAATCTATTTCAAATTATTCATGAAACATCCCTAAACCAAAACCAACAACTATTTGGCCCAAACTTCTACAAAAATTCCCATCCATGAACACATCCTTAAACTTAAAAGCCCACTTCCCTTAAACCTTCTTAAAAGCCCATTTCCTTCAAAATTCAAAAGCCCAAATCTACCCTAAAGCCCACATGACATCTCCATTTGTCATCCATTTAATTAAATCCATTACCTAAGTCCTAAAATCATCATTGAATTATTCCAAATGAAGCTTCATCCAAATTCCCATCAAATTACCAAAAATTTCTTAAAACCCATTTTTATGAAATTGACTCAACTTTCTCCAAGCCAAAGACAAGCCATGCAAGCCATTGACAAGCCACATGAAGCCATGGGAGGCTTCGACATGTGACCATGCCATTAATGGTAAAAGGAGGGGCTCCTTTCCTAATCTTTCATTAAGCCTTTTTTACCTTAAGCATGTCACACACTAAACCATGTTTAGCCACCTCATCATGGATAGAGACCACACCACTCTCTCTTGGCTGACCCAACTGATCCTCTCAGCCCAAAATCAGGCCATGGGGAGGTGAACCAAGCCCAAAAGGTGGGTTGACCCATTTGGACCCAAAATAGGCTCATCCCCCATTCCATTTCAATCCAACTCCTTTACACATGGCAATTGCCAATTGATTGCACAAGCCTCCACGCCCGACCCACCCGAGCTTGAGGGTGACCCGACTCCTGGCCGCCGGCCACCGGCCGCCGAAAAACACCATGGCCGAGAGCTCACATGTGAGCCAACATTGAAATTCTCACTTGCCGAGCCGCCCCATCCCTAGTGGTCACCATGGCCGATCTTCTCCTCACCGAAGCAGTCGATCCCAAGCCCTAACTCCCCCGGAGGCCTCACAGCCCAGCTCTATTTAAACTCCACCCCTCTCGGCCATGAGAGAGGAGAAGCACAAACCTTGCCAAAACTCGCCAAAATTGTTCCGGACCCTTCTCCACTCTTAGAGCACTTGATCCCCAAGTGAGATCCCCCGCCATTTCTCCTCCGTAAGCTCAATTTCGTAGTTGAAATTCCACCCAAAACCAGGACACTTCTCCACAGTGAGCCAATTCCCAAATTGATTGGCTCTACACCTTCACTGCACCAAGGGAAGGTGTCCACCATCAAAAGCCCCATCTCCGGGCCACCCGGCTTGCTCCAGCCTCCAAGCTTTGTGATCGGGCTTGGTCGAAATCATATCCAGACAATTCACCAGACCAGGAGACTTCATCTGGAGCTTGCTAGGACCCAATCGAAGGTGCAACAACTCTCAGATTGAAGCCACACTTCTCTGAGCCAAGGTATGAGCTAACTCTTCATCCCGAGCTTTTGAAGATTCTCTATTTCAAATGCCTTAGTTCCAATGCATGTTAGCCAGTATAGATGTGTTCGTCTCTTCAAGACGAATCCATGGAGCATAAGAACATAAAAATCCATCGAGTATCGAGTGAGATATTAGGGATTTAGTGTGGACGGCTATCGGGCGAGGACACTTGGGGACGATGAACGGATGCCGTCCATTCAATACACGCGCGGACGAACGGCTCGGATGGCGTCGGACCAGGAAACGGTGCGAGAACCGCGGGGCCCGGCTGCTCGACTCAAGTGGCGGCGTCGAATGGGAGCGCGCCGCGTGGCCTTTCGGAGTCGCCGAGGATGCGCCGGCGCCGCGTGGATAAATAGAAAATTAGGGTATTTTCTTATTTATTTAATTCCCTAAACTTCAAAAATCCATATCTTTGTGTAGAAAAATCACAAAAATAAAATAAAAATACCCTCTTGCTCAGTGAACGAGAGGAGAATAATGTGGAAAAGAAATCATTTAATTTCATTAAGTATTTTATTTTTTATGATTTATTTACTCTCTGCATACATTTAATTCTCCATGCATGTATACAATTCACCATGGCATGAGACCATAGGGCTTTTGAAGCCTCTGAACTTGGGAACATTCCCTGAATTTTCCAAGGTCAGAGGCCATCTCTGTGAAAAGTTATTTATTTTTCAAATGCATGTTGTCGTTTTGAGTATTTTAATTCCAAAAATTAGCATGTTGTGAAATAAATTCTAGAAATATTTGGTGATGTTCCTTATGACCAGAGAACTCTAGGAAAAATAGGACTTGAGTTAATTCACTCGGATTAACCCTAATCGGCTTAAACACCCAAAATAGGTCTTTAATTAATTAGAGTTAACCAGGCATCAAATTGACTTGAAATCAATTCTCCACTGACCTTTAGGATCAGAGGAATCCACCATAAAAATTTGAGGTCAATTGACTTGGTTAACCCCACTAATTGGGTTAATTAAGCCACTTAGCCATTTTAAACTTTAAAAATTCATAACTTTTAAAATACTTTTTAAAAATTCACCAAATTGGTTTTGGAGCCTCTCTGATATCAGGGGAATCTAAGAAAATTAAAATTTCAATTTTCTAAAAAAGTTGATTTTTAATAATATTTTAATATTTTTAATAATTAAAAAATAATAAAAATCACAAAAATAATAAAATTCACCAAAATGTCACATTTTGAATTTTAATCACTTAGGAACAAATCCCACATTTTTCCTAGGTCTATTTAGTGAGATATTGAATTTTAAAGCCCTAGGGTAATTTTAAAATAAAAAAAATGTATTTTCTAGCATTTTCACTAAAATAATTATTATAAATCATAGAAAAATTAGAAAATTGTAAAATTTGATTCTCTGATTTCCTTGATATCAGAGAGATTTTTGAAAAATATAAAATTCATTTTTCAACATTTATTTTATTTTTAAATTAATTAACACTCCAAAACCCAAAATAATTATAATAAAAATAATATAATTCAAAAAATCACCAAAATTAGTCCAAGTGGTCCTCTGGTCATTAGGAATGTCCCCTAATTTTCTTAAGGACAGAAACTTTCTTTTGGTCATGTTATCAAATTTTCCTTGAAAATCTCTATTTTCCACCAAAAATAATTATATAAATAAATTAAATACAGAAAAAACACATTTTCTCCTCTCATGTCTTTATTGACATATGAGTGAAGTCACATAAAAATTTCAAGTTCATTTAAGTTCAATTTAGTGAGTTATGAAATTATTAAGCTTAAAGGGTAAAATGGTAATTAAAATCTTTAATCCTTAATTAAAACTTTAGGTTTAATAAAAATTAACAAGTAAAATATTTGATCCTAATCTGATTTGGATGATTGAAATTTAAATAATTAAAGGGTAGAAACCCATTAAACAATTTCAAAATGATTAAACTTTAATTAAATAATTGATTAAATTTGGAAGAATAATAAAATTGGAATCATTAAAATAGGGATATTATTAGGAAGAGATTTATTCTTTAATTTAAAAATCCCTAAATTAATTATCTCATTAATATTCAATCCTTAATTAAAATGATAATTCAAATTCAAAATATTAAAAGACTTAATCATTAAACTAAAGTCAAATTATTAAATTCTTTCAAAAATTTCAATTAAAATTAAAAATAAAGTAAATTAAAGATAAATTAAATTAAAATTAAATTAAATTTAATAATTAAATTAAATTAAGACAAATTAAATTAAATTAAATTAAATTAAAATTAAATTAAATTAAATTAAACAATTAAAATTAAATTAAATTAAATTAAACAATTAAATTAAATTAAATTAAATTAAACAATTAAATTAAATTAAATTAAATTAAACAATTAAATTAAATTAAATTAAATTAAATTAAAATTAAATTAAATTAAATTAAACAATTAAATTAAATTAAATTAAATTAAATTAAAATTAAATTAAATTAAATTAAACAATTAAATTAAATTAAATTAAGTAATTAAATTAGATTAAATCAAATCAAATTAATTAAACACCAAATCAAATTAAATTGAACTATGTTAAATTAAATCAAACTCAATTAAATTAAATTAAATTAAATATAAAACAACTTCAACACTATTCCAAATTTAAACCCTTTAACTTAAATCAAATCATTTGAATACCAATTTACCCTCGAAAGTTTTAGTTATCATAACTCCTAAAACGTAACATTAAATGAAATGTTACTTCACTTATAGGATATTCAAATGTCCTAGTTCAATCGAGCAAGGTAACAATAAAACTTGAAATTCTTGGACGATTAATTCATTTGTATAATTAAATTCATTTGGACTTAAAACAATCTTAGAAATATCGAAAAGATGTTTAAGATTCCTCTTAAGCACTTCCTCAATATGATAGGACATTTATAAGAACAATCGGGGTTAACTATTCTTTGATGAAGAAAATCGTCCTTAAACCAAAACACAAAGAACCTAGACGTCATAGGAAATGACTAAGCTATAGGATTAGGAATTTGGTAGAAACCATAACCTTTCCCTTAGCTTTACCTGAGAACTTGCTTAAATATGCTAATTGTGTTTTAAGTGCGATTTGGGATGACGGGAAGACCCTCCGGGTACGCATTTGTATTATTGCAATTTACTTTCCCGCAATTTATTTTCCAAGAATTTACATTATTGCAATTTACTTTATTGCAATCGCGTTTATTTTTCTTGCATGATAAAACAACTGTTGCATGAAAACCCACACCTTTAGGATAGCCCCTAAAACTGAAACCAAAATTAAGTTAAAAGTCATTGCAAGATAAAATTCACCGCCACAACATTCCAAAAATATAAAACAACTCAAAGTTTAATCACAAACAGAACACAAAACTACAATTACAACTAAATTAAAACGTCCTGTTGGATGATCGGGAATACCTCGGATGATGTAACCTACGTGTTGCTAACGGGTTTCCCATGGTCTAAATGAAAGTGTGGAACTCATTCAATTGAGTTTAGCAAATTCATCTGGACTAAGTGAATCCGATAAAAATAATGATGCCGGAAGGATGGAACCGTGGGATCTTAACCGGTGTCGTTATAATCAACTTTAAGATTTGTTTTAAATAAAACATAAAGAACACCTGGAAATTAAGATTTTCTCTAAACCAAAACACTTTTCTCAACTCCCGATTTATGATTTCTAAAACTAAACCTCTGCAACAACAAGGAGCTCGGAGCATGGTGGGCAACACGACCATCGTCATCAATGAAAACCCGAGTCTACTTCACAGAAACTTTCATAGAATTAAACAACCAAGCCATAGGACTTCGAGGTAGCTTGCCTAGTGCAACATAAATCCTCAACTCTTCGTTAGTGCATTTGCATTGCAAATTAAGCCCTAACCGGTCTTAGGATTCCGAGGTAGTCGTCCGATACGACAATAAACCCTCACATCTTCTAAGCTATTTGTTTGATTTTATCATACAAATATAAGCCCTAATTAATTGAAATTGGCAAGATTGAAATATCAAATAAACATTAGGACTTTCCTAAATTCAAGACAAACAATAGGATAGTCGGGAAATTATCGAAGTTCACTTCGAATCGGTGATTTCTCCTACCTCTCTTCCTTTGGATTCACAAAACAAAATGTTCCAAAATTTGATCCATTCCCTATCGAAATTCCAAAATTCAATCTTTGAAAACCTTAAACTTTGAAATTCCCGAGAGCGAATTATTGGTTATTATCGAGAGTTTTCTTAGGTGATTCCCGTCACTTAAGATGTAATTAACTATAGGGGCTTGCCCTTATAGGGAATTTTAAAGAACCTGTGTAATATAAACCCTGTTTAATGTTTTCATATTAAGCAGGGGAAACTTGTCGGCTTATAAAATTGGTTCGCAGACCAAACGGATGTCACTAATCTTCTAGTTTATTTAATCAAGCCCCACCATCAAGCAGTGTGTCTATCCTTAGGGATAGATACACGGCTTGTGGTGCGGTGCTCGTTTATATAAACTATTTGGGATGTGAGGTCGGTTTAATCTCATATCTTAAAACTTTCAAATTTAAAAATTATTTTCAAAATCAAATACTACTTTCTAAATTATATATATTTAAATTAAATTTAAAATAAAAATTCGCCACACAACTTCTGTTAGGCGACCACTTTTCAAAATAAAACACACGACCTAAAAAATAATGCCGACATATTTCTGGCGACTCCGCTGGGGACTAATTCCTCTCTCCATTATAATCAAATAATTCTGCTTTCAAAAATCGGTAGTGTATCCATGTCCCCAATGGATCAAACTACCCTTCTTTCCGTTGGAATACTATGTTCATTTCTATCTTGAACAAGTATAGCCAACATTCTCTCGGATTTAGGAGCCACTCGTTTAGACACCCCTAAACGGAGAGGTTCCGAGATCCTTTTACCTCATTTCGAGGTGGGGTGGACCCCCGATAGGTGTTAGTTTAGGAGTGATCCTTCGAGTCGGGAAGTCTTGCTTAAGACTTTCTTTTCCTTTCGAATCGGATTCCTTACCTTCTCTACACCTTTGAACATTCCGTTTTAAATAAACAAACCCTCTAATAAGTGATTCTTTTAACAAATAATTCCTTCTTATAAATACATGAACAAAGAATGCGTTCGGACTCTTTTCAATTCCTTTTCGTCCTAAAGAAAAGAAGCATAGCTTGGGATCGACAACCGTAATCTACCTTGCGAAATGGAAGCCCCGAAACCGATTTTCTCCTTCACCAACGGACCGGACTTCGCCGTCTATAAGGATGAACCGCCCGACAATGGGGTCATCCGATTTGGACAGGGATTTGAAAACACGAACGTCAAAGTCACCGACGTCTCCTCTTCGCACCGACGAACAAGGTATCCGAAGTCGAGGAACCACCGCTCGAGTTCAACCTTAGGTCGACCCAAGAGTTTCCTCCCCGCAAAGGGTCCCGACTAGGAGGAGTACCGCCGTCCGCAGGAGGACCGTTCTTACTACCCCCACTCGGTCTAGTTGTTTCGCACCTACCCCGACTTCGCCAAATCAAAGGGGAAAGGAATCCATAACTATGATAAACCTGTTACCGTGGAGGGTACGGATCTTCCTGTAAGACCTTCTGTCTTCGAAATCGGGTCCAGTTCGAAGATTCCTTCGCTGACAAAGACCCAAAGAAGAAATAGAAATAGAAGGATCGCCGGAAGCCGTAGCCGCCGAGATCGCCTTCCCGGAGGAAATTCCGCAGTTACCGAATATACACCGTTACCGTAATATACACCACCGCCCGACTACATACCACTTTTGGGAGGAAGCAGAGTTCCATCCCCTCTCCGCCGCAGAGGATGAAGAGAATGTTCGAAAGATTGCCGCCACATTACCACGCACCGCATACTACAACGATAGCCGCAAGAAAAGAATCGGAACTACGCCGTTTCGCTCGACCGCAAACTTTGGTAGAAAAGCTAGCGAAGAAGGAAAACTGCCCCGTGTCGGAAATTCTACGAAGGATAGTGGCGGGTGCCGATCAAATCCCGTCTCGGGCCCCGAGTAGAACCCGCCGTCATGATAGAAAAGCCAAGCAAGAGAATGAAGGCTAGCCCGCCCGTCGTAGTATCGTGGTTACAGATTAGGGAGGATACCACCTTCCGACATTTGGCCGATGAACCATCCGGTCGTAGACCTTCGCCGCTAGAAGGATGGTGTGGCGTCCCACTACGGGGCAACTTGAGACCGAAACGTGCAGCCCGAGAAAGAAAGTCTCGCCGAGAGGCCGGAATCCGAAGAAAGTGCTACCGCGATGAAGGGGACTCGTGAAAAAGGACCCAGCAACCATCGCATGACAACCACAAAGATACACAAAAAGCTCCGCTAGAAGATGTCATGGAAAAGCCGAGAACCGACATCCGACGGTTGGCAAAAGAAAGAGAAGAAAAGTTCGGAGATGAGATCGACTCATCGGAATTCATGGACAACGAATATGCGTAAATCAACATGGTTGAGACACGAGCTTCATCATCTTCTCAAGGTGCTCCCGCAGCCGCAGAAAGAGAGGAGCCGGAACTGATGAAAAGACAGCTTCAGGAAAAGGACGACACGATCGCTCAAATGGCGAAGAGGATGGAAGAGATGGCCGTAGCTCTAGCCACTCTCCAAAGTCAAGTACAACCACATAGAGAGACACCCCCAGAAGTCATTCACCTCGTAGACGGAGGAAAGGAGATTACATCCGTCAATGGGGATGACCAAGCTGAAAAAGGATACAACACAAAGTATGATCCCCGAAAAGGATATCAAGAACTTGGTAGAACAACGAGTGCGAGAAGCCCTAGCACAATCGAAGAACGGGACATCTATTCGGACGGGTAGACCTTACCCGGAAGAATTCGACGCCGTCCAATACCCAAAGGGCTTCGTACCACCTCTCGTTTAAGACCTTCGACGGAACCGGAACCCCCGACAAGCATGTTGCACACTTTCGTGCCGAGCTGTTGCAATGCCGGCGGGAGCGATGCGCTACTCTTCCGACAGTTCGTTAGCGATCCGTCGAGAATCGCCTTCGACCGGTATGCGGAATTACCCAACCGGATCCGTAAAGACATTCTCAGAGCTAGAGAGCCTCTTCATTAAGCGATTTGCCGGAGCTCAGCACCACATCACTATAGGTGATTTAGTGGTAGAGAAACAAAGGCCGAATGAAACTCTAGTGGATTACATACTTCGATGGAGAAATTTAAGTATGAAGTGTGAACCACAACTGCAAGAACAACATGCAGTCAGCATCTTGCTTAAAAGCATTCACGGCCCGATAAGCACTTCTCCTCAAGGGATTCACTATTAAGACTTTTGAGAAGTTGTTAAGCAAGGCCGGAAGCTTGCAAGAAGAGGCGAAGCAATTAAGTTTTGCCGACAAGACGGACAAGCGAAGCCGATGAAGACTTTCGAAAAGAAATCGCAGGGTCGTTGCAGCGATTGACAAAGGCAAACAACCGATGCAAATACCACCGTAACGGCCGCAACGAACCACAACAAAATTACCAAAGAACCCCGGTCCAGACTATCAGTCGTCTCCGCAAGTATGAACAACCGTCCCGCCCGCAACGTACATTGAGGGAGCTTCGAGCGAGAATATCCGTTCAAGAATGAAGCGAGCACCAAAGATGTTCCGTAGCTTAATGAAAACTCCGCATTTCCAGCGCACGAGCCCAAAAGACCGGAGGAAGTCAACAAGAAAGGTGATCCCAACTTTTGCCCCTACCATCGGATGCTTGGGCACAAGATGAAGACCGCATTACCTTCAAAAGTTGGCTCAACGACAACCTTCGGAAAGGAAATATAACAATCCCGAAGGAGTACATGAAGGAACCCCAGAAAGGAGGTTCCGTCAATGTTATCTCAACCGATCCCGTCATTCCGATAGATCCCTATGCAACCAACGATGGATGGACTACCGCCTAGACGAGATCTTCGAAGAAGATTTTAGACAACATCCGAACCGCTTCGGTGCGAGCTTCAATTCAGAGTTCGAGACCTGTTAAGCCGGTACTATCACTTGCGATAGAAGAACCACCTCGACAGAGACAATCGAAGAGAAGAAGAAAATTGACGAAGAAGAGGGGACCGAGACTCCTAAGGCTGGACTAGGGGCCGCTTATCCTAGGATAGTTGTTTCGATTCGGGGAGAAATCCCTCGAACCTCTCGATTTTGTATGATTATCTCGCTCACTTCGGTGGGATCATATAATGATAAGGGTGATGGCGTTGGCTACGTTTTGATCGTTTCTAACGATTACGTAACTAGCGACAATCCGGGCGTCGATTTCGATACCAACAACAATTCTCAAATCATACAAGATCTCGACGATCACAATGACGAAGAAGGCATCCATCAAGGAGGCTACGAGAGTTCAACAAGCAACGGATCTATCTGTGAGTTTCGAGGAGCTCCGATTACAATAGAGTTAGAGCCTTCGGATTTGGAAGATAATCCGTAAGAGACAATCATTCCGATTCGAGAGGAGACACCGACAAACTCAATACTAGATTCGAAGAAATTACGGAAGTCAACCTAAGAAGTGGAAAAGTTCTACCTCCAAGAATGGGTCCAAAAGACAAAGGAAAGCGTGTGGTTGTTCAAGAAGAACCAACCCCGACAGAAGACATACCCATTCGAGAAGAAGCCGAGACACAGGAGAACAAAGTGGACTACAACGTGCTAGCCCATCTTAGGAAACTACCGCTAAACCGAGCATCTACGATGCTCTCATCTTATCAAAGGAGATGAGAGAAGCTCTGATCAAGGCCTTACTTGATCCGGAAATTTGCTTAGCTCAAATGGCCGGAGATTCCTTGGATGAGGTTTGCTCGTTAAAGGAACAGCGAGGTGTTACCTTCACGGACAATGACCTACTACTTGGGACAGCAGATCACAACCGACCGTTGTACATTTCAGTTACAATCGGGAAGTTTACGCTCTCCGCAGTATTGGTGGATCCGAGAGCATCAATCAATATAATGAGTCTTCGAACACTAAGCATACTTGGAAATTGATGCTCGTGAGCTCGAGGCCGACAAAATGTTATTAAGAGGATTCAACCGTAAAGGAGAAAGAGCCCTCGGGTCAATAACGCTACCGATGAAGACCGGTGATTTAGCAAAGACAACCGCAAAATTTCATATAATCGATTCGAAACATCGTTCAACGCTCTACCTGGGCCGACCATGGATACATGAAAACAGGATGGTACCATCATCTCTACACCAAGGCATCAAGTACTACGATGGAGGGGAACAAGTGCATCAAAGGTGACTTGCAACCATTCTCCGTACATGAAATTGGAATCCATGAAGATGCGGCTTATTATGCACCGCCAAAGAAAACAATCTTCTCCGCAGATACCATAACAAATGAAGCAAAGAAAGTTCGGGACAACGAAGAACCCGAAGTTCTAGTCCAACAGCTCACTCACCACTCCCTTCCGGCGAGATGGTGAAGGTTTCTCCACAACTCGCATCCGAGGTCGAGGCCGGGGACGAGGCCGTGGTAGAGACACTAGGACAATTGGACGGAAGAAACCAACCATCAATGTTGATTGGGATGATAGTTCGAAGAAGAAAAAGAAATCAAGCAAGAAGCAACGAACAATAAGTCGAAAGAAGCCGCAATACAAGATCTCCCTCGAAGATGAAAAGAACGAAGAATACAAATCAATGTACGAGAAGATTAACCACTACGTACATACTATGACCCTAACTCCGATCCATTCTAATAAGATCGAGGGTATGGAGGTCAAAGAGGTACGTAGTGACGGTGCAAAGCCGATCAAATTCTACCGTGGTGCTTCTTCCTCCAAAACTCGAAAATAATGTACAATTCGAAGATGTCACTTCATCAAAATTAATGGAATTACCTTTTGAGTGGTACTCTCCCCGTGTTCAAAATTTAATTCAACGTGGTTTCTTACCTCGACAATGGACAAAAGGCCAATCACAACATTTTGAAAAGTTATGGAATAACTCCGGTCGTCCTCCCAATTCAAAGTATGGACTCGGATTCGGCACAAGTAGGGTCGATCGACGATACCGAATTTTGCTTGGTTGTCACTTGCGAATCTAATGAAAACCGCATGGAAACTACGTACGAACTCGAAGATTTACAAATTGGAGACGCTCCACCGAATTCGAAGAAGAAATCAAATCTACAATAGATGAGTTAACGGAAGTTAACTTGGGTACTAGCGAAGAGCCTAGACCTACCTTTGTTAGCTCCTTACTCAATAAAGAAGACTCCGAAGAAATAATCAAGTTATTAATGGAATTTAAAGACCGATTTGCTTGGAGCTACGATGAAATGCCGGGATTAGCCCCGCAGGTTGCAGTCCATAAGTTAGGAGTGGATCCTACTTCGTTCCGATCGGACAAGGTCCCGTAAGAATGCGTCCGGAAATCGAACAACAAGTCATAGCCGAAGTTAAAAAGCTAATAGACGCTAAATTTGTCCGTGAAGAACAATACCCGACTTGGCTAGCCAACGTAGTGCCGATCGAAAGAAGAATGGTCGGATCGAATTTGTGTGGACTTCGGAGATTTAAACAAGGCATGTCCAAAAGATGAATTCCCTCTACCGATTCCGGAACCGATGATCGATATTGCTTCGACACATGAAATATTCTCATTCATGGATGGATCTTCGAGATACAACCGGATAAAAATGGCTCCGAAGATGAAAAGCTTACAAGCATTCGAACGCCGATCGGAGTATTTTGCTACACGGTGATGCCATTCGGACCGAAGAACGCAGGAGCAACTTACCAAAGAGCAATGACAAGAATTTTTGATGATCTCATCCACAATCAAGTCGAATGCTACGTGGACGATGTCGTCATCAAAAGCAAAGTAAAGGAAAACCACTCGTATGATTTGAGAATTGTTTTCGAACGATTAAGACAATTTAACCTTAAGATGAATCCCTTAAAATGCGCCTTCGGCGTCACCTCCGGGAAATTCTTAGGATTCGTTGTCCGACATCGTGGAATTGAAATCGATCCGGAGAAGATTAAAGCTATCTTAGAAATGCCGCCTCCCAAAACCTTAAAACAACTACGATCTTTTCAAGGAAGCCGGCATATCTTCGACGCTTTATCTCAAACCCGTCGAGTAGGTGTCGACCTTTCTCGGCACTAGTTAAAAAGGACGCCAAATTTATTTGGGAAGAGAAATGCCGTAAGGCCTTCGAAGACATTAAACAATATTTAATGACACCTCCCGTCTTAGCAGCCCCGGCCTCGTGTAAACCGCCGATACTTTACACCGCGGCTTTAGACGACTCTCTCGAGCCCCGTTAGCCTGTGTCAATGATGAGGGTAAAGAAAATGCTCTTTACTACTTAAGCCGTCGTTTACTCCCGACGGAAGTAAGATATCCCGCAATCGAAAAGCATTGTTTGGCCCCGATCTTCGCCGCTCAAAAGCTCGTGCACTACATGCTTTCTCATAAGGTCAACTTGATTTTGAAGTTTAATCCATTGCAATACTTGATGACTCGTCCAACACTTTCCGCGGACTCGCCGGATGGTCAATGATATTATTGCAATTCGATATAACTTTCGTGCCTCCGCGTGCCGTAAAGGGACAAGTCTTAGCAGACTTCCTCGCAAAGACACCCTTTGCCGGCCGAATCTCCTCTCAATGACGATCCGCCGGATGAACAAATAATGAGCCTAGAAGACCCCGATGATCGACGTTGGGAATTGTATTTCGACGGAGCATCTTCAAGCACACAAAGACGAAGAATCGCAAGTGATAGTGCCCGGTAAGGCAGAATCGGGCTAATCTTTATAACACCGGAGCGGGGGATGTTAAGATACTCCTACCACTCGACGGAACCGTGTACAAACAACGAAGCGTAATACGAGGCCCTCATAACGGACCGGAATTAACTATTCAAATGGGGATAACGGACATCAACATCTACGGGGATTCACGCTTAATCATTCAACGGATCGCCGGACAATACAGGATTTTTAAACCAAGACTCGAACAATACTTCCAAGTATGCCATACAAATTGTTGGAACAGATTCCAAATGTGACAATCTACAAAATTCCTAGAAAAGAGAATGCTTTAGCAGATGCTTTAGCTCGTCTCGCAAAAGAATTTGCCTCGTTTGCAAGATGAATCGATGGAAGTGTCGGCTCACGGACGTCGAGTCCTATCACGACTTGACATAGACATGATACACAAATCGAAAAAGAAAAAGAATCAATTGCAAGCAGTGACGTGAAAACACGAAGATCAGGCGACGACCATCGATGTGACTACCCGCAAACAGGAAAGCTACCGGACGATAGGTCGCTAGCCCATCGCATCAAGAAAAGAACTCGTCCTACGCATTAATAAACAACACATTATACGAAGGTCTTTTGATCAAATGTGGCTAAGGTGCCTAAGCGGGTCCGAGGCCCGTGAAATTGTTAAAGAGGTGCATTCGGGACTCGTGGCGCTCACCGACGGGTCCAAAAATGAAAATGAAAATTAAAAGACTAGGGTACTACTCGGCCCTCGATGATGACCGACCGCATGAAAATCGCCAAGAGCCGTCACCAATGCCAAGTGCACGGAGTGGTTCTACACCAACCTCCAAATGTGCTACACCCGACAATCGCGTCGTGGCCATTCGAATGTCGAGGCACGTATATAGTGGGTCCGATAGAACCACCATCTTCAAAAGGACATCGTTTCATTCTTGCAGCTACAGATTACTTTTCCAAGTGGCGAGGCAGCTCCACTTAGAGAAGTGAAAGCACACCACGTGCCGCAGCTTTTCAAGAACCAAGTTGTCTACCGTTTCGGAGTGCCGCGCAGATCATCTCGTATAATGGGTCCGCATTCGAAGCACACAAATCAACAATTTTGTCGGGAGACACGGAATCGACCGGCGATACTCGATAATTTACTACCCAAGAGCAAACGGTCTTGCCGAGGCTTTTAATAAAACTCTCGTTCAAATCTTAAAGAAAACCCCGGACGATAATAAGAGAAATTGGCACGAGAAATTGTTAGAAGCCTTATGGCCTACCGGACAACCTTCGTAACCCCTACTCAAGCTACACCTTACGCTCCGGTGTATGGGTCCGAGGCAGTGTTACCTTTAGAGGTTCGGCTTCCTTCACTCGAATTGCAATTGCAAATAAGATCACGACGAAGAAAACGCCGGATTACGACTCGAAGAATTAGAAAGCTTGGAAGGGAAAAGACTTGCAAGCGCAACGGAATTTAGAACTATACCAAGCTAAGATGGTTCAAGCCCATGACAACCGGTCCGCCCAAGAACCTTCAAAGTTGGTGACTTAGTTCTCGTTCTCAAGAGACCTATTCTTGCACACCGCAAGATAGGAGGAAAATTTGAACCCACTTGGGAAGGACCGTTTGTGGTCGAAGCGATATACTCGTGGGGTTCCTACCGGCCTAGTGAATTGCCGGGGAGAACGACATATGCTTCCAATCAACGGACGATACTTGAAAAAATATTACGCTACCTGATGTTTCGAAGGAATGAATTCTTCATCCCTAAGAAACACGGGTGAAGTAATTACTTGTGATTGGGTCCGAACTCAAAAATAATAAAATGTGCTAAAATAAATAAAATCATGATAATTAAGTTTTCCTTGTTTTCTTTTTCAAATCAAAATCTCTTCCCTCATCTTATCCTACTTCATTCCTGTTAAATTTCAAAATATAAGAATAATAAAAAAAATGTATCTTTAATAAACATTTTCTTAATGTTCTTGTTCTTAGATACAGCCCCCGATCCTTTTCCTTGTCTTTTCGCGAGGAAATGTCGAACGGGCGGTTGGTCTTGAACTTTAAGAATGGCGTAAGCCTTGCACTCGATGAAAAGAGGGTGAAAGATGGAGCGATAATCGAGATCGACTCGGATTTCGCACCGACAGTGCCTACAAGACGAGGAAAGTGACCGGGTCCCGATTAGCCGAGAAGAACTGCCCGGACGTACAGGTGATGAAAGTGGGTGGCCCAAGCCACCAATCCAACAACAAGAAAAGAAAAGCAAACACCGAAGAAGACAAGAAAATGAAGTTCGTAGTCGCTACGACGGAGGGCGAGCTTGTCGGCCGCCGCGCCCGTGAGATTCAAGAAGTTCGGAGAGCTACTCTCACGCCCACGCAACGAAGAAATAAGAATCGCCGTATCCGTAAGATGTTAACAAAACTAGCCGCGGACCGGCGCGACGAGACAATTGCTAATGCCAAGCACATACACTTCAAGGACACCGGTTCACCGGAACTCGAAGAAAGGAGGCCAGCCTCCTAGAATAACGAAAGAACCGTGGAAATCTCCGTAAGATCGAAGAAAGAAGGCTACCACGCCACCGGATAGAACCACCAGCGAGTGCATGACCTTGTTGCGAAGCAACCCCGGGGATGTCCCGACGTGCATCATCCCCGAGGAGCCGAGGTATGCAGGGGAACGTGAAGGGATTGAACCATATATCCCACAATATGTCACAAGGCCTCGCCATCCGCAGATCATTCCGGAATACGAGCCTGGAGAGGATGCGGAATGTTGAAAAGAAAACTTTCGAATACTACGAGAGAATTAAAGGAAGAAGAATCAACATACTAGAAGGCCTCGAGCTACACACCGACGTATTCTCGCAGTATGAACAACGACAAATCGTGGACCGTATCCAGGATCCGAAAAGAATGGGCCGAGCAAGCCGCCCGAGGGAAAACACATACTCGGAACCCCGGAGATGGATGCCGGGAAAGGAAGAATCACAATACAATGCGGATGTCGCTACAACTTTGTCGAAGACAGAAAGGAAACCCACCGGGAATACTTCGTCATGGGCAAGTAGATCCGATGCCATTAGTTATCAAGAGAATGGTAAAAAGATTGATAACATGGAGGGTACCGCCGGCAGATTGCATACCCAATAGCCGCATTATCAACATCTACAAACGAGGTGACCGCATACCCCCACATATTGATCACCACGACTTCGTCGACCTTTCGCACCGGTCTCTTTCTTGAATGAGTGCAACATCATGTTCGGATCCGACCTCCGGATAGCAGGCCCGGAGTGAGTTCCGAGGGCCGAGAAAGATACCTTTACCGGTGGGTTCCGTCATGATACCGCAAGGTAACGGAGCGTATATCGCAAAGCATTGCATACCGGGGTGCCAGTGGAGCGAATCTCGCTTACTTTCGGGAGGATGGACGACGAAGAAATACCTTACCATTTCCAACCGGATCCGGAGCTAGAGAACCTCCGGCCTTACGAGTCGTGAGTTACATGGGAAATATCACACCTCCAATGTACATCTAGCCGGCATCCTTGCCAAGGATGGCTTGGAAGGTGATGTTATCGACCATGTACCTCACTATTCGGACATGGATTTTTGACGGATGATTCTTTTGATGGATCAACAAAGATCATACACGATCCGTTTCGAGTCTACATGGATTGTATGAAATATATTCCGAGATCGAGTTGTGCGACGTTTTTTCAACATGATTGGAATGAAAGTTACCATGTCACGTTTTTGGCCTTCACCTCTTTTGTGCAAATTGATTTGGAAACGCCATTAAAGTTAAATGAACTTCGAACAAAGAACGAAAAAGAAAAAAAGAGAATAAAAGAAAACTTTCAAAAAAAAAAATCCGAAAAATGACAAACACCAAGTTCACATGAACATTAAATAAACAACAAAATAAAATTTGAACCATTAAAAGATAAACGAAATCAACACAAATCTCAAATTCAATCTTTCCAAATTCCGAATCAAATTTCAATCTTTTCAAACTTCAAAATCAAATTCCATCCTTCCAAACTTCAAAATCAAATTCTCAATCAAATTCCAAATCCACTCTCGATCAAATTTCAAATTTGATCTTCCCAAATCTCAAATCAAATTCTCAATCAAAATCCAAATCCAATCTCGATCAAGTTTCAAACTTGATCTTTCAAATTTCAAATCAAATCTTAAATCAAGTTTCAATCGAGTTCAAACTCATCCTTCCAAATCTCAAATTCAATCTTTCCAGATTTCAAGTCTCAATCAAATCAAATTCCCGAGGTCGAGGATTTTACATCCAAGACTGCACTGCTTTAGGATCCTTTTCCTATTGCACTGAAATACATCAAATTCAAAACTTTTGGGTCGAGGATTTTACATCCAAGACTGCACTGCTTTAGGATTCTTTTCCTATTGCACTGAAATACATCAAATTCAAACTTTTGGGTCGAGGATTTTACATCCAAGACCGCACCGCTTTAGGATTCTCTTCCTATCGTACCGAAATACACCAAAATTCAAAACTTTTGGGTCGAGGATTTTACATCCAAGACTGCACTCGCTTTAGGATTCTCTTCCTATCGCACCGAAATACATCAAAATTCAAAACTTTTGGGTCGAGGATTTTACATCCAAGACCGCACCGCTTTAGGATTCTCTTCCTATCTGCACCGAAATACATCAAAATTCAAACTTTCGGGTCGAGGATTTTACATCCAAGACCGCACCGCTTTAGGATTCTCTTCCTATTGCACCTGAAATACACCAAAATTCAAAACTTTTGGGTCGAGGATTTTACATCCAAGACCGCACCGCTTTAGGATTCTCTTCCTATCGCACCGAAATACATCAAAATTCAAACTTTTGAGTCGAGGATTTTACATCCAAGACCGCACCGCTTTAGGATTCTCTTCCTATTGCACCGAAATACATCAAAATTCAACCTTTCGGGTCGAGGATTTTACATCCGAGACTGCATTGCTTTAGGATCTTTTCCCTATCGCAATGAAATACATCACATCAAAATCAAACTCTTGAGGTTAAGGATTTTACATCCAACACCGCATTGCTCTGAGATTTCTTCTCATTGCAATGATTCAATCTAATCAATTCAATTTTCTTTCGAGGTTGAAGATGTTACATCTAAAACCTCAGAATTCCAATTTTCATTTCAAATCAAATCCTTCAAATTAATTTTGACAAAACTTCAATCTAAATTGAAACTCCAAACTAAAATTTAAACTCACACATCAAAGCTTAAATTGAAACAAAATAAAATCTAAGTCGAAATTCCCCGCATCATGTGATTTGGGATTCACCTCCTTTTCCTTTCCCCAGCCGAGAGTTCAAGAATCTCCGGTTTCGTAGATATACTCGACACTCCCCGACGGAAACTCTTCTACTTCGTCCTAAGTTCGTCACTTGGACATCTGTGTTGGTTTTGTTGATCGCTCGGTCAACACCAATACGCGCGGTGTGCTCCGTCAGCTCACCACACCTATCAGGGGTCCATTTGTTGACCTCATTTTCGATGAGGTCTTCCTTTCTTCTTTTTAGTGCTTAGGATCTAGCCTTCAGGCTTTTCCTTTGACTATCTTAGAGGACTAGAATCGGGACCCGCCTTTTAGAAATTCAAACCACTTCTAAACTCCCCGCAAACTCCACAAACTCGACTATAGACCCCTAATCACCTAGAGGGTTGAAATCAAATGTGGAAGTTTAAAGGATGAGTTCCTATAAGACTCTTTGGCCTTAGGACCGCTCCCGGGTGGCCCGGTCTCGGTGAAGGGGCCGACATACACTACACTTACACACTACATTTCCACACACCTCCTAAAACCACACCCATACCCAACTTGACCTCCCGACTCATGTAGGTGATTCACATGGATGGTCCTTAACCCCTAAGCCCTCAGGCAAGAGGGTTAGGAACAACATAGTGAATGCCTCAAATGAGTCCTTTCATGGCTCATATGGGCTTGAAATGGCTTCATGGCTCAACCAAAATGATTTCACCCTACTCAAATTCACCCAATCTTAAATTTTCCAAATTTTCAATTTTTGACCCCCGGGACCCTACACCTACTAAACCTACCCAAAACCCTTGAAATTACCCAAATTTTTGCAAAATTTCCAAATTACCCAAAATTTTCCAAAATCAATCCCAAACATCTCCAAATCACTCAAATTGATCATCCATACCAAAAAAATACCAAAGATTCCAAAAATACCCCCCGATACCCTCCAAATAACCCAAAATACCCTTCTTGACCTAAAAATCCAAAAAATTCAGAAAATTCCCAAAAAATTCCAGAAAATCCCAAATATTCCCAATTTAATTTTGTCCAACTACACCATGGGCAAATTTTGTCAATTTACCCTACTTTTGTCAAAACCCCCAATTTGACCCATTTTAACCCAAAGTGGACCCAATGTCAAACCAAACCTACCCAATTGACCCCAATTTTGGTCCAATTCAATTCTAAACTTCAATTCAACATTCCCAATACCAATTTAGACCAAATCCAAGTCCAATTTGATTGACATTTGGATCCAATTTCACTTTGGGCCTTAAAGCCCAAATTTGGACCCATGACCCAAACTTAGCCCAAACTAACCCAATTCAACTCCAATTAACCCCAAATCTTTTCTAAACCTTCCTTAACATCCTCATAAACAAAAAACTAACATGATTTGCCCAAGATTTTGACCCAAACCCCACTCAAATTCAACCCAAAATCAAAAAGCCCAATTTTGACCTAAACCCAAATCTAACCCAAATAGGCCCAAACCTCAAAATTAAAACCCAACCAAAGCCAAAACCTCTTTGAAACACTCCCATAAACATTTCTTAACATTTATTTTACATCAATTTCAACCCTAGCCCAACATTGGCCCAAGTTAGCCTAATTTGACCTACATTGGCCCATTTACCAAATAAACCCAAATTCAACCCAATTCAAACCCAAACCACCTTAAATCTATTTCAAATTATTCATGAAACATCCCTAAACCAAAACCAACAACTATTTGGCCCAAACTTCTACAAAAATTCCCATCCATGAACACATCCTTAAACTTAAAAGCCCACTTCCCTTAAACCTTCTTAAAAGCCCATTTCCTTCAAAATTCAAAAGCCCAAATCTACCCTAAAGCCCACATGACA
This sequence comes from Papilionanthe hookeriana x Papilionanthe teres, assembly GCA_022702705.1. Classification (NCBI taxonomy): domain Eukaryota; kingdom Viridiplantae; phylum Streptophyta; class Magnoliopsida; order Asparagales; family Orchidaceae; genus Papilionanthe; species Papilionanthe hookeriana x Papilionanthe teres. The sequence goes on along the minus strand of CM040423.1, from coordinate 120,326,578 downwards.
TCTCCATTTGTCATCCATTTAATTAAATCCATTACCTAAGTCCTAAAATCATCATTGAATTATTCCAAATGAAGCTTCATCCAAATTCCCATCAAATTACCAAAAATTTCTTAAAACCCATTTTTATGAAATTGACTCAACTTTCTCCAAGCCAAAGACAAGCCATGCAAGCCATTGACAAGCCACATGAAGCCATGGGAGGCTTGACATGTGACCATGCCATTAATGGTAAAAGGAGGGGCTCCTTTCCTAATCTTTCATTAAGCCTTTTTTACCTTAAGCATGTCACACACTAAACCATGTTTAGCCACCTCATCATGGATAGAGACCACACCACTCTCTCTTGGTCGACCCAACCGATCCTCTCAGCCCAAAATCAGGCCATGGGGAGGTGAACCAAGCCCAAAAGGTGGGTTGACCCATTTGGACCCAAAATAGGCTCATCCCCCATTCCATTTCAATCCAACTCCTTTACACATGGCAATTGCCAATTGATTGCACAAGCCTCCAGCCCTGACCCACCTGAGCTTCGAGGGTGACTCGACCTCGGCCGGCCGGCCACTGTGCCGCCGGAAAACACCATGGCCGAGAGCTCACATGTGAGCCAACATTGAAATTCTCACTTGCTGAGCTCGCCCCATCCCTAGTGGTCACCATGGCCGATCTTCTCCTCACCGAAGCAGCTCGATCCCAAGCCCTAACTCCCCCGGAGGCCTCACAGACCGACTCTATTTAAACTCCACCCCTCTCGGCCATGAGAGAGGAGAAGCACAAACCTTGCCAAAACTCTGCCAAAATTGTTCAGCACCCTTCTCCACTCTTAGAGCACTTGATCCCCGAGTGAGATCCCCCCGCCATTTCTCCTCCGTAAGCTCAATTTCGCAGTTGAAATTCCACCCAAAACCAGGACACTTCTCCACAGGTGAGCCAATTCCCAAATTGATTGGCTCTACACCTTCACCGGACCAAGGGAAGGTGTCCACCATCAAAAGCCCCATCTCCGAGCCACCCGGTTGCTCCGACCTCCAAGCTTTGTGATCGGGCTTGGTCGAAATCATATCCGGACAATTCACTGCACCAGGAGACTTCATCTGGAGCTTGCTAGGACCCAATCGAAGGTGCAACAACTCTCAGATTGAAGCCACACTTCTCTGAGCCAAGGTATGAGCTAACTCTTCATCCCGAGCTTTTGAAGATTCTCTATTTCAAATGCCTTAGTTCCAATGCATGTTAGCCGTATAGATGTGTCCGTCTCTTCAAGACGAATCCATGGAGCATAAGAACATAAAAATCCATCGAGTATCGAGTGAGATATTAGGGATTTAGTGTGGACGGCTATCGGGCGAGGACACTTGGGGACGATGAACGGATGCCGTCCATTCAATACACGCGCGGACGAACGGCTCGGATGGCGTCGGACCAGAAACGGTGCGAGAACCGCGGGGCCCGGCCGCCGACTCAAGTGGCGGCGTCGAATGGGAGCACGCCGCGTGGCCTTTCGGAGCCGCCGAGGATGCGCCGGCGCCGCGTGGATAAATAGAAAATTAGGGTATTTTCTTATTTATTTAATTCCTAAACTTCAAAAATCCATATCTTTGTGTAGAAAAATCACAAAAATAAAATAAAAATACCCTCTCGCTCGAGTGAACGGAGGAGAATAATGTGGAAAAGAAATCATTTAATTTCATTAAGTATTTTATTTTTTATGATTTATTTACTCTCTGCATACATTTAATTCTCCATGCATGTATACAATTCACCATGGCATGAGACCATAGGGCTTTTAAGCCTCTGAACTTGGGAACATTCCCTGAATTTTCCAAGGTCGAGGCCATCTCTGTGAAAAGTTATTTATTTTTCAAATGCATGTTGCTCGTTTTGAGTATTTTAATTCCAAAAATTAGCATGTTGTGAAATAAATTCTAGAAATATTTGGTGATGTTCCTTATGACCGGAGAACTCTAGGAAAAATAGGACTTGAGTTAATTCACTCAGATTAACCCTAATCGGCTTAAACACCCAAAATAGGTCTTTAATTAATTAGAGTTAACCAGGCATCAAATTGACTTGAAATCAATTCTCCACTGACCTTTAGGATCAGAGGAATCCACCATAAAAATTTGAGGTCAATTGGACTTGGTTAACCCCACTAATTGGGTTAATTAAGCCACTTAGCCATTTTAAACTTTAAAAATTCATAACTTTTAAAATACTTTTTAAAAATTCACCAAATTGGTTTTGGAGCCTCTCTGATATCAGGGGAACCTAAGAAAATTAAAATTTCAATTTTCTAAAAAAGTTGATTTTTAATAATATTTTAATATTTTTAATAATTAAAAAATAATAAAAATCACAAAAATAATAAAATTTACCAAAATGTCACATTTTGAATTTTAATCACTTAGGAACAAATCCCACATTTTTCCTAGGTCTATTTAGTGAGATATTGAATTTTAAAGCCCTAGGGTAATTTTAAAATAAAAAAAATGTATTTTCTAGCATTTTCACTAAAATAATTATTATAAATCATAGAAAAATCAGAAAATTGTAAAATTTGATTCTCTGGTTTCCTTGATATCAGAGAGATTTTTGAAAAATATAAAATTCATTTTTCAACATTTATTTTATTTTTAAATTAATTAACACTCCAAAACCCAAAATAATTATAATAAAAATAATATAATTCAAAAAATCACCAAAATTAGTCCAAGTGGTCCTCTTGTCATTAGGAATGTCCCCTAATTTTCTTAAAGACAGAAACTTTCTTTTGGTCATGTTATCAAATTTTCCTTGAAAATCTCTATTTTCCACCAAAAATAATTATATAAATAAATTAAATACAGAAAAATCACATTTTCTCCTCTCATGTCTTTATTGACATATGAGTGAAGTCACATAAAAATTTCAAGTTCATTTAAGTTCAATTTAGTGAGTTATGAAATTATTAAGCTTAAAGGGTAAAATGGTAATTAAAATCTTTAATCCTTAATTAAAACTTTAGGTTTAATAAAAATTAACAAGTAAAATATTTGATCCTAATCTGATTTGGATGATTGAAATTTAAATAATTAAAGGGTAGAAACCCATTAAACAATTTCAAAATGATTAAACTTTAATTAAATAATTGATTAAATTTGGAAGAATAATAAAATTGGAATCATTAAAATAGGGATATTATTAGGAAGAGATTTATTCTTTAATTTAAAAATCCCTAAATTAATTATCTCATTAATATTCAATCCTTAATTAAAATGATAATTCAAATTCAAAATATTAAAAGACTTAATCATTAAACTAAAGTCAAATTATTAAATTCTTTCAAAAATTTCAATTAAAATTAAAAATAAAGTAAATTAAAGATAAATTAAATTAAAATTAAATTAAATTTAATAATTAAATTAAATTAAATGATCCTGCGACGGCGTATCGATGATTGATGCAGAGATCCTACTAATACATTATAGAAAGTTTGAATAATTAACTTGATACGATAACACATGATGTGGGCATTTCTGAAGTTCTTTAAATCTCTCCCAAGCTTCATATATTGACTCTCCATCAAGCGGCTAAAAGTTATATCATTTCTAAGATTAGCGATTTAGATGGTGGAAAATATTTGGATAGAAATTTTTGTGATAATTCTCTCTAAGTTTTAATAGATCCGAGTCTTGTAATTTAACCATATTTTAGCCTTATCATGAAAAAGGGAAAAAGTCTAAGTCTAATAGCATCGTTAGATACTCCTTCATGTTAAAAGTAGCACATAGTTCTAAAAAGCCTTGAAGATGTAAATTAGGATCTTCGAGTAGGCCATTCTAAGTGATTGTTTTGTACCATTTGGATAATTGCGGGTTTAAGTTAAAATGAGTTGTGCTTCATCGGGGTTTTGAATGGTTAAATGAATTTCATCTATTGTAGGGTTGGCATAATCTCTTAATGGTCTCTGTTGATTAGTATTTTCATTTTCGGGAATATTCGCCATTTATGTTAAATTTATAATTTATCTTTTTTGTTTTTTAATTCTTTTAAGTTTGTGCGTTCTAATTCGGAGATAGTAAGGTATTAAATTTTCGTTTCCAAATTTACGCATACAATTTTGCAAAATAAATTTTAAAATAATTAAATTCTCTAGTAAAATAATTTCTTTACCCTCCCCAGAACGCGAGCGCCGAAAACTTGACCCACTTTTTATGTTTGCAAATTGTGTTAATAGCAACGACACCAAAAATTTGATCCCACTTTAATATAGATTGGTTATGATGGAATGTATAATGTGGATTCTAAGTAAGTATCCACGTGTCAGGTAATACGGGGCTCTGGTGGAGTCTTTGGTATGATCCAGGGAAGTTTTACTAAATTTATCTTGACTGAATTTAAAAGTTTTTACTTACTAAAAGTATACATAAATTTAGAATGTACAACTAAAACATGAAACTAAAGTAAACTAATGCTTTAGAAATAAAGTTGATTTAAGAATTTTAGAAAAAGGTATCCTTCTCCTTGTTTTAAGAAAATTAAGTGAATGATGAATTCAAATAGATTTTTGTTATTGTATTATGACAAATAGGAGCATTCCTATTCTTACCCTTTGGTCCAGGTGAAAGAACATTGACCAATCACATGTTGAATTCTTGAATGCGGGTACAGAATTTGGGAGGATACTTGTTGTCACTTGAGCTCTCATGTTCCCTGCTTTGAGGGCTAACATCTACACTTCAGCTCTCGATCAATAGGACCGAATTGGATATTTTAGTCTGTCACATTAAAATGTCCAATTCTATGCCCAGATAAATAATATTTCTTTATTTATTTGCACCCTTCTTCCAAGGCTTTTGACTTCCTTGAATATCGGATGTAATCTTTACTATAGTTGATAATTGACATATTTTAACAAATCGATAAGGCTGATTGAAAAATAAATTAAGTTTTAAGTAAAATTATCACAATTATTTTAATATTTTAGACGACTACATTTAATTTCATCGAATTCCTGAATTTCATAAACGAGGAGAAACCACTTAAGAAAACTACTCGGAATGCATAGAAAGGGAATTAAATAAAGCATGGATTTCTTTAAAGTTAACAATAAACGAATCTTTTATACATCTCGGTTGCTCTGGCTGAGTCGCCGACGGCGAGATTGAGCCCGCCGACGGCGAGGTTACGAGGAGAAATTTCTGAAGGATTTATAACTGTCTCACTGACAGCGAGCCCGAGCCCACTGACAGCGAGATAGCACGGTTTGAAGATCTTCTAGAAGCCTTGCCGACAGCGAGGTAGTTTGTCGCTGACAGCGAGCTAGTTCAAATGGCACAGATACATTGAACCTGGACACTTTTGAAGAGATGCATACACACCTCCTGGTCCTTTGCTCACCTCTATATATAGAGGCCGAAATTCAGCTTATAAGTGTGCAGTTTTTGTGTGTTAAATTTGTGTTCGGAGAAAATTAGTGTATTAGTGTGTGTGTGTTATTTAGTGAGTTAGTGAGTTAGTGAGTTAGTGAGTTAGTGAGTTTTTAGTGAGTCTTGCTGTACTGGAAGGAAGAGTCAAAGGAACTGCTAGGAGTCTGCTTGGGGATAAATTGAGAAAAGTATTTGTATTTATTGTTTTTAACTTTAAATGAAATCCATGCTTAGTTTAGTCAACATGCATTCTGAGTAGTTTATTAGTCTTTCTCCCTGTTATGAAATTAAGTGACTTGATGAACTAAAAATAGAAGTATTTTTATATATATTAATAAATTGTGATAATTTTTACTTAAAACTTAATTTACTTTCAAGCTGGCCATTTGATTTGTTAAAATATGTTGATTATCAACTATAGTAAAAATTACATCCGATATTCGGGGAATTCAAAAGCCTTGGAAGGAGGGTGCAAATAAATAGGGAAATAATATCATCGGGTGTAGAATTGAGCATTTTAGTGTGACGGACTAAAATATTCAATTTGGTCCTATTGTTTGAGAGTCGAAGTGTAGATGTTAGCCCTCGGGCGAGGGAACGTGGGAGCTACGAAGTGGCGGTCGGTATCCTCCCAGCCTAGCCGCGATTCGGTAATCAAACATAGGATTAGTCGATGATCTTTACACCCGGACCAAAGGGTAAAGAATAGGAATGCTCCTATTTGTCACAATACCTTAAAGTTATCTATTTAAATTCATCAATCACTTAAATTTCTAAACAAGGGGAAAGATACTTTTTCTTAATAGTTAAGACTTATTCAACAATTAGTTTAATTTCCTGCACTTTCAATTCATATTAATTTTCTACTTAGTTAATTTACCTAATTGAAATACTTAGTTTACTTTATTACGATTAAATTCAGAATTCCAAATTTTCGTAGTATTATTATTATTATTATTATTATTATTATTTTAAAATTAGCTGTTATTTAATTTTCTCTTTCCCTGTGGGATCGATAACCAGGACTCCACTAGAGCCCTGTATTACTTGATACGATACGTATACTTGCGTAGCATCCACAACATAAACAATTACAATTCTATACACATAATATAGCGGGGTCAAGTTTTTGGCATCGTTACAATTAAATTAAAATATCATAATATAAAATTGTGGCTCATGTTTTTGGCGCCGTTGCCGGGGAAAGTAAGAAAAATTTACTAGAGTAACAGACTATTTTAAAATAATCATAATAAATAAATTTAATATCTATTCTAAAATTGTATACGCAAATTTAGAAACGAAAATTTAATACCTTACGATTCTGAATTAGAGCGTACAATTAAAAGAATTAGAAAACAAAAGAAACAAACTATAAATTTAACACAAATGGCGAATATTCCCGAAATTCAAAATATGAACCAACAAAGACCATTAAGAGATTATGCCAACCCTACATCGGATGAAATTCATTTAACTATTCAAAACCCCGATGTAGTCTGCTAATTTATTTGAACTTAAACCCGCAATTATCCAAATGGTTCAAAACAATCAATTTAGTGGTTCACCTACCGAAGATCCTAACTTACATCTTGCTAGTTTTCTAGAACTTTGTCTTGCTTTTAAATATCAAGGAATATCCGACGATGCTTATAAGACTTAGACTTTTTCCTTTTTCATTAAGGGATAAGGCTAAAATGTGGTTGAATTCGTTAGCACTCGGATCTATTAAAACTTGGGGAGAATTATCACAAAAATTTCTATCCAAATATTTTCCACCATCTAAAAGCTGCTAAGTTTAGAAATGATATAACTTCTTTTTGTCAGATAGATGGAGAATCAATATATGAATCTTGGGAGAGATTTAAGGAACTTCTTAGGAAATGCCCACATCATGCGCTACCAGATTGGCTGATTATTCAAACCTTTTATAACAGATTAGTAGGATCTTTAAGATCAATCATCGACGCTGCTGCTGGAGGTTTGTTAATGTCTAAACCATTTGATGAAGCTTATGCACTAATCGAAGAAAAGACAACAAATAATTTCCAATGGCCTGCTGATAGAGTAAATCCGAAAAAGATAGCCATCATTTATGAAAACGATGCAATATCTATGTTAGCTTCTCAAATTGCTGCTATATCTAAGAAATTAGATCATTTTGGAATGAACTACTCTCCTACTTTAGAAGAAAACTCATCTGGACAAATCATAGAATCTCAATCTAATTAAGAAACTTTAAATGCTATTAATAATAGAACTAATAACCCTTATTCAAACTATTATAATCCTGGTTGGAAAACTCATCCAAATTTTAATTGGAATAACACATCTAATAAACAATGGATGAATCAACCTAATCAAGCAAATCCAAACTATAAACCTAATTACCCACTTGGATTTAATAACAATAACCTTCAATTCAAAGATAAGAAATTATCTATGGATGAATTAATTTTGAATATGGGTCATCAACTACAAAATCAAGGAAATCAACTACAAATTCAAGGAAATCAATTACAAATTCAAGGAACATCAATTAAGAATATCGAAACTCAACTTGGACATATTGCTACTGCGCTAAATAATAGAATACCTGGAACTTTTCCTAGTAATGTGGAAATAAAATCTTAAAGATCATGGAAAAGAACAAATTAAAGCAATACAACTAAGGAGTGGAAAAGAATTAGAACCTCAATTTCAAAAAGAACTTAAAAGCCAGAAAGAGGAAGTGAAAATTGAAAAGGAAACAATTCAACAAGATTCAAACTTAGAACATCCTTTAATACCTATAAAAATTTCTGTTGAAACACCTCCACCACCATTTCCTCAACGACTAGCTCAACATAAAAAAAATAAACAATTTGCTAAATTCCTTGAAATATTAAAGAAATTAACCATCAATACACCTTTTGTCGAAGCTTTAGATCAGATGCCAAATTATGTAAAATTTATGAAAGATATTCTAAATAAGAAAATAAAATTCACTGATAATGAAACAGTCGCACTTAGTGAAGAGTGTAGTGCTATTATTCGAAGAAGCTTCCTAAAAAATTGAAAGATCCTGGTAGTTTCACTATACCTGCACGCTATAGGAGAAAAATTTTATGGAAAAGCTTTGTGTGACTTAGGAGCAAGCATCAATCTAATGCCTCTATCGATTTTTAAGAGATTAGGATTAGGAAAAATTACACCTACTTCGAGTAACTCTTCAATTAGTCGATCGTTCGATTACCTATCCTAAGGGAGTTATTGAAGATGTGTTAGTAAAAGTGGATAAATTTATCTTCCCAGTAGATTTTATTGTTTTAGATATGGAGGAAGATAAAGAAATTCCTATCATTTCAGGAAGACCATTTTTAGCTACTGGAAAAGCTATGATTGATGTTCAGAAAGGAGAATTAACTATGAGAGTAAATGACCAAAAAGTTACCTTTAATAATGCAGATCCCCAAAGCAGATCCCCAAAGGAGATTAAACCCGATAATGAAAGAAGTAGTTAAGAAAGAAATTTTAAAATGTTTAGATAATGGTATTATATATCCTATTTATGACAGTGCTTGGGTAAGCCCAATTCACTCGTGTTCTAAGAAGGGAGGAGTGACCGTCACTTGTCAATGAAAATAACGATCTTATTCCTATAAGACAAGTTACTGGTTGGCGTATATGTATTGATTATAGGAAATTAAATACTGCCACTAGGAAAGATCACTTCCCTTTACCATTTCTAGACCAGATGTTAGATAGATTAGCTGGACATAAGTATTTTTGTTTTCTTGATGGATACACCGGTTATCATCAAATACAAATTGCTCCTAAGGATCAAGAGAAAACTACATTTACTAGTCCTTATGGAACTTTCGCTTTTCTAAGAATGCCTTTTGGATTATGTAATGCACCAGCAACATTCCAGAGATGTATGATGTCTATATTTAGTAAGTTAATTGACAATGGAATAGAAGTATTTATGGATGATTTTTACGTATTTGGAACATCATTTGACACATGCTTAACTCATCTTGAAAAAGTATTAGAAGTATGTGAGAAAACAAATTTAGTTCTAAATTGGGAAAAATGCCAATTTATGGTTGCGGGCGGCATTGTATTAGGGCATAAAATTTCGGAAAAAGGCATGGAAGTGGACCCTGCAAAAATTCAAGTTATAGCTAAATTACCACCTCCAACTACGGTATAAGGGGTAAGAAGTTTTCTTGGACATGCTGGATTCTACAGACACTATATAAAAGATTTTTCAAAAATTACTAAACCTCTATGCCAACTTCTCGAAAAGGACAAGAAATTTGAATTTACGATCGAATGCCTGAATGCTTTTGAACTCTTAAAAGAAAAATTAATTACAGCACCTATAATAGTTTCACCTAACTGGGAGAAACCATTTGAACTTATGTGTGATGCAAAAGAAAGATTCCAAACCAAGATTAATAAGATGGATGTTATTAATGCAAGAATTCAATTTTGAGATCGTTAATAAGAAAGGAACTGATAATCAAATTGCGGATCATTTATCAAGATTAGAAAATCATGAATTATCTGATATTGAAAATGAAATTATAGACATTTTTCCTGATGAACAACTATATAATATCAATGAGTGGAAAATACCATGGTATGCTGATATAGTAAACTATATAGTTAGTAATATTTTACCACCTATGCTAACTTTGCAACAACAGAAAAAATTCATCCATGATACGAAAACCTATTTTTGGGATGAACCATATTTATATAAGCAATGTAAGGATTTAATTATTAGAAGATGTGTACCTTATGAAGAAAGCGAACCAATTATTCAAAAATGTCATGATTCGATTTTGGAGGACATTTTGGGATCGATAAAGCTGCTTATAAGATTCTACGATACTGGATTTTCTTGGCCTACTCTATTTAGAGATGTATACAGATATATTAAAACTTGTGATAAATGCCAAAGAGTAGGAAATATATCTAGAAGAAACGAAATGCCTCTAAATTTTATATTAGAAGTTGAAATTTTTGATGTTTGGGGATTAGATTTTATGGGACCTTTTATTCCTTCGTTTGGAAACTCATATATATTAGTAGCGGTTGATTATGTTTCTGAATGGATTGAGGCACAAGCTTTACCTAGGTGTGATGCTAAGAGTGTTTCAAAATTTCGATGAAAAATATTTTTACTAGATTTGGAATGCGAGAGTGATTATCATCGACGGAGGAACTCATTTTAGAAATAAATACATTCACAAACTAGTAGAAAAATACAATATTACTCATAAGATATCCACTGCTTATCATCCACAGACTAGCGGATTAGCTGACGTATCTATTCGTGAGATTAATCGTATTTTAGAAAAATCTGTAAACCCAAATAGGTTAGATTGGTCTATTAGATTAGACACTGCATTATGGGCTTATAGGATTCGCTTATAAAACTCCGATTGGAATGACTCCTTACAGGCTTATATATGGAAAAACATGCCACTTACCAGTTGAATTAGAACATAAAGCATATTGGGCGATTAAAGAACTTAATTATAATATGAAGGAAGCTGGTGAGAAAAGATTGCTGCAATTAAATGAATTGGAAGAATTAAGAAATGAATCATATAATAATGATCAGATTTATAAAGAAAAGATGAAATTATGGCATGATCGGAAGATTAATCAGAGAAATTTTGAACCAGGACAGGAAGTTTTCCTTATAATACTAGATTGAAATTATTTCCTGGAAAATTGAAGTCTCGATGGTTAGGACCTTTCACCATAACTCAAATATTTTCTTACGGAACTATAGAAATCGAAGTTCCAAAAACTGGACATAAATTTAAAGTTAATGGACATAGATTAAAACCATATTTCGAAGGTATGAGACCTAACTATAAAGAGGTTTTAATGCTTAATCGACCTGATTAATAATTGAAATTAGGTCGGTCTGACGACGTTAAACCAAGCGCTTTATGGGAGGCAACCCATATTAGTTATCTATTTAATTGTATCTTAATAGTTAGTCTATATTATTGAAACTTTACTACTCAATTATTATTAAGAATCATCACATATTCGAACCATTATGATGAGAAATGAAATTATTCGATTTAGAGCGAAATTGGACATTATTTTGGAATCTCGCCGACGGCGAGGTCGATACTCGCCGACGAGCGAGGTTCGCGCCTAAATTAAAATCGGTTTATTTATCGAGCTCGGCCGAGAGTGAGAAACGTCCCGCCGACGGCGAGAACACGAAAGGCGGTTTTATAAGCGAGTCGCCGACGGCGAGAAACTTCTCGCCGACAGCGAGGAAGTTATAAAAATGAGTTATTTATACTTTGAATGCTGATTTGGACGGTTTCAACACCAATTCCTTTGTGAAAACCCATTCTTAAACCATTCTAAGTCTGCCTTCTTCACTAGAATTCATTCCATTCACCATAATAGCCTCCAAATTCTTAGATTCCTCTAAATCTGAAGTGTTTACCGGAGGGAATTTGTGAGTGCGGAGGCGCAGCGGATCTTCAACAAGGTTTTGGTAAAGAAAAGAGTTATCAAGGAACGGGGATTTGTCAATCGAGGATTAGAGAATTCCACTACGAAGATAGAAGAAATGATCGCACGGCGGCACGGGAGGTATTTTGTTACACTACGTCTGCTTGTTGTTATTCCAGATTGTGAAAGAGTTCTACTCTAACTTACATGCGATCAACAATGGGAATGTCTACGTCCGAGGAAGATGGGTGACGTTAACTCCATCAAGAGTAAATGAATTATTCTCTATAGAAAATACCCGGTATGTCACTATTCAAATTTTGTGCCTTCTCGATATAATATGAATGAGATATTTCGATATCTGACTGATGAAACGGAAGATTGGGAAATGCGTGAAGACGGGTATGTTAGTTTCTCTGCATCACTTTTGAATCCCGTCTCGAAGCACTGGCACTTTTTCATCTCATCTAGATTGTTACCTACTATGAGGGTAAACAAGGTTTCGAAGGAATGCACTATATTGAATTATTGTATTCAAATTGGATTGCCTATTGATGTTGGATCAATAATTGTTAAGTACGCATTGGGTTTAATTGTGCATGGGTCGGTTCACGGACTAGGACACCCATCTACTATTTTTTCATTATGCAGTCAGTACCAGGTTTCTTATGAAGCTTGGGAAAAGGTTCTGTTACCTTGGAAGCAGCTTGATCCTATAGATATTTTCCCTACTTTGGACAATAATGAAGACATTACATTTATCTCTGATAGAGCTTCACAAAATAATCCTATAGCAAGGCCTATTTCAGATAAAACAGAGTTACTTATGAAAAAAAATAACGGAATGGAGAAAGAACTGCAGAATGTGAGAGATTTAATCGACAATATGTCTGATTTATTTGATCACATTGACTGGAGGATGAAGGAACACTTTGATCATTCTGGACACCTGGAAGCTAGCTTTCTTCATTTGCGAGACGAAGGGTTGGATCACTCAAGAATCTGCTTCGGAGTTTCCCTTCAGGCCTTTCTATAACTTATTTGCGCATCATCGTCATATCAGAAATATTAGAGAAGATGAAGATTCTGACCTTGAAGAGTAGTAGTAAAGATTTCCATAGTATATTTTTATTTATGTTATTTGATTTGATTTAGATTTTATTATGTGTGGAGTGATGATTTGAATATCTCAAACTTAATTGAGATATGCGTCATAGTTTTGTATCAGCATTTAGTGTGACGTGGATTGGTTTGCGATGCTGATTAGTAGTAAGGATTGAAGTTTGAAGTTTGATTATAGAGTCTAAAATTATGTTATTTTGTATATCTCATGGATTTCAATATTAAAGTTAATTTGTTGTGTTGTGTGAATTTGTTTGTGTATAAGTAGCTAATCTTCATATTAAATTAATAAATGATGTGATCAGAAATATAATATAAGGCAAATCAAGGATGAAAATGAGTGACGAATTTCAAAAATTTAAAATTTTTGGAATCTCCCCGACGGCGAGAAAAATCCTGCCGACAGCGAGATCAATCTCGCTGACAGCGAAAAATTTCTCGCCGATAGTGTATTTTTCTCGAGAGTTTTTGGTTTCGAAAAATATTAGCTCGCCGAAGGCGAGAAAAATCTCGCTGACAGCGAGGTCGGGAAAAACATATATTTGACCGGTCAAAAACACTATTCATCATCCCCAACCTCTCATTTTCGCAAAAAACCGACCTACAGCTTGAGAGATCTTGGATTTGAAGCGATTTCAACACTTTTTGACACCGGATTTCATCTTCCCTTGGTAAGAGCTTCACTCCTATGCAAAAATTTTTGATTTTCACCATATATTTTCACTGCATTGCAAATTTTGGGAAAAATCATAATGTGGAAGAAATATTCGGTGGAAATCCATGGAATTTGATTTAAATTACTTATGAATGTTGTAGGAAGCCTTCTTAGTATTATTATTAAGTTTAGTGAAAATTTTCATGATTTTCATAGATCGATCGTATGGCTCCACGACAAAAACATCGAGTAGAATTCGACGAAAACCTATTCATCAATGCAAGAGCACCGGCTAAATATTTTGAAAACATACAAGGAAGAAAGTGCATTGCGGATCGGGTTTTAAAAAATCTAGGAGGAGAAGTAGATCGGATTATTAAGGAGCGAGGTTGGGAGAATTTCTGTTACGTTCAATATAGAGCAGCTATAGAAGTGGTTAAAGAATTTTATGCCAATTTGATCGTCGTCGAAGATGCACCAGTAAAGGTACGAGGGTTTTTTGTAGATTTCAATGCTGCAAGAATTAACGCGTTCTATGAAGTTCATGACTCGCACTTTAGCGAGTATGAAACTTTTGGAACGATGGAAGGACCACTAGAGGAAGTCATTAGCTTTCTCACTGATGGAACCGAGTTTAGAAAATTAAGCGACGAGGAAAGAGTGAATTTTCCTCTTTCTAAATTAAATGCGATCTCAAAGCCCGACATTACTTTATTTATTCTACTCGTTACCAACATATCATCACAGGTGAGGTAACACGAGATAGAGCAATTCGAATTTCGTATTCGGAAAAACGAAGCATCAACATTGGGAGAGTTATTTATCAAAATATCCCGGCCACTCCTCGAAATGAGAGTGGAGCTGGATTGGGACACCCTCGGATTAATTTTTGCACTCGCCAACTCTCCGGAGTTGAGGCTAGAGATGATGAAGAATGGGTGGAACCTATGAAACCACTCACAGACTGCCAATATCAAGAAGTATGAATCTCATGAAGGGTGGAGATCGGGAGTGAGAAGTTATTTCACTCGGTCGAGTAGAGATATACCCTCTACTAGCTATGAACCTCCCGAGCCTACCACCCCTACCCTACAAGATCCGATGAATGAATTGACTCGAATAGGAGGAGTTTTGAGCGGTTGGAGAGACCATGGGGAGAAGGTTTGATCATTTTGATCAAAGGATTGATAATCTGGAGAGGAGACATGATTATGATAGTGAGTACCTCCAGCGACATTCGGAATACGAAATTGCATATTATGAAGCTGAACGTCGTTATAGGAGTGGAGATTTAGATGTTGTCTTTCCAGATTGCCCCAGGTATACTCAGTATCATCCTGCTCAGTCTTCTCAGCAGCCTACAGATCAAGGAGGGGATGATAATATAGTTTGGGACTTTGATGCTGAAGATTAGGACTTTATTTGTTTTATTTGTGTGATGTTAAATTATTTTGAGGACTTTATATATTTGTAATATTCAGTACTTTATTTTTTTTGAGACATTGGATGTTAGTTAGATTAATTTGCTTGAATTGTGATAGTAGTTTAGTTTTTGTTTTTGTGTTAGTAATTGCATTTATTTGTATCTTAAATAGGATATTAGTTTTCTTTAGTATGTTTTTATTTTATTTTGTATTGTTTTAAGTTTTTAAAATTGTTAATATGTTAGTTAAATTGTTTTAATATGTTAGTAATTCATATGTGTAGTGTAGAGTTATTTTAATTGTTATGCTTAATACTTATCTTAGATTTTATCCCTGCATTTTCTTTAAATTGTTATATTTATATGGAAAATACTAACAGTATAGGTTCAATGAAAAATGAAAAAGCCTGCAAAAATTTCAAAGAAAAAAAGAAATACCTAAACTTCAAAGGTATGATTTATTTACTTTCCTTCTTATTCATTATTTAAAGTAGATATAAAAATCTAAGTTTGGGGGGAGAGTAAAATACAAATTTAGTTATTAACTTGTTCTCAATTTCTATTTTCAAATTATTATAAAAATGATTTTTATAGCAAATTTTTCAATTTGATTTAATATGAATTATTTTATTTAATTATTATAAAAGGTTAAATGAAATATTTCTAGTACTTTAATTAATTAAATAGAATAAAATATTTGGTTAAAAGGAATAAGAATATAGTAAACTATTTTTAGTATGGAAAACTATATTCTAAAATTAAAATTCTTAAGTATTCAAGTGAAAAAGAAAAGATTGAAAATCAAGGAAGTAAAAACTATGAAGTATATATAAGCTAAGAAATATTCCTAAGTTTCAAATTTAGGAAGATGAAAATGAAGTTCAAAATTATTAACAGGCTCTCCAGATACAGTAATCCTCATTAGAAAAAAGAAAAAAAAAGAAGAAAAAGAAAAAAAGAAAAAGAAAAAAAGAGAAATAAGGAGAAGCTTAAGGAGATGCCTTATCAAAAATTGGCTTCATTTGAATTAACCTAAAGGGAAAAACATAGATATTTCCAAACTTATGTTTATGGATTAGAATTTTACCTAATAGTATTTTCTTGAATTTCTTATCATATGAATATCTTAAGTAGTTATTCTTTTAAATATAGTCATTCCTGAAATGAATAGTAAGCTAGAAATCTTAGATCTGATAACTAAATAATTTATTTCTATAAAATTAATTAAATTACATGAATTATTTTTATTTAACTTTATTATGATATTAATTAATCTAATTCATAGTTATTTAAATTGAAAAATCTTATTGTAAAACTCATTATTTTTATGTAGTACTAAAATTACTTGAGGACAAGTAATAAGTAAGTTTGGGGATTTTGATCATCGAAAAATTTATTAAGAAATTCATATCTATTTTTGATAAAATTGCACTTTAAAGAAGGGTATTTTCTTTATTTTGTTGCAAGAATGGAGAATTTAGGTGATAAAAGCAAAAATCATAAAAAGGAGCGGATTTGAAGCAAAAAGGAAGAAAATAATGCAATTTGTGCTGAGTCGCCGACGGCGAGATCAAGCCCGCCGACGGTGAGGTTACGAGGAGACATTTCTAAAGGATTTATAACTGTCTCGCTGACAGCGAGCCCGAGCTCGCTGACAGCGAGCCCGAGCCCGCTGACAGCGAGATAGCGCGGTTTGAAGATCTTCTAGAAGTCTCACCGACAGCGAGGTAGTTTGTCGCCGACGGCGAGCTAGTTCAAATGGAACAGATACATTGAACCTGGACACTTTTGAAGAGATGCTTACACACCTCTTGGTCCTTTGCTCAGCTATATATATAGAGGCCGAAATTCAGCTTATAAGTGTGCAGTTTTTGTGTGTTAAATTTGTGTTCGGAGTAAATTAGTGTATTAGTGTGTGTGTTATTTAGTGAGTTAGTGAGTTAGTGAGTTAGTGAGTTTTTAGTGAGTCTTGCTGTACTGGAAGGAAGAGTCAAAGGAACTTCTAGGAGTCTGCTTGGGGATAAATTGAGATAAGTATTTGTATTTATTGTTTTTAACTTTAAATGAAATCCATGCTTAGTTTAGTCAACATGCATTCGCAGTAGTTTATTAGTCTTTCTCCCCGTTATGAAATTAAGTGACTTGATGAACTAAAAATAGAAGTATTTTTATATATATTAATAAATTGTGATAATTTTTACTTAAAACTTAATTTACTTTCAAGCTGGCCATTTGATTTGTTAAAATATGTTGATTATCAACTATTGTAAAAATTACATCCGATATTCGGGAATTCAAAAGCCTTAGAAGGAAGGTGCAAATAAATAGGGAAATAATATCATTGGGTGTAGAATTGAGCATTTTAGTGTGACGGACTAAAATATTCAATTCGGTCCTATTGCTTGAGAGCCGAAGTGTAGATGTTAGCCCTCGAGCGAGGGGAACGTGGGAGCTCGAAGTGGCGGTCGGTATCCTCCCAGCTTAGCCGCGGATTCGGTAATCAAACATAGGATTAGTCAATATTCTTTACACTGGACTAAAGGGTAAAGAATAGTAATGCTCCTATTTGTCACAATACCTTAAAGTTATCTATTTAAATTCATCAATCACTTAAATTTCTAAACAAGGGGAAAGATACTTTTTCTGAATAGTTAAGACTTATTTAGCAATTAGTTTAATTTCCTGCACTTTCAATTCGTATTAATTTTCTACTTAGTTAATTTACCAAATTGAAATACTTAGTTTACTTTATTACGCTTAAATTCAGAATTCCAAATTTTCGTAGTATTATTATTATTATTATTATTATTTTAAAATTAGTCGTTATTTAATTTTCTCTTTCCCTCGTGGGATCGATAACCGAGACTCCACTAGAGCCCTGTATTACTTGATACGATACGTATACTTGCGTAGCATCCACAACATAAACAATTACAATTCTATACACATAATATAGCGGGGTCAAGTTTTTGGCGTCGTTACAATTAAATTAAAAATATCATAATATAAAATTGTGGGTCACATGTAAATGAAGATCAAAGTAAAATCATCATAATATATTCTCACTCTACTCAATTTTATATCCTAAACATGCATACTAATTCATTGTAAGAGGGAAGAGTAAAAAAAACTACTCACTACACATGGAGAAACAAAAAGAACTTTTCGTTGAACAAGTCTTCGAAACTATACAAACAAACTACTAAATTCAAATCAAAATACAATGAAAATTTTTATCTTTGATTAAAATCAAACTCTCCTTGTATATAAAAAGTAATCTCCTTGCAATCCTCTCCAAGAACAAAGTGAAAAGAAAAAAAGAAATTCTCACAATCTCTTTTTATCTCACCTTGTCACCACACTTGGGGCTCACGCCCAAGTCTTCTTCTTCTTGGCCTTCTTCTCCTCTTCTAATAGTTTCTCCCCTTTCTCTAAATCTTTTTCCTCAAGAGTTTTTAATCCATAATTTATAATTTTCCAGGAGATTCTTAAGTGTCTCTTCAAAGAGTCCACATTCAATGAATCATCCAAAGGGTGCCTTAAGTGCCTTCTCACTCCAACAAACACATCCCTTCCATAATAACTCCTTATAACTGACCAAAACTCTTCTAAAAAGTTTATTTTATCATTCCCAATGTATTCCTCATTAAATAAGCTTCGCAACACTTAGAATGTCATCCAAATCCAACATTTTTACAAGAAGTTATGTCAAATTTATATTATGATATTTTAATTTGATTGCAACGAAGCCAAAAACATGACCCCACTATATTATATGTATAGAATTGTAATTGTTTATGTTGTGGATGTTACGCAAGTATACGTATCATATCAAGTAATACAGGGCTCTAGTGGAGTCCTGGTTATCGATCCCACAGGGAAAGAGAAAATTAAATAACAACTAATTTTAAAATAATAATAATAATAATAAAAATAATATTATATGAAAATTTGGAATTCTGAATTTAAGCGCAATAAAGTAAACTAAGTATTTTAATTAGATAAATTAACTTAGTAGAAAATTAATACTAATTGCAAGTGCAGGAAATAAAACTAATTGCTAAATAAGTGTTAACTATTTAGAAAACGTATCTTTCCCCTTGTTTTAGAAATTTAAATGATTGATGAATTTAAATAGATAATGTTAAGGTATAGTGACAAATAGGAGCATTTCTATTCTTTACCCTTTGGTCCAGGTGTAAAGAATATTGAATAATCCTATGTTTGATTACTGAATCTGTGGCTAGGCTGGGAGGATACCGATCGCCACTTCGCAGCTCCCACGTTCCCCTTGCTCGAGGGCTAACATCTACACTTCGACTCTCAAACAATAGGACCAAATTGAATATTTTAGTCCGTCACACTAAAATGCTCAATTCTACGCCCGATGATATTATTCCCTATTTATTTGCACCCTCCATTCAAGGCTTTTGAATTTCCCCGAATATCAGATGTAATTTCTACTATAGTTGATAATCAACATATTTTAACAAATCAAATGGCCAGTTTGAAAAATAAATTAATTTTTAAGTAAAAATTATCACAATTTATTAATATATAAAAGTATCTTTATTTTAATTTCATCAAGTCACTTAATTTCATAAACAAGGAGAAAGACTAAATAAACTACTCAGAATGCATGGAAACTAAACTAAGCATAGATTTCATTTAAAGTTAAAAATAATAAATACAAATACTTATCTTAATTTATCCCCAAGCAGACTCCTTGCAGTTCCTTTGACTCTTCCTTCCAGTACAGCAAAACTCACTAAAAACTCACTAACTCACTCAATACTCACTAAAGACTCAAATTTCCTCACTTATAACACTTAGAACACAAAAGTTTGGACTTAGAACACAAAGACTGCACACAAATTAACACCAAATAACTCAAAAGTAACACACAATAGCACACAAAAGACTTAATTTCGGCTTCTATATATAGAGGTGAGAAAAGGAACAAGAGGTGTGTAAGCATCCTTTCAAAAAGTGTCCAGGTTCAATGTATCTACACCATTTGAACTAGCTCGTCGTCGGCGACGAACTACCTCGCTGTCGGCAAGGCTTCTAGAAGATCTTCAACCGCTCTATCTCGCTGTCAGCGGGCTCGGGCTCACTGTCAGCGAGACAGTTATAAATTCTTCAGAATTTTCTTCTCGTAACCTCGCCGTCGGCGGGCTCGATCTCGCCGTCGGCGACTCAGCACAAATTGCATGATTTTGCTCCAAATTCGCTCCTTTTTATGATTTTTTGCTTTTATCACCTAAATTATTCATTCCTGCAATAAAATAAAGAAAATACCCTTCTTTAAAGTGCAATTTCATCAAAAATAGGTATGAATTTCTTAATAAAATTTTCAGCGATCAAAATCCCCCAAACTTACTTATTACTTGTCCTCAAGTAATTTTAGTACTACATAAAAATAATGAGTTTTATAATAAGATTTTTCAATTTAAATAACTATGAATTAGATTAATTAATATCATAATAAAGTTAAATAAAAATAATTCATGTAATTTAATTAATCTTATAGAAATAAATTATTTAGTCATCAGGTCTAAGATTTCTAGCTTACTATTCATTTCGAGAATGAATATATTTAAAAGAATAACTACTTAAGATATTCATATGATAAGAAATTCAAGAAAATACTATTAGGTAAAATTCTAATCCATAAACATAAGTTTGGAAATATCTAAGTTTTTCCCTTTAGGTTAAATCAAATGAAGCCAATTTTTGATAAGGCATCTCCTTAAGCTTCTCCTCATTTTTCTTTTTTCTTTTTCTTTTTCTTTTTTTCTTTTTCTTTTTTTTTCTTTTTTTTTTCTTTTTTTCTAATGAGGATTACTTTATCTGGAGAGCCTGTTAATAATTTTTAACTTCATTTTCATCTTCCAAAATTTGAAACTTAGGAATATTTTGTTAGCTTATATATACTTCATAGTTTTTACTTCATTGATTTTCAATCTTTTCTTTTTCACTTGAATACTTAAGAATTTTAATTTTAGAATATAGTTTTCCTTACTAAAATATTTTACTATATTCTTATTCCCTTTAACCAAATATTTTATTCTATTTAATTAATTAAAGCACTAGAAATATTTCATTTAACCTTTTATAATAATTAAATAAAATAATTCATATTAAATCAAATTGAAAAATTTGCTATAAAAATCATTTTATAATAATTATAAAATAGAAATTGAGAACAAGTTAATAACTAAATTTGTATTTTACTCTCCCGCCAAACTTAAATTTTTATATCTATTCTAAATAATAAAAAAGAAGGAAAGTAATAAATCATACCTTTGAAGTTTAGGTATTTCTTTTTTTTTCTTTGAAATTTTTGCGGCTTTTTCATTTTTCATTGAACTCGTATCGTTAGTATTCTCTATATATATATATATAACAATTTAAAGAAAATGCAGGGATAACACCTAAGATAAGTATTAAACACAACAATTAAAGTAACTCTACACTACAAATATAAATTACAAACATATTAAAAACAATTAAACTAACAGATTAACAATTTTAAAAGCTTAAAACAATACAAAATAAAATAAAAACATATTAAAAAAAACTAACATCCTAATTAACATAAAAATAAATGCAATTAACTAACACAAAAAACAAAAACTAACTACTATAACAATCCAAGCAGATTAATCTAACTAACATCAAATGTCTCAAAATAAAGTACTGAATATTACAAACATATACAGTCTTCAAAATAACTTACATCAAACAAATAAAATACATAAAGTCCTAATCTTCGACATCAAAGTCCCAAACTATATCATCCCCTCCTTGATCCGTAGAATCGCCGAGAAGACCGAGCAGGATGATATTGAGTGTACCAGGGCATTCCGGAAAGACTACATCCGAATCTCCACTCCTATAACGACGTTCAGCCTTCATAATATGAAATCTCGTATTCCGAATGTCGCCGGAGGTATTCACTATCATAATCATGTCTCCTCTCCAGATTATCAATCATTTGATCAAAATGATCAAATCTTCTCCCCATGGTCTCTCCAACCGCTCAAAACTCTTCCTATGCGAGTCAATTCATTCATCGGATCTTGTAAGGTCAGGGTGGTAGGCTCGGGAGGTCCATAGCTTGTAGAGGGTATATCTATACTTGATTGAGTAAAATAACTTCTTACTCCCTGCTCTCCACCCTTCATGGGACTCATACTTCTTAATGTTAGCGAGTTGTAAGTGGTTTCATTGGTTCCACCCATTCTTCATCATCTCTAGCCTCAACTCTAGAAAGTTGGCAGAGTGCAAAAATCAATCCAGGGTGGCCCAATCCAGCTCCACTCTCATTTTAAGGAGTGGCCAGGATATTCTGATAAATAACTCTACCGATGTTGATGCTTCTGTTATTCTGTATGCAGAAATTCAGAATTGCTCTATCTCGTGTTACCTCACTATGGTGATATGTGGGTAACAGAGTAGAATAAATAAAGTAATGCCAGGCCTTGGAGACTGCATTTAATTTGGTAAGAGGAAAATTCACTCTTTCTCGTCGCTTCATTTTCCATACTCCGGTCCCATCAGTGAGAAAGTTAATGACTTCCTCCAGTGGTCCTTCCATCGTTCCAAAAGTTTTATACTCACTAAACTGCGAGTCATGAACTTCATAGAACGCGTTAATTCAAGCAGCATTAAAATCTACAAAAAAACCCTCGTACCTTTACGAGTGCATCTTCACGGCGATCAATCGGCATAAAATTCTTTCACCACTTCTACAATTGCTCTATACTCGAACATAACGTAAATTTTCCCGACCTCATTCCTTTATAATCCGCTCTACTTCTCCTCCCAGATTTTTGAATACCCGATCCGTAATGCACTTTCTTCCTTGTATATTTTCAAAATATTTTGCTTGTGCTCGTGTGTTGATGAATCGGTTTTCGTCGAACTCTACTCGACGTTTCTGTCGTGGAGCCATTCGATCAATCTATGAAAATCATGAAAATTTTCACTAAACTTAAAAATAATCCTAAGAAGGCTTCCTCAACATTTGTAAGCAATTTAAATCAAATTCCATGGATTTCCACCGAATATTTCTTCCACATTTTGATTTTTCCCAAAATTTGCAATGTGGTGAAAATACATGGTGAAAATCAAAAATTTTTGCATAGGAGTGAAGCTCTTACCAAGAGAAGATGAAATCCGGTGTTTTTGAGTGATGAAATATCTTCAAATCAAAGATCTCTCAAGCCCTAGGTCGGTTTTTGCGAAAATTGGAGGTTGGGGATGATGAATAGTGTTTTTGACCGGTCAAATATATGTTTTTTTTCCTACCTCGCTGTCAGCGAGAATTATCTCGCCGTCGGCGAGCTAATACTTTTCACAACCAAAAACTTTCGGGAAAAATCCGCTGTCGGTGAGAAATTCTTCGCTGTCAGTGAGATCGATCTCGCTGTCGGCGGGATTTTTCTCGCCGTCGGTGAGATTCCAAAAATTTTAAATTTCTGAAATTCGTCATTCATTTTCGTCCTTGATTTGTCTTATATTATATTTCCGATCACATCATTTATTAATTTAATATGAAGATTAGCCACTTATACACAAACAAATTCACACAACACAATAAATTAACTTTAATATTGAAATCCATGGGACATACAAACTAACATAATTTTTAGACTCTATGATCAAACTTCAAACTTCAATCCTTACTACTAATCAGCATTGCAAACCAAACCATGACACACTAAATGCTGATACAAAACTATGACGCATATCTCAATTAAGTTTGAGATATTCAAATCATCACTCCAAACATAATGAAAATCTGAATCAAATCAAATAACATAAATTCAAACATACTATAGAAATCTTTACTACTACTCTTCAAGGTCAGAATCTTCATCTTCTCTGATATTTCTGATATGACGATGATGCACAAATGAGTTATAGAAAGGCTCGAAGGGAAATTCCGGCGAATTCTTCAGTGATCCAACCCTTCTGTCTCTATAAATGAAGAAAGCTAGCTTCCAAGTGTCCAGAATGATCGAAGTGTTCCTTCATCCTCCAGTCAATGTGATCAAATAAATCAGATATATTGTCGATTAAATCTCTCATATTCTGTAGTTCTTTCTCCATTCCAATAATTTCTTTCATAAGTAACTCTGTTTTATCTGAAATAGGCCTTGCTATAGGATGATTCTGTGAAGCTCTATCAGAGATGAATGTAATGTCTTCATTATTGTCCAAAGTAGGGAACATATCTGTAGGATCAAGCGGCTTCCAAGGTAAGAGAACCTTTTCCCAAGCTTCATAAGAAACCTAGTACTGACTGCATAATGCAAAAATAGTAGATGGGTGTGCTAGTCCTTGAACTGACCCATGCACAATTAAACCCAATGCAGACTTAACAATTATTGATCCCACATCAATAGGCAATCCAATTTGAATACAATAATTCAATATAGCGCATTCTTTCGAGACATTGTTTACCCTCATAGTAGGTAACAATTTAGATGAGATGAAAAAGTGCCAGTGCTTCGAGACAGGATTCAAAAGTGATGCAGAGAAACTAACATACATGTCTTCACGCATTTACCCATCTTCCGGTTCATCAGTCAGATATCGAAATATCTCATTCATATTATATCGAGAAGGCACAAAATTTGAATAGTGACATACCGGGGAGTTTTCTATAGAGAATAACTCATTTACTCTTGATGGAGTAAACGTCACCAATCTTCCTCGGACGTAGATATTGCCATTGTTGATCGCATGTAAGTTCAAGTAGAACTCTTTCACAACTGGAATAACAACAGCAGACGTCGTGTAACAAAATACCTTCCAGTGCCGCTGTGCGATCATTTCTTCTATCTTCGTAGTGGAATTCTCTAATCCTCGATTGACAAATCCCCGTTCCTTGATAAATCTTTTCTTTACCAAAACCTTGTTGAAGATCCGTCGCGCTTCGCACTCACAAATTTCCTCCGGTTAAACACTCCAGATTTAGAAGAATCTAAGAATTTGGAGGCCATTTTGGTGAATGGAATGAATTCTACTGAAGAAGGCAGACTTAGAATGGTTTAAGAATAGTTTTTCACTAAGGATTTAGTGTTGAAACTGTCCAATTTGGCTTTTAAAGTATATATAACTCATTTTTATAACTTCCTCGCTGTCGGCGGGATTTCAAAATAAGGTCCAATTTCACTCTAAATAGAATAATTTCTTTTCTCATCATAATGGTTCGAATATGTGATGATTCTTAGTAATAATTGAGTAGTAAAATTTCAATAATATAAACTAATTATTAAAATACAATAAAAATAGATAACTAATATGGGTTGCCTCCCATAAAGCGCTTGGTTTAACGTCGTCAGCCCGACCTAATGTCAATTATTAATCGAGTAGACTAAGCATTAAAACCTCTTTATAGTTAGGTCTTATACCTTCGAAATATGGTTTTAATCTATGTCAATTAACTTTAAATTTATGTCCAGCTTTTGGATCTTCGATTTCTATAGTTTCGTATGAAAATATTTGAGTTATGGTGAAAGGTCCTAACCATCGAGACTTCAATTTCCCAGAAATAATTTCAATCTAGTATTATATAGCAAAACTTCCTGTCTTGGTTCAAAATTTCTCTCGATTAATCTTCCGATCATGCCATAATTTCATCTTTTCTTTATAAATCCGATCATTATCATATGATTCATTTCTTAATTCTTCCAATTCATTTAATTGCAAGCAATCTTTTCTCACCAGACTTCCTTCATATTATAATTAAATTCTTTAATCGCCCAATATGCTTTATGTTCTAATTCAACTGGTAAGTGGCATGTTTTTCCATATATAAGCTCGTAAGGAGTCATTCCAATCGGAGTTTTATAAGCGATCCTATAAGCCCATAATGCGATTGTCTAATCTAATAGACCAATCTAACCTATTTGGGTTTACGGATTTTTCTAAAATACGTTTAATCTCACGATTGGATACTTCACCTAATCCGCTAGTCTCGTGGATGATAAGCGATGGAAATCTTATGAGTAATATTGTATTTTTCTACTAGTTTGTGAATGTATTTATTTCTAAAATGAGTTCCTCCGTCAGTGATAATCACTCTAGGCATTCCAAATCTAGTAAAAATATTTTTCATCAGAAATTTTGAAACACTCTTAGCATCACACCTAGGTAAATCTTTTGCCTCGATCCATTTGGAAACATAATCAACAGCTACTAATATATATTAGTTTCCAAACGAAGGAATAAAAGGTCCCATAAAATCTAATCCCCAAACATCAAAAATTTCAACTTCTAATATAAAATTTAGAGGCATTTCGTTTCTTCTAGATATATTTCCTACTCTTTGGCATTTATCACAAGTTTTAATATATCTGTATACATCTCTAAATAGAGTAGGCCGATAAAATCCAGATTGTAGAATCTTATAAGCGAGTTTTATTAGTCCCAAAATGTCCTCCAAAATCGAATCATGACATTTTTGAATAATTGGTTCGATTTCTTCATAAGGTACACATCTTCTAATAATTAACTCCTTACATTGCTTATATAAATATGGTTCATCGCAAAAATAGGTTTTCGTATCATGGATGAATTTTTTCTGTTGTTGCAAAGTTAGCATAGTTGGTAAAATATTACTAACTATATAGTTTACTATATCAGCATACCATGGTATTTTCCACTCATTGATATTATATAGTTGTTCATCAGGAAAACTGTCTATAATTTCATTTTCAATATCAGATAATTCATGATTTTCTAATCTTGATAAATGATCTGCAATTTGATTATCAGTTCCTTTCTTATTAACGATCTCAAAATCGAATTCTTGCATTAATAGCATCCATCTAATTAATCTTGGTTTGGAATCTTTCTTTTGCATTAAATATTTGATAGCGAGAATGATCGGTATGAACGATACATTTTGTTCCAATCGGATAAGGTCTAAATTTATTAAAACAATATACTACTGCTAATAATTCTCTTTACGTAACTGTATAATTTATTTCAGCATCATTTAGAGTTTTACTAGCATAGTATATAACTTTAAAAATCTTTTCATATCTTTGCCCAAGAACTTCTCCTACAACATAATCACTAGCATCACACATAAGCTCAAATGGTTTCTCGCAGTTAGGTGAAACTATTATAGGTGTTGTAAATAATTTTTCTTTTAAGAGTTCAAAAGCATTCAGGCATTCGATTGTAAATTCAAATTTCTTGTCCTTTTCGAGAAGCTGACTTAGAGGTTTAGTAATTTTTGAAAAATCTTTTATATAGCGTCTGTAGAATCCAGCATGTCGAAGAAAACTTCTTACCCCTTTTACCATAGTTGGAGGTAGTAATTTAGCTATAACTTGAATTTTTGCAGGGTCCACTTCCATGCCTTTTTCCGAAATTTTATGCTCTAATACAATGCCGCCAACAACCATAAATTGACATTTCTCCCAATTTAGAACTAAATTTGTTTTCTCACATACTTCCAATACTTTTGCAAGATGAGTTAAGCATGTGTCAAATGATGTTCCAAATACAGAGAAATCATCCATAAATACTTCTATTCCATTGTCAATTAACTTACTAAATATAGACATCATACATCTCCGGAATGTTCTTGGTGTATTACATAATCCAAAAGGCATTCTTCGAAAAGCGAAAGTTCCATAAGGACTAGTAAATGTAGTTTTCTCTTGATCCTCGGGAGCAATTTGTATTTGATGATAACCGGTGTATCCATCTAGAAAACAAAAATACTTATGTCCGGCTAATCTATCTAACATCTGGTCTAGAAATGGTAAAGGGAAGTGATCTTTCCGGGTGACGGTATTTAATTTCCTATAATCAATACATATACGCCAACCAGTAACTTGTCTTATAGGAATAAGATCGTTATTTTCATTGACAGTGACGGTCACTCCTCCCTTCTTAGGAACACGAGTGAATTGGGCTTACCTAAGCATCGTCGAAATAGGATATATAATACCATTATCTAACCATTTTAAAATTTCTTTCTTAACTACTTCTTTCATTATTGGGTTTAATCTCCTTTGGGGATCTGCTTTAGGTTTATGTTCATAATCTAAATAATTCTATGCATACAGATTGAAGGACTAATTTCTTTAATATCTGCTAAAGTCCAACCAAAAGTTTTCTTATATTTTTTTAAAGTTTCTAAAAGTTTTTGTTCTTCAGATTCGTTTAATGCAGATGAAATAATAATCGGTAAAGTTGAAGAATTACCTAAATAAGCATATTTCAAATGATCGGGTAATATTTTTAGCTCAAGTTCAGGAGGTTTAATAATTGATGGAACTATATTCTTGTCAGTATTTTCAGTATTATCCAAAAATTCAAATCTTTCCTGAATATAATCTAATTCTTCATTATTATCTTCAATTAATTCAGTATTTTCTTTTTCTAAATTATCTTCGTAATATTTCTTAAAATATTCGCGTTGTAATTGTTCAAGTATTTCCATCTGAAAACATTCATCATCTTTTTCTAGCGCAGGAAATTTCATTGATTTTGCAATATTAAAGGTAACTTTTTGGTCATTTACTCTCATAGTTAATTCTCCTTTCTGAACATCAATCATAGCTTTTCCAGTAGCTAAAAATGATCTTCCTAAAATGATAGGAATTTCTTTATCTTCCTCCATATCTAAAACAATAAAATCTACTGGGAAGAAAAATTTATCCACCTTTACTAACACATCTTCAATAACTCCCTTAGGATAGGTAACCGAACGATCAGCTAATTGAAGGGTACTGAAGTAGGTGTAATTTTTCCTAATCCTAATCTCTTAAAAATCAATAGAGGCATTAGATTGATGCTTGCTCCTAAGTCACACAAAGCTTTTCCATAAAATTGTTCTCCTATAGCGCGGTGGTATAGTGAAACTACCAGGATCTTTCAATTTTTCAGAAGCTTCTTCGAATAATAGCACTACACTCTTCACTAAGTGCGACTCGTTTCATTATCGGTTAATTTTCTTTTCTTATTTAGAATATCTTTCATAAATTTTACATAATTTGGCATCCGATCTAAAGCTTCGACAAAAGGTATATTGATTGTTAATTTCTTTAATATTTCAAGGAATTTAGCAAATTGTTTATCTTTTTTATGTTGAGCTAGTCGTTGAGGAAATGGTGGTGGAGGTTTTTCAACAGAAATTTTCATAGGTATTAAAGGATGTTCCAAGTTTGAATCTTGTTGAATTGTTTCCTTTTCAATTTCAACTTCCTCATTTTGGCTTTTAAGTTCTTTTTGAATTTGAGGTTCTAGTTCTTTTCCACTCCTTAGTTGTATTGCTTTAATTTGTTCTTTTCCTTGATCTTTAGGATTTATTTCCACATTACTAGGAAAAGTTCCGGGTATTCTATTATTTAGTGCAAGATAGCAATATGTCCAAGTTGAGTTTCGATATTTTTAATAGATGTTCCTTGAATTTGTAATTGATTTCCTTGAATTTGTAGTTGATTTCCTTGATTTTGTAGTTGATGACCCGTATTCAAAATTAGTTCATCCATAGATAATTTCTTATCTTTGAATTATGAATTATTGTTATTAAATCCAGGTGGGTAATTAGGTTTATAGTTTGGATTTGCTTGATTAGGTTGATTCATCCATTGTTGATTAGATGTGTTATTCCAATTAAAATTTGGATGAGTTTTCCAACCAGGATTATAATAGTTTGAATAAGGGTTATTAGTTCTATTATTAATAGCATTTAAAGTTTCATAATTAGATTGAGATTCTATGATTTGTCCAGATGAGTTTTCTTCTAAAGTAAGAGAGTAGTTCATTCCAAAATGATCTAATTTCTTAGATATAGCAGTAATTTAAGAAGCTAACATAGATATTGCATTGTTTTCATGAATGCTGGCTATTTTTTCAGATTTACTCTATCTGCAGGCCATTGGAAATTATTTGTTGCCATTTCTTCGATTTGTGCATAAGCTTCATCAAATGGTTTAGACATTAATGATCCTCCAGCAGCAGCATCGATGATTGATCTTAAAGATCCCACTAATCCATTATAAAAGGTTTGAATAATCACCAATCTGGTAGCGCATGATGTGGGCATTTCCTAAGAAGTTCCTTAAATCTCTCCCAAGATTCATATATTGATTCTCCATCTATCTGACAAAAAGAAGTTATATCATTTCTAAACTTAGCAGTTTTAGATGGTGGAAAATATTTGGATATAAATTTTTGTGATAATTCTCCCCAAGTTTTAATAGATCCAAGTGCTAATGAATTCAACCACATTTTAGCTTTATCCCTTAATGAAAAAGGAAAAAGTCTAAGTCTTATAAAGCATCGTCATATACTCCTTGATATTTAAAAGTAGCACAAAGTTCTAGAAAACTAGCAAGATGTAAGTTAGGATCTTCAGTAGGTGAACCACTAAATTGATTGTTTTGTTCCATTTGGATAATTGCAGGTTTAAGTTCAAATGAATTAGCAGCTACATCAGGGTTTTGAATAGTTAAATGAATTTCATCTGATATAGGGTTGGCATAATCTCTTAATGGTCTTTGTTGGTTCATATTTTGAATTTCAAGAATATTCGCCATTTGTGTTTAAATTTATAATTTGTTTCTTTTGTTTTCTAATTCTTTTAATTGTACGCTCTAATTCAGAATCGTAAGGTATTAAATTTTCGTTTCCAAATTTGCGCATACAATTTTAGAATAGATATAAGTTTATTTATTATGATTATTTTAAAATAGTCCGTTACTCTAGTAATTTTTTCTTACTTTCCCCGGCAACGACGCCAAAAACTTGACCCACAAATTTATATTATGATATTTTAATTTGATTGCAACGAAGCCAAAAACTTGACCCCGCTATATTATATGTATAGAATTGTAATTTTTTATGTTGTGGATGCTACACAAGTATACATATCGTATCGAAGTAATACAGGGCTCTAGTGGAGTCCCGGTTATCGATCCCACGAGGAAAGAGAAAATTAAATAACAGCTAATTTTAAAATAATAATAATAATAATAATAATAATAATATTATACGAAAATTTGGAATTCTGAATTTAAGCGCAATAAAGTAAACTAAGTATTTTAATTAGATAAATTAACTAAGTAGAAAATTAATACGAATTGCAAGTGCAGGAAATAAAACTAATTGCTAAATAAGTCTTAACTATTTAGAAAAAGTATCTTTCCCTTGTTTTAGAAATTTAAATGATTGATGAATTTAAATAGATAATGTTAAGGTATTGTGACAAATAGGAGCGTTCCTATTCTTTACCCTTTGGTCCAGTGTAAAGAATATCGACTAATCCTATGTTTGATTACCGAATCCGCGGCTAGGTCGGGAGGATACCGACCGCCACTTCGTAGCTCCCACGTACCCCTCGCCTGAGGGCTAACATCTACACTTCAGCTCACAAACAATAGGACCAAATTGAATATTTTAGTCTGTCACACTAAAATGCTTAATTCTAAGCCCAGTGATATTATTTCCTTATTTATTTGCACCCTCCTTTCAAGGCTTTTTAATTTCCCCGAATATCAGATGTAATTTTTACTATAGTTGATAATCAACATATTTTAACAAATCAAATGGCCAGTTGAAAAGTAAATTAAGTTTTAAGTAAAAATTATCACAATTTATTAATATATAAAAGTATCTTTATTTTAATTTCATCAAGTCACTTAATTTCATAAACAGGGAGCAAGACTAAATAAACTACTCGAATGCATGGAAACTAAACTAAGCATGGATTTCATTTAAAGTTAAAAACAATAAATACAAATACTTATCTTAATTTATCCCTAGCGTACTCCTTGCAGTTCCTTTGACTCTTCCTTCCAATACAGTAAAACTCACTAAAAACTCACTAAATCACTCAATACTCACTAAAGACTCAAATTAACTCACTTATAACACTTAGAACACAAAAGTTTGGACTTAGAACACAAAGACTGCACACAAATTAACACCAAATAACTCAAAAGTAACACACAATAGCACACAAAAGACTTAATTTCGGCTTCTATATATAGAGGTGAGCAAAGGACCAAGAGGTGTGTAAGCATCCTTTCAAAAAGTGTCCAGGTTCAATGTATTTGCACCATTTGAACTAGCTCGCCGTCGGTGATGAACTACCTCGCTGTTGGTGAGGCTTCTAGAAGATCTTCAACCGCTCTATCTCGCTGTCAGCGGGCTCGGGCTCGCTGTCAGCGAGACAGTTATAAATTCTTTAGAATTTTCTTCTCGTAACCTCGCCGTCGGCGGGCTCGATCTCCCCGTCGGCGACTCAGCACAAATTGCATGATTTTGCTCCAAATTCGCTCTTTTTTATGATTTTTTGCTTTTATCACCTAAATTCTTCATTCCTGCAATAAAATAAAGAAAATGCCCTTCTTTAAAGTGCAATTTCATCAAAAATAGGTATGAATTTCTTAATAAAATTTTCAGCGATCAATAGGCGCCATTGCCTGGCGGCAAAGAGCCAATTGGGTGGTGCTTTAGCACTAGACACAGGTACAAATGTGTTCGGTTCGACCCATTTTGCTCCGGTTCGACCCGTTTTGCTCTGATATGCACCTTTTTGGTCAATTTTTATTCTTTTTGCTAAAATCACTCCAAATTCTTCAATTTAATGTATCTACAACCAAAATTACAAGAAAATTTACCTTTAAAGTGCAATATCATTATAAAATATGGCATAAGAAATAGTACATTTTTAGGTTGATCACCTATCCACTGGCTCAACTTACCAACTGGCCACCTCCCGCTGGCTTAGTTGCCGGCCTAGTCTCCGGAGGAGCCCAAACTGAGAGCCACCATATACATGACCAAAGACGAACTCCACCCCATGGCTAGCTCAGCCCTAAATTACCATGGGAGCACTTCACCACTCCCTTTAAGCACTGCATTATACCTAAATTGGAGCTCTGCCAGCCACCCCAACCATGGCTAATTAGGCTCACCTCCTCCACGGCCAAAAGAGAGCTCAACCAAAAACCTTGCCCGAACTCTGCTAAAAATAACTTAGACCAAATTCAAGCATAGAGAAGCCAATCCCCACCATTTTCCAGCCCTCAAATCTTCTGTCTGAACACAATTTCTGAGCTTGAAATTGAGCCCAAAACAGGCCTTCCCAAACTCCACCAAACTCAAATTGATTGTGCACACAACATCCTCACAACAAGAGAAGTTCCTCACTGAAAGTTCAATCACCAGGCTACTCTAGTAGGGACATCCACCAAAGCTTCAAATCGGGCCTGGTACCTAGGAAATTCACCAAGGCTTGAGGTTTCATCCCTGAGCTCTTGGAACCCTCACAAAGGTATAGAGCATCTCTGATTGAAGCTTCACTTTAAAGAGCCAAGGTATTGAACTCTCCTTCTTCCTAAGCATCTTTGAATTGTCCATGTAATTAGGGTTAATTTAAACCATGATTATCCATATGGGTATGTTCCTCATGCTTAGATGAGTCCATAGGATCAAATCCAAGGTGATTTAGTTTAGTCTAGGCTGAGAAATTAGGGTTTTAGTGTGGACGATCATGTGATCACACCAGACGGGGAGGAAGACGAGCAGCCATTCGATTGCACTTGTAATGGATGGATGGCTCTGATAGTGTCAAATGGAGGAAAGGTCCGTGAATGTACCGTCAAGCCAGATAGCGCCAGCCAATCCCGTAGCGCCATGTAGCCACTTTGACACCCCGAGGATGACGTGGTTAAGTAAAAAAATTTGGATTTTCTGAATTATTTAAATCACCTAAAATTTAAAAATCCATAACTTGGTGTAGAAAAATCATAAAAATAAAATAAAACACCCACTTACTCAATGAACAAAAGAGAATAATGTGGAAATGGTTTGAAGTTTATTTGATGCATGTATGATTTTTAATTAATTAAATAATGTCTGAAGTATTTTAATTCTCCATGCACCTAGACATTTCACCATGGCTTGCTATTTTAATATGTTGTGGCCTCTGTCATGAGGGACCTTCTCTGATTTTTCCAAGGTCAGAGGAGACCTCTATGAAGAGATCTATATTTTCCAAATTTTTTCATTTGTTCTGATAAATTAATTCCAATAATTAGCATGTTGATTGGAAACTTCCAAAAAAATCATGGTAGGTTCCTTGTGACTAGAGGACCTTAGGAAAATAGAAACCTGATTTAAGTTACTAAAAATATCCCTAATGGTAATTAAGACCTAAAATTCAAATAAAAATAAATTGGATTATATATAAATTAAAAGTGCTAAAAAATAATTCTCCACTAAACTTTAAAGGTCAGAAAACTCCTCATAAAAATTTCATGGTATTTGGAGTTCATTTTGTTACGTGAATGAATTTTCTAAGTGAAATGAAAATTTTAAACATTAAACAAATTTTAGTAATTAAAATAGAACTCATAAAGTTTTCAAATTAATTTTGAGAGTTCTCTGTGATCAGTGAAATTTTATAAAAATAAAATTGGAGCTTTAATAATATTTTTATTTTTAACCATATTTTAAATATTTAAATAATTAAAAAATGATAAAAATTACAGAAATATTTAAAAACACCAAATTGTTACATTCGGTCTCCTAATCTCTTAGGAACCATCCACATAATTTTTATAAGCCACTAAATCAAGATATTAATTTTTTAAGGCTTAACTTATTTTTTAAAAGGCTAAAAAAGAATTTCCTTAATCTTTCATTAAAATAATTCTAATAATTAAAATGAAAATAAAAAAAATAAAAAAATTAGTTTCTTTGGGTTCCTTGACCTTAGAGGGATTTAAGAAAAATATAAAATTGAATTTTCAACTTTTAAAATATTTTATATTAAATTAAAACTGGAGAACTTAAAATAATTCTAATAATTAAGTTAAAACTTAAAAAATAATGAAATTTGGTCCAACTGGACCTCTGTTCTAGGTCTACCTCCAATAAAAATTTCAAGGCCAAAAGTTTTGTTTTAATAAAATTATTGATTTTTCATTAAACATCCCCATTTTTGCATGAAAATAAATATATAAATTAAATTAAAAATTGAAAATCACATTTTTCTCCTCTAATGATTTAATTAACACATAAGTGGGATCACCTAAAAATTTCAAAGTCATTTGAGTTAAAGTTAATGAATTATAAAGTGATAAAGGCCTTTAGGGGCAAAATTGTAATTTTGAAGAATTTAGACTTAATCAATATTCAGGCTTATGTAAAATGGGAAAAGGGCAATAAATGATCTTAATTTTTAAGATTGAATGGTTGAAACATCAAGGGATAAATGGTAGAAACCCACTGCACTTTTGTCACACCAAAATTAAATATTTAAATTTCCTTAATTATTTTGATTTAGAAGATGATTAAACCAAATGATCCTTAAGGATAGGGGTTGATCTTGGAGGTTAATAATCCACTGATTTTCACCCCTACTTAATGTTTAATGATAACCCAACATTTTGATGAAAATTAAACTCACATGATTTAAATTTTCAAAAAGAAATTGCAAATTTATCCACTAATTCTTAAGAGCTTAGTAGTGGACTAGGTCTAACTGAATTTTGTTAAAAGAAGTTTAAAAAAGCAAACATAATCAAATTTCAAGTATTTGAAAACATTACATGCCCAACTATGAAATTAATTAGCTAAAACTTCCTTAAATGGATTAACTTTGCCCCAAAGAATTTTCACCTACATAATTCCCAAATGAAATGACAAATAATATTTACCCCGTCCTTTGGGTTAATCAAAACACTAATTCACTAAGTATGAGGGTAAAAAATAGACGAATCATTTAATAATTATGATACATTCAAATGAACTCAAGGAAGCTCAAAAGGATTGTGAAATGTCCAGGTACCTCCTAGACCCATTTCACAAATCTTCTGTACATCTTGTAGGGCAACTGGACCTATCATACCTATTAAATGAATAAATCTCTTAAATAAATGAATAGGAGCCACCAAGTCATGGCATAGGATCTGATAGGCCCATGACAAACTTATACATATGGTTTTACTTCCCTACAAAAATATAAATATTTATTGCAAAAGATACTGAAGTCCCGGGTGGAGGAACGAGAAGACTCGCCAAGTACACTTTTACAAGCTTAAAACGCTTTCTTTTTCCGACACTTTCTTTACCTTTTTTTCTTGCTTATAAGCTTGCATGTTAAACAACAATGTCACCCTGTATGAAAAATAAAACTTTTTAGGATAGCCACAAAACTAAAACCAAAAAGCAAAATTAAAAAAAATCAAAATAAGATAAAATCCACCACCACAACAATCAAAATATAAGACAACTCAAAATTTAATCACAAACAAGAACAAAAATCACATTTGCAACTAAATAAAATATCTCGTTGGATGATCGGTAATCCCTCGATGGAGGTAACTTACGTGTTGCTAACGAGGTTTCCCATGATCTAAATGAAAGTGTAAAACTCACTTCAATTGAGTTTAGCAAATTCATTTGGACTAAGTAAATCCGATGAAAATTGTGGCGCCGGGATGATGGAATCGTGGGATTTTAACCAGTGTCACTATAATCAACTTTCCTGTAATAAAAAATTATGACACCTCAATTTATATATTCTCAGAACATGATACTTTTCTTTTCTCTCTGATTGACCATTCTTTAAACTAAACCTGGTACGAGAGGAGCTTAGAGCTTGCACAGTGGGCATCACAACCATCTTCAACAGTAAAACTCTTTAGGAATTAAAACAACAAGCCATAGGATTTTGAGGTAGCCTGTCTAGTGCACATAAATCCTCACTTTATTTCTTTAGGTCCTTGCATAATCATGTTGTGCAACATAAGTCTTAACACGTTTTAGGTTTTCGAGGTTATCGTCGGATACAATATAAATCCTCCTTTCTTTCAAGTTATTCACATGATCGGTATCAAGTGAACATAAGACCTAAATAATAAAATTGATAGAATGAAACATTAAATAAATATCCTAAATCAAAGAAATACTATAAGATAGTTTGAGATGGCATTAAGATTTTCCTTAGATTCCATGTCCTTCTGCTAGCCTTCTCTCCTTTATTTTCTGATAAAATTAAATGTTATGAAACTTGAGCCATTCACCTATTAAATTTTCGACTATCACATTATCTTTGAAAACCTTACCTTTGTAAGTCATGAATATAAATATTTCATGATATATATCAAGAGTTTTCTTAGGTGACTTTGGATATCTAAGATTTACTTAACTATAGGGGCTTGCCCTTATAAGAAAATTCCCAGATTAATATAAACCCTATCTAATTCCTTCATGTTAGATAGGGGAAATTGTCGGTCAACAATGGTTCGCAGACTGATCCCCGATAAATGCAATGGCGCCAAAAACTTGGTACCGTCCGGTAAATGCAACGACACCAAAAACTTGACTCCGCTGGATAAATGCACTGATGATTTTAGATATGAAAATTATGATTTTATAATATGGGATACTACACAAGTATACGTATCGTTTATCAAGTAATATAAGACTTTCTGATTAAGTCCCGTGATATCGAACCCACAAGGAAAATATGAAAATTTTTAAAGAAATCAGAAAATTATCTTTTTATTTTCTATAATTGTTTTTGAAAAGGTATGTCTTGATTTTGAAAAGTTTTGAAAGTTTATTATTCTTTTAAAATTTCCTTAATAAAATGTTAATTAATGAAATTAAAATTATAATAACTAATAATACTGGATGTAAAATACTATTAACTAGAATATCTTTTTCTTTCCTTTTATAAAGTAGTATTAATTCTTAAAGTATTGTTGTGGAAGTATTAAAATTTGTCGTGACAGATAGAAACAAATGTGTTCTTTACCCTTACTTGGTTCTATAAAGAATATAGGTTAATTTGAAATTTTTATTATTTTGAACATGGTTAGGCAGGGAAGATACCAGTCTCTCACTCTAGAGTTCCCTCGATTCCCACCACCTGGAGGCTAACCTCTCATAACAAAACTCAAAATTTCAAACCAAATTAGGGGGTTTTAGCCTGTCACTCAAAAATCCTCTAATTTTACTCCCTTTCATAAAAATATCATCTAATATTACATTTAATTATATGAACTACAATTCCCACCCATATAATTGCATGTGATTCTTACAAACTTTTATGAGAGAATACCGCATTGGATCTTACATAATCTCAAGAAATTCTACAACTTAACAGGCCAAATTAAGAAGTAAAAGTAAAATTTTCAGAATCAATCTTCACAACTTCTTCCGACTTTTAAACACATATACTTTCCACAACAATTCTTTATAAATTAATTACTTCTCCATTTAAGAAAGAAAAAGAAGTAAACTACTCAGAATGCATAGGGAAAATACAAAAACACATTGATTTGAAATTAAAAATAATAAGAAAAATAAAAAATGAAAGCAAGTATTAATAAAAAGATTAAAAGTAAACACTTATCTAAAAATCCTCTCCACATGACTAAGGAAGTTCCTCTAAAACTTTGACTCTTCGCTAAACTACTCCTTAGAGCAAGTCTCCCAACTCCGATGACTCAGAATGCAGACTTCAGACTTGAAGAAAAACTAAACTAAAAGAAAGAAAATAAGTGGGAAGAAGGAGACTTCACTCCGACCCATTTCTCCTTTCTACTCTCTATTCCTACTCTTAATAAAAACTCTTAAAATACAGTGGAAGAACAATAGAAGTACCCTTGAAAACGCAGTGGAAGAGCCTCCTAAAGCCTCTCCTTCAAAACGCAGCAGAAGAGCCTCCTAAATCCTCCTCTTATCTTTCCTAAGACTCTCTTTAAATAGTAAACCAAAAGGAGCCTTGGTGTCTCTTCAAAATGTGTCCAGATTCAATGTATCTACCAAAGAACGCACCCCTTCATTCAAACTTGCCGCCCAAAGGAAGTTATGGTAGTTACCACCAAGAGTTGCATCCCATCCCCTTTGAAATTGGCGCCAAATACATGAAGTTTTCAATTTTTAACTGTGGCGGCTAAGCGCCAGCCTAGCGGCGCTTAGCTGCCAGTGCCAAAATTTTGATTTTTCATTATTTTTGCTCTAAATTTGATCCAATTTTGTTCCTTTCATCATGAACATCCATTTTCATCATACCTGCAAGAAAAACACAAAATACCTTCCTTTAAAGTAAAATATCATTAAAAATAGGTAAAAAAATGTGTCGACATATTTTTAGGTAGAGTGTTGTATTTTAAAAAGGGGTCGCCTACAGAAGTTATCGGTGAATTTTAAATTTTTAAATTTAATTTAAATTTATATATTGTTTTAGAGAGAAGCATTTGATTTTGAAAATAGTTTTAATTTTGAAAATTTTAAGATATGAAATCAAACTGATCTCACATCCCAAATAGTTTATATAAACGAGCACCACATCACAAACCGTATATTTATCTCGAAGGACAAATACACTGCTTGACGATGCGGCTCGATTAAATAAACTATAAGATTTGTGATATCCGTTTGGTCTGCGAACCACTTTTATAAGCCGACAAGTTCCCCTGCTTAATATAAAGGAATTAAGCAGGGTTTATATTACCTGGGTTCTTAAAGTTCCCTATAAGGGCAAGCCTCTATACTTAATTACATCTTAAATGACGAGAATAATTTAAGAAAACTCTCGATAATGGTCAATGATTTTGCTCACAAGAATTTTAAAGTTTAAAGTTTTCAAAGGATTGGATTTTTGAAATTTCAATAGGGATTAGCTTAAATTCAGAACAGTTTATTTTAAGAGTCCAAAGGAAGAAAAGTAGGAGAAGCTGAGGATCCAAGAAGAATCTTGGCAACTTCCCAAACTATCCTTTTGTGTAGCTTCAATTTGGGAGTTTATTTAATGTTTCAATATTGCCAATTTTAATCAATTAGGACTTATATTTGTATGACATAATCATAAAACAGCCTCGAAGATGTGAGGTTTTATGTCGTACCGAACGAGTACCTCGAAGTCCTAAGACCGGTTAGGGCTTAATTTGCATAATATGATTATGCAAATGCCTAACAAAGAGTTTAGGATTTATGTTGCACTAGCCAAACTACCTCAAAATCCTATGGCTTGGTTATTTAATTCTAAGAATGGTTTTGTTGATGTAGATTCCAGTTTTGCTGACGAAGATGGCCGTGCTGCCCTCTATGCTCCAAGCTCCTTGTTATTGCAGAGGTTTAATTTTAGAAAGTGAAAATCAGGAGATGATAAAAGTGTTTTGGTTTATAAAAGTTTTAAAGTCCAAATGTCTTTAGTGTTTTATTAGGGGAATCTTAAAGTTGATTATAACAACACCGGTTAAGATCCCACGGTTCCATCATTCCGGCACCGTTATTTTATAGGATTCACTTAGTCCAGATGAATTTGCTATATTCAACTGAATGAGTTTCACGCTTTCATTTAGACCGTGGAAAATCCCGTTAGCAACACGTAGGTTACATCATCCGAGGTATTCCCGATCATCCAATGAGATGTTTTAATTTAATTGCAATTGTAGTTTTGTTGTTCTGTTTGTGATTAAAGTTTGAGTTGTTTTATATTTTAAATATTTTGGCGGTGAATTTTCTCTTGTTGTGACTTTTAATTTAGTTTTGGGTTTCAGTTTTGTGGCTATCCTAAAGGTTTTAGTTTTCATGCAACAATCTTATTTAACATGAAAGAAAAGTAAAGTGCAGCTCATATAAATAAATTGCAATAAAATAAATTGCAATAAAATAAAATTGTACCTGGAGCGTCATTCTAAGCTGCACATAAAACACATGTTAAGGCATTTAAATATTTATAACAAGTACCTACGTAAAGCTAAGGGAAAGGTTTTGGTGGTCTACCAAAGTCCTAATCTTATTGCTAGTCATCTCCTATGACGTCTAGGTTCTTGTATTTTGTTTAAGAATGATTTTCTTCATCAAAGTACAATTAAATTCAATTGTTCTTCTAAAACATCCCATCATACTGAGGAAGTGTTTAGGATGAGTCCTGAACATCTTTTCAATATTTTTGGGATTATTTTTGAGCCCAAATGAGTTTTATTGCACAAGTGAATTAATCATCCCAAAATTTAGTTTAATTTCTTGCTCTGTGAATTAGGATGTTTGATTATCCTATAAGTAAAGTGACATTTCACTTGATGTTTTACTTAAGAGTTATAATAATGAAAACCTTTAAGGGCAAATTAATTTATTAAAGATTTTAATGATTTAAAGTTGGAATTGATGATTTAAAGTGGTTTAATTTAGTTATAAAATTTTAATGATTTAAGTTTGGAATAGTGTTCAAGTTGTTTTATTCTTAAGTGTTTTAAACCATTTGAATTGAAAGAGGAGTTTAGATTATTTAATTTATACTTTAATGATTTAATTTTAATTTAATTGCAATATTAACTTTTAATTGGTTTGATTACATATTTTTTTAATTAAGAATCTATTTTTATGAAATTGATTTTTATGTTTCAAGTTTGTTTTAAATTTGCTTTCAAATGATATCGAAATTAACAATTTTTGTTTTAAATTTATTTCAATTTAATTATCAAATTATTTAATGTTTTAAGTTTTAATTTAATTAAGGTTCACTTTCCTTTTAATTATTTAATTATTAATTTTAATTATCACTTTAAATTTAATTAAAAAGTTAAATATTATTAGAGTGATTCATTTAGGGATTTTAGTTTAAGTCAT
This sequence comes from Papilionanthe hookeriana x Papilionanthe teres, assembly GCA_022702705.1. Lineage (NCBI taxonomy): Eukaryota > Viridiplantae > Streptophyta > Magnoliopsida > Asparagales > Orchidaceae > Papilionanthe > Papilionanthe hookeriana x Papilionanthe teres. Next base: position 120,284,856 of record CM040423.1, on the reverse strand, counting down.
TATAGTCTCTCTAAATTATATCCCCATTTTAATAATCCAAATTTTAATTTATTCTTCTAAAATTCAAATTATTTAATTAATTAAGGTTTAATTTAAATATTTTTGAGATGATTACTGGGTTTCTACCCTTTAATTCTCTAATTTTAATCTTCTAATGAAAATTTTAAGATCAAACATTTTACCGTCCCCTTGATTAAACCTAAATATTAATTAGGGTTAAAATCCTTTAATTACATTTATCCCCTTTTAGGCTTATTTATTTCATAACTCATCAAATTGAGCTCAAATGAACTTAAAATTTTTATGTTACTTCACTCATATGTCAATTAAGACATTAGAGGGGAAAATGTAATTTTTCTGAATTTAATTTAATTTATATAATTATTTTTGTGAAAAATAAGGATTTTCAATGGAAATTCAAAAACATGACCAAGAAAAGGTTTTTGTCCTTAAGAAAATTAGGAGATGTTCCTACTAACCAGAGGACCACTTGGACCAATTTTGGTGATTTTATGAATTATATTTTATTTATTATAATTATTTTGAGTTTTAGAGTTTTAATTAATTATAAAATAAAATAAAGGTTGAAAATTAAGTTTTATATTTTTCTTAAATATCTCTGCATCAAGGAGTTTAGAAAAACAAATTTTATAATTTTTTGATTTTTCTTTGATTTATTAGAATTAATTTAGTGAAAAGGTTGGAAAATTCTTTTTTTAATTCAAAAATTGTTTTAAGCATTTAAAATTCAATATCTTTACTTTGAGACTTGGGTAAAATATTTGGTTTATTCTTAAGTGATTAGTAGGAGAAATATGACATTTTTATGATTTTTAATATTTTTATGATGTTTATTATTTTTTGATTATTTAAAATATTAAAATATGGTGAAAAATGAAGATTTTTAGAAAATTACAATTTTAATTTTCTAAGACTCCACTGATATCAGAGAGGCCCCACAACCAATTTGGTGAATTTTCAAAATGTATTTTTGGAGTTATGAATTTTTAAAGTTTAATTTTGGTTATGTGACTTAATTAATCCATTTAGTGAGGTTAAATATTTCTAATTGATTCCAAATTTTTATGTGAGGTCCCTATGATCCTAAAGATCAGTGGAGAATTATTTTCAAGTTCTTTCTATGTGTGGTTAACCCTAATTAATTAAAATTTTGTTTTGAGTGATTATACCAATTAGGGTTATTCTTAATGAATTAACTCAAAATATAATTATCCTAGGGTCCTCTAGTCCTAAGAAACTTCCCCAAATTTTTCTAGAATTTTCTAAATAGTATGCTAATTAATGGGATTAAAATACCAAGAACAGTGACATAAAATTGAAAAATACATAACTTGTCATAGAGATGGCCTCTGATCTTGAAAAATTCAGGGAAAGTTCCCAAGATCAGGGGCTTCAAAAGCCCTATTGTCTCATGCCATGGTGAATTGTCTATGCAAATGGAGAATCAAAATACTGAAATGAGTAAATAATTAATTAAAAATAAAATACTCATCAAAATAACTTGATTTATTTTCCACATTATTCTCCTCTATTCACTGAGCAAGAGGAAATTTTTAGTTTATTTTTGTGATTTTTCTACACAAAGATATGGATTTTCTAACTTCTGGGTATTTAAATAAATAGAAAAAAATCTTATTTATCTACTTATCTGACTCTGCGCCGCGTCAACCTACTGTGGATCGAAAGACAATGCGGCACACTCCTATTTGACGCTGCCATCTGAGTCAGCCACCATGCGTCCCGCAGTTCTTCTTCCTCTGATCCGACGCAATCTGAGCCGTTCAACTGATACACGCGCGATCGGACGACGCCTGGTCATCGTCTAGGACTGGTGTGCACCCGACCGTCCACACTAAAACCCTAAGAATTCTCTCATTTCTCAATGGATTTTCATGTTCTTATACTCTATGGATTGGTCTCGAAGAGATGAACACATCCATATCGTTTACATGCTATGAAATTAATCCAATCAAAATGGAGAATCTCTTGAAGCTCGGGAGGAAGGAGAGGTCTTTACCTTAACTCTGAGAAGTGAAGCTTCAATCAGAGAGTTGTGGCACCTTTGATTGCACCCATGGAAGCTCCAGATGAAGTCTCTGGCTCTGGGGAATTGCCAAAGTACAACTTCCACCAAGCCCGATTTCAAAGCTTGGTCGATAGAGAGAATGGCTGGCCTGGTGAGGGGGCTTCCACTTGGGAACTCCTTCTCTTGGTCCTGTGCAGGGGTGGGTGAGTTTAATTTGATTTTGGTGAAGGTTTCAGGGATGTCCTAGTTCTGGGCTGAGAATTGAGCTTCAAAATTGAGCTAAATCAATGGGGTTTAGGGCATGAGAATAGTGGGGATCAATTGCTCTAGGTTAGGAGAAGGTACTGGAGCAATTTTGGCAGAGTTTTGTTTAGGTCTGGTTCATCACCTTGTTTGGCCGAGAGGGTGGTGGGTTTAAATAGACATGGCTGGAGGGCCTCCCAGGGGGAGTTAGGGCTTGGGATCAGCTACCTTGGTCAAGGGAAGAACAGCCATGGAGTCCAATTGAGTTGGGACAGCTCAGCTAGTGGTTTAAATTTTTTGAATCAAATGGGTGCTCTCGGCCTGGTATTTTCCGGCGATTGTGGTGGTTGGCTGGCCAGGCATCGGTCACCCTCTAGGTAAGGGAGGTCAGGGCTTGAATTTGGTGCAAACAATTGGATGTGGACATGTGTAAAGGGCTTGATTTAAATGGAAGGCTCATTTAAATGGAAGGCTCATTTTGGCTTGGTTTGGTTCAACTCATGTATTAGGCTAGGTGCACCTCCCCAAGGCTTGACTTTGGGCTGGGAGGAATCATTTGGGTCAGCTGAATTAGAGTGGTGAAGTCTCCATCCAAGGTGAGGTGGCAAAGCTTGGTTTAGAGTATGACAAGAATGGGGTTAAAAAGCATAATGAAGGATTAAAAAAGAGGCCCCCTCCATTTTCCATAAATGACATGGTGAGGTGTAAAGTGACTCCCATGGCTTGCATATGGCTTATGCATGACTCTATGGCTTCATTTGGCTTGAGAAAAATTTTGGTCAATTTCATGAAAGAAGATTTTATGAATTTTAGCATTTTGGTGGAAATTTAGATGAAGCTTGATTTGGAATGGTTTAATGATGATTTTGAAACTTAGGGGTGATATTAATTAAAGGTATGATGAAAAGAAATTGCCATGTGGGCTTCAGAGCCAATTTTGGGCTTTTGGATTTGGTAAAAATGGGCTTTTAGAATGGTTTAAGAAAGTGGGCTTTTAGGTTTGAAAACAAAATGGTGGATGGAACTTTTGTGAATTATTGGACCAAAAAACTGTTGTGTTTAGTTTAGGGATGTGTCATGAACATTTTAGAAAAGATTTGGTGTCATTTAGAGTGAAATTGGATTTAATTTGGGCTTTTTTAGTAAAGGGGCCAAAGTGGGTCAAATTGGGCTAAGGTTGGGCTAAGGTTAGATTTGATGTAAAATTAATGTTGAGAAATGTTTATGGGAGTGTCACAAAGAGTTTTCAACCTTGGTTGGGCTTTGGTTTTAAGATTTGGTCCCATTTGGGTTTATGGTGGGTTTAGGCCAAAAATGGGGATTTTAGTTTTGGGTTAGGTTTAGGTGTAGTTTGGGTTCAAATTTATAGTAAATCTTGTTTTTGTTTTGTTTATGGGGATAATAGTAAGGTTTAGGAAAAATTTTGGGGTTAATTGGAGTTGAATTGGGTTGGTTTGGGCTAGGTTTAGGTCATGGGCCAAAATTGGGCTTTAAGCTTCAAATTGGATCCAAATTTTAATCAAATTGGGCTTGGATTTGGTCTAAATTCATATTGGGGATATTTAATTGAAGTTTAGAATTGAATTGAAGCAAAATTGAGGTCAATTAGGTTGATTTGGTCTGACATTGGGTCTACTTGGGTTAAGAATGAGTCAAATTGGGGGTTTTGGTAAAAGTGGGTTAAATTGAAAAAATTAGCCTATGGTGTAGTTGAACAAAATGTAATTTGGATTATGTGTGATTTTTTGGAATTTTTTGGGAATTTTCTGAATTTTTGGAATTTTTGGGTTAAAATGGTATTTTGGGTATTTTGAGGGTATTGGGGGTATTTTTGAAATTTTTGGTATATTTGGCTATGGATGATCAATTTGAATGGTGAGAAATGTTTAGGATTGGTTTTGAGGAATTTTGGGGAATTTAGGCAATTTTGCAAATTTTGGGTAGTTTCAGTGGTATTTGGTAGGTTTAGTGGGTGTAGGGCCCCGGGGGTCAAAAATTGAAATTTTGGAAAAATAAAGATTGATGAAGTTTGAGTAGAATGAAATCACTTTGGTTGAGCCATGAATCCATGTCAAGCTAATAAGAGCCACAAGAGGACTCATTTGGGATATTCACTATGTTGTTCCTAACCCTCTTAACCAAGGGCCTAGGGGTTAAGGTCCATCCATATGAATTACCTACATGAGTCAGGAAGCCAAGTCAGGTATGAATGGTTTTAGGATTTGGAATGTGTGTGAAAGTGTTATGTGTGCGGGTCAACCCTCACCGGACCGGGCCACCTGGGGTAGTCCTAAGGCCAAAGAGTCCTATAGGGAACTCATCCTTTAAACCTCCACATTTGATCTTAACCCTCCAAGTGACTTGGGGATTTACAATCAAACATATGGGGTTTGCAAGGAGTTAAGAGGTGTTTGAATTTCTAAGTCGTGGGTTCCATTTCTAGTCCTTTAAGATAGTCAAAGGGAAAGCCTAAGGCTAGATCCTAAGTACTAAGGAGAGAGAAAAGAAAAGACCTAATAAAAAATGAGGTCAACAAATGGACCCCCAATAGGTGTGGTGTGCTAACTAAGTACACCGCGCGTATTGGTGTTGGCTGAAGAGATCAACAAAACCAACACAGACATCTAAGTGATATACTTAGAACAGAGTAGAAACAAATTTCCACTGGGGAGTATCGAGTATATCTCCAAGGCTGGAGATCCCTGAACTCTCGCTGGGGAAAAGAAAAGGAGGTGAATTCCATATCATAAGATCTGGGGAAATTTGATTTTGATTTCATTTTATTTTCTATTTCGAGTTCTTTAATGTGTGAGTTTAGATTTTTATTTGTTCTGAGTTTCAATTTCATTTGAGGTTTAATTTAAAATCAATTTAAGGAAATATGGATTTGAAATGAGAATTGGAACCTAGGTTCCAACCTTAAGACTGGGAAGAGAACTAGAATTTAGGTACCAGCCTCGGAGTGAGAATTAGAGTTTAAGTATCGATTGAAAATGATGAGAATCAGAATTTAGGTACTGATCTCAAAAGTTTAAAGAGAACTGGAATCAGGTTCTAGTCTCGAAGGTTTAAAGAGAACTAGAATCTGGTTACAGTCTCGAAGGTTTAAAGAGAATTGGAATCTGATTCCAGCCTCGAAGGTTTAAAGAGAACTGGAATCTGGTTCCAGTCTCGAAGGTTTAAAGATAACTGGAATCCAGTTCTACTCTCGAAGGTCTAAAGAGAAATGGAAAATGGTTCCAATCTCGAAGGTCTAAAGAGAAATGGAAACTAGTTCCGATCTCGGAGGTTTAAAGAGAAATGGAAACTGGCACCATTCTCGAAGGTTCAAAGAGAAATGGAAACAAGTTCCAATCTCGAAGGTCTAAAGAGAAATGTAAATTGGTTCCAATCTCGAAGGTTTAAAGAGAATTGGAAACTGGTTCCAATCTCGAAGGTCTAAAGAGAAATGGAAACTAGTTCCAATCTCGAAGGTTTAAAGAGAATTGGAAACTGGTTCCAATCGCGAAGGTCTAAAGAGAAATGGAAACTGGTTCCAGTCTCGAAGGTTTAAAGAGAACTGGAATCTGGTTCCTGTCTCGAAGGTCTAAGGAGAAATGGAAACTAGTTCCAATCTCGAAGGTTTAAAGAGAATTGAAAACTGGTTCCAATCGCGAAGGTCTAAAGAGAAATGGAAACTGGTTCCAGTCTCGAAGGTTTAAAGAGAACTGGAATCTGGTTCCTGTCTTGAAGGTTTAAAGAGAAATGGAAACTGGTTCCAATCTCAAAAGTTTAAAGAGAATTGGGAACTGGTTCCAATCTCGAAGGCTAAAGTGAAATGGAAACTGGTTTCAATCTCAAAGGTCTAAAGAGAATTGGAAACTGGTTCCAATCTCGAAGGTTTAAAGAGAATTGGAAACTGGTTCCAATCTCAAAGGTCTAAAGAGAAATGGAAACTGGTTCCAATTTCGAAGGTTTAAAGAGAACTGGAATCTGGTTCCAACCTCAAAGGTTTAAAGAGAAATGTAAATTGGTTCTAATCTCGAAGGTCTAAATAGAAATGGAAACTGGCTCCAATCTCGATGGTTTAAAGAGAATTGGAATCTGGTTCCAGTCTCGAAGGTTTAAAGAGAACTGTAATCTGGTTCCAGTCTTGAAGGTTTAAAGAGAAATGGAAACTGGTTCCAATCTCGAAGGTTTAAAGAGAATTGGAAATTGGTTCCAATCTCGAAGGTTTAAAGAGAATTAGAAACTGGTTCCAATCTCGAAGGTCTAAATAGAAATGGAAACTGGTTCCAATCTCGAAGGTCTAAAGAGAAATGAAAACTGGTTCCAATCTCGAATGTTTAAAGGGCTAAAATTTGTTGTGGAGACTTGAGTTTAGCTGAAGATTTGGAATGAGACATGAAAGTATTTCACATCCCAGGAAAGTCGATCAAAGTCTGATTATTTAGCAAAGGATATGAATCCATGCCATCAGAACCAAATTGAAAATTTTTGTGGTTCTGTGTCAGTAGACTCAGTTGACCTTCTCAAAAGAGGGAATGAAATATGGAGAGTCAAAAAGATATTTGAGAATAGTCGAAGGCTGAGGATTTCAGATTCAGGAATTTGTTTTCGTCGTTTGTTGTGATTTGATTTTTAGCTTGATTTTCAATTTAGAGTTCACGTTTATTTAGAGTTCGTGTTTATTTGTAGTTTGTTTTGACATTCAGATTTTTTTTAAAAGAGTTCTTATTTATTTTTTATTTTCCCTTTGTTCTTTGCTCGAAGTTCTTTTTAATTTAATGGTGTTTCCCAGTCAATTTGCACAAAAAGAGGTGAAGGCAAAACGTGACATGGTCACTTTCATTTCAATCTTATCGAAAATACATCATACAACTTGATCCAAAACATGATGATATTTTATTTGAGAATTTAATATCTCATACAATCCATATGAATCCAAAACGGATTGTGTAAGATTCTTCAAGTTTCTTTTAGAAGCAGCTGTCAAATTCCATGTTTGAATAGTGAGATACATGGACAATAACATCACCTTCCAAGTCATCCTTGGTAGGCATGTCGTATGGATGTGCGTTGGAGGTGTAATATCTCCCATGTAACTCACAACTTGTAAGACCGGAGGCTCTCTAACTCTGGATCTGGGTTGAAGTGGAAAGACATCTTTCTGTCATCCATTCTCCTGAAAGTAACAGAGATGCGCTCAACAAGCACTCCTGGAATGCAATGCTTTGCGATGTCCGCTCCATTCCCTTTTGACACCATGAAGGAACCTACCGGAAGTTTTATCTCCACCGGCCCTCAAAACTCACCGAGGCCTGCTATCTGGAGGTCAGATCCAAACTTGATATTGCACTGGTTGACAAAAGACACTGTGCAGAAAGCTCTAACGAAATCATGATGGTCTATGTGTGGAGGTATGCAGTCGCCCATCTTATAGATGTTAATGATGCAGATGTTGGGTATGCAATCTGCAGGCAATACCCTCCATGTTATCATCCTCTTTACCATTCTTTTAATAACATTCGACATCCGATCCACCTCACTGGGATGGAGTATTCCTGGTGGATTTACTTTTCTGTCTACCGCGAAGTTGTAGCAACATCCGCACTGGATCGTAACTCTTCCTTTTCCTGGCATCCATCTTCGGGGTTATGAATAAGTTTTCTCCCTCAGGCGACCAGCTCGGCCCATTTTCTAAAGTTCAACAATACAGTCTACAATTTGCCGTTGCTCGTAATCTGAGAACACATCTGTATGCAGCTCAAGGCCTTCCAAGATGTTAATCCTCTTGCCACTGATTCTTTCAAAGTATTCAAAAGTTTTCTTTTCAACATTCTGCATTCTTTCCAACTCATATTCTGGAATTATCTGCAGCTGGTGAGGTCTAGTAACGTACTGGAAAATGTATGGTTCAACCTCGGCACACTCTCCTGCATTTCTTGGCTCCTCGGGGGTAGTCTCTGTCGGGACATTCTTCAGGTTGCTTTTGCAACGAGACCCTTTAAAACTCGTGCATTTATCTGGCATCGAGGTGCTGACTCTATTTCTGCTCTTCTTGGGATTTTGTTTATCTGTTCTGCTTTCCTTGGAGCTGATCTCCTCCTTTCCGATTTCTGACGAACCAATTTCTTTAGAGTATTTGTATTGCTAGTAGCAACTATCTCTTCATGTTGATCTGCTACTAACTTGGTTAACATCTTAAGAATGCGGCGATTCTTGTTCCTCCTCTGGGTGGCAGTGAGAATAGCTCTCATTACCCCTTGGTTTTCTTGGGCATGGCGCTGACAAGCTTGCCCTCTGCTGTAGCAACAACAGACTTAACTTTCTTATCTTTTCCTATTGCATGAGCGGTATTTACTTTTCTCTTCTTACTTGTAGATGGTTGATTTGAGCCACCCAATTTCATCACTGTATGGCTGTGGAGCTCTTCTTGATCAATCGGGGTCCAATCATTTTCTTCATATTGTAGCCCGGTTGGTGTGAAGTCAGAGTCGATCTTAATCACAGCTCCATCCCTCACCCTCTATTCATCAAGTGTTAGACTCATGCCATTCTTAAAGTTCAGAACCAACCACTCGTTCAACATTTCCTTGCGAAAAAAAACAAGGAAAGGATCAGGAGCTGTACTAAGAACAAGAACGATAGAAAAATAATTTGTTTATTAATGAAGAGCTTTTGTTCATTTATTTTAAATTTAAATAGGAGTAGGAAAAGATGAAGAAAGATCAAGAGTGAGACTCGATTTGAAAGGAAGGATAAAGACTTTATTATCATGATTTCACATGTTTTCTTTTAACATTTTTTTTAACGATTTTCTTTATCATCCACTTTTTATATTTATATTTTTTGGTTCGGACCTAGTCATAAGTAATTACTGTGCCCGTGCTTCTAGGAATGAGGATTCATCCTTCGAAACATCAGGTTGCGTAATACTTCTTTAGATATCGTCCATTAATTGGAAGCATAGGTCGCTCTCCATGACAATTTACAAGCTGGTAGGAACCTCCTGAGTAAACTGTCTCGACCATGAATGACCCTTCCCATGTTGGTTCAAATTTACCTCCTATCTTGCGGTGTGTAAGAATAGGTCTTCTGAGTACTAGAACCAAATCACCGACCTTGAATGTCCTTGAACAGACTATTTTATCATGGGCTTGGATCATCTTGGCTTGATACAGTTCCAAATTCTGCTGTGCTGAAAGTCTTTTCCCTTCCAAGCTTTCCAATTCTTCTAGTAGTAATCTTGCATTTTCTTCTGTAGTGATCTTGTTTGCAACTGCAATTCTGAGTGACGGAAGCTGAACCTCTAACGGTAGAACGGCCTCGGACCTGTACACTAAGGTGTAAGGCGTAGACTGCGTGGGAGTTCTGAAAGTCACCCTTTAGGCCCGTAAGGCTTCTAACAACTTCTTGTGCCAATTTCTCTTGTTGTCGTCTAAAGTTTTCTTTAGGATTTGGACGAGAGTTTTATTAAAAGCCTCGGCAAAGCCGTTCTCTCTTGGGTAGTAGATTGTTGAATGGCACCAGTCGATCTCGTGTCTCCTGACAAAATTGTTGATTTTTGTGCTTCTAAATGCAGACCCATTATCTGAGATAATTCTACGCGGTACCCCAAAACGGTAGACGACTTGATTTTTGAAGAATTGTAGCACGTGATGTGCCTTTACTTCTCTGAGCGGTACTGCTTCTGCCCATTTAGAAAAGTAATATGTCGCTGCAAGAATGAAGCGATGTCCTCTTGAAGAAGGCGGTTCTATCAGACCCATAATATCTGTGCCCCAACACTCAAATGGCCACGACGCGATTGTCGGATGTAGGACATTTGGAGGTTGATGTAGAACCACTCCATGCACTTGGCACTGGTGACAACTTTTGGCAATCTTCATGCAATCAATCATCATCGAGGGCTAGTAGTACCCTAGTCTTTTAATCTTCATTTTCATTTTTGTACCCGACTGATGAGCGCCACAAAGTCTAGAGTATACTTCTTTAACAATTTCACGAGCCTCAGACCCGCTCAGGCATCTTAGCCACATCTAATCAAAAGACCTTCTGTATAACGTGTTGTTTATTAATGCATAAGATAGAGTTCTTTTCTTGATTTGATGGGCTATCGACTTATCGTCTGGTAGGTTTCTTATTTGCAAGTAGTCTATTAGCGGCTGAAGCCAGTCTTCTGCATTTTCTGTCACTGCTGCAATTGTTTCTTCTACTTTTTCTATTGATTTGTGTATTGTATCCAAGTCGAGCTGTGATAGGACCTGTCGTCCTTGAACTGACACTTCAACTGACTCATCCTACAAGCAGGCAAATTCCTTTGCAAGGCGGGCTAATGCATCTGCGAGGGCATTTTCTCTTATGGGAATCTTGTAGATCGTTACATTCGGAATCTGCTCTAGCAATTTCATTGTGTACTGGAAGTACTGTTTGAGTCTTGGCTTTAAAATTCTGTATTGTCCTGTGACCTGTTGAACTATCAACTGAGAATCCTCATAGATGTTGATGTCCGTTATCCCCATCTGAATGGTTAATTCCAGTCCGGTTATAAGGGCTTCATATTCTGCCTCGTTGTTTGCACATGGTTCTGTTAAGTGGTAAGAGTATCTTAACATCCCCCGCTCTGGTGTTATAAAGTTTAGTCTGATTCCTGCCTTACCGGGCACTATCATTTGCGATTCTTTATCTTTTTGTGCTGAAGATGCTCCGTTAAAGTACAGTTCCCAATGCTGGTCATCGGGTTCTTCTAGGCTCATTATTTGCTTGTCTGGCAAGTCGTCGTTGAGAGGCGATTCTGCCGGTAAAGGATGTGCTGCAAGGAAGTCTTCCAGGACTTGTCCCTTTACGGCACGAAGAGGAACAAAAGTTATATTGAATTGCAATAGTATCATTGACCACCTAGAAAGTCTGCCAGAAAGCGTCGGTCGGGTCATCAAATATTGCAATGGATTAAACTTCGAGATAAGGTCGACCTTATGAGAAAGCTTGTAGTGCCTGAGCTTCTGTGCGGCGAAGATCAGGGCCAAACAGTGCTTCTCAATAGGAGGATACTTTACTTCCGTCGCAATTAGATGACGGCTTAAGTAGTAGAAAACATTTTTTTCCCTCATCATTAACCTGGGCTAGCAGGGCTCCGAGAGAGTTGTCTAATGCTGCGGTATATAGTATCAACGATCTACCTGAGACTGGGGCTGCTAAACAGGAGGTGTCATTAAATACTGTTTAATGTCATAGAAGGCATGTTGACATTTGGAGTCCCAAGTATACTTGGCATCCTTCTTAACCAAAGTAGAAAAATGCTGACACATTCCTAACAAATTCGAGATAAAGCGTCGAAGATATGCTAATTTTCCTTTAAAGGATCGTAGTTGTTTCAAGGTTTTGGGACGTGGCATTTCTAAAATATGTTTAATCTTCTCTGGATTGATTTCAACTCCACGATGTCGAACAACAAATCCTAAGAATTTCCCAGAGGTGACGCCGAAGGTGCATTTCAAGGGATTCATCTTAAGGTTATATTGTCTTAATTGCTCGAAAACAATTCTCAAATCATACAAGTGATCTTCCTTTAATTTGCTCTTGATGACCACATCATCCACGTAACACTCGACTTGGTTGTGAATGAGATCATCAAAAATCCTTGTCATTGATCTTTGGTAGGTTGCTCCTGCGTTCTTCAATCTAAATGGCATCACTGTGTAGCAGTACACACCAATTGGCGTTCTGAAGGCTGTAAGCTTTTCATCTTCTGGTGCCATCTTTATCTGGTTGTATCCCGAAGATTCATCCATAAATGAGAAGACTTCATGTGTTGAAGCAATGTCGATCATCAATTCTAGAATGGGTAGCGGGAATTCTTCTTTTTGACATGCTTTATTTAAATCTCTGAAGTCTACGCAGATTTTGATCCGACCATTCTTCTTTCTGACTGGTACCACATTGGCTAACCAAGTTGGATATTGATCACAGAAAAATACATCAAGAAATTCATATCTATTTTTGATGAAATTGCACTTTAAAGAAAGGTATTTTCTTTATTTTATTGCAGGAATAAAGATTTATAAGTGATGGAAGCAAAAAAGCATGAAATGGAGCAAATTTGGATAAAAAAGGAGGAAATTCATGCAAATATAACTACTTCGGCGACGGCGAGATCGAGGCCGCCGACTGTGAGATCGTGAGGAGAATTTCTGAAGGAATTATAACTACCTCGCCGACAGCGAGCCCGAGCCAGCCGACTGCGAGATCGCGCGGTTTGAAGACCTTCTAGAAGCCCCGCTGACGGCGATGTCGTTTCCCGCCGACAGTGAGCTAGTTCAAAATGCATATACATTGAACCTGGACACTTTTTGAAGAGGTGTTTAGGAACCCCTTGGACCTTTACTTACCTCTATAAATAGAGGCCGAATTCTATTGTCTAGGTGTGTCTTTTGAGTCTTAAAAAAGTTTCTCTAGAGTCTTTTATGTAAGTCTGAGTGTGTTTAGTGAGTTCATTAGTTGAGTGTTATTTAGTTTGCTGTACTAGAAGGAAAAGTTAAAGGAACTTCAAGGTGTCTGCTTAGGGAGGAAATTAAGATAAGTATCTTTGTTTATTGTTGTTAACTTTAAATGAAATCCATGCTTTGTTTTATTCCCATGCATTCTGAGTAGTTTTTCTTAGTCTTTCTCCTTGTTTATGAAAATTATTCGGATTGATGAAATTAAATAGAAGCACCTAATATAATATAAATAAATTGTGATAATTTTTACTTAAAACTTAATTTACTTTCAATCTGGCCAATTGATTAGTTAAAATATGTTGAATTATCAACTATAGTAAAAATTACATCCAATATTCAGGGAAGTCAAAAACCTTGGAAGGCGGGTGCAAATAAATAGGGAAATATTAATTATCGGACGTAGAATTGGATATTTTAGTGTCACAGACTAAAATACTCAATTCGATCCTACTGTTTGAGAGCTGAAGTGTAGATGTTAGCCCTCGAGTGAGGGGAACGTGGGAGCTCTGAAGTGGCAGCCGGTATCCTCCCGCACCTAGCTGCAGATTTAGTAATCAAACATAGGATTAGTCAATGTTCTTTGCACTGGACCAAAGGGTAAAGAATATGAATGCTCCTATTTGTCACAATACAATTTAAAAATTCTATTTAAATTCATCATTCACTTAATTTTCTAAAAACAAGGAGAAGGATACATTTTTTTGAATTATTTAAATCAACTTATTTCAAGCATTAGTTTACTTTAGTTTATTTTAGTTACTTTGAATCCACATTATACATTAAATCATAACTCCATATTTAAAGCGGGATCAAGTTTTTGGTGTTGTTGCTATAAACATAAATTGCATAAATATTAAAAGTGGGTCAAGTTTTTGGCACCTTTAGCAGGGTAACTAAAGAAATTTTTTACTAGAGTAACGGACTATTTTATTTAATAAATTATATGCGAAATTTTGGAAACGAAAATTTAATACCTTACGATTCAGAATTAGAGCGTACAATTAAAAGAATTAGAAAACAAAAAAAAGAAATTATAAATTTAACACAAATGACAAATATACCTGAAAATGAAAACATAAATCAACCAAGACCAATACGAGATTATGCCAACCCTACATTAGATGAAATTCATTTAACTATTCAAAACCCTGATGTAGCTGCTAATTCATTTGAACTTAAACCTGCAATTATCCAAATGGTACAAAATAATCAATTTAGTGGTTCACCTACTGAAGATCCTAATTTACATCTTGCTAGTTTTTAGAACTATGTGCTACTTTCAAATATGAAGGAGTATCTAACGATGTTATTAGACTTAGACTTTTTCTTTTTTCTTTAAGGGATAAGGCTAAAATGTGGTTAAATTCATTAGCACCTGGATCTATTAAAACTTGGGGAGAATTATCACAAAAATTTCTATCCAAATATTTTCCGCCATCTAAAACTGCTAAGCTTAGAAACGATATAACTTCTTTTAGTCAGTTTGATGGAGAGTCAATATATGAATCTTGGGAGAGATTTAAAGAACTTCTTAGGAAATGCCCACATCATGCATTACCAGATTGGTTAATTATCCAAACTTTCTATAATGGATTAGTAGGATCTTTAAGATCAATCATCGATGCTGCTGCTGGAGGATCATTAATGTCAAAACCATTTGATCAAGTTTATGCACTAATCGAAGAAATGACAACTAATAATTTTCAATGGCCTGCTGATAGAATGAATCCGAAAAAAGTAGCTAATATTCATGAAAATGATGCAATATCTATGTTAGCTTCACAAATTGCTGCTGTATCTAAAAAAATAGATCATTTTGGAATGAATTACTCTCCAACTATATCAGAAGAAAATTCATCTGGACAACTTATAGAATCCCAATCTCAATATAAAACAATTAATGCAATTAACAACAGACCCAATAATCCTTATGGAAATTATTATAATCCTGGCTGGAAAAATCATCCTAATTTTAATTGGAATAATAATACAACTAATCAACCATGGATGAATAATATGACACAACAATTAGAAAATCCATCTAATTAAGGAAATCCATCTAATCAAGGAAATCCTAATTATAAACCTAATTATCCACCTGGATTTAACAATAATGACCCTCAATTTAAAGATAAGAAATTATCTATAGAAGAATTAATATTAAATATGGGTCAACATTTACAAAATCAAGGAAATCAATTACAAATACAAGGAAACCAATTACAAAATCAAGGAACAGCTATCAAAAATATTGAAACTCAACTTGGACATATCGCTACTGCACTTAATAATAAAATACCTGGAACATTTCCTAGCAATGTGGAAATAAATCCTAAAGACAAGGGAAATGAACAAATTAAAGTGATACAATTACGAAGTAGAAAAGAATTAGAACCTCGAATTCAGAAAGAACTTGAAAATCAAAAAGAGGAAGTGGAAATTGAAAAGGAAAAGAATCAACAAGATCCAAACTTAGAAAATCCTTTAACACCTATGAAAATTTCTGTTGAAAAACCTCCACCACCATTTCCTCAATGACTAATTCAACATAAAAAAGACAAACAATTTGCTAAATTCCTTGAAATTTTGAAGAAATTAACGATAAATATTCCTTTTGTAGAAGCTTTAGAACAGATGCCACACTATGTAAAATTTATGAAAGATATTCTAAATAAAAAAAGAAAATTACCGATAATGAAATGGTTGCACTTAGTGAAGAGTCTAGTGATATTATTCAGAAAAAACTTCCTGAAAAATTAAAAGATCCTGGTAGTTTCACTATACCCTGCGCTATTGGAGAAAAATTCTATGGAAAAGCTTTGTGTGACTTAGGAGCAAGCATCAATGTAATGCCTCTATCAATTTTTAAGAGATGAGGATTGGGAGAAATTTCACCTACTTCAGTAACTCTTCAGTTAGCTGATCATTCTGTTACATATCCTAAGGGAGTTATTGAAGATGTATTAGTAAAAGTAGATAAATATATCTTCCCTGTAGATTTTATTGTTCTAGATATGGAAGAAGATAAAGAAATTCCTATCATTTTAGGACGACCATTTTTAGCCACTGGAAAAGCTATGATTGATGTTCAGAAAGGAGAATTAACTATGAGAGTAAATGACCAAAAAGTAACTTTTAATATTGCTAAATCAATGAAATATCCTGCACTAGAAAAAGATGATGAGTGTTTTCGAATGGAAGTACTTGATCATTTACAAAAGGAACATTTTAAAGAATATTATGAAGAAAAATTAGAAAAAGAAAATACTGAATTAATTAAAAAAGCCGATATAAATGAAGAACTAGATTATATTCAAGAGAAATTTGAATTTTTGGATAACACAGAAAACACTAAAAAATATATAGTTCCATCAATTATTAAACCTCCTGAACTTGAGTTAAAAATGTTACCTAATCATTTAAAATATGCTTACTTAGGTAATTCTTCAACTCTACCAGTTATTATTTCATCTGAATTAAATGAATCTCAAGAACAAAAACTTTTAGATACGTTAAAAAAATATAAGAAAATTTTTTTTTGGACTTTAGCAGATATTAATGGAATTAGTCCTTCAATCTGTATGCACAGAATTTTTTTAGGTAATGAACATAAACCTAAAGCAGATCCACAAAGAAGAATAATTCCGATAATGAAAGAAGTAGTCAAGAAAGAAGTTTTAAAATGGTTAGATAATGGTATTATATATCCTATTTACGACGGTGCTTGGGTAAGCCCAATTCATCGTGTACCTAAAAAAGGAGGGGTGACTGTCAAAGCTAATGAAAATAATGATCTTATCACTATAAGACAAGTTACTGGATGGCGAATATGTATTGATTATAGAAAATTAAACACATCCACTAGAAAAGATCACTTCCCTTTACCATTTCTAGACCAGATGTTACATAGATTAGCTGGACATAAGTATTTTTGTTTCTTAGATGGATATACCAGTTATCATCAAATACAAATTGCTCCTGAGGATCAAGATAAAACAACATTTACTAGTCCTTATGGAACTTTCGCTTTTTGAAGAATGTCTTTTGGAATATGTAATGCATCTGCAACATTTCAGAGATGTATGATGTCTATATTTAGTAAATTAATTGATAATGAAATAAAAGTATTTATGGATGATTTCTCTGTATTTGGAACAACATTTGACACATGCTTAAATCACCTTGAAAAAGTATTTGAAGTATGTGAGAAAACTAATTTAGTTCTTAATTGGGAGAAATGTCAATTTATGGTTACAGGCGACATTGTCTGCGAAAATTCAAGTTATATCTAAATTACCAACTCCAACTACGGTAAAAGGGGTAAGAAGTTTTCTTGGACATGCTGGATTTTGCAGGCGTTATGTTAAAGATTTTTAAAAAATAACTAAACCTCTATGCCAACTTCTTGAAAAGGACAAGAAATTTGAATTTACAACTGAATACCTGAATGCTTTCGAATTATTAAAAGATAAATTAATTACAGCACCAATAATAGTTTCACCTAATTGGGAGAAACCATTTCAGCTTATGTGTGTTGCTAGTGATTATGTTATAGGAGCAGTTCTTGGGCAAAGATATGATAAGATTTTCAAAGTTATATATTATGTTAGTAAAACTCTAAATGATGCTTTGAAATAAATTATACGATTCTTGAAAGAGAATTATTAGCAGTTGTATATACTTTTAATAAATTTCGGCATTATCTAATAGGAACTAAATGTATTGTGCATACTGATCATTCTGCTATAAAATATTTAATGCAAAGAAAGATTTTAAACCAAGATTAATTAGATGGATATTGTTAATGCAAGAATTTGATTTTGAAATAATTAACAAAAAAGGAACTGATAATCAAATTGCTGATCATTTATCAAGATTAGAAAATCATGAATTATCTAATACTGATAATAAAATTTTAGACAGTTTCCTGATGAACAACTTTATAATATAAATGAGTTAAAAATACCTTGGTATGCTGATATAGTAAATTATATTGTAAGTGCATTTTACCACCTATGTTAACTTTGCAATAACAGAAAAAATTCATTCACGATACTAAATCATACTTTTGGGATGAACCATACTTATATAAGCAATGTAAGGATCTAATTATTAGAAGATGTGTGCCTTATGAAGAAATTGAACCAATCATTCAAAAATATCATGACTCTGATTTTGGAGGACATTTTGGGACAGATAAAACTGCATATAAAATTCTATAATGCTGGATTCTACCTGGCCTACTCTATTTAGAGATGTATATAGATATATAAAAACCTGCGATAAATGCCAAAGAGTAGGAAACATATCAAGAAAAAATGAAATGCCTCTGAATTTTATATTAAAAGTTGAAATTTTTTATGTTTGGGGATTAGATTTCATGGGACCTTTTATTCTGTCATTTGGAAACTCATATATATTAGTAGATGTTGATTATGTTTCTAAATGGATTGAAGCACAAGCTTTATCTAGGTGTGATGCTAAAAGTGTTTCAAAATTTTTAATGAAAAATATTTTTACTAGATTTGGAATGCCGAGAGTAATTATCACTAACGGAGGAACTCATTCTAGAAACAAATATATTCACAAATTAGTAGAAAAGTATAATATTATACATAAGATATCAACTGCTTATCATCCACAAACTAGTGGATTAGCTGAAGTTTCTAATCGAGAGATTAAGCATATATTAGAAAAGTCTGTAAATCCTAATAGATCGATCGGTCTATAAGACTAGACACTGCATTATGGGCATACAGGACTGCTTATAAAACTTCGATTGGAATGACTCCTTACAGGCTTATATATGGAAAAATGTGCCACTTACAAGTTGAATTAGAACATAAAGCATATTGGGCGATTAAATAATTTAATTATAATATGAAAGAAGCTGGTGAGAAGAGATTGTTGTAATTAAATGAATTGGAAGAACTAAGAAATGAATCATATGATAATGATAAGATTTATAAAGAAAGAATGAAATTATGGCATGATCGGAAGATTAATCAGCGAAATTTTGAACCGAGACAAAAAGTTTTGCTTTATAATACTAGATTGAAATTATTTCTGGGAAATTGAAATCTCGATGGTTAGGACCTTTCCCATAACTCAAATATTTTCATATGGAACTATAGAAATTGAAGATCCAAAAACAGGACATAGATTTAAAGTAAATGGACATAGATTAAAACCATATTTCGAAAATAGAAGACCAAATTTTAAAGAGGTTTTAATGCTTAGTCGACCTAAACACTAACTAAATTAGGTCGGGCTGACGACGTTAAACCAATCGCTTTATGGGAGGCAACCCATAGTAGTCTTTTATTTTTAAATATCTACATATTAGTGAGTCTATATTATTAAAAAAAATCTTACTACTCCAATTTTTATTAAGAATCATCACAAAATTGAACCTATTGGATGAGATCGGAAAATATTCGGACCAGAGCAAAAATGGGCGATTTTTACTAATCTCGCCGACAGCGAGCTCGAGCCCGCTGATAATGAGATCATGGACCATTACTCCATTCAGTTTTATAACTAAGTCGCCGACGGCGAGGAACTTCTCGCCGACGGCGAGACAGTTGAAAATTTAGTTTCTTAAAGATTTTTCATGCGGTTTTGGACGGAACTAAGCCATTCCTTCGTAAGAAATTATTCCAAATTCGATTTTACACCATTTTCTTCCTTAGGAACGACTAGATACCAATCCTTTCCATCCAAAATGGCCTCCAAATTGTTAGAAACCACAAAAACTGAAGTTTTCAACAGGAGAAAATTCGTCAGTTCGGAGGTGCAGCGAATCTTCAACAAAGGCTTGATGAAGAAGAGATTGATTAAAGAAAGAGGATTCGTCAATAGAGGAGTAGAGAATTCTACTATAAAAATCGAAGAAATGATCGCACAGCGGCATTGGGAGGTATTTTATTATACAACATCCGATGTAGTTATACCAGTAGTTAAAGAGTTTTACTCTAATTTACATGCGATCAACAATGGAAATGTCTACGTTAGAGAGAGATGGGTAACATTTACTCCTGCAAGGGTAAATGAATTATTTTCTATAGAAAATACCTCTGTTTATCATTATTCCAACTTTGTGCCTTTGAGATACAATATGAACGTAATCTATAGATACCTGACCGATGAACCAGATGATTGGGAGTAACGAGAAGAAGGGTATGTCAATTTTTCTGCATCACTTCTTAACCCTGTCTCAAAGCACTGGCATTTCATTATATCATCAAAATTATTACCTACCATGAGAGTAAATAAAGTTTCAAAGGAATGCACAATTTTAAACTACTGTATTTAAATTGGATTACCTATCGATGTCAGATCAATAATAGTAAAGTCTGCATTGGGATTAATTGTGCATGGGCCAGTGCATGGACTTGGACACCCATCTACTATATTTGCTTTATGCAGTCAGTACCAAGTTTCTTATGAGGCTTGGGAAAAAATACTTTTACCATGGAAACCCTTGGATCCTACTGATATGTTTCTCACTTTGGATAACAATGATGAGATCACCGTTATTTCTGATAGAGCATCACAGAACAATCCTTTAGCAAGGCCCTTTACTGATAAGACTAATTTCATTCTGAAGAAGATTAAAGGATTGGATAAAGAATTGCAAAATGTGATGAATTCAATTGACAATATCTCTGATATGTTTGATCATATTGATTGGAGAATGAAGGAGCACTTTGATCATAATGGACATCTGGAGGCCAGTTTTATTCATCTACTAAGACAGAAAGGATGGATTAATGAAGAATCTACTGCAGAATTCCCTTTCAGGCCTTTCTACAATTTATTTGTGCACCTGCGTCGCATCAGAAATATCAGAGAAGATGTTAGTTCAGACACTGAAGAGTAGGAAAGATTTCTATGTTTTTGTTATATTTATATATATTTGTGTGTGTTTGATTTGGAGTTAAGTTTTATTATGAGTCGAACTTTGATTTGATCATCTCAGATTTGATGAGATTATTTGTAAATTGTTATGTCTCAGCAATTAAAGTGTTGTGGTTTGGATTGCGATGCTGAGTATTATGGATTTGAACATTTAAGTTAAATATGTGTTAAGTTATTAGTGTGAAATTTGTAAGTTTCATGGATTTCATTTATAAATTTATATTGTTTGTGTTGTGTGACTTTTTGAGAGTATAAGTATCTAATTTTCTTATTATTATTAAATTAAGTGATCAGAAGATTGATTAAGGGCAATTCGAGGTTGAAAATGATTGACGAATTTCAAAAATTTAAAATTTTTGGGACCTCGCCGACGGCGAGAATTATCTCGCTGACAGCGAGAAAACCCGCTGACAGTGAGACCGAGCTCGCCGACAGCGGATTTTTCCCGAAACTTTTGTCTTATGAAATTAATTAGCTCGCCGACGGCGAGAAAAACCTCATTGACAGCGAGAACGCGAAAATACCTATATTTGACCAGTCAACCGACACTATTTATCATCCCTTTCCCCAAATTTTCAAAAAAACTGACCAAGGGCTTGAGAGATCTCGGATTTTAAGCGATTTCAACACTTTTTGACACCGGATTTCATCATCCCTTAATAAGAGCTTCACTCCTATACAAAATTTTTTTATTTTCACCATTGATTTCTTCTACTTTGGGATATTTTGAAAATTTTTGAAATGTGAAGAAAATACTTGGAAGAATTTCATAGAAATTGATTTAAATGGATTTTAGTTGTTGTAGGAAGCCTTCTTAGTAATATTTTGGAGTTTAGTTAAAATTTTTGCAAATTTCACAGACCGAGAAATGGCTCCACGACAAAAGTGACGAATAGAATATGACAAAACTGATTCATTAATGCGAGAGCACGAACTTGATATTTTCAAAACATTCAAGCAAGAAAGTGCATACAAGATCGAGTTTTCAAGAATCCAGGAGGAGAAGTGGAACGAGTTATAAAGGAGTGAGGATGGGAAAACTTATGCTACGTTACGAACAGAGCAGCTGTAGAAGTAGTAAAGGAATTTTATACAAATTTAGCACAGGCTGAAGATGCACCGGTTAAGGTTAGAGGATTTTTTGTAGAATTCAATGCTGCTAGAATAAACGCTTATTATGAAGTACGAGACACCGACACCAGCGAGTATGAAACTTTTGGAACTATGGAAGGACCACTGGAAGAGGTGATCGACTTTCTCACTGATGGGAAAGGAGTCTGGAAGATAAAGCTGCGGGAACGGGTAAACTTCCCTCTTTCTATGCTGAATGCAACATCTAAAGCCTGGAATTATTTTATTTGTTCTACTTCATTACCTGCCTATCACCATAGGGAGGTAACAAGTGATAGAGCAGTTCTGAATTTTTGTATTCAGAACCAGAAGAGTATTAATGTGGGAAATATTATATATAAAAACATATTAGTCACTGCTAGAAATGAAAGTGGAGGAGGACTAGGACATCCTGGTCTTATCTATGCACTTTGCCAATTATTTGGGGTAGAGGAAAGAGATAATGAAGAATGGATTGAACCTATGAAACCCCTTACTCAGGCTAATATAAAGAAATATGAATCCCACGAAGGATGGAGATCTGGGACAAGGGATTATGTACCTTCTTCAAGTAGAGATATACCCTCTAATAGTTATGAACCACCGCCTCAGTACACCACTCCTACCCTTCAAGATCTGATGAATGAATTAACCCTGAGTAGAAAAAGTTTTGAGTTATTTGGAGAAAATATGGAAAGAAGATTTAAGCATATAGATCAATGGATTGGAGGCTTGGAGAGAAGACACGATTATGATAGCGAATATCTCCAGCGACATTCAGAGTACGAGATTGCATACTATGAAGCTGAGCGTCGATATAGGAGTGGTGATTTAGATGTTGTCTTTCCTGAGTGCCCCCGATATTCACAATACCAGCCTGCTCAGCCTTCTCAGCCTGCTCAGCCTTCTCAGCCTGGAGATCAGGGCGATGACATAGTTTGGGATTTTAATGTAGAAGATTAGAGCTTTTTGTTTAGTTTGTTTGGTTTGTTTAGATTTGTTATTTTGCAAACTTTATTATTTCTGTGTGTAATATTTCAGTACTCTCTGTGGACTTTGGACTTGGTATGTTTGTTTGTTTGCTTGAGCTGTGATATTAGATTTTTTATGTGTGTTAAATTAGTTGCAAATTTATATATATATAGGATGTTAGTCTTTCTTTAATGTATTGTTTAATTTTTAAATGTATGTGTAGTAATAGATTAAGTTTTCTTTGTTATGTTTGATACTTATTTTAAAATTTCCATCCCTGCACTTTCTTTTTAAATATTATATGTGGAAGAATACTAACAGTACAAGTTCTGTAAGTAATGAAAAAGCCTGTGAAAATTTTGAAGAAAAGAAATACCTAAAGCTCAAAGGTATGATGAATTTTATTTATATACTTTCCCTTTTTCACTATATAGCATAGATAGAAAAATTTAAGTTTGGGCGAAGGTAAAAATACAAATTTAATTATTAAAATTGCTCTCAATTTCTATTTTCAAAAATTATTATTAAATGATTTTCTATCGTAGTTTTTCAATTCAATAAATATGAGTTACTTTATTTAATTATTATATAAAGTTAAAGAAAATATTTATAGTAATTCATTTAATTATTGGAATAAGGTATTTGGTTAAAAGTAATAGGAATATAGTAAACTATTTAAAATAAGGGAAACTATATTCTAAAAATTGAAAATTCTTAAGTATTTAATTGAAAGGGAAAGGATAAAAACTCAATGAAGTAAAGGCTATGAAATATATATAAGCAAAGAAATATTTAAGTTTCAAATTTAGGAAGAGAAATTGAAGTTCAAAATTATTAACAGGCTATCGAGATACAGTAATCCTCACTTGAAAAAGAAAAGAAAAAAAAAAGAAAAGAAAAAAGAAAAGAAAAGAAAAATATAAGTGAGGAGAAGCTTGAGGAGATGCCTTATCAAAAATTGGCTTCAATGGAATCAACCTAAAAGGTAGAACTTAATTATATTTCTAAACTTATATTTATGGATTAGTATTTTACTAAATAGTGTTTTCTTGAACTTCCTATCATCTAAATATCTTAAGTAATTTACTATTTTAAATATAGTCGTTCCTGAAATAAATAGAAAGCTAGAAATCTTAGAGCTGATAACTAAATAATCTTATCTCTATAAAGTTAATTTAATTACTTAAAAATATTTCTATTCAACTTTATTATAATGTTATTTAAATTTAATTCATATATTATCTGGATTGAAAAATTCTATTATAGAAATCATTATTATTATTTATTTAGTATTGAAATTACTTGAGGACAAGTAATAATTAAGTTTGAGGGATTTTGATCATAGAAAAATACATCAAGAACTTCATATCTATTATTGATGAAATTGCACTTTAAAGAAATGTATTTTCTTTATTTTATTGCAGGAATAAAGATTTATAAGTGATGGAAGCAAAAAGCATGAAATGGAGCAAATTTGGATCAAAAACTAGGAAATTCATGCAAATATAACTACTTCGCCGACGGCGAGATCGTGAGGAGAATTTCTGAAGGAATTATAACTACCTCGCCGACAGCGAGCCCGAGCCCGCCGACAGCGAGATCGCGAGGTTTGAAGACCTTCTAGAAGCCCCGCTGACGGCGAGGTCGTTTCCCGCCGACGGCGAGCTAGTTCAAAATGCATATACATTGAACCTGGACACTTTTGAAGAGGTGTTTAAGCACCCCTTGGACCTTTACTTACCTCTATAAATAGAGGCCGAATTCCAGTGTCTAGGTGTGTCTTTTGAGTCTTAAAAAAGTTTCTCTAGAGTCTTTTATGTATGTATGAGTGTGTTTAGTGAGTTCATTAGTTGAGTGCTATTTAGTTTGCTGTACTAGAAGAAAAAGTCAAAGGAACTTCAAGGAGTCTGCTTAGGGAGGAAATTAAGATAAGTATCTTTGTTTATTGTTGTTAACATTAAATGAAATCCATGCTTTGTTTTATTCCCATGCATTCTGAGTAGTTTTTCTTAGTCTTTCTCCTTATTTATGAAAATTATTCGGATTGATGAAATTACATAGAAGAACCTAATATAATATAAATAAATTGTGATAATTTTTACTTAAAACTTAATTTACTTTCAATCTGGCCAATTGATTAGTTAAAATATGTTGAATTATCAACTATAGTAAAAATTACATCCAATATTCAGGGAAGTCAAAAACCTTGGAAGGCGGGTGAAAATAAATAAAGAAATATTAATTATCGGACATAGAATTGCATATTTTAGTGTGACAGACTAAAATACTCAATTCGGTCCTACTGTTTGAGAGCTGAAGTGTAGATGTTAACCCTAAGGTGAGGGGAACGTGGGAGCTCTGAAGTGGCAGCAAGTATCCTCCCAACCTAGCCGCAGATTCAGTAATCAAACATAAGATTAGTCAATGTTCTTTGTACCTGGAGCAAAGGGTAAAGAATAGGAATGCTCCTATTTGTCACAATACAATTTAAAAATTCTATTTAAATTCATCATTCACTTAATTTTCTAAAAACAAGGAGAAGGATACTTTTTCTGAATTATTTAATTCAACTTATTTCAAGCATTAGTTTACTTTAGTTTATTTTAGTTACTTTGAATTTCTGTTAACTTTATTCGTAAGTAATTCCTTTTTATTTAGTTGATAACAAATTTGTTAAAAACTTCCCTGTGGGATCGATAACCAGGACTCCACTAGAGCCCTGTATTACTTGATATGATATGTATACTTGCATAGAATCTACATTATACATTAAATCATAACTCTATATTTAAAGCGGGATCAAGTTTTTGGTGCCGTTGCTATAAACATAAATTGCATAAATATTAAAAGTGGTTCAGATATTGCTCTTCACGGACAAATTTAGCTTCTATTAGCTTTTTAACTTCAGCTATTACTTGTTGTTCAATCTCTAGACGCATTCTTCTAGGAGCTTATTTAACTGGAACGACAGTGGGATCCACTCCTAGTTTGTGATCTGCAACTTCTGGAGCTAATCCTGGCATTTCATCGTAACTCCAAGCAAAACAGTCTGTGAACTCTATTAATAGCTTTATTATGTTTTCGGAGTCTTCTTTATTAAGTAAAGAGCTAACCAAGGTCGGCCTAGGCTCTTCGCTAGTACGTAAGTTAACTTCTATTAACTTGTATATTGTAGATTTAATTTCATCTTCAAATTCTAGCGGAGCATCTCTGATTGGTAGATCTTCGAGATCTTCTGAGGCTTCCAAGCAGTCTTCATTAGGCTCGCAAGTGACAACCAAGAAAAATCCCGAATCATCAACAGACCCTATTGTGCCGAATCCGAGACCATGTTTTGAATTGGGAGGCCAACTAGCATTGTTCCATAATTTTTCGAAGTGCTTTGATTGACCTTTTGTCCACTGTTTAGGTAAAACACCACGTTTAATTAAATTCTGAACACAGGGAGAGTACCACTAAAAAGGCAGTTCCATTAATTCAGATGAAGTAACATCTTCAAATTGTACATCTTTTTCAGTTTTGGAAGAAGAAGCACCACAGTAGAATTTGATTGGTTTAGTAACACCACCATGCACTTCCTTGACCACCATACCCTCGATCTTATGAGAATGGATCGGGGTTAGGGTCATAGTAAGTACATAATGGTTAATCTTCTCGTACATTGATTTATATTCTTCATTCTTTTCATCTTCGAGAGAGATCTTGAACTGAGGTTTCTTTTGATTTACTGTTGCTGCTTCTTTCTTGATTTCTTCTTCTTTGGAACTGTTCTCCCAATCAAAGTCGATGACTGGTTTCTTCTGTCCAACTGTTCTAATGTCTCTTCCACGACCTTGTCCCCGGCCTCGACCTCGGGTGCGAGTGCTGGAGAAATTTTCACTATCTCGCCTTAAGGGAGTGGGGAGTAACTGTTGGACTAGAATTGCAGACTCTTTATCATCTTGCACTTCTTTTGCTTCATTTGGTATGACATTTCTGGAGAAGATTGTTTTCTTCGGAGGCGTGTAGTAGGCTGCATCTTCGTGAATTCTGATCTCGTGGTGCAGAGATGACGGTACATTCCGGTTTTCATGAATCTATGGCCCACCCAGTAGAGCATTGAATGATGTCTCAAAATCAATTATATGGAATTTTGCAGTTGTCTTTGCTAAGTCAACTGTCTTAATTAACAGTGTGATCGATCCAAGAGCTCTTTCTCCTTTCTGATTGAACCCTCTTAATAACATCTTGTCTGCTTCAAGTTCGCGAGCATCAATATCCAAATACGCTAACATTCGAAGGCTCATTATGTTGATTGATGCTCCAAGATAAACCAACACTCTGGAGAGCTTAAACTTTCCGATAGTGACTGAAATGTACAATGGTCTGTTGTGATCAGCCGTTCCGAGTAGCAGATCATTGTCTGTGAAGGTAACACCTCGCTGTTCTTTCAACGAGCAAACCTCGTCGAAGGAATTACTTGCCATTTGAGCTAAACAAATCTTTGGATCAAGTAGAACCTTGATCAGAGTTTCTCTCATCTCCTTTGACAGGATTAGAGCGTCGTATATGCTTAGTTTGGCTGGTAGCTTCCTAAGATGGGTTAGCACGTTGTAGTCCACTTTATTACCAGGTTCTTCAATTTCTTCCCGAATGGGCAGTTCCTCTACTAGGGTTGGCTCCTCCTGAGCAACCACCTGCTTTCCTTTATCCTTTAGACCCATTCTCGGAGGTAAAACTTTTCTACTTCTTAAATGGACTTTAGTTATTTCTTCTGTATCTAGTGGTGAATCTGCCAGTGTATCCTCTTGAATTGGAATGACTGGCTCTTCTACAGTTGCTTCGGAATATGATGACTCTAATTCTGTTGCAATCGGAGCTCCTCGAAATTCATAAATGGACTTATTGCTTGTTGAGCTTTCGTAGCCATCCTTGTGAACGTCTTCTCCTTTGTCGTGGTCATTGAGGTTTAGTATGATTTGAGAATCATTATTTATATCGGAATCGAGATCTGGATTAGCTTGGTTTTCGTTAGTTACGTAAACGTTAGAAACAATCAAAAAGTAGTCAACACCAAACTCTTATCATTATAAGATCCCGCCGGGGCGAACAATTAATCATATAGAGTTAGAGGTTCGAGGGATTTCTCCCCTGAATTGGAAACAACCATCCTAGGATAAGCAGCCCCTAGTCTAATCTTTAGAGCCTCGATCTTCTTTTCTTCCACGATCTCCTCCTCCTTCTGGGGTGGTTCTTTGATCGCAAGCGATAGTGCCAGCTTGACATGTTTCAAACTCTGAGTTGAAGCATGTACCGAAGCTGTCTGGATATGATCTAAAATTTTCTTTGAAGAATTTGTCCAGACGGTACTCCATCCATCATGGGTCGTGTAAGGGTCTATCAGAACAATAGGATCCGTTGAAATAACATTGACGAAACCTCCCTTTTTGGGTTCCTTCATGTATTCCTTCTGGATCGTTATGTTCCCTTTCCAGAGATTATCGTCAAGCCAAATCTTGAAAGTGATGCAATCCTCTATCTTATGCCCGAGCATCCGTTGGTAAGCGCAATAGTTCGGATGATCTTTCTTATTGACTTCTTCTGGCCTCTTGGGCTCTGGTAGCTGAAAATCTGGTGTTTTCATTAAACTGCGGAACATCTTTGCCACTGCTTCAGTTTTGAATGAATATTCCTTGTTTAGAAAATCTTTCAGGGTACGCTGTGGATGAGGTGGTTGTTCATAATGCTGAGGCGACTGATAGCTCGGTCGAGCCTGTTGATAACCCTGCTGCGGTTGTTGGTAAGTACGTTGTGGTGGTTGATAGCTCGGCCTATGGCCGCTCTGGCTGTATTTGTACTGGCTGCTTGCCCTTATCTACTGCCGTGATGATTTTGGTCTTCTTTCTAAATGCTTTTACTGGTTTCTGTTTATCGTTCTTGTCCACGAAACTTAGCTGCTTTGCTTCCTCTTGTAAGCTCCCGGCCTTGCTAAGCAGCTTTTCGAAAGTCTTAATTGTAAATCCTTTAAGGAGAAGTGCTATCGGGTCGTGGATGCGTTTCAGCAAAATACCAATAGCATGCTACTCCTGAAGCTGTGGTTCACACATCATGCTTAAATTTCTTCATCGAAGTATGTAATCCACTAAAGTCTCGTTCGGTTTCTGGTGCTCCACCACTAGATCACCAAGAGTGATGTGGTGTCGAGCCCTGGCAAACTGCTGAACGAAGAGGTTTTCTAATTCTGCAATGGTCTTAACTTAACCATTTGGCAATTCTGCCTACCAGTCGAAGGCGATCCCTGACAAACTGCTGACGAACTGACGGAAGAGTAAAGCATCACTCCCACCGGCATTGCAGCAACTAGCACGGAAATGTGCGACATGTTGCCGGGGGTTTCCCATGCCATCGAAAGTCTTAAAGAGAAGTTGTACAAAGTCTTTCAGGTATTGGACTACACTGAACTCTTCGGGGTAAGGCCTACCCGTCTGAATAGATGCTCCACTCTTGGATTGTGCTAAAGCTTCTCGCACCTGCTGTTCTACCATGTTTTTAATGTCCTTTTTGGGAATCATGCTCTGTGCAGAATCCTTCTTTGGTGGCTCATCTCCGTTGACGGATGTGATCTCTTTTCCTCCATCTACATTATGGATGATTTCTGGGGGTGTTTCTTTCTGAGGTTGCACCTGACTTTGGAGAGTGGCTAATCAATTTTGAAGCTCAATTCTCAGCCCATAACCAGGACATCTCTGAAACCTCCACCAAAATCAAATTAAACTCACACACGCCTGCACAGGAGCAAGAGATGGAGTTCCCTAGTGGAAGCCCCCTCACCAGGCCAATCATTCTCTCTATCAGCCAAGCTTTGAAATCGGGCTTGGTGGAAGTTGTACCTAGGCAATTCCCCAGAGCCAAAGACTTCATCTAGAGCTTCCTTGGGTGCAATCAAAGGTGCCACAACTCTCTGATTGAAGCTTCATTTCTCAGAGCCAAGGTATAGACCTCTCCTTATTCCCGAGCTTCCATAGATTCTCCATTTTTATTAGCTTAATTTCATAGCATGTAAACTGTATGGATGTGTTCGTCTCTTTAAGACAAATCCATAGAGTATAAGAACATGAAAATCTGTTTAGAAATGAGAGAGTTATTAGGGTTTTAGTGTGGACGGTCACGGGTGCACACTAGTCGTAGACGATGACCAGGTGCCGTCCGATCCTGTGTGTATCAGTTGAACGACTCAGATTGTGTCGGATCAGAGGAAGGATCAGAACCGGACGAGTGGCGGCTGACTCAGATGGCGGCGTCAAATAGGAGCGCTCCCCATGGTCATTCGATTCACCGTAAATTTATGCGGCGCTGAATCAGATAAGTAGATAAATAGGATTTTTTTCTATTTATTTAAATACCCAGAACTTAGAAAATCCAAATAGTGGGGATCAATTGCTCTAGGTTAGGAGAAGGTCCTGGAGCAATTTTGGCAGAGTTTTGTTTAGGTCTTGTTCATCACCTTGTTTGGCCGAGAGGGTGGTGGGTTTAAATAGACATGGCTGGAGGGCCTCCCAGGGGGAGTTAGTGCTTGGGATCGACTCGCCTTGGTCAAGGGAAGAACAACCATGGAGTCCAATTGAGTTGGGACAGCTCAGCTAGTGAGTTTGAATTTTTTGAATCAAATGGGTGCTCTCGGCCTGGTGTTTTCCGGTGACTGTGGTGGCTGGCCGGCCAGGCATGGGTCACCCTCAGGGTCAGGGAGGTCAGGGCTTGAATTTGGTGCAAGCAATTGGCTGTGGACATGTGTAAAGGGCTTGATTTAAATGGAATGGGAGAAGGCTCATTTTGGCTTGGTTTGGTTCAACTCATGTACTAGGCTAGGTGCACCTCCCCAAGTCTTGACTTTGGGCTGGGAGGAATCATTTGGATCAACTGAATTGGAGTGGTGAAGTCTCCATCCAAGGTGAGGTAGCTAAGCTTGGTTTAGAGTGTGACATGAATAGGGTTAAAAGGTTTAATGAAGGATTAAGAAAGAGGCCCCCTCCATTTTCCATAAATGACATAGTGAGGTGTAAAGTGACTCCCATGGCTTGCATATAGCTTATGCATGGCTCTATGGCTTCATTTGGCTTGGGAAAAGATTTGGTCAATTTCATGAAAGAGGATTTTATGAATTTTGGCATTTTGGTGGAAATTTGGATGAAGCTTGATTTGGAATGGTTTAATGATGATTTTGAAACTTAGGGGTGATATCAATTAAAGGTATGATGAAAAGAAATTGCTATGTGGGCTTTAGAGCCAATTTTGGGCTTTTGGATTTGGTGAAAATGGACTTTTAGAATGGTTTAAGAAAGTAGGCCTTTAGGTTTGAAAACAAATTGGTTGATGGAAATTTTGTGAAGGATTGAGCCAAACAAATGTTGGGTATAGTTTAGGGATGTTTCATGAACATTTTAGAAAAGATTTGGTGTCAATTTATTTATGATTTAAAAGAGTTTGTTTATTAAAAGGGTCGTTTATTAGAAGATTTTTTTGTTAGGAACGAAATGTTTAAAAAACAGAGGTTTATAGAGAAAGGAAGGGACTCGGTTCGGAATTGGAAAGGAAGAGAAAGTCTCGTAAAACTTCTCAACCCAAAGGACCGCTCCTAAGATAACACCTATTGGGGGTCCACCCCACCTTAGAAAAGAGGTAAAAGGATTTCGGAACCTCTCTGTTTAGGGGTGTCTAAACAGTGGCTCCTAAATCCGAGAGAAGTTGGTTATACCCGTTTAAGATATAAATGAACGAGGTAGCCAACGGAAAGAATGGTAGGTTTAGTCCACTAGGGATATGGACTCACTATAGATTCATGAAAGCAAAACCATCTGATCAGGATGGAGAGAAGAACTCATCCCTAGCGGAGTCGCCAGAAGTTGTTAGCATATTTTTAGGTTGAGTGTTGTATTTTAAAAAGGGGTCACCTACAGAAGTTGTCGGCGAATTTTAATTTTCTAAATTTAATTTAAATATATATATAGTTTTAGAAAGAAGCATTTAATTTTGAAAATAGTTTTAAGTTTGAAAATTTTAAGATATGAAATCAAACCGATCTCACATCCCAAATAGTTTATATAAGAAAATTTTAAGATATGAAATCAAACCGATCTCACATCCCAAATAGTTTATATAAACGAGCACCACATCACAAACCGTGTATCTATCTCGAAGGACAAACACACTGCTTGACGATGGGGCTCGATTAAAAAAACTAGAAGATTTGTGACATCCGTTTGGTCTGCGAACCAATTTTATAAGCCGACAAGTTCCCCTGCTTAATATAAAGGAATTAAGCAGGGTTTATATTACCTGGGTTCTTAAAGCTCTCTATAAGGGCAAGCCCCTATAGTTAATTACATCTTAAATGACGGGAATCATTTAAGAAAACTCTCGATAATGGTCAGTGGTTTTTCTCTCAAGAATTTCAAAGTTTAAAGTTTTCAAAGGATTGGATTTTTAAAATTTCAATAAGGATTAGCTTAAATTCGGAACAGTTTATTTTAAGAGTCCAAATGAAGAAAAGTTGGAGAAGCTGAGGATCCAAGAAGAATCTTGGCAACTTTCGAAACAATCCTAATCTAAATGATGGCCCGATACAACAACAGGTGAACTAGCTCTCAATTTCTTCCTTGGTTTCTCTACGACAGTGACAGGCTCTACTCGTGGTCCAAGGCGGGATCTAGCTGGCACTCGTCCCATTCTTCTTAGGATTTCTGACACGGGGTATCTTTCTTTCTTTTCTAATTTTTCTATCACAGCTTGTAGCCGAGCAAATGGCGTAGTCTTAACCCTTTTTCTCTTGTAGTTACTATAGTATGCAGGTCGGGGTAGTGTAGCAGCGATCCTCCGGACATCTTCTTCATTCGATGCAGCAGAGAGGGGGTGAAACCTACTCC
The DNA here is from genome assembly GCA_022702705.1 of Papilionanthe hookeriana x Papilionanthe teres. Lineage (NCBI taxonomy): Eukaryota > Viridiplantae > Streptophyta > Magnoliopsida > Asparagales > Orchidaceae > Papilionanthe > Papilionanthe hookeriana x Papilionanthe teres. The sequence continues at coordinate 120,252,184 of CM040423.1, read as the reverse complement.
CTTCCAACAAAGGTATATACTCAGGCAGTTCTTCTCTTTCGTCAGGAATTTCTTCTAGAAAAGCAACTTCAGCAGCTTTGGCTTTCTTGATCCTGGCTATCTTTCTGCTTCTATTTCTCCTTTTAGTCTAAGTTAGGGGTAATTTGAGGCATTCACTATGTTGTTCCTAACCCTCTTAGCCAAGGGCCTAGGGGTTAAGGTCCATCCATATGAATTACCTACATGAGTCAAGAAGCCAAGCTGGGTATGAATGGTTTTAGGATTTGGAATGTGTGTGAAAGTGTAATGTGTGCAGGTCAACCCTCACCAGACCATGCCACCTAGGGTAGTCCTAAGGCCAAAGAGTCCTATAGGGAACTCATCCTTTAAATCTCCACATTTGATCTTAACCCTCCATGTGACTTGGGGGTTTACAATCAAACTTACAGGGTTTGCAGGGAGTTAAGAGGTGTTTGAATTTCTAAGTGGTGGGTTCTATTTCTAGTCCTCTAAGATAGTCAAAGGGAAAGCCTAAGGCTAGATCCTTAGTACTAAGGAGAGAGAAAAGAAAAGACCTCATAAAAAATGAGGTCAACAAAATGTGCATAAAAATACTATATATTTTATGTGTATCATAGCCAAACGGATGTCATGAATTCTTTAGTTTATTTGATCAAGACTCACCCCAAGCAATGTGTCTATTCTCCGGGATAGATAAATGTCTTGTGGTGAAGAGCTTAATTATTTAAACTATTATTTATATAAGATCAGTTTGATATTGTATTATTCAAAATTTAAAATATTATTTTAAAAAATCCACATATATTAAACTAAGTCAAAACTCTATATTATAAAATTATATATATTTTAAACTACTACCCAATGATGACTTTAATGACCGACAGTTTTCTGGTGAATCCACTAGGGAATAGTTTCTCTCTTCATTATGATCAGGAAATACTATATTCATATATCAGTAATGTGCTCATATTTTTCACGAGCCAGATTATTATTCTTCCATTGACACACTTCACCCATTTCTTTCTTGGGAAAGTATGATCAACTCCTTTGGATTTCAGGACCATCTGTTTGGTCACTCCAAAATAGAAGGGTTTAGGAATCTTTAAGTTTTCCTTTTGATCTTGTGGGGTCAGACCCCTAATAGGTGAGTCAGTGAGCAAATTTTGTTAGGGTAATGTGCGTTGTGAAGGGGATCTTTGACAGGGTCCCATACTTCACCTCCTTTTTGTATTTCCCGGGTTTAATCCTATCTTCGGAAGATTGACCAACTCTTCTTAAAAACATAAGAGTCCTTTTTAACAAATACATGAAAACCTAAAAATAAAATAAAAAGATAATAAAATATCAAAATGAAGTGAAATTTTGCCTAGTTCATAGAACAACATTTTTCATAGTGTTTGCACTATGATGATAAGGTTTTTGGGCCTTACTAACCTTCATAATGCTTTTTTTAATAGTTAAGATGTCAACCCCTAAGCTACCTTTCTCCTGCAACCTACCCTCCTCCTGTGAGGCCTGTCTTGCAGCACCAGTGAGTTTGAAGGAGTACTAGAAAAAGCCCCATTTGTGGTCATGAAAGTTGCCACTCCTGAAGTTCATGAACCGTCTACTGAGTTCAATCTGAACTCCCACGAAGATTTACCTTCTGCTAAGATGGTGAAAGTAACCACTGTTCCAGTCAAATCAATTGTCTTCGTGCCAAGGTGAGTTGTCACCTCTACTGTCACCGACATCACCGTCACTGCGTCTGTTTTCCTGTTTGCCAAAGGGAAGGAAATCCTGCATGAAGAGAATTCTACTGATACCTTTCTTGCCATACTGTCAGTCTTTGAGATTGGTTCAAATTTTAGACCTCCCCTACCAACCAAATCTCAAAGAGGAAACTGCTACCATAGGATTTGCATGGCCGCCAGGGCACAAGTTGTAAGTCTGTCAGCAATTGATGACATTCCTCAATAGGAGGAACTCAGTTTACAGAATACCTCTCCTCTTATTCGAGGTAGTAGGTGATCTATAAAAAAATACCTATTTCTTAATGTCTTAATTCTTATTAATTTCTAAGATATTATGCTTTAATGAAAGGTATTTTTTGTGTTTTTGGATGTAGGTAATGTAAAAAGGTCTAACACAAAAACTGTCAAGTTTTTGACAACGTTTGATCAGTTATTTTGACAGAGTGAGTGGTTAGTGGACATTCTAGAAGACTGGCAGTTGTTCCTTCATAATAAGACATGAGATACATTGCATCTAGATGCTCCAAAATGGTTTTAAACTTGAAGAGGTGCGAGCCAAAGTAAAGAGGTGCGAAGAACTGGACGCAGTGTCCGACGCCTAGGGGCCAGATTCCGACGCCTAGGCGCCAGACCGACCTTCTAAAAGGTTCATTGAATATGGACATGTTTTGAAGAGGTGCCTCAAGGCAACCCCTGAAACTTATAAATAGGGGTCCATTTCTTCAGAAAACGTGCCCCTCCCATTGTAACCCTTTCTCTTATCCACTTTAGGATCTCTCATCTTTAGAGAGAGAAATTTAGGGCCACTTTTGTTTAGTTTAGTAAGTTTATTTTCAAGTTATTGCATTTGGAGTTCATTACACTGTGGAGTCAGTAGGAATCAGAAGATCTGAAGAAGAACTCTTAACTTGTAAATGTCACATGAATCCTTGGGTAGCGAAGGCCATCTGCGAGCTATTCAAGGTGAAGTGCAAATAAATAGGAAGATAAGATTTGAAGGGCGTAGAATTGATAAATTTTTAGAGTAACAGAAAAAATTCTTATAATTTGATTTATAGATTAGGAAAGGGTCACTAGTAGGGCCGACCATAGCCACCCTTGGACATCTAGAAGTGTGAGCTTAGATTAACCCATTCTACTAACAATACTTCCGGACCTATTCTATAAATTAGCCAATGTTCTTTGCACCTGGATCAAAGGGTAAAGAATAGGAATGCTTCTATTTGGCACAATACTATATATCAAATTCTCCAACGAATATTAAATTATCTTAAAAATCTTAGGTTAATTGAAGGAAATAAAGTTGTTTATTTTATATAGATTTCATAAAATCATTTTCTTTTTATGGTTTTCTTTATTGACATCTACTAAATTAACAGTAATTTATAATCAAATTAAAAGATAAAATAAAAATATTTTTTATTGTTTATTTAGAAAATTTGTCACTATAATTCTTCCCCGTGGGGTCGATACTGGGGTCTTTGTTTTAAAACCCTATATTACTTGAAACGATACGTATACTTGCGTAGTACCCCTAGTGTGTAAAAATATTTTCTAAATTTACATAATATTAATTTTATACACTAGTCGCTATTTATAAATTGAGTCAAAGTTTTTGGCTATCTTTTGGAAGCAAACATTACTGCGTTATTTGAGGTTGGGTCAAATTTTAGGCGCCGTTGCCGGGGAAGAAGAAGTAGAATAGTATAAATTTTTTTTATAATAAGGAAAAAGATATATATTTTATTCCTTGTTTTATGCGAAGATTTGGTTCTGAAGGATTAATACCTTTAGATTCTGAATTAGAAAGAACAATTAGAAAAATTAAAAAAGGAAAATAAATTTAAAATTTTCAAGAAATGGCTACTTTACAAAAAATAATTGAACTTAATGATCAAAATGTTTATAAACCATTAAGGGATTATGCTAACCCTACAGTTGATGAACTTCATAGTAGTATTCAAATACCCACAGTAGATGCTAATTCTTTTGAACTTAAACCATCTATTATTCAAATGGTGCAAAACAATCAATTTGGTAGATCACCAAATGAGGATCCAAATTTACATCTTGTTAGTGTTTTAGAACTTTGTGCTACCTTTAAATATAACAATGTTTCTGATGATGCTATTAGACTTAGACTCTTTCCTTTCTCTGTAAGAGATAAAGCAAAGATGTGGTTAAACTCATTAGCGACTGGTTCTATTAAAACATGGGCTGAAATGACACAAAAATTCTTTGCTAAATATTTTCCTCCCTCTAAAACTGCTAAATTAAGAAATGATATTACTTCGTTTAGTCAATTTGACGGGGAGACAATATATGAAACTTGGGAAAGATTTAAAGAACTATTAAGAAAATGTCCTCATAATTCTTTACCTGATTGGTTGATTATTCAAACATTTTATAATGGATTAATTGGATCTTTAAAATCAATTATTGATGTTGCTGTTTGAGGTTCTTTAATGTCTAAATCATTCGAAGAAGCTTACACTTTAATTGAAGAAATGACTAATAACAATTTTCAATGGCCTTCCGAATGGATTAATCCTAAAAAGATGGCCAGTATTCACGATAATGAAGCCTTTTCTATCTTAGCTTCACAAGTTGTGGCAATGTCTAAGAAATTAGATAATTTTGCAATTAATATTTCACATAATAACTCTGCTAATATTGAAGATTCTCAAACTATTGAAACTTTATAAGCTATTGCAAGTAAAAATAATCTTTATACAAATTACTATAATCCTAGGTGGAAAAATCATCCTAATTTTAACTGGAATAATTCACAACAACAATGGGGTAATAATCAATCTCATCCCTCTGGAAATTGGAGTAATCAAGTTAATTCAAACTATACACCTCCTGGATTTAATAATCAACAGAAAAAGTTATCAATAGAAGAATTAATTATGCAAATGAATAATCAATTACAAAATCAAAATACTTCTATTCGTAATATTGAAAATCAAATGGGGCAAATTTCTACTTTAATTAATAACAGACCTGTAGGAACACTTCCTAGTAGTGTTGAAGTCAATCCAAAGGAAACTGGAAAAGAACATGAACAAGTTAAAGTCGTGCAACTTAGAAGTGGAAAGGAATTAAAAGAAAGATTGCGGAATGAAATTGAAAAAGAGATTGAGGTCGAAGAGATTGAAAAACCTAAAGAAACTCTCTCTCCTAGTCAAGATCGATCGTTATACTTGTTAATGTGGAAGTTGAAAAACCACCACCACCTTTTCCTCAAAGACTTAAACAGCAGAAATTAGATCATCAATTTTCTAAGTTCTTTGAAATTTTTAAGAAACTTACTATTAACATACCTTTTGCTGAAGCTTTGGAACAAATGCCAACGTACGCAAAATTCATGAAGGATATTTTAAGCAAAAAATGAAAATTTTAAGCTTTTGAAACTGTTGCATTAAGTGAAGAATGCAGCACAATAATTCAAAAGAAACTACCTGAAAAGCTTAAGGATCATGGAAGTTTCACTATACCCTGTGCTATTAGAGAAAAATTTTGCGGAAAAGCTTTATGTGATTTAGGAGCAAGTATTAATCTCATGCCATTTTCTATCTTTCGAAGATTGGATTTAGGAGATATTACTCCCACCACTCGTAACTCTTCGCTTAGCCGATAGATCTATCACTTATCCTAAAGGAGTTATAGAAGATGTCCTTGTTAAAGTAGATAAATTTATCTTCCATGTAGATTTCATAGTACTTGATATGGAAGAAGATAAAGAGATACCTATTATTTTAGGAATACCTTTTCTAGCTACCGGACGAGATATGATTGATGTGCAAAAAGGAGAATTAACCATGAGAGTTAATGATCAAGAAATTAAATTCAATGTTCTTAAATCAATGAAGTACCCTGATAAAGAGAAATGTTATCGAATGGATATAATTGATTATTTAAATGAAAAACATTATCAAGAAAAATGTAAAGTCATTTTTGAAGAAAAATTTGAATTTTTTAACTTTACCTGTTATTATTTCTTCTGAATTAAGTCAAAATCAAGAAGAAAAATTACTAGGTGTATTAAAGAATTATAAGAAAGCTTTTGGTTGGACTATTACTGATATAAGAGGAATAAGCCCTTCCATTTTCATGCATAGAATCTTAATGGAAGAAAATTTTAAACCTACTATAGAATCGCAAAGATGATTAAATCCTATCATGAAAGAGGTTGTTAAAAAAGAAATTATTAAGTGGTTAGATGTTGGTATTCTTTATCATATTTCTGATAGTCAATCGGTAAGTCCTATTCATTGTGTTCCAATGAAAGGTGGTGTAACTGTCATTGTTAATGATAAAAATGAACTTATTCCTACAAGACAAGTTACTGGATGACGAATTTGTATTGACTATAGGAAACTAAATAAAACCACTAGAAAGGAACATTTTCCTTTACCTTTCTTGGATCAAATGCTCGATAAATTAGCTAGACACTCATATTTCTATTTTCTGGATGGTTATTCTGGTTATCATCAATTACTTATTGCTCCCGAGGACCAAGAAAAGACAACATTTACAAGTCCTTATGGAACATTTGCTTTTAGAAAAATGCCTTTTGGTTTATGTAATGCACCTGCAACTTTTCAAAGATGTATGATGTCAATATTTTGTGATTTGATTGACAAAGGAATTGAAATATTCATGAACGATTTTTCAGTCTTTGAAACTTCTTTTGAATCTTGTTTGGAAAACATAGGCAAAGTTCTGCAAAGATGCGAAGAAACAAATTTAGTTCTTAACTGGGAAAAATGTCAATTCATGGTCACAGAAGGCATTGTACTAGGTCACAAAGTATCATAAAAAGGGATGGAAGTAGATCAAACAAAAGTGAATATTACTGCTGAATTGCAACCACCTACTACTGTTACTGATGTGAGAAGTTTTCTAGGTCATGCTGGATTTTATAGAAGATATATAAAGAATTTTTCTAAAATTGCTAAACCTCTTTGTCATTTATTAGAAAAAGATGCAAAATTTGAATTTAATAAAGAATGTATTAATGCTTTTAATAATTTAAAAGAAAAATTAATAACTGCACCTATCATTGTTGCACCTGACTGGAATAAATCTTTTGAATTAATGTGTGATGCAAGTGATTTTGCAATTGGAGCTGTATTATGACAAAAATATGAGAAAGTTTTCAAAGTTGTATATTATGCTAGTAAAACTTTCACTGAAACTCAAAGAAATTACACTACCACTGAGAAAGAGCTTCTAGCTATAGTATATGCCATTGATAAATTTAGACCTTATCTTCTTGGTACTAAATGCATAGTTCATACTGATCATTTTGCTATTAAATATCTATTATCTAAGAAGGATTCTAAACCTAGACTTATAAGATGGGTTTTACTTCTACAAGAATTTGATTTTCAAATAGTAGATAGAAAAGGAATTGAAAACCAAATTGCTGATCATTTGTCTAGAATTAAAAAAGATATTATTTCAGAAGAAAATATAAATGAGAAATTCCCTAATAAATCTTTATATGTTATTCAAAGATGTAAAACACCTTGGTATGCTGATATTGTTAATTATTTAATTAGAAATATTTTGCCTTATGACTTGGATAACAAATTTATTAAGAAATTTAAATATGTTGCTAAATCTTATATTTGGGAAGAACCTCATTTATTTAAAATTGGTAAAGATTCTATTATTCGAATATGTGAACCTTATGAGGAATCTTTTGCTATTATTCAAAAATGTCATGATTATAATTTTGGAGGACACTTTGGCATAGATAAAACTGCATTTAAAATTTTAAATTCTGGATTTTATTGGCCTACATTATTTAAAGTTGTGAGACAATATGTGAAAACATGTGATCAATGTTAAAGGATGGGAAATATATCTAGGAAAGATGAAATGCCTTTAAACTATATATTGGAAGTTGAAATTTTTTATATATGGGGTTTAGACTTTATGGGACCATTTGTTCCATCATCTAGAAAAAAATATATTTTATTAGCAGTTGATTATGTTTCAAAGTGGATTGAAGATGTTGCTTTACCCAACTGTGACTCCAAAAGTGTTTCAAAATTTTTAAAGGAAATGATATTTTTAAGATTTGGAATGCCTAAGGTAATTATCACTGATGGTGGAAGTCATTTCAGGAATATAAGAATTCAATCATTACTACAAAAATTTGGAATCAAACATAGAATTGCAACTGCTTATCACCCTCAAACTAGTGGAATGGTTGAAGTATCAAACAGAGAAATTAAAAGAATTTTAGAAAAGACAGTTAATCCTAAAAGAGCTGATTGGGTTGATAGACTTGATTCTGAATTATGGGCTTATAGAACAACTTATAAGACACCAATCAGAATGTCACCTTACCGGTTAATTTATGGTAAACATTGTCACTTACCTGTAGAACTTGAACATAAAGCTTATTGGGCGATAAAGGAGTTTAATTTTAATTTGAATAAAGTAGGAGAAAAATGATTATTACAACTAAATGAAATGGAAGAAATTAGAAACGAATCGTATGAAATGCGAGAATTTATAAAGAGAAAATGAAGATGTTGCATGATAAGAAGATTTCAGGAAAAATTTTTGAGCCTGGACAAAAATTATTATTGTTTAATTCTCTTTTAAGACTTTTTCCTAGAAAATTAAGATCTAAATGGATTGGATCCTATTTAGTTGAGAAAGTATACCATTATGGAGCTGTGGATATTAAAGATCCCAAAACATGAAAATTTTTTAAAGTAAATGGAGTAAGATTGAAGCCTTATTTGGAAGATATAAAACAGATTTATAAAGAGGCTTATGAATTGAGTCAACCTGATTAAAGATTTACTTAAGTCGGGTTGACGATGTTAAACCAAGCGCTTTGTGGGAGGCAACCCATAATTATCTTTGTTTGTGAGTGTTTTTGTGTTTTAATGTAAGGTTATGCCTCGATCTTGATTAATTTTATATTACTTTAGAAAAATTTGATGCTCATCAGTATTTGTTGACTTTGGCTGAAAATTATTTTGAAGTATGTAAGATTTAAAAATAGGATCACTCTATTTTGAATATGAGTAAAAAGGAGTTCAAGTTAACCTTCATTATGATAGTTTACAATGTGAGTTATCGAGTCTAAATTACTTGTACCAGTATAATTTACCTATCTTGGAGAACGAAATTTTGAAAATTTGACGAATAGGAGAAACGGAGTTGAACGTAGTTCCAGCGTCTAGGAGCCAGAATTCGGCGCCTAAGCGCCAAAATCAACTATGTATCAATAGGTACGGCGCCTAGGCGCCAGTTTTGGAGCCTAAGCGCCACGGTTACTGGGTCGTGCAAAAACCAAAAATTTTCAGTTTTTCACACGATTTTCCCCTTTAAATCAACCCATCTTCTTCCCTAACCATCAAGCAATCAAAATTACGTCCCTTACACTTTCTTTTTGAGAGATTTGAGAAATTTTTGAAGAAATGGAAGGAAGAAATCATGGAGAAGATGCTAGGGACAAGGTCTCATGGAATCCTCAACCCTACTTCAATGGTTTCATCGCGGTAAGTTTAGAGAAAATTTCTAGTCGTTTGGATAAGTTTGAAGCGGATTTTAAAAGCATTGGAGATCGCCTTCATATGATGTTTCATCAAGTTGAACATCTAGAATGGCAAATGAAATTTCAATTTGATCATTTTACAGCTTATCAAGATGCTCAAATTGAAATGTATGCGAAGAACAACTGGATTGACGAAAAGATGGCTACGGATTTCCCGAGAGCGTTAGTGTTCTTTCCAAGTGGAATACACAATTTCCCTTGTGAAGATTAGAATATTCTGGTAATGAGATAGTTATTATGGTTTGTTGAGTCGTTGTATCGATTTAGAGAATCGATTGTGTTTGTTTGTGTATTTGCTTTCATGTTCAATGTGTGTTATTTTTGCTTGGAAATTGTTGTGTTTAAGTGTGTATTAGGAACTTGAATCAAATATAGTACTTATCTGGAATGTATTGAGTCAATATTGAAGGTTTTAAATGGAGATTAGTGAGTTTGAATGAAACCTTATGTTTGATTGGTGGATTTAATATTTAATTTTTATAAATTTTTTAAAAATGTTGTGGAAGTTAGAAACTGAAGCTCTACTCTGATATGAGAAATCGAAAGTTGAATTTTTGAGTTTTGGTGGAAAATTAAATTTTAAAAAAAATTTTTTTGAAAGGCACGAGATAACTTTGATAGCAGCAAATTTTCTACTGCGGCTGCGCATTTTCGCTTCCATGAATTTGCGACATCCAAAATGTTCATTTCTGAATGAAGTTTCTATCATCCTGGCAACTATTTTGTTATTTTACTGTTGTTGCTGTTATCCCGATTGTTCGAGAATTTTATGCAAATTTTTTGGATGCCGAGGATTAAGAAGTCTTTGTCAGAGGAATCGAAGTAGGATTTATTCCAGAAAGAATCAACATATTTTATGGCCTGCCACCGACTATTGAGTGCTATTCTTCTGGATTATCACCATCTGAAGGAGATTTGAATATGATTATTGCTTATCCGATCGACGTGTCATCGGATCTTGGAAGATCAGGAATGGAAAAAGGGTAAACTTCAAATCCTCCGAATTAAATGGTATATCTAAAGCATGGAAATATTTTATTTCTGCAAGATTGTAACCTTCCAACCACTTGAGTGAAGTGACTAGAGATAGAGCGATCTTAAACTACTGCATTCAAGAGAGGAAGCCTATTGATGTCGGGAGCATTATTTATGATTCTGTGGATTCTACTTTGAGGTCCAGCACTTCTGTTGGATTTGGATTTCCATCTCTGATCTACTCACTAAGTGTTAGTAATGGAGTCACTGTCGATATTTCTGAGGAGAAGTTAAAGTCTACCAAGCCAATTGGGTAGGAGAGTGTTAGTATCTATGATCGTCTTCGAGGGAAGAGATCAACCGCTCCTTCTACTTTTGCACATACTTCAGGTAGACCTTCTACTTCTAGACCCTCTACTTATGCTGAGCCACCATTAGATTTCTGGGAATCAATGCATGATCAGCTTTTAGAGTGCTGAGCAGGAGTTATTTCAAACTCACCTGCAGGATTGATACTATCGATAGAAAACTAGATCATTTATCCGATTATACCGAGAGGAAGAGTAGTTATGATGCTCGAGTATGATGAAGCCCTAGTCGATTTCCGAAGGGTGAACATGATGTTAGTTTCCCTACTTTTCCTTGTTTCACACCATTTGTTGATCCTAAGGACGTAGAATTTTCCTTTGGTGATGATGATGATGATGAACACTGCCGTTGCCGGTCCCAAGCCCGGATGTGAAAAGTGGAGGGTTGCGTTAGGTAGTCGACAGCCAGCGTAAAACCTGTCGAAAAAAAAATCATGACATGAATCCTTTTGATCATTGTGTAAGTGCTAGGGCGTCCCCTGGAAGCGACGCCCTGTATGGCCTGAATACAGTGGAAAGTGTGCAAGGGCCACTACATCGGCGCCCGGGTGTAGTGTCAAGTAAGCAAGGGTTCCCACATTACGGACGGATGCGGGTAAAGAAGTTAGTCCATGATACTAGTATTAGGATAGGATCCTGGATTATAGGTAGTCTCAATGGTAAACTAATGGAATTGGTTAATATTATGATCCATAGAAAGATAAATATCCTATGTATTCAAGAAACTAAATGGGTTGGAGAAAAAGCTAAGGAGATTGATAACTTAGGTTTTAAACTATGGTATTCTGGTAAATGTCGTACTAGAAATGGTGTAGGTGTAATTATAGATAAGAGTTTGAAAGATAATGTTGTTAAAATTAATAGAGTTGGAGATAGAATTATAACACTTAAGATTATTATTGATACTAAGATTTTTAATATTATAAGTGCTTATGCTCCACAAGTTGGTTTAGATATAGTGCTCTAAAGATAAATTCTGAATGATCTAGAAGACTTAATACACTTGATACCCCTCGAAGAAAAAATTTTTATCGGAGGAGATTTAAATGGACATGTCTGTAGAGTGGTAGAAGATTTCGAAATATTCATGGTGGCTACGGTTATGGAGCGATTAATGAAGAAGGTAGAGCCATTTTAGATTTTCTTTAGCGTATGATATGATTATTACTAATACTATATTTAAGAAAAGAGATGAGCATCTTATTACTTATAAGAATGGATCTAATAGAACATAAATTGATTATTTTCTTATGAGAAGAAGAGATCGTCGAGATTGTAAGGATTGTAAGGTTATTCCAAGTGAGCAATTAAGTACCCAACATCGATTATTAGTTCTAGATTTTAAGATGAAGAGTTGTAAAATAAAGAATACTAGGATTCAACATCGTAGAATAAGATGGGGGCACCTAAAAGACACAAATAAAATTATTTTTATGAGTAAAATTCAAGATTTAAATATTTGGGATGTTCATCAAGACGCAAATGTTATGTGGGAAAAATTAACTAATATTATTAAACAAGTGGCTAAAGATGTACTTGGAGAATCAAAAGAAAAAGTTTCTATAAATAAAAATAGTTGGTGATGGAATAATAATGTGTAAGAAAAGATAAAATATAAGAAGTTGAGCTATAAAAATTGGTTTAAATGTAAAAGCGTAGAGAACTGGGAAAAATATAAAACGGCCCGCAGGGAGTGTAAAAGAATAATTTGTGACGCTAAAAATTCTGTTTTTAGCGATCTTTATAACATGTTAGATACTAAGGAAGGTGAAAAATATATGTATAAACTAGCCAAACAAAGAGAAAGGAAATGTAAAGATTTAACTCAAGTAAAATGTATTAAAGATGAAAATCAAAAAGTGCTTTTCTTAGAAAAAGATATTCAACATAGGTGGGTGAGTTATTTTAATAAACTCTTTAATGATGATGCTGAAAGTATGATTGACCTTAGTGATCTTAATATCGTTAATAATAATAAAACTTTTCATTTTTACCATCGCATTAGTAAAAAAGAAGTTGATGAGGCTTTAAAGAAAACCAAGGGGGAAAGTCTGTAGGACCTGATGATATCCCAATTGAAGTGTGGAAATGTTTAGGTGATTCTGGGGGTTTCCTGGCTTACTAAACTTTTTAATATTATTTTAAAAACTAAAAGGATGCCCGAGGAGTGGAGAAAGAGCATTTTGGTCCCCATTTTTAAGAATAAAGGAGATGCACAAGAGTGTGCAAATTATAGAGGAATTAAATTGATGTGTCATACTTTAAAATTATGGGAGAGGGTAATTGAACATAGGTTAAGACGTATTACGAAGATTTCTCATAATCAATTTGGATTTATGCCGGGCAGTGTCTACCATGGAAGCTATATATTTTTTTAGAGGTTTGATGGAGAAGTACAGATATAATAAGGAGGATCTACATTTGATTTTTATTGATTTAGAAAAAGCTTACGATAAGGTTCCTAGAGATGTTCTTTGGAGAGTCCTTGAGAAGAAAGGTGTTGATATGACTTATATTCAAGTCATTAAAGATTTGTATGCTAGAGTCGTTACATGTGTTCGAACCGAAGGAGGATTGACCAAGTATTTTACTATTTCGTTGGTTTACATCAAGGATCGGCTTTAAGCCCATATCTTTTTGCTTTATTTATGGATGGTCTTACTGGGCATTTACAAGAGGATGTACCTTGGTGTATGCTTTTTGCCGATGATATCCTCCTTGTGGATAAGACAAGAGAAAAAGTCCAGGAAAAACTTGAATTATGGAGGTCTACATTGGAGTCTAAAGGTCTTCGTTTGAGTAGAACTAAAACTGAATACATGGAATGTAATTTTAGTAATAGTATGTCTAGTGACAGCAGTGTAACTTTGGGTGATCAAACTATTAAAAGGTGTGAACGATTTAGATATCTCGGGTCCATTGTTCAAAGCGATGGTGATATAGATGGGGATGTTAATAGTAGAATTCAGAGTTGGTTGGTTGAAGTGGAGGAATGCGTCCGGCCTATTGTGTGATAGAAAAGTACCACTTAGACCGAAGGGAAAATTTTATAAGATGGTGGTGAGACCTTCAATGCTCTATGGTGCTGAATGTTGGCCTTTAAAAGAGAAGCATAATGTTAAGTTAAGTGTTGCCGAGATGAGAATGATTAGGTGGATGAGTGGCTTTACACTTAGAGACAAAATGCGAAATGAATATATCCGTAAAAGGGTTGGAGTTGCACCAGTGACGGATAAAATTAGAGAGAGTCGCCTTAGATGGTTTGGTCACATTAGACGTCGACCACCTGATGATCCGATTAGGAGAGTAGTTGTTTTAAATACAACTTATGTTAAGAAAGGCAGAGGCAGACCTAAGAAAACTTGGGCTTATTGCATAAAAATGATCTTAATTTATTAGAATTAAACGAAAATTTGACACTAAATAGGACGCAATGGAGAAAAAGGATTCATGTAGCCGACCCCACTTAGTGGGATTAAGGCTTTGTTGTTGTTGTTGTTGTTGATGTTGATGATGATGATGATGAGGCTACACCTAGTGACTAGTAGTTATAGAACTCTATGATGTGTTACTCTGTTAGTTTGTTTTATTTGGATTGTTTGTTAGATTTGTGTTTGATGTATGTTAACTGATTAGTGTTAGGATTCTGTTATGTTGAGACTGAAGTTAGAATTGATTTATATGTTGTTTTAGTTTAATGTTTAGTAATTAATTATTTTGATCTGTTTTAATTCTGTTTCAAGTTTAATATCATCATAAAATTAGCCTGCTTACTTTTTATATACATGCTTCAATTTTAACTTAATTATTCATAAAAGCATAATTAGAAGTTAATTTTTCTTTTTAAGATTGTTTTTACATACTTATTAAAAATTCTTATGATTTTCTTTCTCTCATACTTTCAAATTATCATAGTATACCAAAACTTAAGTTTGGGGGAAGGGTAAATCCATTCAAAATTAAATTGTATTTGTCCTTAAAGAGCTAATATTTTCATAAAAACAAAAACTATTTAACATAACTTAAGGAATGAAGAATTTATTTGAGATCACTTTAATTTTTGAAATTATAAGCAATTTAGTGAAATTAACCAAAATTTTACTATCTTTGATTGATTTTAAGAATAGAATTATTTAACTTAAAGAAGAATAAGATAAAGAATTTTTCTATTCATGGTAGAAATAATAGAATTTTAGAATTATTAAGTAATAAAAAATTATCACTTGAAAAAGAAAAGATTGGAAATCTTTTTGAATTCTTATTTATGTTATAATAATAAAGTGGAAATGTATAAGTTTTGAAAATATAAGTTAAGGATAGTGAAGTTCAAAACTATTAACAGGCTATCCAGATATTGTAATCCTCTCTAAATATAAAAGAAAAAAAAAGAAGAAAAGAAAAAGAGATAGAGAGGAGAAGCTTGGGGAAACACCTAATCAAAAATTGGCTTCACTTGAATTATCTTATAGGAAGAAAACTAGTTACATACTTTACATAATTTTTATACATAAATATTTATTTAGAAAAGATTTTTCATGAAGATCTTTTTCTTGTAAATAATCTATGAAAGCTTAATATAATAGATTTCTATTAATTTCAAAATGGATGGAAAGTTTGAAATCTTATGATTTGGTAGTTAAATATTCTTTAAATTCTTAAAATTAAAACTAGTTAGTGAAATTGGGTTAACAATTTACTAATGACTTTATAAAATAAAAAATTATAAGGAATCTTAAATATTTATCTTTTATTCCAAAGGTTATATATTTTATATAGTAGAAGGAGTTACTTGAGGACAATTAACATTTAAGTTTGGGGGATTTTGATCAATAAAAAAATACCTATTTCTTTATGTCTTAATTCTTATTAATTTCTAAGGATATTATGCTTTAGTGAAAGGTATTTTTTGTGTTTTTGGATGTAGGTAATGTAAAAAGGTCTAAAAAGGAAAAAGGAGCAAAAATGAGCAAAAATGGAGCAAAATACAAAAAGTATAAAAAATTATGGCCTGGCGCCTAGGCGCCAGAAGCCAGCGCCTAAGCGCCAGACTCGATACAAAAACTGTTAAGTCTTTGACAACGTTTGATCAGTTATTTTGACGGAGTGAACGGTTATTGGACATTCTAGAAGACTGACAGTTGTTCCTTGATAATAGGACATGTGATACATTGCATCTGGACGCTCCAAAACGGTTTTAAACGTGAAGAGGTGCGAGCTAAAGTGAAGAGGTGTGAAGAACTGGACGCGGTGTCCACCGCCTAGGCGCCAGATTCCGGCGCATAGGCGCCAGACCGACATTCTAGAAGATTCATTGAATGTGGACATGTTTTGAAGAGGTGCCTCAAGGCAACCCTTGAAGCCTATAAATAGGGGTCAATTTCTTCGGAAAACGTGCCCCTCCCATTGTATCCCTTTCTCTTATCCACTTTAAGATCTCTCATCCTTAGAGAGAGAAATAGAGAGAGAAATTTAGGGCCACTTTTGTTTAGTTTAGTGAGTTTATTTTCAAGTTATTGCATTTGGAGTTCATTACACTATGGAGTCAGTAGGAATCAGAAGATCTGTAGAAGAAATATTTGAGATAAGTATTTTTATATTTGATTCAAAGTTTAATTATCATGTTTTGCTATTTATTTTCAATGTGTTCTGAGTAGTTAGTTTACTTTCTTCCTTCAATTATGAAGAGATAGATAAGATAATATAAAGATTCGATGGAGAATTGAAATTCAAAATATTTTCAAAACATTGTGATGACATTAATACATGATCTTACTTTACTTTTTAAATTGGCCATTTGAATTGTTAAAACATGTTGAAGAGTTTGGAGACCTTGAAGGAGAAGAACTCTTAACTTATAAATGTCACATGAATCCTTCGGTAGTCGAAGGCCATGTGCGGGCTATTCAAGGTGAAGTGCAAATAAATAGGAAGATAAGATTTAAAGGGCGTAGAATTGATAAGTTTTTAGAGTGACAGACTAAATTCTTATAATTTAATTTATAGATTAGGAAAGGGTCACTAGTAGGGCCGACCATAGCCACCCTTGGACATCTAGAAGTGTGAGCCTAGATTTACCCATTCTACTAACAATACATCGGACCTATTCTGTAAATTTTTCAATGTTCTTTGAGCCTGGATCAAAGGGTAAAGAATAGAAATGCTTCTATTTGGCACAATACTATATATCAAATTCTCCAACGAATATTAAATTATCTTAAAAATCTTAGGTTAATTGAAGGAAAGAAAGTTGTTTATTTTATATAGATTTAATTAAATTATTTTCTTATTATTGTTTTATTTATTTGCATCTAGTAAATTAATAGTAATTTATAATCAAATTAAAAGATAAAATAAAAATATTTTTTATTTTTTTATTTAGAAAATTTATCACTATAATTCTTCCCCGTGGGATCGATACTGGGGTCTTTGTTTCAAAACCCTATATTACTTGAAACGATACGTATACTTGCGTAGTACCCCTAGTGTGTAAAAATATTTTCTAAATTTACATAATATCAATTTTATACACTAGCTGCTATTTATAATTGAGTCAACGATTTTGGCTATCTTTTGGAAGCAAACATTACTGCGTTATTTGTGATCGGGTTAGTAGGTTCCACCTGTTAGCTAACACTACTGGAGATGAGAGCCTCTATAGGATTGCTGCTACACTTCCAGCACCACGCAGTCGTGATAAGGTGAGGGAGAGGCCCACACCCATCACCCAAGCTCACGCTCTTCTACAAAGGTTATCCAAAATAGAAGGTAGTGATGTTGTTAAGCTTCTCAAGAGGATAGGATGTGCAATATCCCTCAAAATAAAGGACAAAATTATAAAGATGGAAAGTTCCGTCCGAGTTTTCATCAAACACCGATTGAGAAAACGTGTTGTTACAGCTGCTACAGATGATACTACTGCCGTTCTGAGACCTGTGGTACGCATGTTAGTCAAGTCCCGGCTGAGCCCGAGAGTACCAGCTACCAATGATCATAAGGTAAGAACGAGAGATGATTATTCTCCTCTATGCATGGTCTACACTTTAAGGAGCACACTTCCTTTCGTTACCCCGATGTCCCTGCCGAGACACTTCATCTTAAGGCGTAGAATTTTAAAAGGAAAGTGTGGTTACTGAAGGGTGTTATACCAGTACATTATGAAAGGTCCGTTGCCCACAAAATAGGTCATGAGTTCGATATTCCAGTTGATACTACCGCTCTTGCTTCTGAATCAGTCGCAGAGAAAAATGACAGTCGAGGGAAGCTTACAAATTTAAAATTAACTAAAGAGAAAATAGTTGATGATAAAGTTCGAAAGCTCCGAGTAGAAATTTCTAAGTTAGCCAAAAATTGTGGGTTAAATATCAAAAATGAGTATTAATCCTTGTCAGATTGCATGGATGAAGAATTCATGGAAATTAATATGGTTGAAACCAGATCCACGTCATCTGTGTGCAAGGCTCCCAGTGAGGAGAACATCGCAGAAGAGCTTCAAAGGATTATACTAACAAGAGATGAACAAGTTAGCCATTTGGAGAAGAAAATGGAGGAGCTGACCGCCACCATGACCGTCATGGCTACACTCCACGGATAGTCCAAGTCACGACCCGCAGCATCTCCATAAATTAACCAACCCAAAATCATACACATTACAGATGAAAGAAGAGAAGTCGCTTTTGCTAATGAAGATGAACCTCCAAGAAAAGATCCAACTCTAGGACCACCAAAGAAGGACATTAAACAGATGGTTGAACAACAAGTTCGGGAGACATTGGCTCAGTCCAATGGTAGAGCATCAGTTTCAAAGGGTAGATCCTACCCAGAGGAGTTCGATGCTATGACTTCCCTCAAATGCCTCTTGCCCCCAACTTTCAAGAAAATTTAGGGACAGGAAATCCTCGCCAGCACATAGCACACTTCAGAGCTAGTTGTTGCAACACAGGAGGGAGTGAAGCCCTATTGTACAGTCAGTTCATCAGTAGTTTGTCAGGGATAGCGTTTGATTGGTATGCTGAGCTTCCCAATGGATCAATAAAAAAATTTGCGGACGTGAAGAAATTCGTTGGTGCTCGACATCATATTACCATAGGAGATCTCGTGGTGGAGCGGCAGAAGCCCGACGAGACTTTGGTCGACTACATTCTGAGATGGAGAAACTTAAGCATGAAATGTGAACCTCAGCTACAAGAACAACACGTGATCGAGATACTACTAAAGAGTATCCACGGTCTGGTAACCTTCATGCTTAAGGATCTCACGATCACGTCCTTGGCGAAGCTACTCAGCAAAATCAGCAGTTTACAAGAAGAAGTTAAACACATGGAACCTACAGAAAAGACAGAGAAAAAAAACTCACTAAAGCATACGAGAAGATATCTGGCGTAGTGGCAACGATCGATAAAGGAAAGCATCCAATGAGAATTCAAGCTGAACAGTTGCCGCAGCAGCACAGTCAGTCGCCTCTGTACAGTCAGTCTCAACAGTATTGTCAGCATCGTACACAACAGAGTAGTTAGTCTGGTTAGCTGTAGATGTCATATGAGACAGATAGACGACAATGTCTGATAATGTCAGAAAGGCTACCTAGGAACTATTCCTTCAAAGACGACACCGTAGCAAAGATGTTCAAGAATTTAATGAAGAAGCCTGAGTTCAGATTCCTCAAGCCGAAGAAGCTGGAAGAGATGGACATGTAGGATCAGAACAACTTTTGCCCCTACCAGAGGACACTCGGACACACCATAGAAAGCTGCTTCAGTTTTAAGGATTGGCACGAGCGAAATTACAAAGAAAGGAATATAATGATACCAAAGAAATACTTTAATTAAATTGAAAGAGGTTCTATGAACGAGATTTCAGTTGAGCCAATCTCTCCGATAGATCCATATATTGACAAATACAGATGGAGCACAATTTCGAATGAGCTCAAGAAAGTTCTGGATCAAATCCAACATACTCCAAAGAAAGCTGTTGTTAGGAGTCTACCGCCAACCCAATCCAAGTTAAAGGCTTCACCGAGGAGGCCACCGTGATAAGAATGGAGAAAAAAGCAGATCGTGAACAAAATTAAGGATGATAGTGTGAAGGGTAGGATAGATGCTGCCCTTGTTAGATTGGTTGCTTCAGATTCGGGGGTTAAATCCCTCGAACCCCTGACTTTGTAGCATTATCTTTATGCCCCTCCAGGGTCTCGTAATGATAATAAAAATGATGTTGGCTATGTTCTTACTGTCTCTAGTGATGATGTAACTAATCCCAACCTCTATAACTTTGATTTTAATTCCCAAAATGATCCTCAAATCATGATTGTGCCCGATGAGAATGTTGATGAAAATGAAGAAGATGACGACAACACCGGCAGAGAGGAACTAGTCCTTGAATGCAAAGGAACTCCACTTGCCATCAACGTGGACTTTTTAGATACACAAGAACTAGATACAGTAATAGAGGAATCTCTAGTCCATAAGAAGAAGAAATAACTGATGTGCTTTTAAGAAGTGGCAAGGTGTTACCGCAAAGGACAGTTCCAATGGATAAAGGAAAACAAAGGATTACTCAAGAAGGAGTATCTCCATCAATGGAAGAAGTACAAGTTTGAAACGAAATTGAAGATTCAAACAAAGTGTATTACAGCGTACTAGCTCATCTCACGAAGTTGCCAACCAAACTAAGCATTTACGATGCTCTGATTCTAGCAAAGGAGATGAGAGAAAATCTGATCAAGGCTCTAATTGATCCAAAAATTTACTTAGCACAGTTGGCTAGTACATCCTTAGATGGATTTTGAAATTTGAAAGAACGGCCTGGTGTAACCTTCAAAGATGAAGATTGCTACTCGATACAGCTGCTCACAATCGTCCACTCTACGTTTCCGTCGTCAGTAGCAGATGTTGACCTCATTTTTGATGAGGTCTTCTCTTCTTCTCTTTAGTACTTAGGATCTAGCCTTAGGCTTTTCCTTCGACTATCTTAGAGGACTAGAATTGGGACCCACCTTTTAGAAATTCAAACCACTTCTTAACTCCCTGCAAACTCCACAAACTTGACTGTAGACCCCTAATCACCTAGAGGGTTGAAATCAAATGTGGAAGTTTAAAGGATGAGTTCCTATAGGACTCTTTGGCCTTAAGACTGCCCTGGGTGGCCTGGTCTGGTGAAAGGGCTGATTTACACACACACTACACTCATACACTTTCACACACCTCCTAAAACCACACCCATACCTAACTTGACCTCCTGACTCATGTAGGTGATTCACATGGATGGTCCTTAACCCCTAAGCCCTCGGCTAAGAGGGTTAGGAACAACATAGTGGATGCCTCAAATGGGTCCCTTCATGGCTCATGTGGGCTTGATGTGGCTTCATGGCTCAACCAAAATGATTTCATTCCACTCAAATTTACCCAATCTTCAATTTTCCAAATTTTCAATTTTTGACTCTCCGGACCCTACACCCGCTAAACTTACCCAAAACCCTTGAAACTACCCAAAATTTGCAAAATCACCTAAATTGCTCAAAATTCCCCAAAATCAATCCCAAACATTTCCTCATCACTCAATTTGATCATCCATACCCAAAAATATCAAAAATTCCAAGAAAACCTCCCAATACCCTCCAAATACCCAAAATACCCCCCTTGACCCAAAAATCCAAAAATTCAGAAATTCCCAGAAAATTCCAGAAAATCCCAAATATTCTCAATTTCATTTTGTTCAACTACACCATGGGCCAATTTTGTCAATTCACCCTACTTTTGTCAAAACCCCCAATTTGACCCATTTTAACCCAAAGTGAACCCAATGTCAAACCAAACCTACCCAATTGACCCAAATTCTGGTCCAATTCAATTCTAAACTTCAATTCAACATTCCCAACACCAATCTAGACCAAATCCAAGTCCAATTTGATTGAAATTTGGATCCAATTTCACTTTTGGCCTTAAAGCCCAATTTGGACCCATGACCCAAACCTAACCCAAACTCACCCAATTCAATTCCAATTAACCCCAAATCTTTTCTAAATCTTCCTTAGCATCCCCACAAGCATAACACTAACATGATTTGCCCAAAATTTAGACCCAAACCCCACTCAAATTCAACCCAAAACTAAAATGCCCATTCTTGACCTAAACCCAAGCCTAACCCAAATGAGCCCAAACCCCAAAATCAAAGCCCAACCAAAGTCAAAACCTCTTTGAAACACTCCCATAAACATTTCTCAACATTAATTTTACATCAATTTCAACCCTAGCCCAACATTGGCCTATCTGGCCCACTTGGACCTATATTGGCCCATTCACCAAAAGAGCCCAAATTCAACCCAATTCAAACCCAAATCACCCCCAATTTGCTTCAAGTCACTCATGATACATCCATGAGCTAAACCCAACAATTATTTGGACGAATCTCTTTACAAAATTTCATCCCAAAATCCATTTTAAAATTCAGAAGCCCACTTTCCTAGACCATCTTAAAAGCCCATCTAAAACCCTTTCAAAAAGCCCAAAATCCACCCTAAAGCCCACATGACATCTCCATTTGCCATCCACTTAATTAAAGCCATTCCCTAAGTCCTAAATTCATCATCAAATCATTCCAAATCAAGTCTCATACAAATTTCCATCAAATTACCAAAAATTCCTAAAATCCATTTTTATGAAATCGACCCAACCTTTTCCCAAGCCAAATGGAGCCATGAAGCCATGCACAAGCCATATGCAAGCCATGGCAGCCACTTTACACATCACCATGTCATTTCTGGCAAAAGGAGGGAGTCCTTTAATGATTCCCTTAAGGGTGATTAAGCCTTTTCATGACTCCTCTAAACCTTGATTAAACATAAATGTACTTAGATGGTGACTTCTCCCCACTAAGCTAGCCGACTTACTCGATTCCCTCAGCCCAAAATCAGGCCTTGGAGGGTGAACCAAACCTAAATCCATGACTTGGACCCATTTGGACCCAAAATTAGCCCCTCCCCCATTCCATCTAAATCAAACCCTTTACACATGGCCAATGCCAATTGATCGCACTAAGTCCCACCCGACCTCCCCGACCAAGATGGTGACCGATGCCCGGCCGGCCAGCCACTGTGTCGCCGGAAAACACCATGGCCGAGAGCTCACATGTGAGCCAACCTAGGAATTCTCCCTCGCTGAGCCGCCCCATCCCCGCTGGCCATTGGAGTTGTTCTTCTCTTGCCAAGAGCAGCTCGATCCCAAGCCCTAACTCTCCCCGGGAGGCCCTCCACCCTTCCTATTTACACACCACCCCTCTCGGCCATGAGAGGTGCTGAAACAAACCTTAAGGAAACTCTGCCAAAATTGTTCCAGACTACTCCCCATACACGTAGCACTTGATCCCCACTGAAATCCCCCTGCCATTTCTTCTCTGTGAGCTCAATTTTAGAGTTGAAATCTAGGCCCAAAACCAGGACACTTCTCCACAGTGAGCCAATCCCCAAATGATTGGTTCTACACCTTCACTCGCACCAAGGGAAGGTGTCCACCAGCAAAAGCCCTATCTCCAGGCCACCCAATTGCTCCAGCCTCCAAGCTTTGTGATCGGCTGTGGTCGAAATCCTACCTAGGCAATTCACCAGACTAGGAGACTTCATCTGGAGCTTGCTGGGATCCAATCGAAGGTGCAACAACCCTAAGATCGAAGCCATACTTCTCTGAGCAAAGGTATGAGCTAATTCTTCATCCCGAGCTTCTGGAGATTCTCCATTTCAAATGCTTTAATTTCAATGCATGATCACCGTATAGATGTGTTCGTCTCTTCAAGACGAATCCATAGATCATAAGAACATGAAAATCCATTGAGTATCGAGTGAGATATTAGGGATTTAGTGTGGACGGCTCTCGGGTGAGAACACTTGGGGACGATGAACGGATGCCGTCCATTCAATACACGCGCGGACGGATGGCCAGGATCGCGTCGGATCAGGAGACGGTACGAGAACCGCGGGGCCCGGCCGCCGACTCGGATGGCGGCGTCGAACTGGAGCGCGACGCGTGTGCGTTCGGAGCCGCCGAGGCCGACGTGGCACCGCGTGGATAAATAGAAAATTAGGGATTTTTTTGATTTATTTAATTCCCTAAACTTCAAAAATTCATAACTTTGTGTAGAAAAATCGAAAAATAAAATAAAAATACCCTCTCGCTCAGCTGAACGG
This sequence comes from Papilionanthe hookeriana x Papilionanthe teres, assembly GCA_022702705.1. Classification (NCBI taxonomy): domain Eukaryota; kingdom Viridiplantae; phylum Streptophyta; class Magnoliopsida; order Asparagales; family Orchidaceae; genus Papilionanthe; species Papilionanthe hookeriana x Papilionanthe teres. The sequence continues at coordinate 120,228,343 of CM040423.1, read as the reverse complement.
ATGAAAATAATGTGGAAAAGAAATTATTTAATTTTATCAAGTATTTTATTTTTAATAATTTATTTACTCTCTGCATATTTTTAATTCTCCATGCATGTATACAATTCACCATGGCATGAGACCATAGGGCTTTGAAGCCTCCGAATTGGGAACATTCCCGAATTTTCCAAAGTCAGAGGCCATCCCTATGAAGAGCTATTGATTTTTCAAATTCATGTTACTGTTTTGAGTATTTTAATTCCAATAAATAGCATGTTGTAAAATAAATTTTAGAAAAATTTGGTGATGTTCCTTATGACCAGAGGACCCTAGAAAAATAGGTTTTGAGTTAGTTCATTTAAAACAACCCTAATCTGGCTTAAGCACCCAAAATGGATCTCTAATTAATTAGAGCTAACCATACATCAAATTGACTTGAAATCAATTCTCCACTGACCTTTAGGATCAGAGGAACCGACCATAAAAGTTTGAGGTCAATCGGACTCGGTTAGCCCTACTAATTGGGTTGATTAAGCCATTTAGTCATTTTAAACTTTAAAAATTCATAACTTTCAAAATATCTTTCAAAAATTCACCAAATTGGTTTTGGAGCCTCTCTGATATTAGGGGAATTTAAGAAAATTAAAATTTCAATTTTTAAAAAAGTTGATTTTTAATATTATTTTAATATTTTTAATAATTAAAAAATAATAAAAATCACAAAAATAATAAAATTCACCAAAATGTCACATTTTGAATTTTAATCACTTAGGAACAAACCCCATATTTTTTTTAGGTCTATTTAGTGAGATATTAAATTTTAAAGCTCTAGGGTAATTTTAAAATTAAAAAAATGTATTTTCTAGCATTTTCACTAAAATAATTATAATAAATCATAGAAAAATCAGAAAATTGTAAAATTTGATTCTCTGATTTCCTTGATATCAGAGAGATTTTTGAAAAATATAAAATTCATTTTTCAACATTTATTTTATTTTTAAATTAATTAACACTCCAAAACTTAAAATAATTATAATAAAAATAATATAATTCAAAAAATCACCAAAATTGGTCCAAGTGGTCCTCTGGTCATTAGAAATGTCCCCTAATTTTTTTTAAGGACAGAAACTTTCCCTTGGTCATGTTATTAAATTTTCCTTGGAAATCTCTATTTTCTACCAAGAATAATTATATAAATAAATTAAATACAGAAAAATCACATTTTCTTCTCTCATGTCTTTATTGACATATGAGTGAAGTCACATAAAAATTTCATGTTCATTTGAGTTCAATTTAGTGAGTTATGAAATTATTAAGCTTAAAGGGTAAAGTGGTAATTAAAATTTTAATCCTTAATTAAAGCTTTAGGTTTAATAAAAAAAATTAACAAGTAAAATATCTGATCCTAATCTGATTTGGATGATTGAAATTTAAATAATTAAAGGGTAGAAACCCATTAAACAATTTTAAAATAATTAAACATTAATTAAATAATTGATTAAATTTGGAAGAATAATAAAATTGGAATTATTAAAATAGGGATATTTTTAGGAAGAGATTTATTCTTTAATTTAAAAATCCCTAAATTAATCATCTCATTAATATTCAATTCTTAATTAAAATGATAACTCAAAATTCAAAATATTAAAAGACTTAATCATTAAACTAAAATTAAATTATTAAACTCTTTCAAAAATTTCAATTAAAATTAAAAAATTAAATTAAATTAAAAATTAAATTAAATTAAGTAAATTAAATTGGATTAAATTAAATTAAATTAAATTAAAATTAAAAGTTGAATTAAATTAAAGATTAAATTAAATTAAATTAAATAAACAAATTAAATTAAATTAAATGAATAAATTAAATTAAATTAATTAAATTAAATTAAATTAAATTAAATTAAATTAAATTAAATTAAATTAAATTAAAAGAAATTAAATCAAATTAAATTAAAATTAAATCAAATCAAATTAATTTAATTTAACATCAAATCAAACTAAATTGAATTAAATTGAATCAAATAAATTAAAAATTCAATTAAATTAAATTAAATTAAATTAAGTCGAATTAAATATAACATCACCAAAGACATAAAGAATTCAAAATAAATCTAAAATAACTTGAACACTATTCCAAATTTAAACCCATTAATGGAAATTAAACTAAATCACAAACCATTTGAACACCAATTTTCCCTTAAAAGCTTTAGTTATCATAACTCCTAAACGTAATATTAAATGAAATGTTACTTCACCTATAGGATATTCAAATGTCCTAGTTCATCTGAGCAAGATAACAAAACTTCGAGATTCTTAGACGATTAATTCATTTGTGTAATTGAATCCATTTGGACTTAAAACAATTCTAGCAATATTAAAAAGATGTTTAAGATTCTTCTTAAACACTTTCTCAATATGATATGATGTTTATAAGAACAATTGAATTTAATTGTTCTTTGATGAAGAAAATTGTCTTCAAACCAAAACACAAGGAACCTAGACGTCATAGGAAATGACTAGCTATAGGATTAGGAATTTGGTAGAAAACCATAACCCTTCCCTTAGCTTTACCTAGGAACTTGCTTAAATATTCTAATTGTGTTTTAAGTGCAGCTTGGGATGACGGGAAGACCCTCCAGGTACGCTTTTATTTTATTCCAATTTACTTTCTGCAATTTACATTATTGCAATTTCATTAATCGCATCGCACTTACTTTTCTTGCATGATAAACAATCATTGCATGAAAACCCACACCTTTAGGATAGTCCCTAAAACTGAAACCAAAACTAAGTTAAAAGTCATTGCAAGATAAAATTCACCGCCACAACATTTCAAAATATAAAACAACTTAAAATTTAATCACAAACAGAACACAAAACAACAATTACAATTAAATTAAAACGTCCTGTTGGATGATCGAGAATACCTCGGATGATGTAACCTACGTGTTGCTAACGGGATTTCCCACGGTCTAAATGAAAGTGTGGAACTCTTTTAGTTGAGTTTAGCAAATTCATCTGGACTAAGTGAATCCGATAAAAATAAGGATGCCGTAAGGATGGAACCGTGGGATCTTAACCGGTGTTGTTATAATCAACTTTAAGATTTGTTTTAAATAAACATAAAAAACACTTGGAAATTAAGATTTTCTCTAAACCAAAATACTTTTCTCATCCCCTGATTTATGACTTCTAAAACTAAAACTCGCAACAACAAGGAGCTCGGAGCATGGTGGGCAGACGACGCCATCGTCATCGAAGAAACTCGAGTCTACTTCAAGCAAAACTTTCCTAGAATTAAATAACAAAGCCATAGGACTTCGAGGTAGTTTGCACTAGTGCAACATAAATCCTTAACTCTTCGTTAGGCATTTGCATGATCAAGTCATGTAAATTAAGCCCTAACCTAGTCTTAGGATTCCGAGGTAGTCTTCCGGTACGACAATAAACCCTCACATCTTCGAGGCTATTTGTTTGATTTTTATCATACAAATATAAGCTCTAATTAATTAAAATTGGTAAGATCAAAACATTTAAATAAATATTAGGACTTTACTAAACTCAAGCCAAACAATAGGATAGTCAGGAAATTACCGAAGTTCGCATCGAATCTGTGATTTCTCCTACTTTTCTTCCTTTGGATTCCCAAAACAAAATGTTCCAAATTTGATACATTCCCTATTGAGATTCCAAAATTTAATCCCTTGAAAACTTAAACTTTGAAATCCTCGAGAGCGAATTATCGATTATTATCGAGAGTTTTCTTAGGTGATTCCCATCACTTAAGATGTAATTAACTATAGTGGCTTGCCCTTATAGGAATTTTAAAGAACCTGAGTAATATAAACCCCGTTTAATGCTTTCATATTAAGCAGTGGAATTTGTCGGCTTATAAAATTGGTTCGCGTACCAAACGGATGTCACAAATCTTCTAGTTTATTTAATCAAGCCCCACCGTCAATCGCGTGTGTCTATCCTTAGGGATAGATACACGGTTTGTGGTGCGGTGCTCGTTTATATAAACTATTTGGGATGTGAGATCGGTTTAATCTCATATCTTAAAATCTTCAAATTTAAAATTATTTTCAAAATCAAATGCTACTTTTCAAAATTATTTATTTAAATTAAATTAAAAATTCGCCGACAACTTCTGTCAGGCGACCCCCTTTTCAAAATAAAACACACGACCTAAAAATATGCCGACAGCAGATTCATACTTTCCAGAGTGTTAGTAGATCTTGGAGCGTCACTCAACATAATGAGTCTACGGACATTAGTATACTTGGACGTCGATGATCAAGAACTTTCTATGGACAAAATTAAGCTATGAGGATTTAATTAAAAAGGAGAAAGAGTCCTCGGATTTATAACGCTGCAAATGAAAGTTGGAAATTTAGTAACAACCGTAAAATTCCATGTAATTGATGTGGATACTTCGTTTAATACCCTGCTTGGTCAGCCATAGCTTCACAAGTACAATATGGTCCCATCGTCACTTCACCAATGCATCTAGTACTATAAAGACAAACAAGAACATTGCATTAAAGGAGATTTACAACCATTCTAAATACATGAAGTAGGCATTCATGAAGACGCCACCTACTATGCTCCCAGGATGAAAATAGTACTTTCAAGAGAAGCTACAACGAGTAAAGTTGACAATTCAGAAAGATCACGAGAACGGGACCATGTAGCTCCACTTCAACAAACTCCCACCATTCGGAACGAGTTAGTGGAGGTTCTTTTAGTCCATGCATCTGAGGTCGAGGCTGGGGACGTGGGCGAGGGTGAACTCACCAGATTGTTGTCCAGACGAAGCTAGCAATCAATATTGATGTAGAAGGAAGCTCCAAAGAAGATAAAGAAACTATGATGATAAGTTAGAAGAAGCCTCAGTTTGAGATTTCTCCGGTTGATAGAGAAAAGAATAAATAAGAATCGATGTACGATTGGATTAATAATTATGTTCAAGCCATGACCCTAACACTGATCCATCCTTAAAAGGTCAAGAGTATAAAGGTTAAATAACTCCATAATGATGGTTTTAAACCAATCAAGTTTAATAAAGCTTCTCCATCTATTTATGAACCTTTTTTAACTCTTGAAGAAAATAACTCTAATGAATTAATAGAATTACCTTTTTGTTACTTTTCTCCATGTGTACAAAAGTTAATTCAACAAGGATATGTGCCAAAGCAAATGTCAATAGATAAGTTACAATGGTTTGAAAAATTATGGAATACAAAAGAAAAGAAACTCAACTCGAAAGAAGGTCCTGGGTTCGGTAAAATTGGATCTGTCGATAACTCAGGATTTTGCATGGTTATTACTAGCAGCTGGAAGAAGATTGTCTGGACATTCAAGATGAAAGGTGATGCTCCGGAAGAATTCGAAGAAGAAAGCAAATAAACGGTGGACGAATTGAAAGAAATCAATCTCGGGACAGATGAGCAGCCCTGACCAACTTTCATAATTTCATTAATCAACAAAGAAGAGGTTATAGACTTGGTCAGGTTACTGTCAAAATTTAAGAATTGCTTTGCTTGGAGCTATGTTGAAATGCCTGGACTATATCCAGAAGTTGCAGTTCATTGACTCAGAGTAGATCAAAGTACAACGCTAATAAAGAAAAATCCAAGAAGAATGTGCCTTGAAATAGAACAATAGGTGACGGTAGAATTAAAGAAATTAATATATGCTAACTTTGTCAGAGAAGAACAGTATCTGACATGGTTAGCCAACGTCGTGCCAGTAAAGAAGAAGAATGGACAAATCTGATTGTGTGTTGACTTTAGACACTTAAAGAAAGCATGTCCAAAAGATGAATTACCATTACTAATACCGGAACTAATGGTGGATAATGGGTCGTCACACGAGATTTTCTCATTCATGGATGGATTGTCAGGTTAGATCAAATCAAGATGGCTCCAGAAGATGCAATGCTTACAGCTTCAGAACTCCAATTGGAATGTACTGCTACACCGTGATGCAATTTGATTTGAAGAATGCAGGAGCTACTTACCAATGAGCGATGAAAAAATTTTTTGATGGCCTCATTCACAACCAAGTGGAATGCTACGTGAATGATTTGGTCATTAAGAGCAAAGTGAAGGAAAATCATCTATATGATTTGAGGATGCTATTTGAACGATTATGACAATATAATCTAAAGATGAATCCCGTAAAGTGCGCTTTTGGCGTTACCTGCGGGAAATTTCTAGGATTCATTGTTCTTCATCAGGGAGTTGAAATCGACCTAGAGAAGATTAAAGCTATCTTAGAAATGCCTCCTCTTAAAACCATGAAACAATTATGATCATTTCAAGGAAAATTGGCATATCTAAGATGCTTCATATATAATCTAGCAGGAAGGTGTCTTCCATTTTCAAAACTACTCCGAAAGGATGTCACATTCGTTTGGAGAGAGCCATGCCAATGAGCTTTCAGATATTAAATGATATCTAACAACACCTATTATTTTGGCAGCCCCTATTATGGGTAGACCATTAATACTTTATACCGCGGCTTTAGACGAGCCCCTTGGGGCATTACTCACCAAAGTCAATGATGAAGGTAAAGAGAACATACTATACTACCTGAGTCGACGTCTAATACCTGTGAAAGCAAAGTATCTTCCAATTGAGAAACATTGTCTATCTTTGGTTTTTGCTGCTTAAAATCTCAGACATTACATGTTATCTTATAAGGTCAACCTAATTTCAAAAGTTTATCCATTGCATTATTTGATGACCTGACCAACACTTTCCAGATGCTTAACAATAATGGTGGATGATACTATTGCAATTTGACATAACTTTTGTGCCCCTTCGCTTTATCAAAAGGTAGATTCATAAGGATTTTCTCGCAGCACACCCACTGCTAGCTGGGTCCCTGCTCAATGATGAACTACTAGAAAAACAGATAGTACAAATAGAGCAACCTAGTGCCAGATGTTGGGAAATGTACTTCTACAGAGTGTCATCAGCCTGAAGAGACAAAGGACACTAGACAGTGATCCCTGACAAAGTAGGAATCTGTTTGGTCTTCGTGACTCTTGATCAGGCCTTGTTGAGATTTTCCTACCATCTGACACAGCCGTGTACCAATAACAAAGTAGAATGCGTAGCTCTAATCACCTGTCTATAATTGGCAATATAATGGAAATTACAGACATTGCCATTTATGGCAACTCTCAACTCGTCATTCAACAAGTGGAAGGACAACACAAAATTATTAAGCCAAGATTAGAAGAATACCACTTGTACACAATGAAATTACTTGAGCAAATTTTAAGTGTGATATTATATAGGATTCCTCGAGCAGACAATGCCCATGCAGGCACTTTAGCTAAGCTTGCTAAAGAATTGGCTTGTCCACCTGAAGATTCTCTAGATATTACCATGCAAGGGTGTCATGTTTTATCACAAATCAACCTCAACAGTTTGCATGAGCTTGGAAAAGAAGAAATAGTAATTGTCGTATTAGAAGATACCGAATATTGGCATCAGTCTATTGGAGCATAAGGATCTCTTGTAGTTTAACTTTAAAAAGGAGTCATCCAATAGAAGCTATCAGTCGCCGGAACCGAGATCCCATCGCCCGCTTCAGAAGGATAACATTTAATTTAATTTATGTATAGATTTAGGTTATAAAAATATGAGGTCAAACTGATCTCATATCTTCCATAGTTTAAATGAAAGAGAACCACACCTTAATCTACACACTTATCCCATAAGATAAGCACATAAATTAATAATGAGACTCGATCAAATAAACTAGGGAAGTATATGACATCTGTTTGGTCTGCGAAACCTGTGTGGCCAAAAAGTTCTCTTATCTAATACAAATGAATTAGATAGGGTTTATATTAAGACTGGGTTTTTTTATTTTTTGTATAAGGGCAAGCCTCTATAATTAATTACATGTTAGATGACCAAAGTCACCTAAGAAAACTCTCAATTTAGATCAGAAAATATATTTTTATGAATTGACATTCAAAGGCTAGGATTTTCAGTGAAAGTGAGGTAATCAAAATCCAATAGGTGAGTGGTTTCAGTTCTGGAACCTTTGTTGTAGGAAACAAAATAAGGAAGAACTATGAGAGGTCATTGATCCAAGAGTAAATCTTTGTGACTTCCCAATCTATCCTATTGTTTAGCTTAAAATTGAGACATGTAATTTTAGTTTCATCCTACCAATTTTATTTATTTGGGGTTTACATTCACTTGATATCGATCATGTGAATAACCTTAAAGTTAGGAGGATTTATGTTAGATCGGATGAAAACCTTAGAAACCTAAGGTGAGTTGGGGCTTATATTGCACTAAGTGCAAAGGCTCAAAAGATGAGATGAGGGTTTTTGCCACTCTAGGTAGGCTACCCCGAAGTCTTATGGCTTATTTTTTATTTCTAAGGAATAGAGTTGTTTTTGTAGATCCTCTGTTATCTCTCTCGAACATGTTCTTCCACGTCCTCGATCGTGCTGCCCACAGTGTAAGCCCGAGCTCCTTATTGTTGCAGAATGTTTAGTTTAAGAAGTAACAATCAGGGCGATGAGAGAAGTGTCATGTTCTGTAAGGTTTAAAATTGAGGTGGCTTAGTGTTTTAATTAAAACAAATATATAAATTGATTATGGTGACACCGGTTAGGATCCCACGATTCCCTCGTTCAGACATCACTTATTTCATCAGATTCACTTAGTCCAAATGAATTTGTTAAACTCAACTGAATGAGTTCCACCCTTTTATTTAGACCGTGGGAAATTTTGTTAGTAACATGTAGGCTACCTCCTTCGAGGAATTTCGGGTCATCCGAGAGACGTTTTAATTTAGTTGAAGTTGTAAGTTTATTTTGGTTGGTGATTAAATTTTGAGTTGTTTAAACATGCGGGGTTCAATCAATTTTTCATAATATAAAATATGCGGGAAAATAAAGCGAGAAAACTATGCTAAACTGGAGTATATGCTGTGAAAAGAAATGCTGTCGAGCTAAACTAAACAAGTGTATATGCTTGGAAAAGTAAAGCAAGGAAACTGAACTAAACAGGTGTATATGCTCTGAAAAATAAAGCAAGCAAACTAAACTAAACAAGTATATATGCTATAAAATGTAAAGCAAGAAAACTGAACTAAGTAGGTATATGTGCTCTGAAATGTAAATCAAGCAATTTGAACTAAACAGGTGTATGTGTGTGTTGAAGTGTATGTAGGAAAGGCAAAGTGTGAGACTTATGTAATAAACCAAGAGAAAGATGGAAGAAAACCAAAAGTTCGGAGAAAAACATCACGTAAAAAATATGAAAAACAAATATGTGGGGGAAAAAAGAAGAGAAACTATAAGGTAAACCTATATCAATCCTATGAAAAAATTGTAGGAAATCCGTAGAACATTTGTAGAAAAATCTGTATAAAATCCATAAGAAATTTGTTGGAAATCCATAGTAAAAGAATGTAGGAAAACCGTGAAAACGGACTACAAGTCTGGGAGGACCATAAGCATGATGGCGCAGAGGACTCAGAGCTGTACTATATTTATCCTAACCTTAAGTGGTAACTACCATACTGACACCCTATGGTAGGTAGTTCTAAGTTGACTTGAATAGCTAACCATTTACCTTTGTGAATTTTCATACATTTCAATTTGGATTGCATGCAAGTGCCAACTTATGGGTAGGGAGGCTATTTTTGTTGTGGAAGTAGTTTTGTATTTTCTTAAATCTATATGTATGTTTTATAAAAAATAGTGTGATCCACAGGTTGACTATCCTAATCGAACTAGGACTACTAGCAACCTAAGAATTATAGTGGAAAACATCCCCAAGGATGGGCGAGTAGTATCGTAAATTCCTTCATCTACTCTCTCCAGGGTCTCTACGTCAGGAGATACTATTCTGAAAATTTCTCGTATCCCTCGTCTATGCACTATCATCATCGTCCCCCCAACCATCCTACTTGCAGCCTTACTTGATTGTCCCACATATAATAGAAGGCTATACGTGCGTGCTTATGCGTCCTACATTAGCATAGGGCTCAAGTCAAGAAATAAGAAGAAACAAAGGGCAGGGGGCAAGGAAGAGAATGAGGAGGAAACGACTCTGTCGAAAACATGACATGACGGAGGCGGGTCGTTCCTCAAAACCACACAAAGTAACAGACATGAACTAATATAAGGACAAAAGCAAGCTCCATATATAGTGCAAAAGTGGTAGCTACGGAGCAGCAAAAGCATGTAAATCGAGCCCCTCCGACACGATGTAAGGGGTAGCCGTAAAATATGTAAGGTAAGGAAGACAAATTCATATATATATATATATATATATATATATATATATATATTAAATTCTTGGGGTGGCCTTAGAGGAAGAAAAAAGAGGGGAACCAAGCCCTCCAAAAAGGGCGACAAAAAGAGGGAAAACCGAGCCCTCCAAACGGGGCAAAACCGAGCAGCCATCAGGAAACAAAAGAGGGAAAACCGAGCCCTCCAAATGGGGCAAAACTGAGCGGCCATAAAGGAGCCAAAACACTCTCTCACATGTTCAATTAACATAACCAAAGAAGTAAAACAATTAAACATATAACAATGTTCAAATTTTCCAACAATTTCAAGCTCTCCCACATTTGGAGTGATATAATAATGAAACAACATGAGCACAAATATTTGTCTCACCATCAAGCATTCGAATGTAAAGTCTTACCAACCAATGTATTTCCTCAAATGACTATTTCAGAGCATAACACAAAAAAGCTTACCACATAGAAAAGCTTGAAGGAAAAAGCATAACCAGCAAAGGAAGACATAATGTAGAGTGCAAGTATATAGGTAAGAGAACTTCCAAAAAAGAAAGCTTTAAGGTGTCCCTACACATGCTCACATGTTCCAAATTTTGGTGATAAAAAGTAAAGCGTAAGTTGCTTTAAGATCTTAACTTGTTTAAGGTGAGGATAGCATGAAACTTCCCTCTCCACCTTCTCTTCCTTTTTCTTTCTCACTTCTTTCTCTTTTTTTCTTTTCTTTCCAACTTCTTTCTTACATTTTCTTACCTTTCTTTCTTCCTTTCTTTCCATTTTCTTACCTTTCTTTCTTCCTTTCTTTCCATTTTTTTACTCTCTCTCATTTTCTCGCTTGAAAGCAACACAAATGATGCTCACCAATGTAGTTTTTAAGTGAGCGCAGCAAGAAAAACATTTAAACCAACATGTAAGGTGGCCACAATGCATATTTTAACATAGGGGCAGCAAAGATAACATTTAAACCAACTTAAGAAGTGTCAAACAATGCAGTTTTTATGTAAAGTGTAGGTGTTGCATGTATGTAAAAGTGAGAGTGTAGGTGTATGTGCGTATGTAAAAGTGGAGGTGTATGTGGAAAGTGAAATTTTTGTGAGATGTATGTGAATACTTTAAAATTTGGGTGATGTGTATGTGAAAGTTTGATGTTAGCTAAGAGAAGGCCAACCATATAACAAAAAAATTCAAAGTAACCTTCAAGACATGCTAACCCATAAGAATCAAACATGTATAACCTTCCAAATGAAACCTCTCAACGTAAAGGCATAATGAAGAAAGTGTAAAACATGTCAAACTTAAAAAAATCCATCATAACCTTCAAGGCATGTTAACTCATAATAATTAAACATGTGTAGCTATCCAAGAATTGGATTTTTTGGTATAAGTCACCATACCTTTCAGATTTTTGTAAAAGACCATCCACAATATCAAAATTTTACAAGTAAGCAACGAAAGCTTCAAGTTCTTACAAGTAAAACACCCTTTTATGCATAGAATAAGGTATAACATGTGAAAAATCAAAGCTTGGGTGTTATATATGTAAATACTTGATGAAATAAGTGATAAAAATGCACACATGTTCTCAAATTTTGGGTGTTATATGTCTAGCAATTTCAAGATCCGAAAATTGCAAATAATAAACGAATCCTAACATACTTCACAATTCAAAGCCCCAAGGCTAAATCATGTTTGATAACATAAATAAAGCATGCTAAAATTTCCAACCAACATATATGAAGCTTTGAAGAAATATGGGTAAAACAAGTTGAATCTTCCAAACAAAGTGTATCAAGCATATGAAAGAGATAGTTAAAGCAAAGCCATCACATTCCATGCAACCTAGCTATCACACATTCTTCTCCCCTTTTTTTTATCTTTCATACCAAACCTTTTCTTTGAGAACATAAGGTGAAAAAATGTCATTTGATGCTTTAAACTAACATTTAATCCCAAAACCTTATGCACATGCCTACACCCTTTCAAAGGAGCAATGTTTCAAAGCTAAACATGCATAGTAACATGAAGTAGAACGTGCCAACTTTTCCAACTAAAAAATGCCAAGCCTAAATTATTTTACCAACATGAGATGAAGCATGAAAAATACTTCAAATAAGGTGTATCAATCTTACAAAATCATAAGTGGAGAATGCATAACACGTCAAATCTTCCATGTAAAATTGGACTAGTAGCATGTAAAAGATGGAGCAAACTCATGCACCAATTGGAGCAAGAAAATGTGAGGCTTTGCACATATGAAATGTAGCATTTTCAAAACTCCAAAACTTACAAAAACTTGCAATTTCAGATTTTCTTTTTTTTTAAAAAATGTAAAAGAAAGCCACCGTATCTTAAGCATGCATAGTTTTCAAATGTAGCATACCAACATGAAAGACATTAAAGAAAGTGTAGAGTATAGTATATAAGTCTCTACATATCAAGCTCCTACACTAGAGTCGTATATGTTTGATGCCATCACTTTCATCCAATAAGCAAAAGTAGAAAGTATGCAAGTATAAAGATAAGAGGAGAGGGTCTAGCCATGTAGTAATTAAAAGAGAACTAACAAATATTTTCCAAAGCATGCCAATAGTAACCATAAAGTTTTAAACCAACCAAAAGCTAGGTTAGCATGTAATTTCCTCTCTCAAAATTTCTCATTTTTTTTACTCTCTCATACTTCTCTTTTTAAAGCGAAACACCACATTCAATCATACATGAGCCATACATTAAAGAGAGCAAGCATAGAGAAGAAACACCACTTGTACATTCATACACCCAACAAAGGAGCAAAAACCCCAAAGCTTCAAGTAAAATACACGAAGCCTAGAAATGAGTAGTATGCATGTAGAATTTCACAAAAATATCAATGAAAAGAGGAGAAAAGAATTCATGGTAAGGCATTAAAGCCTCCCATGTGTCAATAAGCAACGTACCAAAAACTTTAAGATCTCATTCTCAAGTAAGCAAACTTCCCTCATTTTTTGCTAAAAAACATTACAAATTTCAAGTATTAGAGGTATGCATATAAAAAACCCCACCACTAACAAAGGGGATTTGGTTACAGAATAATAAAAGGAGAAAGGGAAAGAGAAACAAAGCCTCCTCAAAAGCATGCCAACAAAAGGAACTAAAACATGCATGATCCTCCAAGTGTATTTTACTAAACATAAAGGGGTAGAAATAAAGAGATTAGAGTATTTCATATAAAGCCATCATTCCAAAACCTACCATAGAAGCCACATGGATTTGATGCCATTTTTATGAAATAACTAGTAATGGAGCATGCACATAGAAAACTCAAAACTACCTAAAAGAGAGCCTACCATATAATATAAGTATTCTAGAATAGCTTTCAAGACATTTTAATCATAAGGACAAAGAATGCATGAATTTCCAAGTAAAACATACTAAACCTAGAGAAGCATAAGTAGAGAAAGCTTAACATACCATTCAACCTCTCTATCCAACCTCCTCCCCTTTCTTTTTTGTCTTTTTTTGGATTTTTTGAAACAAATGCTTCAAGCCAAATAAAGCATCACATTTCTAGCATACATAAAACCATGCATACTTGATGCCATTCTTTGCTTCAAATTTTTTTTTCAAAAGAGAAAATAAACCTTCAAACCAAAGTACCTAGAGAGCAAACCAAACAATGCAAACCTACTCCAACAATTTCCCTAAAATTTTTTGCAGCACTTCCACCCCCTGTAATTTTCAGCCAACCCAAAAAAGAGCAAAAAAGGGCCAATTTATAGCCAAAGAAGAAGAGGAAGAAGAGGAAGAAGATCCCCAACCTACCTATGGGAAAAAACCCTTGGTCCATAAGGTATGCAACCCTTAACCCACCATGAAATGATGGTGAAAAGAAACATCGCAGTAAGAAATGACTACTTCATGGAGAGGATGATGGGATGGAAGATAGGAGAGATTCTCCCAAGGCTTGGAGAGGAAGAAATCCAATGGAGGAGGAGGAAGCCATGGCTTTTGCATAAGAGGGGGAGGGGGCGTCGGCCATGGCTTGGTTCTATATGTGTTGGTCTTAGCCATTTTAGCCATAGGCTTAAAGTTTGTGGGACCACCCATATGAGTTTCCAAAGAGTTAATGAATCAAAATGGGATGTGTTTGGTTTAGAATTGTAAATGTAAAGTGTAATGTGTAGGTGTGAATGTGCTCCAAACCTTCCAGGGTTTACCCTAAGGCCTGACCATCTATAGGAATCCTACTTGGACTTCCTTATGCTTGGTTTTTTCCTCCCAAAAGCTGGAGGTTAGACCTTAAGCATATGAAAATTCTAAGTGAGGAAAACAAGCATGTGGAATTTCTATGTGGTAGGGTTCAATTGCTATTCTTCTAAGAAAGACACCAAGAGAGTCTTATGGCTTGAACCTAGGCTATCTAAGGAGAGAGCAATCCTCAACTAAAAGTGAGGTCAACAAATGGACCCTAAAGAGGTGTTGTGTGCGAGAAGAGCACACTGCATGTATTGGTGTTAATCGACGAGATCAACAAAACCAACACAACTTTATGAGCCAAAGATTAAGATAAGATGTAGAATCAAGTGAGAAAGCATTCGCTGGAGATTGAACTTCCGCTAGGGAGGAGAAAACTCTGGCTGGGGAACAGTGGGCAAAAAACTTCAAAATGCAATAAAGAATTCACTCTTCCATATTCTGAAGGGGACCCGATTTGATTTGATTTGATTACTTGAGTTTAGGTTTCAAATTTTGATAAAAATTTTATTGGATTAGGATTTTTAATTTGAGTTTGAATTTGTGGTTTTAATTAAACAAATTTTTGAGATTTTTGAAAGTTTATGAGTCTATGGATTGGTGAAATTTGAAAAGAATTGAGGTCTAGAATTTAGGTACTAGGCTTGAAATAAAGATCAGTAGTTGACGATTGACTTTGAAACTTGGAAAGAATCGAATGACCTTGCATCAATCCCAAAAAGTGGATGTCTCCTCACTATGTGGAGTAGTAAGAGTGATCAGAATTTAAGTACTGATCCCGAAAGGTAGATGTCTCCCTACCATGTGATGTAGTAAGGGTAATCAGTATTTAGGTACGGATCCTGAAAGATAGATGTCTCCCTACCACGTAATGTAGTAAGGGTGATCAGAATTTAGGTACTGATCTTGAACGGAAGATGTCTCCCCCCCATGTGATGTAGTAAGGGTGATCAGAATCAGAGACTCTGAAGTCAAAAAAGAAAGAACATATCTCCTTACTACGCAGAGTAGCAAGGGTCAACAGAGTCAGAGACTTTGAAGTCGAAAAGAAAGAACATACCTCCTTACTACGTAGAGTAGCAAGGGTCAACAGACTCAGGGACCCTGAAGCCAAAAGAAAGAACATGCCTCCATACTACACGAAGTAACAAGGGTCAACAGAGACAGGGACTTTGAGGCTGAAAAGAAAGGACATACCTACTTACTATGCGAAGTAGCAAGGATCAACAAAGTGAGGGACGCTGAAGCCGAAAAGAAAGAACATACCTTTTTACTATGCAGAGTAGTAAGGGTCAATAGAGTCAGGGAATTTGAAGCTATAAAAAAGAGCATACCTCCTTACTATGTGAAGTAACAAAGATCAACAGTGTCAGGGAATCTGAAGCCGAAAAGAAAGAACATACCTCCATACAATGCGGGATATCAAGAGTTAATAGAGTCAGGGACTCTGAAGCCTAATCCCCGATAAATATATGTACTTACAAATATGATATGAAAATTGGCAAAGACGCCAAAAACTTGGGCCACGAGGAATATATTATGTGTGCCAAAAACTTGACTCCACACCAAATATATGTGATTTAGATATGAAAATTATGATTTTATAATATGGGATACTACGCAAGTATACGTATCGTTTATCAAGTAATATAAGACTTTCTGATTAAGCCCCGAGATATCGAACCCACACGGAAAATGTAAAATCTTTAAAGGAATCAGAGAAATTATCTTTTTACTTTTTTTGATTATTTTCGAAAAAGTATGTCTTGATTTTGAAAAGTTTTGAAGGTTGATATGTCTTTTGAAATTTTCTTAATAAAATTCTAAACAAAAAATTGAAATTACAATAAATAATAACACTGGATGTAAAAAACTATTAACTAAAATATCTTTCTCTTTCCTTTCATGAAGTAGTAACAATTCTTAAAGTATTGTTGTGGAAGTATTCAAATTTGTTGTGACAGATAGAAGCAAATGTGTTCTTTACCCTTACTTGGTTCTATAAAGAACATAAGTTAATTTAAAATTTATATTATTTTGAACATGGTTAAGCAAGGAAGATACCAGTCTCTCACTCTAGAGTTCCCTCGATTCCCACCACCCGGGGGCTAACTTCTCCTAACAAAACTCAAAACTTCAAACCAAATTAGGGGGTTTAGCCTGTCACTCTAAAATCCTCTAATTTTACTCCTGTTTATAAAAATATCTTCTAATATTACATTCAATTATATGGACTACAGTTCTCACCCATCTAATTTCATGTGATTCCTACTAAATTTTATGAGACAATACAGCATTGGATCTTACATAATCTCAAGAAATTTTACAACTTAACAGGCCAAATTAAGAAGTAAACAAGGTTTTTAGAATCAATCTTCACAACATCTTCAAACTTTAAACACTTATACTTTCCACAATTATTCTCTTTAAATTAATTACTTCTCCATTTAAGAAAGAAAAAGATAAAGTAAACTACTCAAAATGCATTGAGAAAATACAAAAATACACTGATTTGAAATTAAAAACAATAAGAAAAATAATAAACGAAAGCAAGTATTAATATAAAGATTAAAAGTAAACACTTATCTGAAAATCCACTCCACAAGACTAAGGAAGTTCCTCTAAAATCTTGACTCTTCGCTAAACTACTTCTCAGAGCAACTCTCCCAACTTTGTTGACTCAGAATACAAACTTCAGACTTCAATAAAAACTAATCTAAAAGAAAGAAAAGAAGTCGGAAGAAGAATACTTCACTCCAACCATTTTCTCCTTTCTACTCTCTACACCTACTCTAAAATAAAAACTCCTAAAATATAGTGGAATAACAAAAGAAAGAAAGAAAGAAAGAACCCTTCAAAATGTAAAGGAAGAGTCACCTAATCTTTCCGAAGACTCTCTTTAAATAGTAAACTGTCGGCATTATTTTTAGGTTGTGTGTTTTATTTTGAAAAGGGGGTCGCCTAACAGAAATTGTCGGCGAATTTTTAATTTAATTTAAATAAATAATTTGAAAAGTAGTATTCGATTTTAAATTTGAAAATTTTAAGATATGAAATCAAACTGATCTCACATCCCGAATAGTTTACATAAACGAGCACATCACCACAAACCGTGTATCTATCCCGAAGAATAGACACATTGTTTGATAATGGGGCTCGATTAGATAAACTAGGAAGGTTTGTGACATCCGTTTGGTCTACGAACCAATTTTATAAGCCGACAAGTTCCCCTGCTTAATATAAATGAATTAAGCGGTGGTTTATATTACTCGGGTTCTTAAAATTCCCTATAAGGGCAAGCCCCTATAGTTAATTACATCTTAAGTGACGGGAATCACCTAAGAAAACTCTCGATAATAATCAGTAATTCTGCTCTCAAGAATTTCAAAGTTTAAGTTTTCAAGGGATTGAATTTTGGAATTTCAATAGGGAATGGATCAAATTTGGAACATTTTGTTTTGGGAATTCAAAGGAAGAAAAATAGGAGAAATTACAGATTCGAAGCGAACTTTGGTAATTTCCCGACTATCTTATTGTTTGGCTTGAATTTAGGAAGGCCCTAATGTTTATTTAATGTTTTGATCTTGCCAATTTTAATTAATTTGGACTTATATTTGTATGGTAAAATCATACAAATAGCCTTGACGATGTGAGGGTTTATGTCGTACCAAATGACTACCTCGGAGTCCTAAGACCGGTTAGGGCTTAATTTACATGACCTGATCATGCAAATGCCTAACGAAGAGTTGAGGATTTATGTTGCACTAGGCAAACTACCTCGAAATCCTATGGCTTCGTTGTTTAATTCTAGGAATGTTTAGCTGATGTAGAGTTGTTTTGTTGACGAAGATGGTCGTGCTGCCCACTGTGCTCCAAGTTCCTTGTTGTTGCAGAGGTTTAGTTATAGAAGTCATAAATCAGGAGATGAGAAAAGTGTTTTGGTTTAGAGAAAATCTTAATTTCCAAGTGTTTTTTTTATGTTTTAATTAAAACAAATCTTAAAGTTGATTATAACAACACCGGTTAAGATCCCACGGTTCCATCCTTCCGAGCATCGTTATTTTTATCGGATTCACTTAGTCCGTATGAATTTGCTAAACTCAACTAAATGAGTTCCACACATTCATTTAGACCGTGGAAATCTCGTTAGCAACACGTAGGTTACATCATCCGAGGTATTCCCGATCATCCAACAAGACGTTTTAATTTAGTTGTAATTGTAGTTTTGTGTTTTGTTTGTGATTAAATTTTGAGTTGTTTTATATTTTGAAATGTTGTGACGGTGAATTTTATCTTGCAATGACTTTTAATTTAGTTTTGGTTTCAGTTTTAGGGACTATCCTAAAAGTGTGGGTTTTCATGCAACAGTTGTTCATCATGCAAGAAAAGTAAGTGCGATGCAATTAAATAAATTGCAATAAAGTAAATTGCAATAAAATAAAAGCGTACTCGGAGGGTCTTCCCATCATCCCAAGCCGCACTTAAACACAATTTAGAATATTTAAGCAAGTTCCTAGGTAAAGCTAAGGGAAGGGTTATGGTTTTCTACCAAATTCCTAATCCTATAGCTAATCATTTCCTATGACGTCTAGGCTCTTGTGTTTTGGTTTGAGGACGATTTTCTTCATCAAAGAACAATTAAGTTCAGTTATTCTTATAAACATCCTATCATATTGAGGAAGTGCTTAAGAAGAATCTTAAACATCTTTTCAATATTGCTTGAATTGTTTTAAGTCCAAATGAATTTAATTATACAAATGAATTAATCGTCCGAGAATTCAAGTTTTGTTGTTATCTTGCCCAGTGAACTAGGTCATTTGAATATCCTATAAGCGAAGTAACATTTCATTTAACGTTCTATTTAGGAGTTATGGTAACCAAAGCTTTCGAGGGCAAATTGGTGTTCAAATGGTTTGTGATTTAATTTAATCTCAGTTAACGGGTTTAAATTAGGAATAGTGTTCAAGTTGCTTTATTTTGAATTTCTTTATATCTTAGGTGATGTTATTTTTTAATTCCATTTAATTTAACTTTAATTTAATTTGATTTGGTTTAGCTTCAATTTTAATTTAATTTATTTAATTTAACTTAATTTTAATTTTAACTTGATTTTATTTTGTATTTTAATTTAATTTAATTTAATTTAATTTAATTTAATTTAATATGATTTAATTTAATTTAATTTAATTTAATTTAATTTAATTATTTTTTTAATTTAATTTTATTTAATTAATTTAATTTAATTTTAATTAAATTTAATTCAATTTAATTTGATTTGTTCAATTTAATTTAATTTAATTTAATTGATTTAATTTAATTTAAATTAACTTAATTTGTTTGATTTAATTTAATTTAATCTTTAATTTAATTTTATTTTTAATTTTAATTTAATTAAAATTAAAAAAAGTTTAATAATTTGACTTTAATTTGATTTTAATGATTAGATCCTTTAACATTTTAAAACTTAAATTTGAATTATCATTTTAATTGGGGATTAAATATTATTGAGATGATTAATTTAGGGATTTTTAAATTAAAGAACAAATTTCTTCCTAATAATATCCCTATTTAATAATCCCAACTTTATTATTCTTCCAAATTTAATCAATTATTTAATTAAGGTTTATTTTAATTATTTTTAAATTGTTTAATAGGTTTCTACCCTTTAATTATTTAAATTCCAATCATCCAAATCATATTAGGATCAGATATTTTACTCTTTAATTTTATTAAGCCTAAAGTTTTAATTAAAGGTTAGAATTTTAATTACCATTTTGCCCCTTCAAGCTTAATAATTTCATAACTCACTAAATTGAGCTTAAATGAACTTGAAATTTTTATGTGACTTCACTCATATGCCAATAAAGACATGAGAGGAGAAAATGTGATTTTTCTATATTTAATTTATTTATGTAATTATTTTTGGTAGAAAATAGGGGTTTCCAAGGAAAATTTAATAATATGACCAAGGGAAAGTTTCTATCCTTAATAAAATTATGGGACATTCCTAATGACCAGAGGACCACTTGGACCAATTTTGGTGATTTTTTGAATTATATTATTTTTATTATAATTATTTTGAGTTTTGGAGTATTAATTAATTTAAAAATAAAATAAAGGTTGAAAAATGAATTTAATATTTTTCAAAAATCTCTCTAATATCAAGGAAATCAGAGAATCAATTTTTACAATTTTCTTAATTTTGTTTGATTTATTAGAATTATTTTAGTGGAAATGCTAAAAAAATACATTTTTTTAATTTTAAAATTACCTTAGGGCTTTAAAATTTAATATCTCATCATATAGACTTAAAAAAAATATGGGGTTTGTTCCTAAGTGATTAGAATCCAAAATGTGACATTTTAGTGAATTTTATTATTTTTATGATTTCTATTATTTTTTATTTATTAAAATATTAAAATAATACAAAAAATTAACTTTTTTAGAAAATTGAAATTTTAATTTTCTTAAATTCCCTTGATATCAGAGAGGCTCCAAAACCAATTTGGTGAATTTTTGAAAAGTATTTTGAAAGTTATGAATTTTTAGAGTTCAAATTGACTAAATGGCTTAATCAACCCATTTAGTAGGGCTAACCAAGTCCAATTGACTTCAAATTTTTATGGTGGGTTCCTCTGATCCTAAGGGTCAGTGGAGAATTGATTTCAAGTCAATTTGATGTATGATTAGCTCTAATTAATTAGGGACCTATTTTGGGTGTTTAAGACAATTATGGTTATTTTAAATAAATTAATTCAAAACCTATTTTTCCTAGGGTCCTCTGGTCATAAGAGACATCACCAAATTTTCCTAGAATTTATTTTACAACATGCTAATTATTAGATTTAAAATACTCAAAACAGTAACATGAATTTAAAAAATAAATAATTTCTCATAGGGATGGCCTCTGACTTTGGAAAATTCAGGGAATGTTCCCAAATTCAGAGGCTTCAAAAGCTTTATGGTCTCATGCCATGGTGAATTTCCTATATGCATGGAGAATTAAAACAATGCAGAGGGTAAATAAATCATTAAAAATAAAATACTTGATGAAATTAAATGATTTCTTTTCCACATTATTCTCCTCTGTTTACTGAGCAAGAGGGTATTTTTATTTTATTTTTCTGATTTTCCTACACAAAGTTATGGATTTTTGAAGTTTAGGGAATTAAATAAATAAGAAAAATACCCTAATTTCCTATTTATCCACGCGGTGCCGCGTCAACCTTGGCAGCTCCGAAACGCCACGTGTCGCCTTCTGATTCGGCGCCGCCATCCAACTCAGCGCTCCGGGGGCCCGCTGTGTCGTTCCGTCTCCTCATCAGGCGCGATCCTGGCCGTCCGTCCGCGCATGTATTAAATGAACGGCATCCGTTCATCGTCCCCAAGCCTCCTAGCCCGAGAACCGTCCACACTAAATCCTTAATATCTCACTCAATACTTAATGGATTTTCGTGTTCTTGTGCTTTATGGATTCGTCTTGAAGAGACGAATACATCTATAAGGTTATCATGTATTGAAATTAAAGCATTTGAAATGGAGAATCTCCAGAAGCTCGGGATGAAGAATTAGCTCATACCTTTGCTCAGAGAAGTGTGGCTTCAATCTGAGGGTTGTGTCACCTTCGATTGTATCCCGAATAAGCTCTAGATGAAGTTTCCTGGTCCGGTGAATTGCCTAGCTATGAAAGTGACCACGCTCGATCACAAAGCTTGGAGGCCGGAACAACTCGGGTGGCTCTGGAGATGGGGCTTTCAGTGGGAAACTTCTTCTCTTGGTCCAGTGAAGGTGTAGGACCAGTCAATTTGAAGATTGGCTCACTGTGGCAAAGTGTCCTAGTTTTGGGTGAAATTTCAGTTGAGAAATTGGATTCTGTTGGTGGGGATTAGGGCAAATTGACACTGGGGATCAACTGCTCTAAGTATGGAGTAGGGTTTGGAGCAATTTTGGCAGAGTTTCGACAAGGTTTGTGCAACTCTCCTCCATGGCCGTGAGGGGGTCGGGTTTAAATAGAGGTGGCTGGAGAGCCTCACAGGGATGGCCAAGGGTTGGGATCAGCTGCTCTGGGCAAGGGAAGAACAGCTACAATGGCCACTGGGCATGGGGTAACTTAGCAAGGTGGAATTTCAATGTTTGGCTCCTCCCAAGGTCTCGGCCATGGTGTTTTCCGACGACCTGGTGGCTGGCCGGCCAGGCACTGGTCACCATCTTGTTCAGGTGGGTCAGGGCTGGGGTTTAGTGTAGGCAATTGGCAAATGCCATGTGTAAAAGGCTTGGATTAGAATGGTATGAGATAAGGCTCATTTTGGCTCAAATTGGTCAACCCATCCCTTTGGACTAGGTGCACCACCCAAGGCTTGGTTTAGGCTGAAGAGAAAGTGATTTGGCTCAGCATAATCAGTAGGGTCAAGTCACCATCCAAGCACAATTAGGCATAAGCATGGTTAAGGGGAATCATGAGAGTGGTTAATCACCTTTAGGAATTAATGAAAGAGTCTCCCCCTTTTGCGCAAAATGCATGGTGACATGTAAAGAGGCTCTCATGGCTTCCATGTGGCTCATGCATGGCTTCATGGCTCATCTTTGGCTTGGGAAAAGTTAAGTCAATTTCATGGAAATGAATTTAAGAAAATTTTGGTATTTTGATGGGAATTTGTATGGGGCTTAATTTGGAATGGCTTCATGATGAGTTTTTGAAACTTAGGGATTGATTTTAATTAAGGGTATGATGAGAAGAATTTGTCATATGGGCTTTAGCATGAAATTTGGGCTTTTAGGAAGGTTTATGAAAATGGGCTTTTGGTTTAAAAATAAATTTATGGATGGGAATTTTGTGAAGGATTGGGCCAAACAAATGTTGGGTTTAGTTCATGGAAGTGTCATGAGTGATTTGAAGCAAGTTGGGAGTGATTTGGGTTTGAATTGGGTTGAATTTGGGCTTCCTTGGTGAATGGGCCAATATAGGTCAAATTGGGCTAACTTGGGCCAATGTTGGGCTAGGGTTGAAATTGATGTAACATAAATGTTGGGAAATGTTTATGGGAGTGTTTCAAAGAGGTTTTGGCTTTGGTTGGGTTTTGATTTTGGGGTTTGGGCTTATTTGGGTTAGGTTTGGGTTTAGGTCAAAATTGGGTCTTTTAGCTTTGGGTTGAATTTGTGTGGGGTTTAGGTCTAAATTTTGGGCAAATCATGTTAAGTTTTTGTTTGTAGGGATGTTAAGGGAGGTTTGGAAAAGATTTGGGGTTAATTGGAGTTGAATTGGGTGAGTTTGTTTTGGAGTTAATTGGAGTTAATTGGAGTTGAATTTCAATTTAGACTTTATTTTGTTTCAGTTTAAGCTTTGATGTGTGAGCTTAGATTTCAATTTGGAGTTTTAATTTAGATTGAAGTTTTGTTAAAATTAATTTGAAGGGATTTGAACTTGAAATGAAAATTGGAATTTTGTGGTTTTAGATGTAGCATCTTCAACCTCAAAAGAAAATTGAATTGATTGGATTGAATCATTACAATGAGGAGAGATCTCAGAGCAATGCGGTATTGGATGTAAAATCCTTAACCTCAAGAGTTTGATTTTGATGTATTTCATTGCAATAGGGAAAGAATCCTAAAGCAATGCGATCTCGGATGTAAAATCCTCAACTCCAAAAGTTTGAATTTGATGTATTTCATTGCAATAGGGAAATAATCCTAAAGCAATGCGATCTCGGATGTAAAATCCTCAACCCCAAAAGTTTGAATTTGATGTATTTCATTGCGATAGGGAAAGAATCCTAAAGCAATGCGATCTCGGATGTAAAATTCTCAACCCCAAAAGTTTGATTTTGATGTATTTCATTGCGATAGGGAAAGAATCCTAAAGCAATGCAGTCTCGGACATAAAATCCTCAACCCCAAGAATTTGAATTTGATGTATTTCATTGCGATAGGGAAAGAATCCTAAAGCAATGCAGTCTCGGATGTAAAATCCTCAACTCCAAAAGTTTGATTTTGATGTATTTCATTGCGATAGGGAAGGAATACTAAAGCAATGCAGTCTCGGATGTAAAATCCTCAACCCCAAGAATTTGAATTTTGATGTATTTCATTGCGATAAGGAAGTAATCCTAAAGCAATGCAGTCTCGGATGTAAAATCCTCAACCCCAAGAAATTTGAATTTTGATGTATTTCATTGCGATAGGGAAGGAATCCTAAAGCAATGCAGTCTCGGATATAAAATCCTCAACCCCAAAAGTTCGATTTTGATGTATTTCATTGTGATAGGGAAGGAATCTAAAGCAATGCAGTCTCGGATGTAAAATCCTCAACCCCAAAAGTTTGATTTTGATGTATTTCATTGCAATAGGGAAAGAATCCTAAAGCAATGCAGTCTCGGATGTAAAATCCTCAACCCCAAAAGTTTGATTTTGATGTATTTCATTGCAATAGGGAAAGAATCCTAAAGCAATGCAGTCTCGGATGTAAAATCCTCAACCTCAAAAGTTTGATTTTGAATGGTAATTGATATTGCAAAGATTTGTAGTGTTGATTTGAAAAGTGTGGAATTTTGGTGTTTCGAGAATTTCATGAAAGTTGTAAAAGACTTTCATGGAAAGAAATAGATTAGGAGGGAATAAGTAGATGCTACATATCTCATTCAAAAGAGTTGATCGGAAGTTACTGGTTTGGATTGGATACAATTCCTCGCCATCAGATTCGATCCGTGTCAATGGAATCAACCGCTTCCATCCCAGACAAGGGAGAGAGTAGAACATATTGGATTTTAGATTTGGAAGGTTGAGTTTGAACTCGATTGAGATTTGACTTAAAATTTGGAAGGTCAAATTTGAACTTGATTGAGATTTGATTTGGAATCTGGAAAGATCGAACTTGAAATTTTGATCGAGATTTGATTTGAGATTTGGAAAGATTGAATTTAAAATTTGATTGAGATTTGATTTGGAAATTTGGAAAGATCGAATTTGAAATTGATTTAAAATTTGTGGTCATTTTGTTTGCCCTTTAACGATTCAAATTTTATTTTATCATGAATTTGGAGTTCATCATTTTTAGATTTTTAAGGGAAGTTTTTTTTATTCTTTTTGTTTCTTTTCTGTTCTTTGTTCGAAGTTCATTTAACTTTAATGGCATTTTCCAGTCAACTTGCACAAAAGAGGTGAAGGCCAAAAATGTGACATGGTCACTTTCATTCCAATCATGTTGAAGATACATCATACAACTCGATCTGGAATACATCTCATACAATCCATGTAGACTCAAAACGGACTATGTATGATCTTTGTCGATCCATCAAAAAATGGTATCTGTCAGAAATCCATGTCTGAATAGTGAGGTACATGGTCAATAACATCACCTTCCAAGCCATCCTTTGCAAGGGTGCCGTATGGATGTACGTTGGAGGTGTGATATTTTCCATGTAACTCACAGCTCGTAAGGCCAAAGGCTCTCTAGCTCCGGGTCTGGCTTGAAGTGGTAAGGTGTCTTCCTGTCGTCCATCCTTCTGAAAGTAACTGAGATCCGCTTCACCGGTACTCCCGGTATGCAATGTTTAGCGACATCCGGTCCGTTGCCCTTCGGTATCATGACGGAACCCACCGGTAATGGTATCTTTACCGGCCCTCGGAACTCACCCGGGCTCGCTATCCGGAGGCCGGATCCGAACATGATATTACACTCGTTCGTAAAAGAAACCGTGCGTAAAGTTCGACAAAGTCGTGGTGATCTATGTGCGGGGGTATGCGATCACCTTTCTTGTAAATGTTAATAATGCAGTTGTTGGGTATGCAATCCGCTGGCGCATTCCCTCCATGTTATCATTCTTTTTACCATCCTTTTGATGACTAATGGCATTGGATCCACCTGGCCATGACGGAGTGTTCCCAGTGAGTTTTCCTTCCTGTCTTCTGCGAAGTTGTAGCAGCATCCACATTGTATTGTAATTCTCCCTTTCCCTGGCATCCATCTCCGGGGTTCCGAGTAAGTGTTTTCTCTTAGGCGACCGCTCGACCCATTCTTTTTAAATCCCGGATGCGAGTCCACGATTTGTTGTTGTTCATATTCCGAGAACACGTACGTATGTAGCTCGAGGCCTTCTAGTATATCGATCCTCCTCGCCTCGATTCTCTCGAAGTATTCAAAAGTTTTCTTTTCGACATTCCGCATTCTTTCCGACTCGTATTCGGAATAATCTCGCAAATGGCGGGGCTCGGTGACGTATTGTGGGATATACGACTCAATCCCTTCACGTTCTCCTGCATACTTCGGCTCCTCGGGGATGATGTCCGTCAGGACATCCTTCGGGGTTGCTTCTGCAACAAGGTTATGCATTACTGGTGGTTCTTTCTGGTGGCATGGTAGCCTTCTTTCTTCTGATCTTCTTAAGATTTCCTTGGTCTCTTCTATTATCCTAGGAGCTGGCCTCCTTCCTTAAGGTTCCTGGTGAACCGGTGTCCTTGAAGTATATGTACTAGCAGTAGCAACAGCCTCGTCTCGCTGGTCCGCGGCTAATTTAGTTAACATCTTGCGGATACGGCAATTTTTATTTCTTCGTTGAGTTGCTGTGAGAGTAGCTCTTTGTACTTCCTGAATCTCTGTGGGCACGGCGCTGACAAGCCTGCCCTCTGTTGTAGCGACTACAGACTTGATTTTCTTGTCTTCTTCAGTGTTTGTTTTCCTTTTCTTCTGCTCGGATTGGTGGCTTGGGCCATCCACTTTCATTACTTGTCCGATCGGGCGGTTCCTCTCGGTCAACCGGGACCCAGTCACTTTCCTCATATTGCAGGACTGCTGGTGCGAAGTCCGAGTCAATCTCGATTATCGCTCCTTCTTTCACCCTCTTTTCGTCGAGTGCAAGGCTTACGCCATTTCTAAAGTTCAAGACCAACCGCCCGTTCGACATTTCCCTGCGAAAAGACAAGGAAAAGGATCAGGGGCTGTACTAAGAACAAGAACATTAAGAAAATGTTTATTAAAGACAGTTTTTTTTTTAAATTTAACAGGAATGAAGTGGGAAAAGATCAGGAAAGAGATTTTGATATGAAAGAGAAAATAAGGAAAACTTTATTATCATGATTTTATTATTATATATATATTTTTAGTACATTTTTTATTATTTTTGGGTTCTGACCCAGTCATAAGTAACTACTTCACCCGTCTTTCTAGGGATGAAGAATTCATTCCTTTGAAACATCAGGTAGCGTAATACTTCTTCAAGTATCGTCCGTTGATCGGAAGCATATGTCGTTCTCTTTGGCAATTCACTAGCTGGTAGGAGCCTCCTGAGTAGACTGCTTCAACCATAAACGGCCCTTCCCAAGTGGGTTCAAATTTCCCTCCTATCTTGCGGTGTGCAAGGATAGGTCTCTTGAGAACGAGAACTAAGTCACCAACTTTGAAGGTTCTTGGGCGGACAAGTTTGTCATGGGCTTGAACCATCTTAGCTTAGTATAGTTCTAAATTCTGCTGCGCTGCAAGTCTTTTCCCATCCAGGTTTTCCAATTCTTCTAGTCGTAATTTGGCATTCTCTTCTGTCGTGATTTTGTTTACAACCGCAATTCTGAGTGAAGGAAGCTGAACCTCTAAAGGTAACACTGCCTCGGACCCATACACCAGAGCGTAAGGTGTAGCTTGAGTAGGAGTTCTGAAGGTTGTCCCGTAGGCCCATAAGGCTTCTAATAACTTCTAGTGCCAATTTCTCTTATTATCATCCAAAGTTTTCTTTAAAATTTGAACGAGAGTTTTATTAAAAGCCTCGACCAGGCCGTTTGCTCTTGGGTAGTAAATTGTTGAATATCGCCGATCGATTCCGTGTCTCCCGACAAAATTGTTGATTTGTGTGCTTCGAATGCCGACCCATTATCCGAGATGATCCCGTGCGGCACTCCGAAACGGTAGACAACTTGGTTCTTGAAAAACTGTAGCACGTGGTGTGCCTTAACTTCTCTGAGTGGAACTGCCTCTGCCCATTTGGAAAAGTAATCTGTAGCCGCAAGAATGAAGCGATGTCCTTTTGAAGATGGTGGTTCTATTGGACCCACTATATTCGTACCCCAACATTCAAATGGCCAGGACGTAATTGTCGGATGTAACATATTTGGAGGTTGGTGTAGAACCACTCCGTGCACTTGGCATTGGTGACAGCTCTTGGCGATTTTCATGCAGTCGGTCATCATCGAGGGCCAGTTGTACCCTAGTCTTTTAATTTTCATTTTCATCTTCGGACCCGACTAGTGAGCGCCATAGAGTCCTGAATGCACCTCTTTAACAATTTTACGGGCCTCGGACCCGCTTAGGCACCTTAGCCACATTTCGATCGAAAGACCTTCGTATAACGTGTTGTTTATTAATGAGTAGGACGAGTTCTTTTCTTGATCCGATGGGCTAGCGACCTATCATCTGGTAGTTTTCCTATTTGCGGGTAGTCTACATTAATGGTCGTCGCCAATCTTCCGTGTTTTTACGTCATCGCTTGCAATCTGATTCTTTTTCTTTTTCGATTTGTGTATTGTGTCCATGTCGAGCTGCTGATAGGACTCGACGTCCATGAACTGACACTTCCACTGATTCATCTTGCAAGCAGGCAAATTCTTTTGCGAGGCGAGCTAACGCATTTGCTAAAGCATTTTCTTTTCTGGGAATTTTGTAGATTGTCACATTCAGAATCTGTTCCAACAACTATATGGCATACTGGAAGTATTGCTCGAGTCTTGGCTTTAAAATTCTATACTATCCGTCGATCTGTTGAATGATTAACTGTGAATCCCCGTAGATGTTGATGTCTGTTATCCCCATTTGAATAGTTAATTCTAGTCCTGTTATGAGGGCTTCGTATTCTGCTTCGTTGTTATAAAGATTAATCTGATCCCTGCCTTACCGGGCACTATCACTTGCGATTCTTCGTCTTTGTGTGCTGAAGATGCTCCGTCGAAATATAATTCCCAATGTCGATCATCAGGGTCTTCTAGGCTCATTATTTGTTCATCCGGTAAATCATCATTGAGAGGAGATTCGCCGCAAAGGGTGTCGTCTGCGAGGAAGTCCGCTAAGACTTGTCCCTTTACGGCACGAAGAGGCACGAAAGTTATATCGAATTGCAATAATATCATTGACCATCCGGCAAGTCCGCTGGAAAGTGTTGGACGAGTCATCAAGTATTGCAATGGATTAAATTTCGAGATCAGGTTGACCTTATGAGAAAGCATGTAGTGCCTGAGCTTTTGAGCGGCGAAGATCAGGGCCAAACAATGCTTTTCAATTGTTGGATACCTTATTTCCGTCGAAAGTAAACGACGGCATAGGTAGTAAAGAGCTTTTTCTTTACCCTCATCATTGACCTGGGCTAACAGGGCTCCGAGAGAGTCGTCTAAAGCCGCGGTATAAAGTATCAGTGGTCTACCTGAGACTGGGGCTGCTAAGACAGGAGGTGTCATTAAATATTGTTTAATGTCCTCGAAGGCCCTCTGGCATTCTCTTCCCAAATAAATTTGGCATCCTTTTTAACTAATGCTGAGAAAGGATGACACCTACCTGACAAGTTTGAGATAAAGCGTCGAAGATATGCCAGCTTCCCTTGAAAAGATCGTAGTTGCTTTAAGGTTTTGGGAGGCGGCATTTCTAAGATAGCTTTAATCTTTTCCGGAGTCGATTTCAATTCCACGATGTCGGACAACGAATCCTAAGAATTTCCCGGAGGTGACGCCGAAGGCGCATTTTAAGGGATTCATCTTAAGGTTAAATTGTCTTAATCGTTCGAAAACAATTCTTAAATTATACGAAGTGGTTGTCCTTTACTTTGCTTTTGATGACCACATCGTCCATGTAGCATTCGACTTGATTGTGGATGAGATCATCAAAAATTCTTGTCATCGCTCTTCGGTATGTTGCTCCCGCGTTCTTCGAGTCCGAATGGAATCACCGTGTAGCAATATACTCCGATCGGCGTTCCGAATGTCGTAAGTTTTTCATCTTCTGGAGCCATTTTTATCTGGTTGTATCCTGAAGATCCATCCATGAATGAGAATATCTCATGTGTCGAAGCGATGTCGATCATTAGTTCTGGGATCGGTAGAGAGAATTCAACCATTGGACATGCCTTGTTTAAATCTCTGAAATCGACACAAATTCTGATCTGACCATTCTTCTTTCTGACTGGCACCACGTTGGCTAACCAAGTCGGGTATTGCTCTTCACGGACAAATTTAGCGTCTATTAGCTTTTTAACTTCAGCTATGACTTGTTGTTCGATTTCTAGATGCATTCTTCCGGGACCTTGCACTGACTGGGACGAAGTAGGATCCACTCCTAGCTTATGGATCTGCGACCTCTGGAGCTAATCTCGGCATCTCATCGTAGCTCCAAGCAAAAGAGTCTTTAAATTCCATTAATAACTTGATTATTTCTTCGGAGTCTTCTTTATTGAGTAAGGAGCTAACAAAGGTAGGTCCAGTGCTCTTCGCTAGTACCTAAGTTAACTTCGTTAACTCATCTATCGTAGATTTAATCTCTTCTTCGAATTCGGTGGAGCGTCTCCAATTTGTAAATCTTCAAGTTCTTCCGTAGCTTCCATGCAGCTTTCATTAGACTCGCAAGTGACAACCAAGCAAGATTCAGCATCGTCAACCGATCCTACCGTGCCGAATCCGAGACCATGCTTTGAATCGGGTGAACGACCGAGTAATTCCATAATTTTTCAAAATGTTGTGATTGACCTTTTGTCCATTGTCGAGGTAAGAAACCACGCTGAATTAAATTTTGAACACAGGGAGAGTACCACTCAAAAGGCAATTCCATTAATTTTGATGAAGAGACATCTTCAAATTGTACATTATTTTCAGTTTTAGAGGAAGGAGCACCACGATAGAATTTGATTGGCTTTGCACCGCCGCTACGTACCTCTTTGACCACCATACCCTCGATCTTATTAGGATGAATCGGGGTCAGGGTCATAGTATGTACATAGTGGTTAATCTTCTCATACATCAATTTGTATTCTTCGTTCTTCTCATCTTCGAGATAAATATTGAATTGCGGCTTCTTCCGACTTATTGTCGCTGCTTCTTGTTTGATCTCTTTTTCTTCTTCAGAACTATCTTCCCAATCAACATTGATGGCTGGCTTCCTCTGTCCAACTGTCCTAACGTCTCTACCACGACCTCGTCCCCGGCCTCGACCTCGGATGCGAGTTGTGGAGAAACCTTCACCATCTCGCCGTAAGGGAGTGGTGAGTGACTTTTGGACTAGAACTTCAGGTTCTTCGTCATCCCGAATTTCTTTTGCTTCATTCGTTATGGTATCTCTCGAGAAGATTGTTTTCTTCGGAGGTGCGTAATAAGCTGCATCTTCATGAATTCCAATTTCATGTACGGAGAATGGTTGTAAGTCACCTTTGATGCACTGTTCCCCTCCATCGTAGTATTTGATGCACTGATGTAGAGATGATGGTACCATTTGGTTTTCATGTATCCATGGTCGGCCCAGTAGAGCGTTGAACGACGTTTCTGAATCAATTATGTGAAATTTTGCGGTTGTCTTTGCCAAATCACCGGTCTTCATTAGCAGCGTTATTGATCCGAGGGCTCTCTCTCCTTTCTGGTTGAATCCTCTTAATAACATTTTGTCGGCTTTGAGCTCGCGAGCATCAATTTCCAAATATGCTAGTGTTCGAAGACTCATTATATTGATTGATGCTCCTGGATCCACCAATACTCTGGAGAGTGTAAATTTTCTGATTGTAACAGAAATGTACAACGGTCGGTTGTGATCTGCTATCCTAAGTTGTAGGTCATTGTCCGTGAAGGTAACACCTCGCTGTTCTTTTAACGAGCAAACCTCATCTAAGGAATCTCGATGCCATTTGAGCTAAGCAAATTTCCGGATCAAGTAAGGCCTCGATCGAGCTTCTCTCATCTCCTTTGATAAGATGAGAGCGTCGTAGATGCTCGGCTTGGCCGGTAGTTTCCTAAGATGGGCTAGCACGTTGTAGTCCACTTTATTTTCATGTGTCTCGGCTTCTTCCCGAATGGGTATTTCTTCTGTCGGGGTTGGTTCTTCCTGAACAACCACATGCTTTCCTTAGTTCTTTGGACCCATTCTCGGAGGTAGAACTCTTCCACTTCTTAAGTTGACTTCTGTAATTTCTCCTGAATCTAGTATTGAGTTTGCTGGTGCTTCCTTCTAAATCGGAATGACAGGTTCTTCTGCATTAGCTTCAGAGTCTGAAGGCTCTAACTCTATTGTGACTGGAGCTCCTCGAAACTCGTAGATAGATTCGTTGCTTGTTGAACTCTCGTAGCCTCCTTGATGGATGTCTTCTTCGTCATTGTGATCGTCGAAATTGTGTATGATTTGAGAATTGTTATTTGTATCGAAATCGATGTCTGGATTGTCGCTAGTTATGTAATCGTTAGAAACAGTTAAAACGTAGCCAACGCCATAACCCTTATCATTATAAGATCCCACCAGAGTGAGCAGATAATCATACAGAGTCAGAGGTTTGAGAGATTTCTCCCCCAAATCGGAAACAACTATCCTAGGATAAGCAGCCCATAGCCTAGCCTTAGAAGCCTCGGTCTTCTCTTCTTCATCAATTTTCTTCTTCTCTTCAATTGTCTCTTGTTGAGGTGGTTCTTCTATCGCAAGTGATAGTGTCGACTTAACAGGTTTCGAACTCTGAATTGAGGCTCGTACTAAAGCGGTTTGGATGTGATCCAAAATCTTTTTCGAAGACCTTGTCCAAGTGGTGGTCCACCCATCATCAGTCGCATAGGGATCTATCGGAACAATGAGATCAGTCGAGACAACATTGATGGAACCTCCTTTCTGGGGTTCATTCATGTACTCCTTCGGGATTGTTATTTTCCCTTTCCGAAGATTGTTGTTGAGCCAACTTTTGAAGGTAATACAAACTTCTATCTTGTGTCCAAGCATCCGGTGGTAAGAGCAAAAGTTGGGATCACCTTTCTTGTCGACTTCTTCTGGTCTCTTAGGCTCGTGCAGTTGGAAATCCGGAGTCTTCATCGGACCGCGGAACATTTTGGCATCGCCTCAATCTTCGAACGGGTACTCCTCGCTCGTAAGCTCCCTTAATGTACGTTGCGGACGAGGCGGTTGTTCATATCGTTTAGATGACTCGATAGCCGGGTCGGGGTTATTGATAATCTCGTTGAGGTTGTTGCGGCCGTTCGGACGATATTTGTATCGGTTGCTTGCCTTTGT
Source organism: Papilionanthe hookeriana x Papilionanthe teres (assembly GCA_022702705.1). NCBI lineage: Eukaryota > Viridiplantae > Streptophyta > Magnoliopsida > Asparagales > Orchidaceae > Papilionanthe > Papilionanthe hookeriana x Papilionanthe teres. The sequence goes on along the minus strand of CM040423.1, from coordinate 120,194,635 downwards.
CGACCGCCGCAACGATCCCGGACTTCTTTTCAAAAGTTTTCACGGCTTCGTTTGTCCGCTTTGTCGGTGAAACTTAATTGCTTCGCCTCCTCTTGCAAGCTTCCGGCCTTGCTTAACAACTTCTCGAAAGTCTTAATAGTAAATCCCTCGAGGAGAAGTGCTATCGGGCCGTGAATGCTCTTAAGTAAAATGCCGACCGCATGTTGTTCTTGTAGTTGTGGCTCACACTTCATACTTAGGTTCCTCCATCGAAGTATGTAATCCACCAAAGTTTCGTTCGCTTCGCTTCTCTACCACTAAATCACCTATAGTGATGTGGTGCCGAGCTCCGACAAATCGCTTGATGAAGAGGTTCTCTAGTTCTGAGAATGTCTTCACCGAACCATTCAGTAATTCTGCATACCAATCAAAGGCGATCCCTGACAGGCTGCTGACAAATTGTCTGAAGAGTAATGCATCACTTCAAGCGGCATTGCAACAACTGGCACGAAAGTGTGCAACATGCTGTCGGGGGTTCCCGATTCCATCGAAGGTCTTGAACAGAGGTGGTACGAAGCCTTTTGGGTATTGGACAGCGTCGAATTCTTCAGGGTAAGGTCTACCCGTCCGAATGGATGTCCCGCTCTTTGACTGTGCCAAAGCTTCTCGCACTTGCTGTTCCACCAAGCTCTCGATATCCTTTTCCGAATCATGCTTTGTGTTGCATCCTTCTTTAACTTATCATCCCCGTTGACGGACGTAATCTCCTTTCCTCCGTCTACAATGTGAATGACCTCTGGGGGTGTCTCTCTTTGGGGTTGCACTTGACTCGGAGAGTGGCTAGGGCTACAGCCATCTCTTCCATCCTCTTTGTCATTCGGGCGATCGTATCATCTTTCTCTTGAAGCCGCCTCCTCATTACTTCGGCTCCTCTCTTTCGCGGCCGCAGGAGCACCTTGTGAAGCCGACGAAGCTCGTGTTTCGACCATGTTAATTCTCGCATACTCATCATCCTTGAATTCCGACGAATCAATCTCATCTCCGAATTTCTCTTCACTTTCCTTTGCTAATCGTCGAATATCGCTCCTCAACTTTTCCATAAGCATCCTCTAGCGGTCCTTTCCGCGCATCCTTGCAGCTTGTCGTGTGATAGCTGTCGGGTTCCCTTCTCATGAGTCCCCTTTACTCGCAAGTAGCACTTTCTTCGCATTCAAGTCTCCCGACGAGACTTTCCTTCTCGGCTATTGTTTCAATCTTAATTGTCCAAAGAGGGATGCCATACCATCCTTCTAGCAACAGAAGGTCTAGGACCGGATGGTCCGTCGCCCAAATGTCGGAAGGTGGTATCCTCCCTAATCTGTAACCCTGAAACAACGACAGGAGGACTAGCCTTCATCCTTTTATTTGGCTTTTCTGTAACGATGGCATGTTCTACTCGCGGCCCAAGACGGGATTTGACTGGCACCCGCCCTATCCTTCTTAAAATTTCCTATACAGGGCACTTTTCCTTCTTTGCTAACTTCTCTATCAAAGTTTGCAGTCAAGCAAATGGAGTAGTTCTAGTCCTTTTCTTGCGGCTATCGTTGTAATATGCGGGCAGAGGCAATGTGGCAGCAATCTTACGAACATTTTCTTCATCCTCCGCGGCGAAGAGGGGATGGAACCTGCTTCCTCCCAAAAGTGGTATGTATTCAGGCAGCGGTGTATATTCAGGCAGTTCTGGGATTTCCTCCAGGAAAGCAACTTCAGCAGCTCTGGCTTCTCTAGCGATCCTTTTACTTCTGTTCCTTCTTTGGGTCCGTGTTAGTGATGGAATTCTCTAGCTGAACCCGATTTCAAAAACAGAGGGTCTCACAGGAAGGTCTGTACCCTCCACGGTAATAGGTTCACCATAGTTCTGGATTTCCTTCCCCTTTAATTTGTCAGAAGCCGGGGTAGGTGCGAGACAACTAGACCAGCTGGAGGTAGCAACAATGACTCTTCACGTGGACAGCATTACTCCTCTCGGCTGGAATCTTTTGCGGGGAGGAAACTCTTGAGTTGACTTAAGGTTGAACTCGATCAAAGGTCTCTCAGTTTCAGATACTTTGTTTGTCAGCGTGAAAAGGGTAACGTCGGTGATCTTGACATTTGTGTTCTCGAATCCTTGTCCAAACCGGATGATCCCATTGTCGGGCAGCTCATCCTTGTAAACAATGAAGTCCAGTCCATTGGTGAAGGAGAAAATCAGCTTTGGGGCTTCCATTTCTGCAGGTAGATTCTGATTGTCAGTCCCAAGTGATGCTTCTTCTCATCAGGATGAAAAGAAAGGAATCGAAAAGAGTCCAAACACATTCTTGTTCATGTATTTATAAGAAGGAGTTATTTGTTAAAAGAGTCATTCATTAAAGGGTTTGTTTATTTAGAACGGAATGTTCAAAGGTGTAGAGAAGGTAATGAATCCGATTCAGAGTTGGAAAGGAAAAGAAAGTCTTATGCAAGACTTCTCGACTCGAAGGATCACTACTAAACTAACACCTATTGGGGGTCCACCCCACCTCGTAAATGAGGTAAAAGGATCTCGAACCTCTCTATTTAGGGGTGTCTAAACAGTGGCTCCTAAATCCAAGAGAATATTGGCTATACTTGTTCAAGGTAGAAATGAACATAGTATTCCAACGGAAAGAAGGGTAGTTTGATCCACTAGGAACATGGATACACTACCGATTTTTGAAAGCAGAAGTATTTGATTAAAAATGGAGAGAGGAATTTCCCCAGCGGAGTCGCCAGAAATTGTCGGCATTATTTTTAGGTTGTGTGTTTTATTTTGAAAAGGGGGTCGCCTAACAGAAATTGTCGGCGAATTTTTAATTTAATTTAAATAAATAATTTGAAAAGTAGTATTCGATTTTAAATTTGAAAATTTTAAGATATGAAATCAAACTGATCTCACATCCCGAATAGTTTACATAAACGAGCACAGCACCACAAACCGTGTATCTATCCTGAAGAGTAGACACACTGTTTGATAATGGGGCTCGATTAGATAAACTAGAAAGGTTTGTGACATCCGTTTGGTCTGCGAACCAATTTTATAAGCCGACAAGTTCCTCTGCTTAATATAAATGAATTAAGCGTAGGTTTATATTACTCGGGTTCTTAAAATTCTTTATAAGGGCAAGCCCCTATAGTTAATTACATCTTAAGTGACGGGAATCACCTAAGAAAACTCTCGATAATAATCGGTAATTCGCTCTCAAGAATTTCAAAGTTTAAGTTTTCAAGGGATTGAATTTTGGAATTTCAATAGGGAATGGATCAAATTTGGAACATTTTGTTTTGGGAATTCAAAGGAAGAAAAATAGGAGAAATTACAGATTCGAAGCGAACTTCGGTAATTTCCCGACTATCTTATTGTTTGGCTTGAATTTAGGAAGGCCCTAATGTTTATTTAATGTTTTGATCTTTCCAATTTTAATTAATTTGGACTTATATTTGTATGGTAAAATCATACAAATAGCCTTGAAGATGCGAGGGTTTATGTCGTACCAAATGACTACCTCGGAGTCTCTAAGACCAGTTAGGGCTTAATTTACATGACTTGATCATGTAAATGCCTAACGAAGAGTTGAGGATTTATGTTGCACTAAGCAAACTACCTCGAAATCCTATGGCTTTGTTGTTTAATTCTAGGAATGTTTAGTCGATGTAGAGTTGTTTTGCTGACGAAGATGGTCGTGCTGCCCACTGTGCTCCAAGCTCCTTGTTGTTGCAGAGGTTTAGTTATAGAAGTCATAAATCAGGAGATGATAAAAGTGTTTTGGTTTAGAAAAAATCTTAATTTCCAAGTGTTTTTTTTATGTTTTAATTAAAACAAATCTTAAAGTTGATTATAACAGCACCGGTTAAGGTCCCACGGTTCCATCCTTCCGGCATCGTTATTTTTATCGGATTCACTTAGTCCAGATGAATTTGCTAAACTCAACTGAATGAGTTCCACACTTTCATTTAGACCGTGGGAAATCTCGTTACCAACACGTAGGTTACATCATCCGAGGTATTCCCGATCATCCAACAAGACGTTTTAATTTAGTTGTAATTGCAGTTTTGTGTTTTGTTTGTGATTAAATTTTGAGTTGTTTTATATTTTGAAATGTTGTGGCGGTGAATTTTATCTTGCAATGACTTTTAATTTAGTTTTGGTTTCAGTTTTAGGGACTATCCTAAAAGTGTGGGTTTTCATGCAACGATTGTTCGTCATGCAAGAAAAGTAAGTGCGATGCGATTAAATAAATTGCAATAAAGTAAATCGCAATAAAATAAAAGCGTACCCTGGAGGGTCTTCCCGTCATCCCAAGCCGCACTTAAACACAATTTAGAATATTTAAGCAAGTTCCTGGGTAAAGCTAAGGGAAGGGTTATGGTTTTCTACCAAATTCCTAATCCTATAGCTTAATCATTTCCTATGACGTCTAGAGCTCTTGTGCTTTGGTTTGAGGACGATTTTCTTCATCAAAGAATAATTAAGTTCAGTTGTTCTTATAAAAATCCTATCATATCGAGGAAGTGCTTAAGAAGAATCTTAAACATCTTTTCAATACTGCTAGAATTATTTTAAGTCCAAATGAATTTAATTATACAAATGAATTAATCGTCCGAGAATTCAAGTTTTGTTGTTATCTTGCCCAGTGAACTAGGACATTTGAATATACTATAAGCGAAGTAACATTTCATTTAGTGTTCTATTTAGGAGTTATGGTAACCAAAGCTTTCGAGGGCAAATTGGTGTTCAAATGGTTTGTGATTTAATTTAATCACAGTTAACAGGTTTAAATTTTGTAATAGTGTTCAAGTTGCTTTATTTTGAATTTCTTTATATCTTAGGTGATGTTATTTTTTAATTCCATTTAATTTAACTTTAATTTAATTTGATTTGGTTTAGCTTCAATTTTAATTTAATTTATTTAATTTAACTTAATTTTAATTTTAACTTGATTTTATTTTTTTTATTTTAATTTAATTTAATTTAATTTAATTTAATTTAATTTAATATGATTTAATTTAATTTAATTTAATTTAATTTAATTTAAGTATTTTTTTTAAATTTAATTTTATTTAATTAATTTAATTAAATTTTAATTAAATTTAATTCAATTTAATTTGATTTGTTCAATTTAATTTAATTTAATTTATTTAATTTAATTTAATTTAAATTAACTTAATTTGTTTGATTTAATTTAATTTAATCTTTAATTTAATTTTATTTTTAATTTTAATTTAATTGAAAATTAAAAAAAAGTTTAATAATTTGACTTTAATTTGATTTTAATGATTAGATCCTTTAACATTTTAAAACTTAAAATTGAATTATCATTTTAATTGGGGATTAAATATTATTGAGATGATTAATTTAGGAATTTTTAAATTAAAGAACAAATTTCTTCCTAATAATATCCCTATTTAATAATCCCAACTTTATTATTCTTCCAAATTTAATCAATTATTTAATTGAGGTTTATTTTAATTATTTTTAAATTGTTTAATAGGTTTCCACCCTTTAATTATTTAAATTCCAATCATCCAAATCATATTAGGATCAGATATATTACTCTTTAATTTTATTAAACCTAAAGTTTTAATTAAAGGTTAGAATTTTAATTACCATTTTGCCCCTTCAAGCTTAATAATTTCATAACTCACTAAATTGAGCTTAAATGAACTTGAATTTTTATGTGACTTCACTCATATGCCAACAAAGACATGAGAGGAGAAAATGTGATTTTTCTGTATTTAATTTATTTATGTAATTATTTTTGGTAGAAAATAGGGGTTTCCAAGGAAATTTTAATAATATGACCAAGGGAAAGTTTCGTCCTTAAGAAAATTATGGAACATTCCTAATGACGAGAGGACCACGTGGACCAATTTTGGTGATTTTTTGAATTATATTATATTTATTATAATTATTTTGAGTGTTGGAGTATTAATTAATTTAAAGATAAAATAAAGGTTGAAAAATGAATTTTATATTTTTCAAAAATCTCTCTCGATATCAAGGAAATCAGAGAATCAATTTTTACAATTTTCTGATTTTTCCTTGATTTATTAGAATTATTTTAGTGGAAATGCTAAAAAATACATTTTTTTAATTTTAAAATTACCTTAGGGCTTTAAAATTTAATATCTCATCATATAGACTTAAGAAAAATATGGGTTTGTTCCTAAGTGATTAGAATCCAAAATGTGACATTTTAGTGAATTTTATTATTTTTATGATTTTTATTATTTTTTATTTATTAAAATATTAAAATAATACAAAAGATCAACTTTTTTAGAAAATTGAAATTTTAATTTTCTTAAATTCCCCGATATCGGAGAGGCTCCAAAACCAATTTGGTGAATTTTTTAAAAGTATTTCGAAAGTTATGAATTTTTAAAGTTCAAATTGACTAAATGGCTTAATCAACCCATTTAGTAGGGCTAACCAAGTCCAATTGACTTCAAATTTTTATGGTGGGCTCCTCTGATCCTAAGGGTCAGTAGAGAATTGATTTTAAGTCAATTTGATGTATGATTAGCTCTAATTAATTAGGGACCTATTTTGGGTGTTTAAGACAATTAGGCTTATTTTAAATAAATTAATTCAAAACCTATTTTTCCTAGGGTCCTCTGGTCATAAGAGACATCACCAAATTTTCCTAGAATTTATTTTACAACATGCTAATTATTGGATTTAAAATACTAAAAACAAGTAACATGAATTTAAAAAATCAATAATTTCTCATAGGATGGCCTCGACTTTGGAAAATTCAAGGAATGTTCCCAATTTCGTAGGCTTCAAAAGCCCTATGGTCTCATGTCATGGTGAATTTCCTATATGCATGGAGAATTAAAACAATGCAGAGGGTAAATAAATCATTAAAAATAAAATACTCGATGAAATTAAATGATTTCTTTTCCACATTATTCTCCTCCGTTCACCGAGCAAGAGGGTATTTTTATTTTATTTTTCTCGATTTTCCTACACAAAGTTATGGATTTTTGAAGTTTAGGGAATTAAATAAATAAGAAAAAAACCCTAATTTTCTATTTATCCACGCGGCGTCGCGTCAACCTCGACAGCTCCGAAACGCCGCGTGTCGCCTTCTGATTCGGCACCGCCATCCAACTCAGTGCTCCGGGGGCCCGCTGTGTAGTTCTGTCTCCTCATCCGGCACGATCCTGGCCGTCCGTCCGCGCGTGTATTAAATGAACGGCATCCGTTCATCGTCCCCAAGCCTCCTAGCCCAAGAACCGTCCACACTAAATCCTTAATATCTCACTCAATACTTAACGGATTTTCGTGTTCTTGTGCTCTATGGATTCGTCTTCAAGAGACGAATACATCTATATGGTGATCATGTATCGAAATTAAAGCATTTGAAATGGAGAATATCCGAAGCTTCGGGATGAAGAATTAGCTCATACCTTCGCTCGCAGAAGTGTGGCATCAATCCGAGGGTCGTGTCACCTTCGATTGGATCCCAACGAAGCTCCGCATGAAGTCTCCCGGTCCGGTGAATCGCCTAGCTATGAAAGTGACCACACCCGATCACAAAGCTTGGAGGCCGGAACAATCGAGGTGGCTCGGAGATGGGGCTTTCAGTGGGAAACTTCTTCTCTTGGTCCAGTGAAGGTGTAGGACCAATCAATTTGAAGATTGGCTCACTATGGCAAAGTGTCCTAGTTTTGGGTGAAATTTCAGCTTGAGAAATTGAATTCTGTTGGTGGGGATTAGGGCAAATCGACACCTGGGGATCAACCGCTCTAAGTATGGAATAGGGTTTGGAGCAATTTTGGCAGAGTTTCGGCAAGGTTCGTGCAACTCTCCTCCATGGCCGTGAGGGGGTCGGGTTTAAATAGAGGTGGCTGGAGAGCCACACAGGGATGGCCAAGGGTTGGGATCAGCTGCTCTGGGCAAGGGAAGAACAACTTCAATGGCCACTGGGCATCGGGTAAATCAGCAAGGTGGAATTTCAATGTTTCGCTCCTCCCAAGGTCTCGGCCATGGTGTTTTCCGGGGACTCGGTGAGTCGGCCGGCCAGTGCACCTGGTCACCATCTTGTTCGAGTGGGTCGTGGCCGGGGTTTAGTGTAGGCGATTGGCAAATGTCATGTGTAAAAGGCTTGGATTAGAATGGTATGAGAGAAGGCTCATTTTGGCTCAAATTGGTCAACCCATCCCTTTCGGCTAGTGTGCACCACCCAAGGCTTGGTTTAGTCCGAAGAGAAAGTGATTTGGCTCAACGATAATCGAGTAGGGTCAAGTCACCATCCAAGCACAATTAGGCATAAGCATGGTTAAGGGGAATCATGGGAGTGGTTAATCACCTTTAGGAATTAAGGAAAGAGTCTCCCCCTTTTGCCCAAAATGGCATGGTGACATGTAAAGAGGCTTTCATGGCTTCCATGTGGCTCATGCATGGCTTCATGGCTCATCTTTGGCTTGGGAAAAGTTAAGTCAATTTCATGGAAATGGATTTAAGAAAATTTTGGTATTTTGATGGGAATTTGTATGGGGCTTAATTTGGAATGGCTTCATGATGAGTTTTTGAAACTTAGGGATTGATTTTAATTAATGGTATGATGAGAAGAATTTGTCATATGGGCTTTAGCATGAAATTTGAGCTTTTAGGAAGGTTTAAGAAAATGGGCTTTTGGTTTAAAAATAAATTTATGGCTGGGAATTTTGTGAAGGATTGGGCCAAACAAATGTTGGGTTTAGTTCATGGATGTGTCATGAGTGATTTGAAGCAAGTTGGGAGTGATTTAGGTTCGAATCGGGTTGAATTTCGGCTTCCTTGGTGAATGGGCCAATATAGGTCAAATTGAGCTAACTTGGGCCAATGTTGGGCTAGGGTTGAAATTGATGTAACATAAATGTTGGGAAATGTTTATGGGAGTGTTTCAAAGAGGTTTTCGCTTTGGTTGGGTTTTGATTTTGGGGTTTGGGCTTATTTGGGTTAGGTTTGGGTTTAGGTCAAAATTAGGCCATTTAGCTTTGGGTTGAATTTGAGTGGGGTTTGGGTCTAAATTTTGGGAAAATCATGTTAAGGTTTTTTTTTTAGGGATGTTAAGGGAGGTTTGGAAAAGATTTGGGGTTAATTGGAGTTGAATTGGGTGAGTTTGGTTAGGTTCGGGTCATGGGTCCAAATTGGGCTTTAAGGCCAAAAGTAAAATCGGATCCAAATGTCAATCAAATTGAACTTGAATTTGGTCTAGATTGGTGTCGGGAATGTTGAATTGAAGTTTAGAATTGAATTGGACCAGGATTTGGGTCAATTGGGTAGGTTTGGTTTGACATTGGGTTCACTTAGGGTTAAAATGGGTCAAATTGGGGGTTTTGACAAAAGTAGGGTAAATTGAAAAAATTGGCCCATTGTGTAGTTGAACAAAATGAAATTGGCAACATTTGGGAATTCCTGGAATTTTTTGGGAATTTTCTGAATTTTTGGATTTTTGGGTCAAGAGGGGTATTTTGGGTATTTGGTGGGTATTGGGAGGTATTTTTGGAATTTTTGATATTTTTGGCTATGAATGATCAATTTGAGTAATGTGGGAATGTTCAAGGTTAATTTTTGGGAATTTTGGGTGATTTGGAAATTTTGGAGGATTTCAAGGGTTTCGGGTAGGCTAGGCGTGTGTAGGGTCCCGGGGGTCAAAAATTGAAAATTTGGAAAATTGAAGATTGGGTGAATGTAAGTGGAATGAAATCATTTTGGTTGAGCCTTGAATCCATATCAAGCCCACATGAGCCATGAAGGGACTCATTTTACGCATCCACCATGTTGTTCCTAACCCTCTTAGCCAAGGGCTTAGGGGTTAAGGACCATCCATGTGGATCACTTTCATGAGTCAGGAGATCAAGTTGGGTATAGGTGTGTTTTTAGGAGGTGTGTGAAAGTGTAGTGTAGTGTATGTGTAAGTCAGCCCTTCACCAACCAGGCTACCCAGGGTAGTCCTTAAGGCCAAAGAGTCCTATAGGAACTCATCCTTTAAACTTCCACATTTGATTTCAACCCTCTAGGTGATTAGGGGTCTATAGTCAAGTTTGTGGAGTTTGCAGGGAGTTAAGAATTGGTTTGAGTTTCTAAGTTGTGGGCCCCAATTCTAGTCCTCTAGGATAGTCAAGGGAAAAGCCTAAGGCTAGCTCCTAAGTACTAAAAAGAAGAAGAGATGACCTCATCAAAAATGAGGTCAACATAAACCAAAAGGTGCCTTGGTGTCTCTTCAAAATGTGTTCAGATTCGATGTATCTACCAAGGAACGAACCCCTTCATTCAAACTTGCTGCCCAAAGGAAGGTATGGGCATTACCACCAAGAGTTGCATCCCATCCCCTTTGAAATTGGAGCAAAATCCATTTGAAATTCGAATTTTAACTGTGGCGGCTAAGCGCCGGCCCAGTGACGCTTAGCCGCCAGTGCCAATTTTTTTATTTTTCATTTTTTTGCTCCAAATTTGATCCAATTTTGCTCCTTTCTTCTTGACCATCCATTTTCATCATACCTGCAAGAAAAACAAAAAATACCTTCCACTAAAGTGCAATATCATTAAAAATAGGTAAAAAACTATGCATAAAAATACTATATATTTTAGGTGTATCAAAATCCCTAAAACATAAAATGTTACTTGTCCTCAAGTGAAAGTTAATCTCATAGAACATTTTAGCATGCAAATTACGTAATAAGTTTCTTAGGAAGATAACAAAATTTTGTTCTATAAATGGAATAGTCCAATTTAGAAAAAATTTAGTAATTAAAACCATCTTAAAGTTTAGAAAGTTCTTAAGTAAAAGAAAAATGATAAATATAAGTTTCTATCTAATTCAGAAATATTTGTAGATTTATCAAAATATAGGATTCAAACATTTATTTTTCTCACTTAAAAATCTTTATTTGAAAAATAATTTTACTTACTATATTACAACTTTAAGCTTTAGATTTTCTTCGAACTTATATCTTAAACTTTAGGTATGAAACCAATTTTTGATTAGGCCCTTAAATCCATAAGCTTCTCCTCCCTTTTCATAATATATATATATATATATATATATATATATATATATATATAGCTGATGCTATGGGAAGGCCACTCAAACTTGATATCCCTCTCGCTAATGTTACCGGGATTTCCAATGCAAGATTTCTAGTTGAAAGGGACATTACTCAACCTTATTTGGATGGGGTTTGGCTAGGCACTGCAAATAATGGATAATAGCAACCCATTGTTATGGAATATCAACCTTTGTATTGCAAGCACTGCCACCTATTTGGACACACCATGGAACAATGTTTTAAACTCCACCCTGAATTAAGACCTTATAATGTAAATAATAAGGTTACTAAGAAAACTGATAATCCACCTATCTCTCCAAAGTGATTCCAATTAGCACTCGTCCCAATTACTACCCGAGATTTGAATAATGAACTTGCTATTCTAAATCAAGGTCCGAATGGGCTTGTTGATAAGGAGGGGATTTTAAAAACTATGCCGATCAAATCTGGCAGCAGCCTATTGGAAAATATGCAGATCTACCAAGTAGAGATTAGAGACAATGGTATGAATAATGCTACACCGGTTACTCGAAGCCGATGATGTTAGTTCGTATAATTCCGATGCGTAAGGGGCCGTGTCTCAACAAGGAAGTAGGAGGAGGAGGAATAAGAATCTACAAGATATTGATTTATCTAACACCGTCCTTAAGGAGCCTACAATGCCACCACTTCTAGGATCACAAGTGCTGCACTGGGAGTTGATACTACTAAGGAAGTGATCCCGCATTATTCTGATGCAGTGCCACTTTTATAACCCCTTCAAGTCCCATAATCTGGGAATCTCGCCCAAATGATTCTCGAGAAATTAGCAACTACCGCCGATGGTGCTTGGTCTCAACGTAAAAGTAGAAGGAGGAGAAAAGATATTATGGAGCCGCAAAATTTATCTAAGTCTAATATTATTGGTATGGATCATTTCGATGCAACACCCCTAGAATTACTAGTATCTGGTAAGGCATTACACCATGATTAATCTGATTTGCTGGAATGTTAGGGGTGTGGCAAGCCCCGGCACCCTTAATAGATTACTACATCTTAACGAGACTTTTAAACCTTGGATTATAGCATTACCGGAACCTATGGTGCATACCAACATCTCTAAATTCACTAAAAGATTTCCGGATTCCATTTTCACTCCAACCGCAACAATAAGATCTCGGATTTTTACAAGAAAGGAGCTAAACCGCAATGTTCAACTCGATAATTATCAATTTCTCCATTTACAGCTTAGGATGGATTCTTTCCGAGGCAAGGCTATTATCATCTATGCCGGGTGTACTCCTATGGATGAGTTTCTCTTTGGAATGAGTTGTGGCGATCAAGTACAAGTAACTCTTCAAATTGGCTTGTCATGTGGGGATTTTAACTCGCATTAGAGATCCCGACGAGAAAAAGGGGGAAGAACTCCCGATCTTAATACCATGCTACAATTCTCTCGTAATATCACTAATGCAGGATTATTTGATCTAGGATACATTGGTACCCCTTTCACATGGAAGAGAGGTAATTTGCTTGAGCGAATTGATAGAGCTTTAGCTAATGACCATCGCTCAACACTTTTCCCATAACTCAAGTGCAAGCATTTACACAGTGGCAACATCCGACCACTCCCCACTACTAATTTAGATTTCTTTCAGCCTCTTACAATGGGTACTCCCAGCTTAGATTTCTCAATGCTTCGGTGCACTCATGATAGCTTTCTAGTTGAAGTACACGTAGCCCGGAAGGTCCCCGATCACATTAGCCGTAGTCCTCTGCGAGACTATGGAGATTGCAAAAGAATGTAGCTTTTAAACTTAAACCGTGGAATAAGACTCAGCTTGGAAATATTTTTCAACAAGTGAAGGATGCGAAGCTAAAGTCCATTTGTTGGAAGCCGCAAATGATTTGGGGAGAATCGTGCACATGAACTTGAAATTGCCCAGCTCAGCTTTTATTCCAAGCACTCGGAAAGGGAAGAGGATTTTCTACAACAAAAAGCTGCCGTAAACAAGTACCTTTATGGTGACAGGAATTCTAAGTATTTTCATGCACATATTAAGCAATGTAAGAAAAATAAATGCTATACGTAAAATCAAGGATGAGTCCGGCAATCGAGTTACCGACCAATCTTCCCTCTCACAAAGTGTCGTATTACATTTTCGTAATTTGTTTGCCGAACGTACCTATATCTTCTACTTCATTTGTTGCCGAGATGTTTTCTCGATCATCAAGATTATGTGAATCAGCTTAATTTAACTTTCTTACCCGATAAACAGGAGGTATCGCAAGCTTTAAAGAGCATCGATGGTAATAAAACAACAGAGCCCCGATGGGTTTACTTCAACATTTTATATTAAAGCCTCGGGATATTGCGGGTGCCGATCTTATTCAGCAGTTCATTCTTTCTTTCTTGGATCCGATCTTCCTAAATATTTTGCTCGTAACAAGCATTGCACTTATTCCCAAAGGATCTCAAAAAACCAATGGATCGATTTCGTACCTATCAGCCTTACTACTACCTTTTCTAAAATAATTAGTAAAATTCTCGTGGGAAGACTACAACCCTATCTTAACCAATTGATCGCCTCTAACCAATCTGCTTTTGTGCAAGTGCGTAACTATTATCGATAATTGTCTTTTGGCTCGAGAACTCGTTACTTCGATATTGATAAGAAATGTAGGGGACACAATTTACTTCTCAAATTGGATCTTAAAAAGGCTTATGATTCTATCAGCTTGGAAATTTATTGATTTAGTACTTAAAGCTAGAGGTTTCCATCCCGATTTTTGTACTTTAATTCAAAGATGGCCGTCTAACGTTTATTACAGTTGTCCTGGTCAATGGCCAGCACTCGTGGTTTCTTCAAAGCCGGTAGGGGTCGAAACAAGGAGACCCATTGTCTCCAACCATCTTCATATTGGCTTTTGATTACTTCTCCGTAACTCGAATGCCGCTCAAACAATTTATCCTTATCTCCATTTTAAGCATGGTTCTTCACAGATGATAAGTCATTTGGCATATGCCGATGATGTTATCATTTTCACCAATGGAAGTAAGCTTGCTGTTAAGAAAACCTTGCAACTGATCGATCACCTAGCCTTGGTTGCGTGCCCGGAATTAAACCAAAGGAAGTGTCAATTTTTGGCTGGCAAAGGGTTCAATCATCAACAATGGGTGAAAGAGTACACTCGGGTTCTCTCGCCGCCGATCTCCCTCGAAATATTTAGGTGTACAACTTAATTAAAGGAAGGAGAAAGCAATCTCGCATGATGAAGTTGTCAAGAAGATTACATCAACTTTAAACTCGCTGGACTAATACCTTTCTATCTAATGGTGGAAGATTAACTTTACTTAAGAGTATACTCTCAACCTTTCCCCTTTATCGCTTACAAATAGTTAGAATGAAAAAAAGCACCCGTAAAATGTTAGAAACAATGTTTAATAAATTTCTCCGGGAAGGCCAAACCAAGCAATATCATCGGCTATCTCGGAACAAGGTTTGTAAACCTACCAAGGTCGGGGGACTAGGCCGAGAAATTTCCAACGGATGAGCCATTTGTTCTATCAGTAAGCAGTGGATTAAATTCGAAGGAAAGATACCATGCGGGCAAAATTCCTATTCGACAAGTATTGCTCGGAAAGATCACCCAAATTCAGCCGTGCCAAGACAAGGGGATTCCAAGCATCGGAGAAGTTTGTTGAAAGTAAGGGACATGGCCAATCAAGTATTTCGCTGGGAAGTGGGCAAGGGGGAGGTGAATTTTTATTATGACAACCGGATAGGAGATGGAACTCTAAATTTTACCGTCGATTTCAATCACCAACTAACTCGTTGCTGCATTTTTGGGTGGAGGATCACCGGAATGTCAACAAGCCGAATGAAGTTTTGGATGGGGAGAGCATACAACAGATTATTCAAATCCCTATTAATCCAACTAAACTCGATAGAATCTTGCCGAAGAATTCTAATAAAAATCTTTCAATCGATGATTCACATACTTCACTTCAACTTTGGCCTCGATACTTCGTGGGGAGAAAATCTGGACTAGGCTTTTATCACCCTCTATGTCTTACTTCGCCGGAGATTATTCCATCAGTATCTTCCATTAGATGATATTTTAAAACTCAAAGGCCTAAGACTAGCTTCTAGATGTCGGTCTCGTCAAGCTCAGGAAGAATCTTTTTCCCACCTCTTTCTACATCGTGACCGTCACTAAACAGGTGTGGATTACCGTTTTAAAACATTTCCATCTTACTCATCTTAATCACAATCGGCTCAATTGGGAGGCTTGGCTGGGAGGACCGGAAAAGTGAAAAATTGTTCCATCTACCTTTAGTTATCCGTCGGTTTGTTTGGATGCATAGGAATCATTTAAAGTTTGACAACGTAAATTGCAATATTAATCATATGGTGGCTAACTCGCCGCAGCTTTTCCGAGAAAGAAGCCACCGTTGGAGCCTACAAATCAAAGAAAACCTACATTGCCGAAGTGGTACCTTCCACCTCCACCATGGATAAAAATAAATATGATGGGAGCTTCACTAACTCCGCCGCTGGAATTGGGGCGCTTGTAGAAATTCTGGAGGTAAGTTACCGTGGTATTTCCAAGTGCCAATCATCTCACCGTCGCCTCCATTCCGAACTTCAAGCCGCTTACCGGGCCCCGATTATCGCTAAAGCTTTCAACTACCAATTTGTCCGGATTGAAACCGATTCTCGCCAGCTTGTTAATATTATACAAGGATTATCCCCTTCTCCATGGAATTTGGTATACCCCTACGTAACATTGCTCTCTACATTTGGCTCTATCACCCTCAAGTGGTCCCACATCTTTAGAGAAGGTAACCAACCCGCTAACCGGTCGAGCTAAACGTGCTACCGCAGTCTCAAAGGATTATTTTTTCCGTTAAACCCGATGATCCTTTAAAGCTTTTACTTTTGGGATTCGACCGATATTCCTTATATTAGATGTATGTAAACTTTGTCGAGTTTTGCTGAAAATATATATATATATATATATATATATATATATTAAATAAGGCAAGGATTACTATATCTGGATAGACCTTTAATGATTTTGAATTCCATCCTTCCATTTAAAATAAAGATTAGATATTCATCTTTCACTTAAAAATCGTAATAATAGTATATGAAAATTACTCTTCAATAAAAGAAATTTAAGCTTTGAAGAATAAAAGTCAAATCCTCTATTTATCCAAAAATACAAAAACTTCTTACTAAAGATAGTTTAACTTTATTTAACACCTCTTCATTAAGAAAATTTTAACTTTAAGTTTTTCATGATTACTATAAATTTTAACTAAATTCTTTTATTCATTTCTATATTCAAAATTTTGTTCCCATAATATAACTTCATGTACATAATTGTTCTCAATCAAAAATAAGATTTATTTTTAAGTATTCTTGAGAATCAAATAAAATTTTAGGTTTTTAAAAATCTTTGTTTTTAAAATCCCCCGAAAACTTTAAATTTTTTATTAAGATAAAACATTTAAGTATAAGAAATGATACAGGGATGAGAAATAAAAACTAACATATCATGCTTGCAGAAATTTTTAATATCATAATATGCAAGTATAACAATTTAAATACAGGAGTAAAATGAAATCAAATTTAGTTTTTCTCTTATTTTTTTAATATTAAGAAAAGTAAAATTTCAGAGAACTTCTACAGTAGTGGAGTTTTTCAAAGCAAATACACACCAACTAAAATAACACACTGATACAGATAATAGATGATAGTGGAATTTGAAGAATTTTAATCATGTAGTTTATAATTTCCTAACAGTTTTTGGAATTAAAGTACACTCTACTAAAAACTCTGACATAACATACACATAAAAAAAAACATTTACTATTACGCACTACCACACAACAACATATAAATCAACAACACAACAACATTACCTGAATATGCGTAACAGATAAATAGCACAACTACAATCTGCATACTATCAAGGTTTGCATCACAACACAATCATCAAATAAAATACTAGATAAAGTACACAGTGACACAACACATCAATACAACAACTAAAATAAACAACATACATCTACTCTTCTCCTCCTCATCATCATCATCTTGCTCATTCCAATCTTTGGATGGCACATAAGGTATATAGAATGGATGAGGTGGCATCTCAGCATACTGATCTCCTCTAATCAATCTATCAAAATATTGCTGATAATTCTCCTCATATTCATCATGTTTTACAATATAGCTCTCAACATTATCCAGCTTACCATCCATATCTCTCACATGCTCTCGAGTAAGACTCACTTTTTTCAAAATTTTTCTTAATAAACTAGTATGTGAATAAATAGATGACAAAGCATGTGAAGTAGTTGCACGAGAAGTAGAAGTAGTTGAAGCCCTACCAAATCCTCCTCTCTAACCAAACTCTGAAAGTACAGTGTAAGCACCAACGTTTACACTGGTAATTGGTCTCAATGGCAGAAGTACCTCTTCCCAGGTTTCAAACTTCACTCCAGATAGTTCACATAGTGAATGAATAAAAGAAGGAAATACCATACCTGCAGTCATGGTGGATCTAGCACAGTTCAAAACATAATCATAAATTATCCCTCCAATATCAATAGGCTTCCCATGCTGAATACAGTGGTTCAACACCGCTCTTTCTCTTGTCACTTCACTGGTATGACTTAAAGGTAATAACATAGATGAGATAAAATAATGCCATGCCTTAGAAATGGCATTCAATTTGGAAGCAGGAAAGTTCCATAACCCTCTTCCATCATTTGTAATTTTCCATAACCCTCTTCCATCAGTCAGATATTCCATAATCTCATCTAATTCCCCTTCCGAAGGATGATAGTTAGAATAAAAATAGAACATGTCAGGAGGTAGTCCATAAAAAGTATTAATTGCACCTGAAGAAAAGTTTACTTCATGCCTCCTAACTATCACCAAATTTTCCTCTACAGCAGGTAAATTTGCATAAAATTCTCTTACCACAGAAACAACAGCAACAGCGAAGAAGCAATAGTAATTCTGCCAGTTTCTTCTTGCAATCATATCTTCAATCACCTCTCCTAGCTTACTAAACACTCCCTTAGGAATAAAATTACTTGATTGGAATTCATCGACGTATCGTTCCTCAGCCCTCAAACTAACAAATTTGTCAGAATCAAACTTCATCTTTTCTCGTGCACGCTTTGACTTTGGAGCCATCTCTAAAAATTCACGAAAAATTCACCATAAATTCCAAAATCAAACTAAACTTGCTAAATTATCTTCCAAAAGATATTTTCACTAAATCCAAGCAATTTATCAAGTTTTTCCTCAAATTTTTACCATGCATAGTGATTTTAAGATCTTCCAAAATGTGCTCAAAATACATGGTGAAAATAAAAAATTTTTTCTTAGGAGTAGTGCTCTTACCTCAAGGAATCTAAATCTAACAATTTTTGTTGAGATCTGCTCTTAAATGATCCACAATATGATACCCTAGGCTCCTCTTTCACGACAAAGCAAAGATTTAAGACGATGGGGTGGTTGAAAATGGCAATTTTCGGGTTTTTAACTTTCGGGAATCAATTTTCGCGAACTGGAGCCTAAGCACGAACTCTCGGTGCTTAGCCGCTAAATCTGACGCGTAAGCGCCGACATTTTCGCGCTTAGCCCCCAATACCCAATTTTTATAATTAAGGTATATGCACTAAATTACTTGTTAATTACCCTTAATTAGTCCACAATAATTAATTCTCCCCCTAAATCTTCTAATACTCCGAATCAAAGTTAAATAACCAATGATTCCACACAAATTTCACAAAAATAAACTTATATTAAAACAAACATAAAACTCAATACAATACTAGATTTTTTATCCAAACATAAAGGATAAAATTCTAAAAATATAAGACACTATAATCTTAAACTGATAAGTGTACATCTCTAAGATGTACCCATCACATCATCAGGCATATATAAAAACATTAAACATACCAAACATGAACTCACAAGAAAACTAACATAACATATAAGACACTAACAAAACAAAACAAAGCACTCTTAATTCCACTCTCCATTAGGCGGAATATAACTAGGACCACTATTATTCTCATATAACCCCTCAGGAATATAAATTTGATAGAATGGGCGATCATTTATTCATTCTTATATCATCTTCTTCAATCCATTTGTTCTTTGCAAACATCGCCTTATATATTTCTTCCACATACCCTGAATGATTGAATTGCATCTTGAGTTGCCATCCCATGTGATCCAGATGTAAAGTAATATCATTGATCTTTGCTTCCATTGAAGTCACTCGGGCTTCAATTTTTGCAATCATCTCTACAATACTCAATACTAACAGACGGATATCCATTAATTAACTCCTTAGCACTATCACTAATGAACTTACTTTTATCGAATCTTGCTTCTTCTTCATCTCGTTCTCCCGTGAAGACATGGTGCTCAAAATTCTCTTCTTATACTTCAGAAATGAAAATAGGACTTGAGGCAAGTGTTTTCCTTAAGTCAAGACCTTTTTATAGATTTGGGAGATGCTAGAATGTTCTCCAACACGTTTAGAATCTCCTAAATAACTCTCATAACTTCTCCCCCACGATCTAGGCTCTAAATTCACATTTTTCACGTTTTTTATAACTGTGGTGCCTAAGCGCCAACTAGTCGGCGCTTAGCTGCCAGTGCACAATTTAGCACAGGTCTGCTAAGTGTCCAAATTCTCATTCTGACTTCTCTTAATAATTAATTACAGTCAAATAAACTCTACTTAAGTTTAAAAACTCCAAATTACTACCACTAAAAACATAAAAACAAACCAAACAAAGCAAACAAAACACACAAAACAAACATAAAGTAAAGCACACCGATAAATATGGGTTGTCTCCCACAAAGCGCTTGTTTTAACATCTTCAGCCCGACATACCCAGAACTCATTCTGTGTGATCCAACATTAAATTCTCATCAGATTTAGATTTATTGACTGAAAAATATGGTTTAAGTCTATGTCCGTTATTTTTAAATATTTTTTCAGTCTTAGGATCTTAAATATCTACAGCTCCATAAGAATAAACTTTTATCACAATGAATGGACCCATCCACCTGGACTTAAGTTTTCCAGAAAATATTCTCAATCTAGCATTATACAGAAAAAGTTGTTGTCCTGGTACAAGATTTTTGGTAAAAATCTTCTGATCATGCCATAACTTCATCTTTTCCTTATAAATCTTAGTATTTTCATAAGATTCATTTCTTATTTCTTCAAGCTCATTCAATTGCAATAATCTTTTTTCAACA
Organism: Papilionanthe hookeriana x Papilionanthe teres; assembly: GCA_022702705.1. Taxonomy (NCBI): domain Eukaryota; kingdom Viridiplantae; phylum Streptophyta; class Magnoliopsida; order Asparagales; family Orchidaceae; genus Papilionanthe; species Papilionanthe hookeriana x Papilionanthe teres. The sequence goes on along the minus strand of CM040423.1, from coordinate 120,174,293 downwards.
AAGATCTTTCAAATTATAATTGAACTCTTTAATAACCCAATATGCTTTATGCTCAAGTTCAAAAGGTAAATGACAAGCTTTTCCAAAAATCAACTCTATATGAGAACATTCCTATAGGTGTTCCGTAAGCAGATCCCATAGCCCACAAAGCATAATCCAGTTTAATTGACCAATCCTTTCTATTTGGATTAGCAGTTTTTTCCAATATTCTTTTAATTTCATGATTGGATAATTCAACTAAACCACTTGTCTGAGGATGATAAGCAGTAGCAATGCGATGATTATTATGATATTTCTTTGCTAACTTTCCAATAATCACATTTCTAAAATGACTTCCTCCATCAGTTATGATTACTCTTGGTATTCCAAATCTACAGAATATATTTTTTTCTAAAAACTTTGCAACACTTTGAGCATCACATCGAGGTGAAGAAATAGCTTCAATCCATTTGGAAACAAAGTCTACTGTTATCAAAATATAAACATTTCCGAAAGATGGTGTAAATGGTCCTATAAAATATAATCCCCAAACATCAAATATTTCAACTTCTAGCATATAATTGAGGGACATTTCATTTCTTCTAGAAATATTGCCTACACGCTGACATCTATCACAATTTTTAATATAATCATTCACATCCTTAAAAATTGTAGGCCAATAAAATCCTGATTGTAATATTTTATATGCAGTTTTATCACTTCCAAAATGTCCCCCATAATCAGAGTCATGAAATTTTATTTATAATTTCATAAGTCTCCTCCAAAGGTACACATCTTCGAATTATAAGATCCTTTCCTTGTTTATATAAAAATGGGTCATCCCAAAAATAAGTCTTAGCATTAGACAAAAATTTCTTCTTTTCATGATATGTCAAACCATAGGATATAATATTACTAACAATAAAGTTTACTATGTCTGCATACCACGGAACAGTCCATTGTTTAACACTGAACAGTTTTTCATCAGGAAAATGTTCATTAATTTCTTCAATACCACAGAAAGATTTTTTAATTTCAAGCCTGGAAAAATGATCAGTAATTTGATTATCATAACCCTTCCTATCTACTATCTCAAAATCAAATTCTTGCAAAAGAAGAATCCATCTTATAAGTCTCGGTTTTGCATCTTTTTTCTTCATTAACTATTTGATAGCAAAATGGTCAGCATGCACAACACATTTAGTTCCAATTAAATATGATCGAAATTTATCAAATGAAAATACTATAGCTAATATCTCTTTCTCAGTAGTGGTATAATTAATTTGAGCTTAATTAAGAGTTTTACTAGCATAATAAATTACTTTGAAAATTTTATCATATTACTGACCCAAAACAGCACCAATAGCATAATCACTAGCATCACACATTTATTCAAAATGTTTTTCCCAATTTGGTGAAATCATTACAGGTGCAGTGATTAATCATTCTTTTAATGTTTCAAAGGCTTTACGACAGTCATCATCAAAATTAAAAATTGCATCCTTTTCCAGTAAACGACATAATGGTTTTGTAATCTTTGAAAAATATTTCATGTAATGCCTGTAGAATCCAACATGCCCTAAAAAACTTCTAATTCCCCATACATTAGTTGGGCAAGGTAAATTAGATATAACATGAATTTTTGCAGGATCTACCTCCAAACCTTTTTCTGAAATCCAATGTCCCAAAACAATTCCTCCTCGCTACCATAAATTGGCATTTTTCTCAATTAAGGACCAAGTTAGTTTCTTCACAGCATTTTAGAACTTTAGATAGATGTTCTAAACAAGATTCAAATGAAATTTCAAACATTGAAAAGTCATCCATAAAAACTTCAATCCCTTTTTCAATTAAATCAAAAAAAATAACCATCATACATCTCTGAAATGTAGCAGGGGTAGTACATAAACCAAAGGGCATTCTTCTAAAAGCAAACGTACCATAAGGACTGGTAAATGTATTTTTTTCTTAATCCTCAGGAGCAATTTGATTTTGGTGGTAACCAGTATATCCATCCAGAAAACAAAAGTATTTATGCCCAGCTAATCTATCTAACATTTGATCTAGAAAGGGAGTGAAAAATGATCTTTCCTTGTGGCAAGGTTTAACTTTTTGTAATCAATGCATATTCACCACCCTGTAACTTACCTTGTTGGTATCATTTCATTCTTTTCATTAACATTCACAGTTACTCCTCCTTTCTTAGGAACACAATGAATTGGACTAACCCACACATTATCTAAAATAGGGTAGATAATTATAGCATCCAACCACTTTAAAATTTCTTTCTTAACAACTTTTTTCATGATTGGATTTAATCTCCTTTGGAGATCAGCCCGCGGTTTGCTATTATCTTCCATAAGAATTCTATGCATACAAATTGAAGGACTGATTTCTTTAATATCAACAATTGTCCATCCAAAGGCTTTCTTGTGCTTCTTCAGAATTTCAAGCAAAATCTCTTCTTCTTTTTCAGTTAATTGAGAGGAAATTATAACAGGCAAGGTTGAGGATTCACCGAGAAAAACATACATCAAATGATCAGGAAGCATTTTTAACTCAAGTTCAAAAGGTTTTTCAATTGATGGACCATAAGATTTATCTTTTTCAGTCATATCCAACAATTCAAAAATTTCACGAACAAACTTTAAATCGTCTTCTTGAAAATCTTCAGAATCAAATAACTCCTCTTCTTGCTTATATTCAAATTCTTCTCTTTCAGCTTTCTCTTCATAAGTTGATTTGAAATGACATTCACTTAAATATTCGATAACATCCATCCTTAAAACACTGATCTTCTTTACCTATAGTAGGATATTTTATCGATTTTGAAATGTTAAATGTAACAGTTTGATCATTAACCCTCATTGTTAATTCCCCATTTTGCACATCTATCATGGCTCTGCCTGTCGCTAGAAAAGGTCTCCTCAAAATTATGGGTATCTCTTTATCTTCCTCCATATCTAAAGAAATGAAATCCACAAGAAAAATTAATTGATCCACTTTTACCAAAACATCTTCTATAACTCCTTTAGGATATGTGATCGAATGATCTGCTAATTGCAGAGTTACAGTAGTTGGGGCTATTTCTCTTAGTCCCAGTCTTTTGAATATTGATAGTGGCATAAGGTTAATGCTTGCACCCAAATCACATAAAGCTTTTCCACAGAATCTTTCTCCGATTGCACATGAAATTGTGAAACTACCAGGATCTTTCCACAGAATCACATAAAGCTTTTTCTGAATTATCGCTCTGCACTCCTCACTAAGTGTAACAGTCTCATTTTCTTCAAACTTCCTCTTTTTATTAAGAATATCCTTCATAAATTTCGCATATCTTGGCATTTATTCTAGGGCTTCAGCAAGTGGAATATTAATGGTAAGCTTTTTTAATATCTTCAATAATTTTGAAAATTGCTTATCCAACTTTTGTTGACGAAGTCTATGAGGAAATGGAGATGGTGATTTTTCTAAACCAACCTTAAGCGGAGAAATAGGTCTTTCAAAACCTTTTGGAGCGTCCTCTTTAGGTCTTTCAATTTCTTCTTTCTCTACTTCAGTTTCTTTTTGAACTCTACCTTCCAATTCTTTTCCACTTCTCAGTTGAATTGCTTTCACTTGTTCTTTATTCTTTTCTCTTGGATTCACTTCAGTATTACTTGGAAGCATTCCTTGGGATCTATTACTTAAGGCATTTGTAATTTGTCCCAATTGATTTTCAATATTTCTGACGATTGCTCCTTGAATTTGTAATTGATTTCCCGTATATGATACTACTTCTTTGATAGATAACTTCTTCTCCTTAAATTGTAAATCATTGTTATAACCTGAAGGATAAGTTAATCTATTATTATTATTAACTTGGTTGTTCCAATTCCTCAATGGGTTTACATGGGTGTTCCCACATTGTTGATTAACACCACCCTGATTATTGTTATTCCAATTAAAATTTGGATGATTCTTCCAACCTGGGTTATAATAATTGGAATATGGGTTGTTAGGTTTGATTATAGTATTCACAGTTTCTGGTGAAGAATAAGAATCAATTGTTTGGCCTAATGAATTTTCTTTAATCATGAGATTTGGCTGAGAAAAATTTATCCCAAATTGGTCTATCTTCCTTAATACAACAACAACTTGATTTGCTAACATTGTAAAAGCATTTTTTTCATAAACACTAGCTACCTTTTTAGGATTTAACCTTTAAGAAGGCCATTGAAAATTTTTATTAGCCATTTCTTCAATTAAAGCATAAGCATCAGAAAATGGTTTAGACATTAATGATCCACTAAGCAAGTAAGATCGATGATTGATCTAAGAGATCCAACTAATCTATTATAAAAAGTTTGAATTATTAACCAATCTGGTATCACATGATGTGGACATTTCTTGAGGAGATCCTTAAATCTCTCCCATGCTTCATATATTGATTCTCCTTCAAACTAACAAAAAGTGTTATATCATTTCTCAACTTAGTATTCTTAGATGGTGGAAAATATTTAGCAAGAAATGTTTCTGTGGTTCACCCCAAGTTCTAATTGATCCAGGTGCTAACGAATGTATCCACATTTTAGCTTTATCCCTTAGTGATAAAGGAAAAATTTTAAGTATAATAGCATCATCCGAAACATCATCATATTTTAAAGTTGCACACAACTCTAGAAAATTAGCAAGATGCAAATTAGGATCTTAAGTTGTTGCTCCCCCAAACTGATTATTGGATAATAACAGGTTTAAGCTCAAAAGAATTAGTAGCTACAGAAGGTTTTGAATACTACCACGAAGTTCATCTACTATAGGGTTAACATAATCTCTTAAAGGTCTTAATTTTTGATGGAAGCCAACATTTTGATTTTGATGATTTACCATTTCTTGAATATTTTTTTTCTTTTTCTGTATTTTTTATTTTTTTGATTTTTCTGATAGTTCCTTCTAATTCAGAATCGTAAGGCACAAGTCCTTCAGAACTTGAACTTCACATACAACAATAAAACGAAACAAAATACAAGACATTAACAAAAACAAAGAAAAGTAAAAATTTAAAATTTCTTAATTCTCTTTAAAATAGAATTTAATTAATTTTCCCTTGCAACGATGCTGAAAACTTGATCCCCGATGAATATATGTGCTTACAAATATGATATTAAAATTAGCAACGGCGCCAAAAACTTAGGCCGCGAGGAATATAGGTATGTGTGCCAAATACTTGACTCCACACCAAATATATGTGATTTAGATATGAAAATTATGATTTTATAATATGGGATACTACGCAAGTATATATATCGTTTATCAAGTAATATAGGACTTTCTGATTAAGCCCCGAGATATCGAACCCACAGGGAAAATGTAAAATCTTTAAAGGAATTAGAGAAATTATCTTTTTACTTCCTTTGATTGTTTTTGAAAAAGTATGTCTTGATTTTGAAAAGTTTTGAAGGTTGATATGTCTTTTGAAATTTTCTTAATAAAATGCTAAATAAAAATTAAAACTACAATAACTAATAACATTGGATGTAAAATACTATTAACTAGAATATCTTTTTCTTTCCTTTCATGAAGTAGTAATAATTCTTAAAGTATTGTTGTGGAAGTATTCAAATTTGTTGTGACAGATAAAAGCAATTGTGTTCTTTACACTTACTTGGTTCTTTAAAGAACCTAGGTTAATTTGAAATTTATATTATTTTGAACATGGTTAGGCAGGGAAGATACCAGTCTCTCACTTTAGAGTTCCCTCGATTCCCACCAACTGGGGGCTAACTTCTCATAACAAAACTCAAAACTTCAAACCAAATTATGGGGTTTTAGCCTGTCACTCTAAAAACCTCTAATGTACTCCCTTTTATAAAAATATCTTCTAATATTACATTCAATTATATGGACTACAGTTCTCACCCATATAATTTCATGTGATTCCTACTAACTTCTATGATACAATACCGCATTGGATCTTACATAATCTCAAGAAATTTTACGGCTTAACAGGCCAAATTAAGAAGTAAACAAAGTTTTTAGAATCAATCGTCACAAATTCTTCAAACTTTTAAACACTTAAAATTTTCAGAACAATTCTCTTTAAACTAATTACTTCTCCATTTTAGAAAGAAAAAGATAAAGTAAACTACTCAGAATGCATTGAGAAAATATAAAAACACATTGATTTGAAATTAAAAACAATAAGAAAAATAATGAACGAAAGCAAGTATTAATATAAAGATTAAAAGTAAACACTTATCTGAAAATCCTCTCCAAAAGACTAAGGAAGTTCCTCTGAAACTTTGACTCTTCGCTAAACTACTTCTCAGAGCAAGTCTCCCAACTCCGCTGACTCAAAATACAAACTTTATACTTCAATAAAAACTAATCTAAAAGAAAGAAAAGAAGTGGGAAGAAGAATACTTCACTCCGACCCTTTTCTCCTTTCTACTCTCTACTCCTACTCTAAAATAAAAACTCTTAAAATGCAGTGGAATAACAAAAGAAAGAAAGAATGAATGAACCCTTCAAAATGCAAAGGGAGAGTCACCTAATCTTTCCTAAGACTCTCTTTAAATAGTAAACCAAAAGGTGCCTTGGTGTCTCTTCAAAATGTGTCCAGATTCGATGTATCTACCAAGGAATGCACCCCTTCATTTAAACTTGCCGCCCAAAGGAAGTTGTGGACGTTACCACCAAGGGTTTCATCCTATCCCCTTTGAAATTGGTGCCAAATCTATTTTAAATTTTATTTTTAACTGTGGTGGCTAAGCGCCGGCCCAGCGGCACTTAGCCTCAAGTGCCAAATTTTTTATTTTTCATTTTTTTGCTCCAAATTTGGTCCAATTTTGCTCCTTTCATCATAACCATCAATTTTCATCATACATGCAAGAAAAACACAAAATAACTTCCATTAAAGTGCAATAACATTAAAAATAGGTAAAAAAAATGTGCACAAAAAGACTATATATTTTAGGTGTATCAAAGCCGAAAAGATGGTACATACCTCCTTACTACATGGAGTAGTAAGAGTCAACAGAGTTAGGGACTCTGAAGCGGAAAAGCAAGAACATAGCCCCTTACTATGCGGAGTATCAAGGGTCAATAAAATCAGGAACTCTGAAGCCGAAAAGGAAAGAACATACCTCCTTACTACGCAGAGTAGTAAGGGTCAACAGAGTCCAAGAATCTGACGCCTAAAAGAAATAACATACCTCCTTACTACATGGAGTAGCAAAGGTCAACAGAGCCAGGGACTCTGAAGCCGAAAAGAAAGAACATACCTTCTTACTACGCGGAGTAGCAACGGTCGACAGAGTTATGGACTCTGAATCTGAAAAGAAAGAACGTAGTGTAGCTCATGCAAGGCTTGTACAGATTTGAGATCTTCATAGAATTCATAAATTTTGATGTATGAATTTGACATCTGTGGGAAGTGACGTTGAGTAAAATGCAAAAAATTGTGATGTGTTCTTTCCGGAACGAGGAGTTTTCGAGTCGAGTTATAAATTTTAGAATTTCGAGAAGAATTTGATTTCTTTATCTTTTTAACTTAGATTTTTTTCTCCATCATGTTATTTTCTTTCACAAGTTTATTTTAATTTATTTAGGGGTGCTTTGATTTTAATTTCCTTTTATTTGTTTTGTATCATTCTTCGTTCTTTCTGTCTTTAAGGACTCAAGCACGGTCCTGTGGCTTATCAACCATTGCGCGCAAAGGGAACATTCTGAAAACAAGAATCTTCATTGATTTTACTGAAAAAATTGGTACAACTGATCAATTACTGATGAGCATCTCAAGACTGATCAAGTACACTTATCTGAATGCAGTGAAACTGAAATATCCATCAAACTAATGCTAGAGTAGTAGTAACTGTTGCGAGCTGATGCATCAACTGGTAAAAATCTGCTGATGTCTGTTACACTGCCCTATAGACAAGCCAACCTCCCAAAGGTTACGCTTTAGAACAAAAGTCCCATTGCGATCACCCAGAGGTACTGCTGTCACAGCACTAATGGATGGTAGCTTTCTAGCTCTGGATCTGGCTTGTAGAAAAATTGCATCTTATCTTCATCCATCCTTCTAAACGTCGTTGAAACCCTTTGTCCTCAGACACTGGGATACAGTGCTTTGCCAGATTTACTCCATTTCTCTGGAGCACCAAAACTGATCCAACCGGTAGAGCGATCTATGTTGTGCCTCTGAATTCTCCTGCCCCAATGATCTGAATCTCTCGTCCAAACAGGATATCACTTTCGCTTACAAATGAGACTGTGTAAAATGGCCTCAAGAAATCATGACTTTCGATATGAGGGGGAATACATTCCCTATCCTCATTGATGTTGATAATGCAGCTGTTCAGAATACAGCTTACAGAGAGGATGTTCCATTTAATAACTCTTTTTATCATCCACATAATTTATGGTGGCATTTCATCCACCTCATCATGTGGAAAAATTCTCGGGGAATTAACCTGTCTGTCTTTCACGAAGTTGTAGCAGCAACCACACTGGATCGTAACTCTACCCTTGCCTCTTTTCCGCTTTCAAGGTGCTGAATAAGTCCTTTCCTTCAAGTGGCCTACCCTCCAAAGTCCTACAGAGCTTGAACACAAATCATAATCTTCTGCTCATCTTTTTTTGAGAAGACATTGGTGCAAAGCTTGAGGCCTTCCAAAGTGTTCACTGCCTTTCCTTGAATAGTGTCGTAGTGCTTGAACCTATTCCTCCGGAATTTTCTGATCTTTGTCATGATTTAATTTGGTATTGGCAGTGGAGGCGGTAGTAGGAAGAACTGCGGCACATACTGCTCGATGTCAGGTCACTCCCCAAGCTGCCTCCTTAGTGTGGCGGCAGCATAAGCCTTATAAGTCCCGTATTCTTTTAATTGTAGCACATTGCAGTCTGGGCACACTGAGAATGCTCCTAAAGTTATCAACCATCTAGGGAAGTCTGAGTTACATGTCAGGCATCCCATGAAAATATCTTCCATCAAATCCTTTACTTTCTTGGGCTCCGCATCAAACTCTTGCTCTGTATCGGTCCTTGGTGAACTGTCATCTACTTCTTTCATCTCAGGCTCATAGAAAACTTCTTCTGGCACTGGTGCAAGTTCAACGACCAACTGTCGGGCCTGCCTTCTCTTTATCTGTCTAGTAGATGGCGCTTACGGTGATTCACGTTCCTTCTTTTAGTGCACGCCGACGACATATCTGGCTGTCTCTCAAGTGAAGCTACAACTAGATCACCTTCCGGAGTAGTGATCATTGACTGAAGCTGGCTGTGTATGTGGAAAGAAAGTGTGAATAGACAAAACCTCCAGTAGCACCGTACCCCGAGGTTTGCCCTTCGTCCCAAGTCACAAGGTTTAAGCCACTTTTAGAAGCAAATACTGACTTATGTCCTGACATTTCCTGCACGAGAAATGACAGAGGGAGAAGTCAGTGGTTGCTATTTTGCAAGAACAAGAATAAAATCAAAATTTATTTTAACGGGTTTTAAGTTATGTTGATTGCATTGTCTTATTTAAAGTAATTATACTAGATTTAAAGTTATGGAGCTTCACATGATTATCTTGAGAGGAAATTTATCTTATTTTATTTTGAAGTTGTTACAAAATTTTATACCCAGTCACAGATACTGACCACACCGCTTCATCGGAACAAAAGTTCTCCTTTTAACATTTTTGCGTAATATTTTTTTATGTATCATCCGTTTATCGGCGACATAGGCCTTTCCCCTTGAGAATTCACCAACTGGTAAGCTCCTCCAGAGTAAACCTTCTCTACCACGAATGGTCCCTCCCATGTCGGTTCAATTTTTTCACCTATCTTGCGGTGTGCAAGAATAAGCCTTCGAAGAACAAGTACGAGGTCACCAACTTTGAACGACCTTGGGCAAACCAATATGTTATGGGCCTTGATCATCTTTGCTTGATAAAGTTTGAAATTTTGCTGTGCGAGTAATCCCTTTCCTTCAAGGTTCACTAATTCTGTAAGTTGTAGCTTGGCATTTTCTTCTGTAGTAATCTGATTTGCAATAGTGACTCTGAGGGACAGTAGCTGCACCTTCAATCGTAGAACTCCCTCAGACCCATATACGAGAGTGTAGGGTGTAGACTACATCGAAGTTCTGACTGTCATCCTGTAAGCCCATAAGGCTTCTAGTAATTTCTCGTGCCATCCTCTGTTCTTATCGTCGAGTGTCTTCTTTATGATATGAACCAGTGTTTTGTTGAATGCTTCTGCTAGTCCATTAGCTTTGGGATAATAAATTGTAGAGTATCTCCAATCTATCTGTAGCATCTGAAGAAATTGTTGATTTTTGTGCTCTTAAAGGCAAACCTATTATCGGAAATGATTATGCACAGTACACCAAAGCGGTAGAGGATTCGCTCCTTGAAGAACTGTAAAACTTGTGAAGTTATGACTTCTCGTAATGGAATGGCTTTTGCTTATTTGGAGATGTAATCTGTAACTGCTAGTATGAATCTGTGTCCCTTAGAGGAAGGAGGGTCCATTGGACAAACTATGTCTGTGCCCCAACACACGAATGGCCACGATGCGATTGTGGGGTGTAGAACATTCGAAAGTTGGTGCAGGACCACTCCATGCATTTGGCATTGATGACATTTCTTAGCGACGTCCAAGCAGTCTGTCATCATTGTCGGCCAATAGTATCCAAGTCTTTTGATTTTCATTTTCATTTTCGACCCTGACTGGTGAGCTCCACAAAATCTAGCATGTACTTCTTTGATGATTTTTTGTTCTTCTCCTTTGTTTAGACATCTGAGTCACATCTGATCGATGGTTCTTCTGTACAGAACATTGTTGATTACTCTGTAAGACATTGCTCTTTTCTTTATCTGATGCGTTATCGATCTATCTTCTTGTAGCTTTTTTGTTTGCAAATATTATATTAAAGGCTGTCGCCAATCTTCTGTGTCTTCTATCATTGTAGCTACTAGTCGTCCATTTCCTAATTTGTGTAGAGTGTCGAGGTCTATCTGTGACAAAACCTGACATCCTTGTATTGCGATGTTTATGGAATCCTCCCGCGAACATGCAAACTCTTTAGCAAGCTTAGCTAAAGTGTCTATGTAGCTGTTATCTGTTCGAGGAATCCTATAGAACATCACACTAGGGATTTGTTCCAACAATTTCATAGTGTATCTCTGGTAAATTGCTAATCTTGGTTTCAAAATCTTATATTGTCTGGCCACCTATTGATGATGAGCTGCGAGTGGCCATATATGGTAATGTCCATTATATCTATTAAAATTTCCAATTCGAATCCTGTAATTAGCGCTTCATATTCTACTTCATTGTTGGCACACAGCTCTGTCAAGTGATAGGAGAATGTCAACATTGTCGGATATGGTGTCACAAAAATTAGACTGATCCCTGGCTTTCCTGGTATCACTGTATGTTATTCTTTGTCTCTTCTGTCTGAGGAAGCTTCGTCAAAGTATATCTCCCAACTTGAGCATTGGGTCTTCTACTTGTAATATATGTTTATTTGGTAGTTCGTTATTAAGCGGGGACCCAGCTTGTAGTGGGTGTTCCATGAGGAAGTCTGCTAAAATTTGCCCTTTGATAGCGCGAAGGGGCATGAAAGTTATATCGAATTGCAATAAAATCATCGACCATCTTTCTAAATGTCCAGAAAGTGTGGGTCGAGTCACTAAATATTGCAATGGATTAATGTTTAAAATCAAGTTAACCTTATGAGACAACATGTAGTGTCTAAGATTTTGAGAGGCAAAAATTAAAGCTAGACAATGTTCCTCAATAGGAGGTTACTTTATCTCCGCCAGTATTAGACGTAGACTCAGGTAGTAGAGTGTGTTTTCCTTACCCTCATCATTGACTTGTGCTAGAAGAGCTCCGAGGGAGTCATCTAATGCCGTGGTATAAATTATCAACGGTCTACCCCGGAGAGGGGTTGCTAAAATGGGTGGTGTCATAAGGTATCGCTTGAAATCTTCAAAGGCCCGCTGGCATTTCTCTTCCCAAATAAATTTGGCATTTTTTTAATTAATGGCGAGAAAGGCTTACACCTCTCTAACATATTAGATATAAAGCGTCTTAGGTATGCCAATTTTCCTAGAAAAGAATGTAGGTGCAATAAAGTTTTAAGATGAGGCTTTTCTAAGATTGCTTTAATTTTCTCTTATTTAATTTCAATTCCCTAATAACAGAAAATGAATCCTAGAATTTTCTTGGAGGTAACGCCGAAGGCGCACTTTATTGTATTCATCTTGAGATTGCATTATTGTAATCATTCGAACACGATCCTCAAATCGTGTATGTTGTTTTCCTTTAATTTGCTTTTGATGACAAGGTCATCCACGTAGCATTCTACTTGATTTTGGATGAGGTCATCGAAGATCCTTGTCATTGCTCGTTGGTAGGATGCTCTGACATTCTACAACCCTAACGACATTACTGTATAGCAGTAGATTCCAATCGATGTTCTGAAAGCTGTAAGTGTTGCATCTTCTGGAGCCATCTTGATCTGATTATATCCTGATGAACGGTCCATAAAAGTGAAAAATATCATGCAAAGACTCAATGTCCACCATCAATTACAATATTGGCAACTAAAACTCATCCTTTGGTCATGCTTTGGTCAAATCCCTGAAGTCAAAGCACACTCAAATCTGTCCAATCTTCTTCTTGACTGACACAATGTTGGCTAACTAGACTGGGTATTGATCTTCTCAGAAAAAATTAGCTTCTATTAATTGCTTTATCTCAGTTGTAACTTGCTGTTCTATATCAAGACACATTCTTCGCGGAGCTTGTTTTACTAGCATCATATTCTGATCCACTCCGAGGTAGTAAACTGTAACCTCTAGGGATAACCCAGGCATTTCGTCGTAGCTCCAGGAAAAGCACTCTTTGTATGCTAATAATAACTTAACCATATTTTGAGATTCTTCTTCGCTGAGTAGCGAACTTATGAAAGATTATCGGGGCCGCTCCTCAGTCCCGAGGTTGATTTCCCTTAGTTCGTCTACCATTTACTTAATCTCTTCTTCGAATTTAGGAAGAGCATCATAACTTGTGGAATGTTTGAAGTCGCTTGTATGTCTAAGAAACTTTAATCTGACTGGCTAGTAACAACCATGCAAAATTCTAAGTCATCGACCGGTCCTATTGTTCCAAACCCAAGACCTTCTTTAAAGTTGATTTTTTAACCATTAATATTCCATAACTTCTCAAATATTTGTAACTGGCCTTTTGGTATTTGTCTTGGTATGTGTCCTTCTTGAATTAAATTTCACACAGAAGTAGAAAAATAACCAAAAGGCAGCTTTCATCAATTCATTATCGTTTTCTTCAAGATTCACAACAGGTGTAGAAGTAGAGGAAGAAGCTCGGTAAAACTTGATCAGTTTAACACCACCATTATGGACTTCCTTGACCTCCAGACTCTTAATTCTTTGAGGACTGATCGGAGTTAAGGTCATTGCTTGCACATACTGGTTAATTCGATCGTACATTGTCTCATGTTCTCTTTTCCTCGTCGTTTCTTCCGAAGTGATCTTGAACGCGGTTTCTTCTGGTTGATTGTCATCATTTATTCTTCTTCTTCCTCGGAGCTTCCTTCCATATGGATGTCGATCGTTGGTCTCATCCGTTGAACTATCTAGTAAGTTCTCCCTCGTCCGCATCCCTGGCCTCGATCTCAGATGAGTCGGCTAAATGAACCTCCACTGCCTCATTGTGAAGGAGTGGTGGGAGATCGTTGAAGTAGAGATGTACAGTCTCATCCTTGTAAATTTTTTGAGTCTTCATCTTTACTTGTCATGACGCTTCTGGAGAACATTGTTTTCTTTGGCGAAGCGTAGTAGGCGGCGTCTTCGTGGATGCACACTTCATGTATCGAGAACGGTTGCAAGTCTCTTTTGATGCAATATTATTGTCCATCCTTATGGTATTTATTCATTGATGTAGGGATGATGGGACCATGTTGTATTCGTGAAGCCACGGTCGACAAAGTAGAGTATTGAATGAAGTCTCTGCATCGATGATATGGAATGTTGCAGTTGTTACTAGATCTTCAACTTTCATCTGTAAAGTAATCGATCCCAAGGCTCTTTCTCCTTTCTAATTAAAGCCTCTTAGCATCATCTTATCCGTAGAGTGCTGATCTACCTAAAAAAATACCCATTTTTATGTCTTATTTATGATTCAATTCTTAAGGATATTATGCTTTAATGAAAGGAATTTTCATGTTTTTGGATGTAGATGATTAAAAAGAGTCCAAGAAGGAATAAAGGAGCAAAAAGAAGGAAAATTGGAGCTTATGGAGCAATTTTTGGAATTATTGGCCTGGCGCCTTGGCGCTAGAGTCCGGCGCCTAAGCTCCAGTTCGATACAGACGCTGTCAAGATTTTTTGATGACTTTGGGAAGTTATTTTGACGGTGTTAAGCGGTTATTGGAGCTTCTAGAAGACTGGAAGTTACTCATAATATATAGGAGATGTGATACAATGTATTTAGACACAAGGAAATGGTCTAGATCGCGAAGAGGTACGACCCAAAGTGAAGAGGTACGAACGACCTGGTCGCGGAGTCCGGCGCTTAGGCGCCAAATCCCGGCGCCTAGGCGGGACAGTTACCTGCTAGAAGATACATTGAATTTGGACAAATTTTAAAGAGTTTATTTTGAGTATTTATTGTGTGTAATTTCCGTTGGAGTCTTTCATTGTTGCGTTGGAGTCAGTAGAAGTCAGCGTAGCTCTTGAAGGAACACTTCAGATAAATATTTTTACTTTGGTTCAAATTTTTATAAATATGTTTTGTTGTGTTATTTTAATGAGTTCTGAGTAGTTAGTTATCTTTCTCCTTTCAACTATGAAAAGATTATAAATTAATTAAATTTCGTAGGAGAATTAAATATAAAATATTTTAAAATATTGTGATGATATTAATACCTGATCTTAGTTTTTTTTTAAATTGGCCATTGAATTTGTTAAAACATGTTGAAGTATTTTGAGACCTATCCAGAGATAAATTATTAACTAGTAGATATCACATGAATCCTTAGGTAATCGCAGGCTATACGCGGATTGTTTAAGGTGAAGTGCAAATAAATAGGAAGTATTATTTATTATGCGTAGAATTAATTAGTTTTTGGAGTGACAGACTAAATTCTAATAATTTGGTTTATAGAAAGGTAACGGGTTACCAGTAGGGCCGACCATAGCCACCCTTGGACATCTAGTAGTGTGAGCCTAAATTAACCCATTCTACTAATAACACATCCTGAGCCTAACTATAGATTAGTCAATGTTCTTTGCACCTGGACCAAAAGATAAAGAATAGAAATGCTTCTATTTGGCACAATACTATAATCATAATTTCCTACAAAAGATAATTAATCTATAATTCTTGGATTAGTTGAAAAAAGGAGAAAGTCGTTTTTATAATTGCATTGAATTTTAGTTACTTGTTTACTTTACTTTCCTGCTTATTTCTTACTTTATTTTAGTAAAAGTTGTTAGCTAATTAAATTTGAAATATATATATATATATATATATATATATATTAAAAAAAATGTATATATAATTTGCATAAGAAAATTTCAAAATATTACTTACATATTTTTACTTTTTATTTTTATTATCCCTGTGGGATCGATAACCAAAACTCAACTAGAGCCCTGTATTACTTGAACGATACGTATACTTGAGTTTAAAATTGTGACTTTTACAATAATTAAATCTAATAAAATAATAAAAGTAAACCTCACACATCAAGTTTTTGAAGCCATTTGCCAGGAATTAAATCTTCTAAAAAGTGGCATCAAATTCTTGTATTTTAAAGCATATTTAAAGTCGCATCACATCAAGTTTTTGGTGTCGTTGCAGAAGATAAGATAAAATAAAATGAAAAAGCAAAACGAATTAAAATAATAATAATAAATAAATAAAAAGTAAAAAACAACAAGAATATAAAAACAAAACATAAAAACAAAAAATATTATCTTTATATTTTTATGCGTAGTTCTAGATCTAAAGGATTACTACGTTTTGATTCTGAATTAGAAAGAACAATTAAAAGAATTAAAAAAGGAAAACAACTTTCAAAACATAAAAAATGGCTAATTTACATAAAAATAATCAAAATCTAATCAAAATTAATGAACTAAATATTTTTAAACCATTAAGGGAATATGCAAACCTTACAGCTGATGAACTTTATGTTACTATTCAAATTCCAGCTGTAGATGCTAATTTTTTTTAGCTTAAACCTTCTATTATTCAAATGGTTCAAAATAATCAATTTGGAGGAACACCTAATGAGGATCCAAATTTACACATTGCAAGTTTTTTAGAACTTTGTGCTACCTATAAATATAATAATGTTTCTGATGAAGCAATTAGGCTTAAACTCTTTCCTTTTTCCTTAAAAGATAAAGCAAAGATGTGGCTTAATTCATTTGCAACTTGTTCTATTAAAACATGGGCAGATATGGCACAAAAATTTCTTGCTAAATATTTTCCTCCTTCTAAAACTATTAAATTAAAAAATGATATTACTTCATTTAAGCAATTTGATGGAGAAACATTTTTTGGAGCTTGGGAAAGATTTAAAATACTATTAAGAAAATGTCCTCATCATGCTTTACCAGATTGGTTAATCATTCAAACATTTTATAATGGACTTATTGGATCACTTACATCAATTATTGATGCTGCTGGTGGTGGTTCATTAATGGCTAAGTCATTTCAAGAAGCCTTCACCTTAATTGAAGAAATGGCTAACAATAATTTTCAATGGCCTTCTGAAAGGGTTAATCCTAAAAGAATGTCCAGTATTCATGATAATGAAGCCTTTTCTATTTTAGCTTCACAAGTGCTACGATATCTAAGAAATTAGATAATTTGGTTATTAATATATCGCATGTGAATAATGAAAATGCTGCAAATTTTGATGATTCTCAAAAAATGGAAACTTTGCAAGCTATTGCAAGTAAAACTAATAATCCTTATTTTAATTATTATAATCCTGGTTGGAAAAATCATCCTAATTTAAATTGGAGTAATGAAAATCAAACCAATC
Source organism: Papilionanthe hookeriana x Papilionanthe teres (assembly GCA_022702705.1). Taxonomy (NCBI): domain Eukaryota; kingdom Viridiplantae; phylum Streptophyta; class Magnoliopsida; order Asparagales; family Orchidaceae; genus Papilionanthe; species Papilionanthe hookeriana x Papilionanthe teres. Next base: position 120,157,259 of record CM040423.1, on the reverse strand, counting down.
CAAATTGAAACAATCAAGAAAATTCAAACTATAGACTAACTTATCCTCCTGGTTATAACAATCAGTAGAAAAAGTTGTCTATAGAAGAATTGATCTTTCAACTTAGCAATCAGTTACAAAGTTAAAACATTGTTATTCGTAATATTGAGAATCAGATGGGTCAAATTGCTAATTTTATTAATTAGAGACCTCAAAGAACACTGCCTAGCAATGTCAAAATTAATCCTAAAGGATCTGGAAAAGAACATGAACAAGCAAAAGATGTACAACATAGAAGTGGAAAGAAATTAAAAGAGAAAATGCGGAATGAGATTGAAAAAGAGGAAGAAGTTGAAGAGATTGAAAAACCTAAAGATAACCTTTCTCCAAGTAAAGATCATATTGTTGTACATACTGATGTGGAAGTTGAAAGACCCCCACCTCCTTTTTAAACAGTAAAAGCTTGGCCATCAATTTTCTAAGTTCTTTGAAATTTTTAAGAAACTTACCATCAACATTCCTTTTGCTGAAGTTTTGGAGCCAATGCCATGCTATGCAAAATTTATGAAGGATATTTAAGTAAGAAGAGAAAATTTGAAGCTTATGAAACTGTTGCAATAAGTGAAGAATTTAGTGCAATAATTCAGAAGAAATTACCTCAGAAACTTAAAGATCCTGGAAGTTTCACTATACCATGTGCTATTGGAGAAAAATTCTGCGGAAAAGCCTTATGTGATTTAGGAGCTAGTATTAATCTCATGCCATTTTCAATCTTTCGAAGGTTAAATTTAGGAGAGATCTCTCTTACCACTGTAACTCTTCAGTAAGTTGATTGATCAATCACTTATCCTAAAGGAGTTATAGAGGATGTTCTTATTAAGGTAGATAAATTTATCTTCCCTGTAGATTTCATTATTCTAGATATTGAAGAAGATAAAGAAATACATATCATTTTAGGAAGAAATTTTCTAGCTACCAGTCGAGCTATGATTGATGTGCAGAAAGGAGAATTAACGATGGGAGTTAATGATCAAGAGATAACATTCAATGTTCTGAAATCAATGAGGTATCCTGAAAAAGAAAAATACTATCAGATGGATATGTTTTATTATATGATTGAAAAGCATTACCAAGAAAGATGTAAGATCATTTTTGATGTTAAAGATAAAGAATCTATGTTATATGATGAGTCATTAAATGAAGAAAATTCATCTGAAGAAGCTCATTATATTCATGAAAATTGGGAAATTTTAGACACAACTACAAATGAGATATTATTACCCTCAATTGAAAAAGCCCCTGAACTGGAATTAAAAATCTTACCTTCACATTTAAAGTATGCATTTCTTGGAGATTCATTAACATTACCTGTAATTATATCTTCCAAATTAAGCAAAGATCAAGAAGAAAAATTAATTAGAGTTCTGAAGAATTATAAGAAAGCTTTTGGTTGGACTATTGCAGATATAAAAGGAATAAGTCTTTCAATCTGTATGCGTAGGATTTTAATGGAAGAAATTTGTAAACCCACTATTGAACCTCAAAGAAGATTAAATCCAATTATGAAGGAGTTTGTTAAGAAAGAGATTTTGAAATGGTTAGATGCTGGAATTATTTATCCTATTTCGGATAGCCAATGGGTAAGTCCTATTCATTGTGTTCCAAAGAAAGGAGGAGTAACTGTCATTGTTAATGAACAAAATGAATTAATCCCAACAAGACAAGTTACTGGATGGTGAATTTGTATTAATTATCGAAAATTAAACAATGCCATGAGAATGGATCATTTTCCTTTACCTTTCTTGGATCAAATGTTCGATAAACTTGCTGGACACTCATATTTCTGTTTTTTGGATGGATATTTTGGTTATCATAAATTACATGTTGCTCCTGAGGATCAAGAAAAGACAACATTTACTAGTCTTTATGAACATTTGCCTTTAGAAGAATGTCTTTCGGTTTATGCAATGCACCTGCAACTTTTCAAAGATGTATGATGTCAATATTCTGTGATTTGATTGATAAAGGAATTGAAGTATTGATAGATGATTTTTTAGTTTATGGAACTTCTTTTGAATCTTGCTTAGAAAATATAACGAAAATTTTGAAGAGATGTGAAGAAACAAATTTAGTTCTAAACTGGGAAAAATGTCAATTTATGGTCACAAAAGGCATTGTACTTGGACATAAAGTTTCAAAAATAGGGATGGATGTTGATCAAGCAAAAGTGAAAATTATTGCTAAACAGCAACCACCTACTACCGTTACTGATGTAAAAAGTATTTTAGATCATGCTGGATTTTAAAGAAGATATATAAAAGATTTTTCTAAAATTGCTAAACCTCTTTGCCATTTATTGGAGAAAGAAACTAAATTTGAATTTAATGAAGATTGTCTGAATGCGTTCAATATTCTGAAAGAAAAGTTAATCACTGCACCTGTCATTGTTACACCTAATTGGAATAAAACTTTTGAATTAATGTGTGATGCAAGTGATTATGCAATCATAGCTGTATTAGGACAAAAATATGAGAAGATTTTCGAAGTTATATACTATGCTAGCAATACTCTTAATGAAACTCAAATAAATTACACTACTAGTGAGAAAGAGCTGTTAGCATAAGTATATGCCTTTGATAAATTTAGACCATATCTTCTTGGAACAAAATGTATCGTACATACTGATCATTCTGCTATTAAGTATTTAATATATAAAAAGGATGTTAAACTTAGATTGATCAGATGGGTTTTACTTTTTCAAGAATTTGATTTTAAAATTGTGAATAGAAGAGGGACTGACAACCAAATTGTTGATAATTTATCAAGAATAAAAAACAATAACAAGAAGAATTATGAAGAAAATATAAATGAGAAATTCCCGGATGAGCAATTGAATGTCATTCAAGGATTACAAATGTCGTGGTATGCAGATATAGTTAACTATTTGGTTAGCAATATTTTACCATATGGGATGAATAGTAAATATATTAAGAAATTCAAGAATGTTTGTAAATCATATATTTGGGAAGATCCTCATTTATTTAAAATAGGAAGATATTCTATTATTTGAAGATGTGTACCTTATGAAGAAACTTTTGCTATTATTAAAAAATCTCACGATTCTGAATTTTGAAGACACTTTGGAATGAATAAAACAGCATTTAAAATTTTAAATTCTGGATTTTATTGTACTACTTTATTTAAAGATGTTGGACATTACGTGAAAACTTGTGATCGATGTCAAAGAATGGGAAATATATCTAGAGAAGATGAAATTCCTCTAAACTTTAAACTAGAAATCGAAATTTTCAATGTATGAGGTTTAGACTTTGTGGGACCTTTCGTACCATCATCTGGAAAGATTTATATTTTATTAGCAGTTTATTATGTTTAAAAGTGGATCGAAGCTGTAGCTTTACTGAACTGTGATTCCAAATGTGTTTCGAAATTTTTAAAGAAAATTATTTTTACAAGATTTGGAATGCCTGGGATAATTATCATAGATGGGGTAAGTCATTTGAGAAATATAAGAATTCAAGTGGAATGGCTGAAATATCAAACAGAGAAATTAAAAGAATATTGGGAAAGACTGTTAATCCTAAAAGAACTGACTATGTTGATAGACTTAATTCTGCGTTATGGGCTTATAGAACAGCTTATAAGACACCTATCGGAATGTCACCTTATCGGTTAATTTATGGTAAACATTGTCACTTGTCTCCTGAACTGGAGCATAAAGCTTATTGGGCAATAAAGGAGTTCAATTATAATTTGAATACTGCAGGAGAAAAATGATTATTACAACTGAATGAAATGGAAGAGATAAGAAATGAGTCTTATGAAAATGCAAGAATTTGTAAGGAAAGAATGAAGAAATTACATGACAAAATGATTTCAAGGAAAATATTCAAGCCTGGACAAGAAGTATTATTATTAAATGCTCGTTTAAAACTTTTCCCTGGAAAATTAAAATCTAAATGGATGGGATTGTTTATAATTGAGAAAGTATACCCTTATGGAGCCGTGGATATTAAAGATCCCAAAATTGAAAAAGTATTTAAAGTTAACGGATTAAGACTGAAGCCTTATATGGGAGAAATGAAATTAAATTACAAAGAGGCTTATGAGCTGAATCTACCAGATTAATTTAATTAATTAGGTCGTGCTGACGACATTAAACCAAGCACTTTGTGGGCGGCAACTCATATTTATTAGTTTGAATTTAATTATTTTTGTAAGGTTATGCCTTGGTCTTGACTGAATTTGCATATAACTTCTAGAAATAAATAGCTAACAAGTCTGTATTGGCTAAAGATAAAAATTTTCTTGAAGTATATAGAACTTGGACTTGGACCACTCCATGTTAAATGTGAGTAAAAAGGACATCAAGTTAACTTCGTTTGTGATTGTTTGTGATTTGAATTTTTCGTAATTGTGTTTGTGTGTTGATCATATTCGTTTATTAGACCTATTTTTAAGACCAAAACTTTACAAAATTTGACGAAAGGTGAATAAGAGTCGATCGAGGTTCTGGTGCCTAGGTGCCAAAAGTTGGCGCCTAAGCGCGAGAATAACTGGTACATTGATGATCCGAGGCTTAGGCGCCAGATTCGGGAGCCTAAGCGCTGCGGTTACAGATCGTGGAAAAATAGAATTTTGTAAGTTCTTCACACAAAATCTATTTATTATTAGCCTAGTTTTCGTCCCCAATCCCATAGACACACTAATTTCGACCAGAGCAATTCATTTTGGAGAAGTTAGGAACAATTTGGAGGCCATGGATAGAGGAAATCATGGAAACAAGGTAAGAGACAAATCTCCTAAAGATCCTTAACCTTATTTTAATGGTTTTATTGCTGTTAATTTGGAGAAGATGTTTAGTCGAATGGATAAGATTGAAGCTGAACTTCAAAGTATTGGTAATTGTCTCCATAAGATGTAGCACCAATACGAACACTTAGAATGGTAAACCAAACTTCAATCTGATCACATGGCTACCTATCAAGACGCTCAAGTAGAAATGTACGCGATGAACAAGAGAATTGATGAAAAGATGGCCTTGGAATTTCCAAGGGCGTTGGTGTTCTATCCCTTCGGTCCTAGCGAACTTCATTGTGAACGAGATGAAAATTGAAGATCGGTGTTAAATAGATTCTATAAGTGTTTTAGGTGTGATTGAGCCTTGTTTTAGTGTTTTGAATATCTAATGTGTGTATTTACTTAAATTGTTCAATGTGTGTTGTTGGATTTGAATATTTGCTTTATTGATTGTTTGTGTTATTTATAAAATGATGAACCTTGATACAAGTCTTTTACTGAAGATTGTTAATTTTGGAATGGATATTAGGATTTTAAAGTGAACAATTTGGATACATTTATGTGTGTTGACCTCATTTTTGTTGAGGTCTTCTCTTCTTCTTTTTAGTACTTAGGATCTAGCCTTAGGCTTTTCCTTTGACTATCCTAGAGGATTAGAATTGGGACCCACCACTTAGAAATTCAAACCACTTCTTAACTCCCTGCAAACTCCACAAACTTGACTGTAGACCCCTAATCACCTAGAGGGTTGAAACCAAATGTGGAAGTTTAAAGGATGAGTTCCTATAGGACTCTTTGGCCTTAGGACTGCCCTGGGTGGCCTGGTCTGGTGAGGGCTGACTTACACACACACTACACTTATACACTACACTTTCACACACCTCCTAAAAACACACCCATACCTAACTTGACCTCCTGACTCATAAAGGTGATTCACATGGATGGTCCTTAACCCCTAAGCCCTTGGCTAAGAGGGTTAGGAACAACATAGTGGATGCCTCAAATGAGTCCCTTCATGGCTCATGTGGGCTTGATATGGCTTCATGGCTCAACCAAAATGATTTTATTCCACTTACATTCATCTAATCTTCAATTTTCCAAATTTTTAATTTTTGACCCCCGGGACCCTACACCCGCCTAGCCTACCCAAAGCCCTTGAAATTACCCAAATTTTTCAAAATTTCCAAATCACCCAAAATTTCCCAAAATTAATCTTAAACATTTCCACATCACTCAAATTGACCATCCATAGCCAAAATATCAAAAATTCCAAAAATACCTCTCAATACCCTCCAAATACCCAAAATACCCCTCTTGACCCAAAAATCCAAAAAATTTAGAAAATTCCCAGAAAATTTCAGAAAATCTCAAATATTCCCAATTTCATTTTGTTCAACTACACCATGGGCCAATTTTGTCAATTTACCCCACTTTTGTCAAAACCCCCAATTTAACCCATTTTAACCCTAAGTGAACCCAATGTCAAGCCAAACACGCCTGATTGACCCAAATTCCGGTCCAATTCAATTCTAAACTTCAATTCAACATCCCCAACACCAATCTAGACCAAATCCAAGTCCAATTTGATTGGTATTTGAACCCAATTTCATTTTGGACCTTAAAGCCCAATTTGGACCCATGACCCAAACTTAGCCCAAACTAACCCAATTCAACTCCAATTAATCCCAAACCTTTTCTAAACCTTCCTTAACATCCCCACAAACAAAAAATTAACATGAATTACTCAAAATTTAGACCCAAACCCCACTCAAATTCAACCCAAAGCTAAAAGGCCCAATTTTGACCTAAACTCAAACCTAACCCAAATAAGCCCAAACCCCAAAATCAAAACCAAACCAAAGCCAAAACCTCTTTGAAACACTCCCATAAACATTTTCCAACATTTATTTTACATCAATTTCAACCCTAGCCCAACATTGGCCCAAGTTAGCCTAATTTGACCTACATTGGCTCATTCACCAAAGAGGTCCAAATCCAACCCAAACCTAGCCCAAACACTTCAAATTTATTCCAAATCATTCATGAAACATTCCCAAACTAAATTCAACACTCATTGGATCCAATCCTTTGCAAAATTCTCATCCTAAAATAAAAAAAAACCACTTCTCTAAATCACTTTAAAAGCCCATCTAAAACCATTTCAAAGAGCCCAAAATCTACCCTAAAGCCCACATGACATTTCCATTTGCCATCCATTTAATTAAAGCCATTCCCTAAGTTCCAATCCCATCATTAAATGATTCCAAATCAAGCCTCATGCCAAATCACCCCTAAATGCCAAAATTCACAAAATCCTTCTCCATGAAAGTTGACTTAACTTTTCCCAAGCCAAATGGAGCCATGAAGCCATGCATGAGCCCCATGGGAGCCATGAGATCCATGGAATCTACTTTCCACCTCACCAAACCATTAATGGCAAGAGAGGGGACCTCTTTCTTAAACCTTCTTAAACCCTTTTTACCTTAAGCATGTCACACACTAAACCATGCTTAGCCACCTCATCATGGATGGAGACCACACAATTTTCTCTTGGCTGACCCAAGTGACTCTTTTCAGCCCAAAACCAGGCCTTGGGTGGTGAACCTAGCCCAAAATCATGGGTTGACTCATTTGAACCCAAAATAGCCTTCCCCGATTCCATTTCAATCCAAGCTCTTTACACATGGCATTGGCCAATTGACTACACTAAGCCGCCACCTCGACCTCCCGATGACAACGGTGACCGACCACGGCCGACCAGCCACCACGGCCGCCGGAAACCACCAGGTCGAGAGCTCGCATGTGAGCCCAAGCTTGGAATACTCACTCGCCGAGCTGCCCCATCCCAGGTGGCCATTGTAGTTGTTCTTCTCTTGCCGAGAGCAGTGATCCCAAGCCCTAACTCCCCCTAGGAGGCCCTCCACCCTCTCCTATTTAAACACCACCCCCTCTCGGCCATGAGAGGTGCTGAACCAGACCTTACTGAAACCCTGCCAAAATTGCTCCAGAACACTCTCCATACTTAGAGCAGTTGATCCCGAGCGACAATTTGCCCTAATCCCCACCAACGAGCCCGATTTCTCGACCAAAATTCCACCCAAAACCAGGATACTTCTCCACAGTGGATCAATCCTCAAATTGATTGGTCCAACACCTTCACCAGACCAAGGGAAGGAGTCCACCAGCAAAAGCCCCCTCTCCAGGCCACCCATTTGTTCCAGACTCCAAGCTTTGTGATCGGGCTTGGTCGAAATCATACCTAGGCAATTCACCAGACCAGGAGACTTCATCTGGAGCTTGCTGGGACCCAATCGAAGGTGACACAGCCCTCAGATTGAAGCCACACTTCTCTGAGCAAAGCTATGAGCTAACTCTTTATCCCGAGCTTACGGAGATTCTCTATTTCAAATGCCTTAATTTCAATGCATGATCACCGTATAGGTGTATTCGTTTCTTCAAGACGAATCCATGGAGCAAAAGAACACGAAAATCCGTTGAGAAATGAGTGAGTTCTTAGGGTTTTAGTGTGGACGGCTCTCGGGTGAGGACGCTTGGGGACGATGAACGGATGTCGTTCATTCCATACACGCGCGGACGGACGGCCAGGATCGCGCCGGATGAGGAGATGGAACGATACAGTGGGCCCTCGGAGCGCTGAGTTGGATGGCGGCATCGAATGGCAGCGCGACACGCGGCGTTTCGGAGCTGCCGAGGATGGCTTGGCACCGCGTGGATAAGTAGGAAATTAGGGTATTTTTTGATTTATTTAATTCCCTAAACTTCAAAATGCATAACTTTGTGTAGAAAAATCAGAAAAATAAAATAAAAATACTCTCTTGCTCAGTGAACAGAGGAGAATAATGTGGAAAAGAAATCATTTAATTTCATCAAGTATTTTATTTTTAATGATTTATTTACCCTCTGCATTCTTTTAATTCTCCATGCATATAGGAAATTCACCATGGCATGAGACCATAGGGCTTTTGAAGCCTTTGAATTTGGGAACATTCCCTGAATTTTCCAAAGTCAGAGGCCATCCCTATGAGAAGTTATTGATTTTTCAAATTCATGTTGTTGTTTTGAGTATTTTAAATCCAATAATTAGTATATTGTGAAATAAATTCTAGAAAAATTTGATGATGTTTCTTTTGACCAGAGGACCCTAGGAAAAATAGGTTTTGAATTAATTCACTTGGAATAACCCTAATTGGCCTAACACCCAAAATAGATCCTTAATTAATTAGAGCTAATCATACATCAAATTGACTTAAAATCAATTCTCCACTGACCTTTAGAATCAGAGGAACCCACCATAAAAATTTGAAGTCAATTGGACTTGGTTAGCCCTACTAAATGGGTTGATTAAGCCATTTAGCCATTTTAAACTTTAAAAATTCATAACTTTCAAAATACTTTTCAAAAATTCACCAAATTGGTTTTGGAGCCTCTCCGATATTAGGGAATTTAATAAAAATAAAATTGCAATTTTCTAAAAAAGTTAATTTTTTGCATTATTTTAATATTTTAATAAATAAAAAATAATAAAAATCACAAAAATAATAAAATTCACTAAAATGTCACATTTTGAATTCTAATCACTTAGGAATAAACCCCATATTTTTCTTAGGTCTATTTGATGAGATATTAAATTTTAAAGCCCTAAGGTAATTTTAAAATTAAAAAAATGTATTTTTTTAGCATTTCCACTAAAATAATTCTAATAAATCAAAGAAAAATCAGAAAATTGTAAAAATTGATTCTCTGATTTTCTTGATATTAGAGAGATTTTTGAAAAATATAAAATTTATTTTTCAACTTTTATTTTATTTTTTAAATTAATTAATACTCCAAAACTTAAAATAATTATAATAAAAATAATATAATTCAAAAAATCACCAAAATTGGTCCAAGTGGTCCTCTGGTCATTAGGAATGTCCCATAATTTTCTTAAGGACAGAAACTTTCCCTTGGTCATATTATTAAATTTTCCTTGGAAATCCCTATTTTCCACCAAAAATAATTACGTAAATAAATTAAATACAGAAAAATCACATTTTCTCCTCTCATGTCTTTATTGGCATATGAGTGAAGTCACAAAAAAATTTCAAGTTCATTTAAGCTCAATTTAGTGAGTTATGAAATTATTAAGCTTGAAGGGCAAAATGGTAATTAAAATTTTAACCCTTAATTAAAACTTTAGGTTTAATAAAATTAAAGAGTAAAATATTTGATCTTAATCTGATTTGGATGATTGAAATTTAAATAATTAGAGAGTAGAAACCTACCAAACAATTTGAAAATAATTAAAATAAACTTTAATTAAATAATTGATTAAATTTGGAAGAATAATAAAATTGGAATTATTAAAATAGGGATATTAATAGGAAGAGATTTGTTCTTTAATTTAAGAATCCCTAAATTAATCATCTTAATAATATTTAATTCCTAATTAAAATGATAATTCAAGTTTAAGATTTAAAATGCTAAAAGACTTAATCATTAAATTAAATTCTTGTTAAATTATTTAAATTAAATCCTTTTAAAATTTCAATTAAATTAATACTTTAATAATTAAAATTAATTCATTTTTAAAACATAAAAAAAATAAAATAAAATAAAATACTAAATTAAAATTAAAAGTAAAATTAAATTAAAATTTAAATTAAATAATATTAAATTAAAACATATTAAATTAAATCAAATTAAACTAAATTAATTAAATAAAATTAAATTAAAACATATCAAATTAAATTAAATTAAATTAAATTAAATTAAATTAAATTAAATTAAAGGAAATTAAATCAAATTAAATTAAATCAAGTTAAATTAAATTAAATTAATTCACATCAAATCAAACTAAATTGAATTAAATTAAATTAAATAATAGAATCAAGTTAAAATTAAAATCAAGTTAAATTGAATCAAAATTGAAACTAAACTACATTAAATTAAATTAAAGTTAAATTAAATTGAATTAAAAAAAATAAAAAACAACATCACCTAAGACATAAAGAAATTTAAAATAAAGCAACTTGAACAATATTCCAAATTTAAACCCGATAACTGAAATTAAATTAAATCACAAACCATTTGAACACCAATTTGCCCTCGAAAGCTTTGGTTATCATAACTCCTAAACAGAACGTCAAATGAAATGTTACTTCACTTATAGGATATTCGAATGTCTCTAGTTCATCGAGCGAAGATAACAAAACTTGAATTCCCGGACGATTAATTCATTTGTATAATTAAATTCATTTGGACTTAAAATAATTCTAGCAATATTGAAAAGATGTTTAAGATTCTTCTTAAGCACTTCCTCAATATGATATGATGTTTATAAGAACAACTAAACTTAATTGTTCTTTCATGAAGAAAATCGTCCTCAAACCAAAAAACACAAGAACCTAGATGTCATCGGAAATGACTAGTTATAGGATTAGGAATTTGGTAGAAAAACTTAACCCTTCCCTTAGCTTTACCTAGGAACTTGCTTAAATATTCTAAATTGTGTTTGAGTGCAACTTGGGATGACGGGAAGACCCTCCAGGTACGCTTTTATTTTATTTCAATTTACTTTATTGCAATTTATTTAATCGCATGACACTTACTTTTCTTGCATGATAAACAACTGTTGCATGAAAACCCACACTTTTAGGATAGTCCCTAAAACTGAAACCAAAACTAAATTAAAAGTCATTGCAAGATAAAATTCACCGCCACAATATTTCAAAATATAAAACAACTCAAAATTTAATCAAAAACAGAACACAAAACTACAATTACAACTAAATTAAAACGTCTTGTTGGATGATCGGGAATACCTCGGATGATGTAACCTACGTGTTGCTAATGGGATTTCCAACGGTCTAAATGAAAGTGTGGAACTTTCAGTTGAGTTTAGCAAATTCATTTGGACTAAGTGAATCCGATAAAAATAACGATGCCGGAAGGATGGAACCGTGGGATCTTAACCGGTGTTGTTATAATCAACTTTAAGATTTGTTTTAAATAAAACATAAAAAACACTTGGAAATTAAGATTTTCTCTAAACCAAAACACTTTTCTCATCTCCGATTTATGACTTCTATAACTAAACCTCTGCAACAACAAGGAGCTCGGAGCATGGTGGGCGAGCACGACCATCGTCATCTGCAAAACCTGAGTACTTCAGCAAAACTTTCTTAGAATTAAATAACTAAGCCATAGGACTTCGAGGTAGTTTGCCTAGTGCAACATAAATCCTCAACTCTTCGTTAGGCATTTGCATGATCATGTCATGTAAATAAAGCCCTAACCGGTCATAGGACTCCGAGGTAGTCGTCCGATACGACATAAACCCTCACATCTTCAAGGCTATTTGTATGATTTTGTCATACGAATATAAGTCCTAATCAATTAAAATTGGCAAGATCAAAACATTAAACAAACATTAGGACTTTCCTAAATCCAAGCCAAACAATAGGATAGTCGGGAAATTACCGAAGTTCTCTTCGAATCTGTAATTTCTCCTACTTTTCTTCCTTTGAATTCCCAAAACAAATTGTTCCAAATTTGATCCATTTCCTATTGAAATTCCAAAATTCAATCCTTTGAAAACTTAAACTTTGAAATTCTTGATAGCAGAACTACTGATCATTATCGAGAGTTTTCTTAAATGATTCACTTCATTTAAGATGTAATTAACTATAGGGGCTTGCCCTTATAGGGAATTTTAAGAACCCAGGTAATATAAACCCTGTTTAATGCTTTCATATTAAGCAGGGGAACTTGTCGGCTTATAAAATTGGTTCGCAGACCAAACGGATGTCACAAATCTTCTAGTTTATTTAATCGAGCCCCACCACCAAACAGTGTGTCTATTCTTCGGGATAGATACACGGTTTACGGTGTGATTGCTCGTTTATATAAAATATTCAGGATGTGAGATCAGTTTGATTTCATATCTTAAAATCTTCAAATTTAAAAAAATTATTATTTTCAAAACCAAATACTACTTTTTCAAATTATTTATTTAAATTAAATTAAAAATTCGCCGACAATTTATGTAGGCGACCCCCTTTCTCAAAATACAACACTCAACCTAAAAATATGCTGACAACTTCTGGCGACTCCGCTGGGGATAATTCCTCTCTCCATTTTAATCAAACAACTCTGCTTTCAAAAATCGGTAGTGTATCCATGTTCCTAGTGGATCAAACTACCCTTCTTTCTGTTGGAATACTATGTTCATTTCTACCTTGAACAAGTATAGCCAACATTCTCTTGGATTTAGGAGCCACTGTTTAGACACCCCCAAGAAGAGAGGTTTCGAGATCCTTTTACCTCATTTCTAAGGTAGGGTGGACCCCCAATAGGTATTAGTTTAGGAGCGGTCTTGCGGGTCGAGAAGTTTCTGCAAGACTTTCTCTTCCTTTTCCAGTTCCTAATCAATTCCTTTTACCCTTCCTGGAACTCTCCTTCTTTTAATAATTCTCCTTCCTAACGAACAAATCTTTTCAAAAAAAGATGATTTTCCTTTAATACCACAAATACACTAAGATAAATAGAAATGTGTTCAGACTCTTTCTTTTTCGTCATAAGTTTTACGACAAGAAGATGCACGATTCGGGGACTAACACTTGGAATCTGCCCTGCAGAAATGGAAGCCCCAAAGGCGATCTTCTCCTTCGTCGACGGACTCGACACGGCCGTATTCAAGGACGAACTGCCTGACAATGGAATTATTCGGTTCGGACAAGGATTCGGGGACACCGACATCAAAATCCCCGACGTCACTCTATTTTCACTCACAAGCAAAGTACTAGAAACTGAGAAGCCGTTGATTGAGTTCAACCTGAAGTCAACTCACGAATTCCCTCCTCTGCAAAGATTCCAGGCGAGAGAATGCTGCTCATCCACAGAAGGACTGTTGTTGCTACCCTCACTGGTCTAGTTGTCTCTGCACCTACCCCGGCTCCTGCCAAACTAAAGGCAAAGGAAATTCAGAACTACGATGAACCTGTTACCGTGGAGGGTACAGACCTTCCTGTGAGACCTTCTATTTTGAAATCGGGTCCAGCTCTAGAATTCCATCGGCGACACGGACTCGGAGAAGGAACGAAGTAGAAGGATCGCTAGAGAAGCCGGAGGCTGCTGAAGTTGCTTTCTGGAGAAAATCACGAAGCTGCCGAGTATACACCGCTGCCTGAATACATACCACTTTTGGGAGGAAGTAGATTCCATCCCCTCTCCGCCGCAGAGGATGAAGAAAATGTTCTCAAGATTGCTACCACATTGCCTCAGCCCGTATATTACAACGATAACCGTAAGAAAAGGGCCAGAACTACGCCATTTGCTAGACTGCAAACTTTGATAGAGAAGTTAGCAAAGAAGGAAAGGTGCCCTGTATCATAAATTTTAAGAAGGATAGGGCCGGTGCCAGTCAAATCCCGTCTTGGGCTGCGAGTAGAACCTGCTATCGTTGCAGAAAAGCCAAAGAAGAGATTGAAAGCTAGTCCACCTGTCGTTGTTTCAGGACTACAGATTATGGAGGATACCACCTTCCAGCATTTGGTCGACGGACCATCCGGTCCTAGACCTTCTGTCGCTAGAAGGATGGTATGGCGTCCCACTACTGGACAATTAAGATTGAAACAACAGCCTGAGAAGGAAAGTCTCGTCAGGAGACTTGAATCCGAAGAAAGTGCTACTGCAGTAAAGGGGACTCATGAGAAGGAAACCCGACAGTTATCACATGACAACTGCAAGGATGTACAGAAAAGACCACTAGAAGATGCTATGGAAAAGTTAAGGACTGATATTCGACGATTAGCAAGGGAGAGAGAAGAGAAATTCGGAGATGAGATTGACTCGTCAGAGTTCATGAATGATGAATATGCAGAAATTAACATGGTTGATACACGAGCTTCGTCAGCTTCACAAGGTGCCCCTGCAGCCACAGAAAGAGAGGAACCGGAAGAAATGAGGAGGCAGCTTCAAGAGAAAGATGATACGATCGCCCAAATGGCAAAAAGGATGGAAGAGATGGTTGTAGCCCTAGCCACTCTCCAGAGTCAAGTGCAACCCCAAAGAGAGACACCTCCAGAGGTCATTCACATTGTAGACGGAGGAAAGGAGATTACGTCTATCAACGGGGATGATCAATTAAAGAAGGATACAACACAAAGCATGATTCCAGAAAAGGATATTAATAACATGGTGGAACAACAGGTGCGAGAAGCCTTGGCACAATCAAAGAGTGGGACATCCATTCGGACGGGCAGACCTTACCCCTAAGAATTCGACGCTGTCCAATATCCGATAGGCTTCGTACCACCTCTGTTCAAGACCTTTGATGGAACCAGAAACCCTCGGCAGCATGTTGCACATTTTCGTGCCAGTTGTTGCAATGACCGGCGGAAGTGATGCCTTACTCTTCAGACAATTTGTCAGCAGCCTATCAGGGATCGCCTTTGATTGGTATGCGGAATTACCAAACGGTTCGGTGAAGACATTTTCAGAACTAGAGAACCTCTTCATCAAGCGATTTGCCGGAGCTCAGCACCACATCACTATAGGTGATTTAGTGGTAGAAAAGCAGAAACCCAACGACACCTTGGTAGACTACATACTTCGATGGAGGAATCTAAGTATGAAGTCTGAGCCGCAACTACAAGAACAGCATGCAGTCGACATTTTACTTAAGAGCATTCATGGCCCGATAGCACTTCTCCTCAAGAGATTTACTATTAAGACTTTCGAGAAGTTGTTAAGCAAGGCCGGAAGCTTGCAAGAGGAGGCGAAGCAATTAAGTTTCACCGACAAAACAGACAAACAGAAGCCCGTGAAAACTTTTGAAAAGAAGTCCGGGATCGTTGCAGCAGTCGACAAAGGCAAGCAACCGATACAAATATCGTCAGAATGGCAGCAACAACCTCAATAGAATTACCAGCAACCCCGACCCAGCTATGAGTCATCTCCACAGTATGAACAACCGCCTCGTCCGCAACGTACGTTAAGGGAGCTTCTAAGCAGGGAGTATCCATTTAAGAATGAGGCAGTGCCGAAAATGTACTGCAGTCTGATGAAGACTCCAGATTTCCAATTGCCAGAACCTAAGAGACCAGAAGAAGTCGACAAGAAAGGTGATCCCAACTTTTGCCCTTACCACCGGATGCTTGGGCACAAGATAGAAGATTGTATTACCTTCAAAAGTTGGCTCAACGACAATCTTCGGAAAGGGAATATAACGATCCCGAAGGAATACATGAAGGAACCCCAGAAAGGAGGTTCCATCAAAGTTGTCTCGACTGATCTCATTGTTTCGATAGATCCCTATGCGACTGATGATGGATGGGCTACCGCTTGGACAAGGTCTTCGAAAAAGATTTTGGATCACATCCAAACCGCTTCGATGCGAGCCTCAATTCAGAGTTCGAAACTGTTAAGTCGACACTATCACTTGCGATAGAAGAACCACCTCAACAAGAGACAATTGAAGAGAAGAAGAAAATCGACGAAGAAGAGAAGACCGAGGCTCCTAAGTCTAGACTAGGGGCTGCTTATCCTAGGATAGTTATTTCTGATTCGGGGGAGAAATCCCTCGAACCTCTAACTCTATATGATTATTTGCTCACTCCGGTGGGATCTTATAATGATAAGGGTTATGGCGTTGGCTATGTTTTGACTATTTCTAACGATTACATAACTAGCGACGACCAACCTAATCCGGACATCGATTCCGACACAAGTAACAATTCTCAAATCATACACAATCTCGACGATCACAATGACAAAGAAGACATCCATCAAGGAGGCTACGAGAGTTCAACAAGCAACGAATCTATTTGTGAGTTTCGAGGAGCTCCAGTCACAATAGAGTTAGAGCCTTCAGACTCTGAAGCTAATCCAGAAGAACCTGTCATTCCGATTCAGGAGGAAACACCAGCAAACTCAATACTAGATTCAGAAGAAATTACAGAGGTTAACTTAAGAAGTGGAAGAGTTCTACCTCCGAGAATGGGTCCAGAAGGACAAAGGAAAGCGAGTGATTGTTCGGGAAGAACCAACCCCGGCAGAAGAAATACCCATTCGAGAAGAAGCCGAGACACATGGAAATAAAGTGGACTACAACATGCTAGCCCATCTTAGGAAACTACCGGACAAACTGAGCATCTACGATGCTCTCATCTTATCAAAGGAGATGAGAGAAGCTCTGATCAAGGCCTTACTTAATCCTGAAATTTGCTTAGCTCAAATGACCGGAGATTCCTTTGATGAGGTTTGCTCGTTAAAGGAACAGCGAGGTGTTACCTTCACGGACAATGACCTACTACTTGGGACAGAAGACCACAACCAACCGTTGTACATTTCAGTTACAATGGGGAAGTTTACACTCTCCAGAGTATTGGTGGATCCAGGAGCATCAATTAGTATAATGAATCTTCGAACGCTATCATATTTGGAAATTGATGCTCGCGAGCTCGAAGCAGACAAAATGCTATTAAGAGGATTCAACCAGAAAGGAGAAAGAGCCCTCGGATCAATAACGCTGCTAATGAAGACCGGTGACTTGGCAAAGACAACCGCAAAATTTCACATAATTGATTCAGAAACGTTATTCAACGCTCTACTTGGGCCGACCATGGATACATGAAAACAGGATGGTACCATCATCCCTACACCAGTGCATCAAATACTACGATGGAGGGGAACAGTGCATCAAAGGTGACTTACAACCATTTTCAGTACATAAAATTAGAATCCATGAAGATGCAGCTTATTACGCACGCCCGAAGAAAACAATCTTCTCCAGGGATACCATAACGAATGAAGCAAAGGAAGTTCGGGACGACGAAGAACCTGAAGTTCTAGTCCAACAGTCACTCACCACTCCCTTACGGCGAGATGGTGAAGATTTCTCCACAACTCGCATCCGAGGTCGAGGCCGGGGACGAGGTCATGGAAGAGACGTTAAGACAGTTGGACAGAGGAAACCAGCCATCAATGTTGATTGGGAAGATAGTTCTGAAGAAGAAAAAGAGATCAAGCAAGAAGCAGCGACAATAAGTCGGAAGAAGCCGCAATTCAGGATCTCTCTCGAAGATGAAAAGAACGAGGAATATAAATCGATGTACGAGAAGATTAACCACTATGAACATACTATGACCCTGACCCCGATCCATTCTAATAAGATCGAGGGTATGGTGGTCAAAGAGTTACATAGCGGCGGTGCAAATCCCATCAAATTCTACCGTGGTGCTCCTTCCTCCAAAACTGAAAATAATGTACAATTTGAAGATGCTACTTCATCAGAATTAATGGAATTGCCTTTTGAGTGGTACTCTCCTTGTGTTCAAAATTTAATTCAGCATGGTTTCTTACCTCGACAATGGACAAAAAGTCAATCACAACATTTTGAAAAATTATGGAATAACTCCTGTCGTCCACCCAATTCAAAGCAAGGTCTCGGATTCGGCACATTAGGATCAGTTGACGATACTGAATTTTGTCTGGTTGTCACTTGCAAGTCTAATGAAAACTGCATGGAAACTACAGAAGAATTTGAAGATTTACAAATTGGAGACGCTCCACCAGAATTCGAAGAAGAGATTAAATCTACAATAGATGAGTTAACAGAAGTTAACTTAGGTACTAGCGAAGAGCCTAGACCTACCTTTGTTAGCTCCTTACTCAATAAAGAAGACTCCGAAGAAATAATCAAGTTATTAATGGAATTTAAAGACTGTTTTGCTTGTAAATACAATGCGATGTCAGGATTAGCTCCAGAGGTCGCAGTCCATAAGCTAGGAGTGGATCCTACTTCTGTCTCAGTCAGACAAGGTCCCAGAAGAATGCGTCTAGAAATCGAACAACAAGTCATAGCTGAAGTTAAAAAGCTAATAGACGATAAATTTGTCCGCAAAGAACAATACCCGACTTGGTTAGCCAATGTTGTACCAGTTAGGAAGAAGAATGGTCAGATCAGAATTTGTGTGGATTTCAGAGATTTAAACAAGGCATGTCCAAAAGATGAATTCCCTCTACCGATCCCAGAATTAATGATCGACATTGCTTCAACACATGAAATATTCTCATTCATGGATGGATCTTCAGGATACAACCAGATAAAAATGGCTCCAGAAGATGAAAAACTTACAACATTCAGAACACCGATCGGAGTATATTGCTACACAGTGATGCCATTCGGACTGAAGAACGCAGGAGCAACAGACCAGAGAGCGATGACAAGAATTTTTGATGATCTCATCCACAATCAAGTCAAATGCTACGTGGACGATGTGGTCATCAAAGGCAAAGTAAAGGAAAACCACCTCTATGATTTGAGAATTGTTTTCGAACGATTAAGACAATTTAACCTTATGATGAATCCTTTAAAATGCGTCTTCGGCGTCACCTCCGGGAAATTCTTAGGATTCGTTGTCCGACATCGTGGAATTGAAATTGACCCGAAAAAGATTAAAGCTATCTTAGAAATGCCGCCTCCCAAAACCTTAAAACAATTACTATCTTTTCAAGGGAAGTTAGCATATCTTCGACGCTTTATCTCAAACTTGTCAGGTAGGTGTCAGCCTTTCTCGGCACTAGTTAAAAAGGACACCAAATTTATTTGGGGAGAGAAATGACAGAAGGCCTTCGAGGACATTAAGTAATATTTAATGACACCTCCTGTCTTAGCAGCCCCAGTCTCAGTTAGACCGCTGATACTTTATACCGCGGCTTTGGACGACTCACTCGGAGCCTTATTAGCCCAGGTCAATGATGAGGGTAAAGAAAATGCTCTTTACTACCTAAGTCGTTGTTTACTTCCAACGGAAATAAGGTATCCCACAATTGAAAAGCACTGTTTGGCCCTGATCTTTGCCGCTCAAAAGCTCAGGCACTACATGCTTTCTCATAAGGTCAACCTGATCTCGAAATTTAATCCATTGCAATACTTGATGACTCGTCCAACACTTTCCGCGAATTGCCGGATGGTCAATGATATTATTGCAATTCGATATAACTTTCGTGCCTCTTCGTGCTTGTAAAGGGACAAGTCCTAGCGGACTTCCTCGCAGGCACACCCTCTGCGACAGAATCCGCTCTCAATGACGATCTCGCGGATGAACAAATAATGAGCTCAGAAGACCCCGATGATCGACGTTGGGAATTATATTTCGACGGAGCATCTTCGGCACACAAAGACGAAGAATCGCAAGTGATAGTGCCGGTAAGGCGGGAATCGGATTAATCTTTATAACACCGGAGCGGGGGATGTTAAGATACTCCTACCACTTGACGGAGCCGTGTACAAACAACGAAGCGAGAATACGAAGCCCTCATAACGGGATCGGAATTAACTATTCAAATGGGGATAACGGACATCAACATCTATGGGGATTCGCGAGTTAATCATTCAACGGATCGCCGGACGAGTACGAAATTTTAAAACCAAAACTCGAGCAATACTTCCAGTATGCCATACAGTTGTTGGAACAGATTCCAAATGCGATGATCTATAAAATTCCCAGAAAAGAAAATGCTTTAGCAGATGCGTTAGCTCGCCTCGCAAAAGAATTTGCTTGTTTGCAAGATGAGTCAGTAGAAGTGTCAGTTCATGGAGGTCAGGTCCTATCACAGCTCGACATAGACACAATACACAAATCAGAAAAAGGAGAAGAATCAGTTGCAACAGTGATAGAAAACACAGAAGATTGGCGACAGCCATTAATAGACTACCTGCAAACAGGAATACTACCAGACGATAGGTCGCTAGCCCATCAGATCAAGAAAAGAACTCTCTCCTACGCATTAATAAACAACACGTTATACAGAAGGTCTTTTTATCAAATGTGGCTAAGGTGCCTAAGAGGGTCCGAGGCCCGTGAAATTGTTAAAGAGGTGCATTCGGGACTCTGTGGCGCTCACCGATCGAGTCCGAAGATGAAGATGAAAATTAAAAGACTAGGGTACTACTGGCCCTCGATGATGACCGACTGCACGAAAATCGCCAAGAGCTGTCACCAATGCCAAGTGTATGGAGTGGTTCTACACCAACCTCCAAATGTGCGACATCCGAAAATTGCATCGTGGCCATTTGAATGTTGGGGCACGGATATAGTGGGTCCAATAGAACCACCATCTTCAAAAGGACATCTCTTCATTCTTGCGGCTACAGATTACTTTTCCTAGTGGGTAGAGGCAGTTCCACTCAGAGAAGTGAAAGCACACCATGTGCTACAGTTTTTGAAGAACCAAGTTGTCTACCGTTTCGGAGTGCCGCGCAGGATTATCTCAGATAATGGGTCAGCATTCAGAAGCACACAAATCAACAATTTTGTCTGGAGACACGGAATCGATCGGCGATATTCAAAAATTTACTACCCAAGAGCAAATGGTCACGGTCGAGGCTTTTAATAAAACTCTCGTTCAAATCTTAAAGAAAACCTTGGACGATAATAAGAGAAATTGACACGAGAAGTTATTAGATGCCTTATGGGCCTACCGGACAACCTTCGAACTCCTACTCAAGCTACACCTTACGCTCCGGTGTATGGGTCCGAGGCGATGTTACCCTTAGAGGTCCAAGCTTCCTTCACTCGGAATCGCGATCACAAACAAAATCACAACGAGAAGAGAATGCCAAATTACGAATAGAGGAATTGGAAAGCACTGGAAGGAAAAAGACTTGCAGGCACGAGCGGAATTTAGAACTATACCAAGCTAAGATGGTTCGAGCCCATGACGAGATCGGGTCCGCCCAAGAACCTTCAAAGTTGGTGACTTAGTTCTCGTTCTCAAGAGACCTATCCTTGCACACCGCAAGATAGGAGGAAAATTTGAACCCACTTGGGAAGGACCGTTTGTGGTTGAGGCGGTCTACTCGGGAGGCTCCTACCGGCCTAGTGAACCTGCCAAGGAGAACGACATATGCTTCCGATCAACGGACGATACTTGAAAAAGTATTACGCTACCTGATGTTTCGAAGGAATGAATTCTTCATCCCTAGAAGCACGGGCGAAGTAGTTACTTATGACTGGGTCAGAACCCAAAAATAATAAAAATGTGCTAAGATAAATAAAATCATGATAATAAAGTTTTCCTTGTTTTCTCTTCCATATCAAAATCTCTTTCCTGATCTTATCCTACTTCATTCCTGTTAAATTTAAAAATATAAAAGTAATAAATAAAAAAAATTGTCTTTAATAAACATTTTCTTAATGTTCTTGTTCTTAGTATAGCCCTTGATCCTCTTCCTTGTCTTTTCGCAGGGAAATGTCGAACGGGCGGTTAGTCCTGAACTTTAGAAATGGCGTAAGCCTTGCACTCGACGAAAAGAGGGTGAAAGATGGAGCGATAATCGAGATTGACTCAGACTTCACACCAGCAGGCCTGCAATACGAGGAAAGTGACTGGGTCCCGGTTGACCGAGAGGAACTGCCCGATCGGACGATAATGAAAGTGGGTGGCCCAAGCCACCACTCCGAGCATCAAGAAAAGGAAAACAAGCACTCGAAGAAGACAAGAGAATCAAGTCCGTAGTCGCTACGGCGGAGGGCGAGCTTGTCGGCGCCACGCCCATAGAAACTCGGGAAATACGAAGAGCTACTCTCACGACAACTCAACGAAGAAATAAAAATCGCCGTATTCGCAAGATGTTAACTAAATTAGCGACGGACCGGCGCGACGAGGCGGTTGCTAGCGCCGATGCCTTATACTTCAAGGATGCCAGTTCACCAGGTACCTGAAGGAAGGGGGCCAGCTCCGAGGATAACAGAAGAGACCAGGGAAATATTAAGAGAACAGAAGAAGGAAGACTACCACGCCACCAGATAAAGTCACCAGTAATGCATAACCTTGTTGTAGAAGCAACCCCGAAGGATGTCCTGACGGACACCATCCCCGAGGAGCCAAGGTATGCAGGAGAACGTGAAGGGATTGAGCCATATATCCCACGATATGTTACCAGGCCTCGCCATTTGCAGATTATTCTGGAATACGAGCTAGAAAGAATGTAGATTGTCGAAAAGAAGACTTTTGAATACTTCGAGAGAATCAGAGGCAGGAGGATCAATATACTAGAAGGCCTCGAGCTACATACAGACGTGTTCTCAGAATACGAACAACAACAAATCGTGGACTGCATCCGGGATTTAAAAAGAATGGGCCGAGCGGGCCGCCTAAGAGAAAACACTTACTCGGAACCTCGAAGATGGATGTCAGGGAAAGGTAGAATTACAATACAATGTTGATGCTGCTACAACTTCGCGGAAGACAGGAAGGGAAACCCATCGGGAATACTCCGTCATGGCCAGGTGGATCCAATGCCATTAGTCATCAAAAGGATAGTAAAAAGAATGATAACATGGAGGGTACCGCCAGCGATTGCATACCCAACGGTTGCATCATTAACATTTACAAGAAGGGTGACTACATACCCTCGCACATAGATCACCACGACTTTGTCAGACCTTTCTGCACGGTTTCTTTTCTGAACGAGTGTAATATCATGTTCGGATCTGACCTCCGGATAGCAGGCCCACTTGAGTTCCGAGGGCCAGTAAAGATACAATTACCGGTAGGTTCCGTCATGATACTGAAGGGCAATGGAGCAGATGTCGCTAAACATTGCATACCGGGAGTACCAATGAAGCGGATTTCAGTTACTTTCAGAAGAATGGATGACAGGAAAGCACCTTACCACTTCCAGCCAGACCCGGAGCTAGAGAGCCTCCGGCCTTACGAGCTGTGAGTTACATGGAAAATATCACACCTCCAACGTACATCCATATGGCATCCTTGCCAAGGATGGCTTGGAAGGTGATGTTATTGACCATGTACCCCACTATTCAGACATGGATTTCTGACAGATACGTTTTTTGGATGGATCGACAAAGATCATACATAGTCCGTTTTGAGTCTACATGGATTGTATGAGATGTATTCCAGATCGAGTTGTTTGATGTATCTTCAGCAT
Organism: Papilionanthe hookeriana x Papilionanthe teres; assembly: GCA_022702705.1. NCBI lineage: Eukaryota > Viridiplantae > Streptophyta > Magnoliopsida > Asparagales > Orchidaceae > Papilionanthe > Papilionanthe hookeriana x Papilionanthe teres. Next base: position 120,133,501 of record CM040423.1, on the reverse strand, counting down.
GATTGGAATGAAAGTGACCATGTCACATTTTTGGCCTTCACCTCTTTTGTGCAAATTGACTGGGAAACGCCATTAAAGTTAAATGAACTTCGAACAAAGAACATAAAAGAAAAAAAAAGAATAAAAGAAAACTTTCCTTAAAAAATCTAAATAAAAAAAATGATGAACGCCAAATTCACATGAACATTAAATGAACGATAAAATAAATTTGAATCGTTAAAGGACAAACAAAATGAACACAAATTTTAAATCAAATCTCAATCAAATTTCAAATTCAAGCCTTCTAGATCTCAAATCAAATCTCAAATCAAATCTCAAATCAAATCTCAATCAATTTCAAATTCAATCTTTCCAAATCTCAAATCAAACCTCAATCAAAATTAAACTTTTGGAGTTGAGGATTTTACATCCGAGACTGCATTGCTTTAGGATTCTTTCCCTATCGCAATGAAATACATCAAATTCAAACTTTTGGAGTTGAGGATTTTACATCCGAGACTGCATTGCTTTAGGATTCTTTCCCTATCGCAATGAAATACATCAAATTCAAACTTTTGGAGTTAAGGATTTTACATCCGAGACTGCATTGCTTTAGGATTCTTTCCCTATCGCAATGAAATACATCAAATTCAAACTTTTGGAGTTGAGGATTTTACATCCGAGACTGCATTGCTTTAGGATTCTTTCCCTATCGCAATGAAATACATCAAATTCAAACTTTTGGAGTTGAGGATTTTACATCCGAGACTGCATTGCTTTAGGATTATTTCCCTATCGCAATGAAATACATCAAATTCAAACTTTTTGGAGTTGAGGATTTTACATCCGAGACTGCATTACTTTAGGATTCTTTCCCTATCGCAATGAAATACATCAAATTCAAACTTTTGGGGTTGAGGATTTTACATCCGAGACTGCATTGCTTTAGGATTCTTTCCTTATCGCAATGAAATACATCAAAATCAAACTCTTGAGGTTAAGGATTTTACATCTAATACCACATTGCTCTGAGATCTCTCCTCATTGTAATGATCCAATCCAATCAATTCAATTTTATTTTGAGGTTGAAGATGTTACATCTAAAACCACAAAATTCCATTTTTTTCATTTCAAATCAAATCCCTTCAAATTAATCTTGACAAAATTTCAATCTAAATTGAAACTCAAACTAAAATCTAAGCTCACACATCAAAACTTAAATTGAAACAAAATAAAGTCTAAATTGAAATTCCCCCAGGTCATGTGATTTGGGATTCACCTCCTTTTCCTTTCCCCAGCGAGAGTTCAGGAATCTCCAGTCTCAGAGAGATACTTGACACTCCCCAGTGGAAATTCTTCTACTTCGTCCTAAGTTTGTCACTTAGACATCTGTGTTGGTTTTGTTGATCTTTTCGGTCAACGCCAATACGCGCGGTGTGCTCCATCAGCTCACCACACCTATTGGGGGTCCATTTGTTGACCTCATTTTTTATGAGGTCTTCTCTTCTTCTTTTTAGTACTTAGGATCTAGCCTTAGGCTTTTCCTTTGACTATCCTAGAGGATTAGAATTGGGACCCACCACTTAGAAATTCAAACCACTTCTTAACTCCCTGCAAACTCCACAAACTTGACTGTAGACCCCTAATCACCAAGAGGGTTGAAACCAAATGTGGAAGTTTAAAGGATGAGTTCCTATAGGACTCTTTGGCCTTAGGGACCTGCCCAGGTGGCACAGTCCGGTGAGGGCTGACTTACACACACACTACACTTATACACTACACTTTCACACACCTCCTAAAAACACACTCATACCTAACTTGACCTCCTGACTCATAAAGGTGATTCACATGGATGGTCCTTAACCCCTAAGCCCTTGCCTAAGAGGGTTAGGAACAACATAGTGGATACCTCAAATGAGTCCCATCATGGCTCATGTGGGCTTGATATGGATTCATGGCTCAACCAAAATAATTTTATTCCACTTACATTCACCTCATCTTCAATTTTCCAAATTTTCAATTTTCCAAATTTTCAATTTTTGACCCCCGGGATCCTACACCCGCTTAGCCTACCCAAAGCCCTTGAAATTATCCAAATTTTTCAAAATTTCCAAATCACCCAAAATTCCCCAAAATTAACCTTGAACATTTCCACATCACTCAAATTGACCATCCATAGCCAAAATATCAAAAATTCCAAAAATACCTCCCAATACCCTCCAAATACCCAAAATACCCCTCTTGACCCAAAAATCCAAAAAATTCAGAAAATTCCTAGAAAATTTCAGAAAATCTCAAATATTCCCAATTTCATGTTGGTCAACTACACCATGGGCCAATTTTGTCAATTTACCCCACTTTTGTCAAAACCCCCAATTTGACCCATTTTAACCCTAAGTGAACCCAATGTCAAGCCAAACCTACCCAATTGACCCAAATTCTGGTCCAATTCAATTCTAAACTTCAATTCAACATCCCCAACACCAATCTAGACCAAATCCAAGTCCAATTTGATTGGCATTTGAACCCAATTTCATTTTGGACCTTAAAGCCCAATTTGGACCCATGACCCAAACTTAGCCCAAACTAACCCAATTCAACTCCAATTAATCCCAAACCTTTTCTAAACCTTCCTTAACATCCCCACAAACAAAACACTAACATGAATTACTCAAAATTTAGACCCAAACCCCACTCAAATTCAACCCAAAGCTAAAAGGCCCAATTTTGACCTAAACGCAAACCTAACCCAAATAAGCCCAAACCCCAAAATCAAAACCCAACCAAAGCCAAAACCTCTTTGAAACACTCCCATAAACATTTCCCAACATTTATTTTACATCAATTTCAACCCTAGCCCAACATTGGCCCAAGTTAGCCCAATTTGACCTACATTGGCCCATTCACCAAAGAGGTCCAAATCCAACCCAAACCTAGCCCAAACACTTCAAATTTATTCCAAATCATTCATGAAACATTCCCAAACTAAATTCAACACTCATTGGATCCAATCCTTTGAAAAATTCTCATCCTAAAATAAAAAAAAACCACTTCCCTAAATCACTTTAAAAGCCCATCTAAAAACATTTCAAAGAGCCCAAAATCTACCCTAAAGCCCACATGACATTTCCATTTGCCATCCATTTAATCAAAGCCATTCCCTAAGTTCCAATCCCATCATAAAATGATTCCAAATCAAGCATCATGCCAAATCACCCCAAAATGCCAAAATTCACAAAATCCTTCTCCATGAAAGTTTACTTAACTTTTCCCAAGCCTAATGGAGCCATGAAGCCATGCATGAGCCTCATGGGAGCCATGAGAGCCATGGAATCTAATTTCCACCTCACCAAACCATTAATGGAAAGAGATGGGATCTCTTTCATAAACCCTCTTAAACCCTTTTTTACCTTAAGCATGTCACACACTAAATCATGCTTAGCCACCTCATCATGGATGGAGACCACACCATTTTCTCTTGGCTGACCCAAGTGACTCTTTTCAGCCCAAAACCAGGCCTTGGGTGGTGAACCTAGCCCAAAATCATGGGTTGACTCATTTGAACCCAAAATAGCCTTCCCCCCATTCCATTTCAATCCAAGCTCTTTACACATGGCATTGGCCAATTGACTGCACTAAGCCCCAGCCCTGACCTCCCTGATGACAACAGTGACCTGACCCTGGCCGGCCAGCCACCACAGCCGCCGGAAACCACCAGGCCGAGAGCTCACATGTGAGCCCAAACTTGGAATTCTCACCTGCTGAGCTGCCCCATCCCCAGTGGCCATTGTAGCTGTTCTTCTCTTGCCAAGAGCAGCTGATCCCAAGCCCTAACTCCCCCTGGGAGGCCCTCCACCCTCTCCTATTTAAACACCACCCCCTCTCGGCCATGAGAGGTGCTGAACCAGACCTTACTGAAACCCTGCCAAAATTGCTCCAGAACACTCTCCATACTTAGAGCAGTTGATCCCCAGTGACAATTTGCCCTAATCCCCACCAACAGAGCCCAATGTCTCAGCCAAAATTCCACCCAAAACTAGGACACTTCTCCACAGTGGATCAATCCTCAAATTGATTGGTCCTACACCTTCACCAGACCAAGGGAAGGCGTCCACCAGCAAAAGCCCCCTCTCCAGGCCACCCATCTGTTCCAGACTCCAAGCTTTGTGATCGGGCTTGGTCGAAATCATACCTAGGCAATTCACCAGACCAGGAGACTTCATCTGGAGCTTGCTGGGACCCAATCGAAGGTGGCACAGCCCTCGATTGAAGCCACACTTCTCTGAGCAAAGGTATGAGCTAACTCTTTATCCCGAGCTTCTGAAGATTCTCCATTTCAAATGCCTTAATTTTAATGCATGATCACCGTATAGATGTATTCGTCTCTTCAAGACGAATCCATAGAGCATAAGAACACGAAAAGAAATCATTTAATTTCATCAAGTATTTTATTTTTAATGATTTATTTACCCTCTGCATTGTTTTAATTCTCCATGCATATAGGAAATTCACCATGGCATGAGACCATAGGGCTTTTGAAGCCTTTGAATTTGGGAACATTCCTTGAATTTTCCAAAGTCGAGAGCCATCCGTATGAGAAGTTATTGATTTTTCAAATTCATGTTGCTGTTTTGAGTATTTTAAATCCAATAATTAGCATGTTGTGAAATAAATTCTAGAAAAATTTGGTGATGTTTCTTTTGACCAGAGGACCCTAGGAAAAATAGGTTTTGAATTAATTCACTTGGAATAACCCTAATTGACCTAAACACCCAAAATAGGTCCTTAATTAATTAGAGCTAATCATGCATCAAATTGACTTGAAATCAATTCTCCACTGACCTTTAGGATCAGAGGAACCCACCATAAAAATTTGAATTCAATTGGACTTGGTTAGCCCTACGAAATGGGTTGATTAAGCCATTTAGCCATTTTTAACTTTAAAAATTCATAACTTTCAAAATACTTTTCAAAAATTCACCAAATTGGTTTTGGAGCCTCTCTGATATCAAGGGAATTTAAGAAAAATAAAATTGCAATTTTATAAAAAAGTTAATTTTTTGTATTATTTTAATATTTTAAAAAATAAAAAATAATAAAAATCACAAAAATAATAAAATTCACTAAAATGTCACATTTTGAATTCTAATCACTTAGGAACAAACCCCATATTTTTCTTAGATCTATTTGATGAGATATTAAATTTTAAAGCCCTAAGGTAATTTTAAAATTAAAAAAAAATGTATTTTTTTAGCATTTCCACTAAAATAATTCTAATAAATCAAAGAAAAATCAGAAAATTATAAAAATTGATTCTCTGATTTCCTTGATATCAGAGAGATTTTTGAAAAATACAAAATTTATTTTTCAACCTTTATTTTATTTTTTAAATTAATTACTACTCCAAAACATAAAATAATTATAATAAAAATAATATAATTCAAAAAATCACCAAAATTGGTCCAAGTGGTCCTCTAGTCATTAGGAATGTCTCATAATTTTCTTAAGGACAGAAACTTTCCCTTGGTCATATTATTAAATTTTCCTTGGAAATCCCTATTTTCCACCAAAAATAATTACATAAATAAATTAAATACAGAAAATTCACATTTTCTCCTCTCATGTCTTTATTGGCATATGAGTGAAGTCACATAAAAATTTCAAGTTCATTTAAGCTCAATTTAGTGAGTTATGAAATTATTAAGCTTGAAGGGCAAAATGGTATTTAAAATTTTAACCCTTAATTAAAACTTTAGGTTTAATAAAATTAAAGAGTAAAATATTTGATCTTAATCTGATTTGGATGATTGAAATTTAAATAATTAGAGAGTAGAAACCTACCAAACAATTTGAAAATAATTAAAATAGACTTTAATTAAATAATTGATTAAATTTGGAAGAATAATAAAATTGGAATTATTAAAATAGGGATATTAATAGGAAGAGATTTGTTCTTTAATTTAAGAATCCCTAAATTAATCATCTCAATAATATTTAATTCCTAATTAAAATGATAATCCAAGTTTAAGATTTAAAATGCTAAAAGACTTAATCATTAAATTAAATTGAAGTTAAATTATTTAAATTAAATCCTTTTAAAATTTCAATTAAATTAATACTTTAATAATTAAAATTAAATCATTTTTAAAACATAAAAAAAATATAATAAAATAAAATAAAATACTAAATTAAAATTAAAAGTAAAATTAAATTAAAATTTAAATTAAATTAAATTAAATTAAATTAAATTAAAACATATTAAATTAAATCAAATTAAACTAAATTAATTAAATAAAATTAAATTAAAACATATCAAATTAAATTAAATTAAATTAAATTAAATTAAATTAAATTAAATTAAATCAAATTAAATTATATTAAAGGAAATTAAATAAAATTAAATTAAATCAAGTTAAATTAAATTAAATTAATTCACATCAAATCAAAATAAATTGAATTAAATTAAATTAAATAATAGAATCAAGTTAAAATTAAAATCAAGTTAAATTGAATCAAAATTGAAACTAAACTGCATTAAATTAAATTAAAGTTAAATTAAATTGAATTAAAAAAAAAATAAAAAATAACATCACCTAAGACATAAAGAAATTCAAAATAAAGCAACTTGAACACTATTCCAAATTTAAACCCGATAACTGAAATTAAATTAAATCACAAACCATTTGAACACCAATTTGCCCTCGAAAGCTTTGGTTATCATAACTCCTAAACAGAACGTCAAATGAAATGTTACTTCTCTTATAGGATATTAAAATGTCCTAGTTCACTGAGCAAGATAACAAAACTTGAATTCCCGGACGATTAATTCATTTGTATAATTAAATTCATTTGGACTTAAAATAATTCTAGCGATATTGAAAAGATGTTTAAGAATCTTCTTAAGCACTTCCTCAATATGATAGGATGTTTATAAGAACAACTAAACTTAATTATTCTTTGATAAAAAAAATCGTCCTCAAACCAAAAAACACAAGAACCTAGATGTCATAGGAAATGACTAGCTATAGGATTAGGAATTTGGTAGAAAAACATAACCCTTCCCTTAGCTTTACCTAGGAACTTGCTTAAATATTCTAAATTCTGTTTGAGTGCAGCTTGGGATGACGGGAAGACCCTCCAGGTACGCTTTTATTTTATTGCAATTTACTTTATTGCAATTTATTTAATCGCATCGCACTTACTTTTCTTGCATGATAAACAATCAGTTGCATGAAAACCCACATTTTTAGGATAGTCCCTAAAACTGAAACCAAAACTAAATTAAAAGTCATTGCAAGATAAAATTCAACGCCACAACATTTCAAAATATAAAACAACTCAAAATTTAATCACAAACAGAACACAAAACTGCAATTACAACTAAATAAAAACGTCTTGTTGGATGATCGGGAATACCTCGGATGATGTAACCTACGTGTTGCTAACGGGATTTCCCACGGTCTAAATGAAAGTGTGGAACTCATTCAGTTGAGTTTAGCAAATTCATCTGGACTAAGTGAATCCGATAAAAATAACGATGCCGGAAGAATGGAACCGTGGGATCTTAACCGGTGTTGTTATAATCAACTTTAAGATTTGTTTTAAATAAAACATAAAAAACACTTGGAAATTAAGATTTTCTCTAAACCAAAACACTTTTCTCATCTCCTGATTTATGACTTCTATAACTAAACATCTGCAACAACAAGGAGCTCGGAGCATGGTGGGCAGCACGGCCATCGTCATCAGTAAAACCTGAGTACTTCAACAAAACTTTCTTAGAATTAAATAACTAAGCCATAGGACTTCGAGGTTGTTTTCCTAGTGCAACATAAATCCTCAACTCTTCTTTAGGCATTTGCATGATCATGTCATGTAAATTAAGCCCTAACCGGTCTTAGGACTCCGAGGTAGTCGTCTGATACGACATAAACCCTCACATCTTCAAGGCTATTTGTATGATTTTGTCATACGAATATAAGTCCTAATCAATTAAAATTGGCATGATCAAAATATTAAATAAACATTAGAAATTTCCTAAATCCAAGCCCAACAATAGGATAGTCGGGAAATTACCGAAGTTCTCTTCGAATCTGTAATTTCTCTTAATTTTGTTCCTTTGAATTCCCAAAACAAAATGTTCCAAATTTGATACATTTCCTATTGAAATTCCAAAATTCAATCCTTTGAAAACTTAAACTTTGAAATTCTTGAGAGCAGAACTACTGATCATTATCGAGAGTTTTCTTAAATGATTCACTTCATTTAAGATGTAATTAACTATAGGGGCTTGCCCTTATAGAGAATTTTAAGAACCCAGGTAATATAAACCCTGTTTACTGCTTTCATATTAAGCAGGGGAACTTGTCGGCTTATAAAATTGGTTCACAGACCAAACGGATGTCACAAATCTTCTAGTTTATTTAATCGAGCCCCACCACCAAACAGTGTGTCTATTCTTCGGGATAGATACACGGTTTGCGATGTGATTGCTCGTTTATATAAACTATTCGGGATGTGAGATCAGTTTGATTTCATATCTTAAAATCTTCAAATTTAAAAAAAAATATTATTTTCAAAACCAAATACTACTTTTTCAAATTATTTATTTAAATTAAATTAAAAATTCGCCGACAATTTCTGTAGGCGACCCCCCTTTTCAAAATATAACACTCAACCTAAAAATATGCCGACAATATCATTTTAAATTGATTATGAATATATTTGGAGGAAATAAAATGGATACATACTCTCATAAGAGTAATTAGGGTACAAGTTTGATACTATTTGGTGGAAAAATATTTAATTTTAACCTAGGCGCCGGTTCGGTCTGAACCCGAAAACTCATCTTCTTAACCCCCCATGGCATTTTTTACGCCTAAGCTTCCTTCTCCACAGTATTTTCGCAAAAATACCAACTAGAGATCCCATTTAGAGCCAGATTTTTGAGTTTTTGGGCTAGAAATCGCCCGATTTCTTCATCTCGAGGTCAGATCTACATTCTAAAACTCAATAATTTTTATTTTTTACCATGGATTTTACTCTCATCAAGAAAAACATAAATTTTAAGGAAATTTTTTATTTTTTTATGATCAAATCCATGGATGTTTAAGCTATTTCAAGTTTGAAAAGCTTAAATAAGTTTATTTCATAGATCCGTTGAATTTATTTCATGTTTTTCTTTCATGTTTAGATGGCACCCAAATCTAAGTGAAGAAAGGAACGAGAAAACTTTGATCATAGCAAGTTCGTCACAGCAGCAGCACACTTCCGATATAATGATTTTGCTACGACTCGGAAGTTTATCTCAGAGCAAAGTTTCTATAATCTTGGAAGGAGAATTGAGGAGGCAATCGTTGCATTCAACTGGCAACAATTTTACTATTTCACCGTTGTTGCCATTATTCCTGTGGTTAGAGAATTTTATGCTAATTTAGTGGATGCGGAGGAATACCAGATTTTTCGTTCAAGGAGTTGGATTAGGATTCACTCCTGGACGCATCAACATTTTCTATTGCCTGCCGCCAAACTTTGAGTGTTATTACTCAGGGTTATCTCCATCTGAGGAAGATTTGGACATGATCATTGCCTACCTGTGTCGGCATATATTTTTTTAGGTTGGGTGTATTGTATTTTGAAAAGGGGTCACCTACAGAAATTGTCGGCGAATTTTTAACTTAATTTAAATAAATAATTTGAAAAGTAGTATTTGATTTTAAAAATAATTTTTAAATTTGAAGATTTTAAGATATGAAATCAAACCGATCTCACATCCCAAATAGTTTATATAAACGAGCACCGCACCACAAACCGTGTATCTATCCCTAAGGATAGACACACTGCTTGACGGTGGGGCTTGATTAAATAAACTAAAAGATTTGTGACATCTGTTTGGTCTGCGAACCAATTTTATAAGCCGATAGAATTCCCCTGCTTAATATGAAAGCATTAAACATGTTTTATATTACCTGGGTTCTTTAAAATTCCCTATAAGGGCAAGCCCCTATAGTTAATTACATCTTAAGTGACGGGAATCACCTAAGAAAACTCTCGATAATAATCAATAATTACGCTCTCAAGGATTTCAAAGTTTAAGTTTTCAAGGTATTGAATTTTGGAATTTTAATAGGGAATGGATCAAGTTTGGAACATTTTGTTTTGGGAATCCAAAAGAAGAAAAGTAGGAGAAATCACAGATTCGAAGTGAACTTCGGTAATTTCCCGACTATCCTATTGTTTGGCTTGGATTTAGGAAAGTCCTAGTATTTATTTAAATGTTTTGATTTTGCCAATTTTAGTTAATTAGGACTTATATTTATATGATAGAATCATATAAATAGCCTTGAAGATGTGAGGGTTTATGTCGTACCCAAACGACTACCTCGGAATCCTAAGACCGGTTAGGGCTTAATTTGTAATGCAAGTGCCTAACGAAGAGGTTGAGGATTTATGTTGCCCTAGGCAAACTACCTCAAAATCCTATGGCTTGGTTATTTAATTTTAGGAAAGTTTTGCTGAAGTAGACTCAGGTTTTGCTGATGACGATGGACGTGCTGCCTACCATGCTCCGAGCTCCTTGTTGTTGTAGAGGTTTAGTTTTAGAAGTCATAAATTAGGGGGTGAGAAAAGTGTTTTGGTTTAGAGAAGATCTTAATTTCAAAGTGTTTTTTTTTACGTTTTAATTAAAACAAATCTTAAAGTTGATGATAACGACACCGGTTAAGATCCCACGGTTCCATCCTTCCGGTATCATTATTTTTATCGGATTCACTTAGTCCAGATGAATTTGCTAAACTCAACTGAATGAGTTCCACACTTTCATTTAGACCGTGGGAAATCCCGTTAGCAACACGTAGGTTACATCATCCGAGGTATTCCCGATCATCCAACAGGACGTTTTAATTTAGTTGTAATTGTAGTTTTGTGTTCGTTTCGATTAAATTTTGAGTTGTTTTATATTTTGAAATGTTGTTGCGGTGAATTTTATCTTGCAATGACTTTTAACTTAAATTTGGTTTCAGTTTTAGGGGCTATCCTAAAGGTGTGGGTTTTCATGCAATGCAGTTGTTTATCATGCAAGAAAAGTAAGTGCAATGCGATTAAATAAATTGCAATAATGTAAATTGCAAGAAAGTAAATTGCAATAAAATAAAAGCGTACCTGGAGGGTCTTCCGTCATCCCAAGATGCACTTAAAACACAATTAGAATATTTAAGCAAGTTCCTAGGTAAAGCTAAGGTAAGGGTTATGGTTTTCTACCAAGTTCCTAATCCTATAGCTAGTCATTTCCTATGACGTCTAGGTTCTTTGTGTTTTGGTTTGAGGACGATTTTCTTCATCAAAGAACAATTGAGTTCGATTGTTCTTATAAACATCCTATCATATTGAGAAAGTGTTTAAGAAGAATCTTAAACATCTTTTCAATATTGCTAGAATTGTTTTAAGTCCAAATGAATTCAATTACACAAATGAATTAATCGTCCGAGGTTTAGTTTTGTTATCTTGCTCAGTGAACTAGGACATTTGAATGTCCTATAAGTGAAGTAACATTTCATTTAATGTTCTGTTTAGGAGTTATGATAACTAAAACTTTCAAGGGTAAATTGGTATTCAAATGATTTGATTTAAGTTAAAGGGCTTAAATTTGGAATAGTGTTCAAGTTGCTTTATATTTAATTTCTTTCTGTTTTAGGTGTTGTTATTTAATTCAATTTAATTTAATTTAATTTAATTTAATTGAGTTTTAATTTTAATTTAATTTAATTCAATTTAGTTTGATTTGATGTTACATTAAATTAATTTGATTTGATTTAATTTTAATTTAATTTGATTTAATTTAATTTAATTTAATTTAATTTAATTTAATTTAATTTAATTCAATTTAATTTAATTTAATTTAATTTAATTTAATTTAATTTAATTTAATTTATTTTTAATTTAATTTAACTTAATTTAATTTGGTTTTATTTGTTTAATTTAATTTAATTCATTTGATTTGATTTAATTTAGTTTAATTTAATTTGATTTAATTTATTTCATTTAATTTAATTTAATTTGATTTAATTTAATTTAATTTAATTTAATTTAATTTAATTTAATTTAATTTAATTTACTTAATTTAATTTAATTTTTTAATTTTATTTTATTTTTTTTAATTTTAATTGAAATTTTCAAAAGAGTTTAATAATTTAATTTTAGTTTAATGATTAAGTCTTTTAATATATTTTAAATTTGAGTTATCATTTTAATTAAAAATTGAATATTAATGAGATAATTAATTTAGGGATTTTTAAATTAAAGAATAAATCTCTTCCTAATAATATCCCTATTTTAATAATTCCAATTTTATTATTCTTCCAAATTTAATCAATTATTTAATTAAAGTTTAATCATTTTAAATTGCTTAATGGGTTTCTACCCTTTAATTATTTAAATTTCAATCATCCAAATCAGATCAGGATCAAATATTTTACTTATTAATTTTTTTTATTAAACCTAAAGTTTTAATTAAGGATTAAAATTTAATTACCATTTTACCCTTTAAGCTTAATAATTTCATAACTCACTAAATTGAACTCAAATGAACTTGAAATTTTTATGTGACTTCACTCATATGTCAATAAAGACATGAGAGGAGAAAATGTAATTTTTCTGTATTTAATTTATTTATATAATTATTTTTGGTGGAAAATAGAGATTTCCAAGGAAAATTTAATAACATGACCAAGGGAAAGTTTCTGTCCTTAAGAAAATTAGGGGACATTCCTAATGACCAGAGGACCACTTGGACGAATTTTGGTGATTTTTTGAATTATATTATTTTTATTATAATTATTTTAAGTTTTGGAGTGTTAATTAATTTAAAAATAAAATAAATGTTAAAAAATGAATTTTATATTTTTCAAAAATCTCTCTGATATCAAGGAAATCAGAGAATCAAATTTTGCAATTTTCTGATTTTTCTATGATTTATTATAATTATTTTAGTGAAAATGCTAGAAAATACATTTTTTAATTTTAAAATTACCCTAGGGCTTTAAAATTTAATATTTCACTAAATAGACCTAAGAAAAATGTGGGGTTTGTTCCTAAGTGATTAAAATTCAAAATGTGACATTTTGGTGAATTTTATTATTTTTGTGATTTTTATTATTTTTTAATTATTGAAAATATTAAAATATTATTAAAAATCAATTTTTTTAGAAAATTGAAATTTTAATTTTCTTAAATTCCCCTAATATCAGAGAGGCTCCAAAACCAATTTGGTGAATTTTTGAAAAGTATTTTGAAAGTTATGAATTTTTAAAGTTTAAAATGACTAAGTGGCTTAATCAACCCAATTAGTGGGGCTAACCAAGTCCAATTGACTTCAAATTTTTATGATGGTTTCCTCTGATCCTAAAGGTCAGTGGAGAGTTGATTTCAAGTCAATTTGATTCATGGTTAACTCTAATTAATTAGAGGCCTATTTTGGGTGTTTAAGCCAATTAGGGTTGTTTTAAATGAACTAACTCAAAACCTATTTTTCCTAGGGTTCTCTGGTCATAAGAAATATCCTCAAATTTTCCTAGAATTTATTTCACAACATGCTATTTATTGGAATTAAAATACTCAAAACAGCAACATAAATTTGCAAAATCAATAACTTTTTATAAGGATGGCCTCTGACTTTGGAAAATTCAGGGAATGTTCCCAAATTCAGAGGCTTCAAAAGCCCTATGGTCTCATGCCATGGTGAATTGTATACATGCATGGAGAATTAAAAGTATGCAGAGAGTAAATAAATTATAAAAAATAAAATACTTGATGAAATTAAATGATTTCTTTTCCACATTATTCTCCTCTCGTTCACTGAGCAAGAGGGTATTTTTATTTTATTTTTCTGATTTTTCTACACAAAGTTATGAATTTTTGAAGTTTAGGGAATTAAATAAATAAAAAAATACCCTAATTTTCTATTTATCCACGCGGCGCCAACTCATCCTCGGCATCTCCGAAACGCCGCGTGTCGCGCTCCCATTCGACGCCGCCATCCGAGTCGGCGCTCTCGGGGCCCGCTGTATCGCTCCGTCTCCTGGTCTGATGCCATCTGAGCCGTCCGCCCGCGCGTGTATTGAATGGACGGCATCCGTTCATCGTCCCCGAGCGTCCTCACCCGAGCGCCGTCCACACTAAATCCCTAAGATCTCACTCGATACTCAATGGATTTTCATGTTCTTATGCTCTATGGATTCGTCTTGAAGAGACGAACACATCTATACGGTTATCATGCATTGAAATTAAAGCATTCGAAATGGAGAATCTCCAGAAGCTCGGGATGAAGAATTAGTTCATACCTTTGCTCAGAGAAGTGTGGCTTCAATCCGAGAGTTGTTGCACCTTCGATTGGATCCCGACAAGCTCCGGAAGAAGTCTCCTGGTGCCGGGAATTGTCTAGATGTGATTTCGACCAAGCCCGATCACAAAGCTTGGAGGTCGGAGCAACCGGGAGGCCCGGAGATGGGGCTTTTGTTGGTGGACACCTTCCCTTGGTCCGGTGAAGGTGTAGAACCAATCAATTTGGGGATTGGCTCACCTGTGGAGAAGTGTCCCGGTTTTGGGTGGAATTTCAACTCGAAATTGAGCTCGCGGAGAAGAAATGGCGGGGGATCTCTCCGGGGATCAAGTGCTCTGTGTATGGGGAGAAGTCCGGAACAATTTTGGCGGAGTTTCCTTAAGGTTTGTTTCAGCACCTCTCATGGCCGAGAGGGGTGGTGTTTAAATAGGAGAGGGTGGAGGGCCTCCCGGGGAGAGTTAGGGCTTGGGATCTGCTTGCTCTTGGCAAGAGAAGAACAGCTCCAATGGCCACTCGGGGATGGGACGGCTCGGCGAGTGAGAATTTCAAGTTGGGATCACATGTGAGCTCTCGGCCATGGTGTTTTCCGGCGGCCTGGTGGCTGGCCGGCCAGGCATTGGTCACCATCCTGTTCAGGTGGGTCAAGGCTGGGGTTTGGTGCATTCAATTGAGGTTTGACTTGTGTAAAGTGGTTGAATCAAAGTAGAAAGGGGAAGGGGTCATTTTGGCTCATTTTGGTCAACCCATGCAAATGGGTTGGGTGCACCTTCCCATGGCTAGCTTGGGCTGAAGATAAAGTGGTTTAGGTCAGCTTAATTAGTGGGGAAGGGTCACCATCCAAGTACGATTAAGCTTAAGCATGGTTTAGTGGAGTCATGGAAGTGGCTAAATCACCCTTAAGGGAATCATTAAAGGACTCCCTCCTTTTGCCAAAAATGACATGGTGATGTGTAAAGTGGCTGCCATGGCTTGCATATGGCTTGTGCATGGCTTCATGGCTCCATTTGGCTTGGGAAAAGGTTGGGTCAATTTCATAAAAATGGGTTTTAAGAATTTTGGATATTTTGGTGAAAATTTGCATGAAGCTTGATTTGGAATGGTTTAATTGATGATTTTGAAACTTAGGGGTGATTTTGATTAAATGGATGATGAGGGAAAGTGTCATGTGGGCTTTGGATGGATTTGGGCTTTTGAATGTGGTGAAGTGGGCTTTTAGGAAAGTTTAAGGGGAATGGGCTTTTTGATTTTAGGATGGGCATTTGGGTGAAGATTTTATGAAGGACTTTGTCAAATAAATTTCATAATTGGTTTAGGGATGTTCTATGAAGGGCTTGGAGTCAATTTGGTGTAATTTGGAGTTGAATTGGTTTGAATTTGGGTTTATTTGGTAAGTGGGCCTATATGGGTCAAAGTGGGCCAAGTTGGGCTAATGTCGGGCTAGGGTTGAAATTGATGTAAAATCAATGTTGAGAAATGTTTATGGGAGTGTTTCAAAGAGGTTTTGACTTTGGTTGGGCTTTGATTTTGGGGTTTGGGCTCATTTGGGTTAGGTTTGGGTTTAGGTCAAAAATGGGCCTTTTAGCTTTGGGTTGAATTTGAGTGGGGTTTGGGTCTAAATTTTGGGCAAATCATGTTAGTTTTTTGTTCGTGGGAATGTTAAGGAAGATTTAGAAAAGATTTGGGGTTAATTGGAGTTGAATTGGGTGAGTTTGGGTTAGGTTTGGGTCATGGGTCCAAATTGGGCTTTAAGGACAAAAGTGAAATTGGATCCAAATATCAATCAAATTGGACTTGGATTTGGCCTAGATTGGTGTTGGGAATGTTGAATTGAAGTTTAGAATTAAATTGGACCAAAATTGGGGTCAATTAGGTAGGTTTGGTTTGACATTGGGTTCACTTTGGGTTAAAATGGGTCAAATTGGGGGTTTTGACAAAAGTAGGGTAAATTAACAAAATTGGCCCATGGTGTAGTTGGACAAAATGAAATTGGGAATATTTGGGATTTTCTGGAATTTTCTGGAATTTTCTGGGAATTTTCTGAATTTTTGGATTTTTTGGGTAAGAGGGGTATTTTGGGTATTTGGAGGGTATTGGGAGGTATTTTTGGAATTTTTGGTATTTTTGGGTATGGATGATCAATTTAAATGATGTGAAAATGTTTGGGAATGATTTTGTAGAATTTTGGATAATTTGGAAATTTTGAGAAATTTGGGTAATTTCGGGGGTTTTGGGTAGGCTAAGCGGGTGTAGGGTCCCGGGGGTCAAAAATTGAAAATTTGGGAAATTGAAGATTGGGTGGATGTAAGTGGAAAGAAGTCATTTTGGTTGAGCCATGAAGCCATATCAAGCCCATATGAGCCATGAAGGGACCCATTTGAGGCATTCACTATGTTGTTCCTAACCTCTTGCCAAGGGCTTAGGGGTTAAGGACCATCCATGTGAATCACCTACATGAGTCGGGAGGTCAAGTTGGGTATGGGTGTGTTTTAGTGTAGTGTATAGGTGTAGTGTGTGTGTAAGTCAGCCCCTTCACCAGACCAGGCCACCCAGGGCAGTCCTAAGGCCAAAGAGTCCTATAGGAACTCATCATTTAAACTTCCACATTTGATTTCAACCCTCTAGGTGATTAGGGGTTTATAGTCAAGTTTGTAGAGTTTGCGGGGAGTTAAGAAGTGGTTTGAATTTCTAGAAGGTGGGTCCCAATTCTAGTCCTCTAAGACAGTCAAAGGAAAAGCCTAAGGCTAGATCCTAAGTACTAAAGAAAAGAAGAGAAGACCTCATCAAAAATGAGGTCAACAAATGGACCCCAATAGGTGTGGTGAGCTGACGGAGCACACCGCGCGTATTGGTGTTGACCGAAGCGATCAACAAAACCAACACAGATGTCCAAGTGACGAACTTAGGACGAAGTAGAAGAGTTTCCGCTGGGGAGTAGCAAGTATATCTCTGAAACTGGAGATTCCTGAACTCTCGCTGGGGAAAGGAAAAAAAAAGGTGAATCCCAAATCACATGATCTGGGGGAATTCAATTTAGATTTCATTTTTTTTTAGTTTAAGTTTGACGTGTGAACTTAGATTTTAGTTTGGAGTTTCAATTTAGATTGAAATTTTGTCAAAATTAATTTGAGGGATTTGATTTGAAATGAAAAATGGAATTCTGAGGTTTTAGATGTAACATCTTCAACCTCGAAAGAAAATTGAATTGATTGGATTGAATCATTGCAATGAGAAGAGATCTCAGAGTAATGCGGTATTGGATGTAAAATCCTTAACCTCAAAAGTTTGATTTTGATGTATTTCATCGCAATAGGGAAAGAATCCTAAAGCAATGCAGTCTCGGATGTAAAATCCTCGACCCAAAAGTTTGAATTTGATGTATTTCAGTGCAATAGGGAAGAATCCTAAAGCAGTGCAGTCTTGGATGTAAAATCCTCGACCCAAAAGTTTGAATTTGATGTATTTCAGTGCAATAGGGAAGAATCCTAAAGCAATGTAGTCTCGGTTGTAAAATCCTCGACCCAAAAGTTTGAATTTGATGTATTTCAGTGCAATAGGGAAGAATCCTAAAGCAGTGCAGTCTTGGATGTAAAATCCTCGACCCAAAAGTTTGAATTTGATGTATTTCGGTGCAATAGGGAAGAATCCTAAAGCGAGTGCAGTCTTGGATGTAAAATCCTCGACCCAAAAGTTTGAATTTGATGTATTTCGAGTGCAATATGGAAGAATCCTAAAGCGATGCGGTCTTGGATGTAAAATCCTCGACCCAAAAGTTTGAATTTGATGTATTTCGAGTGCAATAGGGAAGAATCCTAAAGCGAGTGCGGTCTTGGATGTAAAATCCTCGACCCAAAAGTTTGAATTTGATGTATTTCGAGTGCAATGGGGAAGAATCCTAAAGCGATGCGGTCTTGGATGTAAAATCCTCGACCCAAAAGTTTGAATTTGATGTATTTCGGTGCAATAGGGAAGAATCCTAAAGCAGGTGCGGTCTTGGATGTAAAATCCTCGACCCAAAAGTTTGAATTTGATTGATATTTGATTTGAGATCTGGAAGATCGAACTCGAAATTTGATTGAGACTTGAAATCCGGAAAGATTGAATTTGAGATTTGGAAGGATGAGTTTGAACTCGATTGAAATTTGATTTAAGATTTGATTTGAAATTTGGAAGATCAAATTTGAAATTTGATAGGGAGTGGATTTGGAATTTGATTGAGAATTTGATTTGTGATTTGAAAAGATTGAAATTTGATTTGGAATTTGGAAAGATTGAATTTGAAATTTGATTGAGAATTTGATTTGTGATTTGATTTAACATTCATGTTGATTTCGTTTATCTTTTAATGGTTCAAATTTTATTTTATCGTTTATTTAATGTTCACGTGAATTTGGTGTTCGTCATTTTTTAGATTTTTTTTTAGAAAGTTTTCTTTTATTCTTTTTTTTATTTCTTTTATGTTCTTTGTTCGAAGTTCATTTAACTTTAATGGCGTTTCCCAATCAATTTGCACAAAAGAGGTGAAGGCCAAAAATGTGACATGGTCACTTTCATTCCAATCATGTTGAAGATACATCATACAACTCGATCTGGAATACATCTCATACAATCCATGTAGACTCAAAATGGACTATGTATGATCTTTGTCGATCTATCCAAAGAAGCATCTGTCAAAAATCCATGTCTGAATAGTGTGGTACATGGTTAATAACATCACCTTCCAAGCCATCCTTGACAAGGATGCCGGCTGGATGTACGTTGGAGGTGTGATATCTCCCATGTAACTCACAGCTCGTAAGGCCGGAGGTTTTCTAGCTCTGGGTCTGGTTGAAAATGGTAAGGTGTCTTCCTGTCATCCATTCTCCTGAAAGTAACTGAGATCCGCTTCACTGGTACTCCTGGTATGCAATGCTTAGCGATATCTGCTCCGTTGCCCTTCAGTATCATGACGGAACCTACCGGTAAAGGTATCTTCACTGGCCCTCGGAACTCACCCGGGCTCGCTATCCGGAGGTCGGATCCGAACATGATGTCACACTCGTTCGGGAAAGAGACGCGTGCGAAAGGTCCGACGAAGTCGTGGTGATCTATATGTGGGGGTATGCGAGTCACCCTGTTTGTAGATGTTGATAATGCGGCTATTAGGTATGCAATCTGCCGGCGGTACCCTCCATGTTATCGATCTCTTTACCATTCTCTTGATGACTAATGGCATCGGATCTACTTGCCCATGACGGAGTATTCCCGGTGGGTTTCCCTTCCTGTCTTCAGCAAAGTTGTAGCAGCATCCGCACTGTATTGTGATTCTTCCCTTCCCTGGCATCCATCTCCGGGGTTCTGAGTAGGTATTTTCCCTTAGGCGGCCTGCTCGGCCCATTCTTTTCAAATCCCGGATACAATCCACGATTTGCTGTTGTTCATACTCGGAGAATACGTCGGTATGTAGCTCGAGGCCCTCTAGTATATTGATTCTTCTACCTTTAATTCTCTCGAAGTATTCAAAGGTTTTCTTTTCAACATTCTGCATTCTCTCCAACTCGTATTCCGGAATTATCTGCAGATGGCGAGGCCTTGTGACATATTGTGGGATATACGGTTCAATCCCTTCATGTTCCCCTGCATACCTCGGCTCCTCAGAGATGATGCCTGTCGGGACATTCCCCGGGGTTGCTTACGCAACAAGGTCATGCATCACTTGTGGTTCTATCCGGTGGCGTGGTAGCCTTCTTTCTTCGATCTTCCAGGGATTTCCCCGGTCCTTTCCGTTATCCTAGGAGCTGGCCT
Organism: Papilionanthe hookeriana x Papilionanthe teres; assembly: GCA_022702705.1. Classification (NCBI taxonomy): domain Eukaryota; kingdom Viridiplantae; phylum Streptophyta; class Magnoliopsida; order Asparagales; family Orchidaceae; genus Papilionanthe; species Papilionanthe hookeriana x Papilionanthe teres. Next base: position 120,113,406 of record CM040423.1, on the reverse strand, counting down.
CCTTTCTTCGAGTTCTCGGTGAACCGGTGTCCTCGAAGTGTATGTACCGGCATTAGCAAGCTCGTCTCGTCGCGCTGGTCCGCAGCTAGTTTTGTTAACATCTTACGGATACGGCGATTCTTATTTCTTCGTTGCGTTGCTGTGAGAGTAGCCCTTCGAACTTCTTGAATCTCTGTGGGCGCGGCGCTGACGAGCTTGCCCTCCGCTGTAGCGACTACGGACTTCATTTTCTTATCTTCTTCAATGTTTGCTTTTCTTTTCTTGTTGTTGGATTGGTGGCTTGGGCCACCCACTTTCATCACTGTCTGCCCGGGTAGTTCTTCTCGGTTAACTGGGACCCAGTCACTTTCCTCGTATCGTAGGCTCGTCGGTGCGAAATCCGAGTCAATCTCGATTATCGCTCCATCTTTCACCCTCTTTTCATAGAGTGCAAGGCTTACGCCATTCTTAAAGTTCAGGACCAACCGCCCGTTCGACATTTCCCTGCGAAAAGACAAGGAAAAGGATCAGGGGTTGTACTAAGAACAAGAACATTAAGAAAATGTTTATTAAAGACATTTTTTTATATATATATTTTTTTTATTTTTGAATTTAACAGGAATGAAGTAGGATAAGATCAGGGAAGAGATTTTGATTTGGAAAAGAAAACAAGGAAAACTTTATTATCACGATTTTATTTATTTTAGCATATTTTATTATTTTGGGTTCAGACCCAATCATAAGTAATTACTTTGCCCGTGTTTCTTAGGGATGAAGAATTCATTCCTTCGAAACATCAGGTAGCGTAATACTTTTTCAAGTATCGTCCGTTGATCGGAAGCATATGTCGTTCTCCATGGCAATTCACTAGCTGGTAGGAACCTCCTGAGTATGCTGCTTCAACCACAAACGGTCCTTCCCAAGTGGGCTCAAATTTTCGTCCTATCTTGCGATGTGCAAGGATAGGTCTCTTGAGAACGAGAACTAAGTCACCAACTTTGAAGGTTCTTGGGCGGACCAGTTTGTCATGGGCTTGAACCATCTTAGCTTGGTATAGTTCTAAATTTTGTTGCGCTGCAAGTCTTTTCCCTTCCAGGCTTTCTAATTCTTCTAGTCGTAATTTGGCGTTTTCTTCGTCGTGATCTTATTTGCAACTCGCAATTCCGAGTGAAGGAAGTCGAACCTCTAAGGGTAACACTCGCCTCGGACCCATACACCGGAGCGTAAGGTGTAGCTTGAGTAGGAGTTCTGAAGGTTGTCCGGTAGGCCCATAAGGCTTCTAACAACTTCTCTTGCCAATTTCTCTTATTATCGTCCAAGGTTTTCTTTAAGATTTGAACGAGAGTTTTATTAAAAGCCTCAGCAAGGCCGTTTGCTCTTGGGTAGTAAATTGTCGAGTATCGCCAGTCGATTCCGTGTCTCCTGACAAAGTTGTTGATTTGCGTGCTTCTGAATGCTGACCCATTATCTGAGATGATCCTGCGCGGGACTCCGAAACGGTAGACAACTTGGTTCTTGAAAAACTGTAGCACGTGGTGTGCTTTCACTTCTCTAAGTGGAACTGCCTCTGCCCACTTGGAAAAGTAATTCGTAGCCGCAAGAATGAAGTGATGTCCTTTTGAAGATGGTGGTTCTATCGGACCCACTATATCTGTGCCCCAACATTCAAATGGCCACGAGGCAATTGTCGGGTGTAGCACATTTGGAGGTTGGTGTAGAACCACTCCGTGCACTTGGCATTGGTGACGGCTCTTGGCGATTTTCATGCGGTCGGTCATCATCGAGGGCCAGTAGTACCCTAGTCTTTTAATTTTCATCTTCATCTTCGGACCCGACTGGTGAGCGCCACAGAGTCCTGAATGCACCTCCTTAACAATTTCACGGGCCTTGGACCCGCTTAGGCATCTTAGCCACATTTAATCAAAAGACCTTCTGTACAATGTGTTGTTTATTAATGCGTAGGACAGAGTTCTTTTCTTGATCTGATGGGCTAGCGACCTATCGTCTGGTAGCTTTCCTGTTTGCAGGTAATCTATCAATGGCTGTCGCCGATCTTTCGTGTTTTCCGTCACTCGTTGCAACCGATTCTTCTTCTTTTTCGATTTGTGTATTGTGTCCATGTCAAGTCTGTGATAGGACTCGACGTCCGTGAACCGACACTTCCATTGATTCATCTTGCAAACAGGCAAATTCTTTTGCGAGACGAAGCTAAAGCATCTCGCTAAAGCATTTTCTTTTCGGGAATTTTGTAGATCGTTACATTTGGAATCTGTTCCAACAATTTGTATGGCATACTTGGAAGTATTGTTCGAGTCTTGGCTTTAAAATTCCGTATTGTCCGGTGATCCGTTGAATGATTAACTGCGAATCCCCGTAGATGTTGATGTCCGTTATCCTCATTTGAATAGCTAATTCCGAGTCCTGTTATGAGGGCTTCGTATTACGCTTCATTGTTTGTACACGGTTACGTTAAGTGGTAGGAGTATCTTAACATCCCCCGCTCCGGTGTTATAAAGATTAGCCCGATTCCCGCCTTACCGGGCACTATCACTTGCGATTCTTCGTCTTTGTGTGCTTGAAGATGCTCCGTCGAAATATAATTCCCAACGTCGATCATCGGGGTCTTCTAGGCTCATTATTTTTTCATCCGACAAATCGTCATTGAGAGGAGATTCGCCGGCAAAGGGTGTCGTTGCGAGAAAGTCCGCTAAGACTTGTCCCTTTACGGCACGAAGAGGCACGAAAGTTATATCGAATTGCAATAATATCATTGACCATCTGGCAAGTCTACCGGAAAGTGTTGGACGAGTCATCAAGTATTGCAATGGATTAAACTTTGAGATCAGGTTGACCATATGAGAAAGCATGTAGTGCCTGAGCTTTTGGGCGGCGAAGATCAGGGCCAAACAATGCTTTTCAATTGCAGGATACCTTACCTCCTTCGGAAGTAAACGACGGCTTAAGTAGTAAAGAGCATTTTCTTTACCCTCATCATTGACCTGGGCTAACAGGGCTCCGAGAGAGTCGTCTAAAGCCGCGGTGTAAAGTATCGGCGGTCTACCTGAGGCCGGGGCTGCTAAGACAGGAGGTGTCATTAAATATTGTTTAATGTCCTCGAAGGCCTTCTGGAATTTCTCTTCCCAAATAAATTTGGCGTCCTTTTTAACTAGTGCCGAGAAAGGCTGACACCTACCTGACAAGTTTGAGATAAAGCGTCGAAGATATGCCAGCTTCCCTTGAAAAGATCGTAATTGTTTTAAGGTTTTGGGAGGCGGCATTTCTAAGATAGCGTTAATCTTCTCCGGGTCAATTTCAATTCCACGATGTCGGACAACGAATCCTAAGAATTTCCTGGAGGTGACGCCGAAGGCGCATTTTAAGGGATTCGTCTTAAGGTTAAATTGTCTTAATCGTTTGAAAACAATTCTCAAATCATACAGGTGGTTTTCCTTTACTTTGCTTTTGATGACCACATCTTCCACGTAGCATTTGACTTGATTGTGGATGAGATCATCAAAAATTCTTGTCATTGCTCTCTGGTAGGTTGCTCCTGCGTTCTTCGGTCCAAATGGCATCATCGTGTAGCAAAATACTCCGATCGGCGTTCGAATGCCTGTAAGCTTTTCATCTTCCGGAGCCATCTTTATCCGGTTGTATCCCGAAGATCCATCCATGAATGAAAATATTTCATGTGTCGAAGCAATGTCAATCATTAATTCGGGATCGGTAGAGGGAATTCATCCTTTGGACATGCCTTGTTTAAATCTCCGAAGTCCACACGGATTCGATCCGACCATTCTTCTTTACGTCGGCACCACATTGGCTAACCAAGTCGGGTATTGTTCTTCACGGACAAATTTAGCGTCTATTAGCTTTTTAACTTCGGCTATGACTTGTTGTTCGATTTCTAGACGCATTCTTCCGGGACCTTGTCCGACTGGAACGAGTAGGATCCACTCCTAGCTTATGGATCGCGACGTCCGGAGCTAATCCTGGCATCTCATCGTAGTTCCAAGCAAAACAATCTTTAAATTCCATTAATAACTTGATTATTTCTTCGGAGTCTTCTTTATTGAGTAAGGAGCTAACAAAGGTAGGTCTAGGCTCTTCGCTAGTACCTAAGTTAACTTCCATTAACTCATCTATTGTAGATTTGATTTCTTCTTCGAATTCTGGTGGAGCGTCTCCAATTTGTACATCTTCGAGTTCGTCCGTAGTTTCCATGCGGTTTTCATTAGATTCGCAAGTGACAACTAAGCAAAATTCAGTATCGTCAATCGATCCTCTCGTGCCGAATCCGAGTCCATACTTTGAATTGGGTGGACGACCGGAGTTATTCCATAATTTTTCAAAACGTTGTGATTGACCTTTTGTCCATTGTCGAGGTAAGAAACCACGTTGAATTAAATTTTGAACACAGGAAGAGTACCACTCAAAAGGTAATTCCATTAATTCTGATGAAGTGACATCTTCAAATTGTACATGATTTTCAGTTTTGGAGGACGAAGCACCACGGTAGAATTTGATTGGCCTTGCACCGTCATTACGTACCTCTTTGACCACCATACCCTCGATCTTGCTAGACTGGATCGGGGTTAGGGTCATAGTAAGTACGTAGTGGTTAATCTTCTCGTACATTGATTTGTATTCTTCGTTCCTCTCATCTTTGAGAGAGATCTTGAATTGCGGCTTCTTCTGACTTATTGTCGCTGCTTCTTGTTTGATTTCTTCTTCTTCTTCAGAACTATCTTCCCAATCAACATTGATGGCTGGTTTCCTCTGTCCAACTGTCCTAGCGTCTCTACCATGACCTCGTCCCCGGCCTCGACCTCGGATGCGAGTTGTGGAGAAACCTTCACCATCTCGCCGGAAGGGAGTGGTGAGTGACTGTTGGACTAGAACTTCAGGTTCTTCGTCGTCCTCAACTTTCTTTGCTTTAATTGTTACGGTATCTCTGGAGAAGATTGTTTTCTTTGGCGGTGCATAATAAGCTGCATCTTCATGGATTCCAATTTCATGTACGGAGAATGGTTGTAAGTCGCCTTTGATGCACTGTTCCCCTCCATCGTAGTATTTGATGCACTGGTGTAGAGATGATGGTACCATCCTATTTTCATGTATCCATGGTCGGCCCAGTAGAGCATTGAACGACTTTTCTGAATCAATTATGTGAAATTTCGCGGTTGTCTTTGCTAAGTCACTGGTCTTCATCAGTAGCGTTATTGACCCGAGGGCTCTTTCTCCTTTCTGGTTGAATCCTCTTAATAACATTTTGTCGGCTTCGAGCTCGCGAGCATCAATTTCCAAATATGCTAGTGTTCGAAGACTCATTATATTGATTGATGCTCCTGGATCCACCAATACTGCGGAGAGTGTAAATTTTCCGATTATAAGCGAGATGTACAATGGTCGGTTATGATCTGTCGTCCCAAGTAGTAGGTCACCGTCCGTGAAGGTAACGCCTCGCTGTTCTTTTAACGAGCAAACCTCATCTAAGGAATCTCCGGCCATTTGAGCTAAGCAAATTTCTGGATCAAGTAAGGCCTTGATCAGAGCTTCTCTCATCTCCTTTGATAAGATGAGAGCGTCGTAGATGCTCAGTTTGGCCGGTAGTTTCCTAAGATGGGCTAGCACGTTGTAGTCCACTTTATTTCCATGTGTCTCGACTTCTTCTCGAATGGGTATTTCTTCTGCTGGGGTTGGTTCTTCTTGAACAACCACCTGCTTTCCTTTGTCCTTTGGACCCATTCTTGGAGGTAGAACTTTTCCACTTCTTAAGTTGACTTCTGTAATTTCTTCTGAATCTAATGTTGAGTTCGCCGGTGGTAGGGGCAAAAGTTGGGATCACCGTTCTTGTTGACTTCCTCTGGTCTTTTAGGCTCTGGCAGCTGGAAATCTGGAGTCTTCATCAGACTACGGAATATTTTCGGTACTGCTTCATTCTTGAACGGATATTCTGCTCAGAAGTTCCCTTAATGTACGTTGCGGACGAGACGGTTGTTCATACTTGCGGAGACGACCGATAGTTGGACCGGGGTTGTTGGTAATTCTATTGTGGTTCTTGCGGCCGTTACGGTGGTATTTGCATCGGTTGCTTGCCTTTGTCAGCTGCCGCAACGATCCGGATTTCTTTTCGAAGGTCTTCACGGGCTTCGCTTATCCGTCTTGTCGGCGAAACTTAATTGCTTCGCCTCTTCTTGCAAGCTTCCGGCCTTGCTTAACAACTTCTCGAAAGTCTTAATAGTGAATCCTTTGAGGAGAAGTGCTATCGGGCCGTGAATGCTTTTAAGCAAGATGCCGACTGCATGTTGTTCTTGAGTTGTGGTTCACACTTCATGCTTAAGTTCCTCCATCGAAGTATGTAATCCACCAAAGTTTCATTCGGTCTTTGTTTCTCTACCACTAAATCACCTATAGTGATGTGGTGCTGAGCTCCGACGAATCGCTTGATGAAGAGGTTCTCTAGTTCTGAAAACGTCTTCACCGAACCATTTGGTAATTCTGCATACCAGTCGAAGGCGATTCTCGACGGACTGGCGACGAGCTGTCGGAAGAGTAATGCATCGCTCCCGCCGGCATTGCAACAAGCGGCACGAAAGTGTGCAACATGCTTGTCGGGGGTTCCGGTTCCGTCGAAGGTCTTGAACGGAGGTGGTACGAAGCCTTTCGGGTATTGGACGGCGTCGAATTCTTACGGGTAAGGTCTACCCGTCCGAATGGATGTCCCGCTCTTCGATTGTGCTAAGGCTTCTCGCTCATGCTTGTTCCACCAAGTTCTTGATATCCTTTTCGGAGATCATACTTTGTGTTGTATCCTTTTCGGCTGATCATCCCCATTGACGGATGTAATCTCCTTTCCTCCGTCTACGATGTGAATGACCTCGCGGGGGTGTCTCTCTATGTGGTTATACTTGACTGCGGAGAGTGGCCGGAGCTACGGCCATCTCTTCCATCCTTTTCGCCATTTGAACGATCGTGTCGTCTTTTCCTGAAGTCGCCTTCTCATCGGTTCGGCTCCTCTCTTCTGCGGCTGCAGGAGCACCTTGCGAAGCTGATGAAGCTCGTGTCTCAACCATATTGATTTCTGCATATTCGTCGTCCATGAATTCCGATGAATCGATCTCATCTCCGAACTTCTCTTCTTTTTCTTTTGCTAACCATCGGATATCGGTTCTCAACTTTTCCATGGCATCTTCCAGCGGGGCTTTCTGTGTGTCTTTGCGGTTGTCATGCGATTGCTGCCGGGTCCCTTTTTCACGAGTCCCCTTTATCGCAGTAGCACTTTCTTCGGATTCCGGCCTCCCGGCGAGACTTTCTTTCTCGGGGCTGCTGTTTCAATCTTAAGCGCCCGATAGTGGGACGCCGTACCATCCTTCTAGCGACGAAGGTCTAGGACCGGATGGTGCATCGGCCAAATGCTGGAAGGTGGTATCCTCCCTAATTTGTAATCCTGAGACTACGACAGGCGGGCTAGCCTTCATTCTTTTACTTGGCTTTTCTGTCATGACGGCGGGCTCTACTCGGGGCCTAAGACGGGATTTGACCGGCACCCGCCCTATCCTTCGTAGAATCTCCGATACGGGGCAGTTTTCCTTCTTTGCTAACTTTTCTACCAAAGTTTGCAGTCGAGCAAACGACGTAGTTCTAGTTCGTTTCTTGCGGTTATCGTTGTAATATGCGGGCCGAGGTAATGTGGCAGCAATCTTGCGAACATTCTCCTCATCCTCTGCGGCGGAGAGGGGATGGAACCTGCTTCCTCCCAAAAGTGGTATGTAGTCGAGCGGCGGTGTATATTACGGTAGCGGCGTATATTACGCGGCGGTGTATATTCGAGTAGCTCCGGAATTTCCTCTAGGAAGGCAATTTTAGCAGCTCTGGCTTCTCTGGCGATCCTTCTACTTCTGTTTCTTCTTTGGGTCCTTGTCAGTGACGGAATCTTTGAACTGGACCCGATTTCGACAACAGAAGGTCTTACAGGAAGATTTGTACCCTACATGGTAACAGGTTTACCATAGTTCTGGACTTCTTTCCCCTTTGATTTGGCAGAAGTCGGGGTAGGTGCAGAAACAACTAGACCAGTGGGGGTAGTAAGAACAGTCCTCCTGCGGATGGCAGTACTCCTCCTAGTCGGGATCCTTTGCAGGGGAGGAAACTCTTGGGTCGACCTAAGGTTGAACTCAAGCAGTGGCTCCTCAGCTTCAGATATCTTGTTCGTCAGTGCAAAGAGGGAGACGTCGGTGACTTTGACATTCGTGTTTTAAAATCCTTGTCCGAATCGGATGATCCCATTGTCGGGCAGCTCATCCTTATAGACAGCGAAGTCCAGTCTATTGGTGAAGGAGAAAATCAGCTTCGGGGCTTCCATTTCTGCAGGGTAGATTCTGGTTATCAGTCTCAAGCTATGCTTCTTTTCTTTAGGACGAAAAGAAAGGAATTGAAAAGAGTCCGAACTCATTCTTGTTCATGTATTTATAAGAGGGAATCATTTGTCAAAAGAGTCACTTATTAGAGGGTTTGTTTATTTAAAACGGAATGTTCAAAGGTGTAGAGAAGGTAAGGAATCCGATTCAGAGTTGGAAAGGAAAAGAAAGTCTTAAGCAAAACTTCTCGACTCGAAGGCTCATTCCTAAACTAACACCTATTGGGGGTCCACCCCACCTCAGAAATGAGGTAAAAGGATCTCGAAACCTCTCTGTTTAGGGGTGTCTAAACAGTGGCTCCTAAATCCGAGAACGTTGGCTATACTTGTCCAAGGTAGAAATGAACATAGTATTCCAACGGAAAGAAGGGTAGTTTGACCCATTAAGGACATGGATATACTACCGATTTTTGAAAGCAGAATTATTTGATTAAAATGGAGAGAGGAATTACTCCCCAGCAGAGTCGCCAGAAATCTGTCGGCATATATTTTTTTAGGTTGGGTGTATTGTATTTTGAAAAGGGGTCGCCTAAAGAAATTGTCGGCGAATTTTTAATTTAATTTAAATAAATAATTTGAAAAGTAGTATTTGATTTTAAAAATAAATTTTAAATTTGAAGATTTTAAGATATGAAATCAAACCGATCTCACATCCCAAATAGTTTATATAAACGAGCACCGCACCACAAACCGTGTATCCATCCCTAAGGATAAACACACTGCTTGACGGTGGGGCTCGATTAAATAAACTAAAAGATTTGTGACATCCGTTTGGTCTGCGAACCAATTTTATAAGCCGACAGAATTCCCCTGCTTAATATGAATGCATTAAACAGGGTTTATATTACCTGGGTTCTTTAAAATTCCCTATAAGGGTAAGCCCCTATAGTTAATTACATCTTAAGTGACGGGAATTACCTAAGAAAACTCTCGATAATAATCAATAATTCTGCTCTCAAGGATTTCAAAGTTTAAGTTTTCAAGGTATTGAATTTTGGAATTTCAATAGGGAATGGATCAAGTTTGGAACATTTTGTTTTGGGAATCCAAAAGAAGAAAAGTAGGAGAAATCATAGATTCGAAGTGAACTTCGGTAATTTCCCGACTATCCTATTGTTTGGCTTGGATTTAGGAAAGTCCTAGTATTTATTTAAATGTTTTGATTTTGCCAATTTTAGTTAATTAGGACTTATATTTATATGATAGAATCATACAAATAGCCTTGAAGATGTGAGGGTTTATGTCGTACCCAAATGACTACCTCGGAATCCTAAGACCGGTTAGGGCTTAATTTGCAATGCAAGTGCCTAACGAAGAGGTTGAGGATTTATGTTGCACTAGTGCAAACTACCTCGAAATCCTATGGCTTGGTTATTTAATTTTAGGAAAGTTTCTGCTGAAGTAGACTCGGGTTTCTGTGATGATGATGGCTGTCTTGCCCACCATGCTCCGAGCTCCTTGTTGTTGCAGAGGTTTAGTTTTAGAAGTCATAAATCAGAGGGTGAGAAAAGTGTTTTGGTTTAGAGAAGATCTTAATTTCCAAGTGTTTTTTTTACGTTTTAATTAAAACAAATCTTAAAGTTGATGATAACGACACCGGTTAAGATCCCACGGTTCCATCCTTCCGGTATCATTATTTTTATCGGATTCACTTAGTCCAGATGAATTTGCTAAACTCAATTGAATGAGTTCCACACTTTCATTTAGACCGTGGGAAATCCCGTTAGCAACACGTAGGTTACATCATCCAAGGTATTCCCGATCATCCAACAGGACGTTTTAATTTAGTTGTAATTGTAGTTTTGTGTTCTGTTTGTGATTAAATTTTGAGTTGTTTTATATTTTGAAATGTTATGGCGGTGAATTTTATCTTGCAATGACTTTTAACTTAATTTTGGTTTCAGTTTTAGGGGCTATCCTAAAGGTGTGGGTTTTCATGCAACAGTTGTTTATCATGCAAGAAAAGTAAGTGCAATGCAGTTAAATAAATTGCGATAATGTAAATTGCAAGAAAGTAAATTGCAATAAAATAAAAGCGTACCTGGAGGGTCTTCCCGTCATCCCAAGCTGCACTTAAAACACAATTAGAATATTTAAGCAAGTTCCTAGGTAAAGCTAAGGTAAGGGTTATGGTTTTCTACCAAGTTCCTAATCCTATAGCTAGTCATTTCCTATGACGTCTAGGTTCTTTGTGTTTTGGTTTGAGGACGATTTTCTTCATCGAAGAACGATTGAGTTCGATTGTTCTCATAAACATCCTATCATATTGAGAAAGTGTTTAAAAAGAATCTTAAACATCTTTTCAATATTGCTAGAATTGTTTTAAGTCCAAATGAATTCAATTACACAAATGAATTAATCGTCCGAGGTTTAGTTTTGTTATTTAGCTCAGTGAACTAGGACGTTTGAATGTCCTATAAGTGAAGTAACATTTCATTTAATGTTCTGTTTAGGAGTTATGATAACTAAAACTTTCAAGGGTAAATTGGTATTCAAATGATTTGATTTAAGTTAAAGGGCTTAAATTTGTAATAGTGTTTAAGTTGCTTTATATTTAATTTCTTTCTATTTTAGGTGTTGTTATTTAATTTAATTTAATTTAATTTAATTTAATTTAATTGAGTTTTAATTTTAATTTAATTTAATTCAATTTAGTTTGATTTGATGTTACATTAAATTAATTTGATTTGATTTAATTTTAATTTAATTTGATTTAATTTAATTTAATTTAATTTAATTTAATTTAATTTAATTTAATTCAATTTAATTTAATTTAATTTAATTTAATTTAATTTTATTTATTTTTAATTTAATTTAACTTAATTTAATTTGGTTTTATTTGTTTAATTTAATTTAATTCATTTGATTTGATTTAATTTAGTTTAATTTAATTTGATTTAATTTATTTCATTTAATTTAATTTAATTTGATTTAATTTAATTTAATTTAATTTAATTTAAATTAATTTAATTTAATTTAATTTACTTAATTTAATTTAATTTTTTAATTTAATTTTATTTTTTTTAATTTTAATTGAAATTTTCAAAAGAGTTTAATAATTTAATTTTAGTTTAATGATTAAGTCTTTTAATATATTTTAAATTTGAGTTATCATTTTAATTAAAAATTGAATATTAATGAGATAATTAATTTAGGGATTTTTAAATTAAAGAATAAATCTCTTCCTAATAATATCCCTATTTTAATAATTCCAATTTTATTATTCTTCCAAATTTAATCAATTATTTAATTAAAGTTTAATCATTTTAAATTGCTTAATGGGTTTCTACCCTTTAATTATTTAAATTTCAATCATCCAAATCAGATCAGGATCAAATATTTTACTTATTAATTTTTTTTATTAAACCTAAAGTTTTAATTAAGGATTAAAATTTAATTACCATTTTACCCTTTAAGCTTAATAATTTCATAACTCACTAAATTGAACTCAAATGAACTTGAAATTCTTATGTGACTTCACTCATATGTCAATAAAGACATGAGAGGAGAAAATGTGATTTTTCTGTATTTAATTTATTTATATAATTATTTTTGGTGGAAAATAGAGATTTCCAAGGAAAATTTAATAACATGACCAAGGGAAAGTTTCTGTCCTTAAGAAAATTAGGGGACATTCCTAATGACCAGAGGACCACTTGGACCAATTTTGGTGATTTTTTGAATTATATTATTTTTATTATAATTATTTTAAGTTTTGGAGTGTTAATTAATTTAAAAATAAAATAAATGTTGAAAAATGAATTTTATATTTTTCAAAAATCTCTCTGATATCAAGGAAATCAGAGAATTAAATTTTGCAATTTTCTGATTTTTCTATGATTTATTATAATTATTTTAGTGAAAATGCTAGAAAATACATTTTTTTAATTTTAAAATTACCCTAGGGCTTTAAAATTTAATATTTCACTAAATAGACCTAAGAAAAATGTGGGGTTTGTTCCTAAGTGATTAAAATTTAAAATGTGACATTTTGGTGAATTTTATTATTTTTGTGATTTTTATTATTTTTTTATTATTGAAAATATTAAAATATTATTAAAAATCAATTTTTTTAGAAAATTGAAATTTTAATTTTCTTAAATTCCCTAATATCAGAGAGGCTCCAAAACCAATTTGGTGAATTTTTGAAAAGTATTTTGAAAGTTATGAATTTTTAAAGTTTAAAATGACTAAGTGGCTTAATCAACCCAATTAGTGGGGCTAACCAAGTCCAATTGACTTCAAATTTTTATGATGGTTTCCTCTGATCCTAAAGGTCAGTGGAGAGTTGATTTCAAGTCAATTTGATGCATGGTTAACTCTAATTAATTAGAGGCCTATTTTGGGTGTTTAAGCCAATTAGGGTTGTTTTAAATGAACTAACTCAAAACCTATTTTTCCTAGGGTTCTCTGGTCATAAGAAACATCCTCAAATTTTCGTAGAATTTATTTCACAACATGCTATTTATTGGAATTAAAATACTCAAAACAGCAACATGAATTTGAAAAATCAATAACTTTTTATAGGGATGGCCTCGACTTTGGAAAATTCGGGGAATGTTCCCAAATTCAGAGGCTTCAAAAGCCCTATGGTCTCATGCCATGGTGAATTGTATACATGCATGGAGAATTAAAAGTATGCAGAGAGTAAATGAATTATAAAAAATAAAATACTTGATGAAATTAAATGATTTCTTTTCCACATTATTCTCCTCCGTTCACTCGAGCGAGAGGGTATTTTTATTTTATTTTTCTAATTTTTCTACACAAAGTTATGAATTTTTGAAGTTTAGGGAATTAAATAAATCAAAAAATACCCTAATTTTCTATTTATCCACGCGGCGCCAACTCATCCTCGGCATCTCCGAAACGCCGCGTGTCGCGCTCCCATTCGACGCCGCCATCTGAGTCAGCGCTTCCGGGGCCCGCTGTATCGCTCCGTCTCCTGGTCCGACGCCATCTGAGCCGTCCGCCCGTGCGTGTATTGAATGGACGACATCCGTTCATTGTCCCCGAGCGTCCTCACCCGAGAGCCGTCCACACTAAATCCCTAAGATCTCACTCGATACTCAATGGATTTTCATGTTCTTATGCTCTATGGATTAGTCTTGAAGAGACGAACACATCTATACGGTTATCATGCATTGAAATTAAAGCATTCGAAATGGAGAATCTCCAGAAGCTCGGGATGAAGAATTAGTTCATACCTTTGCTCAGAGAAGTGTGGCTTCAATCTGAGAGTTGTTGCACCTTCGATTGGATCCCAGCAAGCTCCAGATGAAGTCTCCTGGTCTGGTGAATTGTCTAGATGTGATTTCGACCAAGTCCGATCACAAAGCTTGGAGGCTGGAGCAAGCCGGGTGGCTCGGAGATGGGGCTTTTGCTTGGTGGACACCTTCCCTTGGTCCGGTGAAGGTGTAGAACCAATCAATTTGGGGATTGGCTCACTGTGGAGAAGTGTCCCGGTTTTGGGTGGAATTTCAACTGCGAAATTGAGCTCGCGAGAGAAGAAATGGCAGGGGGATCTCACTCGGGGATCAAGTGCTCTGTGTATGGGGAGGAGTACGGAACAATTTTGGTAGAGTTTCCTTAAGGTTTGTTTCGGCACCTCTCATGGCCGAGAGGGGTGGTGTTTAAATAGGAGAGGGTGGAGGGCCTCCCGGGAGAGTTAGGGCTTGGGATCGACTGCTCTTGGCAAGAGAAGAACGGCTCCAATGGCCGCTGGGGATGGGGCGGCTCGGCGGGTGAGAATTTCAAGTTGGGCTCACATGTGAGCTCTCGGCCATGGTGTTTTCCGGCGGCCTGGTGGCTGGCCGGCCGGGCATTGGTCACCATCCTGTTCGGGTGGGTCGGTGGCAGGGTTTGGTGCATTCGATTGAGGTTTGACATGTGTAAAGTGGTTGAATCAAAGTAGAAAGGGGAAGGGGTCATTTTGGCTCATTTTGGTCAACCCATGCAAATGGGTTGGGTGCACCTTCCCATGGCTAGCTTGGGCTGAAGATAAAGTGGTTTTGGTCAGCTTAATTAGTGTGGAAGGGTCACCATCCAAGTACCATTAAGCTTAAGCATGGTTTAGTGGAGTCATGGAAGTGGCTAAATCACCCTTAAGGGAATCATTAAAGGACACCCTCCTTTTGCCAAAAATGACATGGTGATGTGTAAAGTGGCTGCCATGGCTTGCATATGACTTGTGCATGGCTTCATGGCTCCATTTGGCTTGGGAAAAGGTTGGGTCAATTTCATAAAAATGGGTTTTAAGAATTTTGGATATTTTGGTGAAAAATTGCATGAAGCTTGATTTGGAATGGTTTAATTGATGATTTTGAAACTTAGGGGTGATTTTGATTAAATGGATGATGAGGGAAAGTGCCATGTGGGCTTTGGATGGATTTGGGCTTTTGAATGTGGTGAAGTGGGCTTTTAGGAAAGTTTAAGGGGAATGGGCTTTTTGATTTTAGGATGGGCATTTGGGTGAAGATTTTATGAAGGACTTTGTCAAATAAATGTCATAATTGGTTTAGGGATGTTCTATGAAGGGCTTGGAGTCAATTTGGTGTAATTTGGAGTTGAATTGGTTTGAATTTGGGTTTATTTGGTAAGTGGGCCTATATGGGTCAAAGTGGGCCAAGTTGGGCTAATGTCGGGCTAGGGTTGAAATTGATGTAAAATCAATGTTGAGAAATGTTTATGGGAGTGTTTCAAAGAGGTTTTGACTTTGGTTGGGCTTTGATTTTGGGGTTTGGGCTCATTTGGGTTAGGTTTGGGTTTAGGTCAAAAATGGGCCTTTTAGCTTTGGGTTGAATTTGAGTGGGGTTTGGGTCTAAATTTTGGGAAAATCATGTTAGTGTTTTGTTTGTGGGAATGTTAAGGAAGATTTAGAAAAGATTTGGGGTTAATTGGAGTTGAATTGGGTGAGTTTGGGTTAGGTTTGGGTCATGGGTCCAAATTGGGCTTTAAGGCCAAAAGTGAAATTGGATCCAAATATCAATCAAATTGGACTTGGATTTGGCCTAGATTGGTGTTGGGAATGTTGAATTGAAGTTTAGAATTGAATTGGACCAAAATTGGGGTCAATTGGGTAGGTTTGGTTTGACATTGGGTTCACTTTGGGTTAAAATGGGTTAAATTGGGGGTTTTGACAAAAGTAGGGTAAATTGACAAAATTGGCCCATGGTGTAGTTGGACAAAATGAAATTGGGAATATTTGGGATTTTCTGAAATTTTCTGGGAATTTTCTGTATTTTTGGATTTTTTGGGTAAGAGGGGTATTTTGGGTATTTGGAGGTTATTGGGTGGTATTTTTGGAATTTTTGGTATTTTTGGGTATGGATGATCAATTTAAGTGATGTGGAAATGTTTGGGAATGATTTTGGAGAATTTTGGATAATTTGGAAATTTTGAGAAATTTGGGTAATTTCGGGGGTTTTGGGTAGGCTAAGCGGGTGTAGAGTCCCGGGGGTCAAAAATTGAAAATTTGGGAAATTGAAGATTGGGTGGATGTAAGTGAAAAGAAGTCATTTTGGTTGAGCCATGAAGCCATATCAAGCTCATATGAGCCATGAAGGGACCCATTTGAGGCATTCACTATGTTGTTCCTAACCCTCTTAGCTAAGGGCTTAGGGGTTAAGGACCATCCATGTGAATCACCTACATGAGTCAGGAGGTCAAGTTGGGTATGGGTGTGTTTTAGTGTAGTGTATAGGTGTAGTGTGTGTGTAAGTCAGCCCCTTCACCAGACCAGGCCACCCAGGGCAGTCCTAAGGCCAAAGAGTCCTATAGGAACTCATCATTTAAACTTCCACATTTGATTTCAACCCTCTAGGTGATTAGGGGTCTACAGTCAAGTTTGTAGAGTTTGCAGGGAGTTAAGAAGTGGTTTGAATTTCTAGAAGGTGGGTCCCAATTCTAGTCCTCTAAGACAATCAAAGGAAAAGCCTAAGGCTAGATCCTAAGTACTAAAGAAAAGAAGAGAAGATCTCATCAAAAATGAGGTCAACAACCTGACTGATAGTACTGGAGCCTGGAAGACTCAATATGAAAAAAGGATGAATTTTTTGTCTTCTAAGTTTAATGGTGTTTCCAAGGCATGACACAACTTTATTACTGCTTGTCTCCTTCCATCCAATCATCTGAGTGAAGTTACCAGAGATAGAGTTATTCTAAACTACTGCATTCAAGAGAGGAACTCTATTGAAGTAAATAGCATTATTTATGATTCTTTGGAGGCTATTGCTCGTTCTAGAACATCTATTGGACTTGGTTTTCCATCACTAATCTATTCTCTATGTCAAAGTGCTGGTGTAGTTGCTGAGCTTTCTAAGGAAAAGCTCAAGTTAACGAAGCCTATAGGAAGAGAGAGCGTCAGCATTTATGATCGATTGCGAGGTAAGAGTTCTATTACACCTTCTGGTTCATTACCTACTTCAGGTAGAGCTTCTACTTCTAGATCATCTACTTCTGTTGAACCATCATGTACATTTAGGAAACCATGCATGATCAGTTCATAGAGCAGCAACATGAGTTATTCTTAACTCACTGCAGACTAGATACCATAGACAAGATGATTGATCACCTTTCTGAGTATACACAAACAAAGAGTGATTATGATGCTGAGTATTCAAAGTCTTTAGTGAGATTTATGAAGGGAGAGCATGATGTTAAGTTTCCTACTTGTCCCAGAATTTCACCTTATGTTTATCCTAAAGATATGGAGTTCTCTTTTGGATGTGATGATGATGAAGCTACATACAGTGATTTGTAGTTTGATTTATCTCTATATTTTATTGATTCTGTTTTTAGAGTTTTTTCTTATTTCTTGTACTGTTTTTTGTGATGTTATTTGTTAGTGTTGTTGTGAACTTTTTATGTTAAAACTGTTTCTTAGCTTATCTGATGTGTGTTTAAGACTCAGATGTGAATGAGTTTCTATAAAAGTTTATTTCTATTTCAGCCTACTGTTTAGTGTTCTTGAATAGTTAGTAATTTGCATGTTCTAAAAAAAAGGAAGAAAGAAAAATTTTCAATTAACTCTTGCTCTGCAAAACTTTTCTATATATGCTTAATCATTTCTGTTTTATTCATATTGAAGCATGTGTAGAAGTAGAGGTTAGTTTTTCCTTACTACCTCATTGTTATACTTAGATTAATTCATGTTTATTTCTTTCTCTCATGCTTTAGAAAAAATTCATAATTAATATTTATACTAAAGCTGAAGTTTGGGGGAGGGAAAATATTTATCAAATTTAAATGTTATTTGTCCTTAAAGAACTAATATTTTCTTTAAAAACATATTAACATAACATAAAGAATGAAGAATCTGTTTAAGATAACCTAAATTTTTAAATTTATAAATAATTTAGTAAACTTAACTAAAATTTCATAAATTTTGGTTGATTTTAAGAATGGAATTATTTAGCTTAAAGAATAATAAGATGAAAATTTTTTCTATTTATAGTAAAGATAATTGTATTTTTGAAATACTAAGGAATCAAGATTATTGCTTGAAAAAGAAAAGATTGAAATAAGTTTTTAAAAATAATTAATTATTAATGTCATATTCATTAAGTAAAAATGTATAAGTTTTTGAAAATAAGTTAAGGATATTTAAGTTCAAAATCATTAACAACTATCCAAAAATAGTAATCCTCACTTAAAAAAAAGTGAGGAGAAACTTGAGGAAATGGCTAATCAAAAATTGGCTTCACTTGAATTATCTTAAATTTAAAAAACTGATTACATTTTTAACTTAATTTCTATGTACATATATTTTTACTAGAAAAATGTTTCATGAAAATATTTTTCTTGTAAATATTCTATGTGACCCTCATATGATAAATTACAATTATTCTTGAAATAAATAAAATAATGGAAGTCTTAAGATTTGGTAGTTAAATGTTCTTTAATTCTTAAAATTAAACTTAATTAGTGAAAGTTGGTTAATGATTTGCTAAAGCATTTATAAAACCAAAAATTATAAGGAATCTTAAATATTTAACTTCATTCCAAATGTTATTTATTTTATGTAATTAAAAGGGTTACTTGAGGACAAATAACGTTTAAGTTTGGGGGAATTTGATCTACCTAAAAAATACATATTTTATGCCTTTTTTATGATTCAATTCTTAAGGATATTATGCTTTAATGAAAGGTATTTTCATGTTTTTGGATTTAGATGATTAAAAAGAGTCCACGAAGGAAAAAAGGAGCAAAAAGAAGCAAAAATAGAGCTTATGGAGCCATTTTTGGAATTATTGGCCTGACACCTAAGCGCCAATTTGATACAGACGCTGTCAAGATTTTCTGATTACTTTGGGCAGTTATTTTGATGGTGTTAAGCGGTTATTGGAGCTTTTAGAAGACTGGAAGTTACTCCTAATATATAGGACATGTGATACAATGTATTTGGAGACAAGGAAATGGTTTGGATCACGAAGAGGTGCGACCCAAAGTGAAGAGGTGTGAATGACCTGGTCACGGAGTCCAGCACCTTGGCGCCAGATCCCGACGCCTAGGCACGACGGTTACCTTCTAGAAGATACTTTGAATTTGGACGAATTTTGAAGAGGTGCCTTAAGCAACCCCTGGTTAAATTCAGAGCTCTATAAATAGGAGCCCATTCTACAGAGAAAATCGCACCAAAACCCGCCTCTTAGTACATATACCCATTTTAGCCTATTTTAGTCTCTTCCATACTTAGGGTGCCACTTTATTTTGTATTTAGTGAGTTTATTTTGAGTGTTTATTGTTTGTAATTGCTGTTGGAGTCTTTCATTATTGCGTTGGAGTCAGTAGAAGTCATCGGAGCTCTTGAAGGAACACTTCAGATAAGTATTTGTACTTTGATTCAAAGTTTTATAAATATGTTTTGTTGTGTTATTCTAATGAGTTCTGAGTAGTTAGTTATCTTTCTCCTTTCAGTTATGAAAAGATTATACATTAATTAAATTTTGTAAGAGAATTAAATATAAAATATTTTAAAATATTGTGATGATAATAATACCTGATCTTAGTTTACTTTTTAAATTGACCATTTTTTTGTTAAAACCTGTTTAAAAATTTTGAGACCTATCTGGAGATAAATTTTAAACTAATAGATATCACATGTATCCTTGGTAATTGCAGGATATACGCGGATTGTTTATGGTGATGTGCAAATAAATAGGAAGATATTATTTATTGGGCGTAGAAGTAATTAGTTTTTAGAGTGACAGACTAAATTCTATTAATTTGGTTTATAGAAAGGTAACGGGTAACTGGTAGGGCTGACCATAGTCACCCTTGGACATCTAGTAGTGTGAGCCTAGATTAACCCATTCTACTAATAACACATCCTGAGCCGAACTATAGATTAGTCAATGTTCTTTGCACCTGGACCAAAGGGTAAAGAATAGGAATGTTTCTATTTGGCACAATACTATAATCTCAATTCCCTACAAAAAATAATTAATCTATAATTCTAGGATTAGTTGAAAAAGGAGAAAGTCGTTTTATAATTGCATTGAATTTTAATTAATGTTTAATTTACTTTCCTGCTTATTGCTTACTTTCTTTTAGTAAAGTTATTATTTAATTAAATTTGAATATATATATATATATATATATATATATATATATATATATATATATATATAAAGGTATTTATAATTTGCATAAGAAAATTTCAAAATATTACTTATATATTTTTACTTTTTATAGTTATTATCCCTGTGGGATCGATAACAAGGATCCACTAGAGCCCTGTATTACTTGAACGATACGTATACTTGATTTAAAATTGTGACTTTTACAATAATTAAATCTAATAAAATAATAAAATTAAACCTCACACATCAAGTTTTTGAAGCCATTTGCCAGGAATTAAATCTTCTAAAAAATGGTATCAAATTCTTGTATTTTAAAGCATATTTAAGGTCGCATCGCATCAAGAGCTCTCGTGTATATATATCCAAATATGCTAATGTTTGTAGGCTCATTATATTGAGCGATGCTCCTGGGTTGACTAACACTTTGGAGAGCACATATTTGCCAATATTGACTAAGATGTAGAGCAGGAAGTTGTGATCAGCGATACCAAGTAGCAAATCATCATAGGTGAAAGTCACACCAGGCTGTTCTCCCAAAGTACAAACTCCATCTAAGGACGAGCTAGCCAAGTGAGTAAAGAAAATTTCTGGATCGAGTAGAGCCCTTACCAGATTTTCCCTCATCTCTTTTAACAGAATCAGAGCATCGTAAATGCTTAGTTTGGCCAAGAACTTCCTAAGATGTGCTAGTACATTGTAATCCACTTAACTTGGGTTTCTGATTTCTTATCGAATTTGTGTTTCTGTTGTCACTGGCGATGATCCTTCTTGAGTAGTTGACTACTTTCCCTTCTCTACTGGAGTTGTACTTGAAGGCAATACTTTACCACTTCTGAGATTCACCTCTGTTATCTCCTCCCATTCTAGACCCAAAGGTTCTTCCAGTGTCATAGTTAGTTCATCTTGTCTCGACATTGTGTCTGAAGTGTCTAAATTGAGCGGAATTCCCTTGCATTCGAGGACTGGCTCCTCACTTCTAAAAATTTCATAGCCGATGTCATTGATGTCTTCTTCTTCTTCATTGATGTTCTCATCAGGAGTTAGCATGATTTGAGGATCAGTTTGGGAGTCGAAATTGGAGTTAGATTGGTCGTAGCTAGGTATATCGTCAATAGAGACAACCAGAACGTAACTGGAATCAAAATCATTGGATTCAAAAGAGCCCGGAGGGGCATAAAGATAATGGTACAACTTTAGAGGTTTGAGGGATTTACTCCCCGAATCTGAGACAACCAATCTAACAGGGATTTAATGGTCAAACCTTTGAGCATGAAAGCCACTTGACCGTGGATACACTTGAGTAGTATCTCGATCGTGTGTTGCTCTTGTAGCTGAGGCTCACATTTAATGCTAATGTTTTCAAATCTAAGAATGTAATCAACCATTGACTCGTGGGGCTTCTGTCATTCCTCCAAGAGATCTCCAATGGTGATGTGATGTTGCGCGCCAACAAACCTCTTGACGAACAAGTTTTCCATTTCTACAGAAGTCTTCACTGACCCGATAGGTAGTTTTGCATACTAGTCGAAAGCTACTCCTGACAAACTACTAATAAACTGACAAAAAGTAGCGCATCGCTTCCTTTTGTATTGTAACAACTGGCTCTGAAATAGGCGATGTGCTGGCGGGGGGTTCCGGTGCCATCAAATGTCTTAAAGGTTGGGGGTACAAAGCCTAAGGGATAGGGTATGATAACGAACTCCTCCAGGTAGGGTCTACCCTTTGAAATTGATGCACCTCCCTTGGACTAGGCTATGACCTACCGAACCTTCTGCTCTATCATCTGATCAACATTTTTCTCTGGTAAATTAGAAGCAAGGTCTTTCTTCTATTGTTCTTCTCCACTGCAGAGGTGACTTCTCTTCTTTCATCTATAATGTGTACAAATTTTGGTTGATTGACTTCCGTAGATGATGTGGGTCGTTATTGTGTCTGTCCATGTACCGTGGCCATTGATATAATGGTGGCAGTCATCTCTTCTACTAGTTTCTCCAAACTAGTTTCTGTTAATCCCGGGTCTGGATGGCCCTCTAGTATTTCTCCATGGTGTTCTCCTCGGTAGGAAGAGCTTCATGCGTAGTTGAAGTGGCCCTAGTTTCTACCATGTTGATCTCCATGAATTCATCCATGTGGTCTGACAGGTAAAAATCCTCATCATCGACAACTAGTCCTCATTCTTTTGCTAGTTTTGTAATGTCCTCACAGAGTTTCTAGACATTGTCTTCTATCATCTTTCCTTTCACTGACTGGAGATCTGATGATCTTTCTGTCATTGATTCCGAGGTGACTGTGGAGTGGCAAGGGGAATATATGACTCATGATCCATATTATGGTTGACAGACTTCTCTGATTGCATTGGTGCAACAAACTTTTGTATCCACACTTTTCTTTTAGAACATGATGTCTTGAGGTGGGGTGACTCGGTGGGCACATCAGAGTGAGGAAAAGAGGTGTACTCCCTATGGTGCAGGCCATGTGCGTAGGATCGTAATCCTCCCTCGTAGTTTTCTAATAGGTATCTCTCTTGAGTTGTAGCAGGTGGTATTCTCGGACCCAATCAAGACTTGACTGACCTATGTCTCACGGGTGCTGGAGCGGTAGCAACTATATCTGTACTGGTTGTTGTGGTAATGTGTTCTCCCAAAGGGAACCTCACTGGAACACGACCCAATGGTGTCTCGGACTTATCCTTTCTCAGTTTTTCCTTTTTCATCTTAGGGGACACTGAGACAACCAATCTAACAGGGATTTAATGGTCAAACCTTTGAGCATGAAAGCCACTTGACCATGGATACACTTGAGTAGTATCTCGATCGTGTGTTGCTCTTTTAGCTGAGGCTCACATTTAATGCTAATGTTTCTCAATCTAAGAATGTAATCAACCATTGACTCGTGGGGCTTCTGTCATTCCACCAAGAGATCTCCAATGGTGATGTGATGTTGCGCGCCAGCAAACCTCTTGATGAACAAGTTTTCCATTTCTACAAACGTCTTCACTGACCCGATAGGTAGTTTTGCATACTAGTTGAAAGCTACTCCTGACAAACTACTAATAAAATGACAGAAAGTAGCGCATCGCTTCCTTTTGTATTGCAACAACTGGCTCTGAAATAGGCGATGTGCTGGCGGGGGGTTTCGGTGCCATCAAATGTCTTAAAGGTTGGGGGTACAAAGCCTAAGGGATAGGGTATGATAACGAACTCCTCCAGGTAGGGTCTACCCTTTGAAATTGATGCACCTCCCTTGGACTAGGCTATGACCTACCGAACCTTCTGCTCTATCATCTGATCAACATTTTTCTCTGGTAAATTAGAAGCCAGGTCTTTCTACTATTGTTCTTCTCCACTGCAGAGGTGACTTCTCTTCTTTCATCTATAATGGTTCTATCCTCTTAAGTAGTTCGGCGATATAGCATCTTTCTCTTTCTGTGAGTTTATGAAAAAAATACGTACTTTGGTGACGAGTGAGTGGAACCTGCTTCCTCGGAGGAGAGGAGCGGTTTCTGGTACACCAAGTTCCTCCAGATGAGGAATCTCATCTACAACTGGCACATTGGCAATCTTGGCCCTGGTGGCCCTTGCATTTCTGTGGTAGTGATTCCTCCTATGTGTCTTGGAGCAGGAACCAACTTCAAAAACTGGAGAGACGAAGAAGACTTCCTTAGTATCCTCATGCAGAACTTCCTTTCCCTTTACAGATGGGAAGGTAGGGGCAGTCACAGTGAGTCTGGTGGCAGTAGGAGCGACAGCCCTCCTGGGTACAAAAATGGTGTACTTAATAGGAACAGGAGTAAAAGACATCTTCTTGATGGTAGGAAAATCCTGGTAGGAATTCAAGTCAAACTCAACGGAAGGCTCTCGAACTTTGGGGGTGGTGACTTTAACTATGACGAACGAAGTCCGAGGACGACCTCAAACTGATCGAAGCCGGCTCTGAACGGAATTGTAGGGGCGGTAAGGCGAGCTTTGCGGGAAGAAGACTAGCTACAAGAGAATGTAAGCACGTGATTCAACATTTTTTATGTCGAACACAAAATGGAAAACAATTTTGATAATTAGCGAATGGGCCAAAACCTTACAATTATAATGCAAACACTGCAAGTTAACAAAGGTTAATCTGTGAATTGGGTAACCTTTTTTTTACTTTCAGGTTGTTTTGTTCTTAAATGTACTTATTTTTTTATATATTTTTTGACTTTGTTGTTGCTTTAGAGAGGTTAGAAGTTAGAAAGACTTTGAGATTCAAAAAAGATACGAAGTAGAAAAATTATGCCTAATGAGTAAGAAGAATAAGTGAAGCATGGGATCTGGTTCGGGATCCTCTTCACAAAGTACCTTGCCCTTGTGGAACTTGTCCACCTACACACCTATTGAGGGCCAGACCCCACAGGATCAAAGAAAAATCCTAAAAGCACTCCGGTCCCTTTCAGTTAAGAGTGATTTAAATGAACAGTCATGAAGTCAAGGATAGTTGATCGTACTTTCTCAAGAAAGAAATTGGTGAAGCATACCAATGGATGAATGGTAATTTGGCCTATGAGGGACATAGATGCATTACTTATATATAAAATATATTTCCTGATCTTAATGGAGAGAGAAACGACCCCTAACGGAGTCGCTGGAAGTTGTCGGCGCATAGGGATATCATATAGTTTAAGTTTAAAAGGGAGTCATTCAATAGAAGTTGTCGGTAGCCATAACCGAGATCCCGTCGCCTCTTCGGAAGGACAACATTTAATTCAATTTATGTATAGATTTAGTTTAGAAAAATATGAGGTCAAACTGATCCCATATCTTTCACAGTTTAAATGAAAGAGCACAACACCTTAAGCTATGCACTTATCCCGTAAGATAAGCACATAACTTAATAATGAGACTCAATCAAATAAACAAGGGAAGTATATGACACCCATTTGGTCTACAGGTTCCCCTATCTAATACAACTGAATTAGATAGGGTTTATATTAATAATGGGTTCATTTATGTTTCCTATAAGGGCAAGCCCCTATAGTTAATTACATCTTAGATAACCGAAGTCACCTAAGAAAACTATTGATTTAGATCAGAAAACATATTTTTATTAATTGACTTCCAAAGGCTAGGATTTTCAATGAAAGTAAGGTAATCGAAATCCAATAGGTGAGTGGTTTCAGGTTCTGGAACAATTGTTGTAGAAACCTAAAGGATGAAGAACTATGAGATGTCATTGATCAAAGAGTAAATCTTGGTGTCTTCCCGATCTATCTTATTGTTTGGCTTCAATTTGAGACACGTAATTTTAGTTTCATCCTGCTAATTTTATTTATTTGGGGTTTACTTTCACCTGATATCGATCATGTGAATAACCTGGAAGTTAGGAGGATTTATGTCATATTAGATGACAAGCTTAGAAACATAAGGCGAGTTGGGGCTTATATTGCACTTAGTGCAAAGGCCCAAAAGATGAGATGTGGGTTTATGCCGCACTAGGTAGACTAACATGAATTCCTATGGCTTGTTGTTTATTTCTAAGGAAGAGAGTAGCTGTTGTAGATCTGTTGTTCGCTCTCTCGAACATGTTCTTCCACGTCCTCAATCGTACTGCCCACAGTGTTTGGCCCGAGCTCCTTTTTTTTGCATAATGTTTATTTTAAGAAGTGACATTCAGGGAGATGAGAGAAGTGTCATGTTCTGGAAGGTTTAAAATTGAGATGGCTTAGTGTTTTAATTAAAATAAATATTTAAGTTGATTATGGCAAAACCGGTTAGGATCCCACGGTTCCCTCGTTCCGGCATGACCATTTTCATTGGATTCACTTAGTCCAAATGAATTTGCTAAAATCACCTAAATGAGTTCCACACTTTCATTTAAACCATGGAAAATCTCGTTAGCAACACGTAGGTTACCTCCTCTAAGGGATTCCCGATCATCCAAGAGACATTTTAATTTAGTTGAAGTTGTAAGTTTATTTGGGTTGGTGATTAAATTTTGAGTTGTTTAAACATGTCGGGTTCAATCAATTTTTCACAATTTAAAATATGCGGGAAAGTAAAACGAGAATGCTATGCTAAACTGGAGAATGCTATGCTAAACTGGAGTATAAGCAGGTATATGTGCTCTGAAATTTAAAGTAAGCAAATTGAACTAAACAGGTGTATATGTGTGCTGAAGTGTATGCATAAAAGGCAAAGTGTGAGACTTGTGTAATAAACCAAGAGAAAGATGGAAGAAAACTAAAATGTTGAAGAAGAACATCACAGAAAAAATTTTAAAAACAAATATGTGGGGAAAACTCGTAGGAAAAAGAAGAGAAACTGTAAGGTAAAACTATAACAATCCTATGAAAAACACGTAGGAAATCCGTAGAAAATCTATAGAAAAATCTATATAAAATCCGTAGGAAATTCATTAGAAATTCATAGAAAAAGAATGTAGGAAAACCATGAAAACGTATGTCGGCATATTTTTAGGTTGTGTGTTTTATTTTGAAAAGGGGGTCGCCTAACAGAAGGTGTCGGCGAATTTTTAATTTAATTAAAATAAATAATTTGAAAAGTAGTATTTGATTTTGAAAATAATTTTAAATTTGAAGGTTTTAAGATATGAGATTAAACCGATCTCACATCCCAAATAGTTTATATAAACGAGCACCGCACCACAAACCGTGTATCTATCCCTAAGGATAGACACACTCGCTCGACGGTGGGGCTCGATTAAATAAACTAGAAGATTTGTGACATCCGTTTGGTCCGCGAACCAATTTTATAAGCCGACAAAATTCCCTCGCTTAATATGAAAACATTAAACGGGGTTTATATTACCTGGGTTCTTTAAAATTCCCTATAAGGGCAAGCCCCTATAGTTAATTACATCTTAAGTGATGGGAATCACCTAAGAAAACTCTCGATAATAATCAATAATTCTGCTCTCAAGGATTTCAAAGTTTAAGTTTTTCAATGGATTGAAATTTGGAATTTCAATAGGGAATGGATCAAATTTGGAACATTTTGTTTTGGGAATCCAAAGGAAGAAAGGTAGGAGAAATCACAGACTCGAAGCGAACTTTGGTAATTTCCCGACTATCCTATTGTTTGGCTTGGATTTAGGGAAGTCCTAATATTTATTTAAATGTTTTGATCCCGCCAATTTTAATTAATTAGGATTTATATTTATATGATAGGATCATACAAATAGCCTTGAAGATGTGAGGGTTTATGTCGTACCCGAACGACTACCTCGGAATCCTAAGACCGGTTAGGGCTTAATTTGCAATGCAAGTGCCTAACGAAGAGGTTGAGGATTTATGTTGCACTAGGAAAACTACCTCGAAATCCTATGGCTTGGTTATTTAATTCTAGGAAAGTTTTGTTGAAGTAGACTCGAGTTTTGTTGATGACGATGGCCGTGCTGCCCACCATGCTCCGAGCTCCTTGTTGTTGCAGAGGTTTAGTTTTAGAAGTCATAAATCAGGGGATGAGAAAAGTGTTTTGGTTTAGAGAAATTTTTAATTTCCAAGTGTTTTTTATGTTTTACTTAAAACAAATCTTAAAGTTGATTATAACAACACCGGTTAAGATCCCACAGTTCCATCCTTCCGACATCATTATTTTTATCGGATTCACTTAGTCCAGATGAATTTGCTAAACTCAACTGAATGAGTTCCACACTTTCATTTAGACTGTGGAAAATCCTGTTAACAACACGTAGGTTACATCATCTGAGGTATTCCCGATCATCCAACAGGACGTTTTAATTTAGTTGTAATTGTAGTTTTGTGTTCTGTTTGTGATTAAATTTTGAGTTGTTTTATATTTTGAAATGTTGTGGCGGTGAGTTTTATCTTTCAATGACTTTTAACTTAGTTTTGGTTTCAGTTTTAGGGTCTATCCTAAAGGTGTGAGTTTTCATGCAACAGTTGTTTATCATGCAAGAAAAGTAAGTGCAATGCGATTAAATAAATTGCAATAATGTAAATTGCAAGAAAGTAAATTGCAATAAAATAAAAGCGTACTTGGAGGGTCTTCCCGTCATCCCAAGCTGCACTTAAAACACAATTAGAATATTTAAGCAAGTTCCTAGGTAAAGCTAAGGTAAGGGTTATGGTTTTCTACCAAATTCCTAATCCTATAGCTAGTCATTTCCTATGACGTCTAGGTCTTTGTGTTTTGGTTTGAAGACGATTTTTTTCATCAAAGAATAATTAAATTCAAATGTTCTTATAAATGTCCTATCATATTGAGGAAGTGCTTAAGAAGGATCTTAAACATCTTTTCAATATTTCTAGGATTGTTTTAAGTCCAAATGAATTTAATTATACAAATGAATTAATCGTCCGGGAATTCAAGTTTTGTTAACTTGCTCAGTGAACTAGGACATTTGAATATCCTATGAGTGAAGTAACATTTCATTTAATGTTCTATTTAGGAGTTATGATGACTAAAGCATTTGAGGGTAAATTGGTGTTCGGATGGTTTGTGATTTAGTTTAATTTCAATTAATGGGTTTAAATTTGGAATAGTGTTCAAGTTGCTTTATATTTAATTTCTTTCTGTTTTAGGTGATGTTATATTTAATTTAATTTAATTTAATTTAATTGAGTTTTAATTTAATTTAATTCAATTTAGTTCAATTTAATTTGATTTGATGTTACATTAATTAATTTGATTTGATTTAGTTTTAATTTAATTTGATTTAATTTAATTTAATTTGATTTAATTTAATTTAATTTAATTTAATTATTTAATTTAATTTAATTTGATTTAATTTAATTTAATTTAATTTAATTATTTTATTTAATTTAATTTTAATTTAATTTAATTTTTTAATTTTAATTGAAATTTTTAAAAGAGTTTAATAATTTAATTTTAGTTTAATGATTAAGTCTTTTAATATTTTAAATTTGAGTTATCATTTTAATTAAGAATTGAATATTAATGAGATAATTAATTTAGGGATTTTTAAATTAAAGAATAAATTTCTTCCTAATAATATCCCTATTTTAATAATTCCAATTTTATTATTCTTCCAAATTTAATCCATTATTTAATTAAAGTTTAATCATTTTAAAATTGCTTAATGGGTTTCTACCCTTTAATTATTTAAATTTCAATCATCCAAATCAGATTAGGATCAAATATTTTACTTGTTAATTTTTTATTAAACCTAAAGTTTTAATTAAGGGTTAAAAAAAAATTAATTACCACTTTACCCTTTAAGCTTAATAATTTCATAACTCACTAAATTGAACTCAAATGAATTTGAAATTTTTATGTAACTTCACTCATATGTCATTAAAGACATGAGAGGAGAAAATGTGATTTTTCTGTATTTAATTTATTTATATAATTATTTTTGGTAGAAAATAGAGATTTTCAAGGAAAATTTAATAACATGACCAAGGGAAAGTTTCTGTCCTTAAGAAAATTAGAGGACATTCCTAATGACCAGAGGACCACTTGGACCAATTTTGGTGATTTTTTGAATTATATTATTTTTATTATAATTATTTTAATTTTTGGAGTGTTAATTAATTTAAAAATAAAATAAATTTTTAAAAATGAATTTTATATTTTTCAAAAATCTCTCTGATATCAAGGAAATCAGAGAAGCAAATTTTCCAATTTTCTGATTTTTCTATGATTTATTATAATTATTTTAGTGAAAATACTAGAAAATACATTTTTTAATTTTAAAATTACCTTAAAGCTTTAAAATTTAATATCTCACTAAATAGACCTAAGAAAAATATGGGGTTTGTTCCTAAGTGATTAAAATTCAAAATGTGACATTTTGGTGAATTTTATTATTTTTGTGATTTTTATTATTTTTTAATTATTAAAAATATTAAAATATTATTAAAAATCAACTTTTTTAGAAAATTGAAATTTTAATTTTCTTAGGTTCCCCTGATATCAGAGAGGCTCCAAAACCAATTTGGTGAATTTTTTAAAGGTATTTTAAAAGTTATGAATTTTTAAAGTTTAAAATGACTAAGTGGCTTAATCAACCCAATTAGTAGGGCTAACCAAGCCCAATTGACCTCAAACTTTTATGGTGGATTCCTCTGATCCTAAAGGTTAGTGGAGAATTGATTTCAATTCAATTTGATGCATGGTTAACTCTAATTAATTAGAGACCTATTTTGGGTGTTTAAGCCAATTAGGGTTGTTTTAAATGAACTAACTCAAAACATATTTTTCCTAAAGTCCTCTGGTCATAAGAAACATCCTCAAATTTTCCTAGAATTTATTTCACAATATGCTATTTATTGGAATTAAAATACTCAAAAGAGTAACATGAACTTGAAAAATCAATAACGCTTCATAGGGATGGCCTCTGACTTTGGAAAATTCAGGGAATGTTCCCAAATTCAGAGGCTTCAAAAGCCCTATGGTCTCATGCCATGGTGAATTGTATACATGCATGGAGAATTAAAAGTATGCAGAGTGTAAATAAATTATAAAGAATAAAATACTTGATGAAATTAAATGATTTCTTTTCCACATTATTCTCCTCTGTTCACTGAGCAAGAGGGTATTTTTATTTTATTTTTCTGATTTTTCTACACGAGTTATGAATTTTTGAAGTTTAGGGAATTAAATAAATAAAAAAAACCCTAATTTTCTATTTATCCACGCGGCGCCAACTCATCCTCGGCATCTCCGAAACGCCGCGTGTCGCGCTCCCATTCGACGCCTCCATCTGACTCAGCGCTCCGGGCCCCGCGGTTCTCGTACCGTCTCCTGGTCCGACGCCATCTGAGCCGTCCGTCCGCGCGTGTATTGAATGGACGGCATCCGTTCATCGTCCCCGAGCGTCCTCACCCGAGAGCCGTCCACACTAAATCCCTAAGATCTCACTCTATACTCAATGGATTTTCATGTTCTTATGCTCTATGGATTCGTCTTGAAGAGACGAACACATCTATACTGTTATCATGCATTGAAATTAAGGCATTTGAAATGGAGAATCTCCAGAAGCTCGGGATGAAGAATCAGCTCATACCTTTGCTCAGAGAAGTGTGGCTTCGATCCGAGAGTTGTTGCACCTTCGATTGGATCCTAGCAAGCTCCATATGAAGTCTCCTGGTCTGGTGAATTGTCTAGATGTGATTTCGACCAAGCCCGATCATAAAGCTTGGAGGCTGGAGCAACTGGGTGGCCTGGAGATGGGGCTTTTGCTGGTGGACACCTTCCCTTGGTCTGGTGAAGGTGTAGAACTAATCAATTTGGTCATTGGCTCACTGTGGAGAACTGTCCTGGTTTTGGGTGGAATTTCAGTTGGGAAATTGGATTTTATCAGTGGGGATTAGGGCAAATTGACACTGGGGATCAACTGCTCTAAGGGTGGAGAAGGGTTTGGAACAATTTTGGCAGAGTTTCAGCAAGGTTTGTGCAACTCTCCCCCATGGCCGTGAGGGTGAGGGGTTTAAATAGGAGAGGCTGGAGAGCCTTCCAGGGGGAGTTGAGGCATGGGATCGAGCTGCTCCGGTGAGGAGAAGAACGGCCATAGTGACCAATTGGCATGGGGCAGCTCAACAAGTGGGAATTCCAAACTTTGGCTCCTCCCAAGGTCTCGGCCATGGTGTTTTCCGGCGATCCAGGCGGCTGGCCGGCAGGCATGGGTCACTCTCTGGTCCAGGTGGGTCAGGGCTGAAGGTTTGTGCAATCAATTGGCAATTGCCATGTGTAAAGGCTTTGAATTAAAATGGAATGGGGAGGGGGTCATTTTGGCCTTAATTTGGTCAACCCATTGGTTTGGGTTGGGTGCACCTCCCCATGGCCCGATTTTGGGCTGAGAGGATCGGTTGGGTCGGCCAAGGGAGAGTGGTGTGGTCTCTATCCATGATGAGGTGGCTAAACATGGTTTAGTGTGTGACATGCTTAAGGTAAAAAATGCTTAATGAAAAATTAGGAAAGGGGCCCCTCCTTTTACCATTAATGGCATGGTCACATGTCAAGCCTTCCATGGCTTCATGTGGCTTGTCCATGGCTTGCATGGCTTGTCTTTGGCTTGGGGAAAGTTGAGTCAATTTCATGGAAATAGGTTTTAAGAATTTTGGATATTTTGGTGAAAATTTGCATGAAGCTTGATTTGGAATGGTTTAATTGATGATTTTGAAACTTAGGGGTGATTTTGATTAAATGGATGATGAGGGGAAGTGCCATGTGGGCTTTGGATGGATTTGGGCTTTTGAATGTGGTGAAGTGGGCTTTTAGGAAAGTTTAAGGGGAATGGGCTTTTTGATTTTAGGATGGGCATTTGGGTAAAGAATTTGTGAAGAACTTTGTCAAATAAATGTCATAATTGGTTTAGGGATGTTCTATGAAGGGCTTGGAGTCAATTTGGTGTGATTTGGAGTTGAATTGGTTTGAATTTGGGTTTATTTGGTAAGTGGGCCTATGTAGGTCCAAGTGGGCCAAGTTGGGCTAATGTTGGGCTAGAGTTGAAATTGATGTAAAACCAATGTTGAGAAATGTTTATGGGAGTGTTTCAAAGAGGTTTTGACTTTGGTTGGGCTTTGATTTTGGGGTTTGGGCTCATTTGGGTTAGGTTTGGGTTTAGGTCAAAATAGGGCCTTTTAGCTTTGGGTTGAGTTTGAGTTGGGTTTGGGTCTAAATTTTGGGCAAATCATGTTAGTGTTTTGTTTGTGGGAATGTTAAGGAAGATTTAGATAAGATTTGGGGTTAATTGGAATTGAATTGGGTGAGTTTGGGTTAGGTTTGGGTCATGGGTCCAAATTGGGCTTTAAGGCCAAAAGTGAGATTGGAACCAAATGTCAATCAAATTGGACTTGGATTTGGTCTAGATTGGTATTGGGGATATTGAATTGAAGTTTAGAATTGAATTGGACCAAAATAGGGGTCAATTGGGTAGGTTTGGTTTGACATTGGGTTCACTTTGGGTTAAAATGGGTCAAATTGGGGGTTTTGACAAAAGTAAGGTAAATTGACAAAATTGGCCCATGGTGTAGTTGGACAAAATCAAAATTGGGAATATTTGGGATTTTCTGGAATTTTCTGGGAATTTTCTGAATTTTTGGATTTTTTGGCCAAGAGGGGTATTTTGGGTATTTGGAGGGTATTGGGAGGTATTTTTGGAATTTTTGGTATTTTTGGGTATGGATGATCAATTTAAGTGATGTGGAAATGTTTGGGAATGATTTTGGAGAATTTTGGGTAATTTGGAAATTTTTGAGAAATTTGGGTAATTTTAAGGGTTTTGGGTAGGCTAAGCGGGTGTAGGGTCCCGGGGGTCAAAAATTGAAAATTTGGGAAATTGAAGATTGGGTGAATTTGAGTGGAGTGAAATCATTTTGGTTGAGCCATGAAGCCATATCAAGCCCACATGAGCCATGAAGGGACTCATTTGAGGCATTCACTATGTTGTTCCTAACCCTCTTAGCCAAGGGCTTAGGGGTTAAGGATCATCCATGTGAATCACCTACATGAGTCAGGAGGTCAAGTTAGGTATGAGTGTGGTTTTAGGAGGTATGTGGAAGTGTAGTGTGTAGGTGTAGTGTATAAGTGTAATGTGTGTGTAAGTCAGCCCCTTCACCAGACCAGGCCACCCAGGGCAGTCCTAAGGCCAAAGAGTCCTATAGGAACTCATCCTTTAAACTTCCACATCTGATTTCCACATCTGATTTCAACCGTTTGTGGAGTTTGCAGGGAGTTAAGAAGTGGTTTGAATTTCTAAAAGGTGGGTCCCAATTCTAGTCCTCTAAGATAGTCAAAGGAAAAGCCTAAGGCTAGATCCTAAGTACTAAAGAGAAGAAGAGAAGACCTCATCAAATATGAGGTCAACAAATGGACCCCCAATAGGTGTGGTGAGTCGACGGAGCACACCGCGCGTATTGGCGTTGACCGAAACGATCAACAAAACCAACACAGACGTCCAAGTGACAAACTTAGGACGAAATAGAAGAATTTCCGCTGGGGAGTAGCAAGTATATCTCTGAAACCGGAGATTCCTGAACTCTCGCTGGGGAAAGGAAAAGGAGGTAAACTCCAAATCACATGACCTGGGGGAATTTCGATTTAGATTTTATTTTGTTTCAATTTAAGTTTTGATGTGTGAGTTTAGATTTTAGTTTGGAGTTTTAATTTAGATTGAAGTTTTTGTCAAAATTAATTTGAGGGATTTGATTTGAAATGAAAATTGGAATTCTGAGGTTTTAGATGTAACATCTTCAACCTCGAAAGAAAATTGAATTGATTAGATTGAATCATTGCAATGAGAAGAGATCTCAGAGCAATGCGGTATTGGATGTAAAATCCTTAACCTCAAGAGTTTGATTTTTGATGTATTTCAGTGCAATAGGAAAAGAATCCTAAAGCAGTGCAGTCTTGGATGTAAAATCCTCGACCCAAAAGTTTGAATTTGATGTATTTCAGTGCAATAAGGAAGAATCCTAAAGCAGTGCAGTCTTGGATATAAAATCCTCGACCCAAAAGTTTGAATTTGATGTATTTCGAGTGCAATAGGAAAAGAATCCTAAAGCGAGTGCGATCTTGGATGTAAAATCCTCGACCCAAATGTTTGAATTTGATGTATTTCGAGTGCAATCGGAAAAGAATCCTAAAGCGGTGCGAGTCTTGGATGTAAAATCCTCGACCCAAAAGTTTGAATTTGATGTATTTCGAGTGCAATAGGAAAAGAATCCTAAAGCGATGCGGTCTTGAATGTAAAATCCTCGACCCAAAAGTTTGAATTTGATGTATTTCGAGTGCAATAGGAAAAGAATCCTAAAGCGAGTGCGGTCTTGGATGTAAAATCCTCGACCCAAAAGTTTGAATTTGATGTATTTCGGTGCGATAGGAAAAGAATCCTAAAGCAGTGCGATCTTGGATGTAAAATCCTCGACCCAAAAGTTTGAATTTGATGTATTTCGGTGCGATAGGAAAAAGAATCCTAAAGCGGTGCGATCTTGGATGTAAAATCCTCGACCCAAAAGTTTGAATTTGATGTATTTCGGTGCAATAGGAAAAGAATCCTAAAACGAGTGCGAGTCTTGGATGTAAAATCCTCGACCCAAAAGTTTGAATTTGATGTACTTCGAGTGCAATAGGAAAGAATCCTAAAGTAGTGCGGTCTTGGATGTAAAATCCTCGACCCAAAAGTTTGAATTTGATGTACTTCGAGTGCAATAGGAAAAGAATCCTAAAGCGAGTGCGGTCTTGGATGTAAAACCCTCGACCCAAAAGTTTGAATTTGATGTACTTCAGGTGCAATAGGAAAGAATCCTAAAGCGATGCGAGTCTTGGATGTAAAATCCTCGACCCAAAAGTTTGAATTTGATGTACTTCGGTGCAATAGGAAAAGAATCCTAAAGCGATGCGGTCTTGGATGTAAAAATCCTCGACCCAAAAGTTTGAATTTGGTTGAGATTTGATTTGAGATTTGGGAAGATCAAATTTGAAATTTGATGGAGAGTGGATTTGGAGTTTTATTGATAATTTGATTTGAGATTTGGGAAGATCAAATTTGAAATTTGATCGAGAGTGGATTTAGAATTTGGTTGAGAATTTGATTTGTGATTTGATTTAACATTTATGTTGATTTCGTTTATCTTTTAATGATTCAAGTTTTATCTTATCGTTTATTTAATGTCCATGTGAATTTGGTGTTCGTCATTTTTAGATTTTTAAGGAAAGTTTTCTTTTATCTTTTTTTTTTGTTTTATTTCTTTTCTGTTCTTTGTTCGAAGTTCATTTAACTTTAATGGTGTTTCCTAATCAATTTGCACAAAAGAGGTGAAGGCCAAAAATGTGACATGGTCACTTTCATTCCAATAATATTGAAGATACATCATACAACTCGATCTGGAATACATTTCATACAATCCATGTAGACTCAAAACGGACTATGTATGATCTTTGGCGATCCATCAAAAGAAGCATCCGTCAAAAATCCATGTACGAATAGTGGGGTACATGGTTAATAACATCACCTTCCAAGCCATCCTTGGCAAGGATGCCGGCTGGATGTACGTTGGAGGTGTGATATCTCCCATGTAACTCACAGCTCATAAGGCCGGAGGCTTTCTAGCTTTGGGTCTGGCTGGAAATGGTAAGGTGTCTTGCTGTCGTCCATTCTCTCGAAAGTAACCGAGATCCGCTTCACTTGGCACTCCCGGTATGCAATGCTTAGCGATATCCGCTCCGTTTCCCTTCGGTATCATGACGGAACCTACCGGTAAAGGTATCTTTATCGGCCCTCGGAACTCACCCGGGCCTGCTATCCGGAGGTCGGATCCGAACATGATGTCACACTCGTTCGGGAAAGAGAGCGTGCGAGAAGGTCCGACGAAGTCGTGGTGATCTATATGTGGGGGTATGCGGTCACCCTGTTTGTAGATGTTGATAATGCGGCTATTGGGTATGCAATCTGCGCGGCGTACCCTCCATGTTATCAATCTTTTTACCATTCTCTTGATGACTAATGGCATCGGATCTACTTGCCCATGACGGAGTATTCCGGTGGGTTTCCCTTCCTGTCTTCGACGAAAGTTGTAGCAACATCCGCATTGTATTGTGATTCTTCCCTTCCCTGGCATCCATCTCCGGGGTTCCGAGTATGTGTTCTCCCTTAGGCGGCCTGCTCGGCCCATTCTTTTCAAATCCCGGATACAATCCACGATTTGCTGTTGTTCATATTCTGAGAATACATCGGTATGTAGCTCGAGGCCCTCTAGTATATTGATTCTTATACCTTTAATTCTCTCGAAGTATTCAAAGGTTTTCTTTTCAACATTTTGCATTCTCTCCAGCTCGTATTCCGGAATGATCTGCGGATGGCGAGGCCTTGTGACATATTGTGGGATGTATGGTTCAATCCCTTCACGTTCTCTTGCATACCTCGGCTCCTCAGGGATGATGCCTGTCGGGACATCCCCCGGGGTTGCTTCTGCAACAAGGTCATGCATTATTGGTGGTTCTATCCGGTGGCGTGGTAGCCTTCTTTCTTCTGATCTTTGTGAGATTCCCCTTGTTCTTTCTGTTAGCCTAGGAACTGGCCTCCTTTATTCAGGTTCCTGGTGAACCGGTGTCCTTGAAGTGTATGTGCGCGGCATTAGCAGCTTGTCTCGTCGCGGTCGGTCCGCAGCTAGTTTTGTTAACATCTTACGGATACGACGATTCTTATTTCTTCGTTGCGTTGTCGTGAGAGTAGCTCTTCGAACTTCTTGAATCTCCGTGGGCGCGGCGGCGACAAGCTCGCCCTCTCGCTGTAGCGACTACAGATTTCATTTTCTTATCTTCTTCGGTGTTTGCTTTTCTTTTCTTGTTGTTGGATTGGTGGCTTGGGCCACCCACTTTCATCACTTGTTTGCCGGGTAGTTCTTCTCGGTTAGCTGGGACCCAGTCACTTTCCTCATACCGTAGGCTGCCGGTGCGAAATCCGAGTCAATCTCGATTATCGCTCCATCTTTCTCCCTCTTTTCATCGAGTTCAAGGCTTACGCCATTCTTAAAGTTCAGGACCAACCGCCCGTTCGACATTTCCCTGCGAAAAGACAAGGAAAATGATCAGGGGCTGTACTAAGAACAAGAACATTAAGAAAACGTTTATTAAAGACATTTTTTTATTTTATATTTTTTGTATTTTCGAATTTAGCAGGAGTGAAATGGGATAAGATCAGGGAAGAGATTTTGATTTGGAAAAGAAAACAAGGAAAACTTTATTATCACGATTTTATTTATTTTAGCACATTTTATTATTTTTTTTGGGTTCGGACCCAATCATAAGTAATTACTTTGCCCGTGTTTCTTAGGGATGAAGAATTCATTCATTCGAAACATCAGGTAGCGTAATACTTTTTCAAGTATCGTCCGTTGATCGGAAGCATATGTCGTTCTCCCGGCAATTCACTAGCCGGTAGGAACCTCCCGAGTATACTTGCTTCGACCACAAACGGTCCTTCCCAAGTGAGTTCAAATTTTCCTCCTATCTTGCGGTGTGCAAGAATAGGTCTCTTGAGAACGAGAACTAAGTCACCAACTTTGAAGGTTCTTGGGCGGACCAGTTTGTCAGGGGCTTGAACCATCTTAGCTTGGTATAGTTCTAAATTCTGTTGCGCTGCAAGTCTTTTCCCTTCCAAGCATTCTAATTCTTCGAGTCGTAATTTGGCATTCTCTTCTGTCGTGATCTTGTTTGCAACTGCAATTCTGAGTGAAGGAAGTCGAACCTCTAAAGGTAACACTCGCCTCGGACCCATACACCGGAGCGTAAGGTGTAGCTTGAGTAGGAGTTCGAAGGTTGTCTGGTAGGCCCATAAGGCTTCTAACAACTTCTCGTGCCAATTTCTCTTATTATCGTCCAAGGTTTTCTTTAAGATTTGAACGAGAGTTTTATTAAAAGCCTCAGCGAGGCCGTTTGCTCTTGGGCAGTAAATTGTCGAGTATCGCCAGTCGATTCTGTGTCTCCTGAAAAAATTGTTGATTTGCGTGCTTCTGAATGCTGACCCATTATCTGAGATAATTCTGCGCGGCACTCCGAAACGGTAGACAACTTGGTTCTTGAAAACCGTAGCACGTGGTGTGCTTTCACTTCTCTAAGTGGAGCTGCCTCTGCCACTTGGAAAAGTAATCCGTAGCCGCAAGAATGAAACGATGTCCTTTTGAAGATGGTGGTTCTATTGGACCCACTATATCCGTGCCCCAACATTCGAATGGCCGCGACGCAATTGTCGGATGTAGCACATTTGGAGGTTGGTGTAGAACCACTCCGTGCACTTGGCATTGGTGACAGCTCTTGGCGATTTTCATGCAGTCGGTCATCATCAAGGGCCAGTAGTACCCTAGTCTTTTAATTTTCATTTTCATCTTCGGACCCGACTGGCCTCTTTAACATTTTCACGGGCCTCGGACCCGCTTAGGCACCTTAGCCACATTTGGTCAAAAGACCTTCTGTATAATGTGTTTTTTATTAATGCGTAGGACAGAGTTCTTTTCTTGATCTGATGGGCTAGCGACCTATCTTCTGGTAGCTTTCCCGTTTGCAGGTAGTCTATTAATGGCTGTCGCCAATCTTCTATGTTTTCTATCATCACTGCTAATTGATTCTTTTTCTTTTCCGATTTGTGTATTGTGTCTATGTCGAGTCGTGATAGGACCCGACGTCCGTGAACCGACACTTCCTCCGATTCATCTTGTAAACGAGCAAACTCTTTTGCGAGACGAGCTAAAGCATCTGCTAAAGCATTTTCTTTTATGGGAATTTTGTAGATCGTTACATTTGGAATCTGTTCCAACAACTGTATGGCGTATTGGAAGTATTGCTCGAGTCTTGGCTTTAAAATTCTGTATTGTCCGGCCATCTGTTGAATGATTAACTGCGAATCCCCGTAGATGTTGATGTCTGTTATCCCCATTTGAATAGTTAATTCCGGTCCCGTTATGAGGGCTTCGTATTCCGCTTCATTGTTTGTACATGGTTCCGTCAAGTGGTAGGAGTATCTTAACATCCCCCGCTCCGGTGTTATAAAGATTAGCCCGATTCCTGCCTTACCGGGCACTATCACTTGCGATTCTTCGTCTTTGTGTGCTGAAGATGCTCCGTCGAAATATAATTCCCAACGTCGATCATCAAGGTCATCTAGGTTCATTATTTGTTCATCTGGCAAATCATCATTGAGAGGAGATTCTCGTCGGCAAAGGGTGTCTTTGCGAGGAAGTCTGCTAAGACTTGTCCCTTTACGGCATGCGGAGGCACGAAAGTTATATCGAATTGCAATAATATCATTGACCATCCGGCAAGTCCGTCGGAAAGTGTTGGACGAGTCATCAAGTATTGCAATGGATTAAACTTCGAGATCGAGTTGACCTTATGAGAAAGCATGTAGTGCTCGAGCTTTTGAGCGGCGAAGATCGGGGCCAAACAATGCTTTTCAATTGCGGGATACCTTACTTCCGTCGGAAGTGAACGACGACTTAAGTAGTAAAGAGCATTTTCTTTACCCTCATCATTGACTCGGGCTAACGGGGCTCCGAGAGAGTCGTCTAGAGCCGCGGTGTAAAGTATCGGCGGTCTACCCGAGACCGGGGTCGCTAAGACGGGAGGTGTCATTAAATATTGTTTAATGTCCTCGAAGGCCTTCCGGCATTTCTCTTCCCAAATAAATTTGGCGTCCTTTTTAACTAGTGCCGAGAAAGGCTGACACCTACCGACGGGTTTGAGATAAAGCGTCGAAGATATGCCGACTTCCCTTGAAAAGATCGTAGTTGTTTTAAGGTTTTGGGAGGCGGCAATTCTAAGATAGCTTTAATCTTCTCCGGGTCGATTTCAATTCCACGATGTCGGACAACGAATCCTAAGAATTTCCCGGAGGTGACGCCGAAAGCGCATTTTAAGGGATTCATCTTAAGGTTAAATTGTCTTAATCGTTCGAAAACAATTCTCAATTCATACGAGTGGTTGTCCTTTACTTTGCTTTTGATGACCACATCGTCCACGTAGCATTCGACTTGATTGTGGATGAGATCATCAAAAATTCTTGTCATTGCTCTCCGGTAGGTTGCTCCTGCGTTCTTCGATCCGAATGGCATTACTCGTGTAGCAAAATACTCCGATTGGCGTTACGAATGCCGTAAGCTTTTCATCTTCCGGAGCCATTTTTATCCGGTTGTATCCCGAAGATCCATCCATGAACGAGAATATTTCATGTGTTGAAGCAATGTCGATCATTAATTCAGGATCGGTAGAGGGAATTCATCCTTTGGACATGCCTTGTTTAAATCTCCGAAGTCCACATGATTTTGATCCGACCATTCTTCTTTCGATCGGCACCACATTGGCTAACCAAGTCGGGTATTGTTCTTCACGGACAAATTTAGCGTACGTTAGTTTTTTAACTTCGGCTATGACTTGTTGTTCGATTTCTAGACGCATTCTTCCGGGACCTTGTCCGTCGGAGCGAAGTAGGATCCACTCCTAGCTTATGAACTGCAACCTCCGGAGCCAATCTCGGCATTTCATCGTAGTTCCAAGCAAAACAGTCCTTAAATTCCATTAATAATTTGTTTATTTCTTCGGAGTCTTCTTTGTTGAGTAAGGAGCTAACAAAGGTAGGTCTAGGCTCTTCGCTAGTACCTAAGTTAACTTCCGTTAACTCATCTATTGTGGATTTAATTTCTTCTTCGAATTATGGTGGAGCGTCTCCAATTTGTAAATCTTCGAGTTCATCTGTAGTTTCCATGCAGTTTTCATTGGACTTGCAAGTGACAACCAAGCAAAATTCAGTATCGTCAGTCGACCCTACTGTGCCGAATCCGAGCCCATGCTTTGAATTGGGTGGACGACCGGAGTTATTCCATAATTTTTCAAAATGTTGTGATTGGCCATTTGTCCATTGTCGAGGTAAGAAACCACGTTGAATTAAATTTTGAACACAAGGAGAGTACCACTCAAAAGGTAATTCCATTAATTCTGATGAAGTGACATCTTCGAATTGTACATTATTTTTAGTTTTGGAGGAAGAAGCACCACGGTAGAATTTGATTGGCCTTGCACCGTCGTTACGTACCTCTTTGACCACCATACCCTCGATCTTGCTCGACTGGATCGGGGTTAGGGTCATAGTATGTACGTAGTGGTTAATCTTCTCGTACATTGATTTGTATTCTTTGTTCTTCTCAACTTCGAGAGAGACCTTGAATTGCGGCTTCTTCTGACTTATTGTCGCTGCTTCTTGTTTGATTTCTTCTTCTTCTTCAGAACTATCTTCCCAATCAACATTGATGGATGGTTTCCTCTGTCCAACTGTCCTAACGTCTCGTCCCCGGCCTCGACCTCGGATGCGAGTTGTGGAGAAACCTTCACCATCTCGCCGGAAGGGAGTGGTGAGTGACTGTTGGACTAGAATTTCAGGTTATTCGTTGTCCCGAACTTTC
Source organism: Papilionanthe hookeriana x Papilionanthe teres (assembly GCA_022702705.1). Lineage (NCBI taxonomy): Eukaryota > Viridiplantae > Streptophyta > Magnoliopsida > Asparagales > Orchidaceae > Papilionanthe > Papilionanthe hookeriana x Papilionanthe teres. The sequence continues at coordinate 120,071,558 of CM040423.1, read as the reverse complement.
TTTGCTTCATTTATTACGGTATCTCTGGAGAAGATCATTTTATTTGGCGGTGCATAATAAGCTGCATCTTCATGGATTCCAATCTCATGTACGGAGAATGGTTGTAAGTTGCCTTTGATGCACTGTTCCCCTCCATCGTAATACTTGATGCACTGATGCAGAGATGATGGTACCATCCTGTTTTCATGTATCCATGGTCGGCCCGAGTAGAGCGTTGAACGACGTTTCTGAATCAATTATGTGAAATTTCGCGGTTGTCTTTGCTAAGTCACCGGTCTTCATCAGTAGCGTTATTGACCCGAGGGCTCTTTCTCCTTTCTGGTTGAATCCTCTTAATAACATTTTGTCGGCTTCGAGCTCGCGAGCATCAATTTCCAAATATGCTAGTGTTCGAAGACTCATTATATTGATTGATGCTCCTGGATCCACCAATACTCTGGAGAGTGTAAATTTTCCGATTGTAACTGAGATGTACAATGGTCGGTTGTGATCTGCTGTCCCAAGTAGTAGGTCATTGTCCGTGAAGGTAACGCCTCGCTGTTCCTTTAACGAGCAAACCTCATCTAAGGAATCTACGGCCATTTGAGCTAAGCAAATTTCCGGATCAAGTAAGGCCTTGATCAGAGCTTCTCTCATCTCCTTTGATAAGATGAGAGCATCGTAAATGCTCAGTTTGGCCGGTAGTTTCCTAAGATGGGCTAACACGTTGTAGTCCACTTTGTTCTCATGCGTCTCGGCTTCTTCTCGAATGGGTATTTCTTCTGCTGGGATTGGTTCTTCTTGAACAACCACCTGCTTTCCTTTGTCTTTTGGACCCACTCTTGGAGGTAGAACTTTTCCACTTCTCGAGTTGACTTCGTAATTTCTTCGAATCTAGTGTTGAATTCGCCGGTGTCTCCTCCCGAATCGGAATGACGGGTTCTTTCGGATTATCTTCGGAATCCGAAGGTTCTAACTCTATCGTGATTCGGAGCTCCTCGAAACTCGCGGATAGATCCGTTGCTTGTTGAACTCTCGTAGCCTCCTTGATGGATATCTTCTTCGTTATTTTGCTCGTCGAGATCGTGTATGATTTGAGAATTGTTGTTGGTATCGAAGTCGATGTCCGGATTGTCGCTAGTTACGTAATCGTTAGAAACGATCAAAACGTAGCCAACGCCATCACCCTTATCATTATATGATCCCACCGAAGTGAGCAGATAATCATACAAAATCAGAGGTTCGAGGGATTTCTCCCCCGAATCGGAAATAACTATCCTAGGATAAGCAGCCCCTAGTCTAGCCTTAGGAGTCTCGGTCCTCTCTTCTTCGTCGATTTTCTTCTTGTCTTCAATCGTCTCCTATTGAGGTGGTTCATCTATCGCAAGTGATAGTACAGGCTTAACAGGTCTCAAACTCTGAATTGAAGCTCGCACCGAGGCGGTTTGGATGCTGTCTAAAATCTTCTTTGAAGACCTCGTCCAGGCAGTAGTCCATCCATCGTCAGTTGCATAGGGATCTATTGGAATGACGGGATCAGTTGAGATAACATTGACGGAACCTCCTTTCTGGGGTTCCTTCATGTATTCCTTCGGGATTGTTATATTCCCTTTCCAAAGGTTGTCGTTGAGCCAACTTTTAAAGGTAATGCAATCTTCTATCTTGTGCCCAAGCATCTGGTGGTAGGGGCAAAAGTTGGGATCACCTTTCTTGTTGACTTCCTCTGGTCTTTTAGGTTCGGCAGCTGGAAATCCGGAGTCTTCATTAGGCTACGGAACATTTTCGATCTTGCTTCATTTTTGAACGGATATTCTCTCGCTCGAAGCTCCCTTAATGTACGTTGCGGACGAGGCGGTTGTTCATACTGCGGAGACGACCGATAGCTGGACCGGGGTTGCTTGGTAATTCGTTGTGGTTCTTTGCGGCCGTTACGGTGGTACTTTCATCGGTTGCTTGCCTTTATCAACTCGCTGCAATGATCCCGGATTTCTTTTCGAAGGTCTTCACCGGCTTACGCTTGTCCGTCTTGTCGGCAAAACTTAATTGCTTCGCCTCTTCTTGCAAGCTTCCGGCCTTGCTTAACAACTTCTCGAAAGTCTTAATAGTGAATCCTTTGAGGAGAAGTGCTTATCGGGCCGTGAATGCTTTTAAGCAAGATGCCGATTGCATGTTGTTCTTGCGGTTGTGGTTCACACTTCATGCTTAAGTTTCTCCATCGAAGTATGTAATCCACCAAAGTTTCATTCGGCCTTTGTTTCTCTACCACTAAATCACCTATAGTGATGTGGTGCCGAGCTCCGACGAATCGCTCGATGAAGAGGCTCTCTAGCTGCGAGAATGTCTTCACCGAACCATTGGGTAATTCGCATACCAATCGAAGCGATTCTGACAGACTGCCGACGAGCTCGTCGGAAGAGTAGTGCATCGCTCCCGCCGGCATTGCAACAAGCGGCACGAAAGTGTGCAACATGCTTGTCGGGGGTTCCGGTTCCGTCGAAGGTCTTGAACGGAGGTGGTACGAAGCCTTTCGGGTATTGGACGGTGTCGAATTCTTCGGGTAAGGTCTACTCGTCCGAATGGATGTCCCGTTCTTCGATTGTGCTAAGGCTTCTCGCACTGCTTGTTCTACCAAGTTCTTGATATCCTTTTCGTGGATCATACTTTGTCTTGTATCCTTTTTAGCTGATCATCCCCATTGACGGATGTAATCTCCTTTCCTCCGTCTACAATGTGAATGACCTCTGGGGGTGTCTCTCTATGTGGTTGTACTTGACTCTGGAGAGTGGCCAGAGCTACGACCATCTCTTCCATCCTTTTCGCCATTTGAGCGATCGTGTCGTCTTTCTCCTGAAGCCGTCTTCTCATCGGTTACGGCTCCTCTCTTCTGCGGCTGCGGGAGCACCTTGCGAAGCCGATGAAGCTCGTGTCTCGACCATATTGATTTCGCATATTCGTCGTCCATGAACTCCGATGAATCGATTTCATCTCCGAACTTTTCTTCTCTTTCTTTTGCCAACCGTCGGATATCGGTTCTCAACTTTTCCATGGCGTCTTCTAGCGGAGCTTTCGTGTGTCTTTGCGGTTGTCATGCGACAGTATGTCGGGTCCCCTTTTCACGAGTCCCCTTTATCGCGGTAGCACTTTCTTCGGATTCAAGTCTCTCGGCGAGACTTTCTTTCTCGAGTCTGTTGTTTCAATCTTAACTGCCCAGTAGTGGGACGTCATACCATCCTTCTAGCAGTAGAAGGTCTAGGACCAGATGGTCTGTCGGCCAAATGCTGGAAGGTGGTATCCTCCCTAATCTGTAATCCTGAGACGACAGGCGGACTAGCCTTCATTCTTTTACTTGACTTTTTTGTCATGATGGCGGGCTCTACTCGGGGCCCAAGACGGGATTTGACTGGCACCCGCCCTATCCTTCGTAGAATCTCTGATACGGGGCAGTTTTCCTTCCTTGCTAACTTTTCTACCAAAGTTTGCAGTCGAGCAAACGACATAGTTCTAGTTCTTTTCTTGCGGCTATCGTTGTAGTATGCGGGCCGAGGTAATGTGGCGACAATCTTGCGAACATTCTCCTCATCCTCTGCGGCGGAGAGGGGATGGAACCTGCTTCCTCCCAAAAGTGGTATGTAGTCAGGCAGCGGTGTATATTCTGGTAGCGGGGTATATTTTGGTAGCGGTGTATATTCTGGTAGCGGTGTATATTCAGGCAGTTCTGGAATTTCCTCCAGGAAAGCAATCTCAGCAGCTCTGGCTTCTCTGGCGATCCTTCTACTTCTGTTTCTTCTTTGGGTGCTTGTCAGTGATGGAATCTTTGAACTGGACCCGATTTCGAAAACGAGAAGGTCTTACGAGAAGATCTGTACCCTCCACGGTAACGAGGTTTACCATAGTTACGGATTTCTTTCCCCTTTGATTTGGAGAAGTCGGGGTAGGTGCAGAAACAACTAGACCAGTGGGGGTAGTAAGAACAGTCCTCCTGCGGACGGCAGTACTCCTCCTAGTCGGGACCCTTTGCATGGGAGGAAACTCTTGGGTCGACCTAAGGTTGAACTCAAGCAGCGGTTCCTCAGCTTCAGATACCTTGTTCGTCAGTGCAAAGAGGGAGACGTCGGTGACCTTGACATTCGTGTTTTCAAACCCTTGTCCAAATCGGATGATCCCATTGTCGGGCAGTTCATCCTTATAGACAGCGAAGTCTAGTCCGTTGGTGAAGGAGAAAATCAGCTTCGGGGCTTCCATTTCGCGGGGTAGATTCGGTTGTCGGTCCTAAGTTATGCTTCTTTTCTTTAGGACGAGAAGAAAGGAATTGAAAAGAGTCCGAACTCATTCTTGTTCATGTATTTATAAGATGGAATCATTTGTTAAAAGAGTCACTTATTAGAGGGTTTGTTTATTTAGAACGTAATGTTCAAAGGTGTAGAGAAGGTGAGGAATCCGATTCAGAGTTGGAAAGGAAAAGAAAGTCTTAAGCAAGACTTCTCGACTCGAAGGATTACTCCTAAACTAACACCTATTGGGGGTCCACCCCACCTCAGGAATGAGGTAAAAGGATCTCGGAACCTCTCCGTTTAGGGGTGTCTAAACGAGTGGCTCCTAAATCCGAGAGAATGTTGGCTATACTTATTCAAGATAGAAATGAACATAGTATTCCAACGGAAAGATGGGTAGTTTGACCCATTAAGGACATGGATATACTACCGATTTTTGAAAGCGAAATTATCCGATTATAATGGAGAGAGGAATTTTCCTCAGTGGAGTCGCCGAAATCCGTCGGCATATTTTTAGGTTGTGTGTTTTATTTTGAAAAGGGGGTCGCCTAACAGAAGGTGTCGGCGAATTTTTAATTTAATTAAAATAAATAATTTGAAAAGTAGTATTTGATTTTGAAAATAATTTTAAATTTGAAGGTTTTAAGATATGAGATTAATCCGATCTCACATCCCAAATAGTTTATATAAACGAGCACCGCACCACAAACCGTGTATCTATCCCTAAGGATAGACACACTGCTCGACGGTGGGGCTCGATTAAATAAACTAGAAGATTTGTGACATCCGTTTGGTCTGCGAACCAATTTTATAAGCCGACAAAATTCCCCGCTTAATATGAAAACATTAAACGGGGTTTATATTACTCGGGTTCTTTAAAATTCCCTATAAGGGCAAGCCCCTATAGTTAATTACATCTTAAGTGATGGGAATCACCTAAGAAAACTCTCGATAATAATCAATAATTCTGCTCTCGAGGATTTCAAAGTTTAAGTTTTTCAATGGATTGAAATTTGGAATTTCAATAGGGAATGGATCAAATTTGGAACATTTTGTTTTGGGAATCCAAAGGAAGAAAGGTAGGAGAAATCACAGACTCGAAGCGAACTTTGGTAATTTCCCGACTATCCTATTGTTTGGCTTGGATTTAGGGAAGTCCTAATATTTATTTAAATGTTTTGATCCTGCCAATTTTAATTAATTAGGATTTATATTTATATGATAGGATCATACAAATAGCCTTGAAGATGTGAGGGTTTATGTCGTACCCGAACGACTACCTCGAATCCTAAGACCGGTTAGGGCTTAATTTGCAATGCAAGTGCCTAACGAAGAGGTTGAGGATTTATGTTGCACTAGGCAAACTACCTCGAAATCCTATGGCTTGGTTATTTAATTCTAGGAAAGTTTTCGTTGAAGTAGACTCAGGTTTTGCTGATGACGATGGCCGTGCTGCCCACCATGCTCCGAGCTCCTTGTTGTTGCAGAGGTTTAGTTTTAGAAGTCATAAATCAGGGGATGAGAAAAGTGTTTTGGTTTAGAGAAATTTTTAATTTCCAAGTGTTTTTTATGTTTTACTTAAAACAAATCTTAAAGTTGATTATAACAACACCGGTTAAGATCCCACAGTTCCATCCTTCCGACATCATTATTTTTATCGGATTCACTTAGTCCAGATGAATTTGCTAAACTCAATTGAATGAGTTCCACACTTTCATTTAGACCGTGGGAAATCCCGTTAGCAACACGTAGGTTACATCATCCGAGGTATTCCCGATCATCCAACGGGACGTTTTAATTTAGTTGTAATTGTAGTTTTGTGTTCTGTTTGTGATTAAATTTTGAGTTGTTTTATATTTTGAAATGTTGTGGCGGTGAATTTTATCTTTCAATGACTTTTAACTTAGTTTTGGTTTCAGTTTTAGGGTCTATCCTAAAGGTGTGAGTTTTCATGCAACAGTTGTTTATCATGCAAGAAAAGTAAGTGCAATGCAGTTAAATAAATTGCAATAATGTAAATTGCAAGAAAGTAAATTGCAATAAAATAAAAACGTACTTGGAGGGTCTTCCCGTCATCCCATGCTGCACTTAAAACAAAATTAGAATATTTAAGCAAGTTCCTAGGTAAAGCTAAGGTAAGGGTTATGGTTTTCTACCAAATTCCTAATCCTATAGCTAGTCATTTCCTATGACGTCTAGGTCTTTGTGTTTTGGTTTGAAGACGATTTTCTTCATCAAAGAATAATTAAATTCAATTGTTCTTTTAAATGTCCTATCATATTGAGGAAGTGCTTAAGAAGGATCTTAAACATCTTTTCAATATTTCTAGGATTGTTTTAAGTTTAAATGAATTTAATTATACAAATGAATTAATCGTCCCGGAATTCAAGTTTTGTTAACTTGCTCAGTGAACTAGGACATTTGAATATCCTATGAGTGAAGTAACATTTCATTTAATGTTCTATTTAGGAGTTATGATGACTAAAGCATTTGAGGGTAAATTGGTGTTCAGATGGTTTGTGATTTAGTTTAATTTCAATTAATGGGTTTAAATTTGGAATAGTGTTCAAGTTGCTTTATATTTAATTTCTTTCTGTTTTAGGTGATGTTATATTTAATTCAATTTAATTTAATTTAATTGAGTTTTAATTTAATTTAATTCAATTTAGTTCAATTTAATTTGATTTGATGTTACATTAATTAATTTGATTTGATTTAGTTTTAATTTAATTTGATTTAATTTAATTTAATTTGATTTAATTTAATTTAATTTAATTTAATTTAATTATTTAATTTAATTTAATTTGATTTAATTTAATTTAATTTAATTTAATTATTTAATTTAATTTAATTTTAATTTAATTTTATTTTTTAATTTTAATTGAAATTTTTAAAAGAGTTTAATAATTTAATTTTAGTTTAATGATTAAGTCTTTTAATATTTTGAATTTGAGTTATCATTTTAATTAAGAATTGAATATTAATGAGATAATTAATTTAGGGATTTTTAAATTAAAGAATAAATTTCTTCCTAATAATATCCCTATTTTAATAATTCCAATTTTATTATTCTTCCAAATTTAATCCATTATTTAATTAAAGTTTAATCATTTTAAAATTGCTTAATGGGTTTCTACCCTTTAATTATTTAAATTTCAATCATCCAAATCAGATTAGGATCAAATATTTTACTTGTTAATTTTTTATTAAACCTAAAGTTTTAATTAAGGGTTAAAAAAAAAATTAATTACCACTTTACCCTTTAAGCTTAATAATTTCATAACTCACTAAATTGAACTCAAATGAACTTGAAATTTTTATGTAACTTCACTCATATGTCATTAAAGACATGAGAGGAGAAAATGTGATTTTTCTGTATTTAATTTATTTATAAAATTATTTTTGGTAGAAAATAGAGATTTTCAAGGAAAATTTAATAACATGACCAAGGGAAAGTTTCTGTCCTTAAGAAAATTAGGGGACATTCCTAATGACCAGAGGACCACTTGGACCAATTTTGGTGATTTTTTGAATTACATTATTTTTATTATAATTTTTTTAAGTTTTGGAGTGTTAATTAATTTAAAAATAAAATAAATGTTGAAAAATGAATTTTATATTTTTCAAAAATCTCTCTGATATCAAGAAAATCAGAGAAGCAAATTTTGTAATTTTCTGATTTTTCTATGATTTATTATAATTATTTTAGTGAAAATGCTAGAAAATACATTTTTTTAATTTTAAAATTACCTTAAAGCTTTAAAATTTAACATCTCACTAAATAGACCTAAGAAAAATATGGGGTTTGTTCCTAAGTGATTAAAATTCAAAATGTGACATTTTAGTGAATTTTATTATTTTTGTGATTTTTATTATTTTTTAATTATTAAAAATATTAAAATATTATTAAAAATCAACTTTTTTAGAAAATTGAAATTTTAATTTTCTTAGGTTCCCCTGATATCAGAGAGGCTCCAAAACCAATTTGGTGAATTTTTGAAAGGTATTTTAAAAGTTATGAATTTTTAAAGTTTAAAATGACTAAGTTGCTTAATCAACCCAATTAGTGGGGCTAACCAAGTCCAATTGACCTCAAACTTTTATGGTGGATTCCTCTGATCCTAAAGATCAGTGGAGAATTGATTTCAAGTCAATTTGATGCATGGTTAACTCTAATTAATTAGAGACCTATTTTGGATGTTTAAGCCAATTAGGGTTGTTTTAAATGAACTAACTCAAAACCTATTTTTCCTAGGGTCCTCTGGTCATAAGAAACATCCTCAAATTTTCCTAGAATTTATTTCACAATATGCTATTTATTGGAATTAAAATACTCAAAACGAGTAACATGAACTTGAAAAATCAATAACTCTTCATAGGGATGGCCTCCGACTTTGGAAAATTCGGGGAATGTTCCCAAATTCGGAGGCTTCAAAAGCCCTATGGTCTCATGCCATGGTGAATTGTATACATGCATGGAGAATTAAAAGTATGCAGAGAGTAAATAAATTATAAAAAATAAAATACTTGATGAAATTAAATGATTTCTTTTCCACATTATTCTCCTCTCGTTCACCGAGCAAGAGGGTATTTTTATTTTATTTTTCTCGCACGCAGTTATGAATTTTTGAAGTTTAGGGAATTAAATAAATAAAAAAAAACCCTAATTTTCTATTTATCCACGCGGCGCCACCTCATCCTCGGCATCTCCGAAACGCCGCGTGTCGCGCTCCCATTCGACGCCGCGTGTCGCGCTCCCATTCGACGCCGCCATCTGACTCAGCGCTCCGGGCCCCGCGGTTCTCGTACCGTCTCCTGGTCCGACGCCATCTGAGCCGTCCGTCCGCGCGTGTATTGAATGGACGGCATCCGTTCATCGTCCCCGAGCGTCCTCACCCGAGAGCCGTCCACACTAAATCCCTAAGATCTCACTCGATACTCAATGGATTTTCATGTTCTTATGCTCTATGGATTCGTCTTGAAGAGACGAACACATCTACACGGTTATCATGCATTGAAATTAAGGCATTTGAAATGGAGAATCTCCAGAAGCTCGGGATGAAGAATCAGCTCATACCTTTGCTCAGAGAAGTGTGGCTTCGATCTGAGAGTTGTTGCACCTTCGATTGGATCCTAGCAAGCTCCAGATGAAGTCTCCTGGTCTGGTGAATTGTCTAGATGTGATTTCGACCAAGCCCGATCACAAAGCTTGGAGGCTCGAGCAACTGGGTGGCCTGGAGATGGGGCTTTTGTCGGTGGACACCTTCCCTCGGTCCGGTGAAGGTGTAGAACCAATCAATTTGGGAATTGGCTCACTGTGGAGAAGTGTCCTGGTTTTGGGTGGAATTTCGGTTGGGAAATTGGATTTTATCGGTGGGGATTAGGGCAAATTGACACCTGGGGATCAACTCGCTCTAAGGGTGGAGAAGGGTTTGGAACAATTTTGGCGAGTTTCGGCAAGGTTTGTGTAACTCTCCCCCATGGCCGTGAGGGTGAGGGGTTTAAATAGGAGAGGCCGGAGAGCCTTCCAGGGGAGTTGAGGCATGGGATCAGCTGCTCTCGGTGAGGAGAAGAACAGCCATAGTGACCATTTGGCATGGGGCAGCTCAGCAAGTGGGAATTCCAAACTTTCGCTCCTCCCAAGGTCTCGGCCATGGTGTTTTCCGGCGATCCAGGCGGCTGGCCGGCAGGCATGGGTCACCCTCAGGTCCAGGTGGGTCAGGGCTGGAGGTTTGTGCAATCAATTGGCAATTGCCATGTGTAAAGGCTTTGAATTAAAATGGAATGGGGAGGGGGTCATTTTGGCCTTAATTTGGTCAACCCATTGGTTTGGGTTGGGTGCACCTCCCCATGGCCCGATTTTGGCTGAGAGGATCGGTTGGGTCGACCAAGGGAGAGTGGTGTGATCTCTATCCATGATGAGGTGGCTAAACATGGTTTAGTGTGTGACATGCTTAAGGTAAAAAATGCTTAATGAAAGATTAGGAAAGGGGCCCCTCCTTTTACCATTAATGGCATGGTCACATGTCAAGCCTTCCATGGCTTCATGTGGCTTGTCCATGGCTTGCATGGCTTGTCTTTGGCTTGGGGAAAGTTGAGTCAATTTCATGGAAATGGGTTTTAAGAATTTTGGATATTTTGGTGAAAATTTGCATGAAGCTTGATTTGGAATGGTTTAATTGATGATTTTGAAACTTAGGGGTGATTTTGATTAAATGGATGATGAGGGGAAGTGCCATGTGGGCTTTGGATGGATTTGGGCTTTTGAATGTGGTGAAGTGGGCTTTTAGGAAAGTTTAAGGGGAATGGGCTTTTTGATTTTAGGATGGGCATTTGGGTAAAGATTTTTTGAAGAACTTTGTCAAATAAATGTCATAATTGGTTTAGGGATGTTCTATGAAGGGCTTGGAGTCAATTTGGTGTGATTTGGAGTTGAATTGGTTTGAATTTGGGTTTATTTGGTAAGTGGGCCTATGTAGGTCCAAGTGGGCCAAGTCGGGATAATGTTGGGCTAGAGTTGAAATTGATGTAAAACCAATGTTGAGAAATGTTTATGGGAGTGTTTCAAAGAGGTTTTCACTTTGGTTGGGCTTTGATTTTGGGGTTTGGGCTCATTTGGGTTAGGTTTGGGTTTAGGTCAAAATAGGGCCTTTTAGCTTTGGGTTGAGTTTGAGTGGGGTTTGGGTCTAAATTTTTGGCAAATCATGTTAGTGTTTTGTTTGTGGGAATGTTAAGGAAGATTTAGAAAAGATTTGGGGTTAATTGGAATTGAATTGGGTGAGTTTGGGTTAGGTTTGGGTCATGGGTCCAAATTGGGCTTTAAGGCCAAAAGTGAGATTGGATCAAAATGTCAATCAAATTGGACTTGGATTTGGTCTAGATTGGTATTGGGGATATTGAATTGAAGTTTAGAATTGAATTGGACCAAAATTGGGGTCAATTGGGTAGGTTGGTTTGACATTGGGTTCACTTTGGGTTAAAATGGGTCAAATTGGGGGTTTTGACAAACGTAGGGTAAATTGACAAAATTGGCCCATGGTGTAGTTGGACAAAATGAAATTGGGAATATTTGGGATTTTCTGGAATTTTCTGGGAATTTTCTGAATTTTTGGATTTTTTGGCCAAGAGGGGTATTTTGGGTATTTGGAGGGTATTGGGGGGTATTTTTGGAATTTTTGGTATTTTTGGGTATGGATGATCAATTTAAGTGATGTGGAAATGTTTGGGAATGATTTTGGAGAATTTTGGGTAATTTGGAAATTTTTGAGAAATTTGGGTAATTTTAAGGGTTTTGGGTAGACTAAGCGGGTGTAGGGTCCCGGGGGTCAAAAATTGAAAATTTGGGAAATTGAAGATTGGGTGAATTTGAGTGGAGTGAAATCATTTTGGTTGAGCCATGAAGCCATATCAAGCCCACATGAGCCATGAAGCCATATCAAGCCCACATGAGCCATGAAGGGACTCATTTGAGGCATTCACTATGTTGTTCCTAACCCTCTTAGCCAAGGGCTTAGGGGTTAAGGATCATCCATGTGAATCACCTACATGAGTCAGGATTTCAAGTTAGGTATGAGTGTGGTTTTAGGAGGTATGTGGAAGTGTAGTTTGTAGGTGTAGTGTATAAGTGTAATGTGTGTGTAAGTCAGCCCCTTCACTGCACCAGGGCCACCGTGAGGCGATCCTAAGGCCAAAGAGTCCTATAGGAACTCATCCTTTAAACTTCCACATCCGATTTCAACCCTCTAGGTGATTAGGGGTCTACGATCAAGTTTGTGGAGTTTGCGGGGAGTTAAGAAGTGGTTTGAATTTCTAAAAGGTGGGTCCCAATTCTAGTCCTCTAAGATAGTCAAAGGAAAAGCCTAAGGCTAGATCCTAAGTACTAAAGAGAAGAAGAGAAGACCTCATCAAAAATGAGGTCAACAACGTACTAGAAGTCCAGGAGGACCGTAAGCAAAATGGTGCAGAGGACTCAGAGTTGTGCTATATGTATCCCAACCATAAGTGGTAACAACCAAACTGACACCCTATTGAAGGCAGTTCTAACTCGACCTGAATAGCCAACCGTGGACCTTTGTAAATTTTCATACATTTTAATTTAGATTGCATGTAAGTGAAAACTTATTGGTGGGGAGGCTATTTTTGTTGTGGAGTTAGTTTTGTATTTTTTTTAAATGTATATGTATATTTTATAAAAAATAGTGTAATCCATAGGTTGTCTATCCTAGTCGAACTAAGACTACTAGTAACCTAAGGGTGATAGTGGCAGAAATCCCCAAGGATGGGTGAGTAGTATCATAAATTCTTTCTTCTACCCTCTCCAAGGTCTCTGAGTCAGAAGATATTATTCTAGAAATTTCTCATATCCCTCGTCTATGCACTGTCATCATTGTCCCCCCTCAACCATCCTACTTACAGACTTACTTGATGCCCCTGCATATAACAGAAGGCTAAATGTGCGCGCTTATGCATTCTAAATAAGCACGGGACTCAGGCCAAGAAGTAAGAAGAAACAAATAAAAGGGGAAAGGAAGAGAAAGGGGAGGAAACAACCCTGCTTAAAACATGACATGACAGAGGCGGGTCGTTCCTCAAAACAGCACAACGTAACAGACATGAACTAGTATAAGAACAAAAGTAAGCTCCGTATATGGTGCAAAAGTAGCAGCCACGAAGCAGCTAAAACATGTACGTCGCGCACCCCCAACATAGTGTAAGGGGTAGCTGTAAAGCATGTAAGGTAAGGAAGACAGATTCATATATATATCATTTAAATGCTTGGAGTGGCCATAGAGGCAACAAAAAGAGGGGAACCAAGCCCTCTAAAAAAGGCAACAAAAAGTGGGAAAACTAAGCCCTCCAAAATAGGGCAAAACCAAGCAGTCATAAGGCAACGAAAGAGGGAAATCCGAGCCTTCCAAATGGGGCAAAACCGAGCGGCTATAAAGGAGCCAAAACACTCTTTCACATGTGCAAGTAACATAACTAAAGAAGTGCAACAAGAATACATATAACAATGCTCAAATTTTCCAACAATTTTAAGCTCTCCCACATTTACAGTGATATAATAATGAAACAATATGAGCACAAATAGATGTCTCTCCACTAAGCATTTGAAAGTAAAGTCTTACCAACCAATGTATTTCCTCAAATGAATTTTTTAGACCATACCACAACAAAGCTTACCACATAGAAAAGCTTGATGGCAAAAGCATAACGAGCAAATGAAGACATAATTTAGAGTGCAAGTATAAAGGTAAGAGAACTTCCAAAAAACAAAGCTTTAAGGTGTCCCTACACATGCTCACATGTTCCAAATTTTGGTGATGAAAAGTAAAGCATAAGTAGATTTAAGATCTTAACATGTTTAAGGTGAGGATAGCATGAAACTTCCCTCTCCACCTTCTACTCCATTTTCATTCTCAATTATTAATCTTTTTTTCTTTTTTTTCTGACTTCTTTCTCTTTTCACACTCCCACATTTTCTTACCTTTCTTTCTTCTTTTCTTTCAATTTTTTTACTATCTCTCATTTTCTCACTTGAAAGCAACACAAATGATGCTCTACAATGTAGTTTTTAAGTGAGGGTAGCAAGGAAAACGTTTAAACCAACATGTAAGGTGGCCACAATGCAGATTTTAACATAGGGGCAACAATGATAACATGTAAACCAACCCAAGAAATGTCAAACAATGCAGCTTTTAACATAAGGGAAGCAAAGATAACATTTAAACCAACTCAAGAAGTGTCAAACAATGCAGTTTTTAACATAGAGGCAGCAAAGATAACATTTAAACCAACTCAACAAGTGTCAAACAATGCAGCATGTATGTAAAAGTGAGAGTGTAGGTGTTTGTGTGTATGGAAAAGTGGAGGTGTATGTGGAAAGTGAAATTTATGTGAGATGTAGTGAATACTTTAAAATATGGGTGATGTGGATGTGAAAGTTTGGGTTAGCTAAGATAAGGCCAACCATATAACAAAAAAATTCAAAGTAACCTTCAAGACATGCTAACCCATAAGAATCAAACATGTATAGCCTTCGAAATGAAACATCTCAACATAAAGGCATAATGAAGAAAGTGTGAAACATGTCAAACATAAGAAAATCTAACATAACCTTCAAGGCATGTTAACCCATCAGAATTAAACATGTGTAGCCTTCCATGCATTGGATTTTGTGGTATAAGCCACCATACCTTTCAGATTTTTGTAAAAGAGCATCCACAATTTCAAACTTTTAAAAGTAAGGAAGGAAAGCTTCAATTTCTTACAAGGAAAACACACTTTTATGCATATAATAAGGTGAAACATGTGCAAAATCAAAGATTGGGTGTTATATATGTAAATACTTGATGAAATAAGTAAAAAAAATGCACAAATGTTCTAAAATTTTGTGTGTTATATGTGTAGCAATTTCAAGATCCGAAAATTGCAAATAATAAAGGAATCCTCACATGCTTCAAAATGCAAACCCCAAGGTTAATCATGTTTGATAAAATAAATAAACCATGCTAAACTTTCCAACCAACATATATGAAGTTTTGAAGGAACATGGGTAAAGCAAGTTGAATCTTCCAAACAAAGTGTATCAATCATAGAAAAGACATAATTAAAGTAAAGCCATCACATTCCATGCAACCTAGCTATCACTCATTCTTCTCCCTTTTTTTTTATCTTTCTTGCCAAACCTTTTCTTTGAGAACAAAAGGTGAAAACATGTCATTTGAAGCCTTAAACTAACATTTAATATCAATGCCATATGCACATGCCTACACCTTTTGAAAGGAGAAAACTTCCAAAGCTAAAACATGCTTAGTAACATGAAGTAGAACATGCCAACTTTTCCAACTAACACATGCCAAGCCTAAAGTATTTTACCAACTGATCTACCTAAAAAAATACCCATTTTTATGCCTTATTTATGATTCAATTCTTAAGGATATTATGCTTTAATGAAAGGTATTTTCATGTTTTTGGATGTAGATGATTAAGAAAAGTCTAAGAAAGAAAAAGAAGGAAATAGGAGCAAAAAGGAGCAAAAATGGTACATTTGAAGCAAATTTTGGAATTATTGGCCTAGCGCCTAGGAGACAGAGTCCGGCGCCTATACGCCAGTTCGATACAGACGCCGCTAAGTTTTTTTGATGACTTTAGACAGTTATTTTGATGGTGTTAAGCGATTATTGGAGTTTCTAGAAGACTGGAAGTTACACCTAATATATAGGACATGTGATGCAATGTATTTGGACACAAGGAAACGGTCTGAATCACAAAGAGGTACGACCCAAAATGAAGAGCTGAGAAAGACCTGGTCATGGAGTCCGGTGCCTAGGCGCCAGATTCCGGTCCTTAGGCGCCAGATCCCAGCGCCTAGGCGCGACAGTTTCTTTCTAGAAGATACATTGAATTTAGACTAATTTTGAAGAGGTTCCTTAAGCAGCCCCTGGTCAAATTCAGAGCTCTATAAATAGGAGCTCATTCTACAGAGAAAATGGCACCAAAACCACCCCTCTTAGTACACATACCCATTTTAGCATATCTCTCTAATCTCTAGTTTAATTTAGTCTCTTCCATACTTAGGGTGCCACTTTATTTTATATCTAGTGAGTTTATTTTGAGTGTTTATTGTGTGTAATTGTTGTTAAAGTCTTTCATCATTACTTTGGAGTCAGTAGAAGTCAGCGGATCTCTTGAAGAAACAATTCAGAAAAGTATTTGTATATTGGTACAAAGTTTTATAAATATGTTTTGTTGTGTTATTTTAATGAGTTCTAAATAGTTAGTTATCTTTCTCCATTCAACTATGAAAAGATTATAAATTAATTAAATTTCATATGAGAATTAAATATAAAATATTTTAAAATATTGTGATGATATTAATACTTAATCTTTGTTTACTTTTTAAATTGGTCATTTAATTTGTTAAAACCTGTTGAAGAATTTTAAGACCTATCTGGAGATAAATTCTTAACTAATAGATATCACATAAATCCTTAGATAATCACAGGCTATACGAGGATTGTTTAAGGTGAAGTGAAAATAAACAGGAATATATTATTTATTGGGTGTAAAATTAATTAGTTTTTAGAGTGACAGAGTAAATTCTAATAATTTGGTTTATAGAAAGATGACGGGTCACTAGTAGGGCAGACCATAGCCACCCTTGGACATCTAGTAGTGTGAGCCTAAATTAACCCATTCTACTAATAAAACATCCTGAGCCTAACTATAGATTAGTCAATGTTCTTTGCACCTAGACCAAAGGGTAAAAAATAGGAATTCTTCTATTTGGCATAATATCATAATCTTCATTCCCTAAAGAAGAAAATTAATCTATAATTCTTGAAGTAGTTGATAAAGGAGAAAGTCATTTTTATACTTGCATTGAATTTTAATTACTGCTTACTTTACTTTCTTGCTTGTTGCTTACTTTCTTTTAGTAAAAATTATAAGTTAATTAAATATATATATGTCAAAATATTACTTATATCTCTTACTTTTTATTTCACTATCCTTGTTTTATCAATAACTAGGACTTCATTAGAGCTCTGTATTACTTGAATGATATGATACTTGTGTTTAAAATTGTGAATTTCACAAAAATTAAATCTAAATATAAAATTATAAAATTAAACCTTGCATATCAAATTTTTGAAGCCATTTGCTTGAAATTAAATATTCTAAAAGTTGTATCAGATTCTTGTATTTTAAAGCGTATTTAAAGTCACATTGCATCAAGTTTTTGGCGCCATTGTCAGGAATAGAACAAAATAAAAAGTAAAAAGAAAAATCGAATAAAATAAAAAGTAAATAGAAAGATAAGATAAAATATAAAAATATAAAACAAAAATATTTTCTTTAAATTTTTTTTCGTGGCTCTGGATCTGAAGGATTACTACCTTTTGATTCTGAAATAAAAAGAACAATTAAAACAATTAAAAAAGGAAAACAAATTTCAAAACATCAAAAAATAGCTAACTTACATAACAATAATCAAAATCTAATCGAAATTAATGAACAAAATGTATATAAACCATTACGGGAATATGAAAACCCTACAGATCATGAACTTCATGTTAGTATTCAAATTCCAGTTGTAGATGCTAATTCTTTTGAGCTTAAACCTTCTATTATTCAAATGGTTTAAAACAATCAATATGGAGAAACACCTAATGAGGATCCAAATTTACACCTTGCTAGTTTTTTAGAACTTTGTGTTACCTTTAAATATAATAATATTTTTGATAATGCTATTAGGCCTCGACTCTTTCCTTTTTCCTTAAAAGATAAAGCAAAGATGTGTCTTAATTCATTAGCAACTTGTTCTATTAAAATATGGGCAGATATGGCACAAAAATTCCTTGTTAAATGTTTTTCTCCTTCTAAAACTGCTAAATTGAGAAATGATATTACTTCATTTATGCAATTTGATGGAGAAACAATTTATGAAACTTGGGAAAGATTTAAACAACTATTAAGAAAATGTCCTCATCATGCTTTACCAGATTGGTTAATTATTCAAACATTTTATAGTGGACTTATTGGATCACTTAGATCAATTATTGATGTTGCTGCTGGTTCTTTAATGGCTAAGATATTTGAAGAAGCCTACCCTTTAATTGAGGAAATGCCTAATAACAAATTTTAATGGCCTTCTGAAAGGGTTAATCCTAAAAGAATGGCCAGTATTCATGATAATGACGCCTTTTCTATTTTAGCTTCCTAAGGGGCTGCGATATCTAGGAAATTAGATAATTTTGCTATTAATATATCACATGTAAGTAATGATAATTCTGCAAATTTTGATGATTCTCAAACATTGAAAAACTTACAAGCTATTGCTAGTAAAACTAATAATCCTTATTCTAATTATTATAATCCAAGTTGGAAAAATCATCCTAATTTTAATTGGACTAATGGAAACCAAACCAATCCAAATTGGGACAATCAAGGAAATTCAAATTATAGACCAACTTATCCTCCTGGTTATAACAATCAGCAAAAAAAGTTGTTTATAGAAGAATTGATCTTGCAACTAAGCAATCAGTTACAAAGTCAAAGCACTGCTATTCGTAATATTGAAAATCAAATGGATCAAATTGTTAATTTCATTAATTACAGACCTTAAGGAACACTGCCTAGCAATGTCGAAATTAATCCTAAAGGTTCTGGAAATGAACATGAATAAGCAAAAATTGTACAACTTAGAAGTGGAAAGGAATTAACAGAGAAAACACAGAATGAGATTGAAAAAGAGAAAAAAGTTGAACAGATTGAAAAACCTAAAGATACCCTTTATCAAAGTAAAGAACACACTGTTGTACCTATTGAAGTGGGAGTTGAATGACCACCACCACCGTTTCCTCAAAGACATAAACAGCAGAAGCTTGACCATCAGTTTTCTAAGTTCATTGAAATTTTTAAGAAACTTACTATCAACATTCCTTTTGCTGAAGTTTGGAGCAAATGCCAAGCTATGCAAAATTTATGAAGGATATTTTAAGCAAGAAGAGAAATTTTGATGCTTTTGAAACTGTTTCATTAAGTGAAGAATGTAGTGCAAAAAATCAAAATAAATTACCTCAGAAACTTAAACATCCTGGAAGTTTCACTATACCATGTGCTATTGGAGAAAAATTCTGTGGAAAAGCCATATGTGATTTAGAAGTTAGTATTAATCTTATGCCATTTTCAATCTTTCAAAGGTTAGATTTAGGAGAGATTTCTCCTGCCATTGTAACTCTTCAGTTAGTTGATCGATCGATCACTTATCCTAAAGGAGTTATAGAGGATGTTCTTGTTAAGGTAGATAAATTTAACTTCCCTGTAGATTTCATTGTTCTAGATATGGAAGAAGATAAATAAATACCTATCATTTCCGGGAGACCTTTTCCAGCTACCGGTCGAGCTATGATTGATGTACCAAAAGGAGAATTAACAATGAGAGTTAATGATCAAGAGATAACATTCAATGTTCTAAAATCAATGAGGTATCCTGAAAAAGAAAAAATGCTATTAGATGGATATTTTTTATTATATGATTGAAAAGCATTACCAAGAAAGATGTAAGATTATTTTTGATGATAAAGATAAAGAATCTATGTTATATGATGAGTCATTAAATGAAGAAAATTCATCTGAAGAAACTCATTATATTCATAAAAATTGGGAAATTTTAGACAACTAAAAATGATATACTTTTATCCTCAATTGAAAAATCCCCTGAAATAGAATTAAAAATGTTACCTGCACATTTAATGTATGGATTTCTTGGAGATTCATTAACTAGCTGTAATTATATCTTCAGAATTAAGCAAAGATCAAGAAGATAAATTAATTGGAGTTCTGAACAATTATAAGAAAGCATTTGGTTGGACTATTAAAGATATAAATAGAATAAGCCCTTCAATCTGTAGGCATAGGATTTTAATGGAAGAAAACTGTAAACCTACTATTGAAGCCCAAAGAAGATTAAATCCAATTATGAAAGAAGTTTTTAAGAAAAAGATTTTGAAATGGTTAGATACTGGAATTATTTATCCTATTTCGGATAGCCAATGGGTAAGTCATATTCATTGTGTTCCGAAGAAAGGAGGTGTAAATGTCATTGTTAATGAAAAGAATGAATTACTCCTAACAAGGCAAATTTTCTGGATGGCGAATTTGCATTGACTATCAAAAATTAAACAACTCCACTAGAAAGGATCATTTTCCTTTACCTTTCTTGAATCAAATGTTGGATAAACTTGCTGGACACTCATATTTCTATTTTCTGGATGGATATTATGGTTATCATCAATTACCTGCTGCTCCTGAGAATCAAGGAAAGACAACATTTACAAGTCCTTATGGAACATTTGCCTTTATAAGAATTTCTTTTGGTTTATGCAATTCACCTGCAACTTTTCAAAGATGTATGATGTCAATATTCTGTGATTTGGTTGATAAAGGAATTGAAGTATTTATGGACGATTTTTCAGTTTTTATAACTTCTTTTGAATCTTGCTTAGAAAATATCATGAAAGATTTGAACAGATGTGAAGAAACAAATTTAGTTCTAAACTGGGAAAAATGTCAATTTATGGTCACAGAAGGCATTGTACTTGGACATAAAGTTTCACAAATAGGGATGGAAGTTGATTAAGCAAAATTGAAAATTATTGCTGAACTACAACCACCTACTATAGGAGATGTATAAAAGTTTTTTCTAAAATTGCTAAACCTCTTTTCCATTTATTGGAAAAAGAAGCTAAATTTAATTTAATGAAGATTGTCTGAAAGCGTTCAATATTCTGAAAGAAAAGTTAATCACTGCACTTGTCATTGTTGCACCTGATTGGAATAAACCTTTTGAATTAATGTGTGATGCAAGTGATTATGCAATCGGAGCTGTGTTAGGACAAAAATATGAGAAGACTTTCAAAGTTATATATTATGCTAGCAAAACTCTTAATGAAACTCAAGTAAATTACACAACTATTGAGAAAGAGCTGTTAGTAATAGTATATGCCTTTGATAAATTTAGACCAAATCTTCTTGGAACAAAATATATTGTGCATACCAATCATTCTATTATTAAGTATTTGATATCTAAAAAAGATGTTAAACCTAGATTGATCAGATGGGTTTTACATTTGCAGAAATTTGATTTTGAAATTGTGAACAGAAGAGGAACTGATAACCAAATTGCTGATCATTTATCAAGATTCAAAAACAATAATGAGATGATTTATGAAGAAAATATAAATGAGAAATTTCTGGATGAGCAATTATATGTCATTCAAGGATTACAAATGTCGTGTTATGCAGATATAGTTAACTATTTGGTTAGGAATATTTTACCATATGGGATGAATAATAAATATATAAAGAAATTCAAGAATGATTGTAAATCATATATTTGGGAAGATCCTAATTTATTTAAATTAGGAAGAGATTCTGTGATTCGAAGATGTGTACCTTATGAAGAAACTTTTGCAATTATTCAAAAATGTCACGATTCTGAATTTGGAGGACACTTTGGAGTGGATAAAACTGCATTTAAAATTTTAAATTCTGGATTTATTGGCCTACTTTATTTAAAGATGATGGGCATTATGTGAAAACTTGGGATCGATGTCAAAGAATGAGAAATATATCCAAAAAACATGAAATGCCTCTAAACTTTAAACTAGAAATCAAAATTTTCGATGTATGGGGTTTGGTCTTTATGGGACCTTTCGTACCATAATCTAGAAAGATTTATATTTTATTAGCAGTTGATTATGTTTCAAAGTGGATCAAAGCTGTAAATTTACTGAACTATGATTCTAAAAGTGTTTCAAAATTTTTTTAAAAAAATATTTTTACAAGATTTGGAACGCCCAGGATAATTATCACAGATTGGGGAAGTCATTTCAGAAATATAAGAATTCAATAATTGTTGGAGAAGTTTAGAATTAATCATAGAATTGCAACTACTTATCATCCTCAAACAAGTGGAATGGCTGAAGTGTAAAACATAAAAATTAAAAGAATATTGGAAAAGACTGTTAATCCTAAAAGGTCTGACTGGGTTGATAGACTTATAGAACAGCTTATAAGACACCTATCGGAATGTCACCTTATCGGTTAATTTATGGTAAACATTGTCACTTACGTGTTGAACTGGAGCACAAAGCTTATTGGGCGATAAAGGAGTTCAATTATAATTTGAATACTGCAGGAGAAAAACAATCATTACAACTGAATGAAATGGAAGAGATTAGAAATGAGTCTTATGAAAATGCAAGAATTTATAAAGAAAGAATGAAGAAAATGCATGAAAAAATGATTTCTAGGAAAATATTCGAGCCTGGAAAAGAAGTTTTATTAATTAATGCTTGTTTAAAACTTTTCCCTTGAAAATTAAAATCTAAATGGATGGGACCATTTATAATTAAGAAAGTATACCCTTATAGAGTTGTGGATATTAAAGATCTCAAAACTGGAAAAGTATTTAAAGTTAACAGATTAAGACTGAAGCCTCATATGGGAGAAATGAAATTAAATTACAAAGAGGCTTATGAGCTGAGTCTACCCGATTAATTTAATTAATTAGGTCAGGCTGACGATGTTAAACCAAGCGCTTTATGGGAGGCAACCCATATTTATTATTTTTAGTTTCATTATCACTGTAAGGTTATGCCTTGGTCTTGACTGAGTTTGTATATAACTTCTAGAAATAGAAGGTTAATGAGTCTGTATTGGCTTAAGCTAAAAATTTTCATGAAGTATATAGAAATTAGACTTGGACCACTCCATGTGAAATGTGAGTAAAAAGGAGATCAAGTTAACCTTTGTTTGTGATTGTTTGTGATTTGAATTTTTCGTAATTGTGTTTGTGTGTTGATCATACTGGTTTGTTAGACATATTTTTACGACCGAAACTTTACAAAATTTAACAATAGGAAAATCAGAGTCGATCGATGTTTCGGCGCCTAGGCACCAAAAGTTGGAGCCTAAGCACCAGAATAACTAGCGTATCGATGATCCGGCGCCTAAGCGCCGTGGTTACAGATCGTGAAAAAATCAAAATTCTTTAGTTTTTCACATGAAATCTCTTTATATTTAGCCTATTTTTCATCCCCAATCCCATACAAACACAAATTTTGACCAGAGCAATTCATTTTGGAGGATTTAGGAAGGATTTGGAGGCCATGGATAGAGGAAATCGTGGAAATGAGGTAAGATAATAATCTCCTAAAGATCTTCAGCCTTATTTTTATGGTTTTATTGTTGTTAGTTTGGAGAAGATGTTTAGTCGAATGGATAAGATTGAAGCTGAACATCAAAGTATTAGTAATCGTCTCCATGAGATGTACCACCAATACAAACACTTAGAATGGCAAACCAAACTTCAATCAGATCATATGGCTGCCTATCAAGACGATCAAGTAGAAATGTACGCGAAGAACAAGTGGATTGATGAAAAGATGGCTTTGGAATTTCTAAAGGCGTTGGTATTTTATCCCTTCGATCCTAGTGAACTTCATTGCGATAGAGATGGAAATTGAAGATCGGTGTTAAATAGATTATATGTGTTTTAGGTGTGATCGAGTCTTGTGTTAGTGTGTTGAATATCTTATTTATGTATTTGCTTAAATTGTTCAATGTGTGTTGTTGGATTTGAATGTTTGCTTTGATTATGATGTTGTTTATGTTATTTATAAAATGATGAACCTTGACACAAGTCTTGTACTGAAAGTCATTGAATTAGGAATGGATATTAGGATTTTGAATTGAAGAATTTGGATACATTTATGTGGATCTATACTTTCATTTTAAATTGATTGTGAAAATATTTGGAGGTTATAAATTGGATTAATACTCTCATAAGAGTAATTAGGAATCAAATTTGATAAGATTTGGTGAAAAATATTTAATTTAAATCAAATTTTTGGAAAGGCAAATCTGGCACCTAAGCGCCGGTTCGGCCTAAACCCAAAAACTCATCTTCTTAAATCCCTTCACGCCATTTTTGACGCTTAAGCTTCCTTCTCCACAGTATTTTGCAAAAATACCACCTAGAGATCCCATTTAAAGCGTGATTTTCATGTTTTTGGGCTTGAAATCACCCGATTTCTTCATCTCGAGGTCAGAACTACATTCTAAATTCATTATTTTTTATTTTCACCATGGATTTTGCTCTCATTGAGAAAAATCAAAATTTTGAGAAAAATTTTGATTTTTATGGTTAAATTCATGAAATTTTTAAGCTCTTTCAAGTTTGAAAAACTTAAGTTAGTTTATTTTCCTAGATCCATTGAATTTATTTCGCATTTTTCTTTCACGTTTAGATGGAACTGAAATCTAAGCGAAGAAAGGAATGAGAAAATTTTGATCGTAGCAAGTTCGTTACTGCTGCTGCAAACTTCCGATACAATGATTTTCCTATGACTCGGAAGTCTATCTCGGAGCGAAGTTTTTGTAATCCTGATGGAAGAATTGAGGAAACAATAGTTGCGCTCAACTGGCAACGATTCTGCTATTTAAATGATGTTGTCGTTATCCTGGTGGTTAGAGAATTTTATGCTAATTTCGTGGATGCGGAGGAATATGAGATTTTCATTCGAGGAGTTGGAGTAGGATTCACTCCTAAACGCATCAACATTTTCTATGGCCTACCGCCAAACATAGAGTGTTATTAATAAGGTTTATCTCCATCTGAAGAAGATTTGGACATGATCATTGCCTACCTGACTGATGGTACTGAAGCCTAGAAGATTCAGAATGGAAAAAGGGTAAATTTTTCATCTTCTAAGCTTAATGGTGTTTCCAAGTCATGGTACTACTTTATTTCATCTCAACTCCTTCCATCCAATCATCTGAGTGAAGTTACCAGAGATAGAGCTATTCTAAACTATTGCATTCAAGAGAAGAAGTCTATTGATGTAGGGAGCATTATTTATGATTCTGTGGATGATACTGCTTATTCTAGTACATCTATTGGACTTGGTTTTCCTTCATTGATCTATTCTCTATGTCAAAGTGCTAGAGTAATTGCTGAGCTTTCTAAGCAAAAGCTCAAGTAGAGGAAGCCTACAGGAAGAGAAAGTGTCGGCATTTATGATTGACTGTGAGGTAAGAGTTCTACTGTACCTTCTGGTTCATTACCTACTTCAGGTAGAGCTTCTACTTCGAGACCATTTACTTCTGCTGAGCCATCATCTACTTTATGGGAAACCATGCATGATTAGTTTATAGAGCAGCAGCGTGAGTTATTATTAACTCATTGTAGAGTAGATACGATAGACAAGAAGATTGATCACCTTTCTGAGTATTCACAAAGAAAGAGTGATTTCGATACTGAGTATTCAGAGTCTTTAGTGAGATTTCTGAAGGGTGACCATGATGTTCAGTTCCCTACTTGTCCCAAATTTTCACCCTATGTTGATCCTAAGGATATGGAGTTCGCTTTTAGTGATGATGATGATGAAGCTACAGACAGTGATTAGTAGCTTGACTTATCTCTAAAGATTATTGATTCTGTTTTTAGAGTGTTTTCTAATTTCTTGTACTATTTATTGTGATGTTCTTTGTTAGAGTTGTTGTGAACTTTTTATGTTAAAACTATTTTTTTAGCTTATCTGATGTGCGTTTAAGACTGAGATGTGAATGAATTTCTATAAAAGTTTATTTCTGTTTCAGTCTACTATTTAGTGTTCATGAATAGTTAGTAATTTGTATGTTCTAAAATTAAATAAAAAAAACAAACAAAAAGGATTTATTTTTAGAAATTAACTCCTGCTTTGCAAAACTTTTCTATATATGCTTAATCATTTCTGCTATATTCATAATGAAGCATGTGTAGAATTAAAAGTCAGTTTTTCCTTACTACATCATTATTGTACTTAGATTAATTCCTGTCTATTTCTTTCTTTCATGCTTTAGAAAATTTCATAATTCATATTTATAACAAAGCTGAAGTTTAGGGGAAGGAAAAATATCTATCAAATTTAAGTATTATTTGACCTTAAATAACTAGTATTTTTTTAAATATAACAAAGCTGAAGCCTCCCTTTAAGCTACGTAAATCCGTTAGGCCGGTATTTACAATTTCGCCTCTAGAGAAGGAAAACATGAATCAGCTGTCGGCTTCGGCCGCCGGTATGGGCATGGAGGTGGGCGACTCTTCAGCAAGAATGTCGCGGCAGCTATGCATTGATCGAATCACGAAGAGCCTTAAAGATCCCACAGTGAGGTTTTTACGAAAGTAGATGGAGCAGGCAGGATGTCCCGTGTGGGGAAGGCTTCTCTTGGAGGCTAATTGCAAGAATCAAGGCCTCGCCGGAGGCTACTCTAGTAGAAATGGGATTACTGTATGTTGTAATCAACTATCTTACCAAGATGAGATAAATCAAGTTCTTATACATGAACTTATTCTTGCTTATGATGATTGTCGTGCCAAGAACATGGATTGGAAAAATTGCGCTCAACATGCTTGTTCTGAGATTGCCATTCTAAGTGAGAAATGCTGCGAGGGTTCATGAAAATACGAGGTCACGAGCAAGAGTGTGTGAGAAGGAGAGCTCTAAAGTCTATAACAAATAATCCATACTGCTCGGAAGCTGCTGCTAAGGATGTCATTGCAACAGTATGGGATATATGCTATGAGGACACTTCTCCATTCGATAGGACGCCTTAATTCTTTGGAAAAAAATATTCCCCCATCATTTTTCTTTAGAAATGAAGCTGTTAAGGGTTTATTTTGTTGCCGTAATAGAAAGTTATAAATGCAGGATGGATTCACGGGTCATTGCTAGAACCCTGCACCATATGTTTGTTTATTAAATTTGCACTATTACTTGAATTGCCTGGGCAATGGTGATTTCGTTCAACATTAAGAGAGTTTCAGTGGCAACTCACAAGAATCAATTTTACTGCATTCTATGAATCCAGAATATTTCAAAGAAGTTCAGTACAGATTCCTATGAAAATGGTCTCAACTCAAGATTTTGAAGTCATCGTACTCGTGGCTAAATTTTTTCATTTTTTTTTAACTTAGCAAATGCAGTTTCTGTTGATAATGATAGAAATAATTGTTTATCTAAAGAAGTGTTACCACCAGCAATGCAATATCCAGTCTTCGATATTAAACCTCGGGAGATTCCTGATATTCATACTAATGTGGCTACTGTCAATAATGAGCTGAATGAGGATTGGGTAGTGAAAAGAAGCAAGAAGAAAAAATCAGTTGATCATGTTTCTGCTGAGAACATTATTCCCTCCAAATCCTACCGCATCTTCCTTCTCTAGATCGATTAGTGGGACGTAGATCTATCCATCATGCTTAATTTTCTCTCGTTGGAACATTAGGGGAGTGGCAAACCTTGGCTCCCTTAATAGATTGTTAAGAATAAACAGGGTTCATAAGTGTTGGATGATGGTTCTTCTTGAACCCATGGTTAAGTCTAATTATGACAGATTTACTAAAAAGTTCCCAGGATACAATCTTGTTTACAATTCTTCCAATAAAATTTGGGTTTTTTATAGGAAAGAATTAAAGATAGATATTCTGGTGGATCATTCTCAGTTTTTGCATGTTCATTTTGAGATTGATTCTTTTAAAGGTTATTCTTCTTTTATCTTTGCTGCTTCATCTAAACTGGATAGAGAGGATCTTTGGTCCCAATTCCATGTGATTGGTCAAACTATCAATGAGGGTTGGATGGTTGCAGGTGACTTCAACTGTATTTCTCATCCTAGTGAGAAGAAGGGAGGCAGGAATCCTAATCTGAATGATTTGTCGTTTTTTTCTGATTCTATCAAAAATGCTGGACTGTTTGATATTGGATTTGAAGGTTCACCTTTTACTTGGAGGAGGGGGTAATATTTATGAAAGATTGGATAGAGTTCTTGTTAACAAGCCATGTTTTGATTTATTTCCTATTTCTAAAGTTTAGCATCTTGCTAGACTGGGGTCTGATCATTCTCCTCTCCTTATTAAGCTTGTTGTTGCAAATATTGTTCATAAAACCTGTTTCAGATATTTGAATGTATGGTCTTCACATCCTAATTGCAGGAAGCTAATTGAGTCTAACTGGAATATTCCAAAGGATTTCTTAAATGCTAATCCTCTCATTCATCTTTGGCAGATTCAGAAAAAGCTTTCTATGGTTTTAACTAGCTGGAATTGGAGTGATTTTGGCAATATTAATTCTAATATAAAAGATGTTGAAGTGTTGGTTTCCAAAACTGAACAAGCTGTTGAAAATGGCTCCTGTTCTGATCATGAATTATTCATTGCTAATGAAGAATTAAACACTGCCATGCTTCAGGAGGAACTGTTTCTCCAACAAAAGCTTCAGCCAATCACTTTCTATATGGTGATAGAAATTCTAGATTTTTTCATGTTGTGATCAAGTATAGAAGATCTATTAATTCTATTTTAAAAATTAATTCTTCTACTAAAGGATGGCTTTATGATTCCCAAGGCATACTCGAAGATGTCGTTCTCTATTTTCAATATTTTTTCTCGCTCATCCAAGCTTATCTCTTCATCTTTTTCTCGTTCGCTATTGCAATGTAGCATGTTTAAAGGAAATGCTCGCTCATTTAACTAATCCTCCTACCGAAAATGAAGTTTTTTCTCGCTATTGATTCTCCGGATAAGCAACAAAACAAATTGGCTCGATGGTTAATCTTCTAATTTCTATAAAAAGTTTTGGAGTGTTATTAGGCATATGGTGATGGCTGCTATCATAGCTTTTTTCAAGGTTCTAATTTGCCTAAATATTTTGCTTCCTCTACTATCATCCTTACTCTTAAAGATAAATTTAAAAATAGCTGGAAAAATTTTATGCCCATATGTATTACTTCTACTTTTTCTAAGATCATTAGTAAGGTTCTAGTGGACAGGCTACAACCTTTTCTATTGGATTTAATCTTTGAAAACAAATCTGCTTTCATTAAAGGGAGATGTATTAGTGACAATATTCTTCTTGTTCAGGAGTTGCTTGCTGATATTGATAAGTCATGTAGAGGTTCTAATATTATTCTTAAGCTAGATCTTTCTAAAGCTTTTGATTCAATCAATTGGTCTTTCATTATTGATGTATTAGCTGCTAGAGGTTTCAATTCTGATTTTTGCACTTTAATCTCTAGATGGTTGGAGAACAATTATTATAGTGTTCTGATTAATGGAAGTACTCATGGTTTCTTTCAAGCTGGTAGGGGTATTAAACAAGGAGATCCATTATCTCCTTATATTTTCATTTTGGCTTTTGACTACCTCTCTAATTTATTAAATCAGGTTCATATGGCTAATCCTTATGTTCAATATCAGTATAGATCTAATATTTTGGTTAGTCACCTGGCTTATGCAGATGATGTTATTGTCTTTTGTAATGGGATAAAGCAATCAATTAAATGTATTATGAAAAATCTTTCCAGTTTTGAATCTGTTTATGGAATGGAATTTAATAAAGCCAAATGTTCTTTTCTTGCTAGTTCATTGATGAAGGCTCATATGAAAAATTGGATATTTGATTATACCGGATTTAAAGAGGCTAATTATCCTCTTGTTTATTTGGGCTTTCCTTTGTCCAAAGGAAGAAGAGGATTTTCTCATTTTGATGATGTGGTTACCAAAATCTGTTCTAG
Organism: Papilionanthe hookeriana x Papilionanthe teres; assembly: GCA_022702705.1. NCBI lineage: Eukaryota > Viridiplantae > Streptophyta > Magnoliopsida > Asparagales > Orchidaceae > Papilionanthe > Papilionanthe hookeriana x Papilionanthe teres. The sequence continues at coordinate 120,042,186 of CM040423.1, read as the reverse complement.
AATTCAATGTTGGACAAATTCTTTTCTCTCTAATGGTGGAAGAGTTACTCTTTTGAAGAGTATTTTAACTACTCTCAAATGGTTAATATGAAGAGAAGCTCTCAAAAATTACTCTTAGTTATTTTCAACAAATTTTTATGGGAAGGACAACATAAACAAATGAATTGGACTAATTGGGATAAATTGTGTAAACCACTCTTTTTTGGAGGTCTTGGATTCAAAAGCTTTCAACATCTTAGTTTCTCTTATTTTTGTAAGCAATGGATTCATTTCAGATCAAAGTCTTCTCTTTGGTCTCTATTTCTTCATGGTAAATATTGCAAAATATCCCATCCCTCTCGTGTTCAAGCTAAATTAGGTGATTCTAAAACTCGGAAAAGGCTTTTAAAAGTAAGAGAATTTGCCTGAAAAGCTTTTTATTTGGGATATTGGTGATGGTCAAGTGGACTTTTGGATTGACAATTTGTTATTTAATGACCACCTGTATAAGTAAGGAGTATCTTCTTCAAATCAGAAAGTTTCTGATTTCTGGTCCAATTCCAATTGGAATGAGGCTAAACTGAAAGCTGTTGTTAATACTGATTTGGTAAATAAAATTCTATCTATACCATTACAGCCTAATGTTAAGTATAGATTGATTACCAAGAATCTATCTACTCAAAGTTTCTCCAAGTTCATTTATCTCTCTAGTAATAATTTGACTGTTAATGATTGGGGCAAGCAACTTTGGAATAAGTACATAACTCCTTCTATGTCATTTTTTTGTTAGAAGCTTTTCATTATTTTTTTGCCAACTGATGATATTCTGAAGTTAAAGGGTATTCGGGGGCCTTCTATGTGTCCTTTTTGTCTCTCAAGTGAAGAATCTATTTTCCATTTATTTATCAGTTGCAATGCTATACAGGAGGTATGGAAGGCTGTTCTTACTCAAAAGGGATTGATTCATAGATATTGTTGTTGTCAAGCTTGTTCATTACTGGCAAGATTGGAAGATGATGGCAGAATTTTACATCCCCCTGATTATATTTTGGTTCACTTAGATGGTTAGGAATGAGATTATGCATAACAATATGAGTTTTTCAGCCAAGGTTATTATAAAGAACTGCTTGAATTTTCTTCATAAGATGAGAACTTCTTTGAACTTAAATGATAAGCCATCAAGCAATCAAAATCCAATCGATCATTCGGAGAACTCCTAAATACCCATGGGTTAAAATAAATACCGATGGAAGTTATATACATTCCACTACCGTTAATTGTTCCAATGCCGGTATTGGTGCTCTATGCGAAATTACATGGGGACTTGCTTATGGCTTATCTCTCGCACCAATCGTCGCCATTAATGCATTAGAATGCGAAGCTATAGCTATTTTTCGGAGTCTAAAGACAGACCATTCCGAATCATCAAGGTCCAATTCATGTGGAGATGGATTCCTTAATATTACTAAATATTCTTCTACATAAAGCAGACTACTCCTTGGTATCTTCAAATTTGGATCAATAAAATTTCATTATTGGTATCTAATCTATCTATAGCTTTGGAGTCACATTCATAGAGAGGGAAATCAACCAAGTAAGTCGGCTCGCTACTAGAGCCGCTCTTCTAAGGACATTTTATGCTTTTCGTACTCTTCTTCGGATCCCGAATCTCCTATTTTTAGGGAGTTTAGAATTCTATTGCATGGGGACTCCGTTTCTTTTCCTCATATTAGATGTACTAGACTTTCTTGATTAATATATTTTCATTTCTCGCTATATATATATATATATATATATATATATATATATATATATATATATATATATATATAAAGCTTTTCTATTAAATCTAAGAAAGTCTATTTACATCTCAAATGAGGAATAGGCAAAAGATCCCCATGTAAAAGTAATCTAAAATCAAAGAAAATAGAAGATCTATCAAGAAGATCATCATAAGGGCAGACAAACTAGCAAATTCGATGAAGAAGCTTTGGTGGCAAGCCAATTTGCTTGTTGATTTCCTTCTCTATAAACATGGCTCCACCTAACTCCGTATGAAGAAGCAATGAGAATGATTTTGTTGATCCAGATTTGAATGTACCAAGGAGCAATAGCATTCTTTAATAGAATATTTAATAGGGTTGCTTGAATTAGTTTCAATATCGACAAGGTTATGATTATTAATCATAGCCGCTTTCGTACCCAAAAAATAACTATAACTTCAGCCATAAGAGCATTGCTGGCAATGATAGGTGCTGCTAGAAACCATGAGCACTTTCCCTTACAATTTCTTCCAAGAATACCAATACCTGCTACATCATTATTATAACTACCATCAACATTGAAAATTGTTCAGCATATTCCCTGATTTTTAACAGCTCCTTTCATGTTGTAGAATCACCTAGCTTAGCAAGAGTCTGAGTTGGATGAGTATTAAAGCAGTATTTACCATGCATAAATTTAGCCCAAAGAGAAGATTTGGATCTAAAATTTAACCATTGTTTACAGAAATAAGCAAAGCTTAAGTGTTGAAAACTCTTAAAGCCCAAACCTCCACTAGACATAGGTTTGCATAACTTCTCCCAGCTAGACCAATGATAATTCTTATGCTGACCTTCCCACAAAAACTTATTAAACATTAGTGGAAAGTAACTTCGAGTACTTTTCTTCATTTTAGCCATCTGAAGAGTGTATAAAGGAAAGGAGGTTAAAACACTTTTGAGTAGGGTTATTCTACCCTCATTGGATAGAAAAGAGTTAGACCAGCATTGAAGTTGAGAAGAAATCTTGAAAACCACACCATCATAATGAGAAAGCCTTCTTATACCTTTAATTAAAGGAAATCCCAAATATTTAAATGGATAAATAGCTTCTTTAAATCCAGTAAAATCAGAGATCCAAGCTTCGGCATGGACATTCATACAAGAGCTGGGGAGAAAAAGGCATTTTAATTTATTGAAAGTCATACCGTAAACATCTTCAAATTTGGCCAAAGTTTTCATAATGTGTTTAATTGAGCCTTTCTCGCCATTACGAAGACAATAACATCATCTCGCATAAGCTAGATGGCTAACCAAGAGATTAGACCTATGCCGGAATCGGACATGAGGATGGTTATGTTGTAACTCGATTTAGCATTCTAGAAAATAGTCAAATACCAATATGAAGATATAAGGAGATAAGGGATCCCCTTGTTTAATCCCTCTACCAGATTTGAAGAAGCCATAACTCCTACCATTGATCAAAAGACTATAGTAATTATTTTGAAGCCATCTAGAAATCAAGTGACAAAAATCAGATCCAAATCCCCTAGCAGGAAGAACCTTCAAAACAAAAGCCCAGCTGATGGAATCAAAAGCTTTGGAGAGATCTAATTTAAAGATTAAATTAGAGCCTCTACAAGATTTGCCAATATCAGTAAGTAATTCTTGTGCTAGAAGCACATTATCAGAGATATTTCTACCTTTAATATAAGCAGATTGATTGGCTGAAATCATTTTAGATAAACAAGGCTGCAATCTTTCCACAATAATCTTGCTAAGAATCTTAGAAAAGATGGATGATATGCAAATTGGTCTGAAATCATGCCAGCTAGATTTAATTCTATCCTTGGGAATAAGCACAATGGATGATGCAGCAAAATACTTAGGAAGCTCCACACCCTGAAAAATGCATGAACATAACAATATGGTTTTTTCTGCTATATATATATATATATTAACATAACATAAGGAATGAAACATTTGTTTAAGAATACCTAAATTTATGAATTTATAAATAATTTAGTAAACTTAATAAAAATTTCAAAAATTTTAGTTGATCTTAAGAATAGAATTATTTAGCTTAAAGAATAATAAGATGAAATTTTTTCTATTTAAAGTAAAGAGAATTGTATTTTTGAAATACTAAGGAATTAAGATTATTGCTTGGAAAAGAAAAGATTGAAATAGTTTTGAAAAATAATAAATTATTAATGTCATATTTATTAAGTAAGAATGTATAAGTTTTTGAAAATAAGTTAAGGATAGCGAAGTTCAAAATCATTAACAGGCTGTCCAAAAATAGTAATCCTCACTTAAAAATAAAAAATAAATAAATAAAAGAAAAATAAAAAGAAAAATGTGAGGAGAAACTTGAGGAAATGCCTAATAAAAAATTGGCTTCACTTGAATTATCTTATTGTAAGAAAATTGATTACATTTTTAACTTAATTTCTATTTACATGTATTTTTACTAGAAAAATATTTCATGAAAATCTTCTTCTTGTAAATATTATGTGTGACCTTAATATGATAAACTACAAGTATTCTTGAAATAAATGAAAAATTAGAAGTCTTATGATTTGGTAGTTTAATGTTCTTTAATTCTTAAAATTAAATTTAATTAGTGAAATCTGGTTAATGATTTGCTAAAGCATTTATAAAACCAAAAATTTTAAGGAATCTTAAATAATTTAGCTTCATTCCAAATGTTATCTATTTTATGTAATTAAAAGAGTTACTTGAGAACAAGTAACGTTTAAGATTGGGGGAATTAGATCTACCTAAAAAAATACCCATTTTTATGCCTAATTTATGATTCAATTCTTAAGGATATTATGCTTTAATGAAAGGTATTTTCATGTTTTTGGATGTAGATGATTAAAAAGAGTCCAAGAAATAAAAAGAAGGGAAAAGTAGCAAAAAGGAGCAAAATTGGAGCTTGTGGAGCAAATTTTAGAATTATTGGCCTGGCGCCTATGCACCAGAGTCCGGCGCCTAAGCGCAAGTTCGATACAGACGCTGTTAAGTTTTTTTTTATGACTTTGGGCAGTTATTTTATTGGTGTTAAGCGGTTATTGGAGCTTCTAGAAGACTGGAAGTTACTCCTAATATATAGGACATGTGATATAATGTATTTGGGCAAAAGGAAATGGTCTGGATCGCGAAGATCTGCGACCCAAAGTGAAGAGGTGCGAAAGACATGGTCACGGAGTCCGGCGCCTAGGCACCAGATCCCGGCGCCTAGGCGCGACGGTTACCTTCTAAAAGATACATTGAATTTGGAGGAATTTTAAAGAGGTGCCTTAAGCAACCCCTAGTCATATTCAGAGCTCTATTAATAGGAGCTCATTCTACAGAGAAAATGACACCAAAACCCCCCCTCTTAGTACACATACCCATTTTAGCATATTCTCTCTCATCTCTAATTTAATTTAGTCTCTTCCATACTTAGGGTGCCACTTTATTTTATATCTAGTGAGTTTATTTTGAGAGTTTATTGTGTGTTATTACTGTTGAAGTCTTTCATCATTGCTTTGGAGTCAGTAGAAGTCAGCGAATCTCTTGAAGGAACACTTCAGATAAATGTTTGTACTTTGGTTGAAAGTTTTATGAATATGTTTTGTTGTGTTATTTTAATGAGTTATGAGTAGTTAGATATCTTTCTCCTTTCAATTATGAAAAGATTATAAATTAATTAAATTTTGTAGGAGAATTAAATATAACATATTTGAAATTATTGTGATGATATTAATACCTAATCTTAGTTTACTTTTTAAATTGGAGATTTAATTTGTTAAGACATGTTGAAGAATTTTGAGACCTATCCGGAGATAAATTCTTAATTAGTAGATATCACATGAATCCTTAGATAATCGCAGGCTAAACGCAGATTGTTTAAGGTGAAGTGCAAATAAATAGGAAGATATTATTTATTGGGCATAAAATTAATTAGTTTTTAGAGTGACAGACTAAATTCTAATAATTTGGTTTATAGAAAGGTGACGGGTCACTGGTAGTGGCTAACCATAGCCACCCTAGGACATCTAGTAGTGTGAGCTCAGATTAACCCATTCTACTAATAAAACATCCTGAGCCTAACTATAGATTAGTCAATGTTCTTTGCACCTAGACCAAAGGGTAATGAATAAGAATGCTTCTATTTGGCACAATATCATAATCTTAATTCCCGATAAAAGATAATTAATCTATAATTCTTGAATTACTTGAAAAAGGAGAAAGTCATTTTTATACTTGCATTAATTTTAATTATCGCTTAATTTACTTTCCCGGTTGTTGCTTACTTTCTTTTAGTAAAAATTATAAGTTAATATATATATATATATATATATATATATATATATATATATATATATAAATATATTTCCAAAACAAAAGCTACATCAAAACTACCTAACTAAGAAAAATACAGACACCCTGGTTACATGTATACCAACAAAACAAATTAAACTCTCTTAGGACCAAAAAAAAGGAGGAAAACTAACATCGAATAAATGGAAGTCCTAAGGTGTCACCATGAATCAAAAGTTTGAGAGGGAAGGGAATGGTATTATCAGCCTTTTGTGACCTCATTAAAGCAGCACCTGTGCTGGCTAACCAATGAGTTGAGTATCGCCTTCCCTAGGAATGAAAGCAAACGTAACCACCATGTTATCCATATGGCCGAGCATACCGTTCATCCATCTCTTGATATTCCAAGGAGCGGGTTCGGCCTTGGTAAGATAATTAATGCAAAGCACTAGAATCGCATTCTACCAGCTGACTCGGTAATTTTGCATATCTCGGCAATCTTGATGGCCCAAAAGATGGCGATCATCTCAGCTTCTAATACATCAACAGCAGATGTGGGAGAATGGAGATACAACAGGCAATGACCCTGGCAGTCTCTGTAGATCCCACCAATGCCAGCATCAGATTTAAAATAGCTGCCATCAGTATTAACTTTAACCCACAGGGGAGGGGGAGGGTACCAAACTACTACAGAAAACTTCTTGTTAGCCATTGGCCTTACCCCGAAAATATCTTTGAAGTGTTGAAACTCGATAAGCTTCGAGAATGTAGTCGAGACATCGGATGACGAACCCGAAGAGGAGAGGTAGCCTTCCCATCAAACTTAGCTTTATTTCTACACATCCAGAGGAACCAAACCACCAAGCAAGGTATCTCCAAAAGATGTTCCTTATGCCAATCCACCCAAGCAGGTATCCAAACTATTCTAACTCGCATTTAGAGTGTTAATAGTAAACCGACTAATGAGATGCTTCCAAACCTCTCGAGAGAAGTGACATTTCGAAAAAGAGATAGTTGACGTATTCTTCATCTTGCGAGCACAAATGGCACCAGGAAGGTCCTTTCAAACCCTTTAATTTGAGGATGTCATCAGTAGGTATGGCAAGATGTCTCAATCTCCAGCAGAAAAAGGAGATAGAAGGAGTAAGAAATTTACTCCAAATTTCTGTGCCCCACTTAAACTGATCCTGTGTATAAAATTTTTGGTAAATGTAGGAAGAGAGCTTCGAGATCTTTTGTTCTTTGTAATCGGCAGTGTCCTTTGTTCAAGAGTAAAATTAGTTAAAGTTACTCCGTCGCACTCGCTCGTGAGTTAACAAAGTATTCAAGCAGCTCGTAATTCCAAAGCAAGCTATCGCTCCGTAAATCTTTAACGTAAGTGTGGGACCGTTCAGTGTTTTGGGTTGCAGAAAGCTTAGTTCCATTCCGCATCAACCGATCCGACCAAAAGTTGATCTCGCCCCTCTCCCAACTCCCGTATAAACGGATGTTCAACTTTTCTTTAACTTTCAAAGATAGAAATCCAAAGCTCGGAGTCACCCAGCTTTCGGCTTCGACAAAAGTTGGATGCTCTAATCTACGATACTTACCATGGAGAAATTTGGCCCATAAATTAACCTCGGCTCCGAACCTAATCCACAATTTACACATATCGGTGAAGCTCATCCGATCAAAGCTCCTAAAGCCAAGACCCCCACCGCAGTAGGTTTACATACCGCCGCCAAGGAAACCAATGAAAGTGCTTGTGTTGTCCAAGCTCCATAAGAATCGTTAAAAAGTTTACCGATCCGTATAGATGTGCTCTTTTTCATGGTGAACATCCGGAGAGCATAGGAAGAGAGAGCAAGAAGAATACTTTTCAAGAAAGTAATTCTCCCACCATTAGAGAGGAAGGAGTTGGACCAGCCTAGAAATTTGATTTTTTATCTTTTCTATAGCTTCCGAAACTCGGGTCCGTTTAGATCCGCCTTTTATGAGATGAACTCCAAGATAATCTATCGGAGGGTCGCTGAGTGAAAACCAAGGTAATCGCAGATCCATCTTCTTTGACTTAGGCTAACATTCTTGCTAGGTAGAAAAGACACCTAAGTAAGATTAAATTCCATCCCGCAAACATCTCTAAAACGATTTAAAGTCTTCCGAACCACCCTTATAGCAGCTTTAGATGCCTTAGAAAAATTATGATATCATCAGCATAGGATAAGTGACTTATCCTAATGTTAGACTTATGGTGGTAAGCAAGGTGAGGAGAAGCAGCAAAAGATTGGTCTAAACATCTGGACAGATAGTCAAAAGTCAAAATAAAAACAGTTGGGGAGAGGGGGTCTCCTTGTTTAATACCTCTAGAAGCACTAAAGAAGCCTTGCTTATTCCCATTCACAAGCACAGAATGAAAATTGCACTTTAACCATGTTGACCTCATTTTTGATGAGGTCTTCCCTTCTTCTTTTTAGTGCTTAGGATCTAGCCTTAGGCTTTTCCTTTGACTATCTTAGAGGACTAGAATTGGGACCCACATTTTAGAAATTTAAACCACTTCTAAACTCCCCGCAAACTCCACAAACTCGACTATAGACCCCTAATCACCTAGAGGGTCGAAATCAAATGTGGAAGTTTAAAGGATGAGTTCCTATAGGACTCTTCGGCCTTAGGATCGCCCCGGGTGGCTCTGGTCTCGGTGAGGGGGCCGACTTACACTACACCTACACACTACACTCCCACACACCTCCTAAAACTACACCCATACCCAACTTGACCTCCCGACTCATGTAGGTGATTCACATGGATGGTCCTTAACCCCTAAGCCCTCGGCAAGAGGTTAGGAACAACATACTGAATGCCTCAAATGAGTCCTTTCATGGCTCATATGGGCTTGAAATGGCTTCATGGCTCAACCAAAATGATTTCTTTCCACCTAGATTCACCCAATCTTCAATTTCCCAAATTTTCAATTTTTGACCCCCGAGACCCTACACCTACTAAACCTACCCAAAACTCTCGAATTACCCAAATTTTCGCAAAATTTCCAAATTACCTAAAATTTTCCAAAATCAATCCCAAACATCTCCACATCACTCAAATTGATCATCCATACCCAAAAATACCAAAGATTCCAAAAATACTCCCCAATACCCTCCAAATACCCAAAATACCCTTCTTGACCTAAAAATCCAAAAATTCAGAAAATTCCCAGAAAATTCCAGAAAATCCTAAATATTCCCAATTTCATTTTGTCCAACTACACCATGGGCCAATTTTGTCAATTTACCCTACTTTTGTCAAAACCCCCAAATCGACCCATTTTAACCCAAAGTGAACCCAATGTCAAACCAAACCTACCCAATTGACCCCAATTTTGGTCCAATTCAATTTTAAACTTTAATTCAACATCCCCAATACCAATCTAGACCAAATCCAAGTCCAATTTGATTGACATTTGGATCCAATTTCACTTTGGGCCTTAAAGCCCAAATTTGGACCCATGACCCAAACTTAGCCCAAACTAACCCAATTCAACTCCAATTAACCCCAAATCTTTTCTAAACCTTCCTTAACATCCCCATAAACAAAACACTAACATGATTTGCCCAAGATTTTGACCCAAACCCCACTCAAATTCAACCCAAAATCAAAAACCCCAATTTTGACCTAAACCCAAACCTAACCCAAATAGGCCCAAACCTCAAAATCAAAACCCAACCAAAGCCAAAACCTCTTTGAAACACTCCCATAAACATTTCTCAACATTTATTTTACATCAATTTCAACCCTAGCCCAACATTGGCCCAAGTTAGCCCAATTTGCCCTACATTGGCCCATTTACCAAATAAACCCAAATTCAACCCAATTCAAACCCAAACCACCTTAAATCTATTTCAAATTATCCATGAAACATCCCTAAACCAAAACCAACAACTATTTGGCCCAAACTTCTACAAAAATGCCCATCCATGAACACATCCTTAAACTTAAAAGCCCACTTCCCTTAAACCTTCTTAAAAGCCCATCTTCATTAAATTTTAAAAGCCCAAATCATCCTAAAGCCCACATGACACTTCCCCTCATCATCCATTTGATCAAAATCACCCCTAAGTTTCAAAATCATCAATTAAACCATTCCAAATCAAGCCACATGTCAAATTACCCCATAAATGTCAAAAATTTCTAAAACCCTTTTCATGAAACAAATCAACCTTTTCCCAAGCCAAATGAAGCCATGAACAAGCCATTCTCAAGCCACATGAAGCCATGAGGGCTTTGACTTGTCATTAGTCCATTTATGGCAAGAAGAGGGGGTTCTTTCTTAAACCTCCTTTAACCCTTTTTTACCTTAATCATGTCACACACTAAACCATGTTTAGCCACCTCATCATGGATGGAGACTTCACCACTCCTTCTAAGCCGACCTAAATGATTCCCTCAACTTAAAATCGAGCTTGGAAGGGTGCACCAAGCCCAAAATGGTGGGTTGACCCAAACCAAGCCAAAGTGAGCCTTCTCCCATTCCATTTAAATCAAACTCCTTTACACATGTCAAACCTCACTCGATCGCACAAGCCTCCAGCCCCGACCCACCCGAGCTTCGAGGGTGACCCGACTCTGGCCGGCCGGCCACCCGCCGCCGGAAAACACCATGCCCGAAACCTCGGGAGGAGCCAAATTTTGGAATTCCACCTTCGCCGAGCCGCCTCACTCCAAATGGCCATCGCAAATGCTCTTCTCCTCACTCGAGCAAACTCGATCCCAACCATTAAACTCCCCTGGAGAGCCTCCGACCATGCCTATTTAAACCCCTCACCCTCTCGCCAAAGGAGGTGTCGAACGAAACCTTAAGGAAACTCGCCAAAATCACTCCGCATCACTCTCCACACATGGAGCACCCGATCCCCACCGAATTCCAGCCCCGATTCCCTCTAGCCGAGCCCAATTTCGAGCTCAAACTTTAGCCCAAAAACCAGGACACTTCTTCACAAGTGAGCCAATTCCCAAATCGATTGGTCCTACACCTTCACCGGACCAAGAGGAGAAGTTCCCCACCGAAAGCCCCATCTCTAGTGCCACCCAGCTTGTTCCAGTCCTCCAAGCTTTGTGATCGGCCATGGTCGAAGTCCAACCTAGACAAGTCACTCGCACCAGAGACTTCATCCGGAGCTTACTAGGATCCAATCGAAGGTGTAACAACTCTCGCATCGAAGCTTCACTTCTCCGAGCAAAGGTATGGACTCCCTCTTCTTCCCGAGCTTCCGGAGATTCTCATTTTAATTTGAGTCAATTTAAATGCATGTTTACCGTATGGATGTGTTCGTCTCTTCAAGACGAATCCATAGAGCATAAGAACACGAAAATCCGTCGAGAATCGAGCGAGAAATTAGGGTTAGAAGGTCGACGGTCACGGTGCACACCCGCCGTAGACGATGACCGTGAGCCGTCGGATCGCGCGTGTATCGAGCGGACGATCTCGGATTGCGCCGACCAGTGGAATGTTACGTGAACCGCGGGGCCCGGGACGGATGACTCAGATGGCGGCGCCCAATCACAGCGCGACACGTACCCCTTCGGAGCTGCCGATGTTTCACTGGCGCCGCGTGGATAAGTAGATAAATAGGGTATTTAATGTATTTATTAAATATCAGAAACTTTAAAAATCCATATCTTTGTGTAGAAAAATCACAAAAATAAAATAAAAATACCCTCTTGCTCAAATGAACGGAGGAGAATAATGTGGAAAAGAAATCATTTAATTTCATCAAGTATTTTATTTTTTATAATTTATTTACTCTCTGCATACATTTAATTCTCCATGCATGTATACAATTCACCATGGCATGAGACCATAGAGCTTTGAAGCCTCTGAACTCGGGAACATTCCCCGAATTTTCCAAGGTCGAGGCCATCTCTCGTGAAAAGTTATTTATTTTTCAAATGCATGTTGCTGTTTTGAGTATTTTAATTCCAAAAATTAGCATGTTGTGAAATAAATTCTAGAAAAATTTGGTGATGTTCCTTATGACCAGAGAACTCTAGGAAAATGGGACTTCGAGTTAATTCACTCGTAACAACTCTAATCGGCTTAAACACCCAAAATAGGTCTTTAATTAATTAGAGTTAACCAAGCATCAAATTGACTTGAAATCAATTCTCCACCGACCTTTAGGATCAGAGGAATTCACCATAAAAATTTGAGGTCAATTGACTTGGTTAGCCCCACTAATCGGGTTAATTAAGCCACTTAGCCATTTTAAACTTTAAAAATTCATAACTTTTAAAATACTTTTCAAAAATTCACCAAATTGGTTTTGGAGCCTCTCTGATATCAGGGGAATCTAAGAAAATTAAAATTTCAATTTTCTAAAAAAGTTGATTTTTTAATAATACTTTAATATTTTTAATAATTAAAAAATAAAAAATAATAAAAATCACAAAAATAATAAAATTCACCAAAATGTCACATTTTGAATTTTAATCACTTAGGAACAAATCCTACATTTTTCCTAGGTCTATTTAGTGAGATATTGAATTTTAAAGTTTTAAGGTAATTTTAAAATTAAAAAATGTATTTTCTAGCATTTTCACTAAAATAATTATAATAAATCATAAAAAAATCAGAAAATTGCAAAATTTGTTTCTCTGGTTTCGTTGATATCAGAGAGATTTTTGAAAAATATAAAATCCATTTTTCAACATTTATTTTATTTTTAAACTAATTAACACTCCAAAACTCAAAATAATTATAATAAAAATAATATAATTCAAAAAATCACCAAAATTGGTCCAAGTGCTTCTCTGGTCATTAGGAATGTCCTCTAATTTTCTTAAGGACAGAAACTTTCCTTTGGTCATGTTGTCAAATTTTCCTTGAAAATCTCTATTTTCACCAAAAATAATTATATAAATAAATTAAATACAGTAAAAATCGCATTTTCTCCTCTCATGTCTTTATTGACATATGAGTGAAGTCACATAAAAATTTCAAATTCATTTGTGTTCAATTTAGTGAGTTATGAAATTATTAAGTTTAAGGGGTAAAATGGTAATTAAACTTTTAACCCTTAATTAAAACTTTAGGTTTAATAAAAAATCAACAAGTAAAATATTTGATCTTAATCTGGTTTGGATGATTGAAATTTAAATAATTAAAGGGTAGAAACTCATTAAACAAATTTTAAAATGATTAAACTTTAATTAAATAATAGATTAAATTTGAGGAATAATAAATTCGAATTATTAAAATAAGGGATATTTATTAGGAAGAGATTTATTCTTTAATTTAAAAATCCCTAAATTAATCATCTCATTAATATTCAACTCTTAATTAAAATGATAATTCAAATTTAAAATATTAAAAGACTTAATTAAATTATTAAACTCTTTTGAAATTTCAATTAAAATTAAAAATAAAGTAAATTAAAGATAAATTAAAATTAAATTAAATTAAATTAAAATTAAATCAAATTAAATTAAATTAAATTAAATTAAATTAAATAAATTAAATTAAATTAAATAATTAAATTGAATTAAATTAAATTAAATCAAATTAAATTAAATTAAATTAAATAATTAAATTAAATTAAATCAAATCAAATTAATTAAACATCAAATCAAATTAAATTAAATTAAGTTAAATTAAAACTCAATTAAATTAAATTGAATTAAATATAACATCACCTAAGACATAAAGAATTCAAATTAAATATAAAGCAACTTGAACACTACTCCAAATTTAAACCCTTTAACTTAAATCAAATCATTTGAATACTAATTTACCCTTGAAAGCTTTGATTATTATAACTCCTAAATGGAACATCAAATGAAGTGTTACCTCACTCATAGGATATTCAAATGTCCTAGTTCAATCGAGCAAGTTAACAAAACTCGAAAACCTCTGACGATCGATTCATTTATATAATTAAATTCATTCGGACTTAAAACAATCCTAGAAATATCGAAAAGATGTTTAAGATTCTTCTTAAGCACTTCCTCAATATGATAGGATATTTATAAGAACAATCGAACTTAATCGTTCTTCGATGAAGAAAATCGTCCTCAAACAAAAACACAAAGAACCTGGACGTCATAGGAGATGACTAGCCATAGGATTAGGAATTTGGTAGAAAACCATAACCTTTCCCTTAGCTTTACCTAGGAACTCGCTTAAATATTCTAATCGTGTTTTAAGTGCAGCTTGGGATGACGGGAAGACCCTCCAGTACGCTTTTATTTTATCGCAATTCACTTTCGCAATTTACTTTCTCGCAATTTACTTCCTCGCAATTTACTTTATCGCAAATGCACTTTACTTTTCTCGTACGATAAAGTAACTCGTTGCATGAAAACCCACACCTTTAGGATAGTCCCTAAAACCGAAACCAAAACTAAGTTAAAAGTCATTGCAAGATAAAATTCACCGCCACAACATTTCAAAATATAAAACAACTCAAAATTTAATCACAAACGTAACGCAAAACTACAATTGCAACTAAATTAAAACGTCCCGTTGGATGATCGGGAATACCTCGATGATGTAACCTACGTGTTGCTAACGGATTTCCCACGGTCTAAATGAAATTGTGGAACTCATTCAATTGAGTTTAGCAAATTCATCCTGACTAAGTGAATCCGATAAAAATAATGATGCCGAAGGATGGAACCGCGGGATCTTAACCGATGTCGTTATAATCAACTTTAAGATTTGTTTTAATCAAAATACAAAACACTTGGAAATTAAGACTTCTCTAAACCAAAACACTTTTCTCATCTCCCGATTTTTAATTTCTAAAACTAAACCTCTCGCAACAACAAGGAGCTTGGAGCATGGTGGGCAAAGACGACCATCGTCATCAACAAAACTCGAACCTACTTCAAAGAAACTTTCTTAGAATTAAACAACAAAGCCATAGGACTCCGAGGTAGCTTCGCTTAATGCAACATAAATCCTCAACCTCTTTGTTAGTGCATTTGCATTGCAAATTAAGCCCTAACCGGTCTTAGGATTCCGAGGTGGTCGTCCGATACGACAATAAACCCTCACATCTTCTAGTGCTATTTGTTTGATTTTATCATACAAATATAAGCCCTAATTAATTAAAATTGGCAAGATCGAAATACTAAATAAACATTAGGACTTTCCTAAATTCAAGCCAAACAATAGGATAGTCGGAAATTACCGAAGTTCACTTCGAATCGTTGATTTCTCCTACCTTTCTTCCTTTCGGATTCACAAAACAAAAATGTTCCAAATTTGATCTATTCCCTATCGAAATTCCAAAATTCAATCTTTCGAAAACCTTAAACTTTCAAATTCTCGAGAGCGTAATTATTGGTTATTATCGAGAGTTTTCTTAGGTGATTCCCGTCACTTAAGATGTAATTAACTATAGGGGCTTCGCCCTTATGTGGAATTTTAAAGAACCTGTGTAATATAAACCCCGTTTAATACTTTCATATTAAGCAGTGGAATTTGTCTGCTTATAAAATTGGTTCGCGACCAAACGGATGTCACAAAACTTCTAGTTTATTTGATCGAGCCCCACCTCAAGCAAGTGTGTCTATCTTTAGTGGATAGATACACTGGCTTGGGTGCGGTGCTCGTTTATATAAACTATTCTGGGATGTGAGATCGGTTTAATCTCATATCTTAAAACTTTCAAATTTAAAATTATTTTCAAAGTCAAATACTACTTTCTAAATTATATATATATTTAAATCAAATTTAAAATTTAAATTCGCCGACAACTTCGTTAGGCGACCCCTTTTAAAAAACATCACACAACCTAAAAAATTTGCCGACGTACTTCCGGCGACTCCACCTGGGATGATTCCTCTCTCCATTATAATCAAATAATTCTACTTTCAAAAATCGGTAGTGTATCCATGTCCCTAATGGATCAAACTACCCTTCTTTCCGTTGGAATACTATGTTCATTTCTATCTTGAACAAGTATAGCCAACATTCTCTCGGATTTAGGAGCCACCGTTTAGACACCCCTAAACAGAGAGGTTCCGAGATCCTTTTACCTCATTTCCGAGGTGGGGTGGACCCCCGATAGGTGTTAGTTTAGGAGTGATCCTTCAAGCTCGGGAAGTCCGGCTTAAGACTTTCTTTTCCTTTCGAATCGGATTCCTTACCTTCTCTACACCTTTCGAACATTCCGTTCTAAATAAACAAACCCTCTAATAAGTGATTCTTTTAACAAATGATTCTTTTTTATAAATACATGAACAAAGAATAAGTTCTGACTCTTTTAATTCCTTTCTTTTCGACCCGAAGAAAAGAAGCATAACTTGGGACCGACAACCGCAGTCTACCTCGCGTAAATGGAAGCCCCGAAACCGATTTTCTCCTTCACCAACGGACCGGACTTCGCCGTCTATAAGGATGAGCCGCCCGACAATGGGGTCATCCGATTCGGACAGGGATTCGAAAACACGAACGTCAAGGTCACCGACGTCTCCCTCTTCGCACCGACGAACAAGGTATCCGAAGCCGAGGAACCACTCGCTCGAGTTCAACCTCAGTCGACCCAAGAGTTTCCTCCCCGCAAAGGGTCCCGACTAGGAGGAGTACCGCCGTCCGCAGAGGACCGCTCTTACTACCCCACCGGTCTAGTTGTTTCGCACCTACCCCGACTTCGCCAAATCAAAGGGGAAAGAAATCCGTAACTATGATAAACTCCGTTACCGCGGAGGGTACCGATCTTCCCGTAAGATCTTCTCGTCTTCGAAATCGGGTCCAGCTCGAAGATTCCGTCGCCGACAAAGACCCAAAGAAGAAATAGAAATAGAAGGATCGCCAGTGGAAGCCGTAGCCGCCGAGATCGCCTTCCCGGAGGAAATTCCGCAGTTGCCAGAATATACACCGCTACCGGAATATACACCACTGCCTGACTACATACCACTTTTGGGAGGAAGCAGGTTCCATCCCCTCTCCGACGCAGAGGATGAAGAGAATTTTCGCAAGATTGCTGCCACATTACCACAGCCCGCATACTACAACAATAGCCGCAAGAAAAGAACTAGAACTACGCCGTTTGCTCGACTGCAAACTTTGGTAGAAAAGCTAGCAAGGAAGGAAAACTGTCCCGTGTCTGAAATTCTACGAAGGATAGGGCGGTGCTGCCAAATCCCGTCTCGGGCCCCGAATAGAGCCCGCCATTATGATAGAAAAGCCAAGCAAGAGAATGAAGGCTAGCCCGCTCGTCGTAGTATCGTGATTACAGACTAGGAGGATACCACCTTCCAGACATTTCGGCCACCGTACCATCCGGTCCTAGACCTTCCGCCGCTAGAAGGATGGTGTGGCGTCCCACTACGGGCAACTGAGATCGAAACAAGCAGCTCCGAGAGAGAAAGTCTCGCCAGAGGCCGGAATCGAAGAAAGTGCTACCGCGATGAAGGGGACTCGTGAAAAAGGACCCGCAACCATCGCACGACAACCACAAAGATACACGAAAGCTCCGCTAGAAGATGCCATGGAAAAGCTCGAGAACCGACATCCGACGGCTGGCAAAAGAAAGAGAAGAAAAGTTCGGAGATGAGATCGACTCATCGGAATTCATGGACAACGAATATGCGAAATCAACATGGTCGAGACACGAGCTTCATCGCCTTCTCAAGGTGCTCCCGCAGCCGACGTAAAGAGAGGAGCCGGAACCGATGAAGAGACAGCCTTCAGAAAAGGACGACACGATCGCTCAAATGGCGAAGAGGATGGAAGAGATGGCCGTAGCTCCGGCCACCTCCGCAGTCAAGTACAACCACTTAGAGAGACACCCCGTAAGTCATTCACATCGTAGATGGAGGAAAGGAGATTACATCCGTCAATGGGGATGACCACTGAAAAAGGATACAAAGACAAAGTATGATCCCCGAAAAGGATATCAAGAACTTGGTAGAGCAGCAGGTGCGAGAAGCCTTAGCACAATCGAAGAACGGGACATCCATTCGGACGGGCAGACCTTACCCGTAAGAATTCCACGCCGTCCAATACCCGAAAGGCTTCGTACCACCTCTCGTTTAAGACCTTCGACGGAACCGGAACCCCCGACAAGCATGTCGCACACTTTCGTGCCGCTTGTTGCAATGCCGGCGGGAGCGATGCGCTACTCTTCCGACAGCTCGTTAGCAGCCCGTCGTGAATCGCCTTCGACCGGTATGCGAATTACCCAACTAGTTCCGTGAAGACATTCTCGTAGCTAGAGAGTCTCTTCATTAAGCGATTTGTCGGAGTCTCAACGACCACATCACTATAGGTGATTTAGTTGTAGAGAAACAAATGCCGAATGAAACTCTAGTGGATTACATACTTCGATGGAGGAATTTAAGCATGAAGTGTGAACCACAACCGCAAGAACAACATGCAATCGGCATCTCGCTTAAAAGCATTCACGGCCCGATAAAGCACTTCTCCTCAAGGGATTCACTATTAAGACTTTCGAGAAGTTGTTAAGCAAGGCCGGAAGCTTGCAAGAAGAGGCGAAGCAATTAAGTTTTGCCGATAAGACTGACAAGCGAAGCCGGTAAAGACCTTCGAGAAGAAATCCGGATCGTTGCAGCAGCTGACAAAGGCAAACAACCGATGCAAATACCACCGTAACGGCCGCAAGAACCACAACAAAATTACCAAGAACCCCG
The DNA here is from genome assembly GCA_022702705.1 of Papilionanthe hookeriana x Papilionanthe teres. Classification (NCBI taxonomy): domain Eukaryota; kingdom Viridiplantae; phylum Streptophyta; class Magnoliopsida; order Asparagales; family Orchidaceae; genus Papilionanthe; species Papilionanthe hookeriana x Papilionanthe teres. The sequence goes on along the minus strand of CM040423.1, from coordinate 120,023,506 downwards.
GTCCAAATATCATCGTCTCCGCAAGATGAACAACCATCTCGTCCGCAACGTACATCGAGGGAGCTTCGAGCAGTGGAATATCCGTTCAAGAATGAAGCGGTACCGAAGATGTTCCGCAGCCTAATGAAAACTCCAGCATTTCCACCGCTGAGCCCAAAAGACCGCAGGAAGTCAACAAGAAAGGTGATCCCAACTTTCGCCCCTACCATCGGATGCTCGGGCACAAGATGAAGACTGCATTACCTTCAAAAGTTGGCTCAACGACAACCTTCAAAAAGGAAATATAACAATCCCGAAGGAGTACATGAAGGAACCCCAGAAAGGAGGTTCCGTCAATGTTATCTCAACCGATCCCGTCATTCCGATAGACCCATATGCAACCAACGATGGATGGACTACCGCCTGGACAAGGTCTTCGAAGAAGATTTTAGATAACATCCGAACCGCTTCGGTGCGAGCTTCAATTCGTAGTTCGAGACCCGTTAAGCCGTACTATCACTCGCGATAGAAGAACCACCTCGACAGAGACAATCGAAGAGAAGAAGAAAATCGACGAAGAAGAGGGGACCGAGATTCCTAAGGCTAGACTAGGGGTCGCTTATCCTAGGATAGTTGTTTCCGATTCGGGGAGAAATCCCTCGAACCTCTCGATTTTGTATGATTATCTCGCTCACTTCGGTGGGATCATATAATGATAAGGGTGATGGCGTTGGCTACGTTTTGACTCGTTTCTAACGATTACGTAACTAGCGACAATCCGGGCGTCGATTTCGATACCAACAACAATTCTCAAATCATACAAGATCTCGACGATCAAAATGACGAAGAAGGCATCCATCAAGGAGGCTACGAGAGTTCAACAAGCAACGGATCTATCTCGCGAGTTTCGAGGAGCTCCAGCTACGATAGAGTTAGAACCTTCGCATTTGGAAGATAATCCAAGAGAGCCGCTCATTCCGATTCAGGAGGAGACACCGACAAACTCAACACTAGATTCGAAGAAATTACGAAGTCAACTTAAGAAGTGGAAGAGTTCTACCTCCGAGAATGGGTCCAAAAGACAAAGGAAAGCGTGTGGTTGTTCAAGAAGAACCAACCCCAAGCAGAAGAAATACCCATTCGAGAAGAAGCCGAGACGCATGAGAATAAAGTGGACTACAACGTGCTAGCCCATCTTAGGAAACTACCGCCAAACCGAGCATTTACGATGCTCTCATCTTATCAAAGGAGATGAGGGAATCTCCGATCAAGGCCTTACTTGATCCGAAATTTGCTTAGCACAAATGGCCGGAGATTCCTTAGATGAGGTTCGCTCATTAAAGGAACAACGAGGTGTTACCTTCACTGACAATGACCTACTACTCGGGATGCCAGATCACAACCGATCGTTGTACATTTCGGCTACAATCGGGAAATTTACGCTCTCCGCAGTATTGGTGGATCCAGGAGCATCAATCAATATAATGAGTCTTCGAACACTAAGCATACTTGGAAATTGATGCTCGCGAGCTCGAGGCCGACAAAATGTTATTAAGAGGATTCAACCGTAAAGGAGAAAGAGCCCTCTGGTCAATAACGCTACCGATGAAGACCAGTGATTTAGCAAAGACAACCGCAAAATTTCATATAATCGATTCGTAAACGTCGTTCAATGCTCTATCGGGCCGACCATGGATACATGAAAACAGGATGGTACCATCATCTCTCGCATCGTTGCATCAAATATTACGATGGAGGGGAACAAGTGCATCAAAGGCGACTTACAACCATTTTCCGTACATGAGATCGGGATCCATGAAGATGCAACTTATTATGCACCGCCAAAGAAAACAATCTTCTCCGGAGATACCGTAACAAATAAAGCAAAGAAAGTTCGTGACAACGAAGAACCCGAAGTTCTAGTCCAACAAGCCACTCACCACTCCCTTCCGGCGAGATGGTGAAGGTTTCTCCACAACTCGCATCCGAGGTCGAGGCCGGGGACGAGGCCGTGGTAGAGACGCTAGGACAATTGGACAGAGGAAACCAGCCATCAATGTTGATTGGGATGATAGTTCTGAAGAAGAAAAAGTGATCAAGCACGAAGCAACAACAATAAGTCGAAAGAAGCCGCAATACAAGATCTCCCTCGAAGATGAAAAGAACGAAGAATACAAATCAATGTACGAGAAGATTAACCACTACGTACATACTATGACCCTAACTCCGATCCATTCTAATAAGATCGAGGGTATGGAGGTCAAAGAGGTACGTAGTGACGCGTGCAAAGCCAATCAAATTCTACCGCGGTGCTTCTTCCTCCAAAACTCGAAAATAATGTACAATTCGAAGATGTCACTTCATCGAATTAATGTAATTACCTTTTGAGTGGTACTCTCCCCGTGTTCAAAATTTAATTCAACGTGGTTTCTTACCTCGACAATGGACAAGAGGCCAATCACAACATTTTGAAAACTTATGGAATAACTCCTGTCGTCCTCCCAATTCAAAGTATGGACTCGGATTCGGCACGACAGGGTCGAGTCGACGATACCGAATTTTGCTTGTTTGTCACTTGCAAGTCCAATGAAAACTCGCATGGAAACTACGGACGAACCCGAAGATTTACAAATCGGAGACGCTCCACCGAATTCGAAGAAGAAATTAAATCCACAATAGATGAGTTAATGGAAGTTAACTTAGGTACTAGCGAAGAGCCTAGACCTACCTTTGTTAGCTCCTTACTCAACAAAGAAGACTCCAAAGAAATAATCAAGTTATTAATGGAATTTAAAGACCGTTTTGCTTGGAGCTACGATGAAATGCCGTGATTAGCTCTAGAGGTTGCATACCATAAGCTAGGAGTGGATCCTACTTCGCTCCACGACAAGGTCCCGTAAGAATGCGTTTAGAAATCGAATAACAAGTTATAGCCGAAGTTAAAAAGCTAATAGACGCTAAATTTGTCCGTGAAGAACAATACCCGACTTGGCTAGCCAACGTGGTGCCGACGAAAGAAGAATGGTCGGATCGGAATTTGTGTGGACTTCGCAGATTTAAACAAGGCATGTCCAAAAGATGAATTCCTCTACCGATTCCAGAATCGATGATCGATATTGCTTCGACACATGAAATATTCTCATTCATGGATGGATCTTCGTGATACAACCAGATAAAAATGGCTCTAGAAGATGAAAAGCTTACAGCATTCGTAACGCCGATCGGAGTATTTTGCTACACGATGATGCCATTCGGATCGAAGAACGCAGGAGCAACTTACCAAAGAGCAATGACAAGAATTTTTGATGATCTCATCCACAATCAAGTCGAGTGCTACGTGGACGATGTTGTCATCAAAAGCAAAGTAAAGGAAAACCACTCGTATGATTCGAGAATTGTTTTCGAACGATTAAGACAATTTAACCTTAAGATGAATCCCTTAAAATGCGCCTTCGGCGTCACCTCCGGAAATTCTTAGGATTCGTTGTCCGACATCGTGGAATTGAAATCGACCCGGAGAAGATTAAAGCCATCTTAGAAATGCCGCCTCCCAAAACCTTAAAACAACTACGATCTTTTCAAGGGAAGCCGACATATCTTCGACGCTTTATCTCAAACCCGTCGTGTAGGTGTCACTTTCTCGCACTAGTTAAAAAGGACGCCAAATTTATTTGGGAAGAGAAATGTCGAAGGCCTTCGAAGACATTAAACAATATTTAATGACACCTCCCGTCTTAGCAACTCCTAGGCCTCGTGTAGACCGTCGATACTTTACACCGCGGCTTTAGATGACTCTCTCGGAGCCCCATAGCTTGTGTCAATGATGAGGGTAAAGAAAATGCTCTTTACTACTTAAGCCGTCGTTTACTTCCGACGGAAGCAAGGTATCCCGCAATCGAAAAGCATTGTTTGGCCCCGATCTTCGACGCTCAAAAGCTCGTGCACTACATGCTTTCTCATAAGGTCAACTTGATTTCGAAGTTTAATCCATTGCAATACTTCGATGACTCGTCCAACACTTTCCGACAGACTTGCCGTGATGGTCAATGATATTATTACAATTCGATATAACTTTCATGCCTCTCGCGTGCCGTAAAGGGACAAGTCTTAGCGGACTTCCTCGCAAAGACACCCTTTGCCGCCGAATCTCCTCTCAATGACGATCCGCCAGATGAACAAATAATGAACTTAGAAGACCCCGACGATCGACGTTGGGAATTATATTTCGACGGAGCATCTTCAAGACACAAAGACGAAGAATCGCAAGTGATAGTGCCCGATAAGGCAGGAATCGAGCACGGAGCGGGGATGTTAAGATACTCCTACCACTCGACGTAACCGTGTACAAACAACGAAGTAGAATACGAAGCCCTCATAACGGGATTGGAATTAACCATTCAAATTGGGATAACGGACATCAACATCTACGGGATTCACAGTTAATCATTCAACAGATCACTGGACAAGACAAAATTCTAAAGCCAAGACTCGAACAATACTTCCAATATGCTATACAACTTGCTGGAACAGATTCCAAATGTGACAATCTACAAAATTCCTAGAAAAGAGAATGCTTTAGCAGATGCTTTAGCCCGTCTCGCAAAAGAATTTGCCTTTTGCAAGATGAATCGATGGAAGTGTCGACTTCACTGGACGTCGAGTCCTATCACAACTGACATAGACATGATACACAAATCGAAGAAGAAAAAGAATCAACAGAAGAAGTGACGTAAAAACACAGAAGATCAGCGACAGCCATCGATGGACTACTCGCAAACAGAAAACTACCGCATGATAAGTCGCCGGCCCATCGCATCAAGAAAAGAACTCGTCCTACGCATTAATAAACAACACATTATACGAAGGTCTTTTCGATCAAATGTGGCTAAGGTGCCTAAGCGGGTCCGAGGCCCGTGAAATTGTTAAAGAGGTACATTCGAGACTCCGTGGCGCTCACCACGGGTCCAAAGATGAAAATGAAAATTAAAAGACTAGGTACTACCGGCCCTCGATGATGACCGACCGCATGAAAATCGCCAAGAGCCGTCATCAATGCCAAGTGCACGGAGTGGTTCTACACCAACCTCCAAATGTGCTACACCCGACAATTGCGTCGTGGCCATTCGAATGTCGGGGCACGTATATAGTGGGTCCGATAGTAACCACCATCTTCAAAAAGACATCGCTTCATTCTTGCGGCTACAGATTACTTTTCCAAGTGGGCGTGCAGCTCCACTTAGAGAAGTGAAAGCACACCACGTGCTACGCTTTTCAAGAACCAAGTTGTCTACCGTTTCGGAGTGCCGCGCAGATCATCTCGTATAATGGGTCGCATTCGAAGCACACAAATCAACAATTTTGTCGTGAGACACGGAATCGACCGGCGATACTCGACAATTTACTACCCAAGAGCAAACGGTCTCGCCGAGGCTTTTAATAAAACTCTCGTTCAAATCTTAAAGAAAACCTTGGACGATAATAAGAGAAATTGGCACGAGAAATTGTTAGAAGCCTTATGGGCCTACCTGACAACCTTCGTAACTCCTACTCAAGCTACACCTTACGCTCCGGTGTATGGGTCCGAGGCGATGTTACCTTTAGAAGTTCAGCCTTCCTTCACTCGTAATTGCGACTGCAAACAAGATCACGACGAAGAAAACGCCGCACTACGACTCGAAGAATTAGAAAGCTTCGGAAGGGAAAAGACTTGCAGCAGCAAACGTAATTTAGAACTATACCAAGCTAAAATGGTTCAAGCCCATGACAAATCGGGTCCGCCCGAGAACTTTCAAAGTTGGTGACTTAGTTCTCGTTCTCAAGAGACCTAGTCTCGCACACCGCAAGATAGGAGGAAAATTTGAACCCACTTGGGAAGGACCGTTTGTGGTCGAAGCAAGATACTCGGGAGGTTCCTACCACACTAGTGAATTGCTGTGGAGAACGACATATGCTTCCGATCAACGGACGATACTTGAAAAAGTATTACTCTACCTGATGTTTCGAAGGAATGAATTCTTCATCCCTAAGAAACACGGGCGAAGTAATTACTTATGATTGGGTCCGAACCTAAAAAAATAATAAAACGTGCTAAGATAAATAAAATTATGATAATTAAGTTTTCCTTGTTTCCTTTTTCAAATCAAAATCTCTTCCCTCATCTTATCTTACTTCATTCCTGTTAAATTTCAAAATATAAGAATAATAAAAAATGTATCTTTAATAAACATTTTCTTAATGTTCTTGTTCTTAAGTACAACCTCTCGATCCTTTTCCTTGTCTTTTCGCAGGGAAATGTCGAACGGGCGGTTAGTCTTGAACTTTAAGAATGGCGTAAGCCTTCGCACTCGATGAAAAGAGGGTGAAAGATGGAGCGATAATCGAGATTGACTCGCATTTCGCACCAGCGAGCCTACAGACGAGGAAAGTGACCGGGTCCCGCTGACCGAGAAGAACCGGCCTGGACGGACAGGTGATGAAAGTGGGTGGCCCAAGCCACCAATCCAACAACAAGAAAAGAAAAACAAACACCGAAGAAGACAAGAAAATGAAATCCGTAGTCGCTACAGCGGAGGGCAGAGCTTGCCGCCGCACGCGCCCGCAGAGATTCAAGAAGTTCGGAGGGCTACTCTCACGCCCACGCAACGAAGGAATAAGAATCGCCGTATCCGTAAGATGTTAACAAAACTAGCCGCGACCAGCGCGACGAGACAATTCGTCGATGCCAGCACATACACTTCAAGGACACCGGTTCACCGAGAACTCGAAGAAAGGAGGACAGCCTCCTAGAATAACAGAAAGAACCGTGGAAATCTCCGAAGATCGTAACAAAGAAGGCTACCACGCCACCGGATAGAACCACCAGCGAAGTGCATGACCTTGTTGCAGAAGCAACCCCGAGGGATGTCCCGACGTGCATCATCCCCGAGGAGCCAAGGTATGCGAGGGAACGTGAAGGGATCGAACCATATATCCCACAATATGTCACAAGGCCTCGCCATCTGCAGATCATTCCGAATACGAGCCGGAGAGAATGCGTAATGTTGAAAAGAAAACTTTCGAATACTTCGAGAGAATTAAAGGAAGAAGAATCAACATACTAGAAGGCCTCGAGCTACACACCGATGTATTCTCGTAGTATGAACAACAACGAAATCGTGGATTGTATCCGGATCCGAAGAGAATGGGCCGAACAGGCCGCCCGAGGGAAAACACATACTCGAACCCCGGAGATGGATGCCGTGGAAAGGAAGAATCACAATACAATGCGGATGTCGCTACAACTTTCGTCGAAGACAGGAAGGGAAACCCACCGGAATACTCCGTCATGGGCAAGTAGATCCGATGCCATCGCTATCAAGAGAATGGTAAAAAGATCGATAACATGGAGGGTACCGCCAAGCAGATTGCATACCCAATACCGCATTATCAACATCTACAAACAGGTGACCGCATACCCCCACATATCGATCACCACGACTTCGTCGCACCTTTCGCACGGTCTCTTTCTTGAATGAGTGTAACATCATGTTCGGATCCGACCTCCGGATAGCGAGTTCCGGTGAGTTCCGAGGGCCGCAAAGATACCTTTACCGGTGGGTTCCGTCATGATACCGCAAGGTAACGGAGCGGATATCGCAAAACATTGCATACCGAGAGTGCCAATGGAGCGAATCTCGCTTACTTTCGGGAGAATGGACGACAAGAAAATACCTTACCATTTCCAACCGTACCCGTAGCCGGAGAACCTCCGGCCTTACGAGCCGTGAGTTACATGGGAGATATCACACCTCCAACGTACATCCAGCACGCATCCTTGCCAAGGATGGCTTGGAAGGTGATGTTATCGACCATGTACCTCACTATTCGTACATGGATTTTTGATGATGCTTCTTTTGATGGATCGACAAAGATCATACACAGTCCGCTTTGAGTCTACATGGATTGTATGAGATATATTCCAGATCGAGTTGTATGATGTATTTTCAACATGATTGGAATAAAAGTGACCGTGTCACGTTTTTGGCCTTCACCTCTTTTGTGCAAATTGATTGGGAAACGCCATTAAAGTTAAATGAACTTCGAACAAAGAACAGAAAAGAAATAAAACAAAAAAAGAGAATAAAAGAAAACTTTCTAAAAAAAAATCTGAAAAATGACAAACACCAAGTTCACATGAACATTAAATAAATAATAAAATAAAATTTAAATCATTAAAAGATAAACGAAATCAACACAAATCTCAAATTCCATCCTTTCAAACTTCAAATCAAATTTCATCTTTACAAATTCCAAATCAAATCCTCAATCAAATTCCAAATCCACTCTCGATTAAATTTCAAATTTGATCTTCCCAAATCTCAAATCAAATTCTCAATCAAATTTCAAATCCAATCTCGATCAAGTTTCAAACTTGATCTTCTAAATTTCAAATCAAATCTTAAATCAAATTTCAATCGAGTTCAAACTCATCCTTCCAAATTTCCAAATTTCTGAATTCAATTTTTCCAGGCTTCAAGTTTCAATCAAATTCAAATTCAATTTCTTCCAAATCTCGAATCAAATATCAATCAAATCAAAATTCAAACCTTTTGGGTCGAGGATTTTACATCCAAGACTGCACTGCTTTAGGATCCTTTTCCTATTGCACTGAAATACATCAAATTCAAATCAAACTTTTGGGTCGAGGATTTTACATCCAAGACCGCACTCGCTTTAGGATTCTTTTCCTATTGCACCGAAATACATCAAATTCACCTTTTGGGTCGAGGATTTTACATCCAAGACCGCACCGCTTTAGGATTCTTTCCTATTGCACCGAAATACATCAAATTCAAACTTTTGGGTCGAGGATTTTACATCCAAGACTCGCACCGCTTTAGGATTCTTTTCCTATTGCACCGAAATACATCAAATTCACCTTTTGGGTCGAGGATTTTACATCCAAGACCGCACCGCTTTAGGATTCTTTCCTATTGCACCGAAATACATCAAATTCAAACTTTTGGGTCGAGGATTTTACATCCAAGACCGTATCGCTTTAGGATTCTTTTCCTATTGCACCGAAATACATCAAATTCACCTTTTGGGTCGAGGATTTTACATCCAAGACCGCACCGCTTTAGGATTCTTTCCTATTGCACCGAAATACATCAAATTCAAACTTTTGGGTCGAGGATTTTACATCCAAGACCGCATCGCTTTAGGATCCTTTTCTTATTGCACCGAAATACATCAAATTCAAATCAAACTTTGGGTCGAGGATTTTACATCCAAGACCGCACCGCTTAGGATTCCTTCCCTATTGCACTGAAATACATCAAATCAAACTTTTTGGTCGAGGATTTTACATCCAAGACTGCACTGCTTTAGGATCCTTTTCCTATTGCACTGAAATACATCAAATTCAAATCAAACTTTTGGGTCGAGGATTTTACATCCAAGACTGCACTGCTTTAGGATCCTTTTCCTATTGCACTGAAATACATCAAATTCAAAATCAAACTTTTGGGTAGAGGATTTTACATCCAAGACTACACTGCTTTAGGATTCTTTCCCTATTGCACTGAAGTACATCAAAATTCAAACCTTTGGGTCAAGGATTTTACATCCAAGACCGTATCGCTTTAGGATCATTTCCCTATCGCAATGAAATACATCAAAATCAAACTCTCGAGATTAAGGATTTTTACATCCAACACCACATTGCTCCGAGATCTCTTCTCATTGCAACGATTCAATCTAATCAATTCAATTTTCTTTCGAGGTTAAAGATGTTATATCTAAAACCTCAAAATTCCAATTCTCATTTCAAATCCAAATTTCCTCAAATTAATTTTGACAAACTTCAATCTAAATTGAAACTCCAAACTAAAATTTAAACTCACACATCAAAACGTAAACTAAAACAAAATAAAATCTAAATCGAAATTTCCCTGTGTCATGTGATTTCGTGATTTACCTCCTTTTCCTTTCCTCAGCCGAGAGTTCAAGAATCTCCGGCTCCAAAGATATACTCGACACTCCCCAGCCAGAAACTCTTCTACTTCGTCCTAAGTTCGTCACTGGACATCCGTGTTGGTTTTGTTGATCTCTTCGGCCAACACCAATACGCGCGTGTGCTCCGTCACTCACCACACCTATCGGGGGTCCATTTGTCGACCTCATTTTCGATGAGGTCTTCCCTTCTTCTTTTAGTGCTTAGGATCTAGCCTTAGGCTTTTCCTTCGACTATCTTAGAGGACTAGAATCGGGACTCACATTTTAGAAATTTAAACCACTTCTAAACTCCCCGCAAACTCCACAAACTCGACTATAGACCCCTAATCACCTGGAGGGTCGAAATCAAATGTGGAAGTTTAAAGGATGAGTCAGCATAGGACTCTTCGGCCTTAGGATCGCCCCGGCGGCCCGGTCCAGTGAGGGGGCCGACTTACACTACACCTACACACTACACTCCCACACACCTCCTAAAACTACACCCATACCCAACTCGACCTCCCGACTCATGTAGGTGATTCACATGGATGGTCCTTAACCCCTAAGCCCCTGGCTAAGAGGGTTAGGAACAACATAGATGAATGCCTCAAATGAGTCCTTTCATGGCTCATATGGGCTTGAAATGGCTTCATGGCTCAACCAAAATGATTTCTTTCCACCTAGGTTCACCCAATCTTCAATTTCCCAAATTTTCAATTTTTGACCCCCGAGACCCTACACCTACTAAACCTACCCAAAACTCTTGAAATTACCCAAATTTTTGCAAAATTTCCAAATTACCCAAAATTTTCCAAAATCAATTCCAAACATCTCCACATCACTCAAATTGATCATCCATACCCAAAAATACCAAAGATTCCAAAAATACCCCCCAATACCCTCCAAATACCCAAAATACCCTTCTTGGCCTAAAAATCCAAAAATTCAAAAAATTCCCAGAAAATTCCAGAAAATCCTAAATATTCCCAATTTCATTTTGTCCAACTACACCATGGGCCAATTTTGTCAATTTACCCTACTTTTGTCAAAACCCCCAAATCGACCCATTTTAACCCAAAGTGAACCCAATGTCAAACCAAACCTACCCAATTGACCCCAATTTTGGTCCAATTCAATTTTAAACTTTAATTCAACATCCCCAATACCAATCTAGACCAAATCCAAGTCCAATTTGATTGACATTTGGATCCAATTTCACTTTGGGCCTTAAAGCCCAAATTTGGACCCATGACCCAAACTTAGCCCAAACTAACCCAATTCAACTCCAATTAACCCCAAATCTTTTCTAAACCTTCCTTAACATCCCCATAAACAAAACACTTACATGATTTGCCCAAGATTTTGACCCAAACCCCACTCAAATTCAACCCAAAATCAAAAAGCCAAATTTTGACCTAAACCCAAACCTAACCCAAATAGGCCCAAACCTCAAAATCAAAACCCAACCAAAGACAAAACCTCTTTGAAACACTCCCATAAACATTTCTCAACATTTATTTTACATCAATTTCAACCCTAGCCCAACATTGGCCCAAGTTAGCCCAATTTGACCTACATTGGCCCATTTACCAAATAAACCCAAATTCAACCCAATTCAAACCCAAACCACCTTAAATCTATTTCAAATTATCCATGAAACATCCCTAAACCAAAACCAACAACTATTTGGCCCAAACTTCTACAAAAATGCCCATCCATGAACACATCCTTAAACTTAAAAGCCCACTTCCCTTAAACCTTCTTAAAAGCCCATCTTCATTAAATTTTAAAAGCCCAAATCATCCTAAAGCCCACATGACACTTCCCCTCATCATCCATTCGATCAAAATCACCCCTAAGTTTCAAAATCATCAATTAAACCATTCCAAATCAAGCCACATGTCAAATTACCCCATAAATGTCAAAAATTTCTAAAACCCTTTTCATGAAACAAATCAACCTTTTCCCAAGCCAAATGAAGCCATGAACAAGCCATTCTCAAGCCACATGAAGCCATGAGGGCTTTGACTTGTCATTAGTCCATTTATGGCAAGAAGAGGGGGTTCTTTCTTAAACCTCCTTTAACCCTTTTTACCTTAATCATGTCACACACTAAACCATGTTTAGCCACCTCATCATGGATGGAGACTTCACCACTCCTTCTAAGCCGACCTAAATGATTCCCTCAACTCAAAATCGTAGCTTGGAAGGGTGCACCAAGCCCAAAATGGTGGGTTGACCCAAACCAAGCCAAAGTGAGCCTTCTCCCATTCCATTTAAATCAAACTCCATTACACATGTCAAACCTCAATCTGATCGCACAAGCCTCCACCCCGACCCACCCGAGCTTCGAGGGTGACCCGACCTCGGCCGGCCGCCACCCGCCGCCGGAAAACACCATGCCCGAAACCTCGGGAGGAGCCAAATTTTGGAATTCCACCTCGCCGAGCCGCCTCACTCCAAATGGCCATTGCGAACTGTTCTTCTCCTCACCGTAGCAACTCGATCCCAACCATTAAACTCCCCTGGAGAGCCTCCAGCCATGCCTATTTAAACCCCTCACCCTCTCGGCCAAAGGAGGTGCCGAACGAAACCTTAAGGAAACTCGCCAAAATCACTCTGCATCACTCTCCACACATGGAGCACCCGATCCCCACCGAATTCCACCCGATTCCTCTAGCCGAGCCCAATTTCGAGCTCAAACTTTAGCCCAAAAATCGAGACACTTCTTCACAGCTGAGCCAATTCCCAAATTGATTGGTCCTACACCTTCACCGGACCAAGAGGAGAAGTTCCCCACCGAAAGCCCCATCTCTAGTGCCACCCGAGCTTGTTCCAGCCCTCCAAGCTTTGTGATCGGCCGTGGTCGAAGTCCAACCTAGTACAAGTCACTGCGACCAGGAGACTTCATCCGGAGCTTACTAGGATCCAATCGAAGGTGTAACAACTCTCGCATCGAAGCTTCACTTCTCTGAGCAAAGGTATGGACTCCCTCTTCTTCCCGAGCTTCCAGAGATTCTCATTTTAATTTGAGTCAATTTAAATGCATGTTTACCGTATGGATGTGTTCGTCTCTTCAAGACGAATCCATAGAGCATAAGAACACGAAAATCCGTTGAGAATCGAGCGAGAAATTAGGGTTAGAAGGTCGACGGTCACTAGTGCACACCGGCCGTAGACGATGACCAGGAGCCGTTGGATCGCGCGCGTATCGAGCGGACGATTCGAATTGCGCCGGACCGTGGAATGTTACGTGAACCGCGGGGCCCGGACGGATGACTCGGATGGCGGCGCCCAATCGCGCCGCGACACGTACCCCTTCGGAGTCGCCGATGTTTCGCCGGCGCCACGTGGATAAGTAGATAAATAGGGTATTTAATGTATTTATTAAATATCGTAAACTTTAAAAATCCATATCTTTGTGTAGAAAAATCACAAAAATAAAATAAAAATACCCTCTTGCTCAGATGAATCAGAGGAGAATAATGTGGAAAAGAAATCATTTAATTTCATCAAGTATTTTATTTTTTATAATTTATTTACTCTCTGCATACATTTAATTCTCCATGCATGTATACAATTCACCATGGCATGAGACCATAGGGCTTTTGAAGCCTCCGAACTTGGGAACATTCCCCGAATTTTCCAAGGTCGTAGGCCATCTCTGTGAAAAGTTATTTATTTTTCAAATGCATGTTGTCGTTTTGAGTATTTTAATTCCAAAAATTAGCATGTTGTGAAATAAATTCTAGAAAAATTTGGTGATGTTCCTTATGACCAGAGAACTCTAGGAAAAATGGGACTTGAGTTAATTCACTCGAACAACTCTAATTGGCTTAAACACCCAAAATAGGTCTTTAATTAATTAGAGTTAACCAAGGATCAAATTGACTTGAAATCAATTCTCCACTGACCTTTAGGATCAGAGGAATTCACCATAAAAATTTGAGGTCAATTGGACTTGGTTAGCCCCACTAATTGGGTTAATTAAGCCACTTAGCCATTTTAAACTTTAAAAATTCATAACTTTTAAAATACTTTTCAAAAATTCACCAAATTGGTTTTGGAGCCTCTCTGATATCAGGGGAATCTAAGAAAATTAAAATTTCAATTTTCTAAAAAAGTTAATTTTTTAATAATACTTTAATATTTTTAATAATTAAAAAATAAAAAAAAATAATAAAAATCACAAAAATAATAAAATTCACCAAAATGTCACATTTTGAATTTTAATCACTTAGGAACAAATCCCACATTTTTCCTAGGTCTATTTAGTGAGATATTGAATTTTAAAGTTTTAAGGTAATTTTAAAATTAAAAAAATGTATTTTCTAGCATTTTCACTAAAATAATTATAATAAATCATAAAAAAATCAGAAAATTGCAAAATTTGTTTCTCTGGTTTCCTTGATATCAGAGAGATTTTTGAAAAATATAAAATCCATTTTTCAACATTTATTTTATTTTTAAACTAATTAACACTCCAAAACTCAAAATAATTATAATAAAAATAATATAATTCAAAAAATCACCAAAATTGGTCCAAGTGCTTCTCTAGTCATTAGGAATGTCCCCTAATTTTCTTAAGGACAGAAACTTTCCTTTGGTCATGTTGTCAAATTTTCCTTGAAAATCTCTATTTTCACCAAAAATAATTATATAAATAAATTAAATACAGAAAAATCGCATTTTCTCCTCTCATGTCTTTATTGACATATGAGTGAAGTCACATAAAAATTTCAAATTCATTTGTGTTCAATTTAGTGAGTTATGAAATTATTAAGTTTAAGGGGTAAAATGGTAATTAAACTTTTAACCCTTAATTAAAACTTTAGGTTTAATAAAAAATCAACAAGTAAAATATTTGATCCTAATCTGGTTTGGATGATTGAAATTTAAATAATTAAAGGGTAAAAACTCATTAAACAAATTTTAAAATTATTAAACTTTAATTAAATAATAGATTAAATTTGGAGGAATAATAAATTGGAATTATTAAAATAAGGGATATTTATTAGGAAGAGATTTATTCTTTAATTTAAAAATCCCTAAATTAATCATCTCATTAATATTCAACTCTTAATTCAAATGATAATTCAAATTTAAAATATTAAAAGACTTAATTAAATTATTAAACTCTTTTGAAATTTCAATTAAAATTAAAAATAAAGTAAATTAAAGATAAATTAAAATTAAATTAAATTAAATTAAATTAAATTAAAAAAAAAATTAAATCAAATTAAATTAAATTAAATTAAATTAAATTAAATAAATTAAATTAAATTAAATAATTGAATTGAATTAAATTAAATTAAATCAAATTAAATTAAATTAAATTAAATAATTAAATTAAATTAAATCAAATCAAATTAATTAAACATCAAATCAAATTAAATTAAATTAAGTTAAATTAAAACTCAATTAAATTAAATTGAATTAAATATAACATCACCTAAGAAATAATGAATTCAAATTAAATATAAAGCAACTTGAACACTACTCCAAATTTAAACCCTTTAACTTAAATCAAATCATTTGAATACTAATTTACCCTTGAAAGCTTTGATTATTATAACTCCTAAATGGAACATCAAATGAAGTGTTACCTCACTCATAGGATATTCAAATGTCCTAGTTCACCGAGCAAGTTAACAAAACTTGAAAACCTCGGACGATCGATTCATTTATATAATTAAATTCATTTGGACTTAAAACAATCCTAGAAATATTGAAAAGATGTTTAAGATTCTTCTTAAGCACTTCCTCAATATGATAGGATATTTATAAGAACAATTGGACTTAATTGTTCTTTGATGATGAAAATCTTCCTCAAACAAAAACACAAAGAACCTAGACGTCATAGGAGATGACTAGCTATAGGATTAGGAATTTGGTAGAAAACCATAACCTTTCCCTTAGCTTTACCTAGGAACTTGCTTAAATATTATAATTGTGTTTTAAGTGCAGCTTGGGATGACGGGAAGACCCTCCAGGTACGCTTTTATTTTATTGCAATTCACTCTCTTGCAATTTACTTTCTCGCAATTTACTTCCTTGCAATTTACTTTATTGCAAATGCACTTTACTTTTCTTGCATGATAAAGCAACTGTTGCATGAAAACCCACACCTTTAGGATAGTCCCTAAAACTGAAACCAAAACTAAGTTAAAAGTCATTGCAAGATAAAATTCACCGCCACAACATTTCAAAATATAAAACAACTCAAAATTTAATCACAAACAGTAACGCAAAACTACAATTGCAACTAAATTAAAACGTCCTCGTTGGATGATCGGGAATACCTCGGATGATGTAACCTACGTGTTGCTAACGGGATTTCCCACGGTCTAAATGAAAGTGTGGAACTCATTCAGTTGAGTTTAGCAAATTCATCCGGACTAAGTGAATCCGATAAAAATAATGATGCCGGAAGGATGGAACCGTGGGATCTTAACCGGTGTCGTTATAATCAACTTTAAGATTTGTTTTAATCAAAATACAAAACACTTGGAAATTAAGACTTCTCTAAACCAAAACACTTTTCTCATCTCCCTGATTTTTAATTTCTAAAACTAAACCTCTGCAACAACAAGGAGCTTGGAGCATGGTGGGCAAGCACGGCCATCGTCATCAACAAAACTTGAACCTACTTCAAGAAAACTTTCTTAGAATTAAACAACAAAGCCATAGGACTCCGAGGTAGCTTGCCTAATGCAACATAAATCCTCAACCTCTTTGTTAGGCATTTGCATTGCAAATTAAGCCCTAACCGGTCTTAGGATTCCGAGGTAGTCGTCCGATACGACAATAAACCCTCACATCTTCTAGTGCTATTTGTTTGATTTTATCATACAAATATAAGCCCTAATTAATTAAAATTGGCAAGATTGAAATACTAAATAAACATTAGGACTTTCCTAAATTCAAGCCAAACAATAGGATAGTCGGGAAATTACCGAAGTTCACTTCGAATCAGTGATTTCTCCTACCTTTCTTCCTTTGGATTCACAAAACAAAAATGTTCCAAATTTGATATATTCCCTATTGAAATTCCAAAATTCAATCTTTGAAAACCTTAAACTTTGAAATTCTTGAGAGCAGAATTATTGGTTATTATCGAGAGTTTTCTTAGGTGATTCCCGTCACTTAAGATGTAATTAACTATAGGGGCTTGCCCTTATAGGAATTTTAAAGAACCTGTGTAATATAAATCCCGTTTAATACTTTCATATTAAGCGGGGAATTTGTCCGCTTATAAAATTGGTTCGCGGACCAAACCGATGTCACAAAACTTCTAGTTTATTTGATCGAGCCCCACCCTCAAGCGGTGTGTCTATCTTTAGGGATAGATACACGGTTTGTGGTGCGGTGCTCGTTTATATAAACTATTTGGGATGTGAGATCGGTTTAATCTCATATCTTAAAACTTTCAAATTTAAAATTATTTTCAAAGTCAAATACTACTTTCTAAATTATATATATATTTAAATCAAATTTAAAATTTAAATTCGCCGACAACTTCTGTTAGGCGACCCCTTTTAAAAAACATCACACAACCTAAAAAATATGCCGACAAACCACCTGTTGATGAGATGAACAAAGCTGGGTTGAAAGCCTCTAGCTGTTAAAATATTCAATATGAAATCCCAGCTAATAGTATCATAAGCTTTTTTAATATCAAGTTTGGAAATGATATTATGGCCTCTGCACTTCTTATCTAAGTCCAAAAGCATTTCTTGGGCCAACAGAATATTGTCTGAGATGTTTCTTCCTTTAACAAAGGCTGCCTGGCTCTCACTTATAATATGAATCAGATGTGGTTGAATTCTTGAGATAAGGATTTTACTTAGCACATTGGACATTACAGTAGTTAAGCTGATAGGTCTATAGTCACCCCAGTTTTGTCTGAATTTGTTCTTAGGAATAAGCACAATGGTGGAAGCATAAAAAAATTTGGGAGGATCCATGCCTTGAAAGAAGGTTTGCACAGCTTGAATAACATCCCGACCAGTAATTGACCAGCTAGCTTTGTAAAAGGAGGATGTGAAACCATCAGGACCAGTAGCTTTATTATTTTTAATGGTATCAAGAGCCTTCTTAATCTCAGTCTCCTTAGGAATATCATTTAGATTCAGTTCCTGCACATAGTTATGACTATCCTGAAAAAGATCATGCTGAATAGGAGTGGAGCTAGATGGAACCTGAGTAAAGAGATGGCTAAAGTGTCTCTCAGCATCCCTAGCAATATCAGCAGCCTCAGTCATTCTGATTCCAGCTTCATTAGTAATGGTAAGTATCATATTACATTTCCTTTTGAAGTTGATATAAGCATGATAAGTATTTCGTATTTCGTCCCCATCAATAAATCTGCGTATGCGATTTTCGTTTATAAAATTCAGCTTGGTAATTGACTCGTGTGAGTAGTCGTTCGTATGCTCTAAAAAGATCAGCTTCATCCTTGTCCCCAAGTAAGAAGGCGACGTCGCATTTGCAACCTCAGCTTCTGCCTTATGGATATTTTCCTGGAGGTTCCCAAAAGAGTTCCAGTTCCAGCTCCTAAAATGTTGACCAGTAAATTTATGCAGAGACCAAAGGTTTCCCCAAGGGGAGCTGCCCTGAGTGGGCTTCCAGATCTTAACCACTTTAGCCAGAAATTCAGAGTGAAGGGTCCACATGTTTTGAAATCTGAAGTTGCTAGCAGCCTTCCCACCAGTGTTTTGTAAAGAGATGAGTAAAGGTCTATGATCAGAGCAAACCATGGACAAATGAGTAACAAAAGTGAAAGGGAAAAGCTGATACCAGGGAGAATTTAACAAGACTTTGTCTAGTCTTTCCCAAGTATTCCCTCTTCTCCATGTGAAAGGAGGGCCAGTAAAGCCCAAATCAAAGAGCTTGGCATTATTGATAAAGTGATTAAACCTGTTCATAGAGGAGGTGAGTGGGGGAGAGCCACCTTTCTTCTCAGTCGAGGAAGAGAGACAGTTAAAATCTCCACCAACCATCCATAAATTGTTCATGGTATTAGCAAGGGAGAGTAGCTCAGACCACAGCAACTGTTGTTAGGCATGAGACCAACTGGCATAAATAAAGGTAGCAAATCCCAGCTATTCCCCAATGGAAAATTGAAGGTGTATAAACTGGGGGTTGTCAATAATAATGGACCATTGTAATTCCTTCCTTGCAAAAATCCAGATCTTATTACTGAGATTAGAAAAAAAGGTAAAATTTGGAAAAGACTTAGTAATTTTACTCTCGTTTATAGGAACCATAGGCTCCAGGAGTACAAAACACCATAGTTTGTGTAATTTAACCAATCTGTTTTATTCTATTCGCAGAGGAAGGGTGAGCAACCCCCCGATATTCCAACACATGAAATTTATCATCGAGAAATAGTTTTTCCTTTCCCCTAGTTCTAGGGGAGGTGCTCGAGGGCCGTCTCGGAGGGTCTCCCGGAGATCGAGGTCCCGGCAATCCTTGCAATTCAGTTTTGCTTTTTCTTCTTCTGCTGTTTTTCTGTACCTGCCATGCACTATGTAAATCTTCATTTGCCTCCTTGATTTGATCTGTGACAATTTCCACTGTATTCTCAGGAGCTGGGATTGAAGTTAAAGGACCCATAGGGCTGGTAACCTCAGTGGGTTCAACTTCTTGTTCACTTCGATTTACGTCCGAGCCTTCTCTATACCTTGCCCCTCAATCGTCGTCGACCTCATGTCCTTCCAGTGGGTTAACATTCCTAGGGGTTAGCTCCAGAAGAATGTCATCCATAGGAACTTCAGGAGGGGAGATAGATATGTCAGGTATCTTTTCTGCCCTCATGCCAGGCCCAGCTTTCTTCTTGGAAGGGGGGTGTAGTCTATAACACTGATCCAATAAATGGCCAAACATTCTGCAATATTTACAGTAATGTGGTTTGAACTCCACTTCAACATCCTGCCAAAATCCTTCTTCAGGAACATCATCATCTGTTCTAATCCAAATCTTCTGAATATCAGGTAAAGTTATGTCTCTTTCTACCAGTAATCTTGCTGCTGCTGGTCTTGCCATATCAAAAGTGTGAGTATCAGTTTTGAGTGGAGTGCCTAGTGCTTGGCTTATATTGAACATGGCATTTTGGTTATACAGTTGGATGGGTAAATCTGGAAATTTAAACCACATAGGGATGATTGGTGGCTCTTTTGAAGGGTCGAAACCTGGTGTCCATTTTAAAATATTCATATAGGTTCCTACAATTAGTATGGATTGTTGCCCAAAAATTCGAGCATAATCCTCCTCATTTGAAAGTCGAATCAGCAGGTGTCTCCCGTCTAATAAGCCCAGCTTCCAGCTGCCAACAAGACTAAGTTCATCAAAGTATTTCCTCACATATTCCATTTTGGGGTGCCCCATTTGGAATTTTCCTATCAGACAAAATTTAACAGCCTCATTAAGGCAGTGCATATCCTGTTTGGAGAATAAAACTGCAGGCAAGCCATCCTTAGAACCCACAGGCCGGATGAAAGGACTTTTTCCCTTACCTGCAGCAGTATCATGCAATTCCTGGGGAAAAACCAAATGGTCAAAGGACTTATGTGGAACATGTCCTTTTCCCACAACTCCAGCATAGGTAGCTTTAGCCCACATGGTGTTGGTGTAGCTGTCAATGGGGAAAAGTTCGGCAGAGGGGTTAGCCATCAGCAAACACCCCCAAGCCCACACCACAAGAACCTAAAAACAGATCCAATGAAAACCATTCCAACCAGAGGCAGAAAAACGCCCAGGCAGGACCAACAAAACAAAACAAAGTTCCAGGAGAGGAAGAACTCCCAGAAAGGCACCAAGCCTCAAACTCAAGATCAATAGAACAGTAACACCTCAGAAATTTAAAATCAGGAAAGCCCGGGAAGACCAAAAACAGAGGTAAGAAGTGGAGGCAAACAGCCCAACACAAAGCAGATCTCAGGAACAAGAGAACCAAGGGACAGGGAACCTACCAACACCGGCCAGTGACACAGCCGCCATCAACACCTAGCCAACCCTAGCAGAGCACTTCCCTCCTCAGCAGCCATTATATATATATATATATATATATATATATATATATATATATATATATATATAAGAGAGTATATATAATTTACATAAGAAAATTTCAAAATATTACTTATATCTCTTACTTTTTTTTCAATATCACAGTGGGATCGATAACCAGGACTCCACTAGAGCCCTGTATTACTTGAATGATACATATACTTGCGTTTAAAATTATGACTTTCACAAAAATAAAATTATAAAAGTAAACCTCGCACATCAAATTTTTGAAGCAATTTGCTGGAAATTAAATATTCTAAAAGTGGTATCAAATTCTTGTATTTTAAAGCATATTTCAAGTCGCGTCGCATCACCAACATGAGATGAAGCATGACAAAATCCTTCAAATAAGGTGTATCAAGCTTAGAAATCATAGCTGGAGAAAGCATAGCACATCAAATCTTCCATGTAAAAACGGCGTAGCATGTAAAAGATGGAGCAAACCCTTGCACTAATTGGAGCAAGAACATGTAAGGCTTTGTACATATGAAATGTTGCATTTCTAAAGCTCCAAAACTTACAAAAACTTACAATTTCAGATTTTTTTTTTTGTAAATGTAAAAGAATGCTACCATATCTTAAGCATGCATAGTTTTCAAATGTAGCATACTAACATGTAAGATATTAAAGAAAGTGTAGAGCATAGTATATAAGTCTTTACATCTGAAGCTCCTACACTAAAGCCGGATATGTTTGATGTCGTCACTTTCATCTAATAAACAAAAGTAGAAAGTTTGCAAGTATAAAGAAAAGGGAGGAGGGGTTAGCCAAGTAGTAATTAAAAGAGAGCTAGCAAATATTTTCCAAACCATGCCAATTGCAACCATAAAGTTTTAAACCATACAAAAGATAGGTTAGCATGCAATTTCCTCTCTCAAATTTTCCCATTTTTTTTACTCTCTCATATTTCTCTTTTTAAAAGCAAAACACCATATTCAATCATACATGAGTCATGAATTAAAGAGAGCAAGCAAAGAGAAGAAATACCACTTGTACATGCATACACCCAACAAAGGACCATAAACCCCAAAGCTTTAAGTAAAACACATCGAGCCTAGAAATGAGTAGTATGCATGTCGAATTTCACAAAAATAACAATTAAAAGAGGAGAAAAGAATACATGGCAAGGCACTAAAGCCTCCCAAGTGTCTATAAGCAAGGTACCAAAACCTTTAAGCTCTCTTGCTCAAGTATGCAAACTTCCCTTCTTTTTTTGCTAAAATAAAATTAAAAATTTCATGTACTAGAGGTATGCGTATACAAAACCTCATCACTAGCAAAGGGGAGATGATTATGGAATAATAAATGGACAAACGGAAAGAGCTACAAAGCCTCCTCCAAAACATACCAATAAAAGGAACTAAGACATGCATGATTTTCCAAGTGTATCTTACTAAACATAAAGGGACATAAATAAAATGATTAGAGAATTTCATATAAAGCCATCATTCCAATACCTACCATAGAAGCCACATGGATTCGATGCCATTTTTTTATGAAATAACTAGTAACGGAGCATGCAAATAGAAAGCTCAAAGCTACCTAAAAGAGAGCCGACCATATAATAAACGGATTCTAGAATAGCTTTCAAGGCATGTTAATCATAGGGACTAAGCATGCATGTCTTTCCAAGTAAAACATACAGAACCTAGAGAAGCATAAGTAGAGAAAGATTAACATACCATTCAACCTCTCTATCCAACGTCCTCCCTTATCTTTTTTTCTTTTTTTTTTGAAACAAATGCTTCAAGCCGAATAAAGTGTCACATTTCTAGCATACATAAAACCATGCATGCTTGATGCCATTCTCAAAAAAAGATAATAGGTTGTAGAGCTTGTAACAAGTATAAAGAAAAGATACTAAGAAGCTAGCCAAACCAAAGCACTTAGAGAACAAACCAAACTTGTTATCTCATTCTCTTTACAAAGATAAGATAAATAGGAAAAAATCAAAGTAAAACAATGAATAAAAAAAAACAAGAAAAAAGAAGAAAAGGGGAGAAATCACCTTGCTTCAATTTTTTTTATAAAAGAAATAATGAAGCTTTAAGCCAAAGCACCTAGAGAGCAAACCAAACAGTGCAAAGATACTCCAACAAATTCCCTAAAATTTTTATCAACTCTTTCACCCCTAGCAATTTTCGGCCAACCCAGAAAAGAGCAAAAAAAGGGTCATTTTATAGCCAAAGATGATGAAGAAGAAGAAGATCCCCAACCTACCTATGGGTAAAAACCCTTAGTCCATAAGATATGTGATGCACCAAAAATATATATTGTTTTTGCTATATAATTTTACCCATTTTTGGTGATATTGCACTTTAAAAAAAAGTATTTTTCATGATTTGATGCAGGTATGATGATTTTACGTGATTGGAGGGAAAAGAAGTGAAAAGGAATGAATTCAGAGAGAAAAGGAGGAAAAAAGAGGAAAGAAGCTTTTGGCGCCGCTGGCGCCATTTTCTTGAGAGCCCAGAATTTAATTGATGATAGAGCGCTGTCGGCGCCCTATCGGGCACCGCCAACGCCCATTGTTGGTGGATTTCAAATTTGAAGAGTTTTTGTGACTTTTTGAAGGAATGCTTTAGAAAACTCTTTGGAATTCATTTCTAACTTATAAGTATCTATTTTTGGATGGTGTGATTTTTAGTGTGTGTTCAGAAGTTCTAGTGTGGTTCTAGAGAAGGAGAGTGTGTGTTGAGTGTTAGGATGAGTGTAGAAGTGAAAATTTGAGAGGGATTTCTCTCTAAGGAGTGAAGGAGAAGGAGTAAAGTGAGAGATTGCTTCTTCCTTTCTATTTTAAAGAGGGAATTGATTGTTGCAAAGAAGAGATAAAATGATTCAAAGGAACTTCAAGGGATTTGCATTGGGGAAGAGAAAGAGATAAGTTGTATTTTCTTTTGTGGTTTCTATGACTTTTCTATTATATATATAATCCATGTTTTATTGTGTCTTCTCCATGAATTCTGAGTAGTCTCCTTTGTCTTTCTTCTTGCATAGAGATGTGATTATGTGATAATGTGGATTTAAGGTGCTTTTAAAGTATTGAAGAAATTCTAATGGTTTTTAATTTCGAACTTAATTTACTTTTTGATCTGGCTAGTTGAATTATTAAAATATGTTGTTGAACATTAAATCTGATAGGATTTAGTCTCCTACAACAATAAAGAAGAATTCATTCAATTTCTATGGATGAATTGCGTAGAACATGAGAATTGAGTGCAAATAAATAGGGAAACGTGTTTTGATGGACTTCAAATTTGAGGTTTCAGGGTGAAAGGCTGAGATCCCCAATTTGGTCCTAAGATTGGTTACTAAACTTAAAGGTTAGCCTTCAGGTGAAGGGAGAGTAGGAGCTCCATAGTGATAGCCGGTATCCTCCCAGCCTAGCCTTAGATTTTGTGACTATACTTAGGATATGTTAATGTTTTTTTCATGCATGGAAGAGGGTGTAATCTTTTGAGGGTAAAGTAACATTTATGCTCCTATTCGACACAATAGAATAAAACAATCATTCCATATCATTCAAACATCATATTCTCATTGCAAGAGGAAAAATACTTTTCTTATGTATCAAAACATTTTAAATACATAGCTTAGTGTGTGTCTGTTAGTTAATTCTATTTTAAAATTGTTAGAAGTAATTGTAGTTTGCTTAATTGTTAGAGTTTTCTGCATCTTGTTAGTATAAGTAAACATTAAACTTTAATTGAAATTTAAGTTTTGGATTTCAGTATTATGTTATCTATTGTAAGAATCGTTGCTTCTCTGTGGGATCGATACCCAGGACTCCATTAGAGCCCTGTATTACTTGATACGTTGTGTATACTTGCATTGAATGTTTGGACTTTACAAAATAATTATAAATATATATAATTCTGAGTTCATAAGTTCTTGCAATATTAAAAGTCTGCATCAAATTTTAGGCGCCATTACCGGGGAAGTATAAACGGTATCTATCGATGATATAGTAACTTAAAACCTTTACTTTGTAGTGTGTAATTATTTGTTTGTTTACCTTTTATAGTATTTGTGTGATTTTATATGCGTAGTAATGGATCTATAAGTGATGGAGACGGGATAGAGGAAGGGATGGATGTCGCGTGTCGTCGCTGTCAATTTTCGATGTCATGTCAATGTCAAGGAGTTGCCACTCTATTCAATATTTCCCTAATCTTATTTCTATAAATCCTATAAAGGAATTAAGAAATTTATTTCTAATAGAAAACAGTAGAAAAAGGATGTTTATGATAATCCCTATAAAAGAAGATTCTTGAATGCAATATCCTAAAATTTCTATTTAAGGAAAATCATGAAGTTTTAACCAGAGATTTCTAGATGTGATATCTATCGTGGGTTCTTTTAAATCTCCTATAGAAGCAAGCTTCTATAGTTAATTACATCTTAGGAAATTTATAATTGTCTAAGAAAACTTTTGATTAATGTTGATCACTTGTTTTCTATAAATTTTTGTTTTTAAGGAAAGATGTACCCACTATCAATCCTAAAATGTCATTTTGTCATGTAAATTTGTTTTGTTGTTTATCCTTTTTGTTTTAATGTCTGTCATTTTTTGTGGCTATCCTAAAATTTTTGGTTTTATTTTTATTTTTTCATTTTAATGTTTTGTTTTGTTGTGTTTTGTTTTGTCAATGTTAGTGTTTTCATGTCGTTGTTGTTTGTCTCATTTTCATAATTTTGTCCTGCAAAACAGAGTTAACACACCTTATAACATGCAAAGGAAACCTAAACAAAACTTATCTTCATCCTGCAAAGAGAACATTGTCGGAAATAATGTTATAAAAATGTTCATTATCTCAGAATTTGTAGGATGTCCAAGTTTGATTTGAAATGTCGATTTAGTATGCCTTGAATGTTGATTTATGTCAATTTATGTCGATTTAGATTTGAAATTTTATGTTGAGTTATGTTTGACATGGGTCAAACTTATGTTTTAACTTGATTTCAAATTAAGTTTGAACCTAAATTTTGTGTTTAAGTCCATTTGGAAAGTTTGATTCAATATAGATTGAATCTAATTAACTTGAGTTCATATCTGTTTGAACTTAAGTTAAAATTTAAAGCTAGATTCAATGTAGATTGAATCTAATTAACTTAAGTTCATGTCAGTTTGAACTTAAGTTAAAATTTAATGTTAGATTCAATATAGATTGAATCTAATTAACTTAAGTTCATGTCTGTTTGAACTTAACTTTGGTTTAATTAAAGTAGACCCAATTAAGTTTTAAGGCTTGTTTAAATAGTACTAAAAGATTAATTAAGTCTAAATAGATTAGACTTAATTAGAATTATAGACCATCTAAGTCCTTTTTAGGTAAGGCTTAAGGTTTAATTAAGTGTAATTTAATTTAACCGGGATTTGAGACTATTTGGGATTTATTTGAGTAAGGTATAAACATTAATTAAGTCTAGTAAGTTAGACTTAACTTATTTAAACCTTAGTTAATGAAGTCTAACATGGCAGACTTAATTATAGTTTAAGTTTGATTAAACCTTAGTTGATTAAGGTATAATAGTTTAATTAAGTCTAATGTGATAGACTTAATTATGGTTTAAGTTTGATTAAACCTTATTTAGTTAAGGTTTAATAGTTTAATTAAGTCTAATGTGGTAAACTTAATTAGAGTTTAAGTTTGATTAAACCTTAGTTGGTTAAGGTTTAATTGATTAATTATGTCTAATGTGGTAAACTTAATTATAGTTTGAGTTTGATTAAACCTTAGTTAGTTAAGGTTTAATAGTTTAATTAAGTCTAATGTGGTAGACTTAACTATAGTTTGAGTTTGATTAAACCTTAGTTAGTTAAGGTTTAATAGATTAATTAAGTCTAATGTGGTAGACTTAATTATAGTTTAAGTTTGATTAAACCTTAGTTGGTTAAGGTTTAAAAGATTAATTAAGTCTAATGTGGAAGATTTAATTATAGTTTGAGTTTGATTAAACCTTTGTTAGTTAAGGTTTAATAGATTAAATAAGTCTAATGTGGTAGACTTAATTATAGTTTAAGTTTGATTAAACCTTAATTGGTTAAGGTTTATTAGGTTAATTAAGTATAATGTGGTAGACTTAATTATGGTTTCATTTTGATTAAACCTTAATTGGTTAAGTTTTAATAGATTAATTAAGTCTAATGTGGTAGACTTCATTAGAATTTAGGTTTGATTAAGTTTAATTTAGTTAAGACTTAATGGTTTAATTATTTCTAATGGGTTAGAACTAATTAAAGTTTAGTATTGATTAACTCTAATTAGTTAAGACTTAATGGTTTAATTAGGTCTAATGGGTTAGACGCAATTAGGGTTCAGTTTTGATTGACTTAATGATTTAAATAGGTCTAATGGGTTAGACCTAATTAGGGTTTAGAATTGATTAAGTCTAATTTAGTTAATGGTTTAATTAGGTCTAATGGGTTAGACCTAATTAGGGTTTAGATTTGATGAAGTCTAATTTAGTTAAAGACTTAATGGTTTAATTTTGTTTAATGGGTTAGACCTAACTAGGGTTTAGTTTTGATTAAGTCTAATTTAGTTAAGACTTAATGGTTTAATTAGGTCTAACGGGTTAGACCTAATTAGGGTTTAGTTTGTCTTAAACCTAATGTAATTAATGTTTAAGGTGTTAATTAATTTTAATATGTCCTTAAACTAAATTTAAGTTTGATTTTGTATTAAACCTAATTTATTTAAGGTTTGATGAGCTTAGTTAAGTTTAATATGTCCTTAAACTTAATTTAAGTTTGATTTTGTATTAATCCTAATGTAATTAAGGTTTAATGAATTAATTAAGTTTAATATGTCTTTAAACTTAATTAAAGTTTAATTTTGTATTAAACCTAATGTAATTAAGGTTTAATGTGTTATTTAGGTTTAACTTGTCTTTAAACCAGATTAAAGTTTAGTTTTAGTATTAAACCTAATGTAACTAACGTTTAATGAGTTAATTAGGTTTAACTTGTCTTTATACCAAATTAAAGTTTAATTTTTGTATTAAACCTAATGTAATTAAGGTTTAATGAGGTAATTAGGTTTAACTTGTCTTTAAACCTAATTAAAGTTCAATTTTTGTATTAAACCAAACGTAATTAAGGTTTAATGAGTTAATTAGGTTTAATTTATCTTTAAACCTAATTAAAGTTTAATTTTTTATATTAAACCTAATGTAATTAATGTTTAATGAGTTAATTAGGTTTAACTTGTCTTTAAACCTAACTAAAGTTTGATTTAATTTTATTTGGATTTAAACCTATCATTAGCTTAATCGATTGTGAAATGGGTTAAGTAAATGAAGAAAAGGGTTTTGAAATATCAATTTTTAATTAATAAATCTTAACCCTCTTTTAGAAGGTCTTATAAAATTGATTAAATGGCATAAGAATTATTATTTTAGGATTATTTTTTGTCACCTTAAAATTCGTAACCATTCTTGAATTTTTATTTTCCAATTTTTCAAATTTTATAATTATTTTTGAAAATAATTATAAAGTATCATGAAAATTAGAAAATTATATCCTAGAGGGCTATCCTAGCCTTAGAAAAGTCAGGAGACGTGTCTAAGGACTTAAAGGTTTTTCCCTAAAATTTTCATATTTTTCTCATTTGTAAATAATTTTTAATAATTAAAATACTCCAGAGAGTATTTAAATACTTAAAAATTAAATATAGAGAATAAAATTATGATTTTAGTTTCATAATTTTCTTCTCTTCAAGAGCTTTCCAGAGGCATTTTTATTTTATTTTTAAGAGGTCTGTGCAAAAAGTTATGATTTTTTGATTTGTTTAAGGTTAATTTGAATTAACCTTAGCCCTGAAATTCATCGGCCCCACACGTGTCCTCGTACGGAACCTTTGCTTTTCGAAGAATGCCTTTTGGACTGTGTAATGCACCTGCAACATTTCAGAGATGTAAGATGTCTATCTTCAGCAGTATGATAGATAATGGAATAGAAGTTTTTATGAATGATTTTCCTATATTTGGGACTTCATTTGAAATATGTTTAGAAAACTTAGCAAAAATTTTGGAGTTTTGTGAGAAAAGAAATTTAGTTCTGAATTGGGAGAAATAAAAATTTATGGTTGTAGGAGGAATTGTGCTTGGGCATAAAATTTCTGAATATGGTATGGAGGTCGACCCTGCTAAAATTAGAGTGATTGAGAGATTGCTACCACCCACTACCATGAGAGTGGTGAGAAGTTTCTTAGGACATGCAGAATTTTACAAGCGATATATTAAATATTTTTCTAAAATTACCAAACCTTTGTGCTAACTTCTAGAAAATGTTAGAAAGTTTGATTTTAGTGAAGAATGTTTGCATACTTTTGAATTATTAAAAAAGAAATTAATCACTGCACCTATAATTGTTTCACCATATTGGGAGAAACCATTTGAACTTATGTGTGATGCTAGTGATTATGCGATCGGAGTAGCATTGGGGCAAAGGTGTGATAAAGTTTTCAAAGTCATTTACTATGCAAGTAAACCTTAATGAAGCTCAGATTAATTATACCACTACTGAAAAATAGTTATTAGCTATAGTATTTGCTTTTGAAAAGTTTAGACCTTATTTAATTGGAGCTAATAATATTGTGCATACAGACCATTCAACTATAAAATATTCAATGCAAAAGAAGGATGTGAAACCTTGACTGATTAGATGGATACTTCTTTTGTAAGAATTTGACTTGCTATAGTTGATAGGAAGGGATCTGATAACCAAATAGCTGCTCATTTTTCAAGATTAGATTATGAAAAATTATTTGAATTTGAGAAGGAAGTTACAGAAACTTTCCCTGATGAACAACTTATACTATTATAGGAAGAAATTTTACTTGGTATGCTAATATTGTGAAATATATTGTGAGTGATATTGTACCACCTGATTTAACAAGGAAACAAAGATAAAATTTAAATATGATGCAAAATTTTATTTTTGGGATGAGCCCTATCTATATAAACAGTGTAAGGATCTGATTATCAGAAGATGTGTGCCACAGGAAGAAACTAATTTAATTATTTAACAATGTCATGATTCTAAACTTGGAGGTCTTTTCGGTGTTGATAAAACTGCTTTTAAGATTTTGCAAGCTGGATTTTATTGGCCTACTCTTTTTAAGGATGTATACAAATATATTAAATCATGTGATCGATGTCAGAGAGTAGGTAATATCTCTAGAAGAAATGAAATGCCTCAAAACTATAATTTGGAAGTTGAAATTTTTAATGTATGGGGATTAGATTTTATGAGACCATTTACTCCTTCATTTGGAAATTTGTATATATTGGTTGTCATTGATTATGTCTCGAAATGGATTGAAACTATTGCTTTACCAAGATTTGATTCTCAGAGTGTTTCAATATTTTTAAAGAAAAATATATTTACGAGGTAAGGAATGTCGAGACTGATTATAACTGATGGTGGATCCCATTTCAGGAATAATCAAATTAAGAGATTGATTGAGAAATATAATATTATTCATAGAATCTCAACTGCTTATCATCCTTAGACTAGTGGTTTAGCAGAAGTGTCTAATCATGAAATTAAAAGAATTTTGGAGAAATTTGTGGATATTCATAAATTAAATTGGTCTACTTGATTAGATAATGCATTACGGGCTTATATGACTGCTTTAAAGAACCCTATTGAAATGTCTCCTTATAGACTAGTGTTTGGTAAGACTTATCATTTACCGATTGAATTGGAGCATAAAGCATATTAAGTGAAAACAAAATTGAATTTTAATTCGAAAAATGCTGGAGAGAAGAGATTTATGAAATTGAATGAATTGGAAGAAATTAGAAATGCATCTTATCACAATGATAGGATCTATAAAGAGAGAATGAAATTATGGCATGATCCGAAGTTACTGAAAAAGAAACTTGAACATGGACAAAAACTTTTGTTATACAACACAAGATTGAAATTATTTTATGGAACGGTCTAGATGGTTGGGGCCTTTTACTGTTGTAAAAGTTCATTTTTTTGGAGTTGTTGATATTAAGGATCCTAATACTGGAAATACTTTCAAGGTTAATGGGCATTGATTAAAGCTTTACTTTAACGGGTTTCAACCTAATTACAAAGGTTTTAATGCTGAGTCATCTCGATTAACTAAATGGTTTGTCGAGTTGACAAAGTTAAACCAATCGCTTTATCGGAGGCAACCCATATGTACTATGTGGTGTGTTGCTTGTTTTTTGTATTTATTCTTTTTAGATAGTTATTTTAGAATCCTAATCACTCATAAATACTTTTATAAATTGATAAATATTGCATAAAATTGAGATATTAGAATATTTCAGGCCAAACGAACTTTGATGAGATTTTTTACCATTGGCACCACCGGCGCCTAATTATAGAGAACATGTTGAACTTCCAAGTTTGAGCGCCGCTGATGCCCAAAACCTGTTGATGGTTTTTGTAGTTTCAAAATGAGATTTATAGAGGTTTTGAGTGGGATCTTCTTCCTTATAACTACCTAAACTCCATTTTAAACTTCCAAACTCCAGAAAATTGAAAATTGCCTTTCCCAATTCGCATCCCATGGATTCCTACTCCATTGAAACCCCTCAATCTCGCATTCTCAACCGACGGAAGTTTATCAGTTTCGAGGCGCAGCGATTATTCAACAAAGTGATGTTGAAGAGGAGGATTATCATGGAAAGAGGCTTTATTAATCGAGGTATGGATAATCTTACTACAAGAATTGAAGAGATAATAAAGGAAAGACATTGGGAAGTGTTATGTTACACTACCGCTGCCGTAGTCGTTCCGGTTGTGAAGGAATTCTATGCAAATCTTCATGAGATCAACCAAAGATTCATCTTTATGCAAGGTAGGTTTGTGCAATTCACTCCTGCGATAATTAATGATCTCTTTATGATTGAGAATGTACCTATTTGCCACTATTCCAATTTTAATGCCACAAGTGATAATATGAATGATGTGTATTGTTATTTAATGGACAAAAATGAAGAATGGGAAGTTAGAGAAAATTTATATATTAGTTTCCCTTCTACATTTTTAAATTCGGTGTCAAAGCAGTGGCATTACTTTACTTCGGCAAAGTTATTTCCAACATTGAAAATTAGTAAGGTAACCAAGGAAAGTGCTATTTTGAATTTTTGTATTCAAATTGGAAGGCCAATTGATATTGGTAATATAATTGTGAAATCAGTTTTGGGATTGATAGTTCATGGTTCTAAATATGGGCTTGGACACCCGTCTACCATATTTCTATTATGTAGTCAATCACAAGTTCCATATGAGAGTTGGGATACGGTTCTCCTTCACTGGAGGCCTATTGATCCAACTAATCTTTATGACTACCACACAATATGAGATGAAGGAGATATGGATCTGCTAGTTGATCAGCCAACTTAGACTTCACAACCTATTCAACCTTATTTTTCTGAAAGTTCCAGAGTGATACTAAAGAGAATCAAGCAGTTGGAAAAAGAGGTACAAAATGTTATGAATGCCATCAATAATATTTCTGATTTATTTGATCATATAGATTGGAGGATTGTTGACCTCATTTTTGGTGAGGTCTTTTCTTCTCACTTTAGTTCTTATGATCTAGCCATAAGTTTTCTCCTTGACTATCCTAGAGGACTGGAATTGGGACCCACCCTTTAGCAATTCAGCTACTTCTTGACTCCTCTTGGGATCCCACTTGGATGGTTGTAAACCTCTAAATCACCTTAGAAGGTTAAGGCCACCGTATGGAGAGCCAATAGTGAGCTCTTATAAGGTTGTTCAAGCCTTAGGACTACCCTGGGTTGTCTGGTCTTGGTGAGGTCTGGCTTACACACACTACACTCTCACACACACCATCCTTACCCAATTCTTCCCCCTAGTTCATTGGAGCACTCATGTGGCTAAGTCCAAACCCCTAGCTCTTTGGCTAAGAGGGTTGGGAACAACCCATGAGATGTTCAGGGTGGACATTTCTTGGTTCATGGCTCACTTTAAGCTTCATCATGATCAAAATTAAACTTTTGCCAAAATGCCTGGTTTTTACTTTGGGTATTTCAGACCTACCCAAAATTTCCTAATTGCTCCAAATTTTCCAAAACTTCCAAAAATTACCCAAAATCCCCAAAAATCCTAAAGATCATTTTGAAACAATCCCCACCTTTTAAATTCACCAAAATACCCCAATACCCTCCAAATAACCTCTTGATACCCTAAAATACACTTTAAACCTCTCCATGACTCACCTGACCTCAAAGGCCAGCTCCCCTGTCCTTGCCGGCCGGCTTAGCTACCAGAGGGGGTCAAAATCGAGAGCCACCACCCACCTAAACTCACCCAAACTCCACCAAATGGCCACCTCAGCAAAATTGAACATTGGAGCCTCTCTGCCCCCCACCTAAGAAACTGAATCCACCCTTCAATTGAGCCCTAGCTCAGCCCAATGGCCCTAGCCATTTAAACACCACCTCTCGGCCATGAGAGAGGTGTTGAAATTTTTCTCAACAGAAGCCCTCCATTTTATTCCCAGAGCTCCTCCTAGCCAAGAGAAGCTCATCCCCACTATTCTCCTGCCCTGAATCCCCCCAGCTGAGCCCAATTTCTCGACTCGAAAATCGATCCGAAAACGAGAAACTCTCCGAAACTTCACCAAATCCAAATTAACTCTTCCTACACCTTCACCAGAGGTAAAGGAAAAGTTCCCCTGTGAAAGCCCCCTCTCCAGGCCACCCAGTTGTTCCAACCTCCAAGCTTTGTGATCGGGCCTGGTGGAAGTCAAGTCCAAGCAATTCACCACAGCTCCAGGCTTCATCCCTAGCTTCCTTGGACTCCAACGAAAGTGCCGAGCCTCTCTGATAGAAGCTTCACTTCTTAGAGCCAAGGTATTGCCCTCTTCTTCTTCCTGAGCTTCCAGCGATTCTTCATTTCATTCAAGTCAATTTCAATGCATGTTAGTCGTATTGATGTGTTAGTCTTCTCAAGACAAATCCATTGAGCATAAAAACTTGAAAATCCATTGAGTATCGAGCGAGATCCTAGGATTAGAAGGTGGACAGCTCACGGGACGCACCAGTCGTAGATGATGACCAGGGACTGTCGGATGGTTTATGTATCGGGTGAATGGCTAGGATCGCGCCGGACGAATCAACGAGACATGAACAGCAGGCCGCGTGGCTGCTGAGTCAGATGGCGGCGCCGAATCAGGGAGCGATGCGTGGAGTTCGATCCGCCATAGGTTGAGTTGGCGCCGACGTGGATAAGTAGGAAAATCTGATTTTTCTTATTTATTTAAATACCAAAAACTTTAAAAATTGATATCTTTGCATAGAAAAATCATAAAAATAAAAGAAAAATACCCTCTAGCTCAGTGAACAGGGGAGAATAATGTGGAAAAGGAATTGATCTTTTTTGTTGAGTATTTTATTTTTAATTAATTTAATACTATTTTGAGTATTTTAATTCTCCAGCATGTATACATTTTACCATGGCATGAGACCATAGGGCTTTTGTAGCCTTTGATCTTGGAAAGATTCCCTGAATTTTCTAAGGCTAGAGGCTATCCCTGTGGTAAGTTATTTATTTTTCAAGTTTATGTCACTGTTTTTTACATTTTAATTCAAAAAATTAGCATGTTGCTTAGAAAATTCTAGGAAAATTTGGTGAAGTTCCTTAGGACTAGAGGACCTTAGGATAATTATGGTTTGAGTTAATTCATTAAGGATAACCCTAATTGGCGTAAATCCTCAAAATTGAACTTTAATTAATTAGATTTAATCACACGTTAAAGTAACTTGAAAATAATTCTTCACTGATCTTTAGGATCAGAGGAACCACACATAAAAATTTGAAGTCATTTGGAATTGTTTAACCTCACTAAATGGATTAATTAAACCACATAATCAAATAAAACTTTAAAAATTCATAACTTCAAAAACACATTTTAAAAATTCATCAAATTGATTTTGGGACTTCTCTGATATCAGAGGAGTCTAAGAAAAATAAAATTGAAAATTTTTAAAAATTTTCATTTTTAAGCATATTTTAATATTTATAATAATTAAAAAATAATAAAAATCATAAAATTGTCATATTTGATCCCCTAATCACTTACGAACCAATCAAATATTTTTCCTAAGTCTCTAAGTTAAGATATTTAATTTTAAAGCCTTAAAACATATTTTTTAATTAAAAAATGTATTTTCTAGCCTTCCCACTAAATTAATTCTAATAAATCAAAGAAAAATCATAAAAATATAAAATTTGTTTCCCTGACTTTCTTGAGGTCAGAGGGATTTTTGAAAATATATAAAATTTATTTTTCAACTTTTTTTATTTTATAATTAATTAACACTCCAAAACTTAAAATAATTATAATAAATAAAATATAATTCAAAAAATCACCAAAATTGGTCCAAGTGGTCCTCTGGTCATTATGAACATCCCATAATTTTCTTAACGATAGAAACTTTACCTTGGTCATGTTAATGAATTTTCTTTGAAAAACCTCTATTTTCCATTAAAAATAATTATATAAATAAATTAAATTCAGAGAAATCACATTTTCTCCTCTAATGTCTTAATTGACATGTGAGTGAAGTGGCATAAAAATTTTAAGTTCATTTAAGCTTAATTTAATGAGTTATAAAATAAATAACCTTAAAGGGGCATAAAGGTAATTAAAAGATTTTAACCCCTAACTAAAACTTTAGGTCTAATCAAAATGGGGGTAAATATCTTATTTTAATTTTCTCTTAGATGATTGAAACTTTGGGAAATCAAAGGGTAGGAACCCATTAGTCACTTTAATAAAACAAAAATGAAACTTTAATTAAGTGAATAATTTAAATATTGGAGGATTAATTGAAATTGGATTATTAAAATAGGGATATAACTTAAGAGGATATTGATTCTTTAATTTAAAAATCCCTAAATAAATCACTTAAAATTACTTAACTCTTAAACTTAAGAGGATAAGCGAAATTAATAATTAAATGATTAAAAGTAAACAATTCTTAATTTAATTAAAACCCGCATCATTAAATAATTTAATAATTTATTAATACCTAAAATGTTAAACAATTAAAAAGTAAATTAAAATATTTGAAACAAATTTAAAATCATTTCAAAACAAACTTGAATCAAAATTACAAATTTTAAATAATTTTAAGACAACTTACCTTAAAACATAATGTAAAAATAAAATTAATTAATAAAATTAATCCAAATTAAATCATCAAAATTTAATAAATAATTTGAACACACTTTTAACCTAAGTTAATCTAAAAAAATTTAAATTAACATGAAATATTGATATCATTTATAAAAAAGTTCATCTTAAACATAATTCCAAACTTAAAATCATTGATTAAAGTTTTATAATTAAATCACATTAAAGTAAATCATCAACTTTAACTTCGAATCATTAAAATCTTTAACAAATTAACTTGCCCCTGAAGGCTTTAAATTATTATAACTATAAAATGAAGCGTTAAGTGAAATGTCACTTCACTCATAGGATAATCAAATATCCTAGTTCACTAAGCAAGGGAACAGAACTTAACTAAACCCTTGGATGATTAATTCACCTATGTAATTAAATTCACTTGGACGCAAAACTGTCCCAGAGATATTGAAAAGATGTTTAGAATTTGTTCTAAGCACTTCTTCAATACGATGGGTAGTTTTAAAGAACAACTGAACTTAATTGTTCTTTGCTGAAGAAAATCATCCTTAACCAAAAAGCAAGAACCTAGACGTCATATGAAATGACTAGCTATAGGATTAAGATTCTGGTAGACAACCAAAACCCTTCCTTTAGTCTTTACCTAGGTAATTGTTGAAACATTTAAATGCTTTAATATGTGCTTTAAAGTGTAGTTTGGAATGAAGGGAAGACCCTCCAGGTACGCTTTTATGTTATTGCAATTTACTCTATTGCATTTTCTTTACCTACACTGTGCTTTACATTTCTTGCATGTTAAACAAGACTGTTGCATGAAAACCAAAACCTTTAGGATAGTCCCTGAACTGAAACAGAAAACTAAATTAAAAGTCACTACAGGATAAAATCCATCGCCACAACATTCAAAATATAAAACAACTCAAAATTTAATCACAAACAGAACAACGAAACTACAACTTTAACTAAATTAAAAGGTCTTGTTGGATGATCGGGAATACCTCGGATGATGTAACCTACGTGTTGCTAACGAGATTTTCCACGGTCTACATGAAAGTGTGGAATTCATTCAATTGACTTTAGCAAATTCATATGGACTAAGTGAATCTGATAAAAATAACGATGCCGGAAGGATGGAACCGTGGGATCTTAACCGGTGTTGTTATAATCAACTTTAAGATTTCCCTAGTAAAACATTAAAGATATTTGGATCTTAAGATTCCTCTAAACCAAAACACTTCTCTCATCCTTTGATTTATGACTTCTAAAACTAAAACTCTGCAACGACAAGAAGCTTGGAGCATAGTGGGTAGCACGACCATCGTCGTCAGCAAAACTTGTGTCTACTTCAGCTAAACTAAGTCCTAATCGGTCTTAGGATTCCGAGGTAGTTGTTTGGTACGACATAAACCCTCACATCTTCGGGGCTATTTATATGATCATTTCATATAAATATAAGTTGTAAAGAATTAAAATTGCCAGGATTGAAACATTAAATAAATTCTCAAATTGAAGCCAAACCATGATAGTTTGGGAAGTTCCTAAGATTCTTCTTGTATCCTCAGCTTCTCCTACTTTTCTTCCTTTGGACTCCTTAAAATAAACTGTTCCAAATTTAAGCTAATCCCTATTGAAATCTCCAAAATTCAGTTCTTTGAAAGCCTTAAACTTTGAAATTCTTGAGAACAAAATCACTGATCATTATCGAGAGTTTTCTTAAATGATTCCCGTCATTTAGGATGTAATTAACTATAGGGGCTTGCCCTTATAGGGAACTTTAAGAACCCAGGTAATATAATCCCTGTTTAATTCCTTTATATTAAGCAGGGGAACTTGTCGGCTTATAAAATTGGTTCGCAGACCAAACGGATGGCACAAATCTTCTTGTTTATTTAATTGAGCCTCATCATCAAGCAGTGTGTTTATTCATTGGAATAGATACACGGGTTGTGGTGCGGTGTTCATTTATATAAACCATTTAGGATGTGAGATCGGTTTAATTTCACATCTTATAATTTTTCAAATTAAAAATTACTTTCAAAATCAAATGCTACTTTCTAAATTATTTATATATTTAAATTAAAATCTAAAAAATATACTGACAAGGATGAAGGTACAATTTGATCACACTGGTCAAATTGAGATGGACCTAATTAATCTCATGAAGAAGGACGTTGTGATTACTAAGGATTCATCTGATGAATTCCCATTTCATCTCTTCTACAATTTGTTCGTGCATCAACAATCTATTGGAGATATCAGAGAGGAAGAAAGTTTTGAGAACAATGAGGAGTGATTATTTGGATTCTGTTTATATTTGATGTGTGTTTTGTTTACTTTGCTTAATTGTGTTTGGTGTGTTTAGTATTTACTTTGCTTTTCTTTGTAGTTTGAATTTGTATTTCATATGCTTAATTTCATTGTGTGTAATTAGATTTTAGTGTTTGCTTTCGTAGCGTACTTGCAAAACTAAACATCTAAGAGTTGTTAGTTTAATTTGATGAACATATTAATGTTTATATTGTAATATGGATTTTATATATAGAAGTATTTTGTGTTGTTTGTATAAAAATTGTGTTAGTTATTGCTTGTGTGATGAAATAGATGCTTAATGAAGTGTTAAACTTCCTCCTCCATTTTCGCGATTTTGATGATCTAGAGCTTGCCAGATCTTGGATTTGAAGCAATTTCAAAGCTTTTCAAGGCCGGATCTAAACTTCACTTTGTAGGAGCTTCACTTAAGTTAAAAGATTTTTATTTTCACCATAGGAATCTCTCATATTACTTAGATTGGATTTTTTGAATTTTTGATGAAATTTTGAGATTCCTATGATGAAATTCGCTCTTACTTATTTAGAATAGTATTTAAAGTTTGTTATATTATGGATTTTGGATTTATTAGATTTTATTTGCAAATTTTTTGAAATCCACATCGCTCCTAGGATGAGTAAAGGGAAGAGAAAATTGAATTTTGATGAAGAAAGATTTGTCAATGTTAAAGAGCAGTTTTATTTTAACTCTTACCTTTACAATAAGAAGTGTATTCAGAATAGAGCTTTTGATAATCCTGGTAGATCCATAGAGTAGTTAATTGCTGGGCAGAATTGGGAGATATTTTGTTATTTTACTATGAATGCTGTTATGGGTGTTGTTAGAGAGTTCTATGCAAATGTGCCCTGGACTGAGACTGAGTATGTGCTAGTCAGAGAAAAAATGGTTGAGTTTACTCCTCAGCGTATTAACGCATTTTATCAGACTTGGGAACCATTTGTTTGTGAATATGAAAACTTTGATACCCGAGAGGCGGCTATGAAAGAAGTGATTGCTTTTCTGACTGACGGAAAAGGGGAATGGAAAACAGGTAGAAAACAGATCATTAACTTCCCTGCTTCTAAGTTAAATGTTGCATCTAAAGCTTGACACTATTTCATCTCTGCAAGACTATTACCTTCCTATTACCACAGTAAAGTTACAAGGGATAGAGCAATTCTGAACTATTGTATTCAAAATATTAAGAAGTTTGATATTGGAACTATTGTCTTCAAGAACATTCAAACTATTGCTAGAGGCGAAACCACTGAAGGATTAGGACATCCTGCCGTAGTTCATGCCCTCTGAGTTCAGTCTGAAGTTAAGTTCAACAGTTCTAAAGAGGTAGCTATACCACTGAGACCCATTACAAATATTATTATTCGTACTTATGAGTCTCATGTGCGAGCACGAGTTGAGAGTTAGAGTACTGATATTCCTACTACGAGTTATGACGTTCCATCTACATCTGAGCCCCCTACTTTATCTGATATTATGGAGCAGCTGAGATTACAGACTACAAGTGTGGATAGACTCCATGATAGGATGGATGTGTATGAGGCCAGAAGTTATGTGAATAAAGATTATCTGAAGAGAAGAGTTGAGTTTGATATTTCTTATTATGATACTCAGGTTAGATTTATGAGGGGGGAGACTGATGTGATTTTTACTACCTACCCCAGCTATACACCGTATAGACCTGATCGTGTTGACCCTGCAGATGATCCTGGTGATGGAGATTGGTAGTTTGTTTGTATTTGTTTATGTTTTTCTTGTTATGTGTAGTGTTGTATTGTTGTAATGTAATAGTTATTTACTTTTGCATGTGATGTGTAAACATGTTAATGTACTGTTATGTTGTATTAAAAAATTGAAATTGTTAAATGGACCGTGTAGTGTTGTGTTAGTTTGTTTAGTAGTTATGGTGTTTTGTTGGATATTTAGATGTTTAAATTTGATATCTCTTTACCCTGCAAATATTTAAAAAATTTTATATCAATGTTGCTAACTGTTTCATGCCTGCTAGTTGTAAGTTTTAACCAATACCAGATAGCTTTTGAAGATTTCATGATCCCAGCACAAAAAGGTTAGTTTCCTTTACTATCTACTGTTTAAAATTAATTAAAAAATTTAAGTTTGGGGAGGATAGAAAAATATGAACTCTTATTTGATCTCAATTATTATATTTTCAAAAATTATTAGCATAACTTCTGGCAGTTGAACCTCTCTTGAGATAACTAAAAATAGTTTAATATTATGGAAGGATTGGATGATAGTTTTTAGATATAAAGGTTAATTTTATAAGGGTAAGAAATTCGGTATGAAAGGATTTGATTATAGTTAACTATTTAAAGTAAAGAAAACTGTATTTTTGAAATGTTAAGAGACTTAAAGTATTGTGTGTTAAGAAGAGATTATGATTTTATGATCAATAATAAAGCTCATACCTAATTATAAAGTAAATATGTGTTTCAAATTTGAACTTTAGAAAGAGGAGAGTAAAGTTGAAAATCATTACAGTCTCTCTAGATATAGCAATCCTCCTAAAAAAAGAGAAAAGAGAGAAATAAAAGAAAAGAAGGATTGAAAAACAATCCTAAGATGAAAGAAAAAGAAAGAAAAATATTTATGAGGAGAAGCTTGAAGAGATGCCCAATCAAAAATTTGCCACTTAAGTCAACCTAAAGGGAGAACTTAATTTCACTTATGAATTTAAATTTAAAGTATTGGCCTATATTCTGATGAAGTTTGCATGAACTCCTTTTTCACATAATATTTCAAGGCACTCTTAATGTGACAAATTATGGTTTATCTTGAAATAAATAGAAGACTAGAGCCCTTTGACTTGATTGTTGAATATTCTGATATTTGTAGTGTTAACTTGACTTACTGAATTTATTTCTAAAAGCCTAACCAATATATTCTTTTGAATAAAAAACTTTTAGTGATCTACAGGTGAAAAGTGCATTGCCTTGAGTTATGTTTTTATGTAGTACAAGGATTACTTGAGGACAAGTAATAGTTAAAGTTTGGGGGATTTTGATGAACCAAAAATATATACAGTTTTTGCTATATAATTTTACCTATTTTTTGTGATATTGCACTTTAAAAAATGGTATTTTTCATGATTCATTGAAGGTATGATGATTTTAGGTGATTAGAGAGAAAACAAGCGAAAAGGAACGAATTCAGAGCAAAATAACTAGCAATGGAGCATGCACATACAAAGCTTAAGGCAACCTAAAAGAGAGCCGACCATATAATAAAAGTATTCTAGAATAACATTCAAGGAATGTTAATCATAAGGACTAAGCATCACATTTCTAGCATACATAAAATCATGAATACTTGATGCCATTCTCAAAAAAAGACAACGTGTTGTAGAGCTTGTAACAAGTATAAAAAAAAGATACTAAGCAGCTAGCCGAACCAAAACACCTAGAGAACAAACCAAACTTGTTATCTCATTCTCTTTGAAAAGATAAGATAAATAGGAAAAATTCCAAGTAAAACTATGAATAACCAACAAACAAGAAATAAGAAGAAAAGGGGACAAATCACCTTGCTTCAATTTTTTTTTTAAAGAAATAATGGAGCTTTAAGCCAAACACCTAGAGAGCAAACCAAACATTGCAAAGATACTCC
Source organism: Papilionanthe hookeriana x Papilionanthe teres (assembly GCA_022702705.1). Classification (NCBI taxonomy): domain Eukaryota; kingdom Viridiplantae; phylum Streptophyta; class Magnoliopsida; order Asparagales; family Orchidaceae; genus Papilionanthe; species Papilionanthe hookeriana x Papilionanthe teres. The sequence continues at coordinate 119,981,360 of CM040423.1, read as the reverse complement.
AAAAATTTCCCTAAAATTTTTTGAAAGACTTCCACCCCTTGTAATTTTCAGCTAACCCAAAAAAGAGCAAAAAAGGGCCATTTTATAGCCAAAGATGATGAAGAAGAAGAACATCCCCAACCTACCTATGGCTAAAAACCCTTAGTCCATATGGTATGTGATGCACCAAAAATATATACTGTTTTTGCTATATAATTTTACTCATTTTGGTGATATTTAACTTTAAAGAAAGTTATTTTTCATGATTTGTTACATGTATTTTTATTTTAGGTGATTGGCGCGAAAAGAAGTGAAAAGGAACGAATTCGGAGCGAAAAGGAGCAAAAAGGAGGAAAACAGCTTCTAGCGCTGCCGGCGCCAAAATGGGCGCCGCCGGCAACAATTAAAAAATTCAATAAATTACCCAAATTTCCCAAAACATTCCAAATATTCCCAATTTCAATTTCTCAACTACCACATGACCTAATTTGATCAATTTAGCTCAAAGCCCCAATTTGATCAATTTAACCCAAAAGTGCCCAAAGTAAGCCCAATGTCCACCCAATTTGGCCCCAATTTTGCCCAAATCCACTTACAAAACTTAATTCAATGTCTCTAGCCTCAACCTAAACCAAATATAAGACAAATTTGACTCACATTTGAGTTCATTTTCATTTAAAATCCAAAATCCCCAATTTTAGCCATGTGACTTAAATTCTCCAAAGTGACCTAACACCAATCTATTTCTCCCCAATTTAAATTCTGAACTCTTTATAACACTCCTCTAAATAATATTGAACCATAAATTACCCTCTCCCCCCCTAATTTGATCCTAAGCCTCATCCAAACCCATGTGAACCAAATTCTCTAATTTTTACCTAAACATGTCATATGCCCAAATTTTCCTAAATTGAATGCCCTAACCCTAAAATTTCCACCCAATTAATGTTGGGAACTCTTTATAACATCCTCCTAGATTATTTGGAACCTTAAATTAGGCTTCGACCCAACCATAGCCTAATCTAAACCCAAGTTAACCCAACTTTCCCTAAATTAATCAAAACCCCAAATCAAGCCAAATTGATCCCCCGAACAAATCCAGAACCAGTCCAATCCTTCTCTAAAACATCCATGGCAATCATATACACCTTATTTCTCAATCATTTGGGCTCAAACCAAGATCAAACCAAAGTTAGCCCAACATCCTTGTGACCCAAAAGGGGACCTATGACCAAACTTAACCAAATTGAAATAAGCGTGACCAAACCAACCCCTCCACAACCACTAAACTAACTCTAGGGACTGAGCTAGACCCACCTAGCCCATCCTAGTGGAGCTATGGACCATAGGTACCCTAAATTAGTGTATCTCTTCCTTTAATTGGTTAAATCTAAAAGATATTTGCCATAATGCCTTAACCATTAAAACCCATTGCACTCAAGGATTGCCCACTGGCTCGCCTAACCCACCAGCACCTTATACATGACCAAACCCAAACTCCACCCCATGGCCAGCTCAGCCGTGAATTACCATGTGAGCTCTTCAACATTCCACCTAAGCACTACATTGCACCTGAATTGGAACCCTGGCAGCCACCCCAGCCATGGCTATTTAAGCTCACCTCTTCCACGTCCAAAAGGGAGTTCAACGAAAAACCCCGCCCAAACTCTGCTAAAATTTTTACAGACCTAATTCAAGCACGGAGAAGCCAATCCCCACAATTTTCCAACCCTTAAATCTTCTGTCTGAACTCAATTTCTAAGCTTAAAATTGAGCCTAAAATAGTAATCCTTCCCAAACTCCACCAAACTCAAATTAATTATGCACACATCATTCCCAGAACAACAGAAGAAGTTCCCCATTGAAAGCCCCATCACCAGGCCACTCCAGTAGGGACTTCCACCAAAGCTTGAAATCAGGCCTTATCACTTTCATCCTCAGGCAATTCACCAAGGTAAGACATTTCATTCCTGAGCTCCTGGGACCCCCATGAGGGTGTAGAGCATATCTGATTGATGCTTCACTTCTCAAAGCCAAGTTATTGAACTCTACTTCTCAGAGCCAAGTTATTCTCCATGTAATTAGGGTTAATTTAAACCATGTATGGATATGCTCTTCATGCTTAGACGAGTACATAGAATCAAACCCAAGGTGATTTTGTTGATTCTAGGCTAAGAAATTAGGGTTTTAGTGTGGATGGTCTGTGAATGCGGGGACGAAGATGGACAGTCATTCGATTGCGCATGTAATGGATGGAGGGCTCTGATCGAGTCAAAAAGAAGAATGGTTTGTGAATGCGCCGTCAAACCAGATAGCGCCAGCAAATCCCATAACGCCGCGTAGCCACTTCGACGCCCCTGAGGATGACGTGGTTAAATAGAAAAATATGGATTTTCTGAATTAATTAAATCGTCTAAACTTTAAAAATCCATAACATAATGTATAAAAATCATTAAAATAAAATAAAAATACCCTCTTACTCAGGGAACAGAGGAGAATAATGTCGAAATGGTTTGAATGCATGTATGATTTTTAATTAATTAAATACTATCTGTAGTATTTTAATTCCCCATGCAGTTAGACATTTCACCATGGCTTGCTATTTTAGCATGTTGTAGCCTCTGTCAAGAAGGACCATCTCTAATTTTTCATATGTCAGAGGAGACCTCTATGAAGAGATCTATATTTTCTATGTTTTTGCAACTGTTTTGATAAATTAATTTCAATAATTAGCATCTTGATTTAGAATAATCTAGAAAAATCATGATAGCTTCCATGTGACCTGAGCACCCTAGGAAAAATACAAACCAGATTTAAGTCACTAAAAATATCCATAATGACAATTAATTTGGATTATATATAAATTAAAATTGCTCAAAAATAATTCTCCACTAAATTTTAAAGGTCAGAGAATTCCCCATAAAAATTTCATGGCATTTGGAGTTCAATTAGCCACCTAAATAAATTTTGAACTTTAAACTAATTTTCATAATTAAAATATAACTCAAAAAATTTTCAAATTGAGTTTGGGAGTTTTCTAAGATCAGAGGAATTTTCTAAAAATAAAATTAGAGCTTTAATAAAATTTTCATTCTTTACCATATTTTAAATATTTAAATATTAAAAAATATTAAAAATCACAAAAATATTAAAAATCACCTAGTTGCCACATTTGGTCTCCTAATCACTTAGGAACAATGCACATAATCGTCATAAGCCTTTAAATCAAGATATTAATTTTTAAAGGCTTAAGTTAAATTTTAAAATGCTAAAAATGAATTTCCGTAATTTTCCATTAAAATATTTCTAATAATTAAAATTAATATAAAAAATTATAAAATTTGTTTCTCTGGATTCCCTGACCTCTGAGAGATTTAAGAAAAATATAAAATTGGATTTTCAACTTTTAAAAAATTTTATAATTAATTAAAACTCCAGAATTCAAAATAATTCTAATAATTAAGTTAAAACTTAATAAATAATGAAATTTGGTCCACCTTGTCCTCCGATCTAGATCTACCTCTAATAAAAATTTTAAGGCTAAAAGTTTTGTTTTGATCAAATTATTGAATTTTCATTAAAAATCCTTATTTTTAAATGAAAATAAATATATAAATTCAATTAAAATTTGAAAGTCACATTTTGCTCTTCTAATGTTTTAATTAACCCATAAGTGGGGTCACATAAAAATTTTAAATTCATTTGAGTTAACATTAATGAATTATGAAGTGATAAAGACCTTTAGAGGCAAATTTGTAATTTTGATGAATTTAGCATTAATTAATATTTAGGCTTAATTAAAATGGGAAAAGGGCAATAAATGATATTAATTATTATGCTTGAATGGTTGAAACATCAAGGGATAAATGGTTGAAACCCACTGCAATTTTGTCATACCAAAATTAAATATTTAAATTTCCTTTTTTATTTTAATTTGGAAGATGATTAAACCAAATGATCCTTATGGTTAAGGTTTGGTCTTGGAGGTTAATAATCCACTGGTTTTTACCCCTACTTGATGTTTGAATGATAACCCAAAATTTTGATGAAAATTAAACTCACATGATTTAACTTTTAAAAAAGAAATTGTAAATTTATCCACTAAATCTTAAGGGCTTTGTAATGGTTTAGGTCTAATCAAATTTTGTTAAAAGAAGTTTAGAAAAGAAAAAATAATCAAATTTCAATTACATGAAAGCATTACAAGCCTAATTATGATATTAATTGGCTTAAACATCCTTAAATGGATTAACTTTGCCTCAAAGAATTTTCACCTGCATAATTCCCAAATGAAATGACAAATGATATTTACCCCGTCCTTTGGGTTAATCAAAACATTAATTCTCTAAGTATGAGGGTATAAAATAGATGAATCATTTAATAATTATGATAAGTTAAAATGAACTCATGGAAGCTCAAAAGGATTGTGAAATGTCTAGGTACCTTCTAGACCCATTTCACAAATCTTCTAGATACCTTGTAGGGCAACTGGACCTATCATACCTATTAAATGAAGAAATATCTTAAATAAATTAATAGAAGCCACCAAGTTATGGCATTGGATCTGATAGGCCTATGACGAACTTCTCCATTAGGTTTTACTTCCCTACAAAAATATAAATGTTTATTGTAAAAGATACTGAAGTCTCAGGTGGAGGAACGAGAATACTCACCAGGTACACTTTTATAAGCTTACATCGCTTTCTTTTCTCACACTTTCTTTACCTTTTTTTTCTTGCTTATAAGCTTGCATGTTAAACAATAATGTCACCCAGCATGAAAACCAAAACATTTTAGGATAGCCACAAAGCCAAAACCAAAAATCAAAATTAAAAAAAAATTAAAACAAGATAAAATCTACCGCCAGAACAATCAAAATATAAGATAACTCAAAATTTAATCACAAATAAGAATACAAATCACAATTGAAACTAAATTAAAATTTTTCGTTGGATGATCGGGAATCCCTTGGAGGAGGTAACCTACATGTTGCTAACGCGGTTTCCCATGATATAAATGAAAGTGTGGAACTCACTTCAGTTGAGTTTAGCAAATTCATTTGGACTAATTGAAGCTGATGAAAATAATGGTGCCGAGATGATGGAACCATGGGATCTTAACCGATGTCGCTATAATCAACATGTTCCCCTAAAGAAACATTAATACAACTCAATTTAAATGTTCCCAGAACATGACACTTTTCTTTTCTCTCTGATTAATACTTATTTAAACTAAACCTGCTTTGACGAGGAACATGGAGCATGCACAGTGGGCAGCACGACCATCTTCACTAGTAAAACTCCTTAAGAATTAAAACAACAAGACATAAGATTTTGAGGTAGCCTGCCTAGTGCAGCATAAATCCTCACTCTAATTCTTTAGGCCCTTGCATAACCATGTTGTGCAACATAAGCCCTAACTCATTTTTGGTTTCCAAGGTTATCGTCAGATACGATATAAATCCTCCTATCTTCCAAGCTATTCGCCTGATCGGTATCAAGTGAATAAAAGACCTAAATAATAAAATTGACAGGATGAAACATTAAATAAATATCCTAAATGAAAGCTAAACCATAGGATAGTTTGGGAAAATAATAAGAATTTTCTTAGATTCCATGTCCTTCCCCTAACCTTCTCTCCTTTGGATTCTAGTAAAACGAAATGTTTCAAAACTTGAGCCATTCACCTCTTGAATTTCTGACTATCATATTATCTTTGAAAACCTTACCTTTGAAAGTCATGAATATAAATATTTCCTGATCTATATCAAGAGTTTTCTTAGGTGACCTCGGTTATCTAAGATATAATTAACTATAGGGGCTTGACCTTATAGGAAACTTAAAGAACCCAAATTAATATAAACCCTATCTAATTCCTTCATGTTAGATAGGGGAAATTCTCAATCAACAATAGTTCGCAGACGAAACAGATGTCATGAATTCCTTAGTTTATTTGACCAAGCCTCACCCCAAGAAATGTGTCTATGCTCTGGGATAGATACATATCTTGTGATGAAGTTCTTGGTTATTTAAACTATTATTTATTTGAGATCGGTTTGATTTCATAATTTTTAAAATTTAAAATATTATTTTTAAAAATCTACATATATTAAACTAAGTCAATACTCTATTTCCTAAAATTAAATATATTTTAAACTACTACCCAACGACGACTTTAACGACCGACAACCACACCTACTTTCCAGTCTATCAAAGGGAATGAGGTTCTACGTGAAGAAAGTTCTAATGATGTTTCAATCACCCAACCTTCAGTATTTGAGATTGTTTCCAGCTCTAGAGTCGCTCCACCTACTAGAACTCAAAGGAGGAAACATAGCCACAAGATTTTCAGTGCCACGAGGGCACAAGATGGAAATCTTCCAGTGATTGATGAGATTCATTACCAGAGAAATTTTGTTTAACGGACACCACTCTGCTTGTTCGAGGGAGCCCTTTCCACCCGTTGGGTGATACAACTGGAGATGAAAGCCTCCACAGGATTGTTGCCGCTTTACCGTCACCAAATAGTTGTGATGAGGTGAGGGAGATGCCCACACCCATCACCCGAGTACGCAAAAGTATTCCAGAAATTGGCAGATAAAGAAGGACGTTCCGTTGCTGAGCTAATCAGAAGTATGGGTTGTGCAATATCCCTAAGATTGAAGGAAGAGATTCTGAGAAATGAAAGACTCGTCTGATCGACACAAAAATTTTCTGACATTTCATCAGCACGTATTTATGTTAGACACCGTTTGGTGAAGCATGCTGATGCCACCACTACAGGGTCTACCACTCTAACACTAGTAGAGCACAGATCGGTCATGACTCAGCTAGATCTGTGAGTATGGTCTGTCGATGATTGTAAGGAATTCCTAAAGAAGATGAGCAAGAGAGGATTGCCTTCCTCTATATATGGTCTATATCATAGGGAGCACACCTTTCCTCGATACTGATTTCCTCGTTGAGACATTCCATCCCAAGGCAACAACTTTGAAGCTGAGGGTGTGGATACCAACGGGTTCTGCACCTGTACATTATGAAAATTTTAAATTGGATTGTGAGTCTGGTGTTCCCGTTGCCACTACTGTCATTGCCTTAAAGTCAGTTGCAGAGAGGAGTGTCAGTCAAGAAAGACCTACTGACCTTAAGTTAAAGAAATGAAAAATGGTTGAAGATAAAGTTTGGAAGCTCCGAGCAGAGATTTTAAAGTTAGAGAAAGAATGGGGATTTGAGATAAATGGCGAGGATTACTCCCTGTCAAACTACATGGAGGAAGAGTTCATGGAAATCAATTTCATCAAGACAAGGGTCGCGTCATCTACGTGATGTGCTTCTTTGTCAGAGGAGAGCGCCGCGGAGGAATTCCAGAGGGCTATTTTGTTAAGAGATGAGTAGATTAGTCGAATGGAGAAGATGATGGAAGAGATGACCATCGCCATGACTACCATGACCATGGTATATGGACAGTCACAATTAAGACTAGCAGCACCTCCAGAAGTTAACCAGGCTAAAACTATACATATTACAAGCGAAAGAAGAGAGAGTTTGCTTCTGTTAATGAAGACGAGCCACTGACATGCCTAAAAGCTACTTAATTTTACATATACATCTTATGCTTAATTTTAATGATATTACACTTTAAAGGAAGGTATTTTGCTTGTTTTTGGTTTTAGGTACAATAAATGGGCTCTTGGAGAAAAAGACGCAAAAACGATGCAATTTGGAGCAAAAACAAGCAAGAAAGAAAATATTGGCTTGACACATTTCAATAAGTCTTTCTATGCATAATATCTTTTACAATTCTTGCATATTTTTTAAAAAGATTGCACTTTAAAGAAAGGTTGAATTTATACTTATTTTGTAGGGCTATCTGTTAGGAACACAACCCAACTAAAACGGGATGAAACAGAGCTAAAACGGAGCCAAACTGAGCAAAATGATGGAGCTGTACAGAATGAGCGAAAGCTACAAATTTGAGCACAAAACAGCGCTAACGATGTCAGGGACGGTTATTGGCCATATACATTGAATTTGGATGATTTTTGGAACGTTTCTTGAAGCACCTCTTAGGAAATTCATCCCTACACTATGTTAGAATGTTTTTATGTCAAAAAAGTGGTGTGTGTGATTAGAAAAACGTGGAGAATGTTTAGAGATCTTAGAATAGGAGTAGAAATATAGATTTCTACAGTTCTGAAGAGATTAGAGAGGGGATTTTGAGGGAATCTGTAAGGTTTTCTACTGGCATTATATGGGTCAGCGTGAGACTTTGCCGGAGAGATTTTCATCTTTATTTCAAGAGGCAAAGCTAAGTTATTTATTCTTCATTATCATATGATTTTTGTAAACAACTATTTTGTGGATTTTATTTGATGTAATGAAGTTATCCGTTTTGTTTTCTTCGTACTTTATGATGTCTTTCTCTTACTCTTTCTTCTTATTTGGAAATAGGGGCATAAGAAGATTATTCTATTATTTTCATTCAATTTTTCTTTTGAAATTAGTAGGATTCATGTTTAGGATATTGGGATGCATTATAGAAGAAATTTTAATTATAAATGTGATGGTTTTTACTTGCCCTTCATTTACATTACTAAAAGAGCTCGTTGTAGTGTTAAAATTTGTTGTAATTGCACTATGATCCGAGAGGGTGTTGTAATTCTCAACAAAGTGGAACTAAATTCAAATTCCATGGATGGTGAAGTTTATGGGGGTTGAGTGCAAATAAATAGGTTAATATACTTTGATGAGCGTAGAATTGGAGATTTTAGGGTGACATACTAAAATCTCTAATTCAGTCCTGGTGTTTGGAAACTAAAGCGAGAGTTAGCCTTCAGGAGAAGGGAAGTAGGAGCTTTGGAGTGAGAACCAATATCCTCCCAGTCTAACCACAGATTTAAGGACAAAATCTAGGATTAGCCAATGTTCTTTAAGCACTCGGAACAGGGTAAAGAATTGGATTGCTCCTATTTGGTGCATACAATATTTAATGCATCTCATTTTTTTACATTATACAATTCACTACATAAGAATTATATATTTTATTATCTCAAAATTCACCAAACCAATTCATCCAGCAAAGGTTACCTTTAGGATTAATATTTTTTTAGGAGTTGTTATTAGTTATTATAAATTTAAAACTTACATCTATGAGTATTTGTTAGAAAAACCACTTATATCGATCTTCCAAACTAAAGTCTGATAATAGTAGACTAGAATTTCACTAAGGACCTCTTACCTTGCTTCCCTTTCGGATCGATAAACGGGACTCCACTAAAGTCATGTATTACTTGAATGATACATATAGTTGCGTAGAACCTCAAGTGTGTGCACGTACTTACAAACATAAAAACATGCAGAAAAATAGCACACGTCGGAGCGCATCAAGTTTTTGGCACCATTACTAGGGAAGCTTCGATAAGAATTTTAGAAGAATTTTAGTTTAAGTAATTAGTCTTAGAATTGGAGAACTTTAATGTCGTAAAATTGTATTTTTGTGAAAAGTGTTTTTTGCATGAAAAAGTGTTGTGAAAAAAATGATTGTGTGAAAAACAAAGTGATTGTGAAAATGTTTTGTTGTGTTGAATATATTTTTTGTTTTATTTATTTTATTGTTAATGTATTGTTTGTTGTGTTACATATGCAAAATAAAGGATTTATAGGACTTGTGCCTTATGGTTTTGTGTTAGAAAGAAGGAAAAAAAATCAAGAAATAGAATGGACTTGAAAAACTAGAAATAGAAATGAAAAACTTTGAAAATAATAACTTGGAAAATCATCATAAATCATTGAGGGATTATGTCAATCTTACGACAGATGAAATTCACTTAAGTATACAGAAACCTTTCATAGAAGCCGACTCTTATGAACTAAATCCAGGGATTATCCAACTGGTGCAGAACAACCAGTTTGGGGGAACTCCTTTGGAGGATCTTTATTTACACTTATCTAGTTTTCAAGTCTTTGTGCTACATTTTGTCATAAAGACTTGACAAATGATGTTGTTAGGCTAAGTTTTTTTTCTTTCTCACTGAGGAATAAAGCTAAAATGTGGTTATACTCATTAGCACCTGGCTCTATTAAAAATTGTGAGGAGTTAAATCAATAAATCCTAGCTAAGTATTTTCCACCTTCAAGGACTACTAAACTTAGAAATGATATTATCTCATTTTTTCAATATGACGGGGAATCAATTTACGAAGCCTGAAATAGATTTAATAAACTCCTAAGAAAGTGTCAACATCATGCATTGCAAGATTGGTTAACCATTCAAACTTTTTATAATGCGTTAGTAGGATCCCTTAGGTCCTTTACTGATGCTGCTGTTGATGGTTCGTTAATGTCAAAATCATTTGATGAAGCGTATGCATTAATTAAAGAAATGGCTACAAAAGAATTTCAATGGCCCTCTACAAAGTTAAATCCTAAAAAGGTAGCTAGTGTTCATGATACAAATGAGATTGCAATTCTTGCATCTCAGTTTCTGCAATATCAAGTAAGTTGGACTAGTTTGAAATGAACTAGCCTCAAATTACTCTTGTAAGTGAGGTAAGTTCATTAGGGCAGATGATTGATTCCAACTTATTATATGAGACTTTAAATACCATAAACAACATATATTCTAACTTTTACAACCCAGATTGGAAGAACCATCCTAATTTTAATTGGAATCATATTACTGGGGGTGGTAACCAACAATGGTAAAATAATTATTCAAATTCTAATGGAAGTTGGAATAATTAGGGGAACACAAACTATAGACCTTCAAATCCACCAAACTTTAACAATGATCAACAATTTAAGGATAAGAAGATGTCTAAAGACGAAGGGGTATTGCAAATGGGAAACCAATTGCAAAAACAAAACGCTATGATTAGAAACATAGAGAATAAACTGGGACGAACTGATAATTCACTTAGCAATGGACCCGAAGGAACATTTACTAGCAACACTGAGATCAAATCTAAAGAGAACAATAATGAACAAGTAGAAGCTGTCCAATTAATAAGTGGAAGAGAGAAACAAGATGTGGTTAGAAGCGAGAAAGAATTTGTGAGAGAAATAAAGGAAACAAAAAGGCTCAAGAACATGTTCCCAAGGATATAGAAAAATTAATATCTCCAACTAAAATCAATTTGGAAAGTTCACTACCTCCATTTCTTCAAAAACTTAGACATCATAAGTTGGATAAATAATTTTCAAAGTTTATGAAAGTAAAGAAGTTAATGATAATTATTCCTTTCACAGAAGCTTTAGACCATATGTTGTTATACAAATTTGATGAAGGAGATATTGAACAATAAAAGGAATTTTAGGGATTACAGAACAATTGCACTCAGTGAGGAGTGCAGTGCTATACTTCAGAAAAAGTTTCCTCATAAACTTAAAGATCCTTGCATCTTTACAATTTCTTGTGCAATTGAGAAAGATTATGTGGAAAAGGTTTATTTGATTTATGAGTGAGCATTAATGTGATGCCTCTATCTATATTTAGAAGGTTAGGTTTAGCCGATATTTCTCCCACTATAGTAACCCTTCATTTAGCTGATCGATCTATCATTTATCCAAAATGAGTCTTAGAACATGTACATGTTAAAGTGGATAAATTTATATTTTTTATGGACTTTATTGTATTAGATATGGAGGAAGATAGGGAAATTCCAATTATTTTGGGGAGAACTTTTCTTGTTACTGGACAAGCTATGATAGATGTGCAAAAAGGAGAATTGATTATGAATACTAATGATTAAGAAGTAACTTTTGATGTGTTAAAGACTATGAAATATCTAGGTGAGAGAAAAGATGATAATTATTTTTGGATGGATGAAATTGATTATCTATGTAAAGACCATTTCCAAAAAAGTTTTGAAAGTAAGTTAACAGATGAGATTGAAATGGATTTTCATGATGCGTTGAAAAAGCAGCCTCAAGAATATTGTATGTATGTTCAGGACAGGTGTGAAATGATGGACGCCAGTGAACTTTTAATTCCATCTGCTGAAAAATCTCATGAACTTAAGATGGATGTACCTTATACAATTTTAAAGCCTACTTATTTAGGGAATTCAACTACTCCACCAGTCTTTATATCTTCAGATTCGACTCAATCACAAGAAAAACCTGAATTGATTGATGAACAATATAAAGTTTTTAAACTAAGATTGGAAGAGAATTTGAGGATATATTTCAGAAGAACTTTGAGTTGAGAAAAGAGGATAAGGATATTGTAAGAACATTGGAAGAAATTCTTAAGGAAATAGAAAAACCTATTTCCTCAACTAAGATAGATATAGAAAAACCACCTCCATTATTTACTCAGTATAAAGGGGAAGAATTGGAAGATAACTTGAAGTAGAAGAGTAACAAAGAAGATTTTGATCGATAATCTGAATTATGTAGAGATAATCTGATCTAAAATTCGGGAGATCTTGAAGTATCTTATAGAGATCCATTTCTTTTTAATTTCAAGGATGATATTAATATGCAAATTTAGAAAATCAATAGAAGAATATTGGATCTAGAAGGAAATATGAGGAAAAATGATATGAATCAATCTAAAAAAGGAAGATCTGAATGAAAAATTAAAATTCAAGGATTTTGTAGTAATCCGTGGATCTGAAAAAGATTGAGCTATTGATCGAAGATTACTTAATTGGAATTTTGATCCAAGAGGAATCATTTGTCAAGCTCGCGACCTTAAACCAAGCATTTTATAGGAGGCAACCCATAGTTATCAGTGTGCTTTGATTTAGTATGCTTGAGAGTCCAGATTGTTTGTGTTGTATTGTGTTTGCATTAGAGTGGATTTACTTGATCTTTATGTGACTTTATGGATTAATCAGTTTGATTTTTAATCGGTGAATGTTTGGATTGTTAGTGGTTTGATTTGATCTTTATTTATCACGATGGAGGTGATTCCTTAACTTCTTATTATGGTTAGATTTGTATATTCTCTTGTAGTAGTTGAATTAATGAGTCCACTAAGACTCGAGTCTCACCCGGACTTGAGTTTTACAAGAGATTTCAAGAATCTGAATAGTGACAGATCCATATCAATTTCATTACTTACTTTCTCTGACTTATTTTTCATTTGAGAAGAGTCAAGAACCTATTTGATGAATAACATGTAGAAGATCTTACATTACGATTTATAACTCTTAGAGGTTCATAATTAAGGGGATTAGATGGTGCCTGAGGTTGGTGCACGTGAACCAATACATCAGGGATAATCTTATCTTTGAGATTATACTCTATAAAATTATTCTAAAGTTCCTAATTTATTAGTGTAGTGATTACGTTAGAAATTGGAGGTAAGTTTGTTAGATGTAATGAGTTAATGGAAGAATTGACCTCATTTATCATATGTGTTTATTTGTGTGTTACAACTTATAAGACTTGAAGAACATTTTCATATTCCAAAGTTCATACCTGATGTGATGCGACATTATATATGCTTTTAAATACAAGAATTTGATACCACTTTTTAGAATATTTAATTCCTGGCAAATGGCTTCAAAAACTTGATGTGCGATGTTTACTTTTATTTATGAATTTATATTTAGATTTTATAATAATTATTGTAAAAGTCACAATTTTAAACGCAATTAAACGTATCATCCAAGTAATACAGGGCTCTAATGGAGTCCTGGTTATCGATCCCACAGGGATAATGTTTTTATAAAAAGTAAGAAATGTAAGAAATATTTTAGAATTTTTCAAATTAAAAGTAATATATATATATATATATATATATATATTATTTTAAAATTTAATTTACTAACAATTTTTACTATAAGCAAGTAAGCAGCAAGCAGTAATAAAGTAAAGTAAGCAGTAATTAAAATTCAATGCAAGTATAAAAACGAATTTCTCCATTTTAACTAATCCAAGATTTTTAGAATAATTATCTTTTGTGGGGAATTTAGATTATGGTATTGTGCCAAATAGAAGCATTCATATTCTTTACCCTTTGGTCCAAGTCCAAAGAACATTGACTAATCTATAGATCAGTTCAGGATATTTTATTAGTATAATGGGTTAATCTAGGCTCACACTACTAGATGTCCAAGGGTGGCTATGGTCGGCCCTACTAGTGACACGTTCCCTTTTTATAAACCAAATTATTAAAATTTAGTCTGTCACTCTAAAAACTAATTAATTTTATGCCCAATAAATAATATCTTCCTATTTATTTGTACTTCACCTTGAATAACCCGCATAAAGCTTTTGACTACACAAGGATTCATGTGATATGTAATAGTTAAGAATTTATCTCCGGATAGGTCTCAAAATTCTTCAACAGGTTTTAACAATTTAAATGGCCAATTTAAAAAGTAAACTAAGATCAGGTATTAATATCATTACAATGTTTTAAATATTTTAAATTTAATTCTCCTATAAAATTTAATTAATTTATTATCTTTTCATAGTTGAAAGGAGAAAGATAACTAACTACTGAGAAAACATTGAAATCACACAACAAAACATATTTGTAAAACTTTGAACCAATGTACAAATACTTATCTGAAGTGTTCCTTCAAGTGATCCGCTCTCTTCTACTGACTCCAAAGCAATGATGAAAGACTCCAACAACAACAACACAAGATAATTACTCAAATAAAACTCACTAGATACAAAGTAAAGTGGCACCCTAAGTGTGGAAGAGACTAAAAAAACTAAGTAAAACTTGAAGGGGGAGAGAAGGTGCTAAAAGGGGCTTGGGGACTATATGGTGTTGAATGGGGCCTATGGACTAGATGGTGCGAATTGCTTCGTAGAATGGGCTCCTATTTATAGAGCTTTGAATTTGACTAGGGGTTGCTTAAGGCACCCCTTCAAAATTCATCCAAATTTAATACATTTTCTAGAAGGTAATTGTCTCGCCTAGGCGTCGGGATCTGGCGCCTAGGCGCCGGACTCCGTGACCAGGTCTTCTCACCTCTTCACATTAGATCACACCTCTTCACGATTAAAATTGTCTCTTTGTGTCCAAATGCATTGTATCACATGTCCTATATATTAGGAGTAACTTCCAATCTTTTAGAAGCTCCAATAACAGCTTAACTCTGTCAAAATAACTCCCCAAAATCATCAAAAAATCTTAACAGTGTCTGTATCGAGCTGGCGCTTAGACGCCGGATTCTGGCGCCTAGGCGGCAGGCCAATAATTCAAATATTTTGCTCCATAAGCTCCATTTTTGCTCCTTTTTGCTTCTTTTTCTGTCCTTTTCTTTCTTGGACTCTTTTTTAATCATCTACATCCAAAAACATGAAAATACCTTTCATTAAAGCATAATATCCTTAAGAATTGAATCATAAATAGGGCATAAAAATGGTTATTTTGTAGGTAGATCAAATTCCCCCAAACTTAAATGTTACTTGTCCTCAAGTAAACATTTTAATTACATAAAATAGATAACATTTGGAATGAAGTTAAAATATTTAATATTCCTTGAAATTTTTGGTTTTATAAATGCTTTAGCAAATCTTTAACCAGATTTTACTAATTAAATTTCATTTTAAGAATTAAAGAACATTTAACTACCAAATCATAAGACTTCCAATTTTTCATTTATTTCAAGAATAATTATAGTTTATCATATTAAAGTCACATAGAATATTTTACAAGAAAAAGATTTTCATGGAATATTTTTCTAGTAAAAATATTTGTACATAGAAATTAACTTAAAAATGTAATCAATTTTCTTCCTATAAGATAATTCAAGTGAAGCCAATTTTTGATTAGGCATTTCCTCAAGCGTCTCCTCACATTCTTTTTTATTCTTTTTTTTTCTTTTCTTTTAGATTTTTTTCAGTCCTTTTTCTTTTTTTTTTCAAGTAAGGATTAATATTTTTGGATAGCGTGTTAATGATTTTGAATTTCACTATCCTTAACTTATTTTCAAAAACTTATACATTCTTACTTAATAAATATGACATTTTTAATAATTTATTAATTTCCAAAACTTATTTCAATTTTTTCTTTCTCAAGAAAAAATCTTGATTCCTTAGTATTTCAAAAATAGAATTCTCTTGACTATAAGTAGAAAATTTTTGATCTTATTATTCTTTAAGTTAAATAATTCTATTCTTAAAAACAATCAAAATTTTTGAAATTTTCGTTAAGTTTACTAAATTATTTATAAATTCAAAAATTTAGGTAATCTTAAACAGATTTTTCATTCCTTATGTCATGTTAATATATTTTTAAAGAAAATATTAGTTCATTAAAAACAAATAATATTTAAATTTGATAACTATTTTCCCTTCCGCCAAATTTCAGCTTTAGTATAAATATGAATCATGAAATTTTCTAAAGCATGAGAGAAAGAAATAAACAGGAATTAATCTAAGTACAATAATGATGTAGTAAGGAAAAACTAACTTCTACTTCTACACATGCTTTAATATGAATATAATAGAAATGATTAAGCATATATAGAAAAGTTTTGCAGAGCAGGACTTAATTTCTAAAAAAATATTTTTTATTATTTTTTTATTTTTATTTTTGAACATGCAAAATTATTAACTATTCATGAACACTAAATAGTAGGTTGTAACCGAAATAAAATTTTATAAAAATTCATTCATATTTCAGTCTTAAACACACATCAGATAATCTAAAAACAGTTTCAACATAAAAAAGTTGACATCAACAATAACAAATAACTTCACACTAAACAGCACAAGAAAGAAGAAACACACTAAAAACAGAATCAACACATCTCCAGAGATAAGTCAAACTACTAATCACTATCTGTAGCTTCATCATCATCATCACCAAAAAAAAACTCCATAATCTTCGGATGAACATATGGTGAATATCTAGGACAAGTAGAGAATTGAATATCGTGCTCACCTTTCAGAAATCTCACTAAAGACTCAGAATACTCATCATCGTAATCACTCTTTCTTTGTGTATACTCAGAAAGATGATCGATCTTTTTATCAATCATATCTACTCTATAATGTGTTAGGAAAAACTCACTCTGCTACTTTATAAACTGATCATGCATGGTTTCCCAAAATATAGATGATGGCTCAGCAGAAGTAGATGATTTAGAAGTAGAAGCTCTACCTGAAGCAGGTAATGAACCAGAAGATGCAGTAGAACTCTTACCTCGAAGTCGATATAGATACTGACACTCTCACTTCCAATTGGCTTTGTTAACTTGATCTTTTCCTCAGAATGCTTAGCAACTACTCTAGCACTTTGACATAGAGAATAGATCAGAGATGGAAAACCAAGTCCAATAGATGTGCTAGAACGAGCAGTAGCCTCTACAAAATCATAGATAATGCTCCCTACATCAATAGACTTCCTTTCTTAAATGCAGTAGTTGAGGATAGCTCTATCTTTGTTAACCTCACTCAGATGATTGGATGGAAGGAGACGAGCACAAATAAAGTAGTGCCATGCTTTTGAAATACCATTAAGCTTAGAAGATCAAATATTTACCCTTTTTTCGTTCCAAATCATTCAGGCTCCAGTACTATCAGTTAGATAGGAAATGATCATATCCAAATCTCCCTCAGATGGAGATAATCCGAAGTAATAACACTCAATGTTTGACGGCAGGCCATAGAAAATGTTGATACATTCAGGAGTGAATCATACTCCAACTCCTCTAACCAAAATCTCGTATTCTTCAGCATCCATGAAATTAGCATAAAACTCTCTAACAACTGGGATAACGGCAACAACAGTGAAATAGTAAAATCATTGCCAGTTGAGCGCAATGATTGTATCCTCAATTCTTCCTCCAGGATTGTATAAACTTCACTCCGAGATAAATTTCTGAGTCGTAGCAAAATCATTGTATCGGAAATGTGCAGCAGCAGTGATGAACTTGCTACGATCAAAATTTTCTCATTCCTTTCCTCGCTTAGATTTGGGTGCCATCTAAATGTGAAATAAAAATGCAAAATAAATTCAACGGATCTAGGAAAATAAACTAATTTAAGCTTTTCAAACTTGAAAGAACTTAAAAATTTCATTGATTTAACCTTAAAAATCAATTTTTTTCTCAAAATTTCAATTTTTTTAAATGAGAGCAAAATCCAAGGTGAAAATAAAAAATATGAGTTTAGAATGTAGATCTAACCTTGGGATGAAGAAAGCGGGTGATTTCAAGCTCAAAAACTTGAAAATTCGGCTTTAAATGTGATCTATAGGGGGTATTTGGCAAAAAATAGTGGAGGAGGAAGCTTAGGCGTCAAAAATGGCGTGAGGAGGTTTAAGAAGATGAATTTTCAGGTTCAGGCTGAATCGACACCTAGGCGCCAGACTCACCTTTCCAAAAATTCGATTTAAATTATATATTTTCCACCAAATCTTATCAAAATTGACTTCTAATTACTCTTATGAGAGTATTAATTCAATTTATATCCTCCAAAAATTTTCACAATCAATTTAAAATGAATTTTTAGATCCACAAAATGTATCAAAATTCTTCATTTCCAATCCATAACTTCCATTCAAAATTCAATAAATTTCAGTACAAGACTGTATCAAGGTTCATCGTTATATAAAAAACACAAACAACAACATATTCAAAGAAAATATTTAAATCCAACAACACACAATGAACAATTAAGCAAATAAAAAAATTTGATATTCAACACACTAACACATGACTCGATCTCACCTAAAACACATAAGATCTATTTAACATCGATCTTCAATTACCATCTCTTTCGCAATGAAGTTCGCTAGGATCGAAGGGATAGAACACCAACGCCCTCTAAAATTCGAAATCCATCTTTTCATCGATCCACTTGTTATTCGCGCACATTTCTACTTGAGCGCCATGATAGGCAGGCTCTGATTCACTTGATCTCTTTTTTGTCATGTAATTTCTTCAAGATGGGTATGATCAACACAAAAACACAATTATGAAAAATTCAAATCACAAACAATCACAAATGAAGGTTAACTTGATCTCTTTTTTACTCACATTTGACAAGGAGTGGTCTAAGTCCAAATTCTATATACTTCAAGATAATGTTTAGCTTAAGCCAATACAGACTTGTTAGCTTTCTATTTCCAGAAGTTATATACAAATTTTAGTAAAGACCAAGGCATAACCTTACAACAATAATTTAACTCACAACAATAAATATGGGTTGCCTCCCACAAAGCTCTTGGTTTAACGTCGTCAGCCCGACCTAATTAATTCAATTAATCGGGTAGATTTAGCTCATAAGCCACTTTGTAATTTAATTTCATTTCTCCCATATAATGCTTTAGTCTTAATCCATTAGCTTTTAATATTTTTCCAGTTTTGGGATCTTTATTATCCACAACTCTATAAGGGTATACTCTCTCAATCATAAATGGTCCCATCGATTTAGATTTTAATTTTCCAGGAAAAAGTTTTAAACGAGCATTAAATAATAATACTTCTTGTCCAAGCTCGAATATTTTCCTTAAAATCATTTTGTCATGTAATTTCTTCATTATTTCCTTATAAATTCTTGCGTTTTCATAAGACTTATTTCTTACCTCTTCCATTTCATTTAGTTGTAATAATCATTTTTATCCTGCAGTATTCAAATTATAATTGGACTCCTTTATCGCCCAATAAGCTTTATGTTCAAGTTCAACAGGTAAGTGACAATGTTTACCATAAATTAACCGATAAGGTGACATTCCGATAGGTGTCTTATAAGTTGTTTTATAAGCCCATAATACAGAATAAAATCTATCAACCCAGTCATTTCTTTTAGGATTAACAGTCTTTTCCAATATTTTTTTAATTTCTCTATTTGATACTTCAGCCATTCCACTTGTTTGAGGATGATAAGCATTTACAATTTTGTGTGTAATTCTGAATTTTTCCAGCAATGATTGAATTCTTATATTTCTCAAATGACTTCCCTCATCTGTGATAATTATCCTGGGCATTCCAAATCATAAAAAAATCATTTTCTTTAAAAATTTGGAAACACTTTTGGAATCACAGTTAGGTAAAACTACAGCTTCGATCCACTTTAAAACATAATCAACTACTAATAAAATATAAATTTTTGCAGGTGATGGTACGAAAAGTCTCATAAACTCTAAACCCCATACATCGAAAATTTCAATTTCTAATATAAAGTTTAGAGGAATTTCATCTTTTCCGGATATATTTCCCATTTTTTGACATCGATCACAAGTTTTCACATAATGTCCAACATCTTTAAATAAGGTAGGCAAATAAAATCTAGAATTTAAAATTTAAAATGCAGTTTTATCCACTCTAATGTGTCCTCCAAATTCAGAATCGTGACATTTTTGAATTATTGCAAAAGTTTCTTCATATGGTACACATCTTCGAATCAAATAATCTCTTCCTATTTAAATAAATGAGGTTCTTCCCAAATATATGATTTACAATCATTCTTGAATTTATTAATATATTTGTTATTCATCCCATAAGGTAAAATATTTCTTACAAAATAGTTAACTATATCAGCATACCAGGGCATTTGCAATCCTTGAATGACATATAACTGTTCATCAGGGAATTTCTCATTTATATTTTATTCATAATTCTTTTATTTATTATTTTTAAATCTTGATAAATGATCAGCAATTTGGTTGTCAGTTCCTTTTCTGTTTACTATTTCAAAGTCAGATTCTTGTAAAAGTAAAACCCATCTGATCAATCTAGGTTTAGCATCTTTTTTATACATTAAATATTTAATAGCATAATGATCAGTATGTACGATACATTTTCTTCCAAGAAGATATGGTCCAAATTTATCAAAGGCATATACTATTGCTAACAGCTCTTTTCAGTAATAGTGTAATTTATTTGAGTTTCATATAAAGTTTTGCTAGCATAATATATAACTTTGAAAATTTTCTCATATTTTTATCCTAATACAGCTCCAATTCCACAATCACTTGCATCACACATTAATTCAAAAGGATTATTCCAATCAGGTGCAAAAATGACAGGTGCAGTGATTAATTTTTCTTTTAAAATATTGAACGCATTCTGACAATATTCATTAAATTCAAATTTAGCTTCTTTTTATAATAAATGAAAAAGAGGTTTAGCAATTTTAGAAAAATTCTTTATATATCTCATACAAAATCCAGCATGATTTAGAAAACTTCTCACATGAGTAACGGTAGTAGGTGGTTGAAGTTCAGCAATAATTTTCACTTTCACCTGATCAACCTCCATACCTATTTGTGAAATTTTATGTCCAAGTACACTTCCTTCTGTGACCATAAATTGACATTTTTCCCAATTTGGAACTAAATTTGTTTCTTCACATCTTTTTAGAACTTTTGCTATATTTTCAAAGAAAGATTCAAAAGAAGTTCCAAAAACTGAAAAATCATCCATAAATAATTCAATTCCTTTATCAATCAAATCACAGAATATTGACATCATACATCTTTGAAAAGTTGTAAGCGCATTGCATAAACTGAAATACATTCTTCTAAAGGCAAATGTTCTATAAGGACTTGTAAATGTTGTCTTCTCCTGATCCTCAGGAGCAACGGGTAATTGATGATAACCAGAATATCCATCCAGAAAATAGAAATATGAGTCTCCAGCTAATTTATCCAGCATTTGATCCAAGAAAGGTAAAGGAAAATGATCCTTTCTAGTGGCGTTTTTTAATTTTCAATAGTCAATGCAAATTCATCATCCAGTAACTTTTCTTGTTGGGATTAATTCATTTTTTTCATTAACAATGACAGTTACTCCTCCTTTCTTCAGAACACAATGAATAAGATTTACCCATTGGCTATCTGAAAAGGATAAATAATTCCAGCCTCTAACCATTTTAAAATCTCTTTCTTAACAACCTCTTTCATAATTAGGTTCAATCTTCTTTGGGGTTCAATAGTGGGTTTACCATTTTCATCCATTAAAATCCTATGCATACAGATTGAAGGGCTTATTCCTTTTATATCTGCAATAGTCCAACTAAAAGCTTTCTTATAATTTTCCAGAACTCCTATTAATTTTTCTTCTTGATCTTTGCTTAATTCTGTAGATATAATTACAAGTAAAGTTAATGAAATTCCAACAAATGCATACTTTAAATGTGCACGTAACCTTTTTAATTCCAGTTCAGGGGCTTTTTCAATTGAGGGTAAAAATATATCATTTTTTGTTGTGTCTAAAATTTGCCAATTTTCATGAATATAATGTGTTTCATCAGATAAAATTTTCTTCATTTATTTTTTAAACTTCTTCAATTAATGACTCATTATATAAAACAGATTTTTTATCTTTTTCATCAGAAATGACGTTACATTTTTCTTGATAATTTTTTTTAATTATATAATCAAAAATATCCATCTTATAGCATTTTTCTTTATTAGGATACCTTATTGATTTAAGAACATTGAATGTTATATCTTGATCATTAACTCTCATCATTAATTCTCCTTTTTGCACATCAATCATAATTCGTCCGGTAGCTAGAAAAGGTCTCCCTAAAATGATTGGTATTTCTTTATCTTCTTCCATATCTAGAACAATGAAATCTATAGGGAAGATAAATTTATCTACCTTAACAAGAACATCCTCTATAACTCCTTTAGGATATGTGATTGATCGATCATCTAACTGAAGAGTTACAGTGGTAGGAGAAATTTCTCCTAAATCTAACCTTCGAAAGATTGAAAATGGCATGTGATTAATACTAGCTCCTAAATCACATAAGGCTTTTCCACAAAATTTTTCTCCAATAGCACATGGTATAGTGAAACTTTCAGGATCTTTAAGTTTTTGAGGTAATTTCTTCTGAATTATTGCACTACATTCTTCACTTAATGCAACAGTTTCATAAACTTCAAATTTTCTCTTCTTGCTTAAAATATCCTTCATAAATTTTGCATAGCTTGGCATTTGCTCCAAAGCTTCAGCAAAAGGAATGTTAATGGTAAGTTTCTTAAAAATTTCAAAGAACTTAGAAAATTGATGATCAAGCTTCTGATGTTTTATTCTTTGAGGAAAAGGTGGTGGTGGTCTTTCAACTTCCACTTCAATAGGTACTACAGTCTGATCTTTACTTGGAGAAAGCGTATCTTTAGGTTTTTCAATCTCATCAACTTCTTTCTCTTTTTTAATCTCATTCCATGTTTTCTCTTTTAATTCCTTTCCACTTCTGAGTTGTACAACTTTTGCTTATTCATGTTCTTTTCTAGATTCTTTAGGATTAATTTCGACATTGCTAAGCAATGTTCCTTGAGGTCTGTAATTAATGAAATTAGCGATTTGACCCATCTGATTCTCAATATTAGGAATAGCAGTGCTTTGACTTTGTAGCTGATTGCTTTGTTGCAAGGTCAATTCTTCTACAGACAACTTTTTCTGCTGATTGTTATAACCAGGAGGGTAAGGTGGTCTATAGTTTGAATTTCCTTGATTGTTCCAATTTGGATTAATTTGATTATTATTCAATTGTTGATGTCCATTACACCAATTAAAATTAGGATAATTTTTCCAACCAGGATTATAATAATTAGAATAAGGATTATTAGTTTTACTAGCAATAGCTTGCAAAGTTTCCATTGTTTAAGAATCATCAAAATTTGCAAAATTATCATTACTTACATGTGATATGTTAATAGCAAAATTATCTAATTTCTTAGATATCACAGGAACTTGTGAAGCTAAAATAGAGAAGACTTCATTTTCTTGAATACTTGTCATTCTTTTAGGATTAACCCTTTCAGAAGGCCATTGAAAATTATTATTAGCCATTTCTTCAATTAAGGTATAAGCTTCTCCAAATGACTTAGCCATTAAAGAACAACCAGCAGTAGCATCAATAATAGATCTAAGTGATCCAATAAGTCCATTATAAAATGTTTGAATGATTAACCAATCTGGTAAAGCATGATAAGGACATTTTCTTAATAGTTCTTTAAATCTTTCTCAAGCTTCATAATTATTTTTCTCCATCAAATTGCGTTAATGAAGTAAAATCATTTCTCAATTTAGCAGTTTTTAAAAATCTCCAATTTAGCAGTTTCGTGATAATAGGAGATCTCGTAGTGGAGCAGCTGAGCTAAATGAGACCCTGGTCTATTGTACTCTAAGATGGAGGAACTTAATCATGAAGTGAGAACTTCAGCTACAAGAACAACATGCGATCGAGATACCACTCAAGAGTATCCACGACCCAATGTCTTTCATGCTTAAGGGTCTTACTATTAAATCCTTCAGAAAGTTACTAAGTAAGGCTAGAGGTTTACAAGAGGAAGTCAAGCTTATGGATCCGACAAAAAATATGGAAAAGCATCGATCAATTAAGGCATATGAGAAGAAATCTAGCGTAGTGGCAATGGTCGACAAGGGCAAGCAGCTAATGAGAATTCAGGCTGAGTAGCAGTCACAACAGCACAGTCAGCAGCCTCAGTACAATCAACCTCAACAGTACAATCTGTCTCAGCAGTATGGTCAGCCCCGTCCACAATAGAACAATCAGGCTGGTCAGCAACAGAGGTCGTACAAGGCATATAAAAGACAGGGTCCGACGATATCAGAACGACTATGCAAAAACTACTCCTTCAAAGATGATGTTGTAGAAGATATGTTCAGAAATTTGACGAAGAAGCCCGAGTTCAGAGTGCTCTACTTTTAAAAGCTGGAAGAAATGAACAACAAGGACCATCCTAACTTCTTTCCATACCACAGGCTACTCAGACAAACAATAGTGGGGTGCTTCTTTTTTAAAGATTGGCTTAAGAAGAATTTCAAAGAAGGAAACATAATAATATCAAATAAATATTTTAAGAAACTTGAAAGAGATCCCGTAAAAATGATTTCAGTCGAGCCATTCTATCTGATAGATCTGTATACTTGTAGAGATGGATGGAGCACAGTCTGGAAGAAGTCCTCCAATATGATACAAGATCAGATACGGACTGCTTCAGAACCAGCCACTGCGCAAAGTCTGCCACCTCCCAAGCCAAATATGGAGATCTCACTAGAGAGACCACTACAACAGATGATCAAGAAGGAAGATGCCTTGGACGATATGAAGATCGATAGCACGATAGCTAGGTTAAGGGCTACTGATACACCTAAAATATATAATATTTTTATGCACAATTTTATACCTATTTTTAATGATATTGCACTTTAATGTAAGGTATTTTGTGTTTTTCATTCAGGTATCATCAAAATGGATGGTCATGATGAAAGGAGCAAAATTAGATCAAGTTTGGAGCAAAAAAACGAAAAATAAAAAATTTGGCACTGGCGGCTAAGCGTCGCTGCGCCGGCGCTTAGCCGCCACAGTTAAAAATCGAATTTCAAATGGATTTGATGCCAATTTCAAAGGGGATGGGTTGCAACTCTTCGTGGTAACGTCCTTAACTTTCATTGGGTGGCAAGTTTGAATGAAGGGGTGCGTTCCTTGGTAGATACATTGAATCTGGACACATTTTGAAGAGACACCAAGGCACCTTTTGGTTTACTATTTAAAGAGAGTGTTAGGAAAGATTAGGAGACCCTTCCTTTGCATTTTGAAGGGTTCTTTCTTTCTTTCTTTCTTTTGTTCTTCCACTACATTTTTAAGAGTTTTTATTTTAGAGTAGGAGTCGAGAGTAGAAAAGAGAAAAGGGTCGGAGTGAAGTCTTCTTCTTCCCACTTCTTTTGTTTCTTTTAGTTTAATTTTTTATTGAAGTCTGAAGTCTGTATTCTAAGTCATCAAAGTTTGGAGACTTGCTCTGAGAAGTAGTTTAGCGAAGAGTCAAAGTTTCAGAGGAACTTCCTTAGTCTTGTGGAGAGGATTTTCAGATAAGTGTTTACTTTTAATCTTTATATTAATACTTGCTTTCGTTTATTATTTTTCTTATTATTTTTTATTTCAAAATCAATGTGTTTTTATATTTTCTCAAAGCATTCTGAGTAGTTTACTTTAACTTTTTCTTTCTTAAATGGAGAAGTAATTAATTTACAAAGAATTGTTGAGGAAAGTATAAGTGTTTAAAAGTTTGAAGAAGTTGTGAAGATTGATTCTAAAAACTTTATTTACTTCTTAATTTGGCCTGTTAAGTTGTATAATTTCTTGAGATTATGTAAGATCCAATGCGGTATTGTCTCATAAAAGTTAGTAGGAATCACATGAAATTATATGGGTGAGAACTGCAGTCCATATAATTGAGTGTAATATTAGAAGATATTTTTATAAAAGAGAGTAAAATTAGAGAATTTTAGAGTGACAGGCTAAAACCCCCTAATTTGGTTTGAAATTTTGAGTTAGACTTTTTCTTTTGTAGCTGCTAATTCTTTTGAGCTTAAACCTGGTATTATCCAAATGGTATCAAATAATCAGTTTGGGGGAGCAACAACTGAAGATCCTAATTTGCATCTTGCTAATTTTCTAGAGTTGTGTGCTACTTTTAAATATGATGGTGTTTCGGATGATGCTATTAGACTTAGACTTTTTCCTTTCTCACTAAGAGATAAAGCTAAAATGTGGTTACATTCGTTAGCACCTGGATCAATTAGAACTTAGGGTGAACTGTCACAAAAATTTCTTGCTAAATATTTTCCATCATCTAAGACTGCTATGTTGAGAAATGATATAACATCTTTTTGTCAGTTTGAAGGAGAATCAATATATGAAGCTTGGGAAAGATTTAAAGATCTCCTCAGGAAATGTCCACATCATGCTATACCAGATTGGTTAATAATTCAAACTTTTTATAATTGATTAGTTGGATCTCTTAGATCAATCATCGATGTTGTAACTAGTGGATCATTAATGTCTAAAACATTTTCTGATGCTTATGCTTTAATTGAAGAAATGGCTACTAATAATTTTCAATGGCCTTCTGAAAGGTTAAATTCTAAAAAGGTAGCCAGTGTTTATGAAAATGATGCTTTTACAATGTTAGCAAATCAAGTTGCTGTTGTATCAAGGAAGATAGACCAATTTGGGATGAATTTTTCTCACCCAAATCTCATGATTGAAGAAAATTCATTAGGCCAAATGGTTGATTATTATTCTTCACCAGAAACTGTGAATGCTATAATCAAACCTAACAACCCATATTTCAATTATTATAACCCAGATTGGAAGAATCATCCAAATTTTAACTGGAATAACAATAATCAGGGTGGTGTTAATCAACAATGGGGGAACACCCAAGTAAACCTATTGGGGAATTGGAACAACCAAGGTAATAATAACAGATTAACTTATCCTTCGGGTTATACAATGCTTTACAAAATAAGGAGAAGAAGTTGTCAATGGAAGAAGTAGTTTCACGTATGGGAAATCAATTACAAATTCAAGGAGCAACCATCAGAAATATTGAAAATCAATTGGGACAAATTGCAAATGCCTTAAGTAATAGATCCCAAGGAATGCTTCCAAGTACTACTAAAGTGAATCCAAGAGAAAAGAATAAAGAACAAGTGAAAGCAATTCAACTAAGAAGTGGAAAGGAATTGGAAGGTAGAGTTCAAAAAGAAACTGAAGTAGAGAAAGAAGAGATTGAAAGACCTAAAGAGGACACTCCATAAGGTTTTGAAAGACGTATTTCTCCACCTAAGGTTGATTTAGAAAAACCACCACTTCCATTTCCTCAGAGACTTCGTCAACAAAAGTTGGATAAGCAATTTTCAAAATTCTTATAGATATTAAAGAAGCTTACCATTAATATTCCATTTCTGTGAAGCCCTAGAACAAATACCAAGCTATGCGAAATTTATGAAGGATATTCTTAATAAAAAAGGAAGTTTAAAGAAAATGAGAGCTGTTGCACTTAGTGAGGAGTGCGGTGCGATAATTCGGAAAAAGCTTCTGAAAAACTTAAAGATCTGGTAGTTTCACGATTCCATGTGCGATCGGAGAAAGATTACGTGGAAAAGCTTTATGTGATTTAGGTGCAAGCATTAACCTTATGCCTCTATCAATATTCAAAAGACTAGGACTAGGAGAAATAACCCCGACTACTGTAACTCTGCAATTAGCAGATCGTTCGATCACATATCCTAAAGGAGTTATTGAAGATGTTTTGGTAAATGTGGATAAATTTATTTTTGCTATGGATTTTATTGTGTTAGATATTGAGGAAGATAAAGAGATACCCATAATTTTGATAAGACCTTTTCTAGCTAGAAGCAGAGCCATGATAGATGTGTAAAAAGGGGAATTAACGATGAGGGTTAAAGATCAAATTGTCACATTTAATATTTCAAAATCGATGAAATATCCTACAAGAGGTAAAGAAGAAGAGTGTTTTAGGATGGATGTTATCGAATATTTAAGTGAATGTCGTTTCAAATCAACTGATGAAAAGAAAGCTAAAAGAGAAGAATTTGAATATAAGAAAGAAGAGGAATTATTTGATTTTGAAGATTTTCAAGAAGAAGAATTAAAGTATGTTCATGAAAGTTTTGAATTGTTGGGTATGACTGAAAAAGATAAATCTTATGGTCCATCAATTGAAAAACCACCTGAACTTGAGTTAAAAATGCTTCCTGATCATTTGAAGTATTTTTTTCTAGGTGAATCCTCAACCTTGCCTGTTATAATTTCCTCTCAATTAACTGAAAAAGAAGAAGAGAGTTTGCTTGAAATTCTGGAGAAGCACAAGAAAGCCTTTAGATGGACAATTGCTGATATTAAAGGAATCAATCATTCAATTTGTATGCACAGAATTCTTATGGAAAATAATTGTAAACTGCGGGCTGATCCCCAAAGGTGATTAAATCCTATCATGAAAGATGTTATTAAGAATGAAATTTTAAAGTGGTTGGATGCTGGAATTATCTACCCTATTTCAGATAGTGCATGGGTTAGTCCTGTTCATTATGTTCCTAAGAAAGGAGGAGTAACTGTGACTGTTAATGAAAAGAATGAAATGATACCAACAAGATAAGTTACAAGGTGGCAAATATGCATTGATTACAGAAAATTAAACCTTGCCACAAGGAATGATCATTTTCTACTCCCTTTTCTAGATCAAATGTTGGATAGACTAGCTGGGCATAAATACTTTTAATTTATGGATGGATATACTGGTTACCACAAAATTTAAATTGCTCCTGAGGATCGAGACAAAACTACGTTTACCAGTCCTTATGGTACGTTTGCTTTTAGAAGAATGCCCTTTGGTTTATGTAATGCTCCTGCCACATTTCAGAGATGTATGATGGTTGTTTTTGTGATTTAATTGAAAACGGGATTGAAGTTTTTATTGATGACTTTTCAGTGTTTGGAATTTTATTTGAATCATGTTTAAAACATCTATCTAAAGTTCTAAAACACTGTGAAGAAACTAATTTGGTCCTTAATTGGGAAAAATGCCAATTTATGGTAGCAGGAGGAATTGTTTTGGGACATCAGATTTCATAAAAAGGATTGGAAGTAGATCCTGCAAAAATTCAAGTTATATCTAATTTACCTTGCCCAACCAATGTAAGGGAAATTAGAACTTTTTTAGGACATGTTGGATTCTACAGGTGTTACATCGAAGATTTTTCAAAGATTATGAAACCTTTATGTCATTTACTGGAAAAGGATGCAATTTTTACTTTTGATGATGATTGCCATAAAACCTTTGAAACATTAAAAGAAAAATTAATCACTGCACCTGTAATAATTTCACCAAATTG
Organism: Papilionanthe hookeriana x Papilionanthe teres; assembly: GCA_022702705.1. Lineage (NCBI taxonomy): Eukaryota > Viridiplantae > Streptophyta > Magnoliopsida > Asparagales > Orchidaceae > Papilionanthe > Papilionanthe hookeriana x Papilionanthe teres. Next base: position 119,951,785 of record CM040423.1, on the reverse strand, counting down.
GGAAGAACCTTTTGAATTAATCTGAGATGCTAATGATTATGCTATTGATGCTGTTTTGGGTCAGAAATATGATAAAATTTTCAAAGTAATTTATTATGCTAATAAAACTCTTAATGAAGCGCAAATTAATTATACCACTTCTGAGAGAGTTATTAGTTATAGTATTTGCCTTTGATAAATTTCGATCATATTTAATTGGAACTAAATGTGTTGTGCATACTGATCATTCTACTATTAAATACTTAATGAAGAAAAATGATGCAAAACCGAGACTTATAAGATGGATTCTTCTTTTGCCAGAATTTGATTTTGAGATGTTCCATAGGAAGGGTTCTGATAATCTAATTGATGATCATTTGTCCAAGTTTGAAATTGAAAAATCTTTTTGTGATATTGAAGAAATTAATGAACATTTTCTTGATGAAAAATTGTTCACTATTAAAGAATGGAGTGTTCCGTGGTATGCAGACATAGTAAACTATATTGTTAGTAATATTATACCCTATAGTTTGACATATCATGAAAAGAAGAAATTTATGTCTGATGCTAAGACTTATTTTTGGGACGACCCATTTTTATATAAACAAGGAAATGATCTTATAATTCGAATATGTGTACCTTTGGAAGAGACTTATGAAATTATTAAAAAAATGTCATGATTCTGATTATGGGGGACATTTTGGAAGTTATAAAACTGCATATAAAATATTACAATCAGGATTTTTTTGGCCTACAATTTTTAAGGATGTGAATGATTTTATCAAAATTTGTGATAGATGTCAGCGTGTAGGCAATAATTTTAGAAGAAATAAGATGCCCCTCAATTATATATTGGAAGTTGAAATATTTGATGTTTCGGGATTAGATTTTATGGGACCATTTACACCATCTTTCGGAAATGTTTATATTTTGATAGCAGTAGACTATGTTTCCAAAAGGATTGAAGCTATTGCTTTACCTCGATGTGATGCTCAAAGTGTTGCAAAGTTTTTAGAAAAGAATATATTTTGCAGATTTGGAGTACCAAGAGTAATCATAACTGATGGGGGAAGTCATTTTATAAATGCGATTATTGGGAAGTTAGTAAAGAAATATCATATTAATCATCGCATAGCTACTGCTTATCATCTGCAGACATGTGGTTCGGTTGAATTATCCAATCGTGAAATTAAAAGAATATTGAAAAAATTGTTAATCCAAAGAGAAAGGATTGGTCAATTAAACTGGATTATGCTTTGTGGACCTATAGGACTACTTACAGAACATCTATATGAATGTCCCCATATTGGCTAATTTTTGGAAAAGCTTGTCATTTACCTTTCGAACTTGAGCATAAGGCTTATTGGGCTATTAAAGAGTTCAATTATAATTTGAAAGATGCTGCTGAAAAAATATTATTGCAATCGAATGATCTTGAAGAAATAAGGAATGAATCTTATGAAAATGCTAAGATTTATACGGAAAAGATGAAGTTATGTCATGATCAGAAGATTCTTACCAAAAATCTTGAACAAGGACAACAAGTTTTGCTGTAAAATTCTAGATTGAGAATATTTTCTGGAAAACTTAAGTCCAGGTGGATGGGTCCATTCATTGTGATAAAAGTTTATTCTTATGGAGCTATAGATATTCAAGATCCTAAGACAGGAAAAATATTTAAAGTTAACGGACATAGACTTAAACCATATTTTTCAGTCAATAAATCTAAATCCGATGAGAATTTAATTTTGGGTCACTCAGAATGAGTTCCTGGTATGTCGGCTGAAGACGTTAAAATAAACGCTTTGTGGGAGGCAACCCATATTTATCGGTTTGCTTTTCTTTATGTTTGTTTTGTGTGTTTTGTTTGCTTTGTTTAGTTTGTTTTTATGTTTTTAGTGGTATTAATTTGGAGTTTTTAAACTTAAGTGGAGTTTATTTGACCTTAATTGATGATTTGGAGAAGTCAGAATGAGAATTTCGACATTTAGCGGACCTGTGCTAAATTGTGCACTGGCGGCTAAGCGCCGACTAGTTGGCGCTTAGGCGCCACAGTTATAAAAAATGTGAAAAATGTGAATTTAGAGCCTAGATCGTGGGGGAGAAGTTGTGGGAGTTATTTAGGAGATTCTAAACATGTTGGAGAATATTCTAGCATCTCCCAAGTCTATAAAATGGTCCTGACTTAAGAAAAACATTTTCCCTAAGTCCTATTTTCATTTCTGAAGTCTAAGAGGAGAGTTTTGAGAGCACCATGTCTTCCTGGGAGAATGATATGAAGAAGAAGTAAGATTCTGATAAAATTAAGTTCATTAGTGATAGTGCTAAGGAATTATTCAATGAATATATGGCTGTTAGCATTCAAGGTATTGCAGAGATGATTGCAAAAATTGAAGCCCGAGTGACTTCAATGGAAGCAAAGATCAATGATATTACTTTACATTTGGATCACATGGGATGGCAACTCAAGATGCAATTCAATCATTCAAGGTATGTGGAAGAAATAGATAAGGCGATGTTTGTGAAGAACAAATGGATTGAAGAAGATGATATAAGAATGAACAATGATCGCCCGTTCTATCAAATTTATATTCCTGAAGGGTGAAATGAGAATAATAGTGGTGTTGGCTATATTCTGCCTAATGGAGAGTGGAATTAAAAGTGTTTTGTTTCTATTTGTTTAGTGTCTTATATGTTATGTTAGTGTTCTTGTGAGTTCATGTTTGTTGTGTTTAATGTTTAAGTATATGCCTGATGATGTGATGGGTACATCTTAGAGATGTACACTTATCAATTTAAGATTATACTATCTTGTATTTTGAGAATTTTATCCTTTATGTTTGGATAAAAATTCTAGTACTGTATTAAGTGTTACATTTGTTTTAATATAAGTTTGTTTTGTGAAATTTGTGTGGAATCAATGGTTATTTAACTTTGATTTGGAGTATTAGAAGATTTGTGGGGAGAATTAATTATTGTGGACTAATTAAGGGTAATTAACAAAGTGATTTAGTGCATATACCTTAATTAAAAAAATTTGGGTACTGGCGGCTAAGCACCAGAATGCCGGCGCTTACACGCCATATTTCGCGGCTAAGCACCGAGAGTTCGCGCTTAGGCTCCAGTTCGCGAAAATTGGTTCCCGAAAGTTAAAAACCTAAAAATTGTCATTATCAACCGCCCCATCGTCTTCAACCTTCGCTTTGCCGCGAAAGAGGAGCCTAGGGTATCATATTGTGGATCATTTAAGAGCCGATCTCAACAAAAATTGTTAGATTTGGATTCCTTGAGGTAAGAGCACTACTCCTAAATAAAAATTTTTTATTTTTACCATGTATTTTGCGTACATTTTGGAAGATCTTAAAATCACTATTCATGGTGAAAATTTAAGGAAAAGCTTGATAAATTGCTTGGATTTAGTGAAAATATCTTTTGGAAGATAATTTAGCAAGTTTAGTTTGATTTTGGAATTTATGGTGGATTTTTTGTAAATTTTTAGAGATGGCTTCAAAGTCAAAGCGTGCACGACAAAAGACGAAGTTTGATTCTGACAAATTTGTTAGTTTGAGGGCTGAGGAACGATACGTCAATGCATTGCAATCACGTAAGTTGATTCATGAGCGAGTGTTTAGTAAGCCAGGACAGGTGATTGAAGATATGATTGCAAGAAGAAACTGGCAGAATTACTTTTGCTTCTCCAATATTGCTGTTGTTTCTATGGTAAGAGAATTTTATGCAGCTTTACCTGTTGCAGAGGAAAATCAGGTGATGGTTAGGAGGCAAGAAGTAAACTTCTCTTCAAGTGCAATCAATACCTTTCATGGACTACCTCCTAACATGTTTTGTTTTTATTTTAACTATCATCCTTCAGAAGGGGAATTAGATGAGATTATGGAATATCTGACTGATGGAAGAGGGTTATGGAAAATTACAAATGATAGTAGAGTGAACTTTCCTGCTTCCAAATTGAATGTCATTTCTAAGGCATGACATTATTTTATCTCATCTAAGTTATTACCTTCAAGTCGTATTAGTGAAGTAATGAGAGAAAGAGCGGTGTTGAACCATTGTATTCAGCATGGGAAGCCTATTGATATTGGAAGCATAATTTATGATTATGGTTTGAACTGTGCTAGATCCACCACGTATGCAGGTATGGGATTTCCTTCTTTGATTCATTCACTTTGCGAAAGATCTGGAGTGAAATTTGATACCTGGGAAGAGGTACTTCAGCCATTGAGACCAATTACTAGTGTAAACGTTGGTGCTTACACTATACATTTAGAGTTTGGTTGGAGAGGAGGAATTGGTAGGGCTTATACTGCTTCTGCTTCTGTTGCTTCTACTTCTCGTGCTACAACTTCAAGTGCTTCATCATCTACTGATTCACAGACTGGTTTATTAAGAAAGATTTTGAAAAAAGAGTCTTACTCGAGAGCATGTGAGAGATATGAATGGTAAGCTGGATAATGTTGAGAGATATATGGTAAAACATGATGAATATGAGGAGAATTATCAGAAATATTTGGATAGACTGATTAGAGGAGATCAAAGTGCTGAGATGCCACCTCATCCATTTTGTATACCTTATGTGCCATCCAGAGATTGGAACGAGCAAGATGATGATGATGAGGAGGATGAAGAGTAGATGTATGTTGTTTGTTTTAGTTGTATTGATGTGTTGTGTCACTATGTACTTTATCTAGTATTTTGTTTGATGATTGTATTGTGATGTGAACCTTGATAGTATGTAGATTGTAGTTGTATTGTTTATCTGTTATGCATATTCAGGTATTGCTATAGTTTTATTATTGATTTATATGTTGTTGTGTGGTAGTGTGTAATAGTAAATGTTTTTATGTGTATGTTAAGTCAGAGTTTTTAGTAGTGTGTACTTTAATTCCAAAAACAGTTAGGAAATTATAAACCACTACTAGGAACTTCTACTTAGGAAAACTACATGTTTAAAATTCTTCAAATTCCACAACCATCTGTTATCTGTATCAGTGTGTTATTTTAGTTGGTGTGTATTTGCTTTGAAAACCTCCACTACTATAGAAGTCTTCTGAAATTTTTACTTTTCTTATTATTAAAAAAATTTTTTTTTGAAAAACTAAATTTGATTTCATTTTACTCCTGTATTTAAATTGTTATACTTGCATATTAGGATATTAAAAATTCCTGCAAGCATGGCATGTCAGTTTTTATTTCTCACCCCTATATCATTTCTTATGCTTAAATCTTTTATCTTAATTAAAATTTTAAAGTTTGGGGGGGGGGATTTGGAAAAAAAAAAGATTTTCAAAAAACTAAAATTTTATTTGATTCTCCAGAATACTTAAAAATAAATCTTATTTTTTATTAAGAACAATTATATACATGAAGTTATATTAGGGGAACAAAATTTTGAATATATAAATGAATAAAAGAATTTAGTTAAAATTTATAGTAATCTTGAAAAACTTAAAGTTAAAATTTTCGTAATGAAGAGGTGTTAAATAAAGTTAAACTATCTTTAGTAAGAAATTTTGTATTTTTGGATAAATAGAAGATTTGACTTTTATTCTTCAAAGCTTAAATTTCTATTATTGAAGAGTAATTTTCAGATACTATTATTATGATTTTTAAGTGAAAGATGTATACTTGATCTTTATTTTAAATGTAAGGATGGAATTCTAAATCTTTAAAGGTCTATTTGAAAAGGGAGGAGAAGCTTGAGGATTTAAGGGCCTAATCAAAAATTGGTTTCATACCTAAAGTTTAAGATTTAAGTTCAGAGAAAATCTAAAGCTTAAAGTTGTAATATAGTAAGTAAAATTATTTTTTAAATAAAGATTTTTAAGTGAGAAAAGTAAATGTTTGAATCCTATATTTTGAAAAATCTACAAATATTTTTCAATTAGATAGAAACTAATATTTATCATTTTTATTTTACTTAAGAACTTTCTAAACTCTAGGTTAGTTTTAATTACTGAAATTTTTTCTATATTGGACTATTCCATTTCTTGAACAAAACTTTGTTATCTACCTAAGAAACTCATTACATAATTTGTATGCTAAAATATTCTATGAGATTAATTGTCACTTAAGAACAAGTAACATTTTAAGTTTGGGGGATTTTGATACACCTAAAATATATAAAATTTTTATGCACAATTTTATACCTATTTTTAATGATATTGCACTTTAATGGAAGCTATTTTGTGTTTTTCTTGCAGGTAAGATGAAAATGGATGGTCATGATGAAAGGAGCATAATTGGATCAAATTTGGAGCAAAAAAATGAAAAATAAAAAATTTGGCACTGGCTGCTAAGCCCCGCTTGGCCGGTGCTTAGCCGCCATAGTTAAAAATCGAATTTCAAATGGATTTGGCACCAATTTTAAAGGGGATGGGATGCAACTCTTGGTGGAAACGTCCATAACTTCCTTTGGACGGCAAGTTTGAATGAAGGGGTACGTTCCTTGGTAAATACATTGAATCTAGACACATTTTGAATAGACACCAAGGCACCTTTTGGTTTACTATTTAAAGAGAGTCTTAGGAAAGATTAGGAGACTCTTCCTTTGTATTTTGAAGGGTTCTTTCTTTCTTTCTTTCTTTTGTTCTTCCACTGCATTTTTAAGAGTTTTTATTTTCGAGTAGGAGTAGAGAGTAGAAAGGAGAAAAGGGTCAGAGTGAAGTCTTTTTCTTTCCATTTCTTTTCTTTCTTTTAGTTTAGTTTTTATTGATGTCTGAAGTCTGTATTCTGAGTCATCGGAGTTGGGAGACTTTCTCTAAAATGTAGTTTAGCGAAGAGTCAAAGTTTCAGAGGAACTTCCTTAGTCTTGTGGATTGGATTTTCAGATAAGTGTTTACTTTTAATCTTTATATTAATACTTGCTTTAATTTATTAATTTTCTTATTGTTTTTAATTTCAAATCAATGTGTTTTTATATTTTCTCAATGCATTCTTAGAAGTTTACTTTAACTTTTTCCTTCTTAAATGGAGAAGTAATTAATTTACAAAGAATTGTTGTGGAAAGTATAAGTGTTTAAAAGTTGGAAGAAGTTGTGAAGATGGATTCTAAAAACTTTGTTTACTTCTTGATTTGTCTTCTAAAGTTGTAGAATTTCTTGAGATTATGTAAGATCCAATGCGGTATTGTCTCATAAAAGTTAGTAGGAATCACATGAAATTATATGTGTGAGAACTGTAGTCCATATAATTGAATGTAATATTAGAAGATATTTTTATAAAAGGGAGTAAAATTAGAGGATTTTAGAGTGACAGGCTAGAACCCCGTAATTTGGGTTGAAATTTTGAGTTTTGTTATGAGAAGTTAGCCCCCAGGTGGTGGGAATCGAGGGAACTCTAGAGTGAGAGACTGGTATCTTCCTTGCCTAATCATGTTCAAAATAATATAAAGTTCAAATTAACATATGTTCTTTATAGAACCAAGTAAGGGTAAAGAACACATTTCCTTCTATCTGTCACAACAAATTTTAATACATCCACAACAATACTTTATAAATTATTACTACTTCATGAAAGGAAAGAAAAAGATATTTTAGTTAATAGTATTTTACATCCAGTGTTATTAGTTATTGTAATTTTTATTTCTTGTTTAGCATTTTATTAAGAAAATTTCAAAAGACATATCAAGCTTCAAAACTTTTCAAAATCAAGACATACTTTATCAAAAACAATCAAAGATAGTAAAAAAGATAATTTTACTGATTCTGTTAAAGATTTTACATTTATCTTGTGGGTTCGATATCTCGGGCGTAATCAGAAAGTCCTATATTACATGATAAAGATACGTATACATGCGTAGTATCCCATTTTATAAAATCATAATTTTCATATCTAAATCACATATATTTGGTGTGGAGTCAAGTTTTTGGCACACATACATATATTCCTCGCGACCCAAGTTTTTGGCGCCGTTGCCAATTTTCATATCATATTTGTAAGCACATATATCTATCGGCATAGTATCAAGTTTTTGGCGCAGTTATATTTGTCAGGGATCAGCTACCCCCGTTAGATTGGTTGTCTTAGATTTGGGGAAAAAATCTTTCAAACAGTTAACTTTGTATAATTTCATTCAAGCCCCTCCGGAGTCATATAATTGTAAAAGTGATGATTTTGGCTACGTTCTTACCGTCTCTAGTGATGACGTAACTAATCACAACCTATCTAAGCCCAATTTTGATTCCTAAAATTATCCTCAAACAATATTAGTTCCCGATGAAGATGTTGAAGAAAATGAAAAAGATATCGACAATACCAGTTATGACAATTCAGGAAGCGAGGAGTCAGTCCTCGAGTGCAAAGAAACTCTGCTTGAAATCAACTTGGACTTTTTAGACACAAAAACAGTACTAGAAGAGTAAGCTACAGCTACAGGAGAACGTCCGGTTCTGATGGAGTAAAAAAATAACAAAAGTACATTTAAGAACTGTAAAAATGCTACCTCCAGGGATAGCTCGAGTGAAGAAAAAAACAAACAATTACTGAAAAAGAATTGCCTCCAACAATGGAACAAGTACAAGTTTGAAATGAATCTATAAATTCAAATAAAGTGGACTACATTGTACTAGCTCATCTCAGGAAGTCACTAGCCAAACTAAGTATTTACGACACTCTAATCCTGTTAAAGGAGATGAGAGAAAATTTTATCTAGCAATTTGCCTAGCTCAATTAGCTAGCTCATCCTCACATGGAGTATGTACTTTGAAGGGACAGCCTTGTGTAGCCTTCACCGATGAAGATTTGCTACTCAATACTATTGATCATAACTGTCTGCTCTACATTTTTGTCAACATAGTCATGTTTGTACTTTCCAGAGTATTAGTAGATCATGAAGCATCGCTTCACATAATGAGTCTACGGATGTTAGATTACTTGGACATCGAGAACTCTCTACGGATAAGATGATGCTAAGAGGATTCAATCAGAAAGGAGAAAGAGCCCTCAGATCTATAACTCTACAAATGAAAGTTGGAGATCTTATAAAAACCACAAAATTCCTTATCATCGATGCACATACTTTGTTCAACACCTTACTTCGTCAACCATGGCTTCATGAGTATAATATGGTCCCTTCGTAACTTCAACAATACATCAAGTACTTGTTGACCTCATTTTTGATGAGGTCTTCTCTTCTTCCCTTTAGTACTTAGGATCTAGCCTTAGGCTTTTCCTTTGACTATCTTAGAGGACTAGAATTGGGACCCACCTTTTAGAAATTCAAACCACTTCTTAACTCCCTGCAAACTCCAAAACTTGGCTTGTAGACCCCTAATCACCTGAGGGTTGAAATCGAATGTGGAAGTTTAATGGATGAGTTCCTATAGGACTCTTTGGCCTTAGGACTGCCTACGGGTGGCCTGGTGCGGTGAAGGGGCTGACTTACACACACACTACACCTATACACTACACTTTCACACACCTATACCTAACTCTGACCTCCTGACTCATGTAGGTGATTCACATGGATGGTCCTTAACCCCTAAGCCCTTGGCTAAGAGGGTTAGGAACAACATAGTGGGTGCCTCAAATGAGTCCCTTCATGGCTCATGTGGGCTTGATGTGGCTTCATGGCTCAACCAAAATGATTTCATTCCACTCAAATTTACCCAATCTTCAATTTTCCAAATTTTCGATTTTTGACCCCGGGACCCTACACACGTTAGCCCTACCCAAAACCCTTAAAATTACCCAAATTTCTCAAAAATTTCCAAATAACCCAAAATTCCCCAAAATCAATCCAAAACATTTCCACATCACTCAAATTGATCATCCATACCCAAAAATATCAAAAATTCCAAGAAAACCTCCCAATACCCTCCAAATACCTAAAATACCCCCCTTGACCCAAAAATCCAAAAATTCAGGAAATTCCCAGAAAATTCCAGAAAATCCCAAATATTCCCAATTTCATTTTGTTCAACTACACCATGGGCCAATTTTGTCAATTTACCCCACTTTTGTCAAAACCCCGATTTGACCCATTTTAACCCAAAGTGAACCCGATGTCAAACCAAACCTACCCAATTGACCCAAATTCTGGTCCAATTCAATTCTAAACTTCAATTCAACATTCCCAACACCAATCTAGACCAAATCCAAGTCCAATTTGATTGACATTTGGATTCAATTTCACTTTTGGCCTTAAAGGCCCAATTTTGACCTAAACCCAAGCCTAACCCAAATGAGCCCAAACCCCAAAATCAAATCCCAACCAAAGTCAAAACCTCTTTGAAACACTCACATAAACATTTCTCAACATTAATTTTACAACAATTTCAACCCTAGCCCAACATTGGCCCAACTTGGCCCACTTGGACCTATATTGGCCCATTCACCAAAAGAAGCCCAAATTCAACCCAATTCAAACCCAAATCACTCCCAATTTGCTCCAAGTCACTCATGACATATCCATGAGCTAAACCCAACAATTATTTGGCCCAACCTCTTTACAAAATTTCATCCCAAAATCCATTTTAAAATTCAAAAGCCCACTTTCCTAAACCATCTTAAAAGCCCATCTAAAACCATTTCAAAAAGCCCAAAATCCACCCTAAAGCCCACATGACATCTCCATTTGCTATCCACTTAATTAAAGCCATTCTCTAAGTCCTAAATTCATCATCAAATCATTCCAAATCAAGTCTCATACAAATTTCCATCAAATTACCAAAAATTCCTAAAATCCATTTTTATGAAATTGACCCAATCTTTTCCCAAGCCAAATGGAGCCATGAAGCCATACACAAGCCATATGCAAGCCATGGCAGCAACTTTACACATCACCATGTCATTTTTGGCAAAGGGAGGGAGTCCTTTAATGATTCCCTTAAGGGTGATTAAGCCTTTTCATGACTCTTCTAAACCTTGATTAAACATAAATGTACTTAGATGGTGACTTCTCCCCACTAAGCTAGCTGACTTACCCGATTCCCTCAGCCCAAAAATCAGGCCTTGGAGGGTGAACCAAACCTAAATCCATGACTAGGACCCATTTGGACCCAAAATTAGCCCCTCCCCTATTCCATCTAAATCAAACCCTTTACACATGGCCATTGCCAATTGATTGCACTAAGCCCCAGCCCTGACCTCCCTGACCAAGATGGTGACCAATGCCTGGCCGGCCAGCCACCAGGTCGCCGGAAAACACCATAGCCGAGAGCTCACATGTGAGCCAACTTTGGAATTCTCCCTTGCTGAGCTGCCCCATCCCCGATGGCCATTGTAGGCCGTTCTTCTCTTGCAAGAGCAGGTCGATTCCAAGCCCTAACTCTCCCCGGGAGGCCCTCCACCCTCTCCTATTTAAACACCACCCCTCTCGGCCATGAGAGGTGCTGAAACAAACCTTAAGGAAACTCTGCCAAAATTGTTCCAGACTCCTCCCCATACACAGAGCACTTAATCCCCACTGAGATCCCCCTGCCATTTCTTCTCTGTGAGCTCAATTTCAGAGTTGAAATCTAGGCCCAAAACCAGGACACTTCTCCACAGTGAGCCAATCCCAAAATTGATTGGTTCTACACCTTCACCGGACCGAGGGAAGGTGTCCACCAGCAAAAGCCCCATCTCCGAGGCCACCCGGCTTGCTCCAGGCCTCCAAGCTTTGTGATCGGGCTTGGTCGAAATCCCACTCAGACAATTCACCGGACCGGGGGACTTCATCCGGAGCTTGCCGGGATCCAATCGAAGGTGCAACAACCCTCAGATCGAAGCCACACTTCTCTGAGCAAAGGTATGAGCTAATTCTTCATCCCGAGCTTCTGGAGATTCTCAATTTCAAATGCTTTAATTTCAATGCATGATCACCATATAGATGTGTTCGTATCTTCAAGACGAATCCATATAGCATAAGAACATGAAAATCCATTGAGTATCGAGTGAGATATTAGGGATTTAGTGTGGACGGCTCTCGGGTGAGGACACTTGGGGACGATGAATGGATGTCGTCCATTCAAAACACGCGCAGACGGACGGCCAGGATCGCGTCGGATTAGGAGACGGTAAGAGAACCGTGGGGCCGGCCGCCGACTCGGATGGCGGCGTCGAACGGGAGCGCGACGCGTGTGCGTTCGGAGCCGCCGAGGTCGACGCGGCGCCGCGTGGATAAATAGAAAATTAGGGATTTTTCGATTTATTTAATTCCCTAAACTTCAAAAATTCATAACTTTTTGTAGAAAAATTAGAAAAATAAAATAAAAATACCCTGTTGCTGAGTGAACAGAGGAGAATAATGTGGAAAAGAAATTATTTAATTTCATCAAGTATTTTATATTTAATAATTTATTTACTCTCTGCATATTTTTAATTCTCCATGCATGTATACAATTCACCATGGCATGAGACCATAGGGCTTTTGAAGCCTCCGAATTTGGGAACATTCCCCGAATTTTCCAAAGTCGGAGGCCATCCCTATGAAGAGTTATTGATTTTTAAAATTCATGTTACTATTTTGAGTATTTTAATTCCAATAAATAGCATGTTGTGAAATAAATTCTAGGAAAATTTGGTGATGTTCCTTATGACTGAAGGACCTTAGGAAAAATAGGTTTTGAGTTAGTTCATTTAAAACAACCCTAATTGGCTTAAACACCCAAAATGGATCTCTAATTAATTAGAGCTAACCATACATCAAATTGACTTGAAATTAATTCTCCACAGACCTTTAGGATCAGAGGAACCCACCACAAAAATTTGAGGTCAATTGGACTTGGTTAGCCCTACTAAATGGGTTGATTAAGCCACTTAATCATCTTAAACTTTAAAAATTCATAACTTTCAAAATATCTTTCAAAAATTCACCAAATTGGTTTTGGAGCCTCTCTGATATCAGGGCAATTTAAGAAAATTAAAATTTTAATTTTCTAAAAAAGTTGATTTTTAATATTATTTTAATATTTTCAATAATTAAAAAATAATAAAAATCACAAAAAAAATAAAATTCACCAAAATGTCACATTTTGAATTTTAATCACTTAGGAACAAACCCCATATTTTTCTTAGGTCTATTTAGTGAGATATTAAATTTTAAAGCTCTAGGGTAATTTTAAAATTAAAAAAAATGTATTTTCTAGCATTTTCACTAAAATAATTATAATAAATCATAGAAAAATCTGAAAATTGTAACATTAGATTCTCTGATTTCCTTGATATCAGATAGATTTTTGAAAAATATAAAATTCATTTTTCAACATTTATTTTATTTTTAAATTAATTAACACTCCAAAACTTAAAATAATTATAATAAAAATAATATAATTCAAAAAAGCACCAAAATTGGTCCAAGTGGTCCTCTGGTCATTAGGAATATCCCCTAATTCTCTTAAAGACAGAAACTTTTCCTTGGTCATGTTATTAAATTTTCCTTGGAAATCTCTATTTTCTACCAAAAATAATTATATAAATAAATTAAATACAGAAAAATCACATTTTCTCCTCTTATGTCTTTATTGACATATGAGTGAAGTCACATAAAAATTTCAAGTTCATTTGAGTTCCATTTAGTGACTTATGAAATTATTAAGCTTAAAGGGTAAAATGGTAATTAAAATTTTAATCCTTAATTAAAACTTTAGGTTTAATAAAAAATTAATAAGTAAAATATTTGATCCTAATCGATTTGGATGATTGAAATTTAAATAATTAAAGGGTAGAAACCCATTAAGCAATTTAAAATGATTAAACATTAATTAAATAATTGATTAAATTTGGAAGAATAATAAAATTGGAATTATTAAAATAGGGATATTATTAGGAAGAGATTTATTCTTTAATTTAAAAATCCCTAAATTAATTATCTCATTAATATTCAATTCTTAATTAAAATGATAACTCAAATTCAAAACATTAAAAGACTTAATCATTAAACTAAAATTAAATTATTAAACTCTTTTAAAATTTCAATTAAAATTAAAAAATAAAATTAAATTAAAAATTAAATTAAACTAAGTAAATTAAATTGGATTAAATTAAATTAAAATAAATTAAAATTAAAAGTTGAATTAAATTAAATTAAATTAAATTAAATTAAATAAACAAATTAAATTAAATTAATTAAATTAAATTAAATTAAATTAAATAAATAAAACCAAATTAAATTAAGTTAAACCAAATTAAAAATTAAATTAAATGAAATAAAATAAAATAAAATTAAATTAAATTAAATCAAATCAAATTAAATTAAATTAAATCAAATCAAATTAAATTAAAATTAAATCAAATCAAACTAAATTGAATTAAATTAAATTAAATTAAATTAAATTAAATTAAAGATTAAATTAAATTAAATTAAATTAAGTTGAATTAAATATAACATCACCAAAGACATAAAGAATTCAAAATAAATCTAAAATAACTTGAACACTATTCCAAATTTAAACCCATTAATGGAAATTAAACTAAATCACAAACCATTTGAATAACAATTTACCCTCGAAAGCTTTAGTTATCATAACTCCTAAACATGATATTAAATGAAATGTTACTTCACTCATAGGATATTCAAATGTCCTAGTTCACTGAGCAAGTTAACAAAACTTAAATCCCCGGACGATTAATTCATTTATATAATTAAATTCATTTGGACTTAAAACAATCCTAGAAATATTGAAAAGATGTTTAAGATTTGTCTTAAGCACTTCCTCGATATGATAGGATGTTTATAAGAACAATTGAACTTAATTGTTCTTTGATGAAGAAAATTGTCTTCAAACCAAAACACAAAGACCTAGACGTCATAGGAAATGACTAGCCGTAGGATTAGGAATTTGGTAGAAAACCATAACCCTTACCTTAGCTTTACCTAGGAACTTGCTTAAATATTCTAATTGTGTTTTAAGTGCAGCTTGGGATGACGGGAAGACCCTCCAGGTACGCTTTTATTTTATTGCAATTTACTTTCTTGCAATTTACATTATTGCAATTTATTTAATCGCATTGCACTTACTTTTCTTGCATGATAAATAAGCCGTTGCATGAAACCCCACACCTTTAGGATAGTCCCTAAAGCTGAAACCAAAACTAAATTAAAAGTCATTGCAAGATAAAATTCACCGCCACAACATTTCAAAATATAAAACAACTCAAAATTTAATCACAAACAGAACACAAAACTACAATTACAACTAAATTAAAACGTCCTGTTGGATGATCGGGAATACCTCGGATGATGTAACATACGTGTTGCTAACGAGATTTCCCACGGTCTAAATGAAAGTGTGGAACTCATTCAGTTGAGTTTAGCAAATTCATCTGGACTAAGTGAATCCGATAAAATAATGATGCCGGAAGGATGGAACCGTGGGATCTTAACCGGTGTCGTTATAATCAACTTTAAGATTTGTTTTAATTAAAATATTGAAAACACTTGGAAATTAAGATTTTCTCTAAACCAAAACACTTTTCTCATCCCCCGATTTAAGACTTCTAAAACTAAACCTCTGCAACAACAAGGAGCTCGGAGCATGGTGGGCGGCACGGCCATCGTCATCGACAGAAACTCGAGTCTACTTCGACAAAACTTTCCTAGAATTAAATAACTAAGCCATAGGACTTCGAGGTAATTTTCCTAGTGCAACATAAATCCTCAACCTTTTGTTAGGCATTTGCATTGCAAATTAAGCCCTAACCGGTCTTAGGATTCCGAGGTAGTCGTCCGGTACGACAATAAACCCTCACATCTTCGAGATTTATTTGTTTGATTTTATCATACAAATATAAGCCCTAATTAATTAAAGTTGGCAAGATCAAAACATTTAAATAAATATTAGGACTTTCCTAAACTCAAGACAAACAATAGGATAGTCGGGAAATTACCGAAGTTCGCTTCGAACCTGTGATTTCTCCTACTTTTCTTCCTTTGGATTCCCAAAACAAAATGTTCCAAATTTGATTCATTCCCTATTGAAATTCCAACATTCAATCCCTTGAAAACTTAAACTTTGAAATCCTCGAGAGCGAATTATTGATTATTATCGAGAGTTTTCTTAGGTGATTCCCATCACTTAAGATGTAATTAACTATAGGGGCTTGCCCTTATAGGAATTTTAAAAGAACCTGTGTAATATAAACCCTGTTTAATGCTTTCATATTAAGCAGGGGAATTTGTCGGCTTATAAGATTGGTTCGCAGACCAAACGGATGTCACAAATCTTCTAGTTTATTTAACCGAGCCCCATCGTCAAGCAGTGTGTCTGTTCTTCGGGATAGATACACAGTTTGTGATGCGGTGCTCGTTTATATAAACTATTTGGGATGTGAGATCTGTTCGATTTTTCATATCTTAAAATTTTCAAATTTAAAATTATTTTCAAAATCAAATACTACTTTTCAAAATTATTTATTTAAATTAAATTAAAAATTCGCCGACAACTTCTGTTAGGCGACCCCCTTTTCAAAATAAAACACACAACCTAAAAATATGCCGACAACTTCGGCGACTCACGTCGGGAGAATTCCTCTCTCCATTATAATCGAATAATTCGCTTTCAAAAAAATCGGTAGTGTATCCATGTCCTTAATGGGTCAAACTACCCTTCTTTCGTTAGAATACTATGTTCATTTCTACCTTGGACAAGTATAGCCGACATTCTCTCGGATTTAGGAGCCATCGTTTGTACACCCATAAACAGAGAGGTTCCGAGATCCTTTTACCTCATTTTGAGGTGGGGTGGACCCCCAATAGGTGTTAGTTTAGGAGTGATCCTTCGAGACGGGAAGTCTTGCATAAGACCTTCTTTTCATTTCCAACTCTGAATCGGATTCCTTACCTTCTCTACACCTTTTAACATTCCGTTCTAAAATAAACGAACCCTCTAATAAATGATTCTTTTAACAAATGATTCCTTCTTATAAATATATGAACAAGAATGAGTTCGGACTCTTTTCCAATTCCTTTCTTTTCGTCCTAAAAAAAAAGAAGCATAACTTGGGACTGACAACCAGAATCTACCCTGCAGAAATGGAAGCCCCAAAGCTGATTTTCTCCTTCACCAACGGACTGGACTTTGTTGTCTATAAAGATGAGCTGCCCGACAATGAGATCATCTGATTTGGACAAGGATTTGAAAACACGAATGTCAAGATCACCGACGTCTCCCTCTTTGCACTGACAAACAAGGTATCTGAAGCTGAGAAGCCGTCGCTCGAGTTCAACCTTAGGTCGACCCAAGAGTTTCCTCCCCTGCAAAGGATCCCGACTGAGAGGAGTACTGCTGTCCGAAGGAGGACTGTTCTTACTACCCCCACTGGTCTAGTTGTTTCTACACCTACCCCGACTTCTGCCAAATTAAAGGGGAAAGAAATCCAGAATTATGGTAAGCCTGTTACCGTGGAGGGTACGGATCTTCCTGTGAGACCTTCTGTTTTCGAAATCGGGTCCAGCTCAAGAATTCCATCACTGACAAGGACCCAAAGAAGAAACGAAGTAGAAGGATCGCCGGAGAAGCCGGAGCTACCGAAATTACTTTCCGGAGGAAATCCCGTAACCGCTCGAATATACACCGCTGCCAGAATATACACCGCTGCCTGAATACATACCACTTTTGGGAGGAAGCAGGTTCCATCCCCTCTCCACCGCAGAGGACGAGGAAAATGTTCACGAGATTGTTGCCGCATTACCTCAGCCCGCATATTACAATGATAGCCGCAAGAAAAGGACTAGAGCTACGCCGTTTACTCGACTGCAAACTTTGGTAGAAAAGTTAGCAAAGAACGAAAACTGCCCCGTATCGGAGATTCTATGAAGGATAGGGCGGGTACCAGTCAAATCCCGTCTTGGGCCCCGAATAGAACCCGCCGTCATGACAGAAAGGTCAAGTAAAAGAATGAAGGCTAGTCCGCCTGTCGTCGTCTCAGGATTACAGATTAGGGAGGATACCACCTTCCAGCATTTGGTCGACGGACCATCCGGTCCTAGACCTTCTCGTTGCTAGAAGAATGGTATGGCGTCCCACTACCTGGCGATTGAGATCGAAACAACGACCCAAGAAAGAAAGTCTCGCCGGGAGACTTGAATGCGAAGAAAGTGCTTCTTGCGATAAAGGGGACCCGTAGCTATCGCATGACAACCGCGAAGACACACGTAAAGCCCCGCTAGAAGATGCCATGGAAAAGCTGAGAACCGATATCCGACGATTGGCAAAAGAAAGAGAAGAAAAGTTCGGAGACGAGATTGATTCATCGGAATTCATGGACGACGAATATGCGAGAAATCAACATGGTCGAGACACGAGCTTCATCGCCTTCGCAAGGTGCTCCTGCAGCCGCAGAAGAGAGGAGCCCGAACCGATGAGAAGGCGGCTTCAGGAGAAAGACGACACGATCGCTCAAATAGCAAAAAGGATGGAAGAGATGGTCTGTAGCTCCGGCCACTCTCCGCAGTCAAGTGCAACCACAAAGAGAGACACCCCGCAGGTCATTCACATTGTAGACGGAGGAAAGGAGATTACATCCGTCAATGGGGATGATCAGTCGAAAAAGATACAACACAAAGTATGATCCCCGAAAAGGATATCAAGAACTTGGTGGAACAAGCAGAGCGAGAAGCCTTAGCACAATCGAAGAGCGGGACATCCATTCGGACGGTAGACCTTACCCAAAAGAATTCGACGCCGTCCAATACCCGAAAGGCTTCGTACCACCTCTCGTTCAAGACCTTCGATGGAACCGGGAACCCCAGACGGGATGTTGTACACTTTCGTGCCGCGTCGTTGTAATGCCGGCGGGAGCGATGCATTACTCTTCCGATCGATTCGTCGACAGTCTGTCAGAATCGCCTTCGACCGGTATGCGGAATTACCAAATGGTTCGGTGAAGACGTTCTCGGAACTAGAGAGCCTCTTCATCAAGCGATTCGCCGGAGCTCGAGCACCACATCACTATAGGTGATTTAGTGGTAGAGAAACAAAGGCCGAACGAAACTTTGGTGGATTACATACTTCGATGGAGGAACTTAAGCATGAAGTGTGAACCACAACTACAAGAACAACATGCGATCGGCATCTTACTTAAAAGCATTCACGGCCCGATAGCACTTCTCCTCAAAGGATTCACTATTAAGACTTTCGAGAAGTTGTTAAGCAAGGCCGGAAGCTTGCAAGAAGAGGCGAAGCAATTAAGTTTCGCCGACAAGACGGACAAGCAAAAGCCTGTGAAGACTTTTGAAAAGAAATTCGGGATCGTTGCAGCAGTTGACAAAGGCAAGCAACCGATGCAAATACCACCAGAACGGCCGCAGCAACCACAACAGAATTACCAGCAACCCCGGCCCAGCTATCAGTCATCTCCACGAGTATGAACAACCGCCTCGTCCGCAACGTACATTAAGGGAGCTTCGAGCGAGAGAATATCCGTTCAAGAATGAAGCAAGTAGTCGAAAATGTTCCGTAGTCCGATGAAGACTCCGCATTTCCGACGCCGCAGCCTAAAAGACCAGAGGAATTCAACAAGAGAGGTGATCCCAACTTTTGCCCCAACCACCGGATGCTTGGGCACAAGATAGAAGATTGCATTACCTTCAAAAGTTGGCTCAACGACAACCTCCGGAAAGGGAATATAACGATCCCGAAGGAGTACATGAAGGAACCCCAGAAAGGAGGTTCCGTCAATGTTATCTCAACCGATCCCATCATTCCGATAGCATCCCTACACGACCGACGATGGATGGACTACCGCCTGGATGAGGTCTTCGAAAAAGATTTTAGACAACATCCAAACCGCCTCGGTGCGAGCCTCAATTCAGAGTAAGAGACCTGTTAAGCCGGTACTATCACTTGCGATAGAAAAACCACCTCAACAGGAGACGATTGAAGAGAAGAAGAAAATCGACGAAGAAGAGAGGACTCGAGACTCCTAAGGCTAGACTAGGGGCCGCTTATCCTAGGATAGTTGTTTCCGATTCGGGGGAGAAATCCCTCGAACCTCCGATTTTGTATGATTATCTCGCTCACTTCGGTGGGATCATATAATGATAAGGGTGATGGCGTTGGCTACGTTTTGACTGTTTCTAACGATTACGTAACTAGCGATAATCCGGATATCGATTTCAACATCAACGATAATTCTCAAACCATACACGATCTCGACGAGCAAAATAACGAAGAAGGCATCCATAAAGGAGGCTACGAGAGTTCAACAAGCAACGAATCTATCTGCGAGTTCCGAGGAGCTCCAGTCACAATAGAATTAGAGCCTTCAGATTCTGAGGATAATCCGGAAGAGCCTGTCATTCCGATTCGAGAGGAGACACCGACAAGCTCAACACTAGATTCGAAGAAATTACGAAGTTAACTTAAGAAGTGGAAGAGTTCTACCTCCGAGAATGGGTCCAAAAGACAAAGGAAAGCAGGTGGTTGTTCAAGAAGAACCAACCCCAGCAGAAGAAATACCCATTCGAGAAGAAGCCGAGACGCATGAAAATAAAGTGGACTACAACGTGCTAGCCCATCTTAGGAAACTATCGGCCAAACTGAGCATTTACGATGCTCTCATCTTATCAAAGGAGATGAGAGAAGCTCTGATCAAAGCCTTACTTGATCCAGAAATTTGCTTAGCTCAAATGGCCGGAGATTCCTTAGATGAGGTTTGCTCGTTAAAGGAACAACGAGGTGTTACCTTCACGGACAATGACCTACTACTTGGGACAGCAGATCACAACCGACCATTGTACATTTCGATTACAATCGGGAAGTTTACACTCTCCGCAGTATTGGTGGATCCAGTAGCATCAATCAATATAATGAGTCTTCGAACACTAAGCATACATGGAAATTGATGCTCGCGAGCTCGAGGCCGACAAAATGTTATTAAGAGGATTCAACCGTGAAAGGAGAAAGAGCCCTCGGATCAATAACGCTACCAATGAAGACCGGTGACTTAGCAAAGACAACCGCAAAATTTCACATAATTGATTCAGAAACGTCGTTCAACGCTCTACTGGGCCGACCATTGATACATGAAAACAGGATGGTACCATCATCTCTACATCGATGCATCAAATACTACGATGGAGGGGAACACCGCATCAAAGGTGACTTACAACCATTCTCCGTACATGAGATTGGAATCCATGAAGACACGAGCTTATTATGCACCTCCAAAGAAAACAATTTTCTCCGGAGATACCATAACGAATGAAGCGAAGAAAGTTTGGGACAACGAAGAACCCGAAGTTCTAGTCCAACGAGCCACTCACCACTCCCTTCCGGCGAGATGGTGAAGGTTTCTCCACAACTCGCATCCGAGGTCAAGGCCGGGGATGAGGCCGTGGTAGAGACGCTAGGATAGTTGGACAAAGGAAACCAGCCATCAATATTGATTGGGAAGATAGTTCTGAAGAAGAAAAAGAAATCAAATAAGAAGCAGCGACAATAAGTCAGAAGAAGCCGCAATTCAAGATCTCTCTCGAAGATGAGAAGAACGAAGAATACAAATCAATGTACGAAAAGATTAACCACTACGTACATACTATGACCCTAACCCCGATCCATTCTAACAAGATCGAGGGTATGGTGGTCAAAGAAGTACGTAACGACGGTGCAAGGCCAATCAAGTTCTACCGTGGTGCTTCTTCCTCCAAAACTAAAAATAATGTACAATTCGAAGATGTCACTTCATCAAAATTAATGGAATTACCTTTTGAGTGGTACTCTCCCGGTGTTCAAAATTTAATTCAACGTGGTTTCTTGCCTCGACAATGGACAAAAGGCCAATCACAACATTTTGAAAAATTATGGAATAACTCCGGTCGTCCACCCAATTCAAAGCATGGTCTCGGATTCGGCACAGTAGGGTCAATTGACGATACTAAATTTTGCTTGGTTGTCACTTGCGAGTCCAACAAAAAACTGCATGGAAACTACAGACGAACTCGAAGATTTACAAATTGGAGACGCTCCACCAGAATTCGAAGAAGAAATCAAATCTACAATAGATGAGTTAACGGAAGTTAACTTAAGTACTAGCGAAGAGCCTAGACCTACCTTTGTTAGCTCCTTACTCAATAAAGAAGACTCCGAAGAAATAATCAAATTATTAATGGAATTTAAAGACTGTTTTGCTTGGAACTATTACGAGATGCCGGGATTAGCTCCGGAGGTTGCAGTCCATAAGCTAGGAGTGGATCCTACTTCGTCCCGGTCGGACAAGGTCCCGAAGAATGCGTCTAGAAATCGAACAACAAGTCATAGCCGAAGTTAAAAAGCTAATAGACGCCAGATTTGTCCGTGAAGAACAAAACCCGACTTGGTTAGCCAATGTGGTACCGATCGAAAGAAGAATGGTCGGATCGGAATCGTGTGGACTTCGGAGATTTAAACAAGGCATGTCCGAAAGGATGAATTTCCTCTACCGATCCCGAATTAATGATCGACATTGCTTCGACACATAAGATATTCTCATTCATGGATGGATCTTCGGGATACAACCGGATAAAAATGGCTCCAGAAGATGAAAAGCTTACGAGCATTCGTAACGCCGATCGGAGTATTTTGCTACACAGGTGATGCCATTCGGATCGAAGAACGCAGGAGCAACCTACCGAAGAGCAATGACAAGAATTTTTGATGATCTCATCCACAATCAAGTCGAATGCTACGTGGACGATGTGGTCATCAAAAGCAAAGTAAAGGAAGACCACCTGTATGATTTGAGAATTGTTTTCGAACGATTAAGACAATTTAACCTTAAGATGAATCCCTTAAAATGCGTCTTCGGCGTCACCTCCGGGAAATTCTTAGGATTCGTTGTCCGACATCGTGGAATTGAAATCGACCCGGAAAAGATTAAAGCTATCTTAGAAATGCCGCCTCCCAAAACCTTAAAACAACTACGATCTTTTCAAGGGAAGTTGGCATATCTTCGACGGTTTATCTCGAACTTGTCGAGTAGGTGTCGGCCTTTCTCGTCACTAGTTAAAAGGACGCCAAATTTATTTGGGAAGAGAAATGCCGTAAGGCCTTCGAGGACATTAAACAATATTTAATGACACCTCCCGTCTTAGCGACCCCGGCCTCGGGTAGATCGCCGATACTTTACACCGCGGCTTTAGACGATTCTCTCGGAGCCCTGTTGGCCCAGGTCAATGATGAGGGTAAAGAAAATGCTCTTTACTACTTAAACCATCGTTTACTTCCGACGGAAGTAAGGTATCCCGCAATTGAAAAGCATTGTTTAGCCCTGATCTTCGCCGCTCAAAAGCTCAGGCACTACATGCTTTCTCATAAGGTCAACCTGATCTCGAAGTTTAATCCATTGCAATACTTGATGACTCGTCCGACACTTTCCGGCAGACTTGCAAAATGGTCAATGATATTATTGCAATTCGATATAACTTTCGTGCCTCTTCGTGCCGTAAAGGGACAAGTCTTAGCGGACTTCCTCGCAAAGACACCCTTTGCCGGCCGAATCTCCTCTCAATGATGATCTCGCCGGATGAACAAATAATGAATCTAGAAGACCTCGATGATCGACGTTGGGAATTATATTTCGACGGAGCATCTTCGCCGCACAAAGACGAAGAATCGCAAGTGATAGTGCCCGTAAGGCGAGAATCGGGCTAATCTTTATAACACCGGAGCCGGGGATGTTAAGATACTCCTACCACTTGACGTAACCGTGTACAAACAATGAAGCGTAATACTAAGCCCTCATAACGGGACCGGAATTAACCATTCAAATGGGGATAACGTACATCAACATCTACGAGGATTCACAGCTAATCATTTAACGGATCGCCCGACAAGTACGAATTTTAAAGCCAAGACTCGAACAATACTTCCAAGTATGCCATACAATATTGTGAACGATTCCAAATGTGACGATCTACAAAATTCCCGTAAAAGAAATTGCTTTAGCAGATGCTTTAGCCCGTCTCGCATAAGAATTTGCCTCGTTTGCAAGATGAATCGGCAGAAGTGTCGGTTCACGGACGTCAGGTCCTATCACAGCTCGACATAGACACAATACACAAATCGAAAAAGAAAAAGAATCGACTACAGTAGTGACGGAAAACACGGAAGATCGGCGACAGCCCATTGATGGACTACCCGCAAACGAGAAAGCTACCGGACGATAGGTCGCTAGCCCATCGTATCAAGAAAAGAACTTTGTCCTACGCGTTAATAAACAACACATTGTACGAAGGTCTTTCGATCAAATGCGGCTAAGGTGCCTAAGCGGGTCCGAGGCCCGCGACATTGTTAAGGAGGTGCATTCGGGACTCGTGGCGCTCACCGCCGGGTCCGAAGATGAAAATGAAAATTAAAAGACTAGGGTACTACCGGCCCTCGATGATGACCGACCGCATGAAAATCGCCAAGAGCCGTCACCAATGCCAAGTGCACGAGTGGTTCTACACCAACCTCCAAATGTGCTACATCCGACAATTGCGTCGTGGCCATTCGAATGTTGGGGCACGGATATAGTGGGTCCGATAGAACCACCATCTTCAAAAGGACATCGCTTCATTCTTGCGGCTACGGATTACTTTTCCAAGTGGGCGAGGCAGCTCCACTTCGAGAAGTGAAAGCACACCACGTGCTACGCGTTTTCAAGAACCAAGTTGTCTACCGTTTCGGAGTGCCGCGCGAGATCATCTCGTATAATGGGTCGGCATTCGAAGCACACAAATTAACAATTTTGTTAGGAGACACGGAATCGACTGGCGGTATTCAACAATTTACTACCCAAGAGCAAACGGCCTCGCTGAAGCTTTTAATAAAACTCTCGTTCAAATCTTAAAGAAAACTTTGGACGATAATAAGAGAAATTGACACGAGAAGTTGTTAGAAGCCTTATGGGCCTACCGGACAACCTTCAGAACTCCTACTCAAGCTACACCTTACGCTCTGGTGTATGGGTCCGAGGCAGTGTTACCTTTAGAGGTTCAGCCTTCCTTCACTCGTAATCGTGAGCTTGCAAACAAGATCACGACAAGAGAGAACGCCAAGTTACGACTAGAAGAATTAGAAAGCCCGGAAGGGAAAAGACTTGCAGCCGCAAATGTAATTTAGAACTATACCAAGCTAAGATGGTTCAAGCCCATGACAACCGGGTCCGCCCAAGAACCTTCAAAGTTGGTGACTTAGTTCTCGTTCTCAAGAGACCTATTCTTGCACACCGCAAGATAGGAGGAAAATTTGAACCCACTTGGGAAGGACCGTTTGTGGTTGAAGCGAGATACCCGGGAGGTTCCTACCGGCTAGTGAATCGCCGGGAGAACGACATATGCTTCCGATCAACGGACGATACTTGAAAAAGTATTACGCTACCCGATGTTTTGAAGGAATGAATTCTTCATCCCTAAGAAACACGGCGAAGTAATTACTTATGTTTGGGTCCGAATCCAAAAAAATAATAAAATGTGCTAAAATAAATAAAGTCATGATAATTAAGTTTTCCTTGTTTCCTTTTCTAAATCAAAATCTCTTCCCTGATATTATCCTACTTCATTCCTGTTAAATTTGAAAATATAAAAATATATATATATAAAAAAAAATGTGTCTTTAATAAACATTTTCTTAATGTTCTTGTTCTTAGTACAGCCCCTGATCCTTTTCCTTGTCTTTTCGCAGGGGAATGTCGAACGGGCGGTTGGTCCTGAACTTTAAGAATGGCGTAAGTCTTGCACTCGATGAAAAGAGGGTGAAAGATGGAGCGATAATCGAGATTGACTCGGATTTCGCACCAGCAGGCCTATAGTACGAGGAAAGTTACTGGATCCAAGTTGACCGAGAAGAACCGCCCGGCGGACAGAGTGATGAAAGTGGGTGGCCCAAGCCACCAATCCAAGCAGCAAGAAAAGAAAAGCAAACACTGAAGAAGACAAGAAAATGAAGTCTGTAGTCGCTACAGTAGAGGGCAAGCTTGTCAGCGCCGCGCCCACAGAGATTCAAGAAGTTCGAAGAGCTACTCTCACAGCAACGCAACGGAGAAATAAGAATCGCCATATCCGTAAGATGTTAACAAAGCTAGCTGCGGACCAACGCGACGAGACAGTTGCTAATGCCAGTACGTACACTTCATGGACACCAGTACACCAGGAACCTGAATAAAGGAGGCCAGCTCCTAGGATAACAGAAATGACCAGGGAAATCTCTAGAAGATCAGAAGAAAGAAGGCTACCACGCCACCGGATTGAACCACCAGTGATGCATGACCTTGTTGCAGAAGCAACCCCGGGGGATGTCCCGACGTGCATCATCCCCGAGGAGCCGAGGTATGCGGGAGAACGTGAAGGGATTGAACCGTATATCCCACAATATGTCACCGTGCCTCGCCATCCGGCATCATTCCGGAATACGAGCTAGAGAGAATGCGAATGTTAAAAAGAAAACCTTTCGAATACTTCGAGAGAATTAAAGGCAGAAGAATCAATATACTAGAGGGCCTCGAGCTACATACAGACGTATTCTCAGAGTATGAACAACAACAAATCGTGGATTGCATCCGGGACTTGAAAAGGATGGGCAGAGCAGGCTGCCTGAGGGAAAACACATACTCAGAACCCCGGAGATGGATGCCAGGGAAGAGAAGAATCACAATACAATGTGGATGTTGTTACAACTTTGCGGAGGACAAGAAGGGAAACCCACCGGGGATACTCCGTCATGGGCAAGTAGATCCGATGTCATTAGTCATCAAGAGAATGGTAAAGAGATTGATAACATGGAGGATACTTCCAGCAGATTGCATACCCAATAGCTGCATTATTAACATCTACAAGCGAGGTCACCGCATACCCCCACACATAGATCACCACGACTTTGTCGACCTTTCTACACGCTCTCTTTCCCGAACGAATGTAACATCATGTTCGGATCCGACCTCCGGATAGCGAGCCCGTGTGAGTTCCGAGGGGCCGTTGAAGATACCTTTACCGGTAGGTTCCGTCATGATACCGAAGGGCAACGAGAGCGGATATTGCTAAGCATTGCATACCAGGAGTACCGAGTGAAGCGGATCTCGCTTACTTTCGAAGGATGGACGACAGGAAGACACCTTACCATTTCCGACCGGACCGGAGCTAGAGAGCCTCCGGCCTTACTAGCTGTGAGTTACATGGAAAATATCACACCTCCAATGTACATCCATACGGCATCCTTGCCAAGGATGGCTTGGAAGGTGATGTTATTGACCATGTACCCCACTATTCAGACATGGATTTTTTGACAGATGCTTCTTTGGATGGATCAACAAAGATCATACATAGTCTGTTTTGAGTCTACATGGATTGTATGAAATGTATTCCAGATCAAGTAGTATGATGTATCTTCAACATGATTGGAATGAAAGTGATCATGTCACATTTTTGGCCTTCACCTCTTTTGTGCAAATTGACTGGGAAACGCCATTAAAGTTAAATGAACTTCGAACAAAGAACAGAAAAGAAAAAAAAAGAAGAATAAAAGAAAACTTTCCTAAAAAAAATCTTAAAAATCACGAACACCAAACTCACATGAACATTAAATAAACGATAAAATAAAATTTGAATCATTAGAAGATAAACAAAATCAACATAAATGTTAAATCAAATCACGAATCAAATTCTCAATCAAATTTCAAGTCCAATCTAAATCAAATCTCAAATTCAATCTTTCCAAATTTCAAATCAAATCTAAATCAAATTTCAAATTCAATCTTTCGAGATCCCAAATCAAATTTCAATCAAATTCCAAATCAAATCTAAATCAAATCTCAAATTCAATCTTTCCAGATTTCAAATCTCAATTAAATTTTGAATTCGATCTTCCAAATCTCAAATCAAATCTCAATCGAATTCAAACTTTTGGGTCGAGGATTTTACATCCAAGACTGCATTGCTTTAGGATTCTTTCCCTATCGCAATGAAATACATCAAATTCAAACTTTTGGGTCGAGGATTTTACATCCAAGACTGCATTGCTTTAGGATCTTTTCCCTATCGCAATGAAGTACATCAAATTCAAACTTTTGGGTCGATGATTTTACATTCAAGACTGCATTGCTTTAGGATCCTTTCCCTATCGCAATGAAGTACATCAAATTCAAACTTTTGGGTCGTGGATTTTACATCCAAGACTGCATTGCTTTAGGATTCTTTCCCTATCGCAATGAAGTACATCAAATTCAAACTTTTGGGTCGAGGATTTTACATCCAAGACTGCATTGCTTTAGGATCCTTTCCCTATCGCAATGAAGTACATCAAATTCAAACTTTTGGGTCGAGGATTTTACATCCAAGACTGCTTTGCTTTAGGATCCTTTCCCTATCGCAATGAAGTACATCAAATTCAAACTTTTGGGTCGAGGATTTTACATCCAAGACTGCATTGCTTTAGGATTCTTTCCCTATCGCAATGAAATACATCAAATCAAATTCACGGGGTTAAGGATTTTACATCCGAGACTCGCATCGCTTTAGGATTCTTTCCCTACAGGCGATGAAATACATCAAAATCAAACTCCTAGTGGTTAAGGATTTTACATCCAATACCGCATTACTCTGAGATCTTTCCTCATTGTAATGATCCAATCCAATCGATTCGATCTTCTTTTGGGGTTGAAGATGTTACATCTAAAACCTCAAAATTCCAATTTTCATTTCAAATCAAATCCCTTCAAATTAATTTTGACAAACTTCAATCTAAATTAAAACTCAAAATCTAAACTCGCACATCGAAACTTAAATTGAAACAAAATAAAATCTAAATTGAATTTCCCCCAGATCATGTGATTTGGGATTCACCTCCTTTTCCTTTCCCCAGCGAGAGTTCAGGAATCTCCGGTTTCAGAGATATACTTGACACTCCCCAGCGGAAACTCTTCTACTTCGTCCTAAGTTTGTCACTTGGACATCTGTGTTGGTTTTGTTGATCGCTTCGGTCAACACCAATACGCGCGGTGTGCTCCATCACTCACCACACCTATCGGGGTCCATTTGTTGACCTCATTTTCGATGAGGTCTTCTCTTCTTCCCTTTAGTACTTAGGATCTAGCCTTAGGCTTTTCCTTTGACTATCTTAGAGGACTAGAATTGGGACCCACCTTTTAGAAATTCAAACCACTTCTTAACTCCCCGAAAACTCTACAAACTCTGACCGTAGACCCCTAATCACCTAGAGGGTTGAAATCAAATGTGGAAGTTTAAAGGATGAGTTCCTATAGGACTCTTTGCCCTTAGGATTGCCCCAGGTGGCCCGGTCCGGTGAAGGGGCCGACTTACACACACACTACACCTATACACTACACTTTCACACACCTATACCTAACCCGACCTCCCGACTCATGTAGAGTGATTCACATGGATGGTCCTTAACCCCTAAGCCCTCGCGTAAGAGGGTTAGGAACAACATAATGGGTGCCTCAAATGAGTCCCTTCATGGCTCATGTGGGCTTGATGTGGCTTCATGGCTCAACCAAAATTATTTCATTCCACTCAAATTTACCCAATCTTCAATTTTCCAAATTTTCAATTTTCGACCCCCGGACCCTACACCCGCTTAGCCTACCCAAAACCCTTAAAATTACCCAAATTTCTCAAAAATTTCCAAATAACCCAAAATTCCCCAAAATCAATCCCAAAAATTTCCACATCACTCAAATTAATCATCCATACCCAAAAATATCAAAAATTCCAAGAAAACCTCCCAATACCCTCCAAATACCCAAAAATACCCCCCTTGACCCAAAAATCCAAAAATTTAGGAAATTCCCAGAAACTTCCAGAAAATCCCAAATATTCCCAATTTCATTTTGTTCAACTACACCATGGGCCAATTTTGTCAATTTACCCCACTTTTGTCAAAACCCCCACTCGACCCATTTTAACCCAAAGTGAACCCAATGTCAAACCAAACCTACCCAATTGACCCAAATTCTGGTCCAATTCAATTCTAAACTTCAATTCAACATTCCCAACACCAATCTAGACCAAATCCAAGTCCAATTTGATTGACATTTGGATCCAATTTCACTTTTGGCCTTAAAGGCCCAATTTTGACCTAAACTCAAGCCTAACCCAAATGAGCCCAAACCCCAAAATCAAAGCCCAACCAAAGTCAAAACCTCTTTGAAACACTCCCATAAACATTTCTCAACATTAGTTTTAAATCAATTTCAACCCTAGCCCAACATTGGCCCAACTTGGCCCACTTGGACCTATATTGGCCCATTCACCAAAAGAAGCCCAAATTCAACCCAATTCCAACCCAAATCACTCCCAATTTGCTCCAAGTCACTCATGACATATCCATGAGCTAAACCCAACAATTATTTGGCCCAATCTCTTTACAAAATTTCATCCTAAAATCCATTTTAAAATTCAAAAGCCCACTTTCCTAAACCATCTTAAAATCCCATCTAAAACCCTTTCAAAAAGCCCAAAATCCACCCTAAAGCCCACATGACATCTCCATTTGCTATCCACTTAATTAAAGCCATTCCCTAAGTCCTAAATTCATCATCAAATCATTCCAAATCAAGTCTCATACAAATTTCCATCAAATTACCAAAAATTCCTAAAATCCATTTTTATGAAATTGACCCAATCTTTTCCCAAGCCAAATGGAGCCATGAAGCCATGCACAAGCCATATGCAAGCCATGGCAGCCCACTTTACACATCACCATGTCATTTTTGGCAAACGGAGGGAGTCCTTTAATGATTCCCTTAAGGGTGATTAAGCCTTTTCATGACTCTTCTAAACCTTGATTAAACATAAATGTACTTAGATGGTGACTTCTCCCCACTAAGCTAGCTGACTTACCCGATTCCCTCACCCAAAATCGACCTCGGAGGGTGAACCAAACCTAAATCCATGACTTGGACCCATTTGGACCCAAAATTAGCCCCTCCCCCATTCCATCTAAATCAAACCCTTTACACATGGCCAATGCCAATTGATCGCACTAAGCCCCAGACCCCGACCTCCCCGACCAAGATGGTGACCAATGCCCGGTCGGCCGCCCACCGTGTCGCCGGACAACACCATGGCCGAGAGCTCACATGTGAGCCAACTTTGGAATTCTCCTCGTCGAGCCGCCCCATCCCCAGCTGGCCATTGTAGCTATTCTTCTCTTGCCAAGAGCAGCTCGATTCCAAGCCCTAACTCTCCCCGGAGGCCCTCCACCCTCTCCTATTTAAACACCACCCCTCTCGGCCATGAGAGGTGCCGAAACAAACCTTAAGGAAACTCTGCCAAAATTGTTCCAGACTCCTCCCCATACACAGAGCACTTAATCCCCACTGAGTTCCCCTGCCATTTCTTCTCTGTGAGCTCAATTTCAGAGTTGAAATCTAGGCCCACAACCAGGACACTTCTCCACAGTGAGCCAATCCCTAAATTGATTGGTTCTACACCTTCACCGGACCAAGGGAAGGTGTCCACCACAGAAAGCCCCATCTCCGGAGCCACCCAGTTGCTCCAGACCTCCAAGCTTTGTGATCGGGCTTGGTCAAAATCCCACCTAGACAATTCACCGGACCAGGGGACTTCATCCGGAGCTTGCCGGGATCCAATCGAAGGTGCAACAACCCTCGGATCGAAGCCACACTTCTCCGAGCAAAGGTATGAGCTAATTCTTCATCCCGAGCTTCCGGAGATTCTCCATTTCAAATGCTTTAATTTCAATGCATGATCACCGTATAGATGTGTTCGTCTCTTCAAGACGAATCCATAGAGCATAAGAACATGAAAATCCATTGAGTATCGAGTGAGATATTAGGGATTTAGTGTGGACGGCTCTCGGGTGAGGACACTTGGGGACGATGAATGGATGCCGTCCATTCAATACACGCGCGGACGGACGGCCAAGATCCCGTCAGATCAGGAGACGGTACGAGAACCGCGGGGCCCGGGCTGCTGACTCAGATGGCGGCGTCGAATGGGAGCGCGACGCGTGTGCATTCGGAGCTGCCGAGGTTGACGCGGCGCCGCGTGGATAAATAGAAAATTAGGGATTTTTCTGATTTATTTAATTCCCTAAACTTCAAAAATTCATAACTTTGTGTAGAAAAATCAGAAAAATAAAATAAAAATACTCTCTTGCTCAGTGAACAGAGGAGAATAATGTGGAAAAGAAATTATTTAATTTCATCATGTATTTTATTTTTAATAATTTATTTACTCTCTGCATATTTTTAATTTTCCATGCATGTATACAATTCACCATGGCATGAGACCATAGGGCTTTTGAAGCCTCCGAATTTGGGAACATTCCCCGAATTTTCCAAAGTCGGAGGCCATCCCTATGAAGAGTTATTGATTTTTCAAATTCATGTTATCGTTTTGAGTATTTTAATTCCAATAAATAGCATGTTGTGAAATAAATTCTAGGAAAATTTGGTGATGTTCCTTATGACCAGAGAACCTCTAGGAAAAATAGGTTTTGAGATAGTTCATTTAAAACAACCCTAATTGGCTTAAACACCCAAAATGGATCTCTAATTAATTAGAGCTAACCATACATCAAATTGACTTGAAATCAATTATCCATCGACCTTTAGGATCGGAGGAACCCACCATAAAAATTTGAGGTCAATCGGACTTGGTTAGCCCTACTAAATGGGTTGATTAAGCCACTTAGTCATCTTTCAAAAATTCACCAAATTGGTTTTGGAGCCTCTCTAATATCAGGGCAATTTAAGAAAATTAAAATTTCAATTTTCTAAAAAAGTTGATTTTTAATATTATTTTAATATTTTCAATAATTAAAAAATAATAAAAATCACAAAAATAATAAAATTCACCAAAATGTCACATTTTGAATTTTATTCACTTAGGAACAAACCCCATATTTTTCTTAGGTCTATTAAGTGAGATATTAAATTTTAAAGCTCTAGGGTAATTTTAAAATTAAAAAAAATGTATTTTCTAGCATTTTCACTAAAATAATTATAATAAATCATAGAAAAATCAGAAAATTGTAAAATTTGATTCTCTGATTTCCTTGATATCGAGATAGATTTTTGAAAAATATAAAATTCATTTTTCAACATTTATTTTATTTTTAAATTAATTAACACTCCAAAACTTAAAATAATTATAATAAAAATAATATAATTCAAAAAATCACCAAAATTTGTCCAAGTGGTCCTCTAGTCATTAGGAATATCCCCTAATTTTCTTAAGGATAGAAACTTTCCCTTGGTCATGTTATTAAATTTTCCTTGGAAATCTCTATTTTCTACCAAAAATAATTATATAAATAAATTAAATACAGAAAAATTACATTTTCTCCTCTCATGTCTTTATTGACATATGAGTGAAGTCACCTAAAATTTCAAGTTCATTTGAGTTCCATTTAGTGAGTTATGAAATTATTAAGCTTAAAGGGTAAAATGGTAATTAAAATTTTAATCCTTAATTAAAACTTTAGGTTTAATAAAAAATTAATAAGTAAAATATTTGATCCTAATCTGATTTGGATGATTGAAATTTAAATAATTAAAGGGTAGAAACCCATTAAGCAATTTAAAATGATTAAACCTTAATTAAATAATTGATTAAATTTGGAAGAATAATAAAATTGGAATTATTAAAATAGGGATATTATTAGGAAGAGATTAATTCTTTAATTTAAAAATCCCTAAATTAATTATCTCATTAATATTCAATTCTTAATTAAAATGATAACTCAAATTCAAAACATTAAAAGACTTAATCATTAAACTAAAATTAAATTATTAAACTCTTTTAAAATTTCAATTAAAATTAAAAAATAAAATTAAATTAAAAATTAAATTAAACTAAGTAAATTAAATTGGATTAAATTAAATTAAAATAAATTAAAATTAAAAGTTGAATTAAATTAAATTAAATTAAATTAAATTAAATAAACAAATTAAATTAAATTAATTAAATTAAATTAAATTAAATTAAATAAATAAAACCAAATTAAATTAAGTTAAACCAAATTAAAAATTAAATTAAATGAAATAAAATAAAATTAAATTAAATTAAATTAAATCAAATCAAATTAAATTAAATTAAATCAAATCAAATTAAATTAAAATTAAATCAAATCAAACTAAATTGAATTAAATTGAATTAAATTAAATTAAAGATTAAATTAAATTAAATTAAATTAAGTTGAATTAAATATAACATCACCAAAGACATAAAGAATTCAAAATAAATCTAAAATAACTTGAACACTATTCCAAATTTAAACCCATTAATGGAAATTAAACTAAATCACAAACCATTTGAATACCAATTTATGCTCGAAAGCTTTAGTTATCATAACTCCTAAACAGAATATTAAATGAAATGTTACTTCACTCATAGGATATTCAAATGTCCTAGTTCATCTGAGCAAGTTAACAAAACTTGAATCCCCGGACGATTAATTCATTTATATAATTAAATTCATTTGGACTTAAAACAATCCTAGAAATATTGAAAAGATGTTTAAGATTTGTCTTAAGCACTTCCTCGATATGATATGATGTTTATAAGAACAATTGAACTTAATTGTTCTTTGATGAAGAAAATTGTCTTCAAACCAAAACACAAAGACCTAGACGTCATAGGAAATGACTAGCCATAGGATTAGGAATTTGGTAGAAAACCATAACCCTTACCTTAGCTTTACCTAGGAACTTGCTTAAATATTCTAATTGTGTTTTAAGTGCAGCTTGGGATGACGGGAAGACCCTCCAGGTACGCTTTTATTTTATTGCAATTTACTTTCTTGCAATTTATATTATTGCAATTTATTTAACCGCATTGCACTTACTTTTCTTGCATGATAAACAACTGTTGCATGAAACCCCACACCTTTACGATAGTCCCTAAAACTGAAACCAAAACTAAATTAAAAGTCATTGCAAGATAAAATTCACCGCCACAACATTTCAAAATATAAAACAACTCAAAATTTAATTACAAACGTAACACAAAACTACAATTACAACTAAATTAAAACGTCCTGTTGGATGATCGTGAATACCTCGGATGATGTAACCTACGTGTTGCTAACGGGATTTCCCACGGTCTAAATGAAAGTGTGGAACTCATTTAGTTGAGTTTAGCAAATTCATCTGGACTAAGTGAATCCGATAAAATAATGATGCCGGAAGGATGGAACCGTGGGATCTTAACCGGTGTCGTTATAATCAACTTTAAGATTTGTTTTAATTAAAATATTGAAAACACTTGGAAATTAAGATTTTCTCTAAACCAAAACACTTTTCTCATCCCCCGATTTATGACTTCTAAAACTAAACCTCTCGCAACAACAAGGAGCTCTGAGCATGGTGGGCAAGCACGGTCATCGTCATCAGCAAAACCTGAGTCTACTTCAGCAAAACTTTCCTAGAATTAAATAACTAAGCCATAGGACTTCGAGGTAATTTTCCTAGTGCAACATAAATCCTCAACCTTTTGTTAGGCATTTGCATTGCAAATTAAGCCCTAACCGGTCTTAGGATTCCGAGGTAGTCGTCCGGTACGACAATAAACCCTCACATCTTCGAGGCTATTTGTTTGATTTTATCATAAAAATATAAGCCCTAATTAATTAAAGTTGGCAAGATCAAAACATTTAAATAAATATTAGGACTTTCCTAAACTCAAGCCAAACAATAGGATAGTCGGGAAATTACCGAAGTTCGCTTCGAACCTGTGATTTCTCCTACTTTTCTTCCTTTGGATTCCCAAAACAAAATGTTCCAAATTTGATCCATTCCCTATCGAAATTCCAACATTCAATCCTCGAAAACTTAAACTTTGAAATCCTCGAGAGCGAACTATTGATTATTATCGAGAGTTTTCTTAGGTGATTCCCATCACTTAAGATATAATTAACTATAGGGCTTGCCCTTATAGGGAATTTTAAAAGAACCTGTGTAATATAAACCCCGTTTAATGCTTTCATATTAAGCAGGGGAATTTGTCGGCTTATAAGATTGGTTCGCAGACCAAACGGATGTCACAAATCTTCTAGTTTATTTAACCGAGCCCCATCGTGAAGCAGTGTGTCTATTCTTCGGGATAGATACACAGTTTGTGATGCGGTGCTCGTTTATATAAACTATTTGGGATGTGAGATCTGTTCAATTTTTCATATCTTAAAATTTTCAAATTTAAAATTATTTTCAAAATCAAATACTACTTTTCAAAATTATTTATTTAAATTAAATTAAAAATTCACCGACAACTTCTGTTAGGCGACCCCCTTTTCAAAATAAAACAGACAACCTAAAAATATGCCGACAGTACTATAAAGATGGACAAGAACATTACATTAAGGGTGACCTAAAGCCGTTTTCAATACACGAAGTGGGCATTCACAAATGCGCTGCCTACAATGCTCCCCCAAAGAAGATAGTCTTTTTAAGAGAATTTGTGACAAATAAAGTGGAAGATTCAAAAAGAATAACAGGACGGGACTCTTCAATTTTGCTTCAATGATCTCCTACCACACCTTTACAATGAGTTGGTGGAGGTTCTCTGAGCCCACAAATCCAAGGTCTAGGCCTGGGACGCGGGTGACGGAGAACTCAACAGATAGTTGAACGGACGAAGCCAGCAATCAGCATTGATGTAGAAGGAAGTTGCGAGGAAGATGAATTCAGATAAGAAACAATGATGATAAGTCAGATGAAGGCTCAGTTTGAAATCTATTTGGAAGAGATTGAGAAGAATGAATATGAATCAATGTACGATTGGATTAACCATTATATCCAAGCCATAATCTAACTCTTATCCATCCTCAAAACATCGAGAGTATGGAGGTCAACGAAGACAATAATGGTGGTTTTAAACCGATAAAGTTTTATCAGGCTTCTTTTTGCTTCTAAACCTTTTGTGTACTTATTGAAGAAAATGATTGTAATGAATTAATAGAATTACCTTTTGGTTACTTTTTGCCATGTGTACAAAAATTAATTCAACAAGGATATGTGCCAAAGTAAATTCCAAGAGATAAGTTACAATTGTGTGAAAAATTGTGGAATGTAAAAAGAAATATTCCAAATTTAAAAGAAGGTCTCGGGTTTGGTAGGATAGGACCAGTCAATGACTCGAAATATTACATTGTTGTTACTAGCCAGTCATATGAAGATTGCCTGGACATTCAATATGATTTAAGGATGCTACGATAGTTGATGCTCTGCCAGAATTCATTGAATAATCAAATAAAAAGTTGATGAATTAAAGGAAATCAATCTCGATACTGAGGAGCAGCACCGACCAACTTTAATAAGTTTATTACTCAGTAAAGAAGAATCTATGAATTTGATCAAGTTACTATCAAAATTCAAAGATTGCTTCGTTTATAGCTATGAAGAAATTTTGGGATTACCTCAAGAGGTCGCAGTTCACTGACTCAGAGTAGATAAAAATATGACACCAGTGAAAAAAGCTCCTAGATGAATGCACCTCGTTATAAAACAGCAAGTCACAATTGAGGTGAAGAAATTGATAGACCCTAAGTTTGTGTCGGAAGAATAACACCCTATGTGGTTAGCTAACATCGTGCTAGTAAAGAAGAAAAATGGAAAGATACGAGTGTGTGTTGACTTCAGGATTTAAAAAAAGCAAGTCCAAAGAAAGATTTCCCCTTGCCAATAACAAAATTAACGGTAGACATAACATCGTCACACAAGATCTTCTCCTTCATGGATGGATCATCAAGTTACGACCAAATAAAAATGGCTCCAGAAGATGCAACACCTACAACATTCAAAACACCGATTGGAAGTTACTGCTACACCATAATGCTGCTTGGTCTGAAGAATGCCAGAGTAACTTACAATTGAGAAATGACAAAGATCTTTGATGACCTCATTCACAACCAAGTTGAATGCTACATGGAAGATTTGATTATCAAGAGCAAAGTGAAGGAAAACGACCTGTATGATTTCAGCATCATATTTAAACGAGTACGACAATAGAATCTCAAGATAAGTCCCTTAAAGTGCGCCTTCGGTGTTACCTCAGAGGAATTTCTAGTATTCATTGTCCGTTATCGGGGAATTGAAAATGACCCAGAGAAGATTAAAGCTATCATAGAAATGCCTCCTCTCATAGCCTTGAAACAATTACACTCTTTTCAATGTAAATTAGTATACTTTAGACGCATTATATCTAATCTGACAGGAAGGTGTCTACCATTTTCTAATTTACTTTAAAAGGATGCTAAATTTGTTTGGGGAGAGTTGTGTTAATGGGCCTTCTTAGATATTAAATGATACCTACCTCTTGTTTTAGTAGTCCCTATCCCGGTTAGACTGTTGATACTTTATACTGCGACCTTAAAAGAATCCCTCGGAGCCTTGTTAGCCCAAGTCAATAATGAGGGTAATGAAAATGTTCTACACTACTTTAGTCGACGTCTAATACCGATGCAGGTAAAGTATCGTCCTATTGATAAATGTTGTCTAGCTTTAGTTTTTGCCGCTCAGAAGCTTAGACATTACTAACTGACCAATTGCTGAGTTTAAGTAATATTCAAAAGTATTTTGAATTTAGTTATCGAGTATAATTAGTTTAATAATAAAGTAGCCACTCTATACGCAAGTATACAAATCGTTCAAGTAATACAGAGCTCTAGTAGAGCCCTAGTTATCGATCCCACTGGGAGGAAGCAAAACTTAAAGTGTAACACATAAATCCAATATTCAAATTTGCAAAGCACCAAAAGTAAATACTAAGATGCTAATGTTTTCTAAAGAATTTAAAATTACTAAAGTACCTTCTAAACTTCAGATAAAATTGAGCTATTACTACACTAAATTTGGTAATGTAAGGTACAAAATTAAAGAAAGAGTCCTCTCCTGTACAATATGTTATAGTGAGTGAATGATATGGATTAGTATAATATTTGTGTTATGTCAAATGGGAACATACCTAATCTTTACCCACTTCTGAGTGCTATAAAGAACATTGGCTAATCCTAGGTTTAGTCTCTATATCCGTGGTTAGGCTAAGAGGATATTGGCTCTCACTCCAGAGCTCCCACTTCTCTTCGCCTGAAGGCCAACTCTTGCTTTATTTTACCAACACTATGACCAAATTAGGGATTTTAAGTTGTCACCCTAAAATCTCTAATTCTACGCCCAATATACCATATTTCCTTATTTATTTGCAGCAAACCCCATGAACTACATCACTCATTCATGGACATTGAATATAATCTCCATTTTTGTTGTAGAAAGTATAGCCCTTTCGGATTGTATGTTTCACAACATATTTTAACAATTCAATTGGCCAGATCGAAAGGTAAATGAAGAAGAAAGTGAAAAATCATCACAATTTCCTTTCTTTCAAATGACACATCCAATCTAAACCATCACTTCACCATTTATCATTGTAAGGAGAATAACAAAGGAATCTACTCAGAATTCATGAGGAAAATACAACAAAGAAAAGATTTTATATATAAAAGCAAAGTCATACAAACTATGAAAAGTAAATACAACTTATCTTAATTTTTTCCCCCAGTAAATCCCTTAAAGTTCCTTAAATCTCCTTCTCTCTTTACTGCAACATACAATTCTCTCTTGGAATTTTAGGGAA
Organism: Papilionanthe hookeriana x Papilionanthe teres; assembly: GCA_022702705.1. Classification (NCBI taxonomy): domain Eukaryota; kingdom Viridiplantae; phylum Streptophyta; class Magnoliopsida; order Asparagales; family Orchidaceae; genus Papilionanthe; species Papilionanthe hookeriana x Papilionanthe teres. The sequence continues at coordinate 119,912,298 of CM040423.1, read as the reverse complement.
GAAGCAATCTCTCACTTTCCCTCTCCCCTATAACTCTTTCAAGAAGAATCCCTCACAAAAAAACTTTTATCATCAAACCTAAGACTCTAAACTCTCTCTAAAGACTTCCTCTTCACTCACACACACTTTACTTCACTTACATAAACACACACACCACTAATTCTGGCAACCAATTCAAGTTCAAATAGTCTGGGAATGAATTTCCCAAGAGTTGCCTCAAGATTCCCTTTAAAAGTCATCCAAATACATTGAATTTAGCCTCCATCGATATTGGGCACTGTCGGCGCTAGATAGGTCGGCGCCGTCTGTGCCCTTTTGCGCGATTTAATTCTGAACTCTCTATAAAATCTCATCGTCGACGCCAGAACTTCAAATTCCTGGTTTTTATCTTTTTTTGCTCCAAATTCGTTTCTTTTCACTTTTTTTGCTCCATTTGGCTCAAATCATCATACTTGCAGCAAAACATGAAAAATACCTTTTATTAAAGTGCAATATTACCAGAAATGAGTACAAATGTATATGAAAATTCAAATATATTTTTGGTGCATCAAAATCTCCCAAACTTAACTATTAATTATCCTCAAGTAATCCTTTTACTACAAAAAATATGGCTCTTAGTAATGAACTTTACTTAGTGAATTTTTATTTAAATGAATATAATAGCAAGATTTGTAGAAATATTCTCAATAACTTAGGTCAAAACTATAGGTATAAGAATATTTAGTAATCAAGTCTAAGAGTTCTAGCTTCCTATTTATTTGAAGAATAACCATAATTTCTCACATTAAGGGTGCTTTGAAGTATCATATGAAAAAGAAGCTCATGAAAACTCTATTAGCAAGGATGCCAATACTTTAAATATAAATTCAGAAATGTAACTAAACTCTTCCCTTAAGTTGATTCAAGTGAAGCCAATTTTTTATTAGGCATCTCCTCAAGCTTCTCCTTACATATATTAATATACCTGGATAGCCTTTAATAATTTTGAACTTCACTCTCCTCTTCCTAAAGTTGGAATTTAAAACATTTCTTTATATATATATATATATATATATATATATATATATATTAGCTTTTAAATGATTCATCATAGAGTCCCAATCTTTTCTTCTCACATAAACCTCTAAGTTTTTTAACATTCCAAAAATACAATTTTCTTTACTTTAAATAGTCAACTATAGTCTAATCCTCTTACACTAACTATTTTAACCCATAAAGTTAACCTTCATTACTAAAAATTTTCATTCAAATCTACTATGATATTTAAATAAGATAAAAAATTTAGTGATCTAAAGATAAGATCAACTACATTAAGTCTTGTTAAAATAATTTTAAAAATATATTTTAATTAAGAACAAATAAAAGCTAATTTTTACTCCCCCAAACTTAAGTTTTTAGTGCTTATCAAATTGGCAAACAAGAGAGAAAAATAAAAAAAAAACTATACTTTTTGTGTCTGGCTTTTGATTCTTCTCAAGCATACAGGTATTAATTAACAATTTAACTACATACATAAAATAGTTAGAAGCTTTGTTCTTATATATAGCAAAGATTCACAGGGTAAAAAAATTTAAAATAATACTTAACACATTCAATACAACGTCCATTACAAACTTACTACAATTGTGACATATAGCTTCAATACAACTTAACTAAAATGAAAGTATAATTACTACACATAACTACTAAACAAAAGAAAATACCAAACACAAAATTAAACAAAAAAATAACAAACATAAAGAGTACTACTCTGCCAATCGTCATCTCTTCTTTCTTCTGCTCCTTCTTCTCCCTCTGGCTGGTATAGAATGTTACTAGGGTAAGTTGGAAATATCACACCAGCTTCTCCTCTCATAAATCTCATTTGAGCATCATGATAAGCAATACTGTCGGCATATTTTTTATGTTGAGTGTTGTATTTTTGAAAAGTGGTCTCCTACAGAAATTGTCGGCGAATTTTTAATTTAATTTAAATAAATAATTTGAAAAGTAGTATTTGATTTTGAAATAATTTTAAATTTGAAAATTTTACGATATGAAATCAAACTGATCTCACATCCCAGATAGTTTATATAAACGGGCACCGCACCACAAACTGTATATCTATCACGGAGAATAGACACACTGCTTAATGATGAGGCTCAGTTAAATAAACTAGGAGATTTGTGACATCCGTTTGGTCTGCGAACCAAGTTTATAAGCCAACAAATTCCCCTGCTTAATATGAAAGCATTAAACAGGGTTTATATTACCTGGGTTCTTAAAATTCCCTATAAGGGCAAGCCCCTATAGTTAATTACATCTTAAGTGACGGGAATCACTTAAGAAAACTCTCGATAATAATCAGTAGTTCTGCTCTCAAGAATTTCAAAGTTTAAGTTTCCAAGGATTGAATTTTAGAATTTCAATAGGGAATGGATCAAATTTGGAACATTTTGTTTTGGGAATTCAAAGGAAGAAAGGTAGGAGAAATTACAGATTCGAAGCGAACTTCGATAATTTCCCGACTATCCTATTGTTTGGCTTGAATTTAGGAAAGCCCTAATGTTTATTTAATGTTTTGATCTCGCCAATTTTAATTAATTAGGACTTATATTTGTATGACACGATCATACAAATAGCCTCGAAGATGTGAGGGTTTATGTCGTACCGGACGACGACCTCGGAATCCTAAGACTGGTTAGGGCTTAATTTGTAATGCAAATGTCTAACAAAAAGATTGAGCATTTATGTTGCACTAGACAAACTACCTCGAAATCCTATGGCTTGGTTATTTAATTCTAAGAAAGTTTTGCTGAAGTAGATTCAGGTTTTGCTGATGACGATCGTCGTGCTGCCCACCATGCTCCGAGCTCCTTGTTGTTGCAGAGGGTTTAGTTTTAGAAAATTGTAATCAAAAGAGAAGAGAGGAGTTTGGTTTTAGAAATCTTAAAATCAAAGTGTTTTTTTTTATTTTAATTAAAACAAATCTTAAAGTTGTTTAAACAGAACCAATTAAGATCCCACGGTTCCGTCATCCTTGCATCGTTATTTTCCTTGAATTCACTTTGTCCAGATGAATTTGCTAAACTCAACTAAATGAGTTCCACACTTTCATTTAGACCGTGGGAAATCCCATTAGCAACACGTGGGTTACATCATCCAAGGTATTCCCGATCATTCAACGAGACGTTTTAATTTAGTTGTAGTTGTAGTTCTATTTTGTATTCTGTTTGTGATTAAATTTTGAGTTGTTTTATTTTTTGAAATGTTGTGACGGTGAATTTTATCTTGTAATGACTTTAATTTAGTTTTGGTTTCAGTTTTAGGGACTATCCTAAAGGTGTGGGTTTTCATGCAATGACTTGTTTATCATGCAAGAAAAGTAAGTGCATTTGCGATAAGGTAAATTACAAGAAGGTAAATTACAATAAAATAAAAGCGTACTCGGAGGGTCTTCCCGTCATCCCGAGTCGCACTTAAACACAATTTAGAATATTTAAGCATTTAAAGTAAGTTCCTAGGTAAAGCTAAGGGAAGGGTTATGGTTTTCTACCAAGTTCCTAATCCTATAGCTAGTCATCTCCTATGATGTCTAGGTTCTTGTGTTTTGGTTTGAGGACGATTTTCTTCATCAAAGAATAATTAAGTTCAATTGTTCTTATAAACATCCTATCGTACTGAGGAAGTGCTTAAGACGAATCTTAAACATCATTTCAATACTTCTAGGATTAGTTTAAGTCCAACATAATTTAATTATACAATGAATCAATCATCCATGAGTTCAAGTTTTGTTATCTTGCTCAGTGAACTAGGACATCTGAATATCCTATGAGTGAAGTAATACTTCACTTAACACTACATTTAGGAGTTATGACAATAAGAGCTTTTGAGGGCAAATCGATGTTCAAGTGATTTGTGATTTAATTTAATTTTAATTAATGGGTTTAAATTTGAAATAATGTTCAAGTTGTTTTAGATTTATTTTTGAATTCTCTATGTCTTAAGTGATGTTATATTTAATTCAATTTAATTTAATTTAATTTTTAATTTAATTTAATTTGGTTTAGTTTTAATTTTAATTTAATTTTATTTATTTTATTTAATTTTAATTTAATTTTAACTTGATTTTATTTTTTTTATTTAATTTAATTTAATTTAATATGTTTTGATTTAATTTAATTTAATTTAATTTACTGTGATTTAATTTAATTTAATTTAATTTAATTTAATTTAAATTTTAATTTAATTCAATTTAATTTAATTTAATTTAAATTTTAATTTAATTTTATTTTAATTTTAATTTAATATTTTATTTTTTATGCTTTAAGGATGATTTAATTTTAATTGTTAAAATATTAATTTAATTGAAATCTTAGAAGGATTTAATTTAGATGTTTTAACTTTAATTTAATTTAATGATTAAGTCTTTTAGCACTTTAAATTTTGAATTTGGATTATCATTTTAATTAGGAATTAAATATTATTGAGGTGATTAATTTAGGGATTCTTAGATTAAACAATAAATTTCTTCCTAATAATATTCCTATTTTAATAATTCTAATTTTTTTATTATTCTTCCAAGTTTAAACAATTATTTAATTAAGGTTTATTTTAATTATTTTCAAATTATTTGTTAGGTTTCTACCCTTTAATTACCTAAGTTTCAAACATCCAAAATCAACTTAGTATCAAATATTTTACCCACCCTTTTAATTAAACCTAAAATTTTTAATTATAGGTTAAAATTTTAATTACTATTTTGCCCTTTAAACTTAATAATTTCATGACTCACCAAATTGAGCTTAAATGAATTTGAAATTTTTATGTAACTTCACTCATATGTCAATCAAGACATTAGAGGAGAAAATGTGATTTTTCTGTATTTAATTTGTTTATATAATTATTTTTGGTGGAAAATAAGAATTTTCAAGGAAAATTTAATAACATGACCAAGGGAAAGTTTCTGTTTTTGAGAAAATTATGGGACATTCCTAATGACCAGAGAACCACATGGACCAATTTTGGTGATTTGTTGAATTATATTATTTTTATTATAATTATTTTGAATTTTGGAGTATTAATTAATTTAAAAATAAAATAAAGGTTGAAAAGTGAATTTTATATTTTTAAAAAATATCTCTGATATCAAGGAAACTAGAGGAACAATTTTTATAATTTTCTGATTTTTCTTTGATTTATTAGAATTATTTTAGTGGAAATGCTAGAAAATACATTTTTTAATTTTAAAATTGCCTTAGGGCTTTAAAATTTAATATCTCATCATAGAGACTTAAAAAAACTATAGGGTTTATTCCTAAGTGATTAAAATTCAAAATGTGACATTTTGGTGAATTTTATTATTTTTGTGATTTTTATTATTTTTTAATTATTAAAAATATTAAAATAATGCAAAAAATCAACTTTTTTGGAAAATTGCAATTTTATTTTTCTTAAATTCCCCTGATATCAAAGAGGCCCCAAAACCAATTTGGTGAATTTTTGAAAAGTATTTTGAAAGTTATGAATTTTTTAAATTTAATTTTGGCTAAATGGCTTAATCAACCCATTTGATATGGCTAACCAAGTCCAATTGACTTCAAACTTTTATGGTGGATTCCCCTGATCCTAAAGGTTAGTAGAGAATTGATTTTAAGTCAATTTGATGTATGATTAGCTCTAATTAATTAAAGCTCCATTTTGGGTGTTTAAGCCAATTAGAGTTATTACAAGTAAGTTAACTCAATAAACATTTTCCTTAGGGTCCTCTAGTCATAAGAAACATCACCAAATTTTTCTAGAATTTATTTCACAACATGCTAATTATTAGAATTAAAATATTCAGAATAGTGACCGAGAATTGAAAAATCAATAACTCTTCATAGGAGTGGCCTCTGACTTTGGAAAATTCAGGGAATGTTCCCAAATTCAGAGGCTTCAAAAGCCCTATGGTCTCATGCCATGGTGAATTGTATATATGCATGGAGAATTGAAATAGTGCAGAGAGTAAATAAATAATTAAAAATAAAATACTTGATGAAATTACATGATTTCTTTTCCACATTATTCTCCTATATTCACTGAGTAAGAGGGTATTTTTATTTTATTTTTCTGATTTTCCTACACAAAGTTATGCATCTTTGAAGTTTAGGGAATTAAATAAATAAGAAAATCCCTATTTTTCTACTTAAGTGACGCGGCGCCACGCCATCCTCGGCAGCTCCGAAAGGCCACGCATCGTCTTTTAATTCTGCACCGCCATCCGACTCAGCCCTCAAGGGCTCCGCGATTCACGTGCCATCGCATTGTCCGGCTAGATCTAGACCGTCTGCTAGATACACGCTCGATCCGACGGCTCCCAGTCATCGTCTACGACTGGAGTGCACCCGTGACCGTCAACCTTCTATCCCTAATTTCTCACACAATTCTCAACGGATTTTTGTGTTCTTATGCTCTATGGATTCGTCTTGAGGAGACGAACACATCCATATGGTAAACATGTATTGAAATTGACTCAAATTAAATAGAGAATCTCTGTAAGCTCGGGAAGAAGAGTGAGCCTATACCTTTGCTCAGAGAAGTGAAGCTTCGATCTGAGAGTTGTGTCACCTTCGATTGGGTCTAAGCAAGCTCCAGATGAAGTCCCTTGGGTTGGTGAATTGTCCAGGTATGATTTCAACCACAGCCGATTACAAAGCTTGGAGTCTGGAACAGATGGGTGGCCCGGAGAGGGGCTTTCACCTGGGAACTCCTTCTTTTGACCTTGTGCGGTGTGGGTGAGTTTAATTTGAATTTGGTGGAGAGTTGGGAGATGTCCTATTTTTGGGTGGAATTTTGGGCGAGAAATTGGGCTGCTGGTGGTGGGATTAGGGCAAATTGTCACCGGGGATCAAGCGCTCTAAGTGTGGAGAGTGGTGCGGAGCAATTTTGGCAGGGTTTCAGTAAGGTCTGGTTCAGCACCTCTCATGGCCGAGAGGAGGTGAGGTTTAAATAGGAGAGGGTGGAGGGCCTCTCAGGGGGGTTTAAGGCTTGGGATCAACTGCTTAAGTCAAGGGAAGAATAGCCATGATGGTCATTGGGCATGGGGCAGCTCAGCAAGTGGGAATTCCAAACATTGGCTCACATGGGTGCTCTCGACTCGGTGGTTTCCGGCGGCCGTGGTGGCTAGCCGGCCGAGGTCGAGTCACCCTCGAGGTCGTGGAGGTCGAGGGCTGGGGCTTAGTGCAGTCAATTGGCCATGGACATGTGTAAAGGAGTTGAATTGAAATGGAATGGAGGGAAGGCTATTTTGGGTTCAAATGAGTCAACCCATGGTTTTGGGCTAGGTTCACCACCCAAGTCCTGGTTTTTGGGCTGAAAAGAGTCACTTGGGTCAGCCAAGAGAAAATGTTGTGGTCTTCATCCATGGTGATGTGGCTAAGCATGGTTTAATGTGTGACATGCTTAAGGTTGTTGACCTTATTTTTGATGAGGTCTTCTCTTCTTCTCTTTAGTACTTAGGATCTAGCCTTAGGCTTTTCCTTTGATTATCTTAGAGGACTAGAATTGGGACCCACCTTCTAGAAATTCAAACCACTTCTTAACTCCCTTCGAACTCCACAAACTTGACCGTAGACCCCTAATCACCTAGAGGGTTGAAATCGAATGTGGAAGTTTAAAGGATGAGTTCCTATACTACTCTTTGGCCTTAGGACTGCCCTGGGTGGCCTGGTCTGGTGAAGGGGCTGACTTACACACACACTACACTTACACACTACACTTATACACTACACACTACACTTCCACATACCTCCTAAAACCACACCCATACCTAACTTGACCTCCTGACTCATGTAGATGATTCACATGGATGGTCCTTAACCCCTAAGCCCTTGGCTAAGAGGGTTAGGAACAACATGGTGAATGCCTCAAATGAGTCCCTTCATGGCTCAACCAAAATGATTTCTTTCCACTTAAATTCACCCAATCTTTAATTTCCCAAATTTTCAATTTTTGACCCCCGGGACCCTACACCCGCTTAGCCTACCCAAAACCCCGAAATTACCCTAATTTCTCAAAATTTCCAAATTACCCAAAATTCTCCAAAATCAATCCCAAACATTTCCACATCACTTAAACTGATCATCCATACCCAAAAATACCAAAAATTCCAAGAAAACCTCCCAATACCCTCCAAATGCCCAAAACACCCCTCTTGGCCTAAAAATCCAAATGTTCAGAAAATTCCCAGAAAATTTCATATAATCCAAAATATTCCTAATTTCATTTTGTCCAACTACACCATGGGCCAATTTTGTCAATTTACCCTACTTTTGTCAAAACCCCCAATTTGACCCATTTTAACCCTAAGTGAACCTAATGTCAAACCAAACCTACCCAATTGACCCAAATTTTTGTCCAATTCAATTCTAAACTTCAATTCAATATCCCCAATACCAATCTAGACCAAATCCAAGCCCAATTTGATTGACATTTGGATCCAATCTCACTTTTGGCCTCAAAGCCCAACCAAAGTCAAAACCTCTTTGAAACAATCCCATAAACATTTCTCAATATTAATTTTATATCAATTTCTACCCTAGCCCAACATTAGCCCAACTTGGCCCACTTGGACCCATATAGGCCCACTTACCAAATAAACCCAAATTCAAACCAACTCAACTCCAAATCACACCAAATTGATTCCAAGCCCTTCATAGAACATCCCTAAACCAATTATGACATTTATTTGACAAAGTTCTTCACAAAATTTTTATCCAAATGCCCATCCTAAAATCAAAAGCCCATTTCCCTTAAACTTTCCTAAAAGCCCACTTCACCACATCCCAAGGCCCAAAATCTACCCTAAAGCCCACATGACTTCTCCATTTGTCATCCACTTAATTAAATCCATTACCGAAGTCATGAATTCACCATCAAATTATTCCAAATCAAGTTTCATACAAATTTTCATCAAATTACCAAATATTTTTAAAACCCATTTTCATGAAATTGACCAAACCTTTTCCCAAGCCAAAGGTGAGCCATGCAAGCCATGGACAAGCCACATGAAGCCATGGAAGGCTTGACATGTGATCAAGCCATTAATGGCAAAAGGAGGGGCCCCTTTCCTAATCATCCTTAACCCCTTTTTTACCTTAAGCATGTCACACACTAAACCATGCTTAGCCACCTCATCATGGATGGAGACCACACCACTCTCCCTTGGCTGACCCAACTGATCCTCTCAGCCCAAAATCAGGCCATGGGGAGGTGCACCCAACCCAAACCAATGGGTTGACCAAATTAAGGCCAAAATGACCCCCTCCCCATTCCATTTTAATTCAAACACTTTACACATGTCCAAGCCCAATTGACTTCACCATTGCCAAGCCCTGACCTCCCTGGTCAAGATGGTGACCCATGCCTGCCGGCCAGCCGCCTGGATCGCCGGAAAACACCACACCCGAGAGCATCATGTGAGCCCAAGCTTGGAATTCTCACTCGCCGAGTCGCCCCATGCCCAATGGCCACCATGGCTGTTCTTCTCCTCACCAGAGCAGCTGATCCCATGCCTCAAGTCCCCCTGGGAGGCCCTCCACCCTCTCCTATTTAAACTCCACCCCTCTCGGCCATGAGGAGAGCTGAGCAGAAACCTTGCCGAAACTCTGCCAAAATTGTTCCAGATCCTTCTCCATCCTTAGAGCAGTTGATCCCCAGTGTCAATTTGCCCTAATCCCCACTGATAAAATCCAATTTCCCAACTGAAATTCCACCCAAAACCAGGACACTTCTCCACAGTGAGCCAATTCCCAAATTGATTGGTTCTACACCTTCACCAGACCGAGGGAAGGTGTCCACCAAGCAAAGCCCCATCTCCAGGGCCACCCGGTTGCTCCAGCCTCCAAGCTTTGTGATCGAACTTGGTCGAAATCACATCCAGACAATTCACCAGACCAGGAGACTTCATCTGGAGCTTGCTGGGATCCAATCGAAGGTGCAACAACTCTCAGATCGAAGCCACACTTCTCTGAGCAAAGGTATGAGCTAATTCTTCATCCCGAGCTTCTAGAGATTCTCCATTTCAAATGCCTTAATTTCAATGCATGATAACCGTATAGATGTGTTCGTCTTTTCAAGACGAATCCATAGAGCATAAAAACATGAAAATCCATTGAGTATCGAGTGAGATCTTAGGGATTTAGTGTGGACGGCTCTCGGGTGAGGTCGCTCGGGGTCAATGAACGGATGCCGTCCATTCAATACACGCGCTGACAAACGGCTCAGATGGCGTCGGACCGAGGAGACGGTACGAGAACCGCGGGGCCCGGGCCGCCGACTCGGGTGGCGGCGTCGAATGGGAGCGCGACGCGTGTGCGTTCGGAGCTGCCGAGGTTGACGCGGCGCCGCGTGGATAAATAGAAAATTAGGGTATTTTTCTATTTATTTAATTCCCTAAACTTCAAAATTCATATCTACATGTAGAAAAATCATAAAAATAAAATAAAAATACCCTCTTGCTCAGTGAACAAAGGAGAATAATGTGGAAAAGAAATCATTTAATTTCATCAAGTATTTTATTTTTTATAATTTATTTAATCTCTGCATACTTTTAATTCTCCATGCATGTATACAATTCACCATGGCATGAGACCATAGGGCTTTTGAAGCCTCCGGATTTGGGAACATTCCTCGAATTTTCCAAAGTCGAGGCCATCCCTATAAAAAGTTATTGATTTTTCAAATTCATGTTGCTCGTTTTGAGTATTTTAATTCCAATAAATAGCATGTTGTGAAATAAATTCTAGGAAAATTTGGTGATGTTTCTTATGACCGAGAGAACCACTAGGAAAAATAGGTTTTGACTTAGTTCATTTAAAACAACCCTAATTGGCTTAAACACCCAAAATAGGTCTTTAATTAATTAGTGTTGACCATGCATCAAATTGACTTGAAATCAATTCTCCACTGACCTTTAGGATCAGAGGAATCCACCATAAAAGTTTGATGTCAATTGGACTTGGTTAGCCCCACTAATTGGGTTGATTAAGCCACTTAGCCATTTTAAACTTTAAAAAATTCATAACTTTTAAAATACCTTTCAAAAATTCACCAAATTGGTTTTGGGGCCTCTCTGATATCAGGGGAACCTAAGAAAATTAAAATTTTAATTTTCTAAAAAAGTTGATTTTTAATAATATTTTAATATTTTTAATAATTAAAAAATAATAAAAATCACAAAAATAATAAAATTCACCAAAATGTCACATTTTGAATTTTAATCACTTAGGAACAAATACCACATTTTTCTTAGGTCTATTTAGTGAGATATTAAATTTTAAAGCTTTAAGGTAATTTTAAAATTAAAAAAAAATGTATTTTCTAGCATTTTTACTAAAATAATTATAATAAATCATAGAAAAATCAGAAAATTGTAAAATTTGCTTCTCTGATTTCCTTGATATCAGAGAGATTTTTGAAAAATATAAAATCCATTTTTCAACATTTATTTTATTTTTAAATTAATTAACACTCCAAAATTTAAAATAATTATAATAAAAATAATATAATTCAAAAAATCACCAAAATTGGTCCAAATTGTTCTCTGGTCATTAGGAATGTCCCCTAATTTTCTTAAGGACAGAAACTTTCCCTTGGTCTCGTTATTAAATTTTCCTTGAAAATCTCTATTTTCTACCAAAAATAATTATATAAATAAATTAAATACAGAAAAATCACATTTTCTCCTCTCATGTCTTTATTGACATATGAGTGAAGTCACATAAAAATTTCAAGTTCATTTGAGTTCAATTTAGTGAGTTATGAAATCATTAAGCTTAAAGGGTAAAGTGGTAATTAAATTTTTTAACCCTTAATTAAAACTTTAGGTTTAATAAAAAATTAACAAGTAAAATATTTGATCCTAATCTGATTTGGATGATTGAAATTTAAATAATTAAAGGGTAGAAACCCATTAAGCAATTTTAAAATGATTAAACTTTAATTAAATAATGGATTAAATTTGGAAGAATAATAAAATTGGAATTATTAAAATAGGGATATTATTAGGAAGAGATTTATTCTTTAATTTAAAAATCCCTAAATTAATTATCTCATTAATATTCAATTCTTAATTAAAATGATAACTCAAATTTAAAATATTAAAAGACTTAATCGTTAAACTAAAATTAAATTATTAAGCTCTTTTAAAAATTTTAATTAAAATAAAAAAAATATAAAATTAAATTCAAATTAAATTAAATTAAATTAATTAAATTAAATTAAATTAAATTAAATTAATTAAATTAAATTAAATTAAAATTAAATTAAATTAAATTAAATCAAATTAAATTAAATTAAATTAAATCAAATTAAATTAAAATTAAATCTAATATAATTAATTAAACATCAAATAAAATTAAATTAAACTATATTGAATTAAATTAAATCAAAACTCAACTAAATTAAATTAAATTAAATTAAATATAACATCGCACTAAAACATAAAGAAATTAAATACAAAGCGACTTGAACAACTATTCAAATTTAAATTCATTAACTTAAATCAAATCATTTGAACACCGATTTGCCTCAAAGCTTTGGTTATTATAACTCCTAAACGAACATTAAATGAAATGTTACTTCACTTATAGGACATTCGAAATATCATAGTTCCATTGAGTAAGATAATAACAAAACTTAACTAAACCTCGGACGATTAATTCATTTGTGTAATTGAATTCATTTGGACTTAAAACAATCCTAGAAATATTGAAAAGATGTTTAAGATTCTTCTTAAGCACTTCCTCGATATGATAGGATACTTATAAGAACAATTGAACCCGATTGTTCTTTGATAAAGAAAATCGTCCTCGAACCAGAAACACGAAAGAACCTCAGACGTCATAGGAAATGACTAAGTTATAGGATTAGGAACTTGGTAGAAAACCATAACCCTTACCTTAGATTTACCTAGGAACTTGCTTAAATATTCTAATTGTGTTTTAAGTGCAGCTTGGGATGACGGGAAGACCCTCAGGGTACGCTTTTATTTTATTGCAATTTACATTCTTGCAATTTACATTATTGCAATTTATTTAATCGCATCGCACTTACTTTTCTTGCATGATAAACAAGCTGTTGCATGAAAACCCACACCTTTAGGATAGACCCTAAAAGCTGAAACCAAAACTAAGTTAAAAGTCATTGCAAGATAAAATTCACCGCCACGACATTTCGAAAATATAAAACAACTCAAAATTTAATCACAAACGGAACACGAAAACTACAATTACAACTAAATTAAAACGTCTGTTGGATGATCGGGAATACCTCGGATGATGTAACCTACGTGTTGCTAACGGGATTTCCCACGGTCACATTTGAAAGTGCGGAACTCATTCGAGTTGAGTTTAGCAAATTCATACTGGACTAAGTGAATGCGATAAAAATAATGATGCGGAAGGATGGAACCGTGGGATCTTAACCGGTGTCGTTATAATCAACTTTAAGATTTGTTTTAATCAAAACACAAAAAACACTTGGAAAATTAAGACTTCTCTAAACAAAAACACTTTTCTCATCTCTCGATTTATGATTTCTAAAACTAAACCTCTGCGACAACAAGGAGCTCGGAGCATGGTGGGCGAGCACGGCCATCGTCATCGACAAAACTTGAACCTACTTGACAAAACTTTCCTAGAATTAAATAACCGAAGCCATAGGATTTCGAGGTAGTTTGTGCTAGTGCAACATAAATCCTCAACCTCTTGTTAGGCATTTGCCTTGCAAATTAAGCCCTAGCAGGACTTAGGATTCGAGGTAGTCGTATGATACGACATAAACCCTCACATCTTCAAGGCTATTTGTATGATTCTATCATATAAATATAAGTCCTAATTAATTAAAATTGGCAAAATCAAAACATTTAAATAAACATTAGGATTTTCCTAAATTTAAGCCAAACAATAGGATAGTCGGGAAATTACCGAAGTTCACTTCGAATCTGTGATTTCTCCTACTTTTCTTCCTTTGGATTCACAAAACAAAATGTTCCAAACTTGATTCATTCCCTATTGAAATTCCAAAATTCAATCCCTTGAAAACTTAAACTTTGAAATCCTTGAGAGCAGAATTATTGATTATTATCGAGAGTTTTCTTAGGTGATTCCCGTCACTTAAGATGTAATTAACTATAGAGGCTTGCCCTTATAGGGAATTTTAAAGAACCCAGGTAATATAAACCCTGTTTAATGTTTTCATATTAAGCAGGGGAATTTTGTCGGCTTATAAAATTGGTTCGTAGACCAAACGGATGTCACAAATCTTCTAGTTTATTTAATCGAGCCCCACCGTCAAGCAGTGTGTCTATCCTTAGGGATAGACACACGGTTTGTGGTGAGGTGCTCGTTTATGTAAACTATTTGGGATGTGAGATCGATTTAATCTCATATCTTAAAACCTTCAAATTTAAAACTATTTTCAAAATCAAATACTACTTTTCAAATTATTTATTTTAATTAAATTAAAAATTCGCCGACAGCTTCTGTTAGGCGACCCCCATTTTCAAAATAAAACACGACCTCAAAAAAATATGCCGACAAAGGTAAAAAAGGGTTTAAGAGGGTTTAAGAAAGAGATCCCCTCTCTTGCCATTAATGGTTTGGTGAGGTGGAAAGTAGATTCCATGGCTCTCTTGGCTCCCATGGGGCTCATGCATGGCTTCATGGCTCCATTTGGCTTGGGAAAAGTTGAGTCAACTTTCATGGAGAAGGATTTTGTGAATTTTGGCATTTAGGGGTGATTTGGCATGAGGCTTGATTTGGAATCATTTGATGATGGGATTGGAACTTAGGGAATGACTTTGATTAAATGGATTGCAAATGAAAATGTCATATGGGCTTTAGGGTAGATTTTGGGCTCTTTGAAATGGTTTTAGATGGGCTTTTAAAGTGATTTAGGGAAGTTGGTTTTTTTTTATTTTAGGATGGGCTTTTAGGTGAAAATTGTGTGAAGGACCATGTCAAATAAATGTTGCAATTGGTTTAGGGATGTTTCATGAATGGTTTGGAGTCAATTTGGTGTGATTTGGAATTGAATTGTTTTGAATTTGGGCATCTTTGGTAAATGGCTCAATGTAGGTCAAGTTGGGCTAATTTGGGCCAATGTTAGGCTAGGGTTGAAATTGATGTAAAATTAATGTTGGGAAATGTTTATGGGGGTGTTTCACAGAGGTTTTGGCTTTGGTTGGGTCTTTATTTTGGAGTTTGGGCTTATTTGGGTTAGGTTTGGGTTTAGGTCAAAATTGGGCCATTTAGATTTGGATTGAATTTGAGTGGGGTTTGGGTCTAAATTTTAGGTAAATCATGTTAGAGTTTTGTTTGTGGGGATGTTAAAGAAGGTTTAGAAAAGGTTTGGGGTTAATTGGAGTTAAATTGGGTTAGTTTGGGCGAAGTTTGGGTCATGGGTCCAAATTGGGCTTTAAGGTCAAAAGTGAAATTGGATTCAAATGCCAATCAAATTGGACTTGGATTTGGTCTATATTGATGTTGGGAATGCTGAATTAAAGTTTAGAATTGAATGGGACCAGAATTTGGGTAAATTGGGTAGGTTTGGTTTGACATTGGGTTCATTTTGGGTTAAAATGGGTCAAATTAGGGATTTTGACAAAAGTGGGGTAAATTGACAAAATTGGCCCATGGTTTAGTTGAACAAAATAAAATTGGTAATATTTTGGATTTTCTAAAATTTTTTGGGAATTTTCTGAATTTTTGAATTTTTTGGCTAAGAGGGGCATTTTGGGTATTTGGAGGGTATTGGGGAGTATTTTTGGAATTTTTGGTATTTTTGGCTATGGATGATCAATTTGAGTAATGTGGGAATGTTTGGGATTGGTCTTGAGTAATTTTGGTTGTTTTGGAGATTTTTTGAAAAATTTGGGTAATTTCAAGGGTTTTGGGTAGGCTAGGCGGGTCTGGGGTCCCGGGTGTCAAAAATTAAAAATTTAGAAAATTGAAGATTAGGTAAATGTAAGTGGAATGGAACCATTTTGGTTGAGCCATTAAGCCAGGTTAAGCCTATATGAGCCATGAGAGGACTCATTTGAGGCATTCAATATGTTGTTCCTAACCCTCTTAGCCAAGGGCTTAGGGGTTAAGGACCATCCATGTGAATTACCTTCATGAGTCAGGAGGTCAAGTTGGGTATGGGTGTGGTTTAAGGAGGTGTGTGAAAGTGTATTGTATAAGTGTAGTGTAATTCAGCCCTCACCAGACCAGGCCACCCAGGCGATCCTAAGGCCGAAGAGTCCTGTAGGAACTCGTCCTTTAAACTTCCACATTTGATTTCAACCCTCTAGGTGATTAGGGGTCTACAATCAAGTTTGTGGAGTTTGCAGGGAGTTTAGAAGTTGTTTGAATTTCTAAGTGGTGGGTCCTAATTCTAGTCCTCTAGGATGGTCAAAGGAAAAGCCTAAGGCTAGATCCTAAGTACTAAAGAGAGAAGAGAAGACCTCATCAAAAATGAGGTCAACAAATGGACCCCCAATAGGTGTGGTGTGCTAACCAAGCACACCGCGCGTATTGGCGTTGACCGAAAAGATCAAAGAAACCAACACAGATGTCCAAGTGACAAACTTAGGACGAAAATAAAGAATTTTCGCTGGGGAGTGTCAAGTATATCTCTGAGACTGGAGATTCCTAAACTCTCGCTGGGGAAAGGGAAAGGAAGTGAATCCCAAACATATGATCTGGGGAATTTCGATTTAGATTTTATTTTGTTTTAGTTTAATTTTTGATGTGTGAGCTCAGATTTTAGTTTGAGTTTCAATTTAGATTGAAGTTTTGTTAAGATTAATTTGAAGGGATTTCAACTTGAAATGAAAATTGGAATTTTGTGGTTTTAGATGTAACATCTTCAACCTCAAAATAAAATTGAATTGATTGGATTGAATCATTACAATGAGGAGAGATCTCCGAGCAATGTGGTATTGGATGTAAAATCCTTAACCCCAAAAGTTTGATTTTGAAGTATTTCATTGCGATAGGGAAAGAATCCTAAAGCAATGCAGTCTCGGACGTAAAATCCTCAACCCCAAGAATTTGATTTTGATGTATTTCATTGCGATAGGGAAAGAATCCTAAAGCAATGCAGTCTCGAATGTAAAATCCTCAACCCCAAAAGTTTGAATTTGATGTATTTCATTGCGATAGGGAAAGAATCCTAAAGCAATGCAGTCTCGGATGTAAAATCCTCGACCCCAAAAGTTTGAATTTGATGTATTTCATTGCGATAGGGAAAGAATCCTAAAGCGATGCGGTATCGAATGTGAAATCCTCGACCCCAAAAGTTTGAATTTGATGTATTTCATTGCGATAGGGAAAGAATCCTAAAGCAAAGCAGTCTCGGATGTAAAATCCTCTACCCCAAAAGTTTGATTTTTGATGTATTTCATTGCGATAGGGAAAGAATCCTAAAGTAATGCAGTCTCGGATGTAAAATTCTCAACCCCAAAAGTTTGATTTTTGATGTATTTCATTGCGATAGGGAAAGAATCCTAAAGTAATGCAGTCTCGGATGTAAAATCCTCAACCCTAAAAGTTTGATTTTTGATGTATTTCATTGCGATAGGGAAAGAATCCCAAAGCAATGCATTCTCGGACGTAAAATCCCCAACCCCAAGAATTTGAATTTGATGTATTTCATTGCGATAGGGAAAGAATCCTAAAGCAATGCAGTCTCGGATGTAAAATCCCCAACCCCAAGAATTTGATTTTGATGTATTTCATGAATTTGAGTTTGATGTATTTCATTGCGATAGGGAAATAATCCTAAAGCAATGCAGTCTCGGATGTAAAATCCTCAACCCTGAGAATTTGATTTTGATGTATTTCATTGCGATAGGGAAAGAACCTAAAGCAATGCAGTCTCGGATGTAAAATTCTCAACCCCAAAAATTTGATTTTTGATGGTAATTGATTTTGCAAAGATTTGTAATGTTGATTTGAAAAGTATGGAATTTTGGTGTTTCGAGAATTTCATGAAAGTTGTAAAAGATATTTGTGGAAAGAAACAGATTTGGAGGGAATACGTAGATGCTACATATCCCACTCAAAAGAGTTGATCGAAAGTTGCTGGTTTGGATTGGATACAATTCCTCGCCATCAGATCCGAATCGAAAACCTCGTGGCTCCGTGTCAATGGAATCGACCGCTTCCATCCCAGATAAGGGAGAGAGTAGAACGGATTGGATTTTAGATTTTTAAGATTGAGTTTGAATTTGATTGAGATTTGATTTGAGATATGGAGGGTTGAATTTAAAATTTGATTTAAAATTTGTGCTCGTTTTGTTTGTCCTTTAATAATTCAAATTTTCCTTATCGTTCGTTTAATGTTCATGAGAATTTAGAGTTTTTAAGGAAAGTTTTCTTTTATTCTTTTTGTTTATTTTGTTTTCTTTGTTCGAAGTTCATTTAACTTTAATGGCGTTTCCCAGTCAATTTGCACAAAAGAGGTGAAGGCCAAAATGTGACATGGTCACTTTCATTCCAATCATGTTGAAGATACATCATACAACTCGATCTGGAATACATCTCATACAATCCATGTTGACTCAAAACGGACTATGTATGATCTTTGTCGATCCTTCCAAAAAGGCATCTGTTAGAAATCCATGTCTGAATAGTGAGGTACATGGTCAATAACATCACCTTCCAAGCCATCCTTGGCAAGGATGTCGTATGGATGTACGTTGGAGGTGTGATATTTTCCATGCAACTCACAGCTCGTAAGGCCGGAGGCTCTCTAGCTCTAGGTCTGGCTGGAAGTGGTAAGGTGCTTTCCTGTCATCCATCCTTCTGAAAGTAACTGAGATCCGCTTCATTGGTACTCCTGGTATGCAATGTTTAGCGACATCTGCTCCGTTGCCCTTTAGTATCATGACGGAACCTACCGATAATGGTATCTTTCTTGGCCCTCGGAAGTCACTCGGGCCTGCTATCCGGAGGTCGGATCCAAACATGATATTACACTCGTTCGAAAAGAAAGCTGTGCGGAAAGGTCCGACAAAGTCGTGGTGATCTATGTGTGGGGCTATGCGATCACCCCGCTTGTAAATGTTAATGATGCAAGCGTTGGGTATGCAATCTGCTGGCAGTACCCTCCATGTTATCATTCTCTTTACCATCCTTTTGATGACCAATGACATTGGATCTACCTTGCCATGACGGAGTATTCCCGATGGGTTTCCCTTCCTGTCTTCTGCGAAGTTGTAGCAACATCCACATTGTATGGTAATTCTTCCTTTCCCTGGCATCCATCTCCGGGGTTCCGAGTAAGTGTTTTCTCTTAGGCGGCCTGCTCGACCCATTCTTTTCAAATCCCAGATGCAGTCCACAATTTGTTGTTGTTCGTATTCTGAGAACACATTTGTATGTAGCTCGAGGCCTTCCTGCCTCTAATTCTCTCTAAGTATTCAAAAGTTTGCTTCTCGACATTCTGCATTCTTTCTAGCTCGTATTCTGGAATAATCTGTAAATGGCGAGGCCTGGTGATGTAATGTGGGATATATGGCTCAATCCCTTCATGTTCTCCTGCATACCTCGGCTCCTCGGGGATGGGGTCTCCGTCGGGACATCCTCCGGGGTTGCTTCTGCAACAAGGTCATGCATTACTGGTGGCTTTATCTGGTGGCGTGGTAGCCTTCCTTCTTCTGATCTTCTTGAGATTTCCCTGGTCTCTTCTATTATCCTCAGAGCTGGCCTTCTTTCTTTATGTTCTTAGTGAACCGGTATCCTTGAAGTATATGCATTGGTAGTAGTGACTGCCTCGTCGCGCTGGTCCGCTGCTAGTTTAGTTAACATCTTGTGGATACGGAGATTTTTATTTCTTCACTGAGTTGCTGTGAGAGTAGCTCTTCGTACTTCCTGAATCTCTGTGGACGCGGCGCCGACAAGCTGCCCTCTGCTGTAGCTACCACGGACTTGATTCTCTTGTCCTCCTCGGTGTTTGTTTTCCTTTTCTTGTTGCTTGGGTTGGTGGCTTGGGCCACCCACTTTCATTCTTGTCGTGACGGCGGTTCCTCTCGGTCAACTGGGACCCAGTCATTTTCCTCGTATTGCAGGCCTGCCAGTGCGAAGTCTGAGTCAATCTCTATTATCGCTCCATCTTTCACCTTCTTTTCGTCGAGAGCAAGGCTTACGCCATTTCTAAAGTTCAGGACCAATCGCCTGTTCGACATTTCCCTGCGAAAAGGTAAGGAAAAGGATCAGGGGTTGTACTAAGAACAAGAACATTAAGAAAAAGTTTATTAGAGACAGAGTTTTCTTTTGTATATATTTTTTAAAAAAATTCAACAGGAATGAAGTGGGAAAAGATCGAAAAAAAAAGATTTTGATTTGGAAGAGAGAACAAGGAAAACTTTATTATCATGATTTTATTTATTTTAACACAATTTTTATTATTATTATTTTTTTTCGTTCGGACCCAGTCATAAGTAATTACTTCGCCCGTGCTTCTAGGGATGAAGAATTCATTCTTTTGAAACATCAGGTAGCGTAATACTTCTTCAAGTATCATCCGTTGATCAGAAGCATATGTCGTTCTCCTTGGCAATTCACTAGCTGGTAGGAGCCACCTGAGTAGATTTCCTCAACCACAAATGGTCCTTCCCAAGTGGGTTCAAATTTTCCTCCTATTTTGCGGTGTGCAAGGATAGGTCTCTTGAGAACGAGAACTAAGTCACCAACTTTGAAGGTTCTTGGGCGGACCAGTTTGTCATGGGCTTGAACCATCTTAGCTTGGTATAGTTCTAAATTCTGCTACGCTGCAAGTCTTTTCCCTTCCAAGCTTTCTAATTCCTCTAGTCGTAATTTGGTATTCTCTTCGTCGTGATTTTGTTTGCAAGCTGCAATTACGAGTGAAGGAAAGCTTGGACCTCTAAGGGTAACCTTGCCTCGGACCCATACACCGGAGCGTAAGGTGTAGCTTGAGTAGGAGTTACGAAGGTTGTCCGGTAGGCCCATAAGGCTTCTAATAACTTCTCGTGCCAATTTCTCTTATTATCGTCCAAAGTTTTCTTTAAAATTTGAACGAGAGTTTTATTAAAAGCCTCAGCCATGTCGTTTGCTCTTGGATAGTAAATTGTTGAATACCGCCAGTCGATTCCGTGTCTCTTGACGAAATTGTTGATTTGCGTTCTTCTGAATTCTGATCCATTATCTGAGATGATCTTGTGCGGCACTCCGAAAAGGTAGACAACTTGGTACTTAAAAACTGTAGCATGTGGTGTGCTTTCACTTATCTAAGTGGAACTGCCTCTGCCCACATGGAAAAGTAATCTGTAGCCGCAAGAATGAAGCGATGTCCTTTTGAAGACGGTGGTTCTATTGGACCCACTATATCCGTGCCCCAACATTCAAATGGCCATGACGCAATTGTCGGATGTAGCACATTTGGAGGTTGGTGTAGAACCACTCCGTGCACTTGGCATTGGTGACAGCTCTTGGCGATTTTCATGCAGTCGGTCATCATCGAGGGCCAGTAGTACCCTAATCTTTTAATTTTCATTTTCATCTTTTGACATGACTGGTGAGCCCCACAGAGTCCTGAATGCACCTCTTTAACAATTTCACGGGCCTCGGACCCGCTTAGGCACCTTAGCCACATTTGATCGAAAGACCTTTTGTATAATGTGTTGTTTATTAATGTGCAGGACAGAGTTCTTTTCTTGATCTGATGGGCTAACAACCTATCTTCTGGTAGTTTTCCTGTTTGCAGGTAGTTTATTAATGGCTGTCGCCAATCTTACGTGTTTTACATCACTGCTACTTAGCTGATTCTTTTTCTTTTTCGATTTGTGTATTGTGTCCATGTTGAGTTGTGATAGGACCGACGTCCGTGAGGCGACACTTCTCTGATTCATCTTGCAAGCGAGGCAAATTCTTTTGCGAGACGAGACTAACGCATCTGCTTAAAGCGTTTTTTTCGGGAATTTTGTAGATCGTCACATTCGGAATATGTTCCAACAAGCTGTATGGCATACTTTGGAAGTATTGCTCGAGTCTTGGCTTTAAAATTATGTACTGTCCGGCGATCTGTTGAATGATTAACTGCGAATCCCCGTAGATGTTGATGTTTGTTATCCCCATTTGAATAGTTAATTTCAGTCCTGTTATGAGAGCTTCATATTCTGCTTCTTTGTTTGTACATGGCTCTTTCAAGTGGTAGGAGTATCTTAACGTCCCCCGCTCCGTTGTTATAAAGGTTAGTCCGATTCCTGCCTTACCGGGCACTATCACTTGCGATTCTTCATCTTTGTGTGCTGAAGATGCTCCGTCGAAATATAATTCCCAATGTCGATCATCAGGGTCTTCTAAGCTCATTATTTGTTCTTCTGGCAAGTCGTCATTGAGAGGAGATTCTGCTGGCAAAGGGTGTGCTGCGAGAAAGTCTGCTAGGACTTGTCCCTTTACGGCACGAAGAGGCACGAAAGTTATATCAAATTGCAATAATATCATTGACCACCTGGCAAGTCTGCCAGAAAGCGTTGGACGGGTCATCAAGTATTGCAATGGATTAAATTTCGAGATCAGGTTGACCTTATGAGAAATCATGTAGTGCCTGAGCTTTTGAGCGGTGAAGAACAGGGCCAAACAGTGCTTTTCAATTGTGGGATACTTTATTTTTGTTGGAAGTAAACGATGGCTTAGGTAATGAAGAGCATTTTCTTTACCCTCATCATTGGCTTGGGCTAACAGGGCTCCGAGTGAGTCGTCTAAAGCCGCGGTATAAAGTATCAACTGATCTACACGAGGCCGAGGTCGCTAAGACGGGAGGTGTCATTAAATATTGTTTAATGTCCTCGAAGGCCCTACGGCATTTCTCTTCTCAAATAAATTTGGCGTCCTTTTTAACTAATGCCGAGAAAGGTCGACACCTACTCGACAAGTTCGAGATAAAGAGTCGAAGATATGCCAGGCTTCCCTTGAAAAGATCGTAGTTGTTTTAAGGTTACGGGAGGCGGCATTTCTAAGATAGCTTTAATCTTTTCGAGTCGATTTCAATTCCACGATGTCGGACAACGAATCCTAAGAATTTCCCGAGGTGACGCCGAGAAGCGCATTTTAAGGGATTCATCTTAAGGTGAAATTGTCTTAATCGTTCGAAAACAATTCTCAAATCATACAGATGGTTTTCCTTTACTTTGATTTTGATGACCACATCATCCACGTAGCATTCAACTTGATTGTGGATGAGATCATCAAAAATTCATGTCATCGCTCTCTGGTAGGTTGTTCCTGCGTTCTTCAGTCCGAATGGCATCACTGTGTAGCAATATACTCCGATCGGCGTTCGAATGCTTGTAAGTTTTTCATCTTACGGAGCCATTTTTATCCGGTTGTATCACGAAGATTCATACATGAATGAGAATATTTCATGTGATGAAGCAATGTCGATCATTAATTGCAGGATCGGTAGAGGAAATTCATCTTTTGGACATGCCTTGTTTAAATCTACGAAATCCACACAAATTCGATCGACCATTCTTCTTCCCGACTGGTACCACATTGGCTAACCAAGTCGGGTATTGTTCTTCACGGACAAATTTAGCGTCTATTAGCTTTTTAACTTCGAGCTATGACTTGTTGTTCGATTTCTAGACGTATTCTTACGGGACCTTGTACGTGGAACGAAGTAGGATCCACTCCTAGCTTATGGACTGCGACCTCCGGAGCTAATCCTTGCATCTCATCGTAGTTCCAAGAAAAACGAGTCTTTAAATTCCATTAATAACTTGATTATTTCTTCGGAGTCTTTTTTATTGAGTAAGGAGCTAACAAAGGTAGGTCTAGGCTCTTCGCTAGTACCTAAGTTAACTTCAGTTAACTCATCTATTATAGATTTGATCTCTTCTTCAAACTACGGTGGAGCGTTTCCAATTTGTAAATCTTCGAATTCTTACGTAATTTCCATGCAATTTTCATTAGACTCGCAAGTGACAACCAAGCAAAATTCGGTATCGTCGGCCGATCCTACTTGTGCCGAATCCGAGACCATTTTTTGAATTGGGTGGACGACCGGAGTTATTCCATAATTTTTCAAAATGTTGTGATTGACCTTTTGTCCATTATCGAGGTAAGAAACCACGCTGAATAAAATTTTGAACGCATGGAGAGTACCACTCAAAAGGTAATTCCATTAATTCTGATGAAGTAACATCTTCAAATTGTACATTATTTTCAATTTTGGAGGAAGGCGCACCACGGTAGAATTTTATGGGCTTTGTACCGCCGCTACATACCTCTTTGACCACCAAACCCTCAATCTTATTAGAATGGATCGGGGTCAGGGTCATAGTATGTACATACTGGTTAATCTTCTCGTACATCGATTTGTATTCTTCGTTCTTCTCATCTTCGAGAGAAATCCTGAATTGCGGCTTCTTCCAACTTATTGTCGCTGCTTCTTGTTGATCTCTTTTCCTTCTTCAGAATCATCTTCCCAATCAACATTGATGGCTGGTTTCCTCTGTCCAGCTGTCTTAACGTCTCTGCCACGACCTCGTCCCCGGCCTCGACCTCGGATGCGAGTTGTGGAGAAACCTTCACCATCTCGCCGTAAGGGAGTGGT
The DNA here is from genome assembly GCA_022702705.1 of Papilionanthe hookeriana x Papilionanthe teres. Lineage (NCBI taxonomy): Eukaryota > Viridiplantae > Streptophyta > Magnoliopsida > Asparagales > Orchidaceae > Papilionanthe > Papilionanthe hookeriana x Papilionanthe teres. The sequence continues at coordinate 119,887,713 of CM040423.1, read as the reverse complement.
GAGTGACTGTTGGACTAGAACTTCAGGTTCTTCGTCGTCCCAAACTTCCTTTGCTTCATCCGTTATAGTATCTCTGGAAAAGTTTGTTTTATTCGAAGCTGCGTAATAAACTGCATCTTCATGGATTCCAATTTCATGTACGGAAAATGGTTGTAAGTCACCTTTGATGCACTGTTCCCCTCCATCGTAGTATTTGTTGCACTGATGTAGAGATGATGGTACCATCCGGTTCTCATGTATCCATGGTCGGCCCAATAGAGTGTTGAATGACGTTTCTGAATCAATTATGTGAAATTTCGCGGTTGCCTTTGCCAAGTCACCGGTCTTCATTAGCAGTGTTATTGATCCGAGGGCTCTTTCTCCTTTCTGGTTGAATCCTCTTAATAATATTTTGTCCGCTTCTAGCTCGCGAGCATCAATTTCCAAGTATCTTAGCGTTCGAAGATTCATTATATTGATTGATGCTCCTGGATCCACCAATACTGCGGAGAGTGTAAACTTCCCGATTGTAAGCTGAAATGTACAACGGTCGCTTGTGGTCCGTTGTCCCAGTAGTAGGTCATTGTCCGTGAAGGTAACACCTCATTGTTCCTTTAACGAACAAACCTCATCTAAGGAATCTCCGGTCATTTGAGCTAAGAAAATTTCTGGATCAAGCAAGGCCTTGATCAGAGCTTCTCTCATCTCCTTTGATAAGATGAGAGCATCGTAGATGCTCAGTTTGGCATGTAGTTTCCTAAGATGGGCTAGCACATTGTAGTCAACTTTATTTTCATGTGTCTCGATTTCTTCCTGAATGGGTATTTCTTCTGCCGGGGTTGGTTCTTCCTGAACAACCACCTGCTTTCCTTTGTTCTTTGGACCCATTCTCGGAGGTAGAACTCTTCCACTTCTTAAGTTGACTTCTGTAATTTCTCCTGAATCTAGCAGTGAGTTTGCTGGTGTCTCCTCCTGAATCGGAATGACAGGTTCTTCTGGATTAGCTTCAGAGTCTGAAGACTCTAACTCTATTGTGAATGGAGCTCCTCGAAACTCGCAAATTGATTCATTGCTTGTTGAACTCTCATAGCCTCCTTGGTGGATGTCTTTTTTGTCATTGTGATCATTGAGATTGTGTATGATTTGAGAATTGTCACTTGTATCGGAATCGACGTCTGGATTAGGTTGGTTGTCGCTAGTTACGTAATCGTTAGAAACAGTCAAAACGTAGCCAACGCCATAACCCTTATCATTATAAGATCCCACCGGAGTGAGCAGATAATCATACAGAGTCAGAGGTTCGAGGGATTTCTCCCCCAAATCGAAAACAACTATCCTAGGATAAGCAACCCTTAGTCTAGCCTTAAGAGTCTCGGTCTTTTCTTCTTCATCAATTTTCTTCTTTTCTTCAATCGTCTCTTGTTGAAAATGCCGACTTGACAGGTTTCGAACTCTGAATTGAGGCTCGCACCGAAGTGGTTTAGATGCGATCCAAAATCTTCTTCGAAGACTTTGTCCAAGCGGTAGTCCATCCATCATCAGTCACATAGGGATCTATCGGAACAATGAGATCTGTCGAGATAACATTGACGGAACCTCCTTTCTGGGGTTCCATCATGTATTCCTTCGGGATCATTATATTCCCTTTTTGAAGATTGTCGTTGAGCCAACATTTGAAGGTAATCCAATCTTCTATCTTGTGTCCAAGCATCTGGTGGTAAGGGCAAAAGTTGGGATCACCTTTCTTGTCGACTTCTTCTGGTTTCTTAGGCTCTGGCAGTTGGAAATCTGGAGTCTTCATCAGACTACGGAACATTTTCGGCACTACCTCATTCTTGAACGGATACTCCCTGCTCAGAAGCTCCTTTAACGTACGTTGTGGACGAGGAGATTGTTCATACTGTTGAGATGACTGATAGCTGGGTCGAGGTTGCTGGTAATTCTGTTGAATTTGTTGCGGCCGTTCTGGCGGTATTTGTATTAGCTGCTTGCCTTTATCAACTGCTGCGACGATCCCGGACTTCTTTTCAAAAGTTTTCACGGGCTTCTGTTTGTTTGTTTTTTCGATGAAACTTAATTGCTTCGCCTCCTCTTGCAAGCTTCCGGCCTTGCTTAACAACTTCTCGAAAGTCTTAATAGTAAATCCCTTGAGGAGAAGTGCTATCGGGCCATGAATGCTCTTCAGTAAAATGCCGACTGCATGTTGTTCTTGTAGCTGTGGTTCACACTTCATACTTAGATTCCTCCATCGAAGTATGTAGTCCACCAAAGTTTCGTTCGGCTTCTGCTTCTCTACCACTAAATCACCTATAGTGATGTGTTGCTGAGCTTCGGCAAATCACTTGATGAAGAGGTTCTCCAATTCTGAAAATGTCTTCACCGAACCGTTCAGTAATTTCGTATACCAATCAAAGGCGATCCCTGACAGGCTGCTAACAAATTTTCGAAAGAGTAAAGCATCACTTCCGTCGACATTGCAACAACTGGCACGAAAATGTGCAACATGCTGTCGAGGGTTTCCGGTTCCATCAAAGGTCTTGAACAGAGGTGGTATGAAGCCTTTTGGATATTGGACAGCGTCGAATTCTTCGGGGTAAGGTATACCCGTCTGAATGGATGTCCCGCTCTTTGATTGTGCTAAGGCTTCTCGCACCTGCTGTTATACTATGCTCTTGATATCCTTTTCCGGAATCATGCTTTGTGTTGCATCCTTTTTTAATTGATCATCCCCGTTGATGGATGTAATCTCCTTTCCTCCGTCTATAATGTGAATAACTTCTGGGGGTGTTTCTCTTTGGGGTTGAACCTGACTCTGGAGAGTGGCTAGGCCTGCAGCCATCTCTTCCATCCTTTTTGCCATTTGGGCGATCGTATCATCTTTCTCTTGAAGCTGCATCCTCATTGCTTCCGGCTCCTCTTTTTCTGCGGCTGCAGGAGCACCTTGTGAAGCTGATGAAGCTCGTGTTTCAACCATGTTAATTTCTGCATATTCATCCTCCATGAACTCTGACGAGTCGACTTCATCTCCGAATTTTTCTTCTCTTTCTCTTGCTAATCGCTGAATATCAGTCCTTAGCTTTTCCATAGCATCTTCTAGTGGTCTTTTTCGTACATCTTTGCGGTTGCATGCTATAGTTGTCGGGTTTCCTTCTCATGAGTCCCCTTCATTGCGGTAGCACTTTCTTCGGACTCAAGTCTCCTGACGAGACTTTCCTTCTCAGGCTGTTGTTTTAATCTTAATTGTTCGGTAGTGGGATGCCATACCATCCTTCTAGCAGCAGAAGGTCTAGGACCGGATGGTCTTTCAGCCAAATGCTGGAAGGTGGTATCCTCCCTAATTTGTAGTCCTGAAACAACGACAGGTGGACTAGCTTTCATTCGCTTATTTAGCTTTTTCGCAGCGATAGCAGGTTCTGCTCGCGGTCCAAGATGGGACTTGGCTGGCACCCGCCTTATTCTTCGTAAAATTTCCTATACAGGGCATTTTTCTTTCTTTGCTAATTTTTCTATCACAGTCTGCAGTCGAGCAAATGGCGTAATTCTAGCCCTTTTCTTACGGCTGTCGTTGTAATATGCAGGTTGAGGCAATGCAGAAGCAATCTTGTGGACATTTTCCTCGTCCTCTGCGGAGGAGAGGGGATGGAACCTACTTCCTCCCAAAAGTGGTATGTATTCAGGCAACGGTGTATACTCGGGCAGTTACGGGATTTCCTCCGGAAAGCGACTTCGGCGGCTACGGCTTCTCTAGCAATCCTTCTACTTCGTTCCTCCTCCGAGTCAGTGTCGGTGATGGAATTCTCGAGCTGGACCTAATTTCAAAAACGAAAGGTTTTACGAGAAGATCCGTACCCTCCACGGTAACAAGTTCATCACGATTCCGAATTTCCTTCCCCTTTAGTCCGGCGAAGCCGGGGTAGGTGCAGAGACAACTAGACCAGTGGGGGTAGCAACAACAGTCCTTCGGCGAACAACAGTACTCCTCTCAGTTGGAATCTTTTGCAGAGGAGGGAATTCATGAGTTGACTTGAGGTTAAACTCAATTAAAGGCTTCTCAATTTTCGGTACTTTGCTTGTGAGTGAAAAGAGAGTGACGTCGGGGATTTTGATGTCGTTGTCCCCGGATCCTTGTCCGAATCGAATGATTCCATTATCAGGCAGTTCGTCCTTGAACATAACCAGGTCCAGTCCATTGACGAAGGAGAAGATCAGTTTTGGAGCTTCCATTTCTGCAGGGCAGATTCTAAGTGTTAGTCCCCGGATAGTGCTTCTTCTTGTCGTAAAACTTATGATGCAAAAGAAAGAGTCCGAACACATTTCTGTTTATCTTAGTGTTTTTGTGGTATTAAAAGAAAATTTATTTAGATAATTGTTTTTCGAAAAGATTTGTTCGTTAAGAGAGAGAATTATTAAAAGAAGGAGAGTTGTAGGAATGGTAAAAGGAATTGATTAGGAACTGGAAAAAAAAGAGAAAGACTTGTAGAAACTTCTCGACCTGCAAGACTGCTCCTAAACTAATACCTATTGGGGGCCCACCCCACCTCAGAAATGAGGTAAAAGGATCTCGAAACCTCTCTATTTAGGGGTGTCTAAACAATGGCTCCTAAATCCGAGAGAATGTTGGCTATACTTGTTCAAGGTAGAAATGAACATAGTACTCCAACGGAAAGAAGGGTAGTTTGATCCATTAGGGACATGGATACACTACCGATTTTTGAAAGCAGAACTATCTGATTAAAAATGGAGAGAGGAATTTTCCCCAGTGGAGTCGCCAAAAGTTGTTGGCATATTTTTTAGGTTGAGTGTTGTATTTTTGGAAAGAGGTCGCCTACAGAAATTGTCGGTGAATTTTTAATTTAATTTAAATAAATAATTTGAAAAGTAGTATTTGATTTTGAAAATAATTTTAAATTTGAAAATTTTAAGACATGAAATCAAACTTATCTCACATCCCGAATAGTTTATATAAACGAGCACCGCACCACAAACTGTATATCTATCCCGGAGAATAGACACACTGCTTAATGATGGGGCTCGGTTAAATAAACTAGGAGATTTGTGACATCCGTTTGGTCTGCGAACCAAGTTTATAAGCCGACAAATTCACCTGCTTAATATGAAAGCATTAAACAGGGTTTATATTACCTGGGTTCTTAAAATTCCCTATAAGGGCAAGCCCCTATAGTTAATTACATCTTAAGTGACGGGAATCACTTAAGAAAACTCTCGATAATAATCGGTAGTTACGCTCTCAAGAATTTCAAAGTTTAAGTTTCCAAGGGATTGAATTTTAGAATTTCGATAGGGAATGGATCAAATTTGGAACATTTTGTTTTGGGAATTCAAAGGAAGAAAGGTAGGAGAAATTACAGATTCGAAGCGAACTTCGGTAATTTCCCGACTATCCTATTGTTTGGCTTGAATTTAGGAAAGCCCTAATGTTTATTTAATGTTTTGATCTCGCCAATTTTAATTAATTAGGACTTATATTCTTATGACACGATCATACAAATAGCCTCGAAGATGTGAGGGTTTATGTCGTACCGGACAACGACCTCGGAATCCTAAGACTGGTTAGGGCTTAATTTGCAATGCAAATGCCTAACAAAAAGATTGAGGATTTATGTTGCACTAGACAAACTACCTCGAAATCCTATGGCTTGGTTATTTAATTCTAATAAAGTTTTGCTGAAGTAGATTCAGGTTTTGCTGATGACGATCGTCGTGCTGCCCACCATGCTCCGAGCTCCTTGTTGTTGCAGAGGGTTTAATTTTAGAAAATTGTAATCAAAAGAGAAGAGAGGAGTTTGGTTTTAGAAATATTAAAATCCAAGTGTTTTTTTTTGTTTTAATTAAAACAAATCTTAAAGTTGTTTAAACAGAACCGATTAAGATCCCACGGTTCCGTCATCCCGGCACCGTTATTTTCATTGAATTCACTTAGTCCAGATGAATTTGCTAAACTCAACTGAATGAGTTCCACACTTTCATTTAGACCGTGGGAAATCCCGTTAGCAACACGTGAGTTACATCATCCGAGGTATTCCCGATCATTCAACGAGACGTTTTAATTTAGTTGTACTTGTAGTTCTACTTTGTATTCTGTTTGTGATTAAATTTTGAGTTGTTTTATATTTTGAAATGTTGTGAAGGTGAATTTTATCTTGTAATGAATTTTAATTTAGTTTTGGTTTCAGTTTTAGGGACTATCCTAAAGGTGTGGGTTTTCATGCAACTTTTGTTTATCATGCACGAAAAGTAAGTGCATTTGCAATAAGGTAAATTACAAGAAGATAAATTGCAAAAAAATAAAAGCGTACCTGGAGGGTTTTCCCGTCATCCCAGGCTGCAATTAAACACAATTTAGAATATTTAAGCATTTAAAGGAAGTTCCTAGGTAAAGCTAAGGGAAGGGTTATGGTTTTCTACCAAGTTCCTAATCCTATAGCTAGTCATCTCCTATGACGTCTAGGTTCTTGTGTTTTGGTTTAAGGACGATTTTCTTCATCAAAGAACAATTAAGTTCAAATTTTCTTATAAACATCCTATCGTAGTGAGGAAGTGCTTAAGACGAATCCTAAACATCTTTTCAATACTTCTAGGATTATTTTAAGTCCAAGAGAATTTAATTATACAATGAATCAATCATCCAGGAGTTCAAGTTTTGTTATCTTACTTAGTGAACTAGGACATTTGAATATCCAATGAGTGAAGTAATACTTCACTTAACACTCCATTTAGGAGTTATGACAATAAGAGCTTTTGAGGGCAAACCGATGTTCAAGTGATTTGCGATTTAATTTAATTTTAATTAATGGGTTTAAATTTGGAATAGTGTTCAAGTTGTTTTAGATTTATTTTTGAATTTTTTATGTCTTAAGTGATGTTATATTTAATTTAATTTAATTTAATTTGGTTTAGTTATAATTTTACTTTAATTTTATTTATTTAATTTAATTTTAATTTAATTTTAACTTGATTTTATTTATTTTAATTTAATTTAATTTAATATGTTTTGATTTAATTTAATTTAATTTAATTTAATGTGATTTAATTTAATTTAATTTAATTTAATTTTAATTTTAATTTAATTCAATTTAATTTAATTTAAAATTTAATTTAATTTTATTTTAATTTTAATTTAATATTTTATTTTTTTATGCTTTAAGGATGATTTAATTTTAATTGTTAAAATATTAATTTAATTGAAATCTTAGAAGGATTTAATTTAGATGTTTTAACTTTAATTTAATTTAATGATTAAGTCTTTTAGCACTTTAAATTTTGAATTTGGATTATCATTTTAATTAGGAATTAAATATTATTGAGGTGATTAATTTAGGGATTTTTAGATTAAAGAATAAATTTCTTCCTAATAATATTCCTATTTTAATAATTCTAATTTTTTTATTATTCTTCCAAGTTTAAAAATTATTTAATTAAGGTTTATTTTAATTATTTTCAAATTATTTGGTAGGTTTCTACCCTTTAATTACCTAAGTTTCAAACATCCAAAATCAACTTAGTATCAAATATTTTACCCACCCTTTTAATTAAACCTAAAATTTTTAATTATAGGTTAAAATTTTAATCACTATTTTGCCCTTTAAACTTACTAATTTCATGACTCACCAAATTGAGCTTAAATGAATTTGAAATTTTTATGTGACTTCACTCATATGTCAATCAAGACATTAGAGGAGAAAATGTGATTTTTCTGTATTTAATTTATTTATATAATTATTTTTGGTCGAAAATAAGAATTTTCAAGGAAAATTTAATAACATGACCAAGGGAAAGTTTATGTCCTTGAGAAAATTATGGGACATTACTAATGACCAGATGACCACTTGGACCAATTTTGGTAATTTTTTGAATGATATTATTTTTATTATAATTATTTTGAGTTTTGGAGTATTAATTAATTTAAAAATAAAATAAAGGTTGAAAAATGAATTTTATATTTTTCAAAAATCTCTCTGATATCAAGGAAACCAGAGGACCAATTTTTATAAATTTCTAATTTTTCTTTGATTTATTAGAATTATTTTAGTGGAAATGCTAGAAAATACATTTTTTAATTTTAAAATTGCCTTAGGGCTTTAAAATTTAATATCTCATCATAGAGACTTAAGAAAAATATGGGGTTTCTTCCTAAGTGATTAAAATTCAAAATGTGATATTTTGGTGAATTTTATTACTTTTGTGATTTTTATTATTTTTTAATTATTAAAAATATTAAAATAATGCAAAAAATCAACTTTTTTTGGAAAATTGTAATTTTAATTTTCTTAAATTCCCCTAATATCAGAGAGGCCCCAAAACTAATTTGGTGAATTTTTGAAAATTATTTTGAAAGTTATGAATTTTTTAAATTTAATTTTGGCTAAATGGCTTAATCAACCCATTTGATAGGGCTAACCAAGTCCAATTGACTTCAGACTTCTATGGTGGATTCCTCTGATCCTAAAGGTCAGTGGAGAATTGATTTCAAGTCAATTTGATGTATGATTAGCTTTAATTAATTAATGCTCAATTTTGGGTGTTTAAGCCAATTAGGGTTATTACAAGTGAGTTAACTCAAAAAACATTTTCCCTTAGGGTCCTCTAGTCATAAGAAACATCACCAAATTTTCCTAGAATTTATTTCACAACATGCTAATTATTAGAATTAAAATACTCAGAATAGTGACCGAGAATTGAAAAATCAATAACTCTTCATAGGAGTGGCCTCTGACTTTGGAAAATTCAAGGAATGTTCCCAAATTCAGAGGCTTCAAAAGCCCTATGGTCTCATGCCATGGTGAATTGTATATATGCATGGAGAATTGAAATAGTGCAGAGAGTAAATAAATAATTAAAAATAAAATACTTGATGAAATTACATGATTTCTTTTTCACATTATTCTCCTCTGTTCACTGAGTAAGAGGGTATTTTTATTTTATTTTTCTAATTTTCCTGCACAAAGTTATGCATCTTTGAAGTTTAGGGAATTAAATAAATAAGAAAATCCCTATTTTTCTACTTAAGTGACGGCACCACGCCATCCTCGGCAGCTCCGAAAGGTCACGCGTCGTCTTCTGATTCGGCACCTCCATCCGACTCAGCGCTCTAGGGCCCCGCGGTTCACGTACCATCGCGCTGTCAGGCTCGATCCAGACCGTCCGCTCGATACACGCTCGATCCAATGGCTCCCAGTCATCGTCTACGACTGGTGTGCACCCGTGACTGTCAACCGTCTAACCCTAATTTATCACTCGATTCTCAACGGATTTTAGTGTTCTTATGCTCTAGGGATTCGTCTTGAGGAGACGAACACATCCATACGGTAAACATGTATTGAAATTGACTCAAATTAAATAGAGAATCTCTGTAAGCTCGGGAAGAAGAGTGAGCCCATACCTTTGCTCAGAGAAGTGAAGCTTCGATCTGAGAGTTGTGTCACCTTCGATTGGGTCCAAGCAAGCTCCAGAAGAAGTCCCTTGGGTTGGTGAATTGTCCAGGTATCATTTCGACCACAGCCGATTACAAAGCTTGGAGTCTGGAACAGATGGGTGGCCTGGAGAGGGGGCTCTCACTGAGGAACATCTTCTCTTGACCTTGTGCAGGTGTCGGTGAGTTTAATTTGAATTTGGTGGAGAGTTGGGAGATGTCCTGTTTTTGGGTGGAATTTTAGCTGAGAAATTGGGCTCTGTTGGTGGGGATTAGGGCAAATTGTCACTGGGGATCAACTGCTCTAAGTGTGGAGAGTGGTCTGGAGCAATTTTGGCAGGGTTTCAGTAAGGTCTAGTTCAGCACCTCTCATGGCCAAGAGGAGGTGAGGTTTAAATAGGAGAGGGTGGAGGGCCTCCCAGGGGGTTTAAGGCTTGGGATCAGCTGCTTAAGTCAAGGGAAGAACAGCCATGATGGCCATTGCGCATAGGGCAGCTCAGCAAGTGGGAATTCCAAACTTTGGCTCACATGGGTGCTCTCGGCCTGGTGGTTTTCGACGGCTGTGGTGGCTGGCCGGCCAGGGTCAGGTCACCCTCAAGGTCAGGGAGGTCAGGGCTGGGGCTTAGTGCAGTCAATTGGCCATGGACATGTGTAAAGGAGTTGAATTGAAATGGAATGGGGGGAAGGCTATTTTGGGTTCAAATGAGTCAACCCATGGTTTTGGGCTAGGTTCACCACCCAAGGCCTGGTTTTGGGCTGAAAAGAGTAACTTGGGTCTGCCAAGAGAAAATGGTGTGGTCTTCATCCATGGTGAGGTGGCTAAGCATGGTTTAATGTGTGACATGCTTAAGGTAAAAAAGGGTTTAAGAGGGTTTAAGAAAGAGATCCCCTCTCTTGCCATTAATGGTTTGGTGAGGTGGAAAGTAGATTCCATGGCTCTCATGGCTCCCATGGGGCTCATGCATGGCTTCATGGCTCCATTTGGCTTGGGAAAAGTTGAGTCAACATTCATGGAGAAGGATTTTGTGAATTTTGGCATTTAGGGGTGATTTGGCATGAGGCTTGATTTGGAATCATTTGATGATGGGATTGGAACTTAGGGAATGACTTTGATTAAATGTATTGCAAATGAAAATGTCATATGGGCTTTAGGGTAGATTTTGGGCTCTTTGAAATGGTTTTAGATGGGCTTTTAAAGTGATTTAGGGAAGTGGGTTTTTTTTATTTTAGGATGGGCTTTTGGGTGAAAATTTTGTGAAGGACCATGTCAAAGAAATGTTACAATTGGTTTAGGGATGTTTCATGAATGGTTTGGAGTCAATTTGGTGTGATTTGGAATTGAATTGGTTTGAATTTGGGCCTCTTTAGTAAATGGCTCAATGTAGGTCAAGTTGGGCTAATTTCGGCCAATGTTAGGCTAGGGTTGAAATTAATGTAAAATTAATGTTGGGAAATATTTATGGGAGTGTTTCAAAGAGGTTTTGGCTTTGGTTGGATCTTGATTTTGGGGTTTGAGCTTATTTGGGTTAGGTTTGGGTTTAGGTCAAAATTGGGCCTTTTAGCTTTGGATTGAATTTGAGTGGGGTTTGGGTCTAACTTTTAGTTAAATCATGTTAGTGTTTTGTTTGTGGGGATGTTAAGGAAGGTTTAGAAAAGGTTTGGGGTTAATTGGAGTTGAATTGGGTTAGTTTGGGCTAAGTTTGGGTCATGGGTCCAAATTGGGCTTTAAGGTTAAAAGTGAAATTGGATTCAAATGCCAATCAAATTGGACTTGGATTTGGTCTATATTGCTGTTGGGGTTGCTGAATTGAAGTTTATAATTGCATTGGACCAAAATTTGGGTCAATTGGGTAGGTTTGGTTTGACATTGGGTTCATTTTGGGTTAAAATGGGTCAAATTGGGGGTTTTGACAAAAGTGGGGTAAATTGACAAAATTGTCCCATGGTGTAGTTGAACAAAATGCAATTGGGAATATTTGGGATTTTCTGGAATTTTCTGGGAATTTTCTGAATTTTTGGATTTTTTGGCTAAGAGGGGCATTTTGCGTATTTGGAGGGTATTGGGGGGTATTTTTGGAATTTTTGGTATTTTAGGCTATGGATGATCAATTTGAGTAATGTGGGAATGTTTGGGATTGGTCTTGAGGAATTTTGGGTGATTTGGAGATTTTTTGAAAAATTTGGGTAATTTCAAGGGTTTTGGGTTGGCTAGGCGGGTCTGCGGTCTCGTGTGTCAAAAATTAAAAATTTAGAAAATTGAAGATTAGGTAAATGTAAGTGGAATGGAACCATTTTGGTTGAGCCATGAAGCCATGAAGCCATGTTAAGCCTATATGAGCCATGAGAGGACTCATTTGAGGCATTCACTATGTTGTTCCTAACCCTCTTAGCCAAGGGCTTAGAGGTTAAGGACCATCCATGTGAATTACCTTCATGAGTCAGGAGGTCAAGTTGGGTATGGGTGTGGTTTTAGGAGGTGTGTGAAAGTGTAGTGCATAAGTGTAGTGTAAGTCAGTCATCACCAGACCAGGCCACCAAGGGTAGTCCTAAGGCCAAAGAGTCCTGTAGGAACTCATCCTTTAAACATCCACATTTGATTTCAACCCTCTAGGTGATTAGGGGTCTACAATCAAGTTTGTGGAGTTTGCAGGGAGTTTAGAAGTGGTTTTAATTTCTAATTGGTGGGTCCCAATTCTAGTCCTCTAGGATGGTCAAAGGAAAAGCCTAAGGCTAGATCCTAAGTACTAAAGAGAGAAGAGAAGACCTCATCAAAAATGAGGTCAACAAATACATATTACACTCTTCTCCTCTAATAATCATCCTTAATGCTATTTCATTCTTCTAAACCATCAATCGTGCTATGAAGCCTCGTAATATCACATTGTTGTATGATCAGCTGCTCCATAACATTAGAAATAGTAGGAGTCCCGGAAGTAGAAGGTATATCATGACTAGCAGAGGGAATCTCACTACTCTTACCTCCATATCTCCATCCTACATGAGATTCACAAGTATGAATGTTGCACTTAATAATAGGCTTCAAAGTATAGACCAAATCATCGCTACTATCAACCAAAACTCCAGATTGTATACATAATATACAATTAAGGCAGGATATCCCAATCCTCCAGTGGTTTCTCCCTTAGCTATAGTCTCAATGCGATTGTAAATAACTCTTCCAATGTCAATTATTCTCATATTTTGAATACAGAAATTCAGAATTTCTCTATCCCTTGAAACTTCGCTATGATAATAAGTAGGTAGTAGTTATGCAGATATAAAGTAAAGTCAGGCTTTAGATGCTACATTAAAAGTGGAAGCAGGAAAATTTATCTTTTATCTTTGATTAGTTTTCCACTCCCCTTTTCCAACAGTAAGAAAAATAATTACCTCATTTAATGATGCATCAACAATACCAAAAGATTTGCATTCACAAAACAGATTATCTCTTAAATGGCAGAAAGCATTGATCCATTCAAGAGTGAATTCTACCATTTGTCCTCGAATCAACACATATTCTTCTTCAGTATATTGCAAGTTAGCATAAAATGCAGACTACATCAGTGATTGCATCAACAAAAAAATAAAAAAGGTTTCCCAATTCTGATCAGCAATTACCTACTCTACAACTCCGCTCAGATTTTTAAATCCTCAATCTTGTATACACTTTCTGCTTTGGAGTGTAGATTTGAAATGGTAATGAGCTTTCACATTTACAAGTTTCATTTCATCAAAATAAACTTTTCTCTTCCCCTTAAACATCCTTGGAGCTATATTAAACTTTCTAAAAATTTTGCAAAAAAATCCAAATAAATTCCAAAATCACAATGTTATAAACTCCAAAGTTAAATCTAGCAACTAAGAGCATTTTATCATGGATTTTCTTAAAATTTTCTTCAAAAACCCTAAATTCATGGATCTCTCCAATGTAGGAGATTTCCAATGCGAGGATAAAAAATTTTTGGTTTAAATTATTGCTCTTACCAAGAGAAGATGAGATCCAACCTCAAAAAGCTCTGAAATCACCTCAAATCCAAATGCAAGCAAGCCCTAGGAGTGTTTTTTGTCCTTAATTGGAGATTGAAGGTGATAAATGGCGTACTTACTATTCAAAATCATGATTTTTAAGGGAACCTAGAACTTTCAGGTTTTGGACGCTGGTTTGGGCACTGTCGGCACTAAATCGGGTACTGTCGATGATAAATCGAGCGCCATCGGTGCTAGAACAAATTTCTGGTTCCAAAATTATTCTGCGAATTCGATAAATTCCATGTTACAACATCTAATTAGCCTTTTTAAGCATCTAAATTCAATATTTATTGATTAACTAATATGAAAATCACATAAACAACACAAAACATCATTTTTATATATAAAATCCAGTTACAAACATACACACATCAATCATACTACAACATCAATAACTCATCATCATAATCAAACGACAGCATGTCGGCATATTTTAGGTTGTATTGTATTTTAAAAGGGGGGTCGCCTAACAGAAGTTGTCGGCGAATTTAAATTTTAAATTTGATTTAAATATATATATAATTTAGAAAGTAGTATTTGGCTTTGAAAATAATTTTTAAATTTGAAAGTTTTAAGATATGAGATTAAACCGATCTCACATCCCAAATAGTTTATATAAACGAGCACCGCACCACTAAGCCGTGTATCTATCCCTAAGGATAGACACATCGCTTGATGGTGGGGCTCGATCAAATAAACTAGAAGTTTTGTGACATCCGTTTGGTCTGCGAACCAATTTTATAAGCCGACAAATTCCCACGCTTAATATGAAAGTATCAAACGGGGTTTATATTACTCGGGTTCTTTAAAATTCCCTATAAGGGCAAGCCCATATAGTTAATTACATCTTAAGTGACGGGAATCACCTAAGAAAACTCTCGATAATAATCAATAATTACGCTTTCAAGAATTTCAAAGTTTAAGGTTTTCAAAGATTGAATTTTGGAATTTCAATAGGGAATGGATCAAATTTTGGAACATTTTGTTTTGTGAATCCAAAGGAAGAGAGGTAGGAGAAATCAACGATTCGAAGTGAACTTCGATAATTTCCCGACTATCCTATTGTTTGTCTTGAATTTAGGAAAGTCCTAATGTTTATTTGATATTTCAATCTTGCCAATTTCAATTAATTAGGGCTTATATTTGTATGATAAAATCAAACAAATAGCTTCAGAAGATGTGAGGGTTTATTGTCGTATCGGACGACTACCTCGGAATCCTAAGACCAGGTTAGGGCTTAATTTGCAATGCAAATGCCTAACGAAGAGTTGAGGATTTATGTTGCACTAGGCAAGCTACCTCGAAGTCCTATGGCTTGGTTGTTTAATTCTATGAAAGTTTCTGTGAAGTAGACTCGGGTTTTGCTTGATGACGATGGTCGTGCTTGCCCACCATGCTCCGAGCTCCTTGTTGTTGCAGAGGTTTAGTTTTAGAAATCATAAATCGGGAGTTGAGAAAAGTGTTTTGGTTTAGAGAAAATCTTAATTTCCGGGTGTTTTTTATGTTTTATTTAAAACAAATCTTAAAGTTGATTATAACGACACGGGTTAAGATCCCACGGTTCCATCCTTCCGGCATCATTATTTTTATCGGATTCACTTAGTCCGGATGAATTTGCTAAACTCAGCCGAATGAGTTCCACACTTTCATTTAGACCATGGGAAATCCCGTTAGCAACACGTAGGTTACATCATCCGAGGTATTCCCGATCATCCGACAGGACGTTTTAATTTAGTTGTAATTGTAGTTTTGTGTTCGTTTGTGATTAAATTTTGAGTTGTTTTATATTTTGAAATGTTGTGGCGGTGAATTTTATCTTGCAATGACTTTTAACTTAGTTTTGGTTTCAGTTTTAGGGTCTATCCTAAAGGTGTGAGTTTTCATGCAACAGTTGTTTATCATGCAAGAAAAATAAGTGCAATTGCAATAAAATAAATTGCAAGAAAGTAAATTGCAATAAAATAAAATAAAAGCGTACTCGGAGGGTCTTCCCGTCATTCCAAGCTGCACTTAAAACTCAATTAGAATATTTAAGCAAGTTCCTAGGTAAAGCTAAGGGAAAGGTTATGGTTTTCTACCAAATTCCTAATCCTATAGCTAGTCATCTCCTATGAGCGTCTAGGTTCTTTGTGTTTTTGTTTTTGTTTGAAGACGATTTTCATCATCGAAGGACAATTAAATCCGATTGTTCTTATAAGTATCCTATCATATTGAGGAAGTGCTTAAGAAGAATCTTAAACATCTTTTCAATATTTCTAGGATTGTTTTAAGTCGAAATGAATTTAATTATATAAATGAATCGATCGTCCGAGGTTTTCAAGTCTTGTTAACTTGCTCGAGTGAACTAGGACATTTGAATATCCTATGAGTGAGATAACACTTCATTTGATGTTCCATTTAGGAGTTATAATAATCAAAGCTTTCAAGGGTAAATTAGTATTCAAATGATTTGATTTAAGTTAAAGGGTTTAAATTTGGAATAGTGTTGAAGTTGCTTTATATTTAGTTTAATTTAATTTAATTTGATTTGATGTTTAATTAATTTGATTTGATTTAATTTAATTTAATTATTTAATTTAATTTAATTTAATTTAATTTAATTTAATTATTTAATTTAATTTAATTTTTTAATTTAATTTAATTTAATTATTTAATTTAATTTAATTTAATTATTTAATTTAATTTAATTTAATTGTTTAATTTAATTTAATTTAATTGTTTAAATTTAATTTAATTTAATTATTTAATTTAATTTAATTTAATTGTTTAATTTAATTTAATTTAATTATTAAATTTAATTTAATTTTAATTTAATTTATCTTTAATTTACTTTATTTTTAATTTTAATTGAAATTTCGAAAGAGTTTAATAATTTAATTAAGTCTTTTAATATTTTAAATTTGAGTTATCATTTTAATTAAAAATTGAGTATTAGTTGATATAATTAATTTAGGGATTTTTAAATTAAAGAATAAATCTCTTCCTAATAAAGATCCCTTATTTTAATAGTTCCGATTTTATTATTCTTCCAAATTTAATCTATTATTTAATTAAAGTTTAATCATTTTAAAATTATTTAATGGGTTTCTACCCTTTAATTATTTAAATTTCAATCATCCAAATCAGATTAAGATCAAATATTTTACTTGTTGATTTTTTATTAAACCTAAAGTTTTAATTAAGGATTAAAGATTTTAATTACCATTTTACCCTTTAAGCTTAATAATTTCATAACTCACTAAATTGAACTTAAAAGAACTTGAAATTTTTATGTGACTTCACTCATATGTCAATAAAGACATGAGAGGAGAAAATGTGATTTTTCTGTATTTAATTTATTTATATAATTATTTTTGGTGGAAAATAGAGATTTTCAAGGAAAATTTGATAACATGACCAAAAGAAAGTTTCTGTCCTTAAGAAAATTAGGGGACATTCCTAATGACCAGAGAAGCACTTGGACCAATTTTGGTGATTTTTTGAATTATATTATTTTTATTATAATTATTTTGAGTTTTGGAGTGTTAATTAATTTAAAAATAAAATAAATGTTGAAAAATGGATTTTATATTTTTCAAAAATCTCTCTGATATCAAGGGAAACCAGAGAAGCAAATTTTGCAATTTTCTGATTTTTTTATGATTTATTGTAATTATTTTAGTGAAAATGCTAGAAAATACATTTTTTAATTTTTAAAATTACCTTAGGGATTTAAAATTCAATATGTAAAATCACAAACCATTTGATTTGATGTATTTAGTTGCAATAGGAAAAGAATCCTAAAAAGCCGGTGTAGTCTTGGATGTAAAATCCTCGACCCAGAAAGTTGAATTTTGATGTATTTCGATTGCAATAGGAAAAGAATCCTAAAGCGGTGCGGTCTTGGATGTAAAATCCTCGACCCGAGTTTTGAATTGATGTATTTCGGTGCAATAGGAAAAGAATCCTAAAACGGTGCGGTCTTGGACGTAAAATCCTCGACCCAAAAGTTTGATTTGATGTACTTCGATTATTAGGAAAAGAATCTAAGCGATGCCGGTCTTGGATGTAAAATCCTCGACCCAAAAGTTTTGAATTTTGATGTATTTCGGTCTGATAGGAAGAGAATCCTAAAGCGGTGCGATCTTGAATGTAAAATCCTCGACCCAAAAGTTTGATTTGAATTTAGTTTGATGTGATTGAGACTTGAAATGCGGAAAGATTGAATTTGAGATTTGGAAGGATGAGTTTGAACTCGATTGAAACTTGATTTAAGATTTGATTTGAAATTTGAAAGATCGAGTTTGAAACTTGATCGAGATTGGATTTGGTTTTGATTGAGAATTTGATTTGAGATTTGGGAAGATCGAATTTGAAATTTGATCGAGGTGGATTTGGAATTTGATTGAGAATTTGATTTTGAAGTTTGGAAGGATGGAATTTGATTTTGAAGTTTGAAAAGATAGAAATTGATTCGAATTTGGAAAAGATTGAATTTGAGATTTGTGTTGATTTCGTTTATCTTTAATGAAGGTTTAAATTTTATTTTGTTGTTTATTTAATGTTCATGTGAACTTGGTGTTTGTCATTTTCGGATTTTTTTTTGAAAGTTTCTTTTATTCTCTTTTTCTTTTACGTTATTTTGTTAAGTTCATTTAACTTTAATGGCGTTTCCCCGATCAATTTGCATAAAGAGGTGAAGGCCAAAAACGTGATATGGTCCTTTCATTCCAATCATGTTGAAAATCATTCGTCTGACTCGATGGAATATATTCTATCTGATCCATGTAGACTAAAACGGACATGTGTGATCTTTTGTTGATCCATCGAAAAGAATCATCTACATCGAAAATCCATATCGAGATAGTGAGGTACATGGTCGATAACATCACCTTCCAAGCCATTGTAGCAGGATCTGAGTAGGATGTACATTGGAGGTGATATTTCCATCTTCTTCCCACAACTCGTAAAGCGGGAGGTTCTCACAGCTGCGGATGCGGTTGGAAATGGTAAGGTATTTTGCGCTGTCGTCCATCC
This sequence comes from Papilionanthe hookeriana x Papilionanthe teres, assembly GCA_022702705.1. Classification (NCBI taxonomy): domain Eukaryota; kingdom Viridiplantae; phylum Streptophyta; class Magnoliopsida; order Asparagales; family Orchidaceae; genus Papilionanthe; species Papilionanthe hookeriana x Papilionanthe teres. The sequence continues at coordinate 119,869,259 of CM040423.1, read as the reverse complement.
TCTGAAAATGGCGAGATTCGCTCTCTTGGCACCCGGCCTTCTGTGCTGACTCTCTGCTCGTTACCGCACGGTATCATAAATAGAACTAGGTAAAATTATCTTTAACGCCCGCAGAACTCCGGGGCACTGTCCGGAGGTCGGATCCGAACATGATGTTGCACTCATTCAGAAAGAGACCGTGCGAAAGGTACGACGAAGTCGTGGTGATCAATATGTGAGTGTCACGGTCCTTTGTTTGTAGATGTTGATAAATGTGTTATTGGGTATACGTCTCTTTGTGATGCCTCATGTTATCAATCTTTTTACCATTCTCTTGATAACTATTGGCAGCGGATCCTGCCTTGCCCATTGACGAAGTATTCCGGTGGGTTTTACTTTTAAATGCGGTAAAGTTGTGGCAGCATCCGCATTGTATTGTGATTCTTCCTTTCTTGTCATCTGGGGTTAGAGTATGTGTTTTCCTGGTGACCTGTAGCCCAATTCTTTCGGATCCTGGGATACGGTCATGATTTGCGGCTTGTTCATACTACGAGAATACGTCGGTGTGTAGCTCGAGGCCTTCGCGTATGTTGATTCTTCTTCCTTTTAATTCTCTCGAAGTATTCGAAAGTTTTCTTTTAATTATTCAAAAATCCTCTAAAAATTTCGTATTCGGAATGATCTGGGATGGGGCCTTGAGCATGTTGTGGGATGTGTTCTCCAATCCTTCCGTTCCCTTGCCTGAAGCCTGGGGGATGATGCAATGGGGACATCCCAGTTGCTTCTGGCTCTAAGATCCCATTTGCTTCTTTGGTGGTTATCAGGTGGCGTGGTAACCCTTCCATTCTTCGATCTTCGATTTCCACAGTTCTTTTGTTATTAGGAGGCGGCCTCCTTTCTTCGAGTTCTGGTGAACCGGTGTCCTTGAAATGTGAGTCTTTGGCATTAAGCGATCATCTCGTCGCGGCCCAGTCGCGGCTAGTTTTGTTAACATTTTACGGATGCGGCGATTCTTATTTCTTCGTTGCGTAGGTTTGTGAGAGTAGCCTCGAACTTCTTGAATCTGCGGGCGCGGCGGCTGTAACTGCCCTCGGCTGTAGTGACTACGGACTTCATTTTTCTTGTCTTCTTCGGTGTTGCTTTCTTTTCTTGTTGTTGGATTGGTGGCTTGGCCACCCACTTTCATCCTTTATCTTATACACAGATGCAGTTCTTCTCGGTTAACGGGACCAGTCACTTTCTGCCTCGTCTTGTAGGCCTCTTGGTGCGAAATGCGAGGTCAATCTCGATTATCGGCTCCATCACCCTCTTTTCATCGAGTGAGGCTTACGCCATTCTTAAAGTTCGAGACCGACGCGTTCGACATTTCCATGAAAAGACAGAGGAAAAGAGTGGGGGCTATATCTTAAGAACAAGAACATTAGAAAATGTTTATTAAAGATACATTTTTTTATTATTCTTATATTTTGAAATTTAACGGGGAATGAAGTAGGATAAGATGAGGGAAGAGATTTTGATTTGAAAAGAAAACAAAAAGGAAAACTTAATTATCATGATTTTATTTATCTTAGCGCATTTTATTATTTTTGGGTTCGGACCCGACCACGAGTAATTACTTCGCACGTGTTTCTTAGGGATGAAGAATTCATTCCTTCGAAATCGGAGTAGCGTAATATTTTTCAAGTATCGTCAGATTGATTGGAAGCATATGTCGTTCTCCACAGCAATTCATGGTGGTAGGAACCTCACGAGCTATGCGCGGCCACGACGGTCCTTCAGTGGGTTCAAATTTTCCTCTTTATCTTGCGGTGTGCGAGAATAGGTCTCTTGAGAACGAGAACTAAATCTTGACTTTGAAGGTTCTTGGGCGGGTTGGTTGTCATGGGCTTGAACCATCTTAGCTTGATATAGTTCTAAGTCTGTTGCGCGCAAGTCTTTTCCTTCGAGCTTTCTAATTCTTCGGTCGTATTAAGTTTTCTTGGCTAGTGATCTGTTACATTACGAATTCGAGTGAAGAACGTCGAACCTCCTAAGGAGCGCTGCTTTTTCCTGGGACCTTACCGAGAGCGTAAGGTGCTTGAGTAGAGTTCGAAGGTTGTCGTAGGCCCATAAGGCTTCTAACGATTTCTGTTAAATTTCTCTTGTTATCGTCCGAGTTTCTTTAAGGTTTAGGCAGAAGTTTTTATCAAAGCCTCGGCAAGACATCCGTTCTTTTCTTAGGTAGTAAATTGTCGAGTATCGCCGTGTCGATTCCGTGTCTCGACAAAATTGTTGATTTGTGTGCTTACGAATGCGGCCGTTATCGAGATGATGATCTGCGCGGCACTCACGAAACGGTAGACAACTTGGTTCTTGAAAAACTGCAGCACGTGGTGTGCTTTCACTTCTCTAAGTGGAAGCATACCACCCTTGAAAAGTAATGTAACAAGAATGAAACGATGTCCTTTTGAAGATGGTGGTTACATCGGACCCATTTTATATGCAGTATGACATTGATAGCCCACAGCCTGGTGTCGGGTGCTTCAGCACATTTGGAGGTTGGTGTAGAACCACTCCGTGCACTTGGCATTGATGACGGCTCTTGGCGATTTTCATGCGGTCGGTCATCATCGAGGGCCGGTAGTACCTAGTCTTTTAATTTTCATCTTGTTTTATGGACCCGGCCCCAGTGACGCAGAATTCTGAATGCACCTCTTTAACAATTTCACGGGCCTCGGACCCGCTTAGGCTTCTGCTTGCATTTGATCGAAAGACCTTGTATAATGTTGTTTATTAATGCGTAGGACGAGAGTTCTTTCTTGATCTGATGGGCTAGCGACCCTATCGTCTTGTAGCTTTCTGTTTGCGGGTATTTTATCAATCGTATGCCAAATCTCATGTTTTAACATCCCAGCACTTACCTTGATTCTTTTTCTTTTTCGGTTGTGTGTATCATGTCTATGTCATTTGTGATGGGACCTAGCAATCAAGTGACGCTTGCTGCCTTGATTCATCTTATGACAGTCACTGAGACGGGCTAAACACTCTATTTAAAGCATTCTCTTTTCTAGGAATTTTGTAGATTGTCACATTGGAATGCAATTTCAACAGTATAGCATCTTGGAAGTATTGTTCGATCTTGGTTTAAAAATCCTGTCGTATTGTCCGATACGTTGAATGATTAGCTGTGAATCCGTAGATGTTGATGTCACATTTATCCCACGAATTTTGAATAGTTAATTCCGAGTCCCATTACTTAAGGGCCTCGTATTACACTTCGTTGTTTGTACACGGTTGTCAAGTGGTGGGAGTATCTTAACATCCCTAGCTCCGGTGTTATAAAGATTAGCCCGATTCTGCCTTGCAGACACTATCCCTTGCGATTCTTCGTCTTTGTGTCTTGAAGATGCTCAAAATCCGAAATACAATTCCAACGTCGATCATCGGGGTCTTCTAGGCTCATTATTTGTTCATCGCGGAATCGTCATTGAGAGGAGGTCGGCGGCAAAGGGTGTCTTGCAGTACGCTAAGACTTGTCCCTTTACGGCGCGCGAGGCACGAAAGTTATATCGAATTCTTGATAATATCATTAATGTCCTTGAAATCTGCTTAGGAAAAGTGTTGGACGAGTCATCGAAGTATTGCAATGGATTCACTTGAAATCGAGTTGACGCATGAAAGCATGTAGTCTTTTGAGCTTTTTGGCAGCGAATCAGGGCCAAACAGTAGCACCGATTGCGGGATACCTTGCTTAGTGGGAGATGGCAGCAGCAAGTAGTAAAAGAGCATTTTCTTTACCCTCATCATTGACACAGGCTAACGAGCTCCGAGGGAAGTCGTCACAAGAAACCGCGGTGCTCAAGTATCGACGGTCTGCAAGGCAAAATTTCGCTAAGACGGAAGTGTCATTAAATATTGTTTAATGTCTTCGAAGGCCTTGGCATTTCTCTTGAATAAATTTGGCGTCTTTTTTAATGATGTAGAAAAGTGAGCACCTGCACGACGGGTTTGAGATAAAGCGTCGAAGATATGCCGGCTTCCCTTGAAAAGATCGTAGTTGTTTTAAGGTTTTGGGGAGGCGACATTTCTAAGATGGCTTTAATCTTCTCCGGATCGATTTCAATTCCACGATGTCGGACAACGAATCTAAGAATTTCCGGAGATAGCCTTAGAAGAAATGTCATTTTAAGGGATTCATCTTAAGGTTAAATTGTCTTAATCGTTCGAAAACAATTCTCGAATCATACGAATTGGTTTTCCTTTACTTTGCTTTTGATGACGACATCGTCCACGTAGCACTCGACTTGATTGTGGATGAGATCATCAAAAATTCTTGTCATTGCTCTTTGGTAAGTTGCTCCTGCGTTCTTGATCCGAATGGCATCAGGTGTAGCAAAATACTCCGATCGGCGTTCGAATGCGCTGAAACACTGTCTTAAGAACCATTTTTATCTGGTTGTATCACGAAGATCCATGTGAATGAGAATATTTCATGTGTAGACGATATCGATCATCGGTTAAGATCGGTGAGGGAATTCTCTTTTGGACATGCCTTGTTTAAATCTGCAGTCGCTAGGTGTTGACCATTCTTCTTTATTGGCACTACGTTGGCTAGCGAGTCGGGTATTATTCTTCGCAGGACAATTGGCGTCTTATTAGCTTTTAGCTTGGTATGACTTGTTGTTCGATTTCAGAGACGCATTCTTCGGGACCTTATCTGTGGAGCAGTAGGATCCACACTCCTAACTTATAGATGATATGACCTGCGGGCTAATGCAGCATTTCCATGTGCTTCCAGCAAAACGGTCTTTAATTCCATTAATAACTTGATTATTTAACCGAGTCTTCTTTATTGAGTAAGGAGTAACAAAGGTAGGTGTTTAGGCTCTTCGCTAGTACCCAAGTTAACTTCCGTTAACTCATGCATTGTAGATTTGATTTCTTCTTGATCTGGTGGAGCGTCTCAATTTGTAAATCTTCGAGTTCGTACGTAGTTTATGCAGTTTTCATTGGATTTGCAGTGACAGCGAAGCAAATTCGGTATCGTCAGCGACCTCTTGTGCCGAATCCGAGTCCATACTTTGAATTGGGAGGACGGCCGGAGTTATTCCATAACTTTTCAAAATGTTGTGATTGGCCTTTTGTCCATTGTCGAGTAAGAAACCCGTTGAATTAAATTTTGAACACGGGGGAAATTGCACCGCTCAAGGTAATTCCATTAATTCGATGAAGTGACATCTTCGAATTATACATTATTTTCGAGTTTTGGAGGAAGAAGCACCACGGTAGGGGCAGTCGGCTTGCCGTCACTACGTACCTCTTTGACCTCCATACCCTCGATCTTATTAGAATGGATCGGAGTTAGGGTCTGTGTACGTGGTTAATCTTCTCGTACATTGATTTGTATTCTTAGTTCTTTTTCATCTTCGAGGGAGATCTTGTATTGCGGCTTCTTTCGACTTGTTGCTGCTTCTTGCTTGATTTCTTTTTCTTCTTCGAACTATCATCACGATACGACATTGATGGTTGGTTTCTTCTGTCCGATTATCACAGTGTCTACACCACGGCCTCGTCCCCGGCCTCGACCTCGGATGAGGTTGGTGGGAGAAACCTTCACCATCTCATGGGAAGGGAGTGGTGAGTGACGGTGGACTAGAACTTCAGGTTCTTAAGTTGTCTCGAACTTTCTTTGCTTCATTTGTTATGGTATCTGGAGAAGATTGTTTCTTTGGCGGTGCATAATAAGCGCATCTTGATGATTCCAATTTCATGTACGGAGAATGGATTTGCAAGTCACCTTTGATGCCTTGTTCCCCTCCATCGTACTTGTTTGCCAGTGTAGAGATGATGGTACCATCATTTTTAGTGTATCCATGGTCGGCCGAGTGAGCGGATTTTAAGAACGATGTTTCTGAATCGATTATATGAAATTTTGCGTTTGTCTTTGCTAAATCACCGGTCTTCATCGAGTGGCCGTTATTGACCAAGGCTCTTTCTCCTTTACGGTTGAATCCTCTTAATAACATTTTGTCGGCCTCGAGCTGCGAGCCGCATCGATTTCAAGTATGCTAGTGTTCGAAGACTCATTATATTGATTGATGCTCACGGATCCACCAATACTAAGGACGTAAACTTCCCGTTATGCTTGAAATGTACAACGGTCGGTTGTGATCGCACATCCCCAGTAGTAGGTCATTGTACGGGTAACACCTCGTTGTTCCTTTAACGAGCAAGCCTCATCCGAGGAATCTCCAGGCCATTTGAGCTAAGCAAATTTCCGGATCAAGTAAGAGCCTTGATCGAGCTTCCCTCATCTCCTTTGATAAGATGAGAGCATCGTAAATGCTCAGTTTGGCCGGTAGTTTCCTAAGATGGGCTAGCACGTTGTAGTCCACTTTGTTCTCCTGTGTCTCGGCTTCTTCTCGAATGGGTATGTCTTCTGCTGGGGTTGGTTCTTCTTGAACAACCACCTGCTTTCCTTTGTCTTTTGGACCCATTCTTGGAGGTAGGACTTTTCCACTTCTTAGGTTGACTTCTGTAATTTCTTCTGAATCTAGTATTGAGTTTGTCGGTGTCTCCTCCTGAATCGGAATGACTGGCTCTTGGATTATCTTCCAAATGCGAAGGCTCTAACTCTATTGTAAGCGGAGCTCCTCGAAACTCACGAGATAGATCCGTTGCTTGTTGAACTCTCGTAGCCTCCTTGATGGATGCCTTCTTCGTCATTTTGATCGTCGAGATCTTGTATGATTTGAGAATTGTTGTTGGTATCGAAATCGACGCCCGGATTGTCGCTAGTTACGTAATCGTTAGAAACGATCAAACGTAGCCAACGCCATCACCCTTATCATTATATGATCCCACCGAAGTGAAGCGGATAATCATACAAAATCGAGAGGTTCGAGGGATTTCTCCCCCGAATCAGGAAACAACTATCTAGGATAAGCGGCCCCTAGTCCAGCCTTAGGAGTCTCGGTCCCCTCTTCTTCGTCGATTTTCTTCTTATCTTCGATTGTCTCCGTCGAGGTGGTTCTTCTATCGCAGAGTGATAGTGCCGTAAACCAAGGTCTCGAACTACGAATTGAAGCTCGCACGAAGCGGTTCGGATGTTGTCTAAAATCTTCTTCGAAGATCTCGTCCAGAGCGGTAGTCCATCCATCGTCGGTTGCATAGGGATCTATCGGAATGACGGGATCGGTTGAGATAACATTGACGGAACCTCCTTTCGGGGTTCCTTCATGTACTCCTTCGGGATTGTTATATTTCCTTTCCGAAGGTTGTCGTTGAGCCAACTTTTGAAGGTAATGCGGTCTTCATCTTGTGCCCGAAGCATCCGATGGTAGGGGCAAAAGTTGGGATCACCTTTCTTGTTGACTTCCTGCGGTCTTTTGGGCTCGCGAGTTGGAAATGCGGAGTTTTCATTAAGCTACGGAACATCTTTGGTACTCGCTTCATTTTTGAACGGATATTCTGCGCTCGAAGCTCCCTCGATGTACGTTGCGGACGAGACGGTTGTTCATGCTCTGGGAGACCGTGATAGCTGGACCGGGGTTGCTTGGTAATTTTGTTGTGGTTGTTGCGGCCGTTACGGTGGTATTTGCATCGGTTGTTTGCCTTTGTCAGCTATCACTGCAACGACCCCGGATTTCTTTTCGAAAGTCTTCACCGGCACGTCATCCGTCTTGTCGGCGAAACTTAGTGCTTCGCCTCTTCTTGCAAGACTTCCGGCCTTGCTTAACAACTTCTCAAAAGTCTTAATAGTGAATCCCTTGAGGAGAAGTGCTATCGGGCCGTGAATGCTTTTAAGCAAGATGCCGAGTCGCATGTTGTTCTTGCGGCTTGTGGTTCACACTTCATACTTAAATTTCTCCATCGAAGTATGTAATCCACTAGAGTTTCATTCGGCCTTTGTTTCTCTACCACTAAATCACCTATAGTGATGTGGTCTTCGAGCTCCGGCAAATCGCTTAAATAAGAGGCTCTCTAGCTGCGAGAATGTCTTTGCTGGATCCGTTGGGTAGTGCGCATACCGGTCGAAGGTGATTCACGACGGCTAGCTAACGAAGCTATCGGAAGAGTAGCGCATCGCTCCCGCCGGCATTGCAACAGGCGGCACGAAAGTGTGCGACATGCTTGTCGGGGGTTCCCGGTTCCGTCGAAGGTCTTAAACGGAGGTGGTACGAAGCCCTTTGGGTATTGGACGTCGAATTCTTCCGGGTAAGGTCTACCCGTCCGAATAGATGTCCCGTTCTTCGATTGTGCTAGGGCTTCTCGCACCTGGCTGTTCTACCAAGTTCTTGATATCCTTTTCGGGGATCATACTTTGTGTTGTATCCTTTTTCAGTTTGGTCATCCCCATTGACGGATGTAATCTCCTTTCCTCAGTCTACGATGTGAATGACTCACTGGGGGTGTCTCTCATGTGGTTGTACTTGACTTTGGAGAGTGGCTAGAGCTACGGCCATCTCTTCCATCCTCTTCGCCATTTGAGCGATCGTGTCGTCCCTTTCCTGAAGCTGTCTCTTCATCAGTTCCGGCTCCTCTCTTTCTGCATATTCGTTGTCCATGAATTCCGATGAGTCGATCTCATCTCCGAACTTTTCTTCTCTTTCTTTTGCCAACCGTCGGATGTCGGTTCTCAACTTTTCCATGGCATCTTCTAGCGGAGCTTTCTGTGTATCTTTGTGGTTGTCATGCGATGGTTGCGGGTCCTTTTTCACGAGTCCCCTTCATCGCGGTAGCACTTTCTTCGGATTCCGGCCTCACGGCGAGACTTTCTTTCTCGGGCTGCTTGTTTCGATCTCAGTCGCCCCGTAGTGGGACGCCACACCATCCTTCTAGCGACGAAGGTCTATGACCGGGATGGTCACATCGGCCAAATGCTTGGAAGGTGGTATCCTCCCTAATCCGTAACCACGATACTACGACGGGCGGGCTAGCCTTCATTCTCTTGCTTGGCTTTTCTATCATGATGGCGGGTTCTACTCGGGGCCCGAGACGGGATTTGGCCGGCACCCGCCCTATCCTTCGTAGAATTTCCGACACGGGGCGGTTTTCCTTCTTCGCTAGCTTTTCTACCAAAGTTTGCGGTCGAAGCGAACGGCGTAGTTCTGATTCTTTTCTTGCGGCTATCGTTGTAGTATGCGGGCGTGGTAATGTGGCGGCAATCTTGCGGACATTCTCTTCATCCTCGCGGCGGAGAGGGGATGGAACCTGCTTCCTCCCAAAAGTGGTATGTAGTCGGGCGGTGGTGTATATTCGGTAACGGTGTATATTACGGCAACTGCGGAATTTCCTCCGGGAGGCAACCTCGGCGGCTACGGCTTCCCGGCGATCCTTCTATTTCTATTTCTTCTTTGGGTCTTTGTCGGCGAAGGAATCTTCGAGCCGGACCCGATTTCGAAGACGAAGGTCTTACGGGGAAGATCCGTACCCTCCACGTGTAACGGGTTTATCATAGTTACGGATTCCTTTCCCCTTTGATTTGGCGAAGTCGGGGTAGGTGCGAAGCAGCTAGACCGGTGGGGGTAGTGAGAACGGTCCTCCTGCGGACGGCGATGCTCCTCATAGTCGGGACCCTTTGCGGGGAGGAAACTCTTGGGTCGACCTGAGTTGAACTCGAGCGGTGGTTCCTCGGCTCGGATACCTTGTTCGTCGGTGCAAAGAGGGAGACGTCGGTGACCTTGACGTTCGTGTTTTCGAATCCTCGTCGAATCGGATGACCCCATTGTCGGGCGGCTCATCCTTATAGACGGCGAGGTCCGGTCCGTTGGTGAAGGAGAAAATCGATTTCGGGGCTTCCATTTACGCGAGGTAGATTACGGTTGTCGGTCCGAGTTATGCTTCTTTTCTTCAGGACGAAAAGAAAGGAGTTGAAAAGAGTCCGAACTCATTCTTGTTCATATATTTATAAGAAGGAATTATTTGTTAAAAGAATCACTTATTAGAGGGTTTGTTTATTTAGAACGGAATGTTCGAAGGTGTAGAGAAGGTAGGGAATCCGATTCGAGAAGGAAAAGAAAGTCTTAAGCGAGACTTCCCGAGCTCGAAGGATCACTCCTAAACTAACACCTATCGGGGGTCCACCCCACCTCGAAATGAGGTAAAAGGATCTCGGAACCTCTGCGTTTAGGGGTGTTTAAACGAGTGGCTCCTAAATCCAGAGAGAATGTTGGCTATACTTGTTCAAGATAGAAATGAACATAGTATTCCAACGGAAAGAAGGGTAGTTTGATCCATTAGGGACATGGATACACTACCGATTTTTTAAAGCAGAATTATTTGATTATAATGGAGAGAGGAATTCTCCCCAGCGGAGTCGCCAGAAATATGTCGGCATATTTTAGGTTGTATTGTATTTTAAAAGGGGGGTCGCCTAACAGAAGTTGTCGGCGAATTTAAATTTTAAATTTGATTTAAATATATATATAATTTAGAAAGTAGTATTTGGCTTTGAAAATAATTTTTAAATTTGAAAGTTTTAAGATATGAGATTAAACCGATCTCACATCCCAAAATAGTTTATATAAACGAGCACCGCACCATGAGCTCAGTGTATCTATCCTAAGGATAGACACACTGCTTGATGGTGGGGCTCGATCGAAATAAACTAGAAGTTTTGTGACATCCGTTTGGTTCGCGAACCAATTTTATAAGCCAACAAATTCCCCAGCTTAATATGAAAGTATCGAAACGGGGTTTATATTACACAGGTTCTTTAAAATTCCCTATAAGGGCGAAGCCCCATAGTTAATTACATCTTAAGTGACGGGAATCACCTAAGAAAACTCTCGATAATAATCGATAATTCTGCTTTCGAGAATTTCGAAGTTTAAGGTTTTCGAAAGATTGAATTTTGGAATTTCGATAGGGAATGGATCAAATTTTGGAACATTTTGTTTTGTGAATCCAAAGGAAGAGAGGTAGGAGAAATCAACGATTCGAAGTGAACTTCGATAATTTCCCGACTATCCTATTGTTTGTCTTGAATTTAGGAAAGTCCTAATGTTTATTTGATATTTCAATCTTGCCAATTTCAATTAATTAGGGCTTATATTTGTATGATAAAATCAAACAAATAGCTCTAGAAGATGTGAGGGTTTATTGTCGTATCGGACGACTACCTCGGAATCCTAAGACCGGTTAGGGCTTAATTTGCAATGCAAATGCACTAACGAAGAGTTGAGGATTTATGTTGCACTAGGCGAGCTACCTCGAAGTCCTATGGCTTGGTTGTTTAATTCTATGAAAGTTTTGCTTTGAAGTAGACTCGGGTTTTGCTTGATGACGATGGTCGTGCTTGCCCACCATGCTCCGAGCTCCTTGTTGTTGCGAGAGGTTTAGTTTTAGAAATCATAAATCAGGAGTTGAGAAAAGTGTTTTGGTTTAGAGAAAATCTTAATTTCCGGGTGTTTTTTATGTTTTATTTAAAACAAATCTTAAAGTTGATTATAACGACACCGGTTAAGATCCCGCGGTTCCATCCTTCCGGCATCATTATTTTTATCGGATTCACTTAGTCCGGATGAATTTGCTAAACTCAGTTGAATGAGTTCCACACTTTCATTTAGACCATGGGAAATCCCGTTAGCAACACGTAGGTTACATCATCCGAGGTATTCCCGATCATCCAACAGGACGTTTTAATTTAGTTGTAATTGTAGTTTTGTGTTCTGTTTGTGATTAAATTTTGAGTTGTTTTATATTTTGAAATGTTGTGGCGGTGAATTTTATCTTGCAATGACTTTTAACTTAGTTTTGGTTTCAGTTTTAGGGTCTATCCTAAAGGTGTGAGTTTTCATGCAACAGTTGTTTATCATGCAAGAAAAATAAGTGCAATTGCAATAAAGTAAATTGCAAGAAAGTAAATTGCAATAAAATAAAATAAAAGCGTACCTGGAGGGTCTTCCCGTCATTCCAAGCTGCACTTAAAACTCAATTAGAATATTTAAGCAAGTTCCTAGGTAAAGCTAAGGGAAAGGTTATGGTTTTCTACCAAATTCCTAATCCTATAGCTGAGTCATCTCCTATGACGTCTAGGTTCTTTGTGTTTTTGTTTTTGTTTGAAGACGATTTTCATCATCGAAGGACAATTAAATCCAATTGTTCTTATAAGTATCCTATCATATTGAGGAAGTGCTTAAGAAGAATCTTAAACATCTTTTCAATATTTCTAGGATTGTTTTAAGTCCAAATGAATTTAATTATATAAATGAATCGATCGTCCGAGGTTTTCGAGTCTTGTTAACTTGCTCGGTGAACTAGGACATTTGAATATCCTATGAGTGAGATAACACTTCATTTGATGTTCCATTTAGGAGTTATAATAATCAAAGCTTTCGAGGGTAAATTAGTATTCAAATGATTTGATTTAAGTTAAAGGGTTTAAATTTGGAATAGTGTTCAAGTTGCTTTATATTTAGTTTAATTTAATTTAATTTGATTTGATGTTTAATTAATTTGATTTGATTTAATTTAATTTAATTATTTAATTTAATTTAATTTAATTTAATTTAATTTAATTATTTAATTTAATTTAATTTTTTAATTTAATTTAATTTAATTATTTAATTTAATTTAATTTAATTATTTAATTTAATTTAATTTAATTGTTTAATTTAATTTAATTTAATTGTTTAAATTTAATTTAATTTAATTATTTAATTTAATTTAATTTAATTGTTTAATTTAATTTAATTTAATTATTAAATTTAATTTAATTTTAATTTAATTTATCTTTAATTTACTTTATTTTTAATTTTAATTGAAATTTCAAAAGAGTTTAATAATTTAATTAAGTCTTTTAATATTTTAAATTTGAGTTATCATTTTAATTAAAAATTGAGTATTAGTTGATATAATTAATTTAGGGATTTTTAAATTAAAGAATAAATCTCTTCCTAATAAAGATCCCTTATTTTAATAGTTCCGATTTTATTATTCTTCCAAATTTAATCTATTATTTAATTAAAGTTTAATCATTTTAAAATTATTTAATGGGTTTCTACCCTTTAATTATTTAAATTTCAATCATCCAAATCAGATTAAGATCAAATATTTTACTTGTTGATTTTTTATTAAACCTAAAGTTTTAATTAAGGATTAAAGATTTTGATTACCATTTTACCCTTTAAGCTTAATAATTTCATAACTCACTAAATTGAACTTAAATGAACTTGAAATTTTTATGTGACTTCACTCATATGTCAATAAAGACATGAGAGGAGAAAATGTGATTTTTCTGTATTTAATTTATTTATATAATTATTTTTGGTGGAAAATAGAGATTTTCAAGGAAAATTTGATAACATGACCAAAAGAAAGTTTCTGTCCTTAAGAAAATTAGGGGACATTCCTAATGACCAGAGAAGCACTTGGACCAATTTTGGTGATTTTTTGAATTATATTATTTTTATTATAATTATTTTGAGTTTTGGAGTGTTAATTAATTTAAAAATAAAATAAATGTTGAAAAATGGATTTTATATTTTTCAAAAATCTCTCTGATATCAAGGAAACCAGAGAAGCAATTTTTGCAATTTTCTGATTTTTTTATGATTTATTGTAATTATTTTAGTGAAAATGCTAGAAAATACATTTTTTAATTTTTAAAATTACCTTAGGGATTTAAAATTCAATATCTCACTAAATAGACCTAGGAAAAATGTGGGATTTGCTCCTAAGTGATTAAAATTCAAAATGTGACATTTTGGTGAATTTTATTATTTTTGTGATTTTTATTATTTTTTAATTATTAAAAATATTAAAATATTATTAAAAATCAACTTTTTTAGAAAATTGAAATTTTAATTTTCTTAGGTTCCCCTGATATCAGAGAGGCTCCAAAACCAATTTGGTGAATTTTTAAAAAGTATTTTAAAAGTTATGAATTTTTAAAGTTTAAAATGGCTAAGTGGCTTAATTAACCCGATTAGTGGGGCTAACCAAGTCCAATTGACCTCAAATTTTTATGGTGGATTCCTCTGATCCTAAAGGTCAGTGGAGAATTGATTTCAAGTCAATTTGATGCCTGGTTAACTCTAATTAATTAAAGACCTATTTTGGGTGTTTAAGCCAATTAGGGTTAATGCGAGTGAATTAACTCAAGTCCTATTTTTCCTAGAGTTCTCTGGTCATAAGGAACATCACCAAATATTTCTAGAATTTATTTCACAACATGCTAATTTTTGGAATTAAAATACTCAAAACGAGCAACATGCATTTGAAAAATAAATAACTTTTCACAGAGATGGCCTGCGACCTTGGAAAATTCAGGGAATGTTCCCGAGTTCGGAGGCTTCAAAGCCTCTATGGTCTCATGCCATGGTGAATTGTATACATGCATGGAGAATTAAATGTATGCAGAGAGTAAATAAATTATAAAAAATAAAATACTTAATGAAATTAAATGATTTCTTTTCCACATTATTCTCCTCCGTTCACCTGAGCAAGAGGGTATTTTTATTTTATTTTTGTGATTTTTCTACACAAAGATATGGATTTTTGAAGTTTAGGGAATTAAATAAATAAGAAAATACCCTAATTTTCTATTTATCCACGCGGCGCCGGCGCATCCTCGGCGGCTCCGAAAGGCCACGCGGCGCGCTCCCATTCGACGCCGCCACTCGAGTCGACAGCCCGGGCCCCGCGGTTCTCGCACCGTTTCTCGGTCCGACGCCATCCGAGCCGTTCGTCCGCGCGTGTATTGAATGGACGGCATCCGTTCATCGTCCCCAAGTGTTCTCACCCGAGAGCCGTCCACACTAAATCCCTAAGATCTCACTCGATTCTCGATGGATTTTTACGTTCTTATACTCACATGGATTCGTCTCGAAGAGACGAACACATCTATACGGTTAACATGCATTGGAACTAAGGCATTTGAAATAGAGAATCTTCGAAGCTCGGGATGAAGAGTTAGCTCATACCTTGGCTCGGAGAAGTGTGGCTTCAATCCGAGAGTTGTTGCACCTTCGATTGGGTCCTAGCAAGCTCCGGATGAAGTCTCCTGGTCCAGTGAATTGTCCGGATATGATTTCGACCAAGCCCGATCACAAAGCTTGGAGGTCTGGAGCAACCGGGTGGCTCGGAGATGGGGCTTTTGGTGGTGGACACCTTCCTCGGTCCGGTGAAGGTGTAGAGCCAATCGATTTGGGAATTGGCTCACCGTGGAGAAGTGTCCCGGTTTTGGGCTAAAGTTTGAGCTCAAAATCGGGCTCGACTAGAAGGAATTGGGGCTGGAATTCGGTGGGGATCGGAGTGCTCTATGTGTAGAGAGTGATGCGGAGTGATTTTGGCGGAGTTTCCTTAAGGTTTTGTTTCGGCCCCTCTCATGGCCGAGAGGGGTGGAGTTTAAATAGGAGAGGGTGGAAGGCCTCTCGAGAGGAGTTAGGGCTTGGGATCGAGCTGCTGCGGTGAGGAGAAGATCAGCCATGGTGACCACTAGGCATGGGGCGACTCGGCAAGTGAGAATTTCAATGTTGGCTCACATGTGAGCTCTCGGCCATGGTGTTTTCCGGCGGCACGGTGGCCGGCCGGCTGAGCAATGGTCACCATCTTGGTCGAGTGGGTCGGTGCGGGGTTTAGTGTAGGCAATTGAGGTTTGACATGTGTAAAGGAGTTTGATTTAAATGGAATGGGAGAAGGCTCACTTTGGCTTGGTTTGGGTCAACCCACCATTTTGGGCTTGGTGCACCCTTCCAAGCTCGATTTTGAGCTGAGGGAATCATTTAGGTCGGCTTAGAAGGAGTGGTGAAGTCTCCATCCATGATGAGGTGGCTAAACATGGTTTAGTGTGTGACATGATTAAGGTAAAAAGGGTTAAAGGAGGTTTATGAAAGAACCCCCTCTTCTTGCCATAAATGGACTAATGACAAGTCAAAGCCCTCATGGCTTCATGTGGCTTGAGAATGGCTTGTTCATGGCTTCATTTGGCTTGGGAAAAGGTTGATTTGTTTCATGAAAAGGGTTTTAAGAAATTTTTTGGTAATTTGATGGGAATTTGGATGAAGCTTCATTTGGGATAATTCAATGATGATTTTAGGACTTAGGTAATGGATTTAATTAAATGGATGACAAATGGAGATGTCATGTGGGCTTTAGGGTAGATTTGGGCTTTTGAATTTTGAAGGAAATGGGCTTTTAAGAAGGTTTAAGGGAAGTGGGCTTTTAAGTTTAAGGATGTGTTCATGGATGGGAATTTTTGTAGAAGTTTGGGCCAAATAGTTGTTGGTTTTGGTTTAGGGATGTTTCATGAATAATTTGAAATAGATTTAAGGTGGTTTGGGTTTGAATTGGGTTGAATTTGGGTTTATTTGGTAAATGGGCCAATGTAGGTCAAATTGGGCTAACTTGGGCCAATGTTGGGCTAGGGTTTAAATTGATGTAAAATAAATGTTAAGAAATGTTTATGGGAGTGTTTCAAAGAGGTTTTGGCTTTGGTTGGGTTTTAATTTTGAGGTTTGGGCCTATTTGGGTTAGATTTGGGTTTAGGTCAAAATTGGGCTTTTTGATTTTGGGTTGAATTTGAGTGGGGTTTGGGTCAAAATCTTGGGCAAATCATGTTAGTGTTTTGTTTATGAGGATGTTAAGGAAGGTTTAGAAAAGATTTGGGGTTAATTGGAGTTGAATTGGGTTAGTTTGGGCTAAGTTTGGGTCATGGGTCCAAATTTGGGCTTTAAGGCCCAAAGTGAAATTGGATCCAAATGTCAATCAAATTGGACTTGGATTTGGTCTAAATTGGTATTGGGAATGTTGAATTGAAGTTTAGGATTGAATTGGACCAAAATTGGGGTCAATTGGGTAGGTTTGGTTTGACATTGGGTCCACTTTGGGTTAAAATGGGTCAATTTGGGGGTTTTGACAAAAGTAGGGTAAATTGACAAAATTAGCCCATGGTGTAGTTGGACAAAATGAAATTGGGAATATTTGGGATTTTCTGGAATTTTTTGGGAATTTTCTGAATTTTTGGATTTTTAGGCCAAGAAGGGTATTTTGGGTATTTGGAGGGTATTGGGAGGTTTTCTTGGAATATTTGGTATTTTTGGGTATGGACGATCAATTTGAGTGATGTGGAGGTGTTTGGGATTGATTTTGGAAAATTTTAGGTAATTTGGAAATTTTGCAAAAATTTGGGTAATTTGAGGGTTTTGGGTAGGTTTAGTAGGTGTAGGGTCTCGGGGGTCAAAAATTGAAAATTTGGGAAATTGAAGATTGGGTGAATTTGAGTGGGGTGAAATCATTTTGGTTGAGCCATGAAGCCATTTCAAGCCCATATGAGCCATGAAAGGACTCATTTGAGGCATTCATCTATGTTGTTCCTAACCCTCTTGCCAAGGGCTTAGGGGTTAAGGACCATCCATGTGAATCACCTACATGAGTCAGGAGGTCAAGTTGGGTATGGGTGTGGTTTTAGGAGGTGTGTGGGAGTGTAGTGTGTAGGTGTAGTGTAAATCAGCCCCCTCACCAGACCAAGCCACCCAGGGCAGTCCTAAGGCCAAAGAGTCCTATAGGAACTCATCCTTTAAACTTCCACATTTGATTTCAACCCTCTAGGTGATTAGGGGTCTATAGTCAAGTTTGTGGAGTTTGCAGGGAGTTTAGAAGTGGTTTGAATTTCTAAAAGGCGGGTCCCAATTCTAGTCCTCTAAGATAGTCAAAGGAAAAGCCTAAGGCTAGATCCTAAGCACTAAAAAGAAGAAAGGAAGACCTCATCAAAAATGAGGTCAACACAGCACTCTAATGCTGAAATCATAACATAAATTCAAATCTTAAGCATAATAAGTCTAAAATCACACAAAAAGCAAGCCAAATATGAACCAAACTCATGCAAATAAAGTCCAAATACTAAATAAAGTAGATAAAATAGAAAATCACTACTCCTCATCAATGTCAGTACTATCTTCTCTGATATCTCCCATGCATTTGTGGTGCACAAAAAAATTGTAGAAGGGTCAATACAAGAATTCATCAGTCGAATCTGCTTTAATCCAAGCCTTTTTTTCATCAATTATGTCAATCCTTCTTCAATACACTCAATATGCACAAACAGTTCCTTCATCCTTCAATCTATGTGATCAAATAATTTAGATATATTATTAATTGCATCCACAAGATGTCATATCTCTTTTTGCAATTTCTTGGTCTTCCTCAAAGACATCTGCTCATATTCAGGAAAATGAGGTTGAATGGGTAGTAAACTCTGAGATGGTTGGTCTACAGTTGTGTTCAGATCATTTTCATCCCCAGTTGTTACACATTCATAAACATTAGTTGTGTCCATGGGCTTCAAAGGGAGACACACTTTTTCCCAACTCTCATATGGCACTTGTGACTGGCTAAAAAGAAGAAATATAGTAGAAGGATGTGACAAGCCATAACTTGATCCATGCACAGTGAAAATTAAAAGTGCTCTCTGAAAATCTCACCAACAGCGTTGGTTTGGGCGTCGTCGGCACCAGAGCGCAATTTTGCTCCAATTAATATTTTCGTTTAAATAAACTCTGAAACTTCGATTCAATTTAATAATTAGCACCATTTAGCATATTTATGAGTGATTAGGACTCAAATATGAGACTATCTAATAGTAATATCAATTAAAATCAAATCAAACACACTAAACAACAAAGATAACTATGCGTTGCCTCCCATAAAGTGTTTGTTTTAACGTCGTCAGCCCGACAAACCTTAGTTTTAATCAGAATGACTTAAGATTAAAACCTCTTTATAATTAGGTTGTGAACCTTCAAATTATGATTTTAGTTGATGTCCATTAACTTTAATTATTCTTCCAGTTTGAGGGCCTTCAATATCAACAACTCCAAAATGATAAAATTTTATGATAATGAAAGGTACTATATACTTACATTTTTCCATGAAATAATCTTAATCTTGTATTATATAAAAAAACTTTCCGTCCAAGTTCAAATATCTTTCTTTTGATTTCTAATCAAACCAAAACATTATTTTCTCCTTATAACCTCTTTCATTATCATAAGATTCATTTCTCATTTCTTCGAATTCATTAAGTTGCAAAAATCATTTCTCACATGCATCTTTGAAATTGAAATTGAACTCTTTAATCGCCCAATATGCCTTATGTTTCAATTCAAATAGTAAATGGCATGTTTTTCCAAAAATCAGTCTATAAAGAGTCATTCCTATAGGAGTTTTATAAGCAGTTCTATATGCCCATCATATGGTATCTAAGCTCGCAGACCAATTTAATTTATGAGGATTTACAAATTTCTCTAAAATTCTTTTAATTTCTTGATTAGATACTTCAGCTAAACCACTAGTCTGAGGATGATAAGCAATTGAGATTTTATGCATAATATTATATTTTCCAGTCAACCTCTGAATCAGATTATTTCTAAAATGGGATCCACCATCAGTAATAATAATTCTTGACATTCCATTTCATGTAAAAATATTTTTCATTAAAGTTTTTGAAACACTTTAAGCATTACGTGTGGGTAAAGCTGCTTTAATCCATTTTGATACATAGTCCATAACAATCAATATATATATATATATATACTCCAAAATGATGAAATAAATGGTCCCATAAAATCTAAACGCCGAAAATCAAAGATTTCAACTTCCAATGTAAAATTTAGGGGCATTTCATTTCTTCTAGAAATATTACCTACACGTTGACATCGATCACAAGTTTTAATATATATATTAACATCCCTAAAATGTGTATGTCAATAGATTCCAGATTGTAAAATCTTATGTGTAGTTATTTCAGTTCCAAAATGTCCCCAAAATTAAGAATCTTGGCATTTTTGAATAATTGGTTCAATTTCTTCATATGGTACACATGTTCTTATAACTAGATCCTTGCATTGTTTATATAAATATGGGTAATTCTAAAAGTAAAATTTGGTATAAATTTTTTCTGTTGTTGCATAGGTAATTCAGGTGGTAAATATTACTTATAATATAATTCACAATATCAGCATACCACGATAAATTCCATTCTTTAATATTTTAAAGTTGTTCATCAGGAAAAATTTCTGCAAATTTGTTTTCAAAATCAGATAGTTCATGTTGTCCCAACCTAGGTAAATGATAAGCTATTTGGTTGTCAGATCCTCTTCTATCTATTATAATGATATGAAATTCTTGCATTAGAAGTACCCATCTAATTAATCTTAGCTTAGCATCCTTGTTTTGCATTAAGTATTTGATAGCAGAATAGTCTGTATGCACTATATATTTAGTTCCAATTAAGTATAACCTAAATTTTTCAAAAGCATATACAATCGGTAATAACTCTCTTTCAGTAGTGTTGTAGTTAATTTGAGCTTCAGTAAGTGTTTTACTAGCATAGTATATAAATTTGAAAAATTTATCATACCTTTATCCTAAAATAGCTCCAATTACATAATCACTAGCATCATACATAAGTTCAAATGGTTTCTCCCAATCAGGTGAAACTATTATAGGGGCAGCGATTAATTTTTCTTTCAATAACATTTAAATACTCTTCATTAAAATCAAATTCTTCTTTTTCTAAAAGTTGGCAAAGCGGTTTAGCTTTTTTTGAAAAATTTTTAATATAACGTTTGTAGAACCCGGCATGTCCTAAAAAACTTCTTACCCCTCTCACAGTAGTTGGAGGTGGTAGTTTCACGATGATTTGAATTTTTGTAGGGTCTACTTCCATGTCATATCCAAAAAATTTTCTAAATTATTTAAGCAAACAACAAATGAAGTTCCAAATATAAAGAATTCCATAAAAACTTCTATTTTAATAATAAATAGATTACTAAAAATTGATAATCCAAAGGGCATTCCTCGAAAAGCAAATGTTCCATAAGGACTAGTAAATGTGGTCTTTTTTTGATCCTCACGAGCAATTGGTACTTGATCATAGCCAGTATACCCATCTAAAAAGCAAAAATATTTGTGCCCAGCAAGCCTGTCCAACATTTGGTCTAGAAAAATTAGAAAAAAGTGATCTTTCCTAGTGGCGACATTTAATTTTCTATAATAAATACAGATTCGCCAATCAGTGACTTGTCTCATGGTTATTAATTCATTTCTTTAATTAGTTACTATAGTCACTCATCCTTTCCTAGGAACATAATGAATTGGACTTGCCCGCGCACTATCTAAAATAGGATATATAACTCCAGCATCCAACAATTTTAAAATTTCATTCTTCACTACTTCTTTAATCAACGGATTTAACCTCCTTTGTGGATTAGCTCTAAGTTTATATTGTTAATCCAACAAAATTTTATGCATGTAGATTGAAGGACAGGTTTTTTAAATATCGACTAAAGTCCAACCAAAACCTTTTTTGTATCTTCTCAAGGATATAATAATTTCTGCTCTTGTAAATCTTTAAAATCTAAGGATATAATAACCGGTAATGCAGATAATCCTCCTAAGAACACATACTTCAAATGATTTGGAAGTATTTTCATCACAAGTTCAAGAGGTTTTATGATAGATGGAATTAAAATTTTATTACCATTTTTTGTAATATCCAACATCTCAAATAATTCTTGAACATAATCCAGCTGTCCATTATCTATCTCATCAAATTTATCTTCCATTTCATCTTCATCCTCACATTTTAAATTTTCTTGTTCAAGTTTCTCTTCATTATTTTCTTAAAATGCTCATGTTTTAAGTAGTCAAAAATTTCCATTCGAAAGCATTAATCATATTTTTCTGTTTCAGGGTAATTGATAGCTTTTGATATATTAAATGTCACTTCTTGATCATTAACTCTCATAGTTAACTCTTCTTTGTGAACATCTATCATGGCTCGTCCAGTTACAAGGAATGGTCTTCCTAAAATTATAAGAATTTCTTTATCTTCCACCATATCTAAAATAATAAACTCCATAGGGAAAATAACTTATCAACCTTTACTAAAACGTCTTCAACAACTCCTTTAGGATAAGTAATAGAACGATCAGCTAACTGAAGGGTTACTGAAGTAGGTGAAATTTCTTCAATTCCCAACATTTTGAAATTTGATATGGGCATGAGATTAATGTTGGATCCCATATCACATAAGGCTCTTCCAAAAACCCTTTCTCCAATAGCACAAGGAATAGTGAAGCTACCAGGATCTTTAAATTTTTTAGGAAGCTTCTTTTTAATAATTGTGTTACACTCTTCGCTGAGTGTGACATTCTCATTATCTGAAACATTTCATTTCTTATTTTGTATATCCTTCATAGACTTCACATAGTTTGACATTTGTTCTAAGGCTTCAACAAAAGGGATACTTACAATTAATTTTTTAAGGTTTTCTAGGAATTTAGAAAATTATCTTTCTATCTTTTGCTGTTTCAATCTTTGTGGAAACGGAGGTGGTGGTCTTTCTACAGTAATTTTCATTAGTTTAAGCTGATATTCTAAATCAGGATATATATTATCATGTCCTTTATTAGTTTCCACCTTCTCTTTTTTAACTTCAACGTCTTTTTGGACTCTAGATTTCATTTCTTTTCCACTTTTTAACTGTATAGCCTTAAGTTGTTCTTTATTTTGATCTTTTAGGTTAATCTCAACATTACTAAGGGAAGTTCTAGAAGGTTTATTACTACGTGCAGTAGTAATAAGTATCAATTGATTTTCATTATTTTTAATAGTAGCTCCTTAACGTTGCAATTAGTTCCTTTGACTTTGCAACAGATTCCCTTGACTTTGTAGTTGATTACCCATGTTTAATATCAATTCTTCCATAGACAACATCTTTTCCTTAAATTATGGGTTACTATTGAAACCTAAAGGATAAGAAGTTCTATTATTAGTGTTTCCCTGGTTGTTCGAATTTCCTAATGGGTTCACAGAATTGTTCCCCCACCGCGGGTTAACAACAACAGTGTTATTATTCTAGTTTAAGTTTGGGTGATTTTTCCAATCGAGATTATAATAATTAGAATAAGGTTGTTGCATTTATTATTGATAGCTTTTAAAGTCTCATAAGATGATTACAAATCTACTATTTTTCCTAATAAATTTTCCTCTAACACCTAAGGTGCTTGAGAATAGTTCATTCTGAATTGGTTTATTTTATTTGAACTCGGGACAATTTAAGAAGCTAACATAGCTATTACATCAGAATCATGAATACTAGCTACGCTTTTGGGATTTACCCATTTAGAGGGTCATTGAAATTATTAGTAGTCATCTCTTAAATTAAGGAATATACCTCATTAAAAGGTTTTGACATTAATGATCCACCAACAACAGCATCAATAATCAATCTAAGATATCCCACTAATCCATTATAAAATGTTTGAATTATTAACTAATCAGGTAAAGAATTATTTGGACACTTTCTATGGAGATCTTTAAATCCTTCCCAAGCTTCATTTATTAATTCCCCTTCAAACTGACATAAAGATGTAATATTGTTTCTAAGCTTGGCAGTTTTTTATGGAGGAAAATATTTTGATAAAATTTTTTGTGATAGTTCTCCCTAAGTTCTGATAGATCCAGGTACTGATGAATTTAACCATTCATTAGCTTTATCCCTTAATGAAAAGTGAAAAATTCTAAGCCTAACAGCGTCATTCTACACTTCGTCATATTTAAATGTAGCACACAATTCTGGAAAACTAGCAAAATACAAGTTAGGATCTTCATTCGGTATTCCACTAAATTAATTATTTTGTATCATTTGGATAATAGAAGATTTAAGCTCAAATGAATTAGCAACTATATCAGGACTTTTAATAGTTAAGTGAATTTCCTCAGCTGTTGGGTTAGTATATTCTCTTAAAGTTCTAGGTTGATGTTCATTTTCATGTCTTTGGTTATCTAGATTGTTCGTCATTTTGCTCAAATTTTTAAAATTTTTTTGTTATTTTCAAATTTTTCTAATAGTACGTTCTAATTCTAAATCATAAGGTATTAAACTTTAGATCTAAAAATATATAGACATAAATACGAATTAAAGGTTTTCAGATACTATTAAATTTACTATTGCCTCCCGACAACGGTGCCAAAAACTTGGCCGATGAACTGCTGAATTTAAGTTATATTCAAAAGTATTTTCAATTTAGTTATAGAGTATAATCAGTTTAATAATAAAACAACCATTCTATACATAAGTATTTGTATCGCTCAAGTAATACAGGGCTCTAGTAGAGTCTTGGTATCGATCTCATTGGGAGGAAGCAAACCTTAAAGCGTAACACAAAAATCTAATATTCAAATTTGCAAAGCACCAAAAGTAAATACTAAGATGCTAAAGTTTGCTAGAGATTCTAAAATTACTAAAGTAACTTCTGTACTTTGAATAAAAGTTAGCTATTAGTACACTAAGTTTTTCAATGTAAGGTTCAAATTTAGAGAAAGTGTCCTCCCCTTACAATGATGTTATGGTGAGCGAATTATATAGATTAGTATTATTATATTATTGTACCAAATAGGAGCATACCTATTTTTTATCCTCTTTCGCGTGCTATAAAGAAGATTAGCTAATCATAAGTTTAGTCCCTAAATTCGTGGTTAGGCAGGAATGATACTAGCTCTCACTCAAGAGCTCCCACTTCCCTTCGACTGAAGGCTAACTCTCACTTAAGTTTCCAAACACTAGGACCAAATTTGGGCTATTATTCTGTCACCCTAAAGTCCCCAATTCCACACCCAATAAACCTTATTTTCTTATGTATTTACACTCAACCCCCATGAACTACATCACTTATTCATGGACATTGAATGTAATCTGCACCTTTGTTGTAGAAAGCATAGCCCTTCCGGATCGTATGTTTCACAACATATTTTAAAAATTCAGTTGGCTAGATCAAAAATTAAATGAAGAACGATATGAAAAATCAGCACATTTTTTTATTTTCAAATGGCACGTCCAATCTAAACCATCACTCCACCGTTTATCATTGCAAGGAGAAAGACAATGAGTTCTACTCAGAATTCATGAGGAAGATACAACAAAATAAAGATTTTATATAAAAGAGAAAGACATAGATATTACGAAAAGTAAATACAACTTATCTTAATTTCTTCCCCAAGCAAATCCCTTGAGGTTCCTTCGAATCTCCTTTTCTCTTCACCGCAACACACAATTCTCTCTTGAAATTATAGAGAAGAAGCAAACTCTCACTTTCCCTCTTCTCCTACAACTCTTTTAAGAAAAATCCCTCACAAAAAAAAACACTTAACACAAAACCTTAGACTCTAAACTCTCTCTAAAGGCTTCCTCTTCACTCACACACGCTTTACTTCACATACATAAATACACACACCACTGATTCTGGCACCAAAAACAAGTTAAAATAATATAGGAATGAATTTCCCAAGGGTTTCCTCAAGAATTCCTCCGAAAGTTATCCAAATACATTGAATTTGACTCCATCAAAATTGAATGCCATTGACGCTGTATAGGGCACCATCAGTGCATTATTTCGCGATTTAATTATAAACTCTCTGGAAAGTCTTACGTTGGTGCTGATTTGGGCATCGTTGGCACCAAAACTTACAAATTTCTTGTTTTTTACTTTTTTTGCTCCAAATTTGTTCCTTTTCGGTTATTTTTACTTCATTTACGTAAAATCATCACTACATGCAGCAAAACAAGAAAATAACCTTCTATTAAAGTACAATATCACAAAAAATAAGTATTAACTGTATATAAAAAATTAAATATATTTTTGGTGCATCAATTACATGTTATCTACTAAGGTCAGCCTGATTTTGAAAGTTAATCCATTGTAATATTTAATGATTCAACCAACACTTTCTGGATGTTTAGCGAAGTAGTCGATGATTTTATTGCAATTTGATATAAATTTCGTGCTCCTTCACGCTATCAAAGGGCATATTCTCACAGACTTTCTTGCAGCGTACCCACTGCCAGCTGGTTCCTCTCTCAACTATGAGCTACCAGATGAATAGATACCACAAGTGGAATAGCTACACACCAGATGTTGGAAAATGCACTTCCACGAAGCATCATCATCCAGAAGGGACAAAGGACAACAAACAATAATACCCGGCAAAGTAGGAATTGGCTTAAACTTCATGACACTAGATCAGGGAATGTTAAGGTTTTCCTACCACTTGCAGTGTCGTGCACTAACAATGCTGACGATATGAAGCACTAATCACGGGATTAAAGTTGATGATATTAATGGAAATAACGGACATTGCCATTTATGATGACTCATAACTCGTCATTGAGCAAGTGGCAGAACAATACAAGATTCTAAAACCAAGATTAGAAGAATATCACAGTACACTTTGAAATTGTTAGAGCAGATTCTCAACATGACGTTCTATAGGATTTCCTGAGCAGATAATGCCTAGATGCTTTAGCTAAGCTCGCTAAAAAATTGTCTTGTCCACTTGAGGATTCTATAGACATTAAGTACAAGGATGTTGGGCACTATCGCAAATCGACCTCGATACTCTACAAAAATTGGGTAAAGAAGAAATAACAGCAACAGTAGTCGATGATACTGAAGATTGGCATCAACCGATAACGGAATATTTGCAAATAGGAAAATTGCCAGAAGAAAAATCAATAGCACATTAAATTCAGAAAATGCCAATGTCATATGTCTTAATCGACAATGTCTTGTACAGAAGATCTTTCTATCAGATGTATTTGAGATGTCTAAGCGAAGAAGAAGTGCAAAATATCGTCAAAGAATTGCATGCCGGATTGTGTGGAGCACACCGGTTAGGACCAAAGTTGAAAATGAAGATCAAGAGACTTGGGTATTATTGGCCAGTAATGATGATAAACTGCATGGATATCGCTAAGAAATGTCATCAATGCCAACTGCATTGAGTGGTCTCGCACCAGCCTCTGAATGTTCTACAACCCATGATCGCGTCGTGGCCATTCGAGTGTTGGGGCACGGACATAGTTGGTTTGATAGACCCTCCAACTTCTGAACGATACAGGTTTATACTTATAGCTATGGACTATTCTCCAAATGGGTAGAGGTAGTTTTGTTACGAGAAGTTATAGTGCAGCAGGTCTTACAATTTTCAAAAATCAGATTGTCTACCACTTTGGTATGCTGCACAGAGTTATTTCAGATAATGGGTCTGCCTTCATGAGCACCAAAATAAAACATTTCATCAGACGACAGGTGATAGATTGGTGGTACTCTACCATATACTACCCCAAAGCAAATGGCTTGGATGTAGCCTTCAACAAGACACTTGTGCAGATTTTGAAGAAAACACTCGACAACAATTAAATAGAATGGCATGAGAAGTTACTAGAAGCGTTATGGGGTTACAGGACGATAGTCAGAACACCACACAGTCTACACCTTACTCGCTACTGTACGGGTCTAAGGCAGTGCTTCCGTTAGAGGTTCAATTACCATCGCTCAGAGTTGTAGTATCCAATAAAATAACAATAGAAGAGAATGCTAAACTTCAACTTAAAGAATTAGAGAGTCACGAAGGGATAAGATTGCTCGCTTAGCAGAACTTAGAAGTCTATCAAGCAAGGATGATTTAAGCCCATGACAAATTGGTCCGCTCAAGGACGTTCAAAGTTAGTGACCATGTACTTGTTCTTAGAAGGCCTATTCTTGCACATCGAAAGATAGGTGAAAATTTTGAACCAACGTGGGAGGGACCATTCATGGTGGAGAAATTTTACTCCAGTGGAGCATTCCAACTGTTGGATTCTAAAGGAGAGAGGCCCATGTTGCTGATAAATGGACAAAATCTAAATAAGTACAACGCGATGTGACAAATCTAAAGAAGGATGTCTGTTCTGATATAGCCGTGTGGCCAGTGTTTGTGACTGTTCTAAATTAAAGAAAATATTTTAATCAAAATCAAGTGGAATAAAATAAAATTTCATAAGATAAAACGCTAGCACAATTAAAGTCTTTTTAATTCCAGACCTTGTAAAATTATATTAAAGATGGCTTAAAGATGGCTTACACCTAGCGCTCATTGAAAAGAAGGCACCCCAGAGAGGTGTGGAAAATTTTGAACTAGACTTTACCCGAGTCAATGTGGATTATGAGGGCCCCCTAATGGACTTAGTCAGTCACGGGGAAGCTATAGGCTTGCAGTCCGTGGTCCAAATTAGTCACAAGGAGGCCGGGGAAACGGTGAGCCAAAGAGCTACCAAAGGTTTCACTAACTCACACCTTCATACACTAAGAAAAAAATGAGTCCCGTCGGTGATCACTACATTGGAGGTTAAGCTAATCACTGCCCCAGCAGAGAGGGCCCCAGACATGCTGCTGAGGCGTAAACAGAGAAGAAATTCCAACCGTCACAAGTGTTGTCAATTGGACAAGATAGAGAGAAGACAAGTTAGATAAATAGTTGTAGCTTCCTATGATTCTGAAGGAGTATTATGATACAAAAATGAAAGAGACAGACACCAGTCTGCCTGCTATAGCAACAAAACCAGAGCATACTGAGGAGCCTGGCCGACATGGGATTCGATCGAGGAGATCTTTTCTGGGTGTTTGACTTGCAGCTTGAGATTACCCAGATAACCTTCAACAACGGGATCATCTTCAGAATGTCCGGACTGCATTGTCCTACACCTGGAGTAGTATGGGGCGTTTGAGGCATATGTAGCAGCCTCAATGCTACTAAGGAGCAGAGAGCACCCGGATGTAGAGCCATACGTACCAAAATATGTTCAGCCGCAATAGTAGAAAGGAATTTCAGATTACACAATGGCAAAGATACACCATGTCATGAAGAAAGAATTCTAGCATTATCAAGAAATTCAAGGAAGATTTGTCAATATCCTAGAAGGCCTCGAGCTATACACTGATTTATTTTCTTGAAATGATGAAAGTAAGATTTTGGATTTTGTTTTCACCCTTTGAGACTTGGGCAGGGCTGACTACTTTAGGGAGAAGAAGTATTCAGAACCTACAAAGTATAAAAAAGGAAAAGGCAGAATCACGATCCAGTGTGGTTGTTGTTATAACTTTACAAAAGATCGGCATGAAAATCCCCCAGGATCTTACAAAATGATGAAGTAGAACTAGTTTTGATAAAAAGAATGGCTTTGTTAGACCTACAAATGATCGTCAGAAATAAAAAAGGATGATAAGAAGAATGGTGGAACGACACATACTGCCAGCAGATTGCATTACAAATAGTTTTACAATCAATATATACAAGGAGGGAGACTGCATTCCTCCCTATATTGATCATCATGACTTTGTTAGACCTTTTTGCATGGTCTCATTCATCAGCTAGAGCAATATTTTGTTTGGAAGAGTAATTCTAATTGTTGGGCCTAAAGAATTTAGAGGTTTCTTTAAGATCCTGCTGGTCAAATCAATTTTGATATTGAAAGGAAATTGAGCGGGCCTGTCGAAACACTACATACCCAATGTGGCACAACGTAGAGTTTCAGTTACCTTCCACAGAATGAATGAAGACAAGGGGTATTTAGATATGAGCCAAACCCGTACTTAGAGTGACATAGTTGTACCTATAAGCATACACAAAGGGACTTTTTGACTTAGAGTGCAGCTTAGGAGGCTAGCTGATTCAAAGTGTGACCTCAGAAGACAAACATTTGCTACTTTTGTACCAGTAGAAAGCATATGGCATGATATTTCAGTTTTTGTTCAGATGTTGTAGACATTTTGGATGCCTTGCATCACATGAACTCAATTGTACTAAATTTTCAAATAAAGATCAATAGAGAGCTAGTTTCTTCCATTACAGTTTCTACCTCTAATTTCACTATGAATGAAAAGCTGCAGGACCATGTATTAGTCCCAAATTATAATGAATAAAGAACAATACAAAAGAAGAGAAATTGTAAATTAAATAAGAGCTCAAAAGATAAATAAGAAATTGAAAACGGATGCAAAGAGAAAATAAAAATTGATATGTAAAATTCTATTAATGAAAAAAATGAATTAATGAAAAAAAGAAAGATAAATTCTCCTTTAATTCTGAGTTCCTCGCTCATTCCTCAATCTTCCCACAAATGCATGCTTTCTACAATCTTCGATGAAATTCCATGATGTCATGATATTTTGTCACAAATTCTCCATGAATTCTCCATAAATTATCCAAAAATTTCCTAAATTCTCCATAAATTCTCCATAAATTCTCCACAATCTCTATAATTTTCCACAAATGCTCCAAAAAATTTCCATAAAACTTCTGCAAATACTCTACAATGCCACAAATGCTCTGCAATTCCCTAAATTTCCACTTCCCTCTTCCACAAGTTTTCTGCCCTCCATCAGTGCAAGGTCTTTTGATTCCTTCTAAATTTCCATAAATTTCCACTTCCCTTTTCTACTAGTTTTCCGCCCTCCATAAAACTCCAGAGTCTGTGCAAAGTCGTCTGATTCCTTCTAAATTTCCCTAAATTTCCACTTCCCTTTTCCACAAGTTTTCTGCCCTCAATAAATTCCAGGGTCAGTGCATGGTCTTCTGATTCCTTCTAAATTTCCTTAAATTTCCACTTCCCTTTTCAACAAGTTTTTGCCTTCCAAAAATTCCAGGGTCAATGAAAGGTTTTCTAATTCGTTCTACTTTTCCCTAAATTTCCACTTCCCTTTTCCACAAGCTTTCCATCCTCCATAAATTCTAAGTCGGCGCAAGGTTGTTATGATATATTCGAGATCAATATGTAATTATAATTCTCATTTCTGAGACTGGTACCTAAATTCCAATTCTCATGCTTCGGGGTCAGTACCTGAATTTTGATTCTCTTCCTTTGAGGTCGATACCTAAAATCATATTCTCATTTCCGATACTGGTACCTAAATTCCAGTTCACATCCTTCGGGGCCAGTACCTAAATTCTGATTTTCAACTTTCGAGGTTGGTACCTAATTTCTGACTTCCATCTCATGCTCGCTCGAGCTCAAATCTCCCCACAAAATTAAATTCTCAAATCAAAGTAAAACTTCACAAATTCAAAATTCCAAAATTTCAAAAATTCCATAAATTCAAGCTCAAATCAAAATTCAAAATAAAATCCAAAATCCAAACCTGGAATCAAATTTCAAATAAAATCGAATCGAATTCCCTTCAGATTGTGGAAGCTTGAAATTCATAGTTCCATTTTGAAGGTATCCTACTTGCTTTCCCAAATGAGGGTTCCCAGAATTTGAAGGTTTTCACTAGATAATCCGCAGTTGACACTTTATCGTTGAATCCTACATCTTGTTTTGAGTCGGTGGCTCAAACAGTTGTGTTGGTTTTGTTGGTCTTGTTGGTCAACACCACGTGTGGTGTGCTCGTCCGGCATACCACACCTATTGGGGGTCCATTTCTTGACCTCACTTTTGTTGAGGTCTAGTATTTCTTTAGGCAACCTAGGATCTAACCATAGGATTTTCCTGGTGACTATCTTAGAAGACTAGTGAGGGAGACCTCCCCCCACAAAAATTCAAAATACTGTTTTGCTCTACTTGGAGTTTCATATGCTTACAGCTAACCACTAGCACTTAGTAGGATGAGGCTAAGCATAAGGAAGCTCAAGGGGACTTCCCTATAAGATGATCAAAAGCCTTAAAGCTCACTCTGGGTGGTCTGGTCTGTGTTAGTCTCGCACACACACACACCTGAACTCTATAGTTACATTCAATATCTCAAACCCTAAACCAAACTTGCCTATACAAGATTCCCTACTCTTTTGGAAACTCATGTGGGTGGTTCCCCAAGCTTTTGGCCCTAGGTTAGGATTTGGCTAGAACTAACCCATGAAGGATCCGAAGTGGGATTTCTCTTGGTCCATAGCTCGAGAAAGTTGGCATCCTTTAATTAACCGCAATCTTACCAAAAATCCTAACTTTGAACCTTTAAGCCCTAAACTTCCCCCAATTTACCAAATTACCCCAAAACCCTAATTTTGGTAAAAAATCCTAAAATTGCCCAAATTACCCAATTTTCTCCAAAAGTTATTTCAAAAAGTTCCCCACCACACAAATACCCCAAAATACTCCAAATTGCAAAAATTCCCAAAATACCCCTAGAATAGCCAAAATGACCAAAATACCCCTCATGATCAAAAAATTTCAAAACGTTCCCAAAATCATCCCAATTCTCTCCAAAAACAATTTGAACCACTCACATGATCCTAATTTGACCAAATTAACGCAAATTGACAAAAAGCCCCAAATTGCCCCTTAACACCCAAAATGCACAAATCATCTCCAATGTCTACCCAATTAACCTCAATCTTACCCAGTTTGAATACTAAAGTCAAATTCACCATGCTTAAACCTAATTCATACCAAGCCATGTCCAGTTAAACCCATTTCAAACCCAATTTCAACAAAACTAAAAAAGCCTCAATTTAGACCATATGCCTTAATGTCACCAAATTGAATGCCTCAACCCTAAAATTTCCACTCAATTTCTACCCAAAACACTTCTTGGCAATCACCCACATCAAATTGAAACATAAATTCAACCCTAGCTAAGCTCCAACCTAACCAAAACCCAAGTCTAACCTAACAAGCCCAAAATTGATTAAATGTCCAAATTATACTAAATTGACCCTCCAAACCAATTTAAAATCACTCCAATCCTCTTCTATAATCTTCGTGACAATCATACACACCAATTTTAATAATAAATTGGACCCAATCAAACCTCAAATCTAACCTAGCTCAACTTGAACCCAAATGACCAAATTTGAACTCAGACCCAAATATCACCCAAGACTAGCCAAATTGACCAAGGCAAGTCTCCTATAACCATCAAGTGGACTCTAGGAACAACCTTAGAAACACTCATCCCAACCTACACGGGTGATGGACTAAGGGTCCCTTAATTTAGGGGATCTTCTCAAATTTATAGCTAAACCATGTACGGCTTCTTTTTAGGTTAAGTGTTGTATTTTTAAAAAAAGGGGTCGCCTACGAAATTGTAGGCAAATTTTATATTTTAAATTTGATTTAAATATATATATATATATATATATATATATATATATATATAATTTAGAATGTAGCACTTAATTTTGAAAATAGTTTTAAGTTTGAAATTTTTAAGATATGAAATCAAACTTATCTCACATCCCGAATAGTTTATATCGAGCACCGCACCACAAACTGTATATCTATCCTGGAGAATAGACACACTGCTTGATGATGGGGCTAGATTAAATAAACTAGAAGATTTGTGTCATCCGTTTGGTTTGCGAACCAGTTTTATAAGCCGACAAGTTCACTCGCTTAATATAAAGGAATTAAGCGAGGTTTATATTACTCAGGTTCTTAAAATTCCCTATAAGGGCAAGCCCCTATAGTTAATTACATCTTAAATGACGGGAATCATTTAAGAAAACTCTCGATAATGATTAGTGGTTTTGCTCTAAAGAATTTCAAAGTTTAAGGTTTTCAATGGATTTGAGTTTTGGAAATTTCAATAGGGAATGGATCAAATTTAGAACAGTTATTTTCATGAGTCCAAAGGAAGAGAAGTAGGAGAAGTTGAGGATCGAAGAAGAATCTTGGCAACATCCCAAACTATCCTACTGTTTGGCTTCAATTTGGGAATTTATTTAATATTTCAATCCTGCCAATTTTAATTAATTAAGACTTAAATTTGCATGACATGATCATACAAATAGCCTTGAAGATATGAGGGTTTATGTCATACCAAACAACAACCTCGGAATCCTAAAACTGGTTAGGGCTTAATTTGTATAACATGATTATGCAAATGCCTAACAAAGAGTTGAGGATTTATGTTGCACTAGGCAAACTACCTCGAAGTCCTATGGCTTGGTTATTTAATTCTAAGAAAGTTTTGCTGAAGTAGATCCGAGTTTTAATAATGACGATGGTCGAGTTGCCCACCATGCTCTGAGCTCCTTGTTGTTGCAGAGGTTTAGTTTTAGAAGTCATAAATCAGGAGATGAGAGAAGTGTTTTGGTTTAGAGAAAATCTTAAAATCCAACTGTTTTTTTAATATTTTAATTAAAACAAATCTTAAAGTTATTTAAACAGAACTGATTAAGATCCTACGGTTCCGTCATCTCGGCACCATTATTTTCATTGAATTCACTTAGTCCAGATGAATTTGCTAAACTCAACTGAATGAGTTACAAACTTTCATTTAGACCTTGGGAAATCCCATTAGCAACACGTGGGTTACATCAGCTGAGGTATTCCCGATCATTCAACAAGACGTTTTAATTTAGTTGCAATTGTAGTTTTGTTGTTCTGTTTGTGATTAAATTTTGAGTTGTTTTATATTTTAGAATGTTGTCGCGGAGAATTTTATCTTGCAATGACTTTTAATTTAGTTTTGTTTTCAGTTCAGGGACTATCCTAAAGGTTTTCGTTTTCATGCAACAGTTTTATTTATCATGCAAGAAAAGAAAGTACAATGCATGTAAGTAAATTACAATAAAGTAAATTGCAATAAAATAAAAGTGTACCTGGAGGATCTTCCCGTCATCCTAAGCTGCACTTAAAACACATGTTAATGCATTTAAATATTTCAACAGATACCTAGGTAAAGCTAAGGGAAGGGCTTTGGTTGTCTACAAAATTCCTAATCCTATAACTAGTCATCTCCTATGACGTCTTCTTGGTTTGGTTTTAAGGATGATTTTCTTCATCAAAGAACAATTAGATTCAATTGTTCTTCTAAAACATCCTGTCATATTGAGGAAGTGCTTAGGATGATTCATAAACATCTTTTCAATATTTCTGAGATTGTTTTGAGTCCATGTAAATTTTGTTGCACAGGTGAATAATCATCCAGGAGTTTAGTTAAACTTTGTTTCTTTCTCAGTGAACTTAGGTATTTGATTACCTGATGAATGAAGTGACATCTCACTTAATACTCTATTTAAGAGTTATAATAATTAAAGCCTTTAAGGGCAAATTGGTTTATCTAGAATTTTAATCATAATTAATTAAAAGTTTAAGTTAATGGTTTAAAGTGTTTTTATTTAATTATGAGGTTTTAATTAATAATTTTAAGTTTGGAATAGTGTTCAAATTATTTTAGATTAGATTTAAATTTTTATACTTTCAATTATCATGGTATTTCAGATTGATATTCATGTTTTAAATTTACTTAGATGGAAAGAGGTGTTGAAATTATTGATATGTTTTGATTTAATTCTTAATGATTTCATTTAGGTTTGTTGTTAAATGATTTTAATTTAATTTAATTCAATTTGATTTTAATTTAATTTGATTTAATTTAATTTTAATTTAATTTTAATTTAATTTAATTTTAATTTAATTTTAATTTAATTTTATTTAAATTAAATTTAAATTTAATTTAATTTAATTTTAGTTTTCATTTTAATTTTAATTTTAATTTTAATTTTAATTTTAATTGCTAATTTTATTTTAACTTTAATTTTAATTTAATTTAATTTAATTTTAGTTTATATTTTAGTTTTAATTGTTAATTTGGATTATTATTTTATTTTTTAATTAAGAACTAAATATTATTAAAGCGACTTATTTAAGGATTTTTAAATTAAAGAATAAATATCCTCTTAATAATATCCCTATTTTAATAATCCAAATTTTAAATATATTCTTTCCAAAATTTAAATTATTTAATTAATTAAAGTTTCATTTTTGATATTTTCAAAGTGTTTAATGGGTTTCTACGCCTTAATTTCCCTAAGTTTCAATAATCCGAGAGAAAGTTAAAATCAAATATTTTACCCCCCCCATTTTGATTAAACCTAATGTTTTAATTAAGGGTTAAAATTTTTAATTACCTTTATGCCCTTTTAAGCTTATTTATTTCATAACCCACTAAATTGAACTCAAATGAATTTAAATTTTTTATGTAACCTCACTCAAATGTCAATTAAGACATTAGAGGAGAAAATGTAATTTTTCTGGGTTTAATTTATTTATACAATTATTTTTAGTAGAAAATAGGGATTTTCCAAGAAAATTCAACAACATGACCAAGGAAAGACTTATGTCCTTAAGAAAATTATGGGATGTTCCTAATGACCAGAGGACCACTTGGACCAGTTTTGGTGATTTTTTGAATTATATTTTATTTATTATAATTATTTTGAGTTTTAGAGTATTAATTAATTATAAAATAAAATTAAAGCTGAAAGATGGATTTTATATTTTTCTTAAATCTCTTTGACCTCAAGGAGTTAAGAGGAGCAAATTTTATAATTTTCTAATTTTTCTTTGATTTATTAAAATTATTTTTGTGAAGAAGGTTGAAAATTCATTTTTTAATATTAAAAATTACATTAAGCCTTTAAAATTCAATATCTTACCCTAGAGACTTAGGAAAAATATTTGGTTTATTCCTAAGTGATTAGGAGTCAAAATATGACATTTTTATAATTTTTTAATATTTTTGTGATTTTTATTATTTTTTAATTTTTAAAATATTAAAATATTGTGGAAAATCAACTTTTTTATAAAATTCCAATTTTAATTTTCCTGAACACCCCCTGATATCAGAGAAGCTTCGAAATTATTTTTGTGAATTTTTGGAACGTATTTTTGGAGTTATGAATTTTTAAAGTTTCATTTTGCTTATGAGGCTTAATCAACCCATTTGGTGGGGTTAAGCAAGTCCAATTGATTTCAAAATTTTATGTAAGATTCCTCTGACCCAAAAGAGTAATGGAGAATTATTTTCAAGTCAATTTGATGTGTGGATAACCCTAATTAAATCAAATTCAATTTTAGGGGTTTAGGCCAATTAAGGTTATTATGTATGAATTAACTCAAAATATATTTTGCATAAGGTCCTCTAGTCCTAAGGAACATCACAAAATTTTCTTTGAATTTATTTTACAACATGCTAATTATTGGAATTAAAATACCTAAAACAGTGACATGAACTTGAAAATTCAATAACTTTTCACAGAGATGGCCTCTGACCTTAAAAAATTCAGGGAATGTTCTCAAGATCAGAGGCTTCAAAAGCCCTATGGTCTCATGCCATGGTGAATTATTTATGTAAATGAAGAATCAAAATACTGAAAACAGTAAATAAATTATTAAAAATAAAATACTCATCTAATTAATTTGATTTCTTTTTCATATTATTCTCCTCTGTTCACTGAGCAAGAGGGTATTTTTATTTTATTTTTGTGATTTTTCTATGCAAAGATATGAATTTTCTAAGTTCTAGGTATTTAATTAATTCAAAAAATAGGGATTTATCTACTTATCCACGCAGCGCCGCGTCAACCTCGGCAGCTCCGAAACCCCTACGTGTCACGCTCCCATTCGATGTCGCCACTTGAGTCAGCAGCCACGCGTCCCGTGGTTCATGTACCATTGTACTGTCCGACTTGATCTCGACTGTCCGCTCGATACACGCACGATCCAACGCCTACTGGTCATCATCTATGACTGGTGTGCACCCGTGACCCTCCACACTAAAACACTAAGATCTCACTCGATTCTCAATGGATTTTCATGTTCTTATGCTCTATGGATTTGTCTTGAAGAGACGAACACATCCATACGGTTTATAGGCTATGAAATTAACCTAAACAAAATGGAGAATCGCTGGAAGCTCAGGAGGAAGAATGAGTTCATACCTTTGCTCAGAGAAGTGAAGCTTCGATCTGAGAGTTGTGTCACCTTCGATTGAGTCCGTGCAAGCTCCAAATGAAGTCTCCGGCTCGCGGGAAATGTCTAAGTATGAAAGTGACCAAGGCCGATCACAAAGCTTGGAGGTCGGAAGCAATGGTCGGCTCGGTGAGGGGGATTTTGCTGGGAACTTCTCCTCTTGGTCCGAGTGAAGGTGTAGGACCAATCAATTTGGAGATTGGCTCACTGTGGTGAAGTGTCCTATTTTTTGGGTGGATATTTAACTCGAAATTGAGCTCGCGAGAGAGGGTTTCAGGGCTGGATTTCAGTGGGGATCAAGTTCTCTATGTCTGGAGGGGTCTGGAATGATTTTGGTAGAGTTTTGGTAAGGTTTGGTTCAACTCCCTATTTGGCCGAGAGGTGGTGGTGTTTAAATAGGAATGGCTAGAGGGCTTCCCAGGGGGGTTTGAAGGCTAGGATCAGCTACTAAAGGGAGGAGAAGAAGAGATCCAGTGGCCATTGGGGTTGGGACAGCTCAGCAGGTGAGTTTTAAATTTTTTGGCTCACATGGAGCTCTCGGCCATGGGGATTTCCGGAGGCTGTGGTGGCTGGCCGGCCAGGGTCAGGTCACCGATCAAGTGGGGTCAGGGTTGGGATTTGGTGAACTCAATTGGATTTGGACATGTGTAAAGTGGTTTGATTTAAATGGTATGGGGAAAGGGATATTTTAGGCTTGGTTCGGTCAACTAATGCAAATGGGTTGGGTGCACCCTCCCATGACCTGGTTTTGGGCTTAGGGTATCATTTGGGTCAGCTGAATTGGACTGGTGAAGTCTCCATCCATGGTGAGTTGGCTAAGCATGGTTTAGAGTGTAGCATAAATGAGGTTAAAAAGGTTTAATAAAGGATTAAGAAAGAACCCCCTTCCCTTGCCATTAATGGCTTGGTGAGGTGGAAAGTGGCTTACATGGCTTGTATGTGGCTTATGCATGGCTTCATGGCTCCATGTGGCTTGGGGAAAAGCTTGGTCAATTACATGAAAAAGGGTTTTGAATTTTTAGAGGTTTTGATGGAAAATTTCCATGGGGCCACATTTGTTTTGTTTAAATGATGAAATAAAACTTGGGGGGGATTTTATCAAATGGATGACCAATGAGGATGGCATATGGGTTTTGAAATAAGTTTTGGGCCTTTTGAATCTTGGTGAAAATTGGCTTTTAAAGGCTTTATGGAACTGGGATTTTAGATTTTAAAATGGGCTTTTCGATGAAAGTTTGTGAAGGACCATGCCAATTAAATGTTGGGTTTAGTTTAGGGAGGTTTCATGAGTGGTTTGGAACAAGTTTAAAGTGATTTTGAATTGAATTGGGTTTAATGTGGATCTTTTGGTAAAGGGGCCAAAGTGGTTCAAATTGGGCTAACTTAGGTTAAGGTTGGGCTAAAGTTGGATTTGATGTAAAATTAATGTTGAAAATGTTCATGGGAGTGTTACAAAGAGTTTCCAACTTTGGTTGGGCTCTAATTTTGGGATTTGGGCCCATTTGGGCTAGGTTTGGGCTTAGGTCAATTTAAGGGATTTTAGTTTTGGGTTAGGTTTGGGTGGAGTTTAGGTTCAAATTTTGGGCAAATCATGTTAGTGTTTTGTTTATGGTGGTTTTAGGAAGGCTTTAGAAAAGATTTGGGGCCAATTGGAGTTGAATTGGATGGGTTTGAGCTAGGTTTAGGTCATGGGCCAAAATTGGGCCTTAGGCTTCAAATTGAAATTGGGCTCAAATGTCAATCAAATTGGACTGAGATTTGGTCTAACTTGATATTGGGGATGTTTATTTGAAGTTTAGAATTGAATTGGACCAAAATTGAGGTCAATTGGGGTGGTTTGGTTTGACATTGGGTTCACTTGGGTTTAAAATGGGCCAAATTAGGGGTTTTGGTAAAAGTAGGGTAAATTGGAAAAATTATCCCATGGTGTAGTTGAACAAAATGAAATTGGGAATATTTGGAATTTTTTGGAATTTTTTGGGAATTTTCTGAATTTTTGGATTTTTGGGCTAAGAAGGGCATTTTGGGTATTTGGAGGGTATTGGGGGGGTAATTTTGGAATTTTTTGTATTTTTTGGCTATGAATGATCAATTTGAGTGGGGGGAAATGTTTAGGATTGATTTTAAGGAATTTTGGGAAATTTAGGTGATTTTGTAAATTTTGGGTAGTTCCAAGGGCTTTTGGTAGGTTTAGTAGGTGTAGGGCCTCAGGGGTCAAAAATTGAAATTTTGGAAAAATGAAGATTGATCAAATTTGAGTAAAGTGGAATCACTTTGGTTGAGCCATGAAGCCATATTAAGCCCATATGAGCCATGAGAGGACTCATTTGAGGCATTCATTATGTTGTTCCTAATCCTCTTAGCGAGGGGCTTAGGGGTTAAGGACCATCCATGTGAATTACCTACATAAGTCAGGAAGTCAAGTTGGGTGAGAGTGTGGTTTTAGGACTTGGAATGTGTGTGAGAGTGTAGTCTATGTTCAAGTCAACCCTCACCAGACCAGGCGACCCAGGGTATTCCTAAGGCTAAGAAGCCCTATAGGGAACTCATCCTTTAAACCTCCACATTTGATTTCAACCCTCTAGGTGATTGGGGGTCTACAATCAAGCTTGTGGGGTTTGCAGGGAGTCAAGAGGTGTTTAAACTTCTAAAGGGTGGGTTCCACTTCTAGTCCTCTAAGATTAGTCAAAGGAAAAAGCCTAAGGCTAGATCCTAAGTACTAAAGAGAGAAGCAAAAGACCTCATCAAAAATGAGGTCATGAAACCATATATTGCCTTGCGCTAAACTTTTCCCAAATTCATTAATCACCATTAAAGACACCCCACAGGCTCACCTGACCATCTAACCCCTCCCATGGCTTGGCTGGCCAGCCTAGTCATCGGAGGAGCCAAAATTGAGAGGGACCACTCATGGAAAAAACCCAATTACACTCTCATGAGCTGCCTCAACCTGAATGGCTAATTGCTCCTTGTTGCCCTCCACCTAAGAACTTGAGCACACTCAAATCCAAGCCATGGCAACCACTCTAAGCTCCTCTATTTAAGCCACCACCTCTCACGACCAAGTAAGGAGAACACACTAAACCAAGGGGAAACTCTATCCAACTACTTCTAGAGCCTCTCCCAGCCTTAAGCCCAAACCAAACATTTCCCAGCCATCCCCCCACTGCCTGAGCTCAATTTTTGTGCTCAAAATCAGCTAAAACCATGGCACTTCTGTCACTCCACTACAGTGTGCCAAACTTAAAATTGACTAGATCATCACCATCCCCTCACCAAATGAAGATGATTCACCGCAGAAGCCCCATAACAGAGCCTCTCCAACTTAGACTTCTCTCAGACCCAAAATCACCAGCTGATCGAGTTCTGGTGCAGACCTAAGGAGAGCACAAATTAGTGCTTGCAGGAGCTGCACAAGGTCATAACAAACATGTGGAACCCATCTTATTGATGCCTCACCTCACAGACCAAGGTATAGAGATCTCACATACATGTATTTCATACCATATAAGCTGCATAGATAAGTTTATCTAGTTCATATGAGTTTATAAAAACAAAACCTGAGGCATTTTTGTTGAGTCTAGCTTGAGATCTTAGGACTAGAAGATAGACGGCTCTCGAGATGAACTAGTTGGGGATGATGAACTGATGTCTTTGGATCACACGTGTATTCAACAGACGACACTGATGAGGTCGGATGGGAGAACGGTGCATAAAGCACAGGCCGAGTTAGCACCTACGTGAATGGCTACATCGAATGGGAGTGCCACTTAGCAATTCATTGCTGCCGAGGTTGATTTACCGTCGTGGTGGATATAAAGAAAAATAGGATTTTATTTAATTATTTAAATCATTCTACCTTAGAAAATTCATAACATGGTGTAGAAAATTCATAAAAATAAAATAAAAAGGCCCTAATGCTCAGTGAACGGAGTAAAACAATGTGGAAGTAAATTTGAGGTCGTTTGAATTAGTTTTTGTTTTTAATTAATTAAATATAGAAAATAATAATTATGTCAATATTTACTCCAAACATTTCACCATGGGATGAGGTTTGGTGTGCTTAAAGCCTCTGTGGTTAGGGATCTTCTCCGATTTTTCGAAGTCAAGGGTCATCTCTAGCCAGAGATCCCTAATTTTTATGTTAATCCACTATGTTATGGTATAAAATTTATAATAATTAAAATATTAATAAGAACAATACAAAACTTGTTTTGGTAGGTTCACATTGATTCGAGTACCCTAAAAAAATATTAAATGGGATAAATAATTAAGAATGACACTAATGATAATTAACTATTTAAAATCATTTAAAAATTAAATAATTTAAATATAAATAGAAAAATAACAAAAATGATTCTCTACTGTTAAAAAAAATAGAGGAGCTCCTCATAAAAAATTGAAGTTAATTTACCCATTAAAATGAATTTTTCAAGTTAAATGGTACTTTTGGAATTATAATAATTATAATAATTAAAATATAAGTCAAAAAAATCATGAAATTAAATTTTGGAGCTCCTAATAACTTGAGGAACTTAAGAAAAATAAAATTGGAAATAAAATTAATATTTCACTTTAAGCCTATATTTTGAATTTTAAAATTGTTAAAAATCATAAAAATTACTAAAATATAAAAATCCACCAAAATGTCACAATTTGTCTCTTGATCACTTGAGAGCAATTAAAATAATTTTCCTAATTTTCTAAGTGAATTTTTATTTTTTAAAGGCTTAAAATAATTTTAAAGGCTAAAAATGAATTTTCCTTAATTTTGCACTAAAATAATTCTAGTAATTATAATATAAATTCAAAAAATATAAAATTTAATTCTTTATGTTTCTTGGCCTCAGAGAGATTTAAGAAAAATATAAAACTTAATTTTTCCATTTATATATTATTTTATTTTCAATTAATACTCAAAACAAACAAATAACTCTAACAACTTTAAAACTCAAAAAATCATATAAATTGGTCCAAGTGGTTCACCGACGTTGGTGAACCTCCAATAATTTTTCTAAGAATATATAATTTACTTTGGCAAAGTTATTGAGTTTACTTTAAAAATCCCCATTTTTTCATTAAAATAATTATAAAAATTAAATGAAAGTCACAAAAATCATATTTTCTCTTCTGATGTTTTAATTGACGCATGAGTGAGGTAACATAATAGTTTCAAAATCATTTGAGTTGAATTTAACAAATTATGAAGTGATACGCCTTAAGAGAAAATTTGTAATTTTGAAATTTAAGCCTTAAATAAATATTTAGGCCTAATCAAAGGGAAATGTGTAACAAATGATCATAATTGATTTATCTAGATGGTTTAAATACAAGGAACTTAATGGTAGAAATCAATCTCACATTTCTCCACATTAATGATAAATTTGCAGTTTCTTAAATAAAAGAAATTTGGAAGATAATTAAAATTACATGATTCTAGGTGAGGGGTTTAATTTTGGAAGATAATAATTCACCAACTCATAATCCCTTAATTAATGATGAAATGATAATTCAATGTTTTTATAAGGATTAGGATCACACACCAAAATATTCCTCAAATTTCTAAACTTACCCATTAAAGTTCTAAGGGCTTATAAATGAACTAGGCTTAATCCAATTTGGGCTAATGAGGTTTAGAAAAGGAAATATGATCAACATTAAATACTTTGGAACACTACAATCCTAGCTCGAAAATTAAATTGGCTAAATCTAGTAGTCAAATTAATTTGCCCCCTAAGGGCCTTCACCTACATAATTCATAAATGAAATATCAAATGATGATTACCCCACTTAAAGGGATAATTAAAACATTAAGATTCATTAAGCATAAGGGTATATAGTGGATGAATTATTTAGCAAGTATAATAAGTTCTAATGAACTTGAGACGATTCAAGAGCTTGTGAAATGTCTTCGGTATTTCCCGAAGCACTTTATAATCTTTTGGATATCTTAAAGGATGACTGAACCTATTATGCTTTGCTTAAGAAAAATCATCCTCACAAATGAACAAATAGGAACCCACCATGTTATGACATAGGAATTGGTAGGTGCATTTTAAATATGTTTTCCTTTTTTATGGCATG
Source organism: Papilionanthe hookeriana x Papilionanthe teres (assembly GCA_022702705.1). Lineage (NCBI taxonomy): Eukaryota > Viridiplantae > Streptophyta > Magnoliopsida > Asparagales > Orchidaceae > Papilionanthe > Papilionanthe hookeriana x Papilionanthe teres. The sequence continues at coordinate 119,825,698 of CM040423.1, read as the reverse complement.
CAATTTTAAATTCTCTGCAATAGTATATATCTATGGCAAAAGGCTAATCTTTCAGAAAGAGTGTGAGAAGAGGACTGATACGCTTTTAAAGTTTACATCACTTTCTTTCTCTGCATTTACTTTACTGTATTTTCCTATGTGTAAAACTTGCATGTCAAAACTGAAACTTTTTGGATAGCCACAAAACCAAATCAAAACAAAAAAAAATCAAAGTCACCGCCACAACAAAGTAAAATATAAGACAACTCAAAATTTAATCACAAACAAAAAAACCAGAATTGCAACAAAATTAAAACTTCTCTATCGGATGTTCAAGAATCCCTCAGAAAAGGCAACCTGTAGATGCTAATGAGATTTCCTACTGTCTGAATGATAGCAATAAATTCATTTAGTTGAATTTCATAAATTTATCTGGACTAAGTTAATCTGAACAAAATAGTGGTACTGAAACGAGGGAACTGTAGAATCGTATCTGGTGTCACTATAATCAACTTAATTCCCCCTAATATGAAATTAAGACACCTCAATTTAAAATATCCCCAAAACATGACACTGCTCTCATCTCTTCAATTTGACACTTCTAAAAGTAAACCTACTGCAATGAGGACTTTGGAGCATACACAGTAGGTAGCACGACCATCTTCAACAACAAAATTCCCTCTTATAAAAAAAAAAAAAGCCATAACACTTCTAGGTAGTTTGACTAGTGCAATATAAACCCTCATTTTATCTCTTTAGGCCTTTGAACTACATGCAATAAAGCACTAAACTCTTCTTAGGCCTAGGTTGTCATCGGATATGAAATAAAGCATCATATCTTCCAGGCTATTCACTTGATTGGTATCAAGTGAATGTAAGCCATAAATAATAAAATTGGTAGGATTTCACATAATTACCTCAAATTGAAGCCAAACAATAGGATAGTTTGGGAGGATACCAAGATTCTTCTTGGATCTATGTCTTCATCTAGCTTTCTCTTCCTTTAGATTCCTATAATAACTATTACAAACATTAGCCACTCACCTATTACCACATTTTCTTGAAGATCTTACTTTTGGAAGTCATGAAAACAATGTTTCTTGTTTTATTTCGACATTTTTTCTTAAGTAACTATGGTCATTTAAGATGTAATTAACTATAGGAACTTGCCCTTATAGGAAACTTTAAGACCCCAGATTAATATAAACCATATCTAGTTGCTTCATACTAGGTAGGAGAATTTGTCGGTCAACATAAATGGTTTGCAGAGCAAACCAATGTCATGGATTCTTTAGTTTATTTGATCAAGCCACACCGCCAATAAATGTATCCATTCTTCGAATAGATACATGGCTTGTGGTGTAAAGCTTGATTATTTAAATTATTACATATATGAGATCGGTTTGATTTCATATTTTAAAATTAAAATGATATTTTTCAAATTATATATATATATATATATATATATATATATATATATATATATATATATATATATATATTAAATTAAACCTAAAGCTTTAGCGACCGACAGACTTCCCTTGGTCCATAGCTCAAATAGAGTTATTTGATGATTAACATTCTCAGTTAATCTCAATTTCACCAGAACCCCCAACATTAGCCTTTTAGCCCCAAACTTCTCTAAAATTACTAAAATACCCCTAATCCCTAAATTTCCCCAAAATTTCCTAAAATTTCCCAAATTCTCAAAGTCTCTTCAAAAATTATGTCAAATCATTTCAAGCCACTCAAATTGACAAAAATACCTCAAAATTCTTAAAATTCCAAAAATACCCCTAAAATACGTAAAATTACCAAAATGCCCCTCATACATAAAAAAATTTAAAAATTCCCAAAATCTCTAAAATCACTCCAGATGTCCCCTAACTCAATTCAAACCACTTCATTGAGCCCAATTTGACCAATTCTGACCAAAATCCCTAAATTGCCCCTAGAAGCCTAAAAGGCCCAAATTACCCCAAAATTCCACCAAATTAACTTCTATCTCACCCAATTTCATTTCCAAATAAAAATTCATCATGTCTAATCTTAATCAAAACTAATTCAAAGCCCAATTGAATCCAATTTCAAGCTTAAATTCTAAGCTCAAGTGAATTTCCCCAAAATTGACCATACTCTTAAATTTCACCAAATTGAACCACATTATCATATCAATTTCCCTGATTTTGAATTCTAAACTCTTCATAACATTCCTCTAAATCAATTTAAGCCCTCAATTGGCCTTGACCTGACCTCAAATCCCACTTTAAGTAAAAAAGCCCCAATTTTGCCCCAAAGTTAAAATTCCTCCAAATTAAACTTCATAACTCCACAAACTTTAGCTCAACTGACTTCGAAAAAGCCTTGTGACAATATTCTATACCTATCTGAACCATCAATTGAAATAATTCCAAGCCATAGCCCAATCTAAACCCAAGTCTAGCCCAAATGCCCAAATTGACACAAATTCAAAATCCCACTAAATTGAGCCTATCAATCAATTCAAAATCACCAAATTCCTTTTCAAAACTTATCATGGAAATTATTCAAGCCAATTTGGTTTATCACATGACCCAAATGTTGACCCAAAACCAACCTACCACAAGTTCAAAACAAAACCCTAATTTTGAACCCAAAACCCAACTTTGATCAAACTCATTAAAATTAACCAAACCATGGTCACCATAGCCAACATTTTGATCTTTAGGGACCAAACTAGATCCACCTACCCCAACCTACATGAGCCATAGACCAAGGGTCCAATGAATTAGGGGATCAATTCCATTATTTAGCTAAACCAAATATACCTTTGTCATTAGCCATCAAACCACCCAACTAATCACCATTAAGGGTTCCTCTGGCCTCCCTGACCCAGCTAATCACCTCCCCTAACCTGGTCGACTAACCTAGTGGCTGAATAACGCAAACCTGAGAAGACTCCCTCATGAACCAAAATTCAATTGTACCCATCTAATGTGTCCAACCCGAATTGGTCACTTGCACCATTTAGCCCTCCACATATGCGGCCCTTTGCACCCACTGGCTAGCCCTGGTGGACACCATGGGTAGGCCTATTTAACCACCACCTCCCATGGCCAAACCATAGAGAGTGCACTAGACCTTGGGGAAGCTGCCAAATTGCTACTGCGAGCTTCTCCAAGACCTCACGAGCTCATTCAAACCATCTCTCAGCCAATCTCCTCACTACCTAAGGCCAATTTAGACAGCTAAAATTAGGCCCAAAATAACACACCCAATCAAAACCCACAAAATTTAAAATTTTGCTTGCTCCTTACCTTCACCAGAGCAAAAGAAGAAATTCCCCACATAAAACCCCAACTCTGAGCCACTCTTTCCTTAAGTTTCACCTTAACATCTTCACCTACTAAAGAAATTCTGAACCAAACCTTATCCCAGACGAAAGTGACACTTGGAGGAGGTTCGCCATACCATAAGGAAGCTTCTACAAGCATCTATTTGTGGCCTCTCCTCTCAAACCAAGGTCTAGACCATTTCCCTCCAAATTAAGCTTGGTTTGGGTCCTTGTGAAGAAGATCTTAATTTCATGCATGATGAACTGTATAGATAGGTTCTTCTTGACTAGATGAAGGTGTAGGAACAAACCTGAAGTGATTTGATTGAGTGTAGTGAGAGATCTTAAGACTAGAAGGTGGATGGTCTGTGGGATACACTTGGTGAAGACGATGAAGGAGAGCCATTGGATTGAGTGTGTATCAAGCGGAGGATCATGATCACGTAAGACTAGCTCAGGAAGCATAAAGCATGCACTCACTGGGTGACTACGTGGATGACAACATCAAATAGTGGAGCGCCGCAAGGTCTTTTGGAGCACTGTAGGTTGACTCAGCGCTGAGCAGAATAAGTAAAAAATTAGGATTTTTTGGATTTATTTAATTCTCTAAATTTAGCAAACTCATAACTTGGTGTAAAACAATCTTAAAAATTGTTCAGTTAACAAAGGAGAATAATATGGAACTTGTGTTTTATTTTAAATTAATTAAATACTCAGAAATTTATTTAAATCATAACTTAATAAATACAAATCACCATGGCTCGAGATTTAGAGGGCTTATTTACTCTGTTATAAGGGTGTTTCCTCATTTTTCCAAAGTTTGGGAGCATCTCTATCAGGGGAGCCCTAATGTTCAACTTAAATCACCTTTGTCGCATTTAAAAATACTAATAATTAAAATATAAATCATAAAAATATAATAATTATTTTGGTAGGTTCACTATGGTCAGAGGACCCTAAAAAAATATAAAATGGATCTAAGAAATTAAAAATGGTATTGATTATAATTAACTCATTCAAACATTTAAAAATTTAAATAATTAAAACATAAATAGAAAAATCAAAAAAATAAATCCACGCTGTAAATAATAATCATATTAATACACTCTAAAAATTTGAAGCCCATTTGAATTAACTTAACCACCAAATTTGATTTTCTAAGTAAAATGGTATTTTCGCATTAAAATAATTATAATAAATGAAATATAATTAAGAAAATTATAAAAAGTTGTTTTGGGAGTTTCTTGTGATCAGGGGCACCCAAAAAAAAATTCAAGCCCTAAGTAAAAACTTAATTTTTAACCTATTTTTTAATTTTTTAAATAATTAAAAATAATTAAAAAAAGGAGATTCACAAAAATATAATAGTAGACTAAAATGTTCTAAATTGTTTCTTGGTCACATAGAAGCAATTAGAATATTTTGCATAATTTTCTAAAAAAAAGTTTGAATTTTAAAAGGCTTAAAAATGAATTTTACCTTATTTTAAACTAAAATAATTATTACAATTAAAAATGAAATTCACAAAAATATGAAAGTTGTTTCTCTGTGTTTCCTCAACTCAGAGAGATTTAAGAAAAATATAAAAAGTAACTTTCAACTTAAATAATATTTTATATTTAACTAATACTCAAAATCAAATAATAATTATAATAATTAAAATAAAACTAAATAAATCACGAAAATTGGCCTAAGAGGTCCTCTAAGCTTGGCTTACCTCCAATAAATGTCCTAAGGATAGATGACATACTTTTAATAAGTTAATAAATTAATACTAAAAATACCTATTTTTGCATCAAAAATAATTCTAAAACTAAAATAAAAATTAAAAAAAAATTACATTTTCTCTTCTAATGTTTCTTTTAACCCATGACTGGGGTAAGATAAAAATTTAAAAATTATTTGAGTTTAATTTAAAGAATTATGAAGTGATAAGGCCTTAAAGGGCAAAATGACAATTATGGAATTTAAGCCCTAATTAGTATTTAGGTTGAATCAAAGGGTAAATGGGTAATATATGATCTTAATTACTCATCTAGATGATTGAAACATCAGGGATTAAGAGGTGGAAACCAATTCATCACTTTTCCTTAATAAGGGTATAATTGTAATTTTCTCTTAATAATTATAATTTGGAGTTTAATTAATTTGGAGGATTCTAAGGTGAGGGGTTTGATTTTGGAAGACTATAATTCACTAATTAAACCAGCCAATTATTGGATTGTAATATAATATTTGACCAGGATTAAGCTCACCTAATCTAATATTCTTAAAATTACAAGTATATCCAAAAAGTTCTAAGGGCTTAGTAGTGAGCTAGGTTTAATTCATATTTTCTTAATGAGGTTTAGAAAAGAAAATATAAACTAATCATAATTATTTTGAGAACACTACTAGCACAACTCTAAATTTCAATTGGCTATGTTCCTTAGCAAATCAAGTTGCCCTTAAGGGCTCACACTCAGGTAATTCATAAATGAAGAATCAAGTAATAATTACCTCACTCAGAGAGATGATTAAAAAATCAAAGTTCATTTAGCACGGGGTAGGCCATCTCCACTAAATGTTGTCTTACTTATGGATGAATGGTTCGGCAACATAATAAGTTCAGAGGGACTCGAGACATTCCATAGGATTCAAAAGAAGTGTAGGGTTATCCCCTGCACTCCCTTTTCAGCCTTTTGGATATCTTTGAGGACAATTGAACCTATTATATTCTTTGCTTAAGAAAATCATTTTTAAGGTATAAACAAATGGATAGGAACCCACCAGGTTATGACCTAGGACCCGGTAGGATCATCCTAAACCTTTCATGCTTTCTTCTCCTGTAATATATTTAAATTTCTGCAAAATTATACATATATAGATATATATATATATATATATATATATATATATATATATATATATATATATATATTGTCAAAAGCTAATCTTTCAACTGGAGTGAGAGAAAAGACATGTATGCTTTTACATTATTTTTTTTAGTTTACTTTTATTTTACTTTCCTGCTTTTACCTCACTGCATTTACTTACTCGTATTTACTTTACTGCATGTTCTTGCCTGCTTACTTGAAAAACTAAAAAAAACCTGAATGTTAAATCAAAACCGAAATTGACACTTAAAACAAAACTTGCAAAAATTAAACCTCTTTACAAAATAAAACAAAATTTTCAAAATAAAATAAAAGGTAATTAAATTAATACACCCTCGTTGGATGATCAGGAATCCCTTGCTAACGAGATTTCCCCAGTTTGGATGAATTTAACAATTCATTTAAACTAAGTGAATTTGAAGAAAATAGTGTTACCAAAATGAGGGAACCGTGGGATCCCAACTGGTATCACTTAATCAACTCAAAATTTTCCCCATAAGACATTTAAACAATAATGATAACAATCACAACAACAAAACCTTACATGCACACCTTAAATGTCTTGAAAATTCTTTGAATCTCCTAAGCTTTAGGCTTCAAACTTGAAACTATCTGCAACAAGGAGCTTAGAGCATGCACCGTGAGTAACACGATGAGAACATGTTGAAGAACATCTTCGAGAGAGCACAGGAATCTACAACAAATAAACTCTTCTTCAAGAATTAAAAAAACAAGCCATAAGACTTCAATGTAGTATGTCTAGTACGACGTAAATCCTTAGCTGATCTTTAAGGCCTTTGTACAACCTTGTTGTATAATATAAGTCCTAAATCGTTCTAGGATTCAAGATCATTGTCTGATAAGATGTAAATCCTCCTATCTTTCAGGCTATTTGTATGGTTGGTATCATATAAATGTAAGCCCCAGATAATAAAATTTATAGGATGAAACATTAAATAATATCTCTTCAAAACTAAAGCCAAATCATAAGATAGTTTGGGAGGTCACTTAGGTTCCCCTAAGGATTCGTGGCATAGACCCGACCGCAAGTAACACAGTAATATATGCTTCCAAAGATGGCTAAAGCTTGACCCAATTTATAATAAGCGGCTAATGTATAAATCAAAATATTGTAAATTTTAGAAATTACTTTACACACTAGGGGTACTACGCAAGTATACATATCGTTTTAAGTAATATAGGGTTTTCGATTATAAACCAAGTATCGATCCCATGGGGAAAAAATTATAGAAATAAATTTTCTAAATATTATATTTTAAAAATATCTTTTTATCCTTTAAATTAACAATAAATTACTATTAATTTACTAGATGCAATTAAAGAAAACAATACTAAGAGAATGATTTATGAAAACAATATAAAATAACAACGTTCTTTCCTTCAATTAATCCAAGATTTTTTAGATAATTTAATATTCTTTGGAGAATTTGATTTATGGTATTGTGCCAAATAGAAGCATTCCTATTCTTTGCGCTTTGATCCATGCACAAAGAACATTGGCTAACTCACAGATCAGGTCCGGATGTATTGTTAGTAGTAATGGGTTAATCTAGACTCTTACTTCTAGATGTCTAAGGGTGGCTATGGTCGTCCCTACTAGTGACCCATTCCTGATCTATAAATCAAATTATAAGAATTTAGCCTGTCACTCTAAAAACTTATCAATTCTACGCCCTTTAAATCTTATCTTCTTATTTATTTGTACTTCACCTTGAATAGCCCGCACATGGCCTTCGACTACCTAAGGATTTATGTGACATTTACAAGTTAAGAGTTCTTCTCCTTCAAAATTTCAAAACTCTTCAACAGGTTTTAACAATTTAAATGGCCATTTTAAAAAGTAATGTAAGATCATGTATTAATATCATCGCAATGTTTTTGAAAATATTTTGAATTTTAATTCTCCTTCGAATCTTTATTTTATATTATCTATCTCTTCATGATTGAAGGAAGAAAGTAAACTAACTACTAAGAACACATTGAAAATATACTGCAAAACATAATAAATAAACTATGAATCAAATAAAAATACTTATATCAAATATTCCTTCTACAGATCTTCTGACTCCTGACTCCACAATGTAATGAACTCCAGATGCTACAACTTGAAAGTAAACTCACTAAACTAAAAAAAAGTGGCCCTAAATTTCTCTCTCTAATTCTCTAGACTCTCTCTCTCTCTAATGAGATTTCTCTTTCTAAGGAGGCAAGAGGGGGTGGGGTGAATGGGGGGCGATTTTCTCTGAAGGAGTGGACTCCTATTTATAGGCTCCAAGGGTTGCCTTGAGGCACCTTATCAAAACATGTCCAAATTCAATGAATCTTCTAGAAGGTCGGTTTGGCGCCTAGGCACCGGAATCGGGCGCCTAGGCACCGGAATCGGGCGCCTAGGCACCGGAATTGGGCTCCTAGGCGCCGGACACTGCTTCGCTTCTTCACACCTCTTCGCTTTGGCTCGCACCTCTTCGCATTTAAAACAGTTTTGGAGCTTCCAAATGCAATGTATCACATGTCCTATTATCAAGGAACAACTGCCAGTCTTCTAGAATGTCCAATAACTGCTCACTCCATCAAAATAACCGTCCAAAAGTCGTAAAAAACTATACAGTTTCTATATCGAGTCTGGTGCCTAGGCGCCATGCCATATTTTTTTATTCTTTTTGTAATTTGCTCCATTTTTGCATCCTTTTGCTCCTTTTCCTTTTCTAGACATTTTTACATCACCTACATCCAAAAACACAAAAATACCTTTCATTAAAGGATAATATCCTTAGAACTTGATAAAAATCAAGGCAAAAAAATATGTATTTTTCTTCATGGATCAAAATCCCCCAAACTTAAATGTTATTTGTCCTCAAGTGACTCTTTTTACTATATAAAATATAACCTTTGGAATAAAAGATATGTATTTAAGAGTCCTTATAATTTTTTATTTTATAAAGTCTTTAGTAAATTATTAACCTAATTTCACTAACTAAGTTAAATTTTAAGAATTTAAAGAATATTTAACTACTAAATCATAAGATTTCAAACTTTTCATTCATTTTGTAAATAATAGAAGCACATTATATTAAGATCTCATAGATTATTTACAAGAAAAGATTTTCTTGAAAAATCGTTTTTAAATGAATATTCATGTATAAAAATTAAGTAAGATATGTAACTAGTTTTCTTCCTATAAGATAATTCAAGAGAAGCCAATTTTTGATTAGGCATTTCCTCAAGCTTCTCCTCTCTTTTTTTTTTTATAGAGAGAGGATTACTATATCTTGATAGCCTGTTAATGGTTTTGAACTTCACTATCCTTAACTTATATTTTTAAAACTTATACATTTTCACTTAATTATTATAACATAAATAAGAATTCAAAAAGATTTCCAATCTTTTCTTTTTCAAGTAATAATTTTTTATTACTTAATATTTCTAAATTCTACCATTTCTATCATGAATAGAAAAAATATTTAATCTTATTCTTCCTTAAGTTAAATAATTCTATTCTTAAAATTAATCAAAGTTAGTAAAACTTTAGTTAATTTCACTAAATTGTTTATAATTTCAAAAATAAAAGTGGTCTCAAATAAATTCTTAATTCCTTAAGTTATGTTAAAAAGTTCTTATTTTTAAGAAAATATTAGCTCTTTAAGGACAAATAAATTTTAAATTTAAATGTATTTACCTTCCCCAAAACTTAAGTTTCTGTACACTATGAAAATTTTGAAAGTATGAGAGAAAGAAAATCATAAGAATTTTTATAAGTATGCAAAAATGATCTTAAAAAGAAAAATTAACTTTCTAAACATGCTTTTATGAATAATTAAGATAAAATTGAAGCATGTATAAAAAAGTAAGCAGGCTAATTTTTTATTATACTAAATTCGAAACAAAAATTAAATCAGTGCAAAATTACTAAGTACTAAACAGAGTACTAAAACAAACATATAAATTAACTCTAACATCAGTCTCAACACAACATACTAAAAATGTTTTAACCACATAATCCATCCACACAAGTACATAAACTAAACAACACACATCTAACATAAAACTAACAAACAATCCAAACAAAACAAACTAACAACAGAGTAGCACTACATAAAGATCTCTCTACTACTAATCACTAGTTGTCGCCTCATCGTCATCATCATCACCAAACGAAAACTCAACGTCCTTAGGATCAACAAATGGTGTAAAGCTAGGAAAAGTATGGAAACTCACATCATGTTCACCCTTCAGAAATATGATTAGGGCTTCATCGTACTCTCCATCGTAACTAATCTTCCTCTGGGTTTAGTCAGAAAGATGATCCAGTTTCTTGTCAATAGTATCTATCCTGCAGTGAGTCTGAAACAACTTCTGTTGCTGCTCTAAAAACTGATCATGCATTGACTCCCAGAAACTAGATGGTGGCTCAGCTGAAGTAGAGGGGCGAGAAGTAGAAGGTCTACCTGGAGTATATGCAGAAGTAGAAGGAGCGGTCGATCACCAGTATTATTTATGAATCTGTAGATACTAACACTCTCCTGCCCAATTAGCTTGGTAGTCATTAACTTCTCTTCAAAAATATCAGCACTGACTCCATCATTAACACATAACGAATAAATCAAAGAAGGAAATCCCAATCCAACAGAAGTGTTGGATCTCGTAATAGAATCCACAGATTCATAAATAATACTGCCAACGTCTATGGGCTTCCTCTCCTGAATGCAGTAATTTAAGATCGCTCGATCTTTAGTTACTTCAGTCAGATGATTGGAAGGTAAGAATCTCGCAGAAATGAAATAGTTCCATGCTTTTGAAATACCATTCAGCTTGGAAGATTTGAAATTTACCCTTTTTCAGTTCCTGATCTTCCAAAATCCAGTACCGTCAGTCAAATAAGCAATAATCATATCCAAATCACCCTCAGATAGTGATAATCTAGAATAATAGCACTCAATCGTCGGTGGCAGGCCATAGAATATGTTGATTCATTCTGGAATAAATCCTACTCTGATTCCTCTAACAAAGACTTTAGAATCTTCAGCATCAGGAAAATTTGCATAAAATTCTCGAGCAACCGGGATAACAGCAATAGCAGTGAAGTAACAAAATCGTTGCCAATTGTGCGCAACGATAATGTTTTCGATCATCTACCCAGGATGATAAAAACTTCATTACGAGATGAACTTTCTCGACGACGCAAGTTCGTGGAAATGAAAAAGCACAGCTGCAGTTGGAAATTTAATACTATCAAAATTTTCTCGTCCCTTCCCGCGCTTAAATTTTGGAGCCATCTAAACGTGAAAGAAATCAAGAACAAATTTAAGAATCAAAGATTTAAACTCTTTTTAAGTTTATTAAACTTAAAATAAGTTTAAAAATCCAAAGAAATCACTAAAAATCAAATTTTTTTTTTCAAAATTTAGCTTCTTAGCAAAAGCTAGGAAAATCTATGGTGAAAATCGAAAATAAAAAGTTTAAAGTGTATATCTGACCTTGAGATGATGAAATCGAGTGGTTTCGCGCTCAAATCCTTAATGTATTGACCTCAAAATGGATCCAAAGGGTGTATTTTTGTGAAAATGAGGAAGAAGATGAAGCTTAGGCGTCAAAAATGGCTTTTGGGGGTTTAAATGGTAATTTTCGGGTAGCAGGCCGAACTGGCGCTTAGGCGCCGAATTCTGGCGCCTAGGCGCCAGACTCGCCTTTCACAAAAAATTATTTTTAAATTTAATTTTCCACAAAAATTCATAAATTCAACTTCCAATTACTCATATTAGAGTAGGGCTTCAGTTTCTAATTTCCAAAGTATTTTCCAAAAATTTTAAAAATTAAATATTAAATCCACCAATCAAACACTAAGTTTACATCAAACTCACTAAATTCCATTCATAATCTTCAATGTTGATTCAATACATTCCAGATAAGTATTATACTTGATTCAAGTTCCTAATACACACTCAAACATAACAATTTCTAAGCAAAAATAACACACATTGAACATGAAAGCAAATACATAAACAAACACAATCGATTCTCTAAATCGATACAACGACTCAACAAACCATATAATAACTAACCCATTACCAGAATATTCAATCTTCACAAGGGAAATTATGTATTCTACTTGGAAAGAACATTAACGCTCTCGGGAAATCCATAGCCGTCTTTTCGTCAATCCACTTGTTCTTCGCATACATTTCAACTTGAGCATCTTGATATGCCGCAAAATGATCAAATTGAAGTTTCATCTGTCATTCTAGATGTCCAATCTGATGAAACATCTCATGAAGGCGATCACCAATTCTTTTAAAATCCACTTCAAACTTATCCAAACGACTAGAGATTTTTTCTAAACTTACAGTGATGAAATCATTGAAGTAGGGTTGAGGATCCTTAGGAACCTTGTCTCTAACTTCTTCTCCATGATTTCTTCCTTCCATTTCTTCAAAATTCTCTCAAATCTCTCAAGAATGAAGTGCAAGGGACGTAATTCTGATTGCTTTGAGGGTTAGGGAAGAGATTAGGTTGATTTATAAGGGAAAATCGTATGAAAAACTGAAAATTTTGGTTTTCGCACGTCCCAGTAACCATGGCGCTTAGGCGCCGAATCTGGCGCCTAGGCGCCGGACCTATTGATACATTGCTGATTCTGGCGCTTAGGCGCCGAATTCTGGCGCCTAGGCGCCTGAACTATGTTCAACTCTGTTTCGCCTAATCGTCAAATTTCAAAATTTCGTTCTCCAAGATATGTATACTATACTGGTAAGAGTAATTTAGACTCAACAACTCACGTCGTAAGCAATCATAATGAAGGTTAACTTGATCTCCTTTTTACTCATATTCAAAATAGAGTGATCGAATTTTTAAATTTACATACTTTAAAATAATTTTCAACCTAAATCAATAAAGACTTATAAGCATCAAATTTTTCTAAAGTAATATAAAATTAATCAAGATCGAGGCATAACCTTACATTAAAACAAAAAACACTCAAAACAAAAGAAAAATATGGGTTGCCTCCCACAAAGAGCTTGGTTTAACGTCGTTAGCCCAACTTAAGTAAATCTTTAATCAGGTTGACTCAATTCATAAGACTCTTTATAAATCTTTTTAATGTCTCCCAAATAAGGCTTCAATCTTAATCCATTTACTTTAAAATTTTTTCCTGTTATGGGATCTTTAACATCCACAGCTCCATAATGGTATACTTTCTCAACTATATAGGGTCCATTCCATTTAGATCTTAATTTTCTAGGAAAAAGTTTTAAATGAGAATTAAACAGTAATACTTCTTGTCCAGGTTCAAAAACTTTTCCTGAAATTTTCTTGTCATGTAACATCTTCATTTTCTCTTTATAAATCCTCGCATTTTCATATGCTTCATTTCTTATTTCTTCCATCTCATTTAAATGCAACAATCTCTTTTCTCCTGCTTTATTCAAATTAAAATTAAACTCCTTTATCGCCCAATAAGCTTTATGCTCAAGTTCTACAGGTAAGTGATAATGTTTACCATAAATTAACCGGTACGGTGACATCCCGATAGGTGTCTTATAAGCTGTTCTATAAGCCCATAATGCAAAATCAAGTCTATCAACCCAATCAGCCATTCCACTTTTTTGTGGGTGATAAGTCACGTTGCTATTCTATGCTTGATTCCAAATTTTTGCAGTAATGATTGAATTCTTATATTCCTAAAATGACTTCAACCATCCGTGATAATTTCCTTAGGCATTCCAAATCTTGAAAATATCATTTTCTTTAAAAATTTAGAAACACTTTTGGAATCACAGTTAGGTAAAGCAACAACTTCAAACCACTTTGAAACATAGTCAACTGCTAATAAAATATAATTTTTTCCAAATGATGGAACAAATGGTCCCATAAAGTCTAAACCCCATATATCAAAATTTTCAACTTCCAATATATAGTTTAAAGGCATTTCATTCTTCCTAGATATATTTCCCATCCTTTAACATTGATCACATGTTTTCACATAATGTCTCACATCTTTAAATAAGGTAAGCCAATAAAATCCAGAATTTAAAATTTTAAATGCACTTTTATCTATGCCAAAGTGTCCTCCAAAATCGTAATCATGACATTTTTGAATAATAGCAAAAGTTTCTTCATAAGGTACACATCTTCGAATCATAGAATCTTTTCCAATTTTAAAAAAATGAGGTTCTTCCCAGATATAAGATTTAGCATCATATTTAAATTTTTTAATAAATTTGTTATCCAAGTCATAAGGCAAAATATTGCTAACTAAATAATTAACAATATCAGCATACCAAGGTGTTTTATATTCTTGAATAGCATATAAAGATTCATCAGGAAATTTCTCATTTATATTTTCTTCCGAAATAATATCATTTTTAATTCTACACAAATGATCAGCAGTTTGGTCTTCAGTTCCTTTTCTATCTACTATTTGAAAATCAAATTCTTGTAGAAGTAAAACCCATCTTATCAGTCTAGGTTTAGAATCTTTCTTAGATAATAGATATTTAATAGCATAATGATCAGTATGAACTATGCATTTAGTACCAAGAAGATAAGGTCTTAATTTATCAAAGGCATATACTATAGCTAGAAGCTCTTTCTCAGTGGTAGTGTAATTTCTTTGTGTTTCAGTGAGAGTTTTTCTAGCATAATAAACAACTTTGAAAATTTTCTCATATTTTTGTCTTAATACAGCTCCAATTGCAAAATCACTTCAACCTTAATCTCTTTTTCAATTGCATTTTGCATTCTTTCTTTTAATTCTTTTCTACTTCTAAGTTGCACAACTTTAGCTCGTTCATGTTCTTTTCCAATTTCCTTTGGATTAATTTCAACA
The DNA here is from genome assembly GCA_022702705.1 of Papilionanthe hookeriana x Papilionanthe teres. Lineage (NCBI taxonomy): Eukaryota > Viridiplantae > Streptophyta > Magnoliopsida > Asparagales > Orchidaceae > Papilionanthe > Papilionanthe hookeriana x Papilionanthe teres. Next base: position 119,810,685 of record CM040423.1, on the reverse strand, counting down.
TTACTAGGAAGTGTTCCTACATGTCTGTTATTAATTAAAGTAGCAATTTGTCCCATCTGATTTTTAATATTACGAATAGCAGTATTTTGATTTCGTAATTGATTATTCATATTTAATATTAATTCCTCTATTGATAATTTTTTCGGTTGATTATTAAATCCAGGAGGTTTAAAATTTGGATTAACTTGATTATTACCCCATTGTTGTTGTGAATTATTCCAGTTAAAATTAGGATGATTTTTCCACCCAGGATTATAATAATTTGAATAAGGATTATTTTTACTTGTAATAGCTTGTAAAGTTTTAATAGTTTGAGAATCTTCAATATTAGCAGAATTATTTTGCGAAATATTAATTGCGAAACTATCTAATTTCTTAGACATTGCTACTACTTGTGAAGATAAAATAGAAAAGGCTTCATTATCATGAATACTTGCCATCTTTTTATGATTAATCCTTTCGGAAGGCCATTGAAAATTGTTATTAGCCATTTCTTCAATTAAAGTGTAAGCTTCTTCAAACGATTTAGACATTAAAGAACCTCCAGCAGCAGCATCAATACTTGATTTTAAAGATCCAATTAATCCATTATAAAATGTTTGAATAATTTACCAATCAGGTAAAGCATGATGAGGACATTTTCTTAATAGTTCTTTAAATCTTTCCCAAGTTTTATATATTGTATCCCCGTCAAATTGACTAAACGAAGTAATATCGTTTCTTAATTTAGCAGTTTCGTAAAAGAAGAAAATATTTAACAAGGAATTTTTGTGTCATTTCAGCCCATGTTTTAATAGAACCATTCGCTAATGAGTTTAACCTCATCTTTGCTTTATCTCTTAAAGAAAAAGGAAAGAGTCTAAGTCTAATAGCATCATCAGAAAAATTGTTATATTTAATAGTAGCACAAAGTTCTAAAAAACTAACAAGATCTAAATTTGGATCCTCATTTGGTGTTCCACCAAATTGATTGTTTTGCACCATTTGAATAATAGACAGTTTAAGTTCAAAAGAATTAGCGTCTACAGTTGGTATTTGAATACTACTATGAAGTTCATCAACTGTAGGGTTAGCATAATCCCTTAATGGTTTATAAACATTTTGATCATTAAGTTTAATTGGATTTTGTAAAGTAGCCATTTCTTGAAACTTTTGAATTTGTTTTCCCTTTTTAATTTTTCTGATTATTATTTCTAATTCAGAATCTAAAGGTATTAATCCTTCAGAACCAAATCTTCGCATAAAACAAGGAATAAAATATAATTTTTTTTCTTTTTATATTTTATATTTTAATAAATTTTTTATATTTTTATATTTTTATAAATATAATATTTTTTACAGAAATTAATAACTATTTTATTTCAATTCCCCGGCAACGGCGCTAAAAACTTGACCCAACCGCAAGTAACGCAGTAATATATGCTTCCAAAGATGGCCAAAGCTTGACCCAATTTATAATAAGCGGCTAGTGTATAAATCAAAATATTGTAAATTTTAGAAATTACTTTACACACTAGGGGTACTACGCAAGTATACGTATCGTTTCAAGTAATATAGGGTTTTCTATTATAACCCAAGTATCGATCTCACGGGGAAAAAATTATAGAAACAAATTTTCTAAATATTATATTTTAAAAATATCTTTTTATCTTTTAAATTAACTATAAATTACTATTAATTTACTAGATGCAATTAAAGAAAACAATACTAAGAGAATGATTTATGGAAACTATATAAAATAACAACTTTCTTTCCTTCAATTAATCCAAGATTTTTAAGATAATTTAATATTCGTTGGAGAATTTGATTATGGTATTTTGCCAAATAGAAGCATTCCTATTCTTTACCCTTTGATCCAGGAGCAAAGAACATTGGCTAACTTACAGATCAGGTCCTGATGTATTGTTAGTAGTAATGGGTTAATCTAGACTCTTACTTCTAGATGTTCAAGGGTGGCTATGGTCGGCCCTACTACTGACCCATTCTTGATCTATATATCAAATTATAAGAATTTAGCCTGTCACTCTAAAAACTTATCAATTCTACGCCATTTAAATCTTATCTTCCTATTTATTTGCACTTTACCTTGAATGGCCCGCACATGGCCTTCGACTACCCAAGGATTCATGTGACATTCACAAGTTAAGAGTTCTTCTCCTTCAAGGTTTCAAAACTCTTCAACAGGTTTTAACAATTTAAATGGCTATTTTAAAAAGTAAAGTAAGATCAGGTATTAATGTCATCACAATATTTTTGAAAATATTTTCAATTTTAATTCTCCATCGAATCTTTATATTATCTTATCTATCTCTTCATGATTATAGGAAGAAAGTAAACTAACTACTCATAACACATTGAAAATAAACTGCAAAACATAATAAAAAAACTTTGAATCAAATAAAAATACTTATCTCAAATATTCCTTCTACAGATCTTATGACTCCTGACTCCACAGTGTAATGAACTCCAGATGCTACAACTTGAAAGTAAACTCACTAAACTAAACAAAAGTGGCCCTAAATTTCTCTCTTTAATTCTCTATACTCTCTCTCTAATGAGATTTCACTCTTTAGGAGGCTAGAGGGGGTGGGGCGAATGGGGGGCGATTTTCTCTAAAGGAGTGGACTCTTATTTATAGGCTCCAAGGGTTTCCTTGAGGCACCTCTTCAAAACATGTCCAAATTCAACGAATCTCTAGAAGGTCGGTCTCGCGCTTAGGCGCCGGAATCTGGGCGTCGGACACTGCGTCCAGTTCTTCGCACCTCTTCGCTTTGGCTCGCACCTCTTCGGGTTTAAAACCGTTTTGGAGCGTCCAAATGCAATGTATCACATGTCCTATTATCAAGGAACAACGGCCAGTCTTCTAGAATGTCCAATAACTGCTCACTCCGTCAAAATAACCGTCCAAAAGTCGTCAAAAACTTGACAGTTTTTGTATCGAGTCTGGCGCTTAGGCGCCAGTTTCTGGCGCCAGGCCATATTTTTTTCTTCTTTTTGTATTTTGCTCCATTTTTGCTCCCTTTTGCTCCTTTTCCTTTTCTAGACCTTTTTACATCACCTACATCCAAAAATACAAAAAAACCTTTCATTAAAGCATAATATCCTTAGAATTTGATAAAAATCAAGGCATAAAAATATGTATTTTTCTTTATGGATCAGGCATCCCCTAGCTTTTTCCCGTTGGATTACACAATAATTGTTCCCATTTTTACCTTTCCCATTTGATATTTCTCATGTCCGACCTTAAAATCCCTAAACCTTTTGAAATCATGAAGGCAATATTTTCTGATCATCATCGAGAGTTTTCTTAGGTGTCTTTGGTTGCTTAAAATGTAATTTACTATAGGAGCTTGGCCTTATAGGAAACTTTAAGAACCCAGCTTAATATAAACCATATCTGATCTTTCATAGTAGATAGGGGAACTTATCAGTCAACATAAAAAGGTTTCACGGACCTAATGGAGGCTATAAATCTTTTAGATTGTTTAATTAAGCACCATTATTAAGCAATGTGTCTATTCTTCGAAGTATATGCATAGCTTAAGATGTAGTGCTCGTTTATTTAAACTATTCAATTCATGAGATCAGTTTGATTTCATGTTTTCAAATTAAAAATGATACTTTTCACACACACACACACACACACATATATATATATATATATATATATATATATATTTCAAAAAACTTGCCTAGCAGGACAAGAAGTATATTAATCACCATCTTATGTTCTTACAAAAGGAAGACCTATCCTATCACCATGCAACAAAGCTGCAAGGGAAGGTGGAGGTGTAGTTTCTACCAAAATTTCCCTTTTACAATAACCCCGAGATGCGAAGCCGGTGTGCGGGAGCATTACCCTCCCTAGGTATATATGAAAAAATTACATTTATACTCTCGACCTCTCCCTTCACTCTATTCAACCATCTCTGAATGTACCATGGAGCAACTTCGGTCCCTTGCAGGAAGCTAATGCAATTAGAAGAGTCCGATTCTACCATTAGGAATCTCACATCACGGATTCGGCAATTTTAATTGCCCAAAAGATGGCCACCATTTCAGCCTCAAGTGCATCACAGACCTCAACAGGAGAGTAGAAAAACAATAAGCAATGCCCCACCCCATTTCTAAAGATGCCACCAATCCCTGCCTGCTGAATTTTGAAGCTTCCATCAGTATTAACTTTGATCCAATAGGAAGAGGGAGGGGACCACCCAAGCAACCGGAGAAAGGGGGAGGAATGTTCGGAACCTACTTGGCGGATATCGGTGAATTTGTGATATTTAGTAAGTTTCTTAAGGTAAGTTAAGCAATGAGCAACGAACAAGGGAGGCGAGGACGAACACCCCTCAAATCTAACCTTATTTCTGCCCATCCAGATAAACCAGGCCACAACACAAGGAACCACCAGGAGATTCACCTTATGCCAGTCCCCCCAACACATCAATAGGTCCAGCCAACTTAATTGCAAAGTATCTACCTGAATCCTGCTTATCACATGCCTCCAGACCTCTTGAGAGAAGGCACACCTGAAGAACAAATGATCCTCGATTCTTCCTCCTGCATACATAATAGACGACGAGGAAGGCCCTCTAATCCCCTTTAATTTGAGGATATCATCGGTAGGAAGAAGTAAATGTCTTAATCTCCAACAAAAGAAGGACATGGAAGGAGACAGCAGCTTGCTCCACGTACCGAGTCCCCACTCGATATGGTCCCGAGAATAGAATTTCGAAAGATAAAGGTCCCCAGCTTTTGATGAAGTTGCTGTTTGGTGATAATCTTATCTCTTTTTTCAGGATGAAAGGGAGTCAAGAGTACTCGCTGTAGTCGGTCGGGATTTAGGATGTTTTCCGTACCTGCAGCTCCATTGGTTTTCGGACCAAAAGGTATTAACATAGCATTTAGATATAGAAGGTCCATCAACATTTTGTGGGCAAGTGAGTTTCTCCCCTCCCACACCCAATTATCAAGCCAAAAATTGATATGACCCTCTCCGGCTCCCGGATAAAGGTCCTGTTCAGCCTTATCTTTGACCTTCAAGCAATTCCTTCCATAATCTAGAGTCCCCAGCCTAGGCACCACCGGAGATGGGTGATCCTTTCTACAGTATTTACCATGCATATACCGAGCCCAAATGGTATCATTAGCCCTGAATCTAATCCACAATTTACATAAATTTATGAAGCCGAGTCTGTTCAAAGCTTCTAAACCCCGGACCCCGACTCGAAGGGGTTTACAAAGTTGCTTCCGGGATGACCAATGGATCTCGCTTATGCCGACCAGCCCAAAGAAATTTGTTGAAAATTCGCCAATGCTTGTTTGTGTACTCTTTTTCATGATAAACATCCGTAGAGCATAGGAGGAGGGCGGTTAAAATGCTCTTCAGTAAAGTTAGCCTCCCCCATTAGACAAAAAGGAATTAGACCACCCGTAAATTTGTGTTTTGATTTTCTCGGAGATTTCTTGAAAATGAGTTTGTCTTGATCTTCCCTTAATCAAATGGACTCCCGAGTAATCGATAGGCAAAGTAGCAGACTCGAAAGCCGGTGTAATCGGCAATCCAGGTTTTCATCATCGGTCGACATTAGAACTAGGGTAGAAATGGCATTTCGAAGATTAAGCTCCAAACCAGAAACCTCCTTGAAATGAGCTAGTGTTTTCATTACCTTTTTAATAGCCACTTTAGAAGCCTTAGAGAAGATAATGATATCATCAGCATAAGATAAATGACTTACAATTAAATTGGACCTGTGATGGTAAGCTGAACTTGGTGTTTGGGTGAAGACAAAATCTAATAATCTGGATAAGTAGTCAAAAGCAAGGATAAAAATGGTAGGGGAGAGAGGATCACCTTGCCTGATACCTCAGGAAGCTCTAAAGAACCCATGGCATTTCCCATTCACCATAACGAATGAGCATTATTACTTAGCCACCTATGGATGAGCCGAACAAAACTCAGTCGAAAACCCCTAAGCATATAAAGTTTGGGTGATAAACCCCCAACCGATGGTATCATATGCTTTTCTTATATCCAGACTTGAGTATCACATTGTTGCCTCTACATTTCTTATCTAAATCCAACACCAATTCCTGAGCCAGCAAGATATTATCCGAAATTGATCCGCCCTTCACAAATGCGACTTGATCGGGCAAATCGGAAGATTCGGATGTGGTCGCAGTCATGCCATGATGATTTTACCGATAATTTTGGACATTACGAAGTAAGGCTAATTGGTCCGTAATCTCCCCATGATTTTCTCAATTTATTTTTTGGGATTAAAACAATTGTAGAGGAAGAAAAATACCCGGGAAGATCCATACCCGGAAGAAGTCTTGTACGGCTTGAATAATCTCCTTCCCAACAACTCGTCCAACCAGACTTTATAAAAGTTGGAAGAGAAGCCATCAGGACTCGCAGCTTTAGCATCATCTAAGGAGTCTAATGCATTTTTATCTCCTCCTCCCCGGGATTTCCACTAAGTTAAGATTCTGAACATACATATTCTGGGTCTGTAGCAAATTCTCATAAATAGGGGTAGGACAAATATTGGGTTGGGTAAACATTTGAGCAAAGTGGTTAACAGCATCCAAAGCTATATCTTCTGCATTATGAAGCACAATCCCAGCTTCATCAGTGATGGAAAGAATCATGTTACACTTCCTCTTATACTTAATGAATGCATGATAATACTTAGTGTTTCTATCCCCTTCAATAAATCTCGTGATAGCATTGCTTCGTTTATAAAACTCCTCCCGGTATGTGACCCGGACCAACAACCGATCTTGTGCATTATAAAGAGCCGCTTCACCGCCCACACCATTAATAAAACCAGCTTCAAGCAATTGCCACATCCTCTTCGACCTTCTTAAGATTATCCCGTACATTCCCAAAACCGTCCTATTCCAAGCTTCGAAATGCCGAGCAAGTGATTTTGTGCAAATTCCATAGGTTACCCCAAGAGGAGCCTCCCATGGGGGAAACCCATACCTTCCCTAGTTCAGCCAGAAAATCTGGGTGCTTAGTCCACATGTTTTGAAATCTGAACATACCACCATTACTGTTAACAGTGTTGTTAATAGAGATGAGCAAAGGTCTGTGATCTGAGCTAGCCATGGATAAATGAGTCACAATGGTATAGGGAAATTGCTGAAGCCAAGAGGAATTCCCCAAAGACTCTGTCAAGTCTCTCCCAGGTTCTACCCCTTCTCCAGGTGTAGGCTGGACCACAAAAATCCGGATCAAAGATTGCCGCAACAACGAATAAATTGATTGAACCTATTCATGGAAGCCCAGCTAGGAGAAGCACCACCCTTCTTTTCAGAGACAGAAGAAAGGCAATTAAAATCTCCACCAACAAGCCAAAATGAATTGATGCTGGGAGCAATGTTAACCAGGTTATTCCAAAGATTCTGCTGAAGAACAGGAGCTGAGCTAGCATAAATGAAAGTGACAAATCCAACAAAATCACCAATAGAAACTTGAATATGCATAAATTGTTGATGGTCTACCAAAATAGAACAATTTAACTCCTTTCTAGCAAAAACCCAGATCTTATTACTCACATTAATCCAACATTGGAAGTTAGGGAATTTTTTAATGATGCATCGAGAATTTTTATTAACCATGGGTTCAAGTAAAGCAAAACACCATAGCTTGTAATATTTAACCATATATTTAACTCTGCTAAGAGAGGAGGGATGAGCAGCCCCTCTTATATTCCAGCACAGAAAATTTATCATATTAGAAGAGTTTCCCTTTTCCCTCAGTCCTAGGGGCGGTGAGAGGCTATCGTGAGGGTCACATAAAGGTCGGGATTCCGAGTAGACTTTGTATCTCCGATTTGCTTTTCTTCCTTTTATCGTTTTTCCGAATTTGCCATCCGTACTTCAGTTCCTCATTCACCACTTGAATCTTTCCCCAGTCAATTCCATTCTATTTTCCACTTCCCCGATAATCCTGTGGAGGGGATTCACTTCTATAATCTTCATGGTTTCACCCCCTCCACCACACCTTGCCGCTCCTTCACATTCTGCACATCCTCTTTTTCCCCTTCACAATCTGTACTTCCTCTTTCAGTCCTTGGAGGGTCGAGAATAACCACATCCTTGGAGACAGTTTCAGCATTTTGACCCTGCACATCCCCAGGAGCCAAGTTAACCTTCTGCTTACTAAAAGGTTCCTTTTTGCTGGGAGGATGAAGTCTGTAGCAATTTTCCAACTCATGACCAAACATTCTACAGTGCTTGCAGGTAAAAGGTTTAAATTCTACTTCCACCTCCCGCCGAAACCCTCATCGTGTAAATCCTCATCTGTTCTCACCCACACTCTATGGATATCGAGAGAGTAATATCCCTTTCCACTAAAACCCTTGCTGCTGCTGGTCTAGCTAGATCAAAAGTATGAGTGTCTGTTTTTAAAGGGGTTCCCAGTGCTTGACTTATGTTAAATAGAGCATTGTGATCATATAATTGGATAGGTAAATTAGGTAGTTTATACCACATGGGGATGATAGGTGGCTCCTTTAGTGGATCAAATTTAGGGGTCCACTTTAATAACTTCATATATGTTCCAGCAATTAGGATAGATTGTTTGCCAAAAATTTTTGCATAGTCTTCCTCATTAGAAAGTCTAATGAGCAAATGCCTACCATCCAGCAGCCCAAGCTTCCAGCTTTCCAACGAAGGTTTAAATCCTCAAAACTCTTCCTTACATATTCCATCTTTGGATGTCCCATCCGAAACTTCCCAATCAAACAAAACTTAATAGAATCATTAAGACATTTCATGTCTTTTGGAGAACAACACAAGAAAGCGAGCCATCCTTGTTACCAACAGGATTAATGAAAGGGGCATTACCCCTACCACAGCAAGAAGATCATGCAATGCTTGGGGAAAAACCAAATGGTCAAAGGATTTGTGGGCGAGTTCCCCATACCCACTACCCCAAAGCATAAGAAGCTTTAGCCCACGAGCATTAGTAGCAGCATCAATAGGATATGGCCGAGCAGTGGTTAGCCATAGAACAGACAGGAAGCCCTCCCCCACACCAAACCGACCCAATGCAACAGTAGAAAATTTGAAAATCTTCCAACCCGGAAAGACAAAACCCTTCCAAACAACCAAAAAACCCAAGAGGAAGTCTCTCCAGGAAGAAGAAACAGGAGAAAGAACCTACCGGCTCCATCCAAACCGCCAGCCGCCAAAAGCAAACCCTAACGAAAGCACCTCCCTCCTTACCAGCTGACCATTCTAGATTATATATATATATATATATATATATATATATATTAAACAAATAGAACAGGCCTAACTAAATAGCGAAACAGAGAAACATAATATAGTCCACTCATCCCTGGAGCAAGTACACAGGTGCAAGAGAGAGAAACCGGCAAGAACTCGGCAAGTCCAAAACAGACTTGGTGGATGAGATAAAGATCCATGCAAAAGTCCAGAGGCTCGTACATGAGACCAACAGACTTTATGGGGCCAAGTGGGGACCTCAAATAATCCCAGCACCAAATTTGGGGAGTCAGGTAGTAGTCTTGATGTAAGGGGCAGAAAGATTGTCACTGTTGATAAGGGTCTTTAGCTGTGTAGGAATGATGGTTGAGGCCCTCACATTTTGGGAAGAAGCTCCAACTTTGGCTAGCCAACCAGCAGGTTGATTACCTTCCTTGTGAATGAAGGTGAATTGAACATTGAGTTTGGAGACACTGGCAAGGATTCTACTCCTCCAGTGACCATGGTGCCAGGGAGGGTTGGAGGGGCAGGGGTTCAAAGAATGTAATAATTTCCTCATTATCACCTTCCACAATAATATTATACCAAGCTATACCTAATGGCCATGGAAAGCCCCCAAAAGATGGAAATGAGATCAGCTTCCAAAGTATCGCGAAGCATCAACGAGTGCATGGAAGAAGAGCATGCAATCACCCCTGTGGTTCCCGAAGATTCCACCAAATCCAAGCACCTTCCTCATTGCAGCAGCCATTATAATTTAGTTTGAGGAAGGGGGAATAGGGGGGCTGCCATTTGACCAGTGTGATTCTATGGGAAGGTGCCTCATGAGTGGTCTCTAGCCCACAAATATTAGAGAAATTATTATATCTGATGAGTTTTTGGATGTAGGAGAGACAATTGTGTGCAACTTTTTGTTCACTGGGTAGAATGTCATCAAAGGTGGCTTTGTTCCTTGCCATCCAAAGGAACCAGGCACAAATAAGAGGGACTGCACCAATCCCTTGCTTGTTCCAAGCTGCCCAACAAGAGTGAAGGCAGACCCAAGAAAGACTTTGTGTGTTGATTTGACAGTGCTGGAAGATTAACCTCCAAACAAGCTGAGAAAACCTGCATTTAAAAAACAGGTGTTTGATAGATTCTTCCTCCCTCATGCAAAGTCTACAACAAGAAGGACCTCTCAGACCTTTTAATTTGAGGATGTCATCAGTAGGAAGGATCTTCAGGAAAGTTCTCCAAGTAAAGAAAGTCATAGATGGTGATAAGTATTTGTTCCAGGGACATTCACTCCAAGGGACGAGCTCCCACTCGTAGAGTTTGGAGTAGATGGCTTTAGACAAGCTATGCTGGGCACAGGAATGCCAGATGATAGAGTCCTGCTTCGCTCGTCAAAACTAGTGGTGGCCACCGCCTAGCGCATTCGGTGAGTAAGCACGGCTTGAAGATCCTCCAAAGACCAATTAGCCCCAGCCCAACACTCGGATACTTTTAGTTTAAGGTCGGGAATATTAGTCCCGTGGTCGAGCCATTCAGCTGGGCACCGCTTATCCAACCGGAAGGTGAGATCCCCTTACCCAACCGCGCGCTAAACAGACTTTCAGCTTGCAGCCTAATTCTGAGCATAGCTTTCCATAGCTTAGAGTCACCCACTTTGCTGCTAACCAGGGTCGGGTGGATCAGTTTGCAATATTTGCCCATCAGAAATTTAGCCCATAGGGAGTTCTGGGATCTAAATTTGATCCACAACTTACATAGATTCACCTGAATTATCTGCTTTATAGTTTTAAACCCCAGTCCACCAGCCTACGTAGGCTTAGCCACTTTGGTCCAGGAGGTCCAATGACACTCGCTTTCTTCGCCACCCAAAGAAACTTGTTAAACGCCTTTTCAAAGAGAGTTTGGATTCCTTTGTTCATAGTGGTCATCCGGAGAACATAGCGAGGCAAAGTGGTGAGAATACTTCTTAGGATAGTTATCCTACCTCCACCGGAAAGGTACTTGTGAGTCCAATTTGCCAAATAAGAGTTGATTTTCTGCAGGATACCTTCAAAGTGCCTTTGCTTTGTTCTCGCCCATATCAAGCCGAACCCCTAAGTACTTGAGAGGCAGTGTGAGTGCTAGTAAAGCCAGGTGAAACTACTAACCCAGCTTCGACCTCCACGTAAGTATTTGAAGAAAATAGGAGATGGCTTTTGGACTTATCGAACACCATACCGGAAGATTGCCGGAAGGAGTTCAGTGCATTTGACAATCATTTTGACAAGATTCTTGGAAGCATTGGAGAATACCATAACATCATCTGCATACACTAAGTGAGATACTAAAATATTAGACTTGTGGTGATACCTGTTGGAGGGGTGTGTTATGCTAGTTTGGTTCAATAATTTGGAGAAATAATCCATAGCATGAAAAGGGTGGGAGAGAGTGGGTCTCCTTGCTTGAGACCCCTAGAAGCAGAGAAGTAGCCCCAAGTAGACCCATTGAGCATAATAGAGTGGGCATTAGCCCCCAGCCATCTTCTGATAAGATTGCAGAAAGAATTCTGAAAACCCCTTGCTGTAAGAGTGTCTATAAGAAAGTCCCAGTGGATGGTATCATATGCCTTCTTAATATCAAGCTTGTAAATTAAATTGCCACTTCTGCACTTAGTATTCAAATTCAATAGAAGCTCCTGTGCTAACAAGATATTATCAGCAATGGACCTACCTTTAACAAAAGCTGCTTGATTAGGGCTGATAACTTTCTCCAAAATGGGTTGTAGTCTGTTGACTAACACCTTGCTTATAGTTTTGCTGATCACAGATGTGAGACTAATAGGTCTGAAGTGATCCCAACTAGTTTGTGCAGTGTCTTTGGGGATTAAAACAAAGTTGGAAGCATGGAAGTATTGAGGAATGTCTTCTCCCAGAAAGAAACTAGTGATGGCAGCAGTCACCTCAGCTTTAATGATCACCCAAGCCTTGATGTAAAAATCAGAAGTGTACCCATCAGGGCCTGCAGTCTTAGAGCTGTCAATAGAATTAATGGCCTTCCGCATCTCCTCTTCGGATGGGGGAGTAGTGAGATTAAGCCGACTAATGTAATCATAATGATCGGTGAAAAGGGCGAGTGTTTATGCTCGGCTCTTTGAAATGGGTATTGTTGAAGTAGGGAATGAAAGTATTGGGTAGCATCCCTACCAATCTCCAAGTGATTGGAGATCCAATCCCCATTCTCCTTTTTGATGCTATGTATGAAATTACATTTCCTCTTATATTCGAGGTAGGCATGATAGTAGGCGGTGTTCCGATCTCCCTCTATGAAATGATTAATGGAGGCCTTCGTTGAAGAAATTTATCCCGAATATCAATAAAGTGCATCGGCTTGGCTTCAGAAGAAGGAGATGGGACCTGGAGGGCACTCGTTATTAAGGCTTTGCTCTTCCAATTCTAAGACATCCCTTTCAGCTCTGCTCCACCACTTTAAATACATTGCCAAATTGATTCCAGCCCCGCTAGATAATTTCCTACTTAGCTCGTGATGAAGGAGGCACGACTTGTGCCATGGGTCCATCTCGTGTAGAATCTTGCCGTTATCTTTGACCACCTGCAGGAAGGAGGGATGGGTAGACCGGATATTCCGATATCCGAAAGGTTTAAAGGAGGGGGTACTGGGGGAGCAAGTAATAGATATGAGGAGAGGCTCATGGTCAGAGCAAATAAGAGCAAGATGAGTGATCTGGGTATGCAGGAAATGACTGTGCCAGAGCTCATTGGCTAGAAATCTATCCAGCCTTTCTTTAGTAGAATTCCTTTTCCAAGTGAAACTAGGACCCCTAAATCCCGCATCATAAAGCCCAGCTGCATCAATATTATCACTGAAGGTGTTCATTATAGTTACATTAGGTCCGTGGCCACCCGCTTTTCAAGCAGGAGTAGTAATACAATTGAAATCACCCCCAATGATCCAGGGGCAATTAATGACAATGCTTAGATTATGGATATGATCCCAGAAGCGAGTTCCGTCAGCTTTTCGCACCCAAGATACACAAAGGCGGCATTAGCGACTCGTCCAAAGAAAGGAGATAGTAGATATGAACCATCCGTCGAAGATCCAGCAGAAGACGAGTCCAATTAAGTTCTTTCCTGCAAAAGACCCATATCTTATTGTTGGAATTAGCAAAATGAGTGAAACCATGAAAAGAGTTGATAATTTTATTGGAATGCTGGTGCACCAAAGGCTCAAGTAAGGCAAAGCACCAAAGGGAGTGTTTTTTGGTAAGATAGTGAATCCTTTTAAGTGAGGGTGGGTGGGCCACACCTCTAATGTTCCAAAGATAGAAAGTTTATCATGCAATAAAGTAGGTAGGAGGGGTGGGGGAAGGTGGGTGGGATTTCGACTGGTTCTCCCCCTTAAAGGGAGTGAGGAAGAGGGTTCAGCTAGTAAGGAATGAGAGGTAGTGGAACCGGAGTTGATGTCTAATTTATTTCTTTTTTTCTTTTTAGCATTCCGCACTTCCCAATTATTTTCCAACATGTTCCGAATGAGTCGGGTGGGGGGAGGTTGGGGAATAACGGTAGAAGGGGCTAAATCGGGAGAACCAATGTTCGTGGGGGTAGAATAGAAAAGGAGAGGAGGGAGGGTCAGCCGAATGGGTTTACCGGGGGTGGGGATGGAGGGGACCGTCAAAGGCCGAGGCAAAACAACGAGTGATAGGAGATTGAATTGGGTGAGGGTCAGCCGAATGGATTTACCGGGGGTGGGGATGGAGGGGACTCGTCAAAGGCCGAGGCAAAACAAGCAGGTGATAGGAGATTGAATTGGGGTAGAAGAGGGGCTGCTAACCAAAGGTTCAGCCCTAGGAGCCTTTCTGGGAGGTGGGTGTAGTCTATAACACTTCTCTATAGTATGCCCAAACATCTTGCAATTAGTGCAATAGTGAGGTTTCGCCGCATGATAACTTCCCGCCAAAACCCTCACAGTAGCAGTACTCCACCCGCATTCTATCGACTTCGGTAAGGAGATGTCTCTTTCAATTTGGATCCTAGCTGCTTCAGGTAGGCCTCTATTACAAGTGGCTGCATCCATTCTGAGGGGGGTTCCAATAGCTCTAGCAATCTGGAATAAGGCATTATGGTTGAAATATCTGTATGGGAGATTAGGGAATTTAAACCAAATTGGAATGATGGGTGGTTCCTTGCTAGGATCAAATCCTGGTGTCCATTTTAGAAGTTTCATATCCATACCAAGCAATAGTTACATTTTGTTTTGCAAATAGCTTAGCATAATCTTCCTCATTGGAGAAGTGGATAAGGAGGTGCCTTCCATCAAGAAGCCCCATTCTCCAATTACCAGTAAATGCCAGTGACTCAAAAAAAGCCCTGATAAGCTCCATCTTTGGATGTCCTGTGGTGAATTTCCCTATAAGTGTTAATCCGAATTCTTCATTCGCAGTGTTAATTTCCTCATCGAAAAGTAGACAACTGGGCAGCCATCCTCGACATCAATGGGATGAATGAAAGGGCAGGATACTTTCCTGCAAAGCAAGCATCATGAAAAATCTGGGGAAGAAAAGATTGGAAGGTCGGTTCGGATTAGGGCCTTGGCTCAAAGACACCTGCATAAGATGCCTTAAACCAGTCACTCCTGGTAGCAGAATCCACAGGGTTTGCCATGGACAAGACCAATCCAGGGAAAAGATCAGTAGCAAAGTGACAACAAACAGAATCTCAGCAGTCTCCAGTAATTAGCTCGCAGAAGGAAAACTAAACTTCCCGATCACAAGCAAGTCTCCAAGAGCCAATGGAACAAGAGAGAAATTGAATTATCGTAGCCCGGAGAGCAAAAACCCAACGAAAGAGGTCACCAACACTACTACGGCACCCGGGAGGACCACACACCCAACACCTCCTCAAGCCCACCACCACCGCGAGGTCGGCCCGCCGGCAGACTCATGGTCGAAACCCTAGCGAGCTCCAAATCCAGCTCGCCATCCATTCTAGATTATATATATATATATATATATGTATATATATATGTATATATGTATATATGTATATGTATATATGTATATATATGTATATAAATATATACATATATATATATATATATATGTATGTATATAAATATATACATATATATATATATAAATATATACATATATATATATACATATATTAATATATACAATATATAATATATGTAATAACAATGGCTGGACTGGAACTTGCTCTGCTAGGGTTTCCATGGAGCTTAGGTGGTGGCTGGCGGCTGCTCTCTCCTGGTGCTTGCTGAAGTTGGCCTGGGTGTTCTCTATCTTCTTCCTCCTTCCTTCTTCACTTGGGAAGTGGTTTAATCTTTCCCGGTTCTTTTTATTTCAAATTTGTGGATGTGTTTATCGTTCCATCGGTGGCATGGCGACCGAGTTAACAAGGGCCGACCCAAACTTTGTGGGAAGAGGTATGTTTGCTGAAGTCACTGTTCGGAAAGAGGGAGGCACTACCATTGGAGACAAACTGGTTTTCCCCAAAATTTATCATGATGCAATTGAGGGTAAGGCTGGATGTGAGTTCATCCGGCGTTGCACTAAGAAAGCAGGCAAGCTAGCTTTAATCTTCACTGAAGAGGAGATGGCAAAATTATCTGAACCTTACAAATTCACCTTAGAAGGCAAATTTCGGTTGGACACCCCAAACTAGATATACTCGGTGAAGGTTGTGGATGATTTTAGATTGGTAGGGAGTTGGAAGATTGGGGTATTTGACAGTAGGCATATCATGTTACCGCTTACTTTAGAAGAAGACTATGCACAGATTTTCTCTAAAAAAGTTATTATGATTGATGGCATGCCCATGAAATTACTTAAATGGACTCTGGATTTCGACCCATCCAAAGAGCCCCCAATAGTTCCAGTTTAGTTTAGTCTCCCTAACCTCAAACTCCCTTTTAATAATCATAGAATTATCTATGATATTGCTGATTCTATGGGTAGGCCTCTTAAACTCGACATTCCTTCGCAAATGTGACCGGAACTTCTAATGCTAGGTTCTTAGTGGAAAGGGACATCACCTGACCTCATCTTGATGGTGTTTGGTCGAGTACGCTAACAATGGGTATTGGCGACCTATTGTGTTGGAATACCACCACTCTACCGCAAACATTGTCATATTTTTGGACATGCTATGGATAAATGCTTTAGATTGCACCCGATCTCGTACCTTACAATGTTGCAAGCAAGGAGAAGACTAATTCGATCGACTCGTTTCACTCCCTACCCGAAATCAATTCCCGTATTGGTCACCGAATTGCCTTCAAATGTTCGCATTTGCAGGTAGCCGATGTGGAACGTAATGTTCCCTTACCCCCTTCCCATATACAACTGTAAATCCCCCGGTGTCGGTGCACCTCGTGGAAATGTTTTCGCAGAATCGTAAAACTTTGAGCCTTACGGCTACGAAGCTGATGACACTCCTCTTGATCCTCTTATTCTGGTCAATACTGCTCCTGCTGATGATGATTATCACAGACTCAAGGATGGCCCTCCTGAAGGGGTAAATATTCCACTCAGTTCTGAGACTGGTGGTACCTTTATTACTCCACAGACCAGCTGATGGATGTACCTACTCATATTGTTCTGGAGGGAATGGCAAATAAGGTTGATGAAGTTTGGTCCCATGAGAAGAGTAGAAGAAGGAAAAGGATTTACCGGAGCTGCAGAATTTATCCCCCACAAATATAATTGGGTTAGAAAGCTCAACAAGACTCTAGGCTCACTAGGGCCGGTAAAGCTATTCACCATGATTAACCTACTTTGTTGGAATGTTAGGGTGTAGCGGAGTCCCGGCACCCTTAACAGATTGCTTCACCTAAATAGGACTCATAAACTATGGCTTATTGCAATTTTGGAACCAATGGTAAGGAACAATATTCAACACTACATTAAACAGTTTTCAGGATTTCAGTTTCATTCTAACTGTACTAACAAAATTTGGCTGCTGAGTAGGAAGGAGTTAAATTGCCAAATTGTTATTGATAACACTCAATTTTTACACCTCTCTTTTGAACTGGATCAGTTTGTTGGGAATTGTACTTTTGTTTATGCTGGTAGTAAACCTTGTGACAAAATTACTTTATGGAATGATTTGCTGAGTATTAGTAATAGCATCTCTAATAACTGGTTAGTGGGAGGGACTTTAACAGTATCAGAGACCCAAGTGAAAAGTCAGGGGCGAACACCTGATCTCAATTCCATGCTCACTTTCTCCCATAACATCTCTAGTGCTGGCCTATTTGATGCAGGCTTCTTTGGCACTCCTTTTACTTGGCAGAGGAGTGCTCTTTTGGAAAGGATTGATAGAATTCTTTTAAATGATTGTTGGCTAAATACCTTCCCCATTACTCGAGTGCACCATTTACATAGAACAACTTCTGACCACTCCCCTCTTCTCATCCAAATTTCCTTCAATCATAGTCCCCACCCTTCCACCTTCAGATTTATGAATGTTTGGTCCTTACACCCCACTTTTCTGGATGCTGTTAAACTTGCTTGGTCTACTCATGTTGAACTTCACTCCAACCCTATGGTTAAACTTTGGAGACTGGCAGAAGCCGTGGCACTCGCAATTGAGACAGTGGAATAAACAATGCTTTGGTAATGTTCATCAAAGGGTCAAAGATGCCGATGAGAAAGTCAAGATGATTGAAGCTTTACATGATCAGGAAGGGGGTCATACTCAAGCCATGCTGGATGCCCAAATTCATCTGCTCAACTCTTTGGAGGAGGAAGAATTATTACTTAAACAGAAAGCTGCTGTAAACAAACATCTTTTTGGGGATAGGAACACTAAATTCTTCCATGCAGTATTTAAGTATAGAAGACAAATCAATGCTATTCTTAAAATCAAGAATGAAGAGGGTAATTGGATATCTGAACCTGCCTTAATCTCCCAAAGTGCTGTTAGTTTTTTTCAATCCCTTTTGGCGACTCAACATTCTCGCCAATGATTCTTTCCGACCGGAGGTGTTTAGTGAAGATCTATCTTATGTACAGCAATTGAATCTCACCATGCCGCCCGATGCCGATGAGATCCTTAAGGCTTTGAAGAGCATTGATGGTAATAAAACCGTAGGACCCGATGGGTTCACCTCTACCATTTATTTGTCCGTCAGGATGTGGTTGGCTCGACCTCATCCAGGCGGTCCGATCCTTTTTCTCTCGGTGCTGAAATACCAAAGTACTTTATCGCAATGCAGCCATTACTCTAATTCCCAAAGATAAGGATAAAGCCAGTTGGTCTGACTTTAGACCCATCTGCCTTACTAGTACCTTCTCCAAGATTATCAGCAAAATCATTGTTGGAAGGCTTCAACCTCATCTCAACAAACTCATTAGTGCCAATCAATCTGCCTTTGTGCAGGGCAGGAATATTACAGATAGCTGCTTGTTAGCTCAGGAGCTTTTGCTTAATATTGATAAGGTTTGTAGAGGACATAATCTCATTTTTAAACTTGACCTCCACAAGGCGTATGATTCTGTGAGCTGGAGTTTTATTGATCAAGTCCTTAAGGCTAGGGGTTTTCATCCTTCCTTCTGTAATTTAATCAGGAAGTGGCTCTCAGGTGCTTGGTACAGTGTTTTCCTGAATGGGAGCAGCCATGGTTTTTTTAATGCTGGGAGAGGGTTGAAACAAGGAGACCCTTTGTCTACAACCATCTTCATTCTGATTTTTGATTATTTCTCTAGAGTGCTCAATGCTACCTATAAGAAGTACCCTTATATTAACTATAATCACAGCTCCTCCCAATTGATAAGCCATTTGGCTTATGCTGATGATGCCATTATTTTCTCTAATGGTAGTAAACAAGCTGTCAAAAGAATTATGCAGGTGCTGGAACATGTTACTAAAGTTGCTGGACTGAAGCTCAATGTCAAGAAGTGTCAATTTCGGTGGGGAATAACTATAAGCGGCACTCGCTGGGTGAAGGAACGGATCGGTTTCACTCGTCGTCGCTCTCGCCACTAAAATATTTAGGGGTTCAACTTATCAAAGGAAAGAAGAAGCAAACCCAATATGATGAGATTGTCAACAAGATTTCTTCGGCTATAGCTTGTTGGACCAATAAATTCCTCTCCAATGGTGGCAGATTGACCTTGTTGAAGAGTATTTTATCTAATTTCCCATTATATACCATGCAGATGGTTCACATGAAACTAAGCACACAGAAAATGATGGAGACTACTTTCAACAAATTCCTTTGGGAAGGCCAATATAAACAACCTCATTGGGTTGTTTGGAACAAGGTCTGCAAGCCTACCAAGGCAGGAGGATTGGGGTTTAAAAGCTTCAAACAGATGAGCCATCTCTTCCATTGTAAACAGTGGATTAAATTTGTTAAACAAGACACCATGTGGGCAATTTACCTAAAGGAGAAATACTGCAAGAAAGTTCATGTCAATGAAGTGAAAGCTAAGATGGGGGATTCCAAGCACTGGAAAAATCTGCTCAAAGTTAGGGAGACTGCTAACCAACTGCTGTTTTGGGAGGTGGGGGATGGCCAGGTTCACTTCTTTTGGATACCCGGCTACCCGATGGCCCCATCTCCGCCCCTTGAAACCGCTTACCTAAGTCGAAGGTGTCCGACTTCGGACCCAAGGGAAGTGGAATTACGAGATGTCTGGGTAATTATGTGGATGCGGATATCGTGCGACAAATACTATCTATACCTATTAATCCCAATAGTCCTGATAAATTATTGATCAAACATGCCACTACTTCCTCTCTTAATGGTGTTATTCACTAAATTTACAAAATTTGGCCTCAATACAGTTGGGGAAAAAGATTTGGAATAGAAACCTGTCCCCATCTATGTCTTTTTTCAGCTGTAGGCTCTTTCACAAACTGTTATCTCTTGATGACATTTTAAAATTAAAAGTTCTTAAAGTTGCTTCCAGATGTTGGCTCTGTCACTCCCATGAAGAAACACTCTCTCATGTGTTCCTTACATGTGCTTTTTCTCAGCAGGTTTGGACTGAGGTAATTCACCAACTGCATTTATCTCAACACGAGATATGATTGGAAAGACTTTAAGGCTTCGTTGGGAGGATTGGAGGAATCTACACTCTTACTACATCCCTTTAGTAATCTGTTGGTTTATCTGGATGACCAGGAACCAAGTTAAATTTGAAAGTCTCAAATTCGTATGGTCCACTCCACTGTGATTAAATGCCGTAGCTTCATTAACAAGAATGCTAAATTAGTTCCCTCAGCACCTAACGATGGTAGTGTTGCCGCATTGGTCCCTACCCTCTTATCCTTGGGTAAAAATTAACATTGATGGAAGCTTTACTTCATCCTCTGCTGGTATTGGTGCGTACCGTAGAAATAATCCAGGCAAGCACCTTTGGTTTTTCCAATCACCTACTTTTGCTTCTTCGCATTAGAGGCTGAATTTTGGGCTGCCTTCCGGGCTTTATCTACGACTAAAGCTCTCCACCTCCCTTATGTTTGGTCGGAATCCGACTCTATGCAAGTAGTGAATATTATGCAAGGCACTACTCCTCCACCTTGGAACCTGACCTATTTTTGCAGAACCTTCCCTTCTCCATCTGAATTTCTACAAATCAAATGGACCCACACCTTTAGAGAAGGCAATCAACCAGCCAACTGGCTTGCTTAAAAGGCTGCAACTGATAGTAATATTATCTTTTCTGTAACTCCTTCTGAGCCATTAAGGCTGTTACTTTTTGGGGACTCTCTAAAGCTCCCTTTCATTAGATGTACTAAACCTCTTTAATGAATGAAGTTCTTTTGTTTTTGCTAAAATATATATATATATATATATATATATAAATATATACATATATATGTATATAAATATATACATATATATGTATGTATATACATATACATATATATGTATGTATATACATATATATATATGAATATATATATATGAATATATATATATATATATATATATATATATATATATATATTGTAAAACTGGGCAATGGGATTCGTCTTCCGTTAACCGACAACTTCCAATTTGGCGACCGACAAATGTACAGAGCAACATCTCGTTTGATTTCATGTTTTCAAATTAAAAATGATACTTTTCATATATATGTATATATATATGTACATATATAAATATATATATATATATATATATATATATAATATTTTTTTTTAAAAAAAAATGTACATATATATATATATTAAATATATTGTAAAACTGGGCAATGGTATTCGTCTTCCGTTAACCGACAACTTCCAATTTGGCGACCGACAAATGTACAGAGCAACATCTTCAAGAGAGCAAATAAAAACTTCATTAGCTAAACTTTTCTTAGTTATAAATAACATAAACCATAGGACTTCAAGGTTTTCTGCCTAGTGCGACATAAATTCTAATCTAATTTTTAGGCCTTTATGCAATCATATTGTACAATATAGGCTCCAACATTTTTCGGATTCTGATGTCATCATTCGGTTTGACGTAAATCCTACTTTTTTACATGTCATTTGTACGATTGAGTATCATGCATATGTAAGCCTTAAATAATAAAATTCACAGGATTGAAATAATAAAATAACATCATATTCAAAATTTGAAGCCAGTTAATATGATAGTTTGAGAATTCACTAAGTTTCCCTTCAAGATCTATAACATCCACCACTTTTCTTCCCATTGAATTCCTAAAATAATTGTTTCTATTTCATCCACTCACATTTGATTTTTCATGTCCAGCCTTGAAAATTAAGCTTTGAAATCTTGAAGACAGAGCCTTTGATCATTATCAAGAGTTTTATTAAGTGACCTTAATTGCTTAGGATGTCATTAACCATAAAGGCTTGCCTTTATATGGAACTAAAGATTCCAGGTAAAATAAATCCCACATAATTCTTATATTAAGTAGGGGAACATATTAGCCTTACACAAGATTTTGTAGACCAAACAGATGTCATGTACTTCTTAGTTTATATAGTTGAGCCTACCCACAAGTGATACACTTATCATTTGAGCGGGTGTACCACTCATGGTATTATACTCGGTTTTGTAAGCTCGAAACATATTAGATCTATTCAATATCTTATTTTCAAAATTAAGACACTATTTGTCAAAACCAAAATTAAACATTATCTACAAAATTAAATTAAAAAATAAAACATTTTCAAACCTAAAGGCACGAAAAATCGGCCGAAATTTCTATGTCGAACATGAATTTGTATTCAATTTTATTTGATATCTATCAAGCTTGGTTATATGTATTAGGTTTCCATAGTTGTGAATGCAGTTATTTATATGATTTATTTTGATTATAAGCGTTATTTTAAAGATTTAATTTGAAGTTATTAAGGTTGGGGTAGAGAGTTTAGTTCTTAGGAGAATATACTGGTGATCCATATAAAAGATAGATAAATATCTAGCTATAGTTTGGGCAAACCAATTGAACAAAAAAATTGATCGTACGGATGTGAACCATAACTTATGTCAGACTCATCAACTAAAATCATTCAAACTACCTTTGATTATTTAGTTAAATTTCATCCTTTGCTTTATGTTTCATCTTATTTTGGATATTTCGAATTGTTATTGTCAATTGACAATAACACTTCCCAACTTTATAAAAGAAATGAAGACTCAAAGAAATGTTCTTAGGCTACTAAAAAAGCTATTTATTTATAGCAGCCATGTATAATAGAGTTAGCATACCTAATAACATGTAAAGTAAATCTAAAACAACATTTTTAATTTGGTCTCTAGCCACCAAACAAAACAAAGTTAAAATGCTCCATTGTAAGAGAAATGAGTGTGTTTATTCTGATTTTAATATGTTAACTAGGACAACCCGATCAAGATGGCCATGGCTTTTTGTCATCTGGGGGTCATCGGGTTCCCTAATCTACTAAGCTTAAAGAGACGGTCAAATCTACTCTGACTGAATGTTTCTTGTCAGTAATCATCAATCGCATCATCCAAGAGGTCTTCGTAGATCTATATTAAATTTCTATTTGGTAATCATTGTCCTTTTCGATTTCATTGAAGTTTTGGTATCATTTTCATATTTAAGGTGGTTCAAAATTTTAGGTTTCTTAATGCTTCTTAGCCGATTAATTTTGTGATTTATTCTTATTTGATGTTGAAATGAATCGGACAAGATCGCTTTATTTCATCCTCTTGAGGACATTGGGTTTGTGGTTTGATTAGTCACGAGTGACTGGAAAGTACATCATTAGCAGCCATGAGTTGCCTCCAGTGAAATTCTTTCTCAAATCGGGTTGTCTTCATATGTAAAGTTAATTTTAATGATGTTTAGGGTGTATTTTATATATGTCTTTTATGTTTATTCAATCTTTACATTTCAGCCTATATTGTCTCTGTACTATGTTTTCAAGTCAAGTGTTATTTTATTCTCTTGTAATTGGTAAAACACTCCTTAACTTAGTTTACTATTGTTAATTTTATGTTTGGTATAGGTCGACTTAGGTTAGCTCGAACTGGTTTAAGTTAAATAGGGCCTGTCAAGATTGGACTAATATTGATTTGGGTTAGCCTAGGTTAGGCTTGACTGACCCAACTTTGCTTAAGTTTGAATTGGGTTAGCCCATGTTAGGCTGAGCTGACTTAGATTTGTATAATGGTCTGTTTGGGGCGGGCCTAGGTTACGCTTGACTGATCCAACTTTGCTTAAGTTTGAATTGGGTTAGCCCATGTTAGGCTGAGCTGACCTAGATTTGTATAATGATCTGTTTGGGGCGGCTGTAGCTTATCCAATAAGCTAATGCAAAGAAGCTGTTGTGGATAAGCTGGCTGTTTGCTTATTTTTTGAAGTTTCAATACAGATGTGTGACTGTTGTTTCTAAAAAAATGATCATTTTGACCCCTATGTAGTAATGTTGTTTGTAATACAACTACCATAATAATATATCTAGTACTTGAGAAGCAAAAAATTCGCAATTAAATAATACACAAAATAAGATACACTTCACACCTATTAGTGAGTATCGATATTGTTAAAAAAAAAAGAAAACTATTAAAATTACATTTAAAATTATGATAATTTTATTTTTGAATGCAGACGACGTATGTTATGGGCTACACCATTCTATAGGGAGTTAATATAATCCTTGTCAAATGAGGATGAGTTCGTAATAATGCTAGTGTTTTAGAAATTACTGTAATGAATTTGAGAGGTTACATTAAAGAATGACATGTAACGCACATCGCGTGAAATCTCTGTAGGAGTCTGTTGGAACGTAGTATTGATAGGTTTTATGACTTATGAAGAAAAGCTTACAAGTTCTTCAACCCCACTGAGAAGTAACCAATCATTTCGAAGGATTGTTGAAATCTCTCAATTGTTTCTCACATTAATTCATTATAGGATAATTTGTAGAGGGTTATCGCCAAAAGATCTCAAGAAGTCATCCTCAAAGATCCATGAAGTTCATGAAATTTGTTTAGTTCCTTTAGAGGATCATTGAATACCTCTTACCTAATGTGGAACATGTTGTTAAATCTCGTTGGATGTCTGGCAAGCAACTGCCCGACACATTTGTCCCCAACGTATGATGATGTCATGCATGGATGGTGATCTATATAAGAGTTGTAATATTCGTTGATCAAACATATAATAGTTGCAACTCTCCTTCTGTGTCTTTCTCTAGTTGCATCCATGTGGATCAATATTGTACTGTCAAACACAGAAGCATCAATAAATTAGCTACAATCATGTCCCATCAGAACAAATAACATAATAAACTTTTAAGCAGCATGAATTGCATGATAAACATTTAAGGAAGCATCAATAACATAAGAATCATATCAGCAGTAATGAAAAAGTCATGCCTAAGCAGTTCAAATATCCATGACATAATGAAAAAATGGCATAAATGTAAATAACCTAAGAGATGGTAATTTAAAAAAGTCTCGTAGTTGTTCATGAATTTATAATAGTGTAGGTACGAAAATATATTTTTTTTGCTAGGGCACATTCACAAAAAATACTCTAAGGGTTAGATCTTCAAGCAATTCTATCGTGAACAAGTAAAGAGGCAAATAAAATAAAAGTTTCTTATTTACATTTACAATTTTGAGAAACCAGTTTACATAAGTTGCTTTATTTCGAATGGGTTTCAACACTGCATGAAGCCATTAGATGTGATATCTGGCTTATAAGCAAAGCAGCACCATCTTCCTTTTTATTCTCAACAAGTAGATGCTTAGTACGACCAGTGGACTCAACTTCATAGACTTCTTGGCTTGGAACCAAAAGATATTTCACTAGGAGCACACGTATATTTTCTTATCACAACGAAACCTTGAAACATTCTACCTAACTTCACCTCCAACTCGGGTTCGAGCCCACTAAGTTTAAATTTCTTTCCAATAGACAACACCTATAAATTCAAAAAATCAACTTCAAATTTAATAAAAAATTTAAATTGATCATATTAAAGAAAATTTCAGAAATTTTTACTGCAATTCATTCTACCCACCTCTACCTAGAAGCATCAATGGTTTGCTTCACTGGATCCCAACCCAGACGCGTTGATCCTCGCTTCAATTCTTTCCAAACTTTCCAATTATTTTTAAGTTGATCCCACTTGTTCTTTAATTGCATCCTATCTTACTCTCCACCTGTACTTTTGTTGAATTTTTTTGATAATGTTTTGTCCCCCTTCCATGTTGAATAAGATCGTGGGTCTATTTCCAAGATATATCTCCTTCAGGTAAAGATGACAAAATTTTGTTTTGGTTCCTCTGTCCCACAGTGCGTGTGTAATGGCATTCTTGGTTTTAGAATTGGTATTACTATGATGAAAAAAACTAAGTTAGATAACTAAAAATTCAACGAACATTCCAACAATCAACCACCCAACCAACAGCCACTAACCCAAACCACAGCCACCACACCAACCCTTATCAACCACTCCGACCCAAAATCACATGCCCCAAACACAACACAACTACCACCCGAACCCATAACCATATACCCCAACCCACAGCCATTCACCCACAACACTGACCAACACAACACATCCTACAGCCACAACAATAATTAACACAACATAACCAACAACACTGGCCAAGACAACATAACTGATAGCTCTGACCAAAATAACAAAAACATAGCACTGGCCAACACAAAACACAGTCATATAATCCAACCCACAGTCATATGCCCCAACCCACAGCTACCACCACTCAACACATAATGCTGGCCAACACAATACAATCCACGCACTGACCAACACAACACAATCCACAGCTCTGAACAACACAACACACAACACTGGACAACACAACATAACCCATAGCCACAACACTGACCAAAACAACATAACCCACAACATTGGCCAACATAACTCAACCCACAGTTCCGAACAACACAATACAATACACAACAATGGCCATCACAACACAACCCACAACCACAACATTGACCAACATAACATTGAGCAACCAGAACACTGACTAGGAAAGCAATGTCCAACCACCACAAAGACTGACTAGCACAACACTAACCAGCACAAAACGGAGAAGCCATACCATTGAATAGCACAACAGTGGCCAACCAAAGACACCCCTCAGACCAGCACAACACCAACCAACAATCACAACACTACACAACAGCACAACAACACCAAAAGTTTAAAAGAAAAATCAGCATTCACTTACATACCACTGAATTCCTATGTATTTACATATCTAACATATAAACATTTCTTTTTACATGTATATCAACCAAAATATTTCATTTCACATAAAAACACTATTTCAACATTGAAATATGCATCAAACTAACTACTACTCAAGAATGGAGTGGTATGTATGTAGTCTTCCATAAAAATGCATCAAACTAACCGCTAATCAAACACCATTTCAAAATAAAAAATGGCATCAAAATAACTACAAATAAAGAATCGAGTGGTATGTATGTAATCATAAGAAAAAATTTAGTTTAGGTTGAAGATATGTAACTGCATCAGAATTTAGTGGTATGTATGTAAACTTCCATAAAAATGACATCAAAGTAACTTACTCAAGAATTAAGTAGTATGTACGTAAACTTCCATAAAATGTGCATTTTAGGTTGAAGCTATGTAACTACATCATAATTGAGTAATATGTATGTATTCTTCCTTAAATATGACATCAAAGTAACATAATCAAGAATTGAGTGGTATCTACGTAAATTTCCATAAGAAGCACAATTTTGGTGGAAGGTATGTAACTGCATCAGAGAATTTAAGTAGAGTGTATGTAATCTTCAATAAAAAAGGAATCAATCATTGATTACCTTAAGGGAACAGAGACGAGAGGAACCAAGAAAATAGATCGCAGAGGATGAGAAGGAAACAAGGAGATGAGGAAGAGGGAGATCGCAGAGGCTGAGAGATCTTAGAAAACGAACGTGGGTTACCATGATCATAAAGCTCCAAATCATGAAAAAGGAGGGCAACACGGTAAAAATATGAGTAAGAAATGTGGGCCATAGGTTACAACCTGCATTTTAGAGAAAACACGGCTTGTTGAGCCCTAAACGTCTACCCAACCAGCCCTACTTCATGTCATGAGGCAACACCGTGGCTGAACGCTGCCCAAATGTGGCCTAAAATTTATTTTGGGTTTGCCTAGGTTTGGTTGGGTTGACCCAGGTTTGTGTGAGTTTGATTTTAGGTCATCTCTTGTTAGGCTAGGTTTTCGTAAGTTTATTTAAGTTTACTTTGAGTTGAGTCAGTCTTGACGTAAGTTTAGGCTTTAGTAACTCGATTCTAAGTTAAGTTATACCTGAACTTAGTTTAAGGTTTAGATAAGTCATCTAAATTAGGTTAGACTAAAACTAAGTCTAGATTTTGGTTAAGTCAAGCCTAAGTTAGGTTACACTAGAACTAAGTTTAGATTTGTTTAAGTTGGTGAGGTCTATGTTGAGTTTGAAAATGGGTTTAGGGTTTGGATTAAGCTAGGTTAGAACTATGTTCAGTTTTAGGATAAACTTAGGACTTGGTTAAGTCAAGCCTAAATTGGGTTAGACTTGAGTTGAGTCTTAGTTTGAGCTTGTATTTGGTTCAAGTTGGCGTAGTCCTATGTTGAGATTAAATCTTTAACTGAGTTAGGTTCAAGTTATTTTAGGCCCAAGCTAAGTTTGAAAACTGTGTTATGTTAAGTTTTAAAGTTTTAAATTAAGTTAAGTCTTAGTTGGGTTTGACTTAAGTTGAATTCAAGTTTAAATTGAGTAAGTTAAAAATTAAGTTGGGTCTAATTTGGGTTAGACCTAAGCTAAGTTTTAAAAATTTGATTTAAGTTGGGTCAAAGTTGGACCTAAATAAAGTTTTAAAATTTGAATTTTGTTTGGTATGAGTTGGGTTAGACCTAAACTAAGTTTAGGAACATAGAGACAATTTGGAAATTTTGAGCAATTTTGGTGGATTTGGGTACAATTAGGGATTTTTGGGTAATTCCAATTGATTTTGGGGACATTTTGAGTGAATTTTGATATTTTGGGAATTTTTTGGGCATGAGGGGCATTTTGGTAATTTTGGAAAATTTTGGGGATATTTGGTAATTTTTAGAAAAATGTGGTATTTTGGTCAACTTTAGTGGTTTTGAATGATTTAATATGATTTTTAATGGGGATTTGAAAATTTAGGCAATTTTAGGAAATTAGGGTTTCAAGGGCAGTTTGGTAATTTTGGAAAAATTTGGGACTAAAAGGTAAAAATTGGGGATTTTGGTGGAATTGAGATCAATTGAGAATGTTAATAATAAATTATTATTTTTTAGACATGAGACCAAGAAAAATCCCATTTTGGTTATTCAATGTGTTAGTCCTAGCCACCCTAGCCAAAGGCTAAGGCTTTGAGAGACCACCTACATGAGTTTCCAAAAGAGTGAAGAACCATGTTAAGCATGCTTGGTTTAGGGTTTTAGGCTGTGAGTGAAAGTGAGTGGTTCAAGTGTGTGTGAAAGACTGATTAAGTTTTGGTTTCATTCTACTAAGTGCTAGAGTTCAAAACCATGCATGTGGAACTTCGAGAAGAGTAAAGAGGTGTTTAGAATATCTAATAGGTAGAGTTCCATCACTAGTCCTCTAGGATAGTCAACAGGAAAGTCCTATGGCTAGATCCTAGGCTTCTGAGAAAGAAAGACTAAACCTCAACAAAAGTGAGATCAATAATGGTCACTTGGTTTAGATAAAACTTTGTCGTCTTATAGAGCTTTCTGTAAGGCCCCCATAGATTTGTCACCCTATAAGCTGAATTTTGGAAATTCCTATCATTTGCTAATGTAATTGGAATATGAAGCTTACTCTAAATCATTGAATTCATATATAACTTGAAAGATGTGGCAGAGAGAAGGTTAATACATTTCAATGAGCTAAAAGACATTAAAAAAAAGCTTAAGGGAATGTTGCGATCTATAAAGAGAAAATGAAATGGTAGCACGACAAAAAGTTGATTAGGAAAGAATTTCATCCTGTAAAGAAGGTTTTGTTGTGCATCTAATGATTAAAATTATTTCTTAAAAAATTAAAGTCCAAACGGTCAAGAACATTCATTGCAATGGAAGTATATCCATTTGGAGTCATAGATATTTAGGATAGGAATTCAATAATTAATGACCAAAGATTAATGTTGTACATAGGAGGAGATATGAATTGTCCTAAAGAAATTCAGATGTTGGAATCATCCTATTAGTAGATTTGGCATAATCTCATTGGGGATGTTAATTGAAGTGCTATCTTAGGAGACAACAAGGGTCTAATCTTAAGATTTGGATATTTTTTTATTTTTGAGTGAATTTCTTTTGTTGTGCATTTTGAGTCATGTTTTTTTGCCTTATGTGTTGGTTTAGTGATTTGAATCTCCTCGAAAATATTGTTTACTACTTGGTGTGACTTTTTTAATTTGCAAAAATTAATGAACTCAGATTTAGATTTATATATTGATTTAAATGATAATGAGTCACACAATTAACACAAGTATATGTATAGCTTAAGTAATTCAGGGCTCTATTGAAGTCCTGAAATATCGATCCCAAAGAGAAGCTTTACTTTTATGGCATAACACGGAA
The DNA here is from genome assembly GCA_022702705.1 of Papilionanthe hookeriana x Papilionanthe teres. Classification (NCBI taxonomy): domain Eukaryota; kingdom Viridiplantae; phylum Streptophyta; class Magnoliopsida; order Asparagales; family Orchidaceae; genus Papilionanthe; species Papilionanthe hookeriana x Papilionanthe teres. The sequence continues at coordinate 119,780,385 of CM040423.1, read as the reverse complement.
ATCTCTTATCGAATCACAACACAATTGCAAGTGGTTTATTTCTTGAAGTAAAGATAAACAGGTTCAGTTACTATATCTACCAAAGCACGTTCTAAACTCTAGCAAGTTAAACTAATGCATGACTAAATTTATAACAAAGTTCAGTTGCAAGAAAAAGTCTTCCTCTTTTCGATTCATAATGTGATGATTATTGTGACACCGATCAGTGATGCAAATGTATTAAGCTAAATAGGAGCATTCCTATTCCTTACCCATATTTCAGCGTATAAAGAACATTGGCTAATCCTAAGTTTAGTCCCCAAATTCGTGGTTAGGCTGGGAGGATACTGGCTTTCACTCCACAGCTCCCCCTTCCCTTCACCTGAAGGCTAACTCTTGATTCAGTTTCTAAACATTAGGACCAAATTGAGGATTTCAGCCTGTCACTCTGAAATCTCCAATTCTACGCCCATCAAAGTATATTTCCCTATTTATTTGCAGTAAACCCCCATGAAATTCACCATTTATGGAATTTGAATGTGACCTTCACTTTTGTTGTAGAGCTCATAATCCTTTCAGAACATATGTTTCCCAACAAGTTTTAACAATTCAATTGGCCAGATCAAAAAGTAAATGAAGCTCTAAGTGAAAAGGTCTTCAAAAATTCTTCATAATAAATCGGCACATCATTTCCATTTTACAACATCAACACATCACATTTACAGGAGAAAGACAAAGAAATCTACTCAAGACTCATAAGGAAAAGATGACAGAACATGGATTTCATATATAAAAACAACGCCACACAAATAGAGTAAAGTAAAGACAACTTATCTCAAACTCTTCCCCAAGCGAATCTCAAGGAATTCCTTTGACTCCACTTCTTTCTCCACAACAACACACAATTCTCTCTTTAGAATAGTAAGGAAGAAGAAATCACTCACTTTCCCTTCCTCTCACACTCCTTAGAAGAGAAAAATACAAACCTAACTTCCTACACAAAATGGAAAGAACTCACTCTCTAAACTCTAAACTCTTCTCTTCCTATCTTCCCCCCTTTGAAATGTGTCTCCAAAAGTGTTTAAATTTGGCTAAAACTGAATTCCCAAGAGTTTCCTCAAGCAACCTTTCAAAATCTGGCCAAATACATTTAATCTAGTTCAAAATTGGAATAGGGCGCTGTCCGACGCTGGTAGGAGCGTCGTTCGGTGCATTATTCTGCCAAAACGTTGTAACTCTCTGTAAACTGGCACTGTTCGACACTGGTGACAGCGCTGTTCAGCGTTAGTTCAATAAAATGTATTTTTATCCTTTTTCACTCCAAATTGGCTCCTTTTTGCTTCCTTTTGCTCAAAAGGCCTAAAATCATTGTACCTGCATGAAATCATCAAACATAACTTCCTTTAAATTGCAATATCATCAAAAAACATATATGAAATGAATTGAAAAAAGCTATAAAATTTTCTGTGGATCAAGATCCCCAAAACATAACTATTACTTATCCTCAAGTAATTTTAGTTAATACATAAAATTATGATCCACTGTAATGAACTTTCTTTCTAGAATACCTTAATTTTGGTTTAGATAAGTATAATAGTAAAATTTTCAAAAAGATATTTGAAAAATTTAAGTAAATTCTGCAGGTGTAAGAATATCTAGTAATCAAGTCTAAGAGTTCTGGCATTCTATTCATTTCAAAAATGACTGTACATTGTCCTATTAAGGCACTTAAAAGGATTACATGAAATAAAGTTTATGAGAACACTACTAGTAAAGATGCTAATCCATACATATAAATTTAGGATGGTAATTAAGTTTTTTCCCTTTAGGCAGGTTCAAGTGAAGCCAATTTTTTTATTTTGCATCTCCTCAAGCTTCTCCTCAATTCTCTTTTCTTTTTTTTTTCTTTTGCTTTTGCTTTTCTTTTCTTTTCTTTTCTTTTGCTTTTTGCTTTTCTTTTCTTTTCAGTGAGGATTACTGTATTTGGATAGCCTTTAATGATTTTCAACTTCACCCTTCTCACCCTAAATTTGAAACTTACCATATTACTTTACCTTATAAGCACTTTTTTAGCTTATTAATGATTCATCATAGAGTCTCAATCCTTTTCTATCACATAAAGTTTTAAGATTCTTAATATTTCAAACATACAATTTTTCTTACTTTGAATAGTTGACTATAGTCCTATACTTTTATACCAAGTATCTTACATTACAAAATTACTTTTCATTACCAAACACTTTCATTCAATTTTATAAAATACTTAAACAAAATCAAAGTACAGTTATCTGAAATTGAGCTCTATTACGGGAAATCATGTTATTAATTTTTGAAAATAATTTTAAATGAGAACAATTAATAGTTAATTATTTCCCTTCCCCCAAACTTATATTTTTTAATATAATTTACATGGAAGAAAGAAAAGATCTAAATATAACTCATACTTCAATATGCTGGATTTTCATACCTTTGAGTTTCAGCGGATTTTTCTTCATAAAGTAGAACTGTAGACCTAAAATAATTAACTAGCATTTCTATACACAAATATGGGTTAGAAGTTTATAAAGAAGAAGTTTAAACACATTAAACAGTGCACATAATATTAACATCTAACTATTACTTGTACAAATTAAACTAGAAATCTAAACTCATAAAAACTTCACTATCTCATCACATACATCACAAATCAACAATAAAGTCTACTACAAGTACATCCAACACACATATAACATCTCAGATACAAATCATGAGTCTCAGGTACATTACAAATACAAAACACAAAGACATCACAAAGTTAAATGAAAAATAGAAATAAAAATACACAAACTACTTCATCTTCTACAGGAGCTCCATCATTATCAGATTTTTCAGGCTGGTATGGAGTATACTTAGGGTAAGTAGGAACTACAACATCAGTGTCTTCCTTGAAAAAATCTCATAAGTGCGTCATCATAAGCTATCTTATATTCTCTCCACCGCACTTGATAATCATCATTAATTTTGTTCCTTACTTCTAGTCCCTCTACTCTGGTGTTTAACCTTTCCAACTGATCCATAACATCATGCAGAGTAGGCTCCCTAGATGTAGATGGTCTATCTCGACTAGAAGAAGGTTCATCAGCTCTCTTACTCCATTTCCATCCTACATGGGCTTCATAAGTTTTCAGATTTAATTTACTAATAGGCTTCAGGGGGTGGACTACCTCATCATTATCTTCAATCATTGCACCTGCCTGAATACATAAAGCATGAATCAGACTGGGGTGTCCTAGTCCTCCTATAGTCTCTCTTTTTGAGCTCGCCAAAATAATTTTTTGAATAATAGCCCCAATATTTATATATAGTTCATGTTCTGAATACAGTAATTCAAAATAGCTATATTAATAGTAACATCACTATGATGGTTGGTAGGTAACAATCTTGCAAAAGTGAAATAATGCCAGGCTTTTTATACATGATTCAAAGTAGAAAGGGGAAAATTAACTTTCAATCTTTGCTTAATTTTCCATTCCCCTTTTCCATCAATCAAATAGTTTATTATCTCATCCAATGCTTGTTTTATGATAGAAAAATTTTCATATTCAAAATGGTAGGGTGCTCTCAACTGATAAAGTGCATTTATGGCAGAGGTGAATTCAACCATTTGGCCTCTAACCAGAATAAATTCACTCTCAGAATAATACAGATTAGCATGAAATTCTCGAACAATACCAATCATCGCATTTGTAGTGAAATAACAGAAAATCACCCATTGACGATTGACAATCAGTTCTTCAGGCATTCCTCCAGGATTTTCAAAGACTCTTTCATGAATACATTTCTTATTGCTAAGAAACGTACTAAAACGTGAATAAGCTTTAAAATTCACAAATTTACATTCATCGATTCAAATTTCCTCTTCCCCTTAGCCAATCTTGGAGCCATTTATCTAAAAATGTCAATTTTGTTTCTAAATCAATTTAAAAATTACAATGCAATCGACTCTGTCGGCATATTTTTAGGTTGTGTTTTATTTTGAAGAGGGGTCGCCTAACAGAAATCTGTCGGCGAATTTTTAATTTAATTAAAATAAATAATTTGAAAAGTAGTATTTGATTTTGAAAATAATTTCAAATTTGAAGGTTTTAAGATATGAGACTAAACCGATCTCACATCCCAAATAGTTTATATAAACGAGCACCGCACCACAAACCGTGTATCTATCCCTAAGGATAGACACACTCGCTTGACGGTGGGGCTCGATTAAATAAACTAGAAGATTTATGACATCCGTTTGGTCTGCGAACCAATTTTATAAGCCGACAAAATTCCCCTGCTTAATATGAAAACATTAAACAGGGTTTATATTACCTGGGTTCTTCAAAATTCCCTATAATGACAAGCCCCTATAGTTAATTACATCTTAAGTGACGGGAATCACCTAAGAAAACTCTCGATAATAATCAATAATTCTGCTCTCAAGGATTTCAAAGTTTAAATTTTCAAGGGATTGAATTTTGGAATTTCAATAGGGAATGGATCAAGTTTGGAACATTTTGTTTTGTGAATCCAAAGGAAGAAAAGTAGGACAAATCACAGATTTGAAGTGAACTTCGGTAATTTCCCGACTATCCTATTGTTTGGCTTAAATTTAGGAAAATCCTAATGTTTATTTAAATGTTTTGATTTTGTCAATTTTAATTAATTAGGACTTATATTTATATGATAGAATCATACAAATAGCCTCGAAGATGTGAGGGTTTATGTCATATCAGACGACTACCTCGGAATCCTAAGTCCGGTTAGGGCTTAATTTGCAAGGCAAATGCCTAACAAAAGGTTGAGGATTTATGTTGCACTAGGCAAACTACCTCGAAATCCTATGGCTTGGTTATTTAATTCTAGGAAAGTTTTGCTGAAGTAGGTTCAAGTTTTGCTGACGACGATGGCCGTGCTGCCCACCATGCTCCGAGCTCCTTGTTGTTGCAGAGGTTTAGTTTTAGAAATCATAAATCAGGGGATGAGAAAAGTGTTTTGGTTTAGAGAAAATCTTAATTTCCAGGTGTTTTTTATGTTTTAATTAAAACAAATCTTAAAGTTGATTATAACGACACCGGTTAAGATCCCACGGTTCCATCCTTCCGGCATCATTATTTTTATCGGATTCACTTAGTCCAAATGAATTTGCTAAACTCAACCGAATGAGTTCCACACTTTCATTTAGACCGTGGGAAATCCCGTTAGCAACACGTAGGTTACATCATCCGAGGTATTCCCGATCATCCAACAGGACGTTTTAATTTAGTTGCAATTGTAGTTTTGTGTTCGTTTATGATTAAATTTTGAGTTGTTTTATATTTTGAAATGTTGTGGCGGTGAATTTTATCTTGCAATGACTTTTAATTTAGTTTTGGTTTCAGTTTTAGGGGCTATCCTAAAGGTGTGGGTTTTCATGCAACGATTGTCTTATCATGCAAGAAAAGTAAAGTGCATTTGCAATAAAGTAAATTGCAATAATGTAAATTGCAAGAAAGTAAATTGCAATAAAATAAAAGCGTACTCGGAGGGTCTTCCCGTCATCCCAAGCTACACTTAAAACACAATTAGAATATTTAAGCAAGTTCCTAGGTAAAGCTAAGGGAAAGGTTATGGTTTTCTACCAAATTCCTAATCCTATAGCTAGTCATCTCCTATGACGTCTAGGTTCTTTGTGTTTTTTTGTTTAAGGACGATTTTTCTTCATCAAAGAATAATTAAATTCAATTGTTCTTATAAACATCCTATCGTATCGAGGAAGTGCTTAAGACAAATCTTAAACATCTTTTCAATATTGTTAGAATTGTTTTAAGTCCAAATGAATTAGATTATATAAATGAATTAATCGTCCAGGATTCAAGTTTTGTTAACTTACTCGAGTAACTAGGACATTTGAATATCCTATAAGTGAAGTAACATTTCATTTAATGTCCTATTTAGGAGTTATGATAACTAAAGCTTTTGAGGGTAAATTGGTGTTCAAATGGTTTGTAATTTAGTTTAATTTCCATTAATGAGTTTAAATTTGGAATAGTGTTCAAGTTATTTTAGATTTATTTTGAATTCTTTATGTCTTAGGTGATGTTATATTTAATTTAATTTAATTTAATTTAATTTAATTTAATTGAGTTTTAATTTAATTTAATTCAATAGAGTTTGATTTGATGTTAAATTAGTTTAATTTGATTTGATTTAATTTTAATTTAATTTGATTTAATTTACTAAATTTAATTTAATTTAATTATTCAATTTAATTTAATTTATTTAATTTAATTTAGTTTAATTTAATTATTTAATTTAATTTAATTTATTTAATTTAATTTAATTTAATTTGATTTAATTTACTTAATTTAATTTAATTTAATTATTCAATTTAATTTAATTAATTTAATTTAATTTAATTTAATTTGATTGTTTAATTTAATTTAATTTTATTTAATTTAATTTAATTTAATCATTAATTTAATTTAATTTTAATTTAATTTAATTTAATTTAATTTAATTTAATTTAATTTATTTAATTTAATTTAATTTTAATTTAATTTTATTTTTAATTTTAATTGAAATTTTTAAAAGAGTTTAATAATTAAGTCTTTTAATATTTTAAATTTGAGTTATCATTTTAATTAAGAATTGAATATTAATGAGATAATTAATTTAGGGATTTTTAAATTAAAGAATAAATCTCTTCCTAATAATATCCCTATTTTAATAATTCCAATTTTATTATTCTTCCAAATTTAATCCATTATTTAATTAAAGTTTAATCATTTTAAAATTGCTTAATAGGTTTCTACCCTTTAATTATTTAAATTTCAATCATCCAAATCAGATTAGGATCAAATATTTTACTTGTTAATTTTTTATTAAACCTAAAAAATTTAATTAAGGATTAAAATTTTAATTACCACTTTACCCTTTAAGCTTAATAATTTCATTACTCACTAAATTGAACTCAAATGAACTTGAAATTTTTATGTGACTTCACTCATGTGTCAATAAAGACATGAGAGGAGAAAATGTGATTTTTCTGTATTTAATTTATTTATATAATTATTTTTGGTGAAAAATAGAGATTTCCAAGGAAAATTTAATAACATGACCAAGGGAATATTTCTGTCCTTAAGAAAATTAGGGGACATTCCTAATGAACAGAGGACCACTTGGACCAATTTTGGTAATTTTTTGAATTATATTATTTTTATTATAATTATTCTAAGTTTTGGAGTGTTAATTAATTTAAAAATAAAATAAATTTTGAAAAATAAATTTTATATTTTTGAAAAATCTCTCTGATATCAAGGAAATCAGAGAATCAAATTTTGCAATTTTCTGATTTCTCTATAATTTATTATAATTATTTTAGTGAAAAAGCTAAAAAATATATTTTTTTTAATTTTAAAATTACCTTAAAGCTTTAAAATTTAATATCTCACTAAATAGACCTAAGAAAAATGTGGGATTTGTTCCTATGTGATTAAAATTCAAAATGTGACATTTTGGTGAATTTTATTATTTTTGGGATTTTTATTATTTTTTAATTATTAAAAATATTAAAATATTATTAAAAATCAACTTTTTAGAAAATTGAAATTTTAATTTTCTTAGGTTCCCCTGATATCGAGAGGCCCCAAAACCAATTTAGTGAATTTTTGAAAGGTATTTTAAAAGTTATGAATTTTTAAAGTTTAAAATGGCTAAGTGGCTTAATCAACCCAATTAGTGTGGGCTAACCAAGTCCAATTGACCTCAAAATTTTATGGTGGATTCCTCTGATCCTAAAGGTCAGTGGAGAATTGATTTCAAGTCAATTTGATGCCTGGTTAACTCTAATTAAATAAAGACCTATTTTGGGTGTTTAAGCCAATTAGGGTTGTTTTAAATGAACTAAGTCAAAACCTATTTTTCCTAGGGTTCTCTCGTCATAAGGAACATCACCAAATTTTCCTAGAATTTATTTCACAACATGCTATTTATTGGAATTAAAATACTCAAAACAAGTACTTTGAATTTGAAAAATCAATAACTTTTCATAGGGATGGCCTCCGACTTTGAAAAATTCAAGGAATGTTCCCAAATTCGGAGGCTTCGAAAGCCCTATGGTCTCATGTCATGGTGAATTGTATACATGCATGGAGAATTAAAATAATGCAGAGAGTAAATAAATTATAAAAAATAAAATACTTGATGAAATTAAATGATTTCTTTTCCACATTATTCTCCTCTCGTTCATTGAGCGAGAGGGTATTTTTAATTTATTTTTCCGATTTTTCTACACGAGATATGAATTTTTGAAGTTTAGGGAATTAAATAAATAGAAAAATACCCTAATTTTCTATTTATCCACGCGGCGCCGCGTCAACCTCGGCAGCCTCCGAACGCACACGCGTCGCGCTCCCATTCGACGCCGCCACCCGAGTCGGCAGCCGGGCCCCGCGGTTCTCGTACCGTCTCCTGGTCCGACGCCATCTGAGTCGTTCGTCCGCGCGTGTATTGAATGGACGGCATCCGTTCATCGTCCCCGAGCGTCCTCACCCGAGAGCCGTCCACACTAAATCCCTAAGATCTCACTCGATACTCAATGGATTTTTATGTTCTTATGCTCTATGGATTCGTCTTGAAGAGACGAACATATTTATACGGCTATCATGCATTGAAACTAAGGCATTTGAAATGGAGAATCTCCAGAAGCTCGGGATAAAGAATTAGCTCATACCTTTGCTCAGAGAAGTGTGGCTTCAATCTGAGAGTTGTTGCACCTTCGATTGGATCCCAGCAAGCTCCGGATGAAGTCTCCGGTCGCGGTGAATTGTCCGGATGTGATTTCGACCAAGCCCGATCACAAAGCTTGGAGGCCGGAGCAACCGGGTGGCTCCGGAGATGGGGCTTTTGCTTGGTGGACACCTTCCCTTGGTCTGGTGAAAGTGTAGAACCAATCAATTTGGGAATTGGCTCACTGTGGAGAAGTGTCATGGTTTTGGGTGGAATTTCAGTTGGGAAATTGGATTTTATCGATGGGGATTAGGGCAAATTGACACTGGGGATCAACTGCTCTAAGGGTGGAGAAGGGTCTGGAACAATTTTGGCGCAGTTTCGGCAAGGTTTGTGCTCGGCTCCTCCCATGGCCGAGAGGGGTGGAGTTTAAATCAGGAGAGGGTGGAGGGCCTCCCGGGGGAGTCGAGGCATGGGATCGAGCTTGCTCGGTGAGGAGAAGAACGACCATGGTGGCCATTGGGCATGGGGCAACTCAGCGAGTGAGAATTCCAAGCTTGGGCTCACATGATGCTCTCGGGTGTGGTGTTTTCCGGCGATCCGGGCGGCCGGCCGGCGAGAATGGGTCACCATCTTGACCGGGGAGGTCGGGGCTTGGCAATGGTGAAGTCAATTGGGCTTGGACATGTGTAAAGTGTTTGAATTAAAATGGAATGGGGAGGGGGTCATTTTGGCCTTAATTTGGTCAACCCATTGGTTTGGGTTGGGTGCACCTCCCCATGGCCTCGATTTTGGGCTGAGAAGATCAGTTGGGTCAGCCAAGGGAGAGTGGTGTGGTCTCCATCCATGATGAGGTGGCTAAGCATGGTTTAGTGTGTGACATGCTTAAGGTAAAAAAGGGGTTAAGGAGGATTAGGAAAGGGGCCCCTCCTTTTGCCATTAATGGCTTGATCACATGTCAAGCCTTCCATGGCTTCATGTGGCTTGTCCATGGCTTGCATGGCTCACCTTTGGCTTGGGAAAAGGTTTGGTCAATTTCATGAAAATGGGTTTTAAGAATTTTTGGTAATTTGATGGAAATTTGTATGAAACTTGATTTGGAATAATTTGATGGTGAATTTAGGACTTAGGTAATGGATTTAATTAAGTGGATGACAAATGGAGATGTCATGTGGGATTTAGGGTAGATTTTGGGCCTTTGGATGTGGTGAAGTGGGCTTTTAGGAAAGTTTAAGGGAAATGGGCTTTTGATTTTAGGATGGGCATTTGGGTAAAAATTTTGTGAAGAACTTTGTAAAATAAATGTCATAATTGGTTTAGGGATATTCTATGAAGGGCTTGGAATCAATTTGATGTGATTTGGAGTTGAATTGGATTGAATTTGGGTTTATTTGGTAAGTGGGCCTATATTGGTCCAAGTGGGCTTTAAGGCCAAAAGTGAGATTGGATCCAAATGTCAATCAAATTGGGCTTGGATTTGGCCTAGATTGGTATTGGGGATGTTGAATTGAAGTTTAGAATTGAATTGGACCAAAATTGGGGTCAATCGGGTAGGTTTGGTTTGACATCGGGTGCACTCGAGGTTAAAATGGGTCAAATTGGGGGTTTTGACAAAAGTAGGGTAAATTGACAAAATTGGCCCATGGTGTAGTTGAACAAAATAAAATTAGGAATATTTGGGATTTTCTGGAATTTTCTGGGAATTTTATGAATTTTTGGATTTTTAGGCCAAGAGGGGTATTTTGGTATTTGGAGGGTATTGGGAGGTTTTCTTGGAATTTTTGGTATTTTTGGGTATGGATGATCAGTTTAAGTGATGTGGAAATGTTTGGGATTGATTTTGGAGAATTTTGGGTAATTTGGAAATTTTTGAGAAATTTGGGTAATTTCAAGGGTTTTGGGTAGACTAAGCGGGTGTAGGGTCCCGGGGTCAAAATCGAAAATTTGGGAAATTGAATATTGGGTGAATGTAAGTGGAAAGAAGTCATTTTGGTTGAGCCATGAAGCCATATCAAGCCCATATGAGCCATGGATGGACTCATTTGAGGCATTCACTATGTTGTTCCTAACCCTCTTGCGCGAGGGCTTAGGGGTTAAGGACCATCCATGTGGATCACTTACATGAGTTAGGAGGTCAAGTTAGGTATGGGTGTGGTTTTAGGAGGTATGTGGAAGTGTAGTGTGTGTGAGAGTCAGCCCCTCCACCAGACCAGGCCACCCAGGGCAGTCCCAAGGCCAAAGAGTCCTATAGGAACTCATCCGTTAAACTTCCACATTTGATTTCAACCCTCTAGGTGATTAGGGGTCTACAGTCAAGTTTGTGGAGTTTGCAGGGAGTTAAGAAGTGGTTTGAATTTCTAAAAGGTGGGTCCCAATTCTAGTCCTCTAAGATAGTCAAAGGAAAAGCCTAAGGCTAGATCCTAAGTACTAAAGAGAAGAAGAGAAGACCTCATCAAAAATGAGGTCAACAGACTCCAAGGAGAATTTAAATAGATAAGAACTCAATATCCATGAAAAATCTCCAAAGTTTCTCCAAAAACGATAAAATTCCAAATCTTCCTATTGTAGGAGATTTCCACAGTTAAAATAAAAAAAATTTAGGTTAAAGTGTAGCTCTTACCAAGAGAAGATGAAATCCGAACTATTCCGGCCACGAAATTGCTTCAAATCCAAAAGCTAGTGAGCCTTAGGCACGAAAATCATCCTTGGCTGGAGGTTGAAGACAAATATTTGGGCAAAAATGGCGGGTCCCAAGGTTAAATCGCAAAAATTTCGAGTTTCGAGCAATTTTCATGTTTGAGCGTTGCGCTGTTCAGCGCATTATTCTGCTGAAAGGGCCAAACTCCCTGACTTTTGGAGCTGTCTGATGCTGGTGGCAGCGCCGTTCGGCGACATTTCAAAAACTGGGCTTCCAACTTTCTTTTGCACTTTCGATCATTTCAAGCCCGCTCCTATGTATAATTAGTCTAATTAAGCATTGAACAACATCCTAAAGCCTTAGCAAATGATATTTTTTAATACAAACAACACATAACATTACTTTCATATATAAAATCCATGAGTCATACAAATACACACAACACTAAACATTACATATTTTCAAGCCATATAATCTTAAATTCAATTTTGCACACAACCACAACATAATAACGCTGATAACTAAACAAAAAATCAAGTCCAAATATAACATTCAAACCAAATAAAGTAAGCAAAGCAAAGCAATCCAAAACACAAATACATAAATACACTAATCAAGTTTTCATTCTTCCTCCGAACTATCATCAATTCTAAGATCTCCCATAGATTGAGCATGAACAAATAAATTGTAAAATGGACGAAACATGAATTCTTCAGTAGAATCCTCTTCAATCCAACCTTTTCTTCTCATCAATCATGTCAAACTTCCTTCAAGATTTCCTGAATGATCAAAGTGCTCCTTCATTCTCCAATCCAGATGATAAAAGCAATCAAAAAGAATGTTGATTGCATTCATCAGATGTTGTACTTCATTATCCAATTTCTTAATTTTCTTCAAGATGATCTGCGAACTTTCAAGAAAATAAGGAGGAATAGGTGCTGACTTTTGAGATGGTTGATCTTCAATAATTCTCATATCATTCATATCACCAATTTCCTGATTATTACATGCATCTACAAGGTCTATAGGATTCCAAGGTAGATGTACTCTTTCCCAGTTCTCATATGGCACTTGTGATTAACTCTAGAGAAGAAATATGGTGAAAGGATTTCCAAGCCCATACTTTGATCCATGAACGATCAATCCCAAAACAAACTTAACAATTATTGAACCAACATCAATAGGCATTCCTATATGAATACAATAATTCAGAAAAGCACACTCCTTAGTTACCTTACTGTTCTTCTTTGTTGCGAGCAATTTTGTACAAATGAAGTAATGTAAATGTTTTTATGTAGGATTTAATAGTGTGGTCGAGAAACTTACATACCTCCCATTCATCACTTTCATCTGTCAGATATCTGTATATGTCATTCATATTGTCCTTCGTCGGGGCAAAATTCAAATAGTGGTAGATTGGCGCATTCTCTATCATGTATAAATCATTAATCTTTGCAAGAGTAAATATGATAAACCTACCTCGCACATAAACTGATGCTTGGTTGATTCCATGAAGAGTTGCATGAAAATCCTTCACAACCGGAACAACTAAAGCGGTAGTAATATAACACAATACTTCCCAACGTCTCTGAACAATAATTTCATCAATTCTATTTGTAGGGGAATTCATACCTCGATTTACAAAGCCTCCCTCCTTAATCAATCTCATTTTTGAGATATTTTTGTTGAAAAGTCGCTATGTCTCGAAACTTATGAACTTTCTATAGTTGAACACATGAATTCTTTGAATTTCCATCGAGCTGGAATCCATTTAGACAAGAATTTGGGTCTTCCTCTTTGTTCCTTTGGAAGTTCCTGCATCTAGGGGCAGTTTTTGGAAGTTCTAATGGAGGATTTACCGCTTAGAACCACCAAACTCAAATTTTAAAGATGAGAAAAGATTTTCTGAATAGCGGCACTGTCTGACACTGATATCAGCACCGTTCGGTGCTAGTTCAAATTCTGCAAACTTCACTTCGTTCAAATTTTTTTCAAATTTTGATTTGATTCATTTCTTAAATATTATTAGTGATAATTAAGGAAGAATAAGAATTAATTAAGCAGCCAAAAAACACAAATAACACATCAAACAAAACAAACACTTAATAACTGTGGGTTGCCTCCCATAAAGTGCTTGGTTTGATGTCGTCATCCTGACATAACTTTTAGTTATTCAGGTTGATCCAACATTAAAACCTCTTCAAAATTGGGTCTATTTCCTTCAAATTATGGTTTTAATCTTTAGCCATTAACTTTAAATATTCTTCCAGATTTAGAGTCTTCGATAATCACAGCTGCAAACTGATACACTTTTACTACAATGAAAGGTCCTATCCATCAAGATTTCAGTTTCCCAGGAAATAATTTTAATATTGTATTGTATAATAAAACTTTTTTCCTGTTCAAATTCCTTTTTGATAATCTTCTGATCATGCCATATTTTTCTTCTTTCCTTATATATTTTATCCTTATCATATGATTCATTTCTGATTTTTTCCAATTCATTCAATTGCAACAATCTCTACTCACCAGCATCTTTCAAATTAAAATTCAATTTATTTATCACCCAATATGCTTTATATTCTAATTCAACTGGCAAGTGACAGGTTTTTCCAAATATTAATTTGTAAGGAGTCATTCCTATAGAATTTTATAAGCAGTTATGTAAGCCCATAAAACAGTATCAAATCTAGTAAACCAATCCAATTTCTTAAGATTAATTACTTTCTCCAAAATTTTTTAAATTTCATGATTTGATACATTTGCTAAACCATTAGTTTGGGGATGATAATTTGTAGAGATTCTATGCATAATATTATATTTTCCACCAATCTCTGAATCAGTTTTTTCTTATAATGTGATCCTCCATCAGTGATGATTACTCTAGGCATTCCATATCTTGTGAAAATATTTTTCATTAAAAACCTCAAAACACTTTTAGCATCACACCTAGGTAAAGTTATTGCCTCAATCCATTTTGATACATAACCAATAGCAATCAGTATATATATATTTGTAAATGAAGGCATGAATGGTCCTACAAAATCTAATCCCATGCATCAAAATTTCAACTTCTAAAGTAAAATTAAGAGGCATTTCATTTCTTTTAGATATATTGCCTATTCTCTGACATTGATCGCAAGTTTTGATGAATTTATAAACATCTCTGAAAAGTGTAGGCCAATAAAATCCAGATTGCAAAATCTTATTTGCAGTTCTATCAATTCTGAAATGTCCTCAAAAATCAGAATCATGACATTCTCAAATAACTTTTTCAGTTTCTTCATAAGACACACATCTTCTAATAATAATATATTTACATTACTTGTACAGATAAGGATCGTCTCAGAAAAAAAATTTAGCAACATTCTTAAATTTTTTCTGTTTTTACAATGTTAAATCAGGTGGTAAAATATTACTAATGTAGTAGTTCACAATATCATCATACCACAGTAAATTTCCTCCGGTAACATTATATATTTGCTCATCAGGAAAAGTTTCAGTAATTTGCTTTTCCAAATCATCCAAATTAGGTTATTTAAGTGTAGATAAATGTTCAGTTATTTGATTATCGACCCCTTTTCTATTAACAATCTCAAAATCAAATTCTTGCATTAAAAGCATCCATCGAATCAGTCTTGATTTTGCATCATTCTCTTGCATTAAGTATTTAATAGCAGAATGATCAGTATACACTATGCATTTAGCTTCGATTAAGTAAGATCTAAATTTTTCAAAAGTATATACAATTGCTAATAACTCTCTCTCAGTAGTAATGTAATTAATTTGAGTAGCAGTAAGCGTCTTACTAGCATAGTATATAACTTTAAACATTTTATCATATTTTTGCCATAAAACAACTTTGATAGCGTAATCGCTTGCATCATGCATTAGTTCACATGATTTAGGTGAAACTATTATAGGTCCAGCAATTTCAATAGTTAGAAGCTTTTAAGCATTCATTGTTAAAATCAAACTTTCTCTCTTTTTCCAAAAGTTGGCATAGCGGCTTAGAAATTTTTGAAAAGTCTATGATATATCGCCTGTAGAATCCTACGTATCTCAAAAAGCTTCTTACCCCTCTCATAGTTGTAGGAGGTAGTAATTTTTCTATAACATAGATTTTCACAGGATCTACTTCCATGCCATATTCATATGTTTTATGCTCAAGCACAATTCCTCCTGCAACCATAAATTGACACTTTTACCATTTTAGGACTAAATTTGTTCTCTCGCATACCTGAAAAAATTTTCTAAGTTGCATAGACATGCATCAAATGAATCTCCAAATACAGAGTAATCATCCATAAGCACTTATATTCCATCATCAATTAAATTGCTAAATATGGATGTCATACATCTTTGAAATGTTTCAGGTGCATTACATAATCTAAAGGGCCTTCTTCTAAAAGCAAAAGTTCCATAAGGGCTAGTAAATGTAGTTTTCTCTTGATCCTCAAGAGAAATTCGTATTTGGTGATAACCGGTATATCCATCTAGAAAACAATAGTACTTGTGTCCAGTAAGTTTGTTTAGCATTTGGTCTAAAAAGGGTAAAGGAAATTTATCTTTTCTGGTGGTGGCATTTATTTTCTATAATCAATACATATTCGCCAACCAGTGACTTGTCTTGTCGGTATAATTTAATCTCGATCATTACATCAACATTCACTCCTCCTTTCCTAGGAACACAATGAATTGGGCTCACCCAAACAATTATCAGAAATAGGATACATAATTCCAGCATCCAATCACTTTAATATCTCTTTTTTAACCACTTCTTTCATTATTGGGTTCAGTCTCCTTTGTGGATCAACTCTTGGTTTGTGTTATTCATCCAATCAAATTTTGTGCATACAGATCGAAGGACTGATTCCTTGAATATCAGCTATTGACCAACCAAAAGCTTTTTTGTATATTTTTAAAGTTTCCAAAAATTTTTGTTCTCGATATTCATTTAAATTCAAAGATATAATGACTAGTAAGTTAGATGATTCTCCTAAAAACATGTACTTTAAATGATTAGGAAGAATTTTCAGCTCAAGTTCAGGGGGTTTACTGATAGATGGAATCAAACTTTTATCTCCATTTTCCACAGTATCCAATCTTTCAGAATTTTCTTGAACAAAGTCTAACTTTTCATTCTTCATATCATCCAAATCATCTTCATTTTCAATTTCATTTTTATTCTCACATTCCAGATTTTCTTAAAATACTTCTTTAAAATAATCTTCTCTCAAATAATCGCAGAATTCTGTTTGTTAGCACTCATCATCTTTTTCAGTTGAAGGGTACTTCATAGATTTCAGAATACTGAAAGTTACCTCTTGGTCATTTGAAGGGTACATCATAAATTTCATAATATTGAAAGTTAACTCTTGGTCATTAACTCTCATAGTTAATTCTCCTTACTGGACATCAATCATATCTCTTTCAGTAGTAAGGAATAGTCTTCCCAAAACAATTTGAATTTCTTTATCTTCCTCCATATCTAATACAATAAAGTTTGCAGGAAAGATAAATTTATCCACCTTCACTAATACATCTTCCACAACTCCTTCAGGGTAAGTGATAGAACGATCAGCTAGTTGAAGAGTCACAGATGTAGATGAAATTTCTCTCCTAATCTTTTGAAAGTTGATAAAGCCATAAGATTAATACTAGCTTCAAATTCACATAGAGCTCTTCCAAAAAAATTTCCATCTATAGCGCACGGGATAGTGAAACTACCTGAGTCTTTGATCCAAGAAAAAATACCTATTTTTACGCCTTGATTTTTATTAAATTTTAAGGATATTATGCTTTAATGAAAGGTATTTTTATGTTTTTAGATGTAGGTGATACAAAAATGTTCAAGAAGGAGAAAAATATGTAAAAGGAGCAAAATTATAGCCAAAATGCAAAATTGTCAAAATTACGGGCCTGGCGCCTAGGCGCCAGCTCGATACAGAAAACTGTTAAGTTTTTGATGACTTTTGGGCTGTTATTTTGACAGTGTGCGGTTATTGGACCTTCTAGAAGACTGACAGTTGTTCCTGGTTTATAGGACATGTGATAGAATATATTTGGAAGCTTCAAAATGATTTTAATCGCGAAGAGGTGCGACCTAAAGTGAAGAGGTGCGAAGAACTGGATGCGGTGTCCGGCGCCTGGGCGCCAGATTCCGGCGCCTAGGCACCAGACACACCTTCTAGAAGATTCATTGAATGTAGACACATTTTGAAGAGATGCCTTGAGGCATCCTTTGAAGCCTATAAATAGGAGGGTATTCCTTAAGAGAAAAAAGCCCCACCTAGCCCCCCTATCTAGAGTCCAACCTAGAGAGAGAATTAGAGAGATTATATTAGGGCCACCATTTTACTTTCATTCATAAATTAGTGAGTTTATTTTAGAGTTTGTATTTAGAGTTTGAAAGAGTTGGTGCATCTGTAGTTCATTACGTTGTGGAGTTAGTAGAAATAAGAAGTTCAAAGTTTATTTATTATGTTTTGTTATTTAATTTCTATGTGTTCTGAGTAGTTACTTTACTTTCTCCTTTCAATTATAAAAAGATAAATAAGATAATACAAAATTCGTCGGAGAATTAAAAAATGATATATTCTCAAAACATTGTGATGATATTAATACTGATTCTTAATTTACTATTTAAATTGGTCATTTAAATTGTTAAAACCTGTTGAAGAGTTTTGAGACCTAGAAGGAGATATATTCTTAACTTGTAGATATCACATGAATCCTTGGGTAGTCGAAGGCCTTGTGCTGGTTATTCAAGGTGAAGTGCAAATAAATAGGAAGATGTTATATATTGGGCGTAGAATTAATAAGTTTTTAGAGTGACAGACTAATATCTTATGATTTGGTTTATAGAAAAGGAAAGGGTCACTAGTAGGGCCGACCATAGCCACCCTTGGACATCTAGTAGTGTGAGCCTAGATTAACCCATTCTACTAACAATACATCCGGGCCTGATCTATAGGCTAGCCAATGTTCTTTGCACCTGGATCAAAGGGTAAAGAATATGAATACTTCTATTTGGCAGAATACCATAAATTTATATTCTCCACAAATATTATCGTTATCTTAGAAATTCTTGGATTAATTGAAAGGGAGAAAGTTGCTTTCTTGTTGCTATTTACATCAATTATTTTATTTCTGCTTTATTATTGCATCTTGTAAATTAAAGATATTTTATCTTTTATTATAAAAAAAATACTTTAAAATAAAAATATTTAAAGATCTATAACTCTCTCCTTGTGGGAACAATACTGAGGTCGTTGTTTCAAAGCCCTATATTACTTGGTACGATACGTATACTTGCGTAGTACCCCTAGTGTGTAAAATATTTTCCATAAAATTATATTTATATACACTAGCTGCTATTATTATTTATAACATATATTTTTGAAAGTATTAATTAGTACGTTAATCTTGAGAGGAAATCGGGTCAAGTTTTTGGCGCCATTGCCGAGGAAGAAGATTTTAGTACGTATATATTTATATCGGGTCAAGTTTTTGGCACCGTTGCCGGGGAGAGCAGAGGCAAACTTTTAGATTTTAAGTTTTTTTATTTTATTCATTTTTCTTTATTATCAAAAAAACATATATATAATAATAATATTTATTTTAATTCTTGCTAATTGACTTTTTATTCGTAGTTCTGAACCTGAAGGATTATTACCTTTAGATTTTAAATTAGAAAGAACTGTTAGAAGAATTAAAAATGAAAACAAATTTAAAAATTTCAAGAAATGACTAATTTACATAACAATTTACAAAATCCAATTGAAATTAATGATCAAAATGTTTATAAACCATTAAGGGATTATGCTAACCCTATAGTTGATGAACTTCATAGTAGTATTCAAATACCCAGTGTAGATGCTAATTCTTTTGAGCTTAAACCGTCTATTATTCAAATGGTTCAAAACAATCAATTTAGTGAAACAACAAATGAGGATCCAAATTTACACCTTGCTAGTTTTTTAGAACTTTGTGCTACCTTTAAATATAACAATGTTTCTGATGATGCTATTAGGCTTAGACTCTTTCCTTTTTCTTTAAGAGATAAAGTAAAGATGTGGCTGAACTCATTAGCAATAGGTTCTATTAAAACATGGGCTGAAATGGCACAAAAATTCCTTGCTAAATATTTTCCTCCTTCTAAAACTACTAAATTTAGAAATGATATTAGTTCATTTAGTCAATTTGACGGGGAGACAATTTATGAAACTTGGGAAAGATTTAAAGAACTATTAAGTAAATGTCCTCATCATACTTTACCTGATTGGTTAATTATTCAAACATTTTATAATGGATTAATTGGATCTTTAAAATCAATTATTGATGTTGCTGCTGGAGGTTCTTTAATGTCTAAAACATTTGAAAAAGCTTACACTTTAATTGAAGAAATGGCTAACAATAATTTTCAATGACCTTCTGAAAGGATTAATTCTAAAAGAATGGCAAGTATTCATGATAATGAAGCCTTTTTTATTTTATTTTCACAAGTAGCAGCAATGTCTAAGAAGTTAGATAGTTTTGCTATTAATATATCACATAATAACTCTGCTAATATTGAAGATTCTCAAATTATTGAAACTTTACAAGCTATTGCTAGTAAAAATAATCCTTATTCAAATTATTATAATCCTCGATGGAAAAATCATCCTAATTTTAACTGGAATAATTCACAACAATGGGGTAATAATCAATCTCATCCCACTGGAAATTGGAATAATAGAGTTAATTCAAACTATAAACCACCTGGATTTAACAATCAACAGAAAATGTTATCTATAGAAGAATTAATTTTACAACTAAGTAATAAATTACAAAATCAAAACACTGTTATTCGTGATATTGAGAATCAAATGGGACAAATCGCTAATTTAATTAATTATAGACCCCCATGAACAATTCCTAGTAATGTTGAAATCAATCCAAAAGAAACTGGAAAAGAATATGAACATGTTAAAGTTGTACAACTTAGAAGTGGAAAGGAATTAAAAGAAAGAATGCATAATGAAATTGAAAATGAGATTGAAGTGGAAGAGATTGAAAAATCTAAAGAAACTCCTTCTCCAAATATAGATCAAACTGATATTTCTATTAATATGGAAGTTGAAAAACCACCACCACCTTTTCCTCAAAGACTTAAACAACAGAAGCATGATCATCAATTTTCTAAGTTCATTGAAATTTTTAAGAAACTTACTATAAACATACCTTTTGCTGAATCTTTGGAACGAATGCCAACTTATGCAAAATTTATGAAAGATATTTTAAGTAAGAAACGAAGATTTGAAGCTTTTGAAACTGTTGCATTAAGTGAAGAATGTAGTGCAATAATTCAAAAGAAATTACCTCACAAACATAAAGATCCTGGAAGTTTTACTATACCTTGTGCTATTGGAGAAAAGTTTTGTGGAAAAGCTTTATGCGATTTAGGAGCAAGTATTAATCTCATGCCATTTTCTATTTTTCAAAGGTTGAATTTGGAGAGATTACTCCCACCACTGTAACCCTTCAGTTAGCTGATTGATCTATCACTTACCCTAAAGGTGTTATAGAGGATGTTCTTGTTAAAGTAGATAAATTTATCTTCCCTGTAGATTTCGTTGTACTTGATATGGAAGAAGATAAAGAAATACCTATTATTTTAGGGAGACCTTTCCTAGCGACCGAACGAGCTATGATTGATGTGAAAAAAGGAGAATTAACCATGAGAGTTAATGATCAAGAGATTAAATTTAATGTCCTTAAATCAATAAAATACCCTCACAAAGAAAAATGTTATCGAATGGATATAATTGATTATTTAATTGAGAAACATTATCAAGAAAAATGTAAAGTCATTTCTTAAGAAAAATTTAAATTATTAACCGATGAAGATGAAGAACTAAAAGAAGAAGAAACTCATTATCTTAAAGATAATTGGGAAACTTTGGGCATAACTCAAAATGATATACTTTTACCCTCAATTAAAAAAACCCCTGAACTGGAATTCAAAATGTTACCTTCACATTTAAAGTATGCATTTCTGGGAAATTCATTAACTTTACATGTTATTATTTCTTCTGAGCTAAGTAAAGATCAAGAAGAAAAATTGATAGGAGTGTTAAAGAATTATAAGAAAGCATTTGGTTGGACAATTGTCGACATAAGAGGAATAAGCCCGTCCATTTGTATGCATAGAATTTTAATGGAAGAAAATTTTAAACCTACTATTGAACCGCAAAGAAGATTAAATCCTATCATGAAAGAGGTTGTTAAAAAAGAAATTATTAAATGGTAAGATGCTGGTATTATTTATCCTATTTCGGATAGCCAATGGGTAAGTCCTATTCATTGTGTTCCAAAGAAAGCAGGAGTAATTGTCATTGTCAATGATAAAAATGAACTAATTCTTACAAGACAAGTTACTGGATGGCGAATATGCCTTGATTATAGAAAATTAAATGATGCCACTAAAAAGGATCATTTTCCTTTACCTTTCTTGGATCAAATGCTTGATAAATTAGCTGGACACTCATATTTAAAAAAAAAATATTTTTCATGATTGACCAAAACTTAAGTTTGGGGGAAAAGGAAAATACATTCAAATTTAAATTTTATTTGCCCTTTAAGAACTAATACTTTCTTAAAATAAAAATTTTTAACATAACATGAGGAATGAAGAATCTATTTAAGATCACTTAAATTTTTGAAATTATAAATAATTTAGTGGACTTAATAAAAAATTTTAATAACTTTTATTGATTTTAAGAATAGAATTATTCAACTTAAAGAAGAATATGATTAAGAAATTTTTTTATTCATAATAGAGATAATTGAATTTTATAAATATTAAGAAATCAAAAATTATACCTCGAAAAAGAATAGATTGAAATTCTTTTTGAATCTATTTATGTTATAATAATTAAGTAAAAATGTATAAGTTTGAAAATATAAGTTAAGGATAGTGAAGTTCAAAACCATTAACAGGCTATCCAGATACAGTAATCCTCTCTTTTAAAAAATAAAAAAAAAAGGATAGAAAAAAGAAAAAGAGAGTAGAAGCTTGAGGAAATACCTAATCAAAAATTGGCTTCACTTGAATTAACTTATAAAAAGAAAATTGATTACATATATTACTTAATTTTTATGCATGTATTTTTACTAAAAAAGAATTTCATAAAGATCTCTTTCTTGTGAATAATTTATGTGATCTTAATATAATAAACTAAAATTATTTTCGAAGTGAATGAAAAATTTTTGAAGTCTTATGATTTGGTAGTTAGAATATTCTTTAAATTCTTAAAATTAAACTTAGTGAAATTTGGTTAATGATTTACTAAAGCCTTAATAAAATCAAAAATCATAAGGAGTCGTAAATATTTACATTTTTATTCCAAACGTTATACATCTTATATAGTAAAAAGGGTTACTTGAGGACAAGTAACATTTAAGTTTGGGGGGTTTTGATCCAAGAAAAAAATACCTATTTTTATGCCTTGATTTTTATTAAATTTTAAGGATATTATTCTTTAATGAAAGGTATTTTTATGTTTTTGGATGTAGGTGATACAAAAATGTTCAAGATGGAGAAAAATATGAAAAAGGAGCAAAATGGAGAAAAAATAGAGCTAAAATGCAAAATTGTCGAAATTACTGACCTGGCGCCTAGGCGTGAGAGTCCGGCGCCTAAGCGCCATCTCGATAAAGAAAACTGTAAAGTTTTTGACGACTTTTGGGCTGTTATTTTGATGGTGTGAGCGGTTATTGGACCTTCTAGAAGACTGGCAGTTGTTCCTGGTTTATAGGACATGTGATACAATGTATTTGGATGCTTTAAAACAGTTTTAATCATGAAGAGGTGCGATCCAAAGTGAAGAGGTGCGAAGAACTGGATGCGATGTCCGGCGCCTAGGCGCACGATTTCGGCCCCTAGGCGCCCGACACACCTTCTAGAAGATTCATTGAATGTGGACACATTTTGAAGAGGTGCCTTGAGGCAACCCTTGAAGCCTATAAATAGGAAAGTATTCCTTCAGAGAAAAACGCCCCATCTAGCCCCCCTATCTAGAGTCCAACCTAGAGAAAGAATTAGAGAGATCATATTAAGGCCACCTTTTTACTTTCCTTCATAAATTAGTGAGTTTATTTTAGATCTTGTATTTGGAGTTTGAAAGAGTTGGTGCATTTGTTGTTCATTACGCTGTGGAGTCAGTAGAAATCAGAAGTTCAGTAGGAGAAACATGTAAGATAAGTATTTTTATTTTGATTCAAATTTAAATTATTATATTTTTTTATTTAATTTCAATGTGTTCTGAGTTGTTACTTTACTTTCTCCTTTCAATTATGAAAAGATAAATAAGATAATAAAAAATTCTTAGGAGAATTAAAACTCATATATTCTCAAAACATTGTGATGATATTAATACCGGTTCTTAATTTACTAATTAAATTGGCCATTTAAATTTTTAAAACTTGTTGAAGAGTTTTGAGACCTAGAAGGAGATAAATTCTCAACTTGTAGATATCACATGAATCCTTGGGTAGTCGAAGGCCTTGTGCGGGTTATTCAAGGTGAAGTGCAAATAAATAGGAAGATGTTACATATTGGGCGTAGAATTGATAAGTTTTTAGAGTGACACACTAAAATCTTATGATTTGGTTTATAGAAAAGGAAAGGGTCACAAGTAGGGCCGACCATAGCCACCCTTGGACATCTAGTAGTGTGAGCCTAGATTAACCCATTCTACTAACAATACATCCGGACCTTATCTATAGGCTAGCCAATGTTCTTTGCACATGGATCAAAGGGTAAAGAATATGAATGCTTCTATTTGGCACAATACCATAAATTTATATTCTCCATGAATATTATCATTATCTTAGAAAATCTTGGATTAATTGAAAGGGAGAAAGTTGCTTTCTTATTGCTATTTACATATATTATTTTATTTCTGCTTTATTATTGCATCTAGTAAATTAAATATATTTTTATTTTTATTATAAAATAAATACTTTAAAATAAAAATATTTTAAGATCTATAACTCTCTCCTCGTGGGAACGATACTGGGGTCATTTTTTCAAAGCCATATATTACTTGATACAATACGTATACTTGCGTAGTACCCCTAGTGTGTAAAATATCTTCCATAAAATTATCTTTTTATACACTAGCCGCTATTATTATTTATAACATATATTTTTGAAAGCATTAATTAGCACGTTGACCTTCAGAGGACTTCGGGTCAAGTTTTTTGCGCCGTTGTCGGGGAAGAAGATTTTAGTACGCATATATTTATATCAGGTAAGTCTTTCAAATTTTTAGGAAGCTTTTTCTGAATAATTGCACTACACTCACCGCTAAGTGCAATAGTCTCATGGTATTTAAAGTTTCTCTTCCTTTTAAGAATATCCTTCATAAACTTTGCATAATCATGCATCTGCTCTAATGCTTCAACAAAGGGAATATTAATCGTTAATTTCTTTCGAATTTCCAAAAATTTTGCAAATATGTTATCCCTGTTTTTTTTCTTTAGTCTTTAAGGAAAATGAGTTGGTGGTTTTTCAACAGTTATCTTCATTGGTTCTATCAGATATTCGTCTGGATATATCTTTTTAGAACCTTTCTCAATGTTCATTTCCTCTCTTTTAACATTGACTTCTATTTGAACTCTTGATTCCAATTCTTTTCCACTCCTTAATTGAATAGCCTTAATTTACTCTTTGTTTGGATCTTTCGGGTTGATCTCAACATTGCTAGGAAGATTCCCATAAGGTCTATTATTAAGCAGAGTAAAGATATGTCCCAATTGATTTTTAATGTTTTTCATCGCAACGTTTTGAGCTTGAATTTAATTACCCATATTCAGAATCATTTCTTTAGTAGATAACTTATTTTCCTTAAATTGTTGATTACTATTAAAACTAGGAGGATAAGAAGGTCTAAAATTGGTATTTCCTTGGTTGTTCAGATTTCCAACAGGATTCATAGGATTATTTCCACATCGCGGGTTAACGACAGCATTGGTGTTATTCCAGTTAAAATTTGGATGATTCCTCCAACTAGGATTATAATAATTTGAATATGGATCATTGACTTTATTATGTATATCATTCAAGGTTTCATAAGACATTTGAGAGACTATCATCTGTCCTGATGAATTTTCTTCTAACATTAGGGGTGTTGGAGAATAATTCAGCAATTTGAGAGACTATCATAGTTATCGCATCAAAATCATAAATATTGGCTACTCTCTTAGGATCTACCCGCTAAGAGGACCATTGAAAATTATTAGTAACCATCTCTTCAATTAACGAATATGCTTCATCAAAAGGTTTTGACATTAATGATCCACTAGCAGCAACATCGATAATCAATCTCAATGATCCTACTAATCCATTATAGAAGGTTTGAATTATTAACCAATCTGGTAAAGCATGGTGTGGACAGTTCCTCATAGGATCTTTAAATCTTTCCCAAGCTTCATATATGGATTCTCCATCAAACTGACTAAAAGATGTGATATCATTTTTCAACTTAGCAGTTTTAGAAGGAGGAAAATACTTCGATAGAAATTTTTGTGAAAGCTCTCCCCAAGTTCTAATAGATCCAGTTGCTAACGATTTTAACCATGCCTTAGCTTTATCCCAAAGTGAAAAAGGAAAAATTCTAAGTCTAACAGCATCGTTCTACACTCCATCATATTTAAAAGTAGCACATAGTTCTAGAAAACTAGCGAGATGAAAGTTAGGATCTTCATTAGGTGTTCCTCCAAATTGATTATTTTGTACCATTTGGATAAAAACAGGTTTAAGCTCAAATGAATTAGCAACAACATCAAGACTTTGAATAGTGAAGTGAATTTCATCTGTTGTTGGATTAGCATAATCTCTTAAAGGCCTTGGTATATTTTCGTTTTGATTGTTTAAATTGTTCACCATTTTGTGAAGAATTGCATATTACTTTTTTTTTCGAATTTTTCTAATAGTACGCTCTAATTCAGAATTGTAAGGCACTAAACATATAGATCCGATACTACGCATACAAACACAATAAACACATAATAACAATAAAAAGACACACAAGTACAACTTGCAATTCAAATATATAATTTCCAATATTACAAAAATAAATTTGAACATTACTTTTTTCTTTTACCTTGCCTCCCCTACAACGACGCCAAAATCATGGTGCGACTTTTTAAATTTGAAAAAATTAATGAACTCAAATTTAGATTTATATATTGATTTAAATGATAACGAGTCACACAATTAACACAAGTATACGTATTTCTCAAGTAATACAGGGCTCTAGTGGAGTCTGGAATATTGTTCCCATAGGGAGGCTTTACTTTTATGGTGTAGCACAGAAATCTCTTAGCAAATCTCAGCACAATTGCAAGTGGTTTAATTATTAAAGTAATGACAAATAAGTTCAGTTACTATATCTACCAAAGTACGTTCTAAACTCTAGCATGTTAAACTAACGCAAGACTAAATTTATAACAAAGTTCAGTTGCAAGAAAGATTCTTCCTCCTTTCCATTCATAATATGATGATTATTGTGACACATATCAGTGATGCAAATGTATTGTGCCAAATAAGAGCATTTCTATTCTTTACCCATATTTCAACGTATAAAGAACATTGGCTAATCCTAAGTTTAGTCCCTAAATACATGGTTATGTTGGGAAGATACTGGCTCTCACTCCAGAGCTCCCACTTCCCTTCACTTGAAGGCTAACTCTTGCTTCAGTTTCTAAACATTAGAACCAAATTGAAGATTCTAGCCTGTAACTCTAAAATCTCCAATTCTACGTCCATCAAAGTATATTTCCTTATTTATTTGAACTCAACCCCATGAACTTCACCATTCATGGAATTTGAATGTGACCTTCACTTTTGTTGTGGAACTCATAATCATTTCGGAATATATGCTTCCCAACAAGTTTTATCAATTCAATTGGCCAGATCAAAAAGTAAATGAAGCTCTAAGTGAAAAGGTCATCACAAATTCTTCATAATAAATTGGCACATCATTTCCATTTCACAACATCAACACATCACATGAAAAGGAGAAAGACAAAGAAATCTACTCAAGACTAATGAGGAAAAGATGACAAACATGAATTTCATATATAAAAACAACGTCATAGAAACAGAGTAAAGTAAAGACAACTTATCTCAAACTCTTCCCCAAGCGAATCTCAAGGAATTTCTTTGACTCCTCTTCTTTCTTCATAACAACACACAATTCTCTCTTTAGAATAGTAAGTTAGAAGAAATCTCTCACTTTATCTCACCTCTCACACTCCTTAGAAGAGAAAAACACTAACCTAACTTCCTATACAAAATGGAAAGAACTCACTCTCTAAACTCTAAACTCATCTCTTTCTTTCTTCCCCCTTTAAAATGTGGCTCCAAAAGTGTTTAAATTCGGCCAAAACTGAATTCCCAAGAATTTCCTCAAGCAACCTTTCAAAATCTAGCCAAATATGTTGAATCTTGTTCAAAATTGGTATAGGGCGCTGTCCGAGCTGGTAGGAGTGCCGTTCGACGCATTATTTTGCCAAAATGTCTGGAGCTGGTGACAGTGTTGTTCGGCTCTAGTTCAATAAAATGAACTTTTGTCCTTTTTCACTCCAAATTTGCTCATTTTCACTTCCTTTTGCTCCAAAGGCCTAAAATCACTGTACCTGCATGAAATCATCAAAAATACCTTCCTTTCAGTGCAATATCATCAAAAATAGGTATGAAATGAATAGTAAAGGTTATCAAATTTTTGGTGGATCACTACCTATGGGACGGGAAAGATGAAAAACAAGGTATGTGAGTGTGGGACCTAGTTCACCTGCCATTTAGGCTCTTGCTCGCTGAAATCCAATTCACTCGTACTATGTATTGGGCGTGTCTGTGCCTCTTTTAGCCAAAAATTAGTCCCTAAGATAGAGAGGGTAGAAAACCCTGTGACAGAGTCTCAGCACAGCCAACCCGAACCAGCATGCCCTAGTCATGCCTGTACACCCCCACCTAGAACTCAGTGGACTTGTACTAGTTCCCACAGTGCAGGCGCGCTCATTCTCTAATTGTGGAGCACCTGTGGTTGACCTTTTAGTGTCTGTTTAGGGGGAAAGATGCCATCTTCATTCTACTTGCCCGCCTTGTGAATATTGCCTCACTTGGAAACCACCTCTAGCCACCAAAAGATACCATCATTAGTTCAGATCTATGTCTCGTAGCCTTGGTGAGGTATGATTTTAGTGTTTATGGTAATTTTCACAGCGCATTGTTATTTTTATCATTGTATATTTGGTTATATGGCATAGCAATGAAAACCAATGGTTAGAGAAAAGATGCATCCTTTTACATAAGAATATTCATGGCTATGGATGCCTTTAACCACTTTAATGATCTTCTTGCAACATGGAAATATATCCCCAAGTGGTTATTCTCGTATCCTAGGGATGAGAATGCAAATATTATTAAAGGAGAAAGTGGTTGCATCTTTGCTAACAAATTACACCTATTGTTTTCCCCATATCCGTCAATTCTTTGTTTATGTTAATAAACATGTGGAAGAGAAGGTCTTTTTTTTTGGGAAATGGGTAACTTTTAACCCTGTCACAATCAACTCTTTTCTAAACAACCCCCTGCGCCATAGTGCAGGTACTTGCAATTCTTGGATCCTGATTTTGATAAAATTTATAAATTTATCACTAGCTGTCAAGCCCAAAGGCTATGGTATGAGGGAAAATTATAAATTTCCCTAGCTCCTTGATGGATAATGATTCCAAAACCTGGCATTACTTCATTTGTACTAAGAGTGTTCTCACCACGAACCTCACAAAGGTCACCAAGGACCATGCTTCTCTAAATTATTGCATTCAGAGAAGCATATCGATCAATATTGGCTCACTTCTAACATCCATCCTGGGCCACATCATCAATGTTGGCATGACTGTGGGACTGGGTCTTATGCACCTGGTCACTAGTCTGTGCACCCTGTCGGCATATTTTTTAGGTTGTGTTTTATTTTGAAAAAGAGGGGGTCGCCTAACAGAAGCTGTCGGCGAATTTTAATTTAATTAAAATAAATAATTTGAAAAGTAGTATTTGATTTTGAAAATAATTTTAAATTTGAAGGTTTTAAGATATGAGACTAAACCTATCTCACATCCCAAATAGTTTATATAAACGAGCACCACACCACAAACCGTGTATCTATCCCTAAGGATAGACACACTGCTTGATGGTGGGGCTCGATTAAATAAACTAGAAGATTTGTGACATCCGTTTGGTCTGCGAACCAATTTTATAAGCCGACAAAATTCCCCGCTTAATATGAAAACATTAAACGGGGTTTATATTACTCAGGTTCTTCAAAATTCCTATAAGGGCAAGCCCCTATAGTTAATTACATCTTAAGTGACGGGAATCACCTAAGAAAACTCTCGATAATAATCAATAATTCTACTCTCAAGAATTTCAAAGTTTAAGTTTTCAAGAGATTGAAGTTTTGAATTTCAATAGGGAATGGATCAAGTTTAGAACATTTTTGTTTTGTGAATCCAAAAGAAGAAAAGTAGGAGAAATCACAGATTCGAAGTGAACTTCGGTAATTTCCCGACTATCCTATTGTTTGGCTTAGATTTAAGAAAGTCCTACTATTTATTTAAATGTTTTGATTTTGCCAATTTAATTAATTAGGACTTATATTTATATGATAGAATCATAGAAATAGCCTCGAAGATGTGAGGGTTTATGTCGTATCAGACGACTACCTCGGAATCCTAAGACCGGTTAGGGCTTAATTTGCAATGCAAGCGCCTAACGAAGGATTGAGGATTTATGTTACTAGGCAAACTACCTCGAAGTCCTATGGCTTTGTTATTTAATTCTAGGAAAGTTTTGCTGAAGTAGACTCAGGTTTTGCTGATGACGATGGCCATGCTGCCCACCATGCTCTGAGCTCCTTATTGTTGCAGAGGTTTAGTTTTAGAAATCATAAATCAGGGGATGAGAAAAGTGTTTTGGTTTAGAGAAGTCTTAATTTTCCAAGTGTTTTTTTTTATGTTTTAATTAAAACAAATCTTAAAGTTGATTATAACGACACCGGTTAAGATCCCACGGTTCCATCCTTCCGGCATCATTATTTTTATCGGATTCACTTAGTCCAAATGAATTTGCTAAACTCAACTGAATGAGTTCCACACTTTCATTTAGACCGTGGGAAATCCCGTTAGCAACACGTAGGTTACATCATCCGAGGTATTCCCGATCATCCAACGGGACGTTTTAATTTAGTTGCAATTGTGGTTTTGTGTTCCGTTTGTGATTAAATTTTGAGTTGTTTTATATTTTGAAATGTTGTGGCGGTGAATTTTATCTTGCAATGACTTTTAACTTAGTTTTGGTTTCAGTTTTAGGGGCTATCCTAAAGGTGTGAGTTTTCATGCAACAGTTGTCTTATCATGCAAGAAAAGTAAAGTACATTTGCAAGAAAGTAAATTGCATGAAAGTAAATTGCAAGAAAGTAAATTGCAATAAAATAAAAGCGTACCAGGAGGGTCTTCCCGTCATCCCAAGCTACACTTAAAACACAATTAGAATATTTAAACAAGTCCCTAGGTAAAGCTAAGGGAAGGGTTATGGTTTTCTACCAAATTCCTAATCCTATAGCTAGTCATTTCCTGTGACGTCTAAGTCTTTGTGTTTTGGTTTAAGGACGATTTTCTTAATCAAAGAACAATTAAATTCAATTTGTTCTTATAAATGTCCTATCATATTGAGGAAGTGCTTAAGTGGAATCTTAAACATCTTTTCAATATTTCTAGGATTGTTTTAAGTCCAAATGAATTTAATTATACAAATGAATTAATCGTCCAAGAATTCAAGTTTTGTTAACTTGCTCAGTGAACTAGGACATTTGAATATCCTATAAGTGAAGTAATATTTCATTTAATGTTCTGTTTAGGAGTTATGATAACTAAAACATTCAAGGGTAAATTGGTATTCCAAATGATTTGATTTAAGTTAAAGGGTTTAAATTTGGAATAGTGTTCAAGTTATTTTAGATTTATTTTGAATTCTTTATGTCTTAGGTGATGTTATATTTAATTCAACTTAATTTAATTTAATTTAATTTAATTGAGTTTTAATTTAATTTAATTCAATTGAGTTTGATTTGATGTTTAATTAATTTAATTTGATTTGATTTAATTTTAATTTAATTTGATTTAATTTAATTTAATTTAATTTAATTATATTTAATTTAATTTAATTCAATTTAATTTAATTTAATTTAATTTAATTTAATTTAATTTAATTTAATTTAATTTAATTATTTATTTTAATTTAATTTATTTAATTTAATTTAATTTTAATTTAATTTAATTTAATTTAATTTATTTAATTTAATTTAATTTATTTAATTTAATTTATTTAATTTAATTTAATTTAATTCAATTATTTAATTTAATTTAATTCATTTAATTTAATTTAATTTTAATTTAATTTAATTTAATTTAATTTAATTTTTAATTTTAATTGAAATTTTTAAAAGGATTTAATAATTAAGTCTTTTAATATTTTAAATTTGAGTTATCATTTTAATTAAGAATTGAATATTAATGAGATAATTAATTTAGGGATTTTTAAATTAAAGAATAAATCTCTTCCTAATAATATCCCAATTTTAATAATTCCAATTTTATTGTTCTTCCAAATTTAATCAATTATTTAATTAAGGTTTAATTATTTTAAAATTGTTTAATGGGTTTCTACCCTTTAATTATTTAAATTTCAATCATCCAAATCAGATTAGGATCAAATATTTTACTTGTTAATTTTTTATTAAACCTAAAGTTTTAATTAAGGGTTAAAATTTTAATTACCATTTTACCCTTTAAGCTTAATAATTTCATAACTCACTAAATTGAACTCAAATGAACTTGAAATTTTTATGTGACTTCACTCATATGTCAATAAAGACATGAGAGGAGAAAATGTGATTTTTCTGTATTTAATTTATTTATATAATTATTTTTCGTGAAAAATAGAGATTTCCAAGGAAAATTTAATAACATGACCAAGGGAAAGTTTCTGTCCTTAAGAAAATTAGGGGACATTCCTAATGACCAGAGAACCACTTGGACCAATTTTGGTGATTTTTTGAATTATATTATTTTTATTATAATTATTTTAAATTTTGGAGTGTTAATTAATTTAAAAATAAAATAAATGTTGAAAAATGAATTTTATATTTTTCAAAAATCTCTCCGATATCAAGGAAACTAGAGAAGCAAATTTTGCAATTTTCTGATTTTTCTATAGTTTATTATAATTATTTTAGTGAAAAATGCTAGAAAATACATTTTTTAATTTTAAAATTACCTTAAAGCTTTAAAATTTAATATCTTACTAAATAGACCTAAGAAAAATGTGGGGTTTGTTCCTAAGTGATTAAAATTCAAAATGTGACATTTTGGTGAATTTTATTATTTTTGTGATTTTTATTATTTTTTAATTATTAAAAATATTAAAATATGATTAAAAATCAACTTTTTTAGAAAATTGAAATTTTAATTTTCTTAGGTTCCCCTGATATCAGAGAGGCTCCAAAACAAATTTGGTGAATTTTTGAAAGGTATTTTTAAAGTTATGAATTTTTTGAGTTTAAAATGACTAAGTGGCTTAATCAACCCAATTAGTGGGAATAACCAAGTCCAATTGACCTCAAATTTTTATGATGGGTTCCTCTGATCCTAAAGGTCAGTGGAGAATTGATTTCAAGTCAATTTGATGCATGGTTAGCTTTAATTAATTAGAGACCTATTTTGGGTTTTTAAGCCAATTAGGGTTGTTTTAAATGAACTAAGTCAAAACCTATTTTTCCTAGGGTTCTCTGGTCATAAGGAACATCACCAAATTTTCCTAGAATTTATTTCATAACATGCTATTTATTGGAATTAAAATACTCAAAACAAGTAACTCTGAATTTGAAAAATCAATAACTTTTCATAGGGATGGCCTCCGACTTTGGAAAATTCAGGGAATGTTCCCAAATTCAGAGGCTTCAAAAGCCCTATGGTCTCATGCCATGGTGAATTGTATGCATGCATGGAGAATTAAAATAATGCAGAGAGTAAATAAATTATAAAAAATAAAATACTTGATGAAATTAAATGATTTCTTTTCCACATTTTTCTCCACTCGTTCACCGAGCAAGAGGGTATTTTTATTTTATTTTTCTGATTTTTCTACACAGAGATATGAATTTTTGAAGTTTAGGGAATTAAATAAATAGAAAAATATCCTAATTTTCTATTTATCCACGCGGCACCGCGTCAACCTCGGCAGCTCCGAACGCACACGCGTCGCGCTCCCATTCGACGCCGCCACCTGAGTCAGCAGCCCGGGCCCCGCGGTTCTCGTACCGTCTCCTGGTCCGACGCCATCTGAGCCGTTCGTCCGCGCGTGTATTGAATGGACGGCATCCGTTCATCGTCCCCAAGTGTTCTCACCCGAGAGCCGTCCACACTAAATCCCTAATATCTCACTCGATACTCAATGGATTTTTATGTTCTTATGCTCTATGGATTCGTCTTGAAGAGACGAACACATCTATACAGTTAACATGCATTGAAAATAAGGCATTTGAAATGGAGAATCTCCAGAAGCTCGGGATGAAGAATTAGCTCATACCTTTGCTCAGAGAAGTGTGGCTTCAATCTGAGAGTTGTTGCACCTTCGATTGGATCCTAGCAAGCTCCAGATGAAGTCTCCTGGTCTGGTGAATTGTCTGGATGTGATTTCAACCAAGCCCAATCATAAAGCTTGGAGGCTGGAGCAACTGGGTGGTCTGGAGATGGGGCTTTTACTGGTGGACACCTTCCCTTGGTCTGGTGAAGGTGTAGAACCAATCAATTTGGGAATTGGCTCACTCGTGGAGAAGTGTCCCGGTTTTGGGTGGAATTTCAACTCCGAAATCGAGCTCGCAGAGGAGAAATGGCAGGGGGATCTCACTCGGGAATCAAGTGCTCGTGTATGGGGAGGAGTCTGGAACAATTTTGGCAGAGTTTTGGCAAGGTTTGTGCTTAGCTCCCCTCGTGGCCGAGAGGGGTGGAGTTTAAATAGGAGAGGGTGGAGGGCCTCCCATGGGGAGTTGAGGCATGGGATCAGCTGCTCTTGTGAGGAGAAGAACAGCCATGGTGACCACTAGGCATGGGGCAGCTCAACAAGTGAGAATTTCAATGTTGGCTCACATATGAGCTCTCGGCCATGGTGTTTTCCGGCGGCCCAGTGGCCGGCCGGCTGAGCATTGGTCACCATCTTGGTCAGGGAGGTCAGGGCTGGGGCTTAGTGCAATCAATTAGCATTGGCCATGTGTAAAGGGTTTGATTTAGATGGAATGGGGGCATGGCTAAATTTGAATCTAAATGGGTCAACCCACCCATTTGGGCTAGGTGCACCACCCAAGGCCTGGTTTTGGCTGAGGGAAAAGTGATTTGGCTCAAGCATAATCGGTAGGGTCAAGTCACCATCCAAGCACAATTAGGCATAAGCATGGTTAAGGGGAATCATAGGAGTGGTTAATCACCTTTAGGAATTAAGGAAAGAGTCTCCTCCTTTTGCCCAAAATGGCATGGTGACATGTAAAGAGGCTCTCATGGCTTGCATATGGCTTGTGCATGGCTCCATGGCTCCATTTGGCTTGGGAAAAGATTGGGTCAATTTCATAAAAATGAGTTTTAAGAATTTTGGATATTTTGGGGTGATTTGGCATGTGGCTTGATTTGGAATTGTTTGATTGATGATTTTGGAACTTAGGGACAATTTTGATTAAATGGATGATGAAAGGAAGTGTCATGTGGGCTTTTGGATGAATTTGGGCTTTTGAATTTGAAGGGAGTGGGCTTTTAGGAAAGTTTAAGGGAAATGGGCTTTTGATTTTAGGATGGGCATTTGGATAAAAAATTTTGTGAAGAACTTTGTCAAATAAATGTCATAATTGGTTTAGGGATGTTCTATGAAGGGCTTGGAATCAATTTGATGTGATTTGGAGTTGAATTGGTTTGAATTTGGGTTTATTTGGTAAGTGGGCCTATGTAGGTCCAAGTGGGCCAAGTTGGGCTAATGTTGGGCTAGAGTTGAAATTGATGTAAAATCAATGTTGAGAAATGTTTATGAGGGTGTTTCAAAGAGGTTTTGGCTTTGGTTGGGCTTTGATTTTGGGGTTTGGGCTCATTTGGGTTAGGTTTGGGTTTAGGTCAAAATTGGGCCTTTTGGTTTTGGGTTGAATTTGAGTG
This sequence comes from Papilionanthe hookeriana x Papilionanthe teres, assembly GCA_022702705.1. Lineage (NCBI taxonomy): Eukaryota > Viridiplantae > Streptophyta > Magnoliopsida > Asparagales > Orchidaceae > Papilionanthe > Papilionanthe hookeriana x Papilionanthe teres. The sequence continues at coordinate 119,744,741 of CM040423.1, read as the reverse complement.
GGGTTTGGGTCTAAATTTTGGGCAAATAATGTTAGTTTTTTGTTTGTGGGGATGCTAAGGAAGATTTAGAAAAGATTTGGGGTTAATTGGAGTTGAATTGGGTGAGTTTGGGTTAGGTTTGGGTCATGGGTCCAAATTGGGCTTTAAGGCCAAAAGTGAGATTGGATCCAAATGTCAATCAAATTGAACTTGTATTTGGCCTATATTGGTGTTGGGAATATTGAATTGAAGTTTAGAATTGAATTGGACCAAAATTGGGGTCAATTGGGTAGGTTTGGTTTGACATTGGGTTCACTTTGGGTTAAAATGGGTCAAATTGGGGGTTTTGACAAAAGTAGGGTAAATTGACAAAATTGGCCCATGGTGTAGTTGTACAAAATGAAATTGGGAATATTTGGGATTTTCTGGAATTTTCTGGGAATTTTCTGAATTTTTAGATTTTTTGGTCAAGAGGGGTATTTTGGGTATTTGGAGGGTATTGGGAGGTATTTTTGGAATTTTTGGTATTTTTGGGTATAGATGATCAATTTAAGTGATGTGGAAATGTTTGGGAATTATTTTGGAGAATTTTGGATAATTTGGAAATTTTTGAGAAATTTGGGTAATTTTAAGGGTTTTGGGTAGGTTTAGTAGGTGTAGGGTCCCGGGGGTCAAAAATTGAAAATTTAGGAAATTGAAGATTGGGTGAATTTGGGTGGAAAGAAGTCATTTTGGTTGAGCCATGAAGCCATATCAAGCCCACATGAGCCATGAAGGGACTCACTTGAGGCATTCACTATGTTGTTCCTAACCCTCTTACCGAGGGCTTAGGGGTTAAGGACCATCCATGTGAATCACCTACATGAGTCGGGAGGTCAAGTTAGGTATGGGTGTGGTTTTATGAGGTATGTGGAAGTGTAGTGTGTAGGTGTAGTGTATAAGTGTGGTGTGTGTAAGTCAGCCCCTTCACTGCACCGAGCCACCTGTGGCGCTCTAAGGCCAAAGAGTCCTATAGAACTCATCCTTTAAACTTCCACATTTGATTTCAACCCTCTAGGTGATTAGGGGTCTACGATCAAGTTTGTGGAGTTTGCGGGGAGTTAAGAAGTGGTTTGAATTTCTAAAATGTGGGTCCCAATTCTAGTCCTCTAAGATAGTCAAAGGAAAAGCCTAAGGTTAGATCCTAAGTACTAAAGAGAAGAAGAGAAGACCTCATCAAAAATGAGGTCAACACACCCTTACAGATGTGCCATGGGAGAGGTGAGGAGCTCTTTCCTCCCCTGAAGGTCTTTACTCGGGAGATAATTTTGAACTATAATTTGACCTTGACAAAAGACAGATAAAAGATGAGAGAGTTTGGGAGATCGAGGGAAAGATTTTTCAAGGAGAGATGAGTCACCGTCAAGGGTTTGAATTATGAGACAGCTATCGAGACAGATTGATGAGCTTACAACAGACTTTAGTGTACTTATTTGGGAGGTGTATTAGATTCATGCATAGGTCAAGCACTTCTCTAAGTAGCAACAATGAAAGTTTGAATACCAGTAGTGGTACAATACTATGCAAGCAAAGATGTACCAAAGGCAAGGATGGTTGGACGAACCAGAGCCATTTTCATCCACCATCTCCACCATATGAGTCATACGAGTCTGGCCCAGAGTACGTAGATGAGGATGAGGATGAGGATGAGGATGAGGATGAGGATGAGGATGAGGATGAGGATGAGGATGAGGAGTATATATGTTCTGTTAGATGTATTGATGTTTATTCTTGATGACTGAATATACTTGTGATTGGATGTTTTGCTTTGTTGCGCACTGATACTCTTATTTATTTTATTATTGGATGTAGACTTTTTTCTAACATTGGATGTGTGATATCTTGATAGTGTTGAGTTTTGATTCTTTGCCAGTATTTTTTTATGTCTTAGTATTTGTGCTTCATTAGATGTTGAGTATACAAAATTTTTTCTGTGATTACTGTTCACACCTGCTTTCCCCTTATTAATGCATGCATGTGATAGCTCATTCCCTTTTTACTATTCATGCCTTTATTAATCATCTGTTATGTGCTGCAAAAATGGATAGAGAACAAGATCAGGGGAGGGAATTATATACTTTTGGTATCCTGAAAATAATCTTATCTTGTGGCTCAGCTTTGATTTAACATTTATTTGTATCTTTACTAATAGAAAGTGGAAGGTAAGAAGGTGTTAAGTCCATGCAAAACCTAGTTATAGTAGGAATTGAAATGTGGATAATGAGTTATACTAGATGTTAATCACTCTTCTTCTAGCATAAAAATTATCAAAACACTTGAAAATGTGTGCCTATAAAACAAAGAAATTAATACACTGAATTTTTGGTCTTAATCCTTTACTCATGGCGGCGGTGTCGTCGCCGTGTCAGAGATTTTTCTGACGTGTCGATGTCGATTTGGAGTCGCCGCTCTGTTTATCTATAATATTACCTGAATCTTCAATAAATCTTATATCTTTAGATTCTTTAAAAGAATTTTTAGATAATAAGAAATTTTAAGAAAATATGGGCTAATAATATAGAAAACAGTAGAAAAAGAGATGTCGGTGACAATCATTAAAATGAATATTCTAGAACTGTCTTATCCTAGAGATTTTGTATAAGGATAACGAAATTTTGGCAACCAGAGAATTTTAGATATAATATCTATTTTGAGTACTATAATTCTCCTATAGGAGCAAGCTCCTATAGTTAATTACATCTTAAGCAATTTATTATTGTCTAAGAAAACTTCTGATTTATGTTAATCACTTATTTCTGGAAAGTTTTTAAGGAATGATGTGTCCATTATCAATCCTAAATGTCATTTATTAATTTTATTTTGCTGTCATGTTGTTTTGTTTATCATTTTTTTTATCATTTTTGTTTTGTCGTTTATTTGTTTGATGGCTATCCTAAAAGTTTTGATTTTATTTTGCCTTGGTTTTGCCATTTTAATGTTTGTTTGTTTTGTCAATGTTGTTGTTTTGATATCATTATGATTTTGTTTTATTTTGTTGCCTTTTGTCTCGTCTTAGAGATGTCGTCCTACAAAACAGAGTTAGCAAACCCTATAACATGCAAAGGAATCTAAAATGAAATTTATCTTCATCCTGCAAAGGAAAAGAGTGTTAGATTTAAGAGAAATAATTTTAGTTTTATTTCTTCAATTTTTTTTGTTTTTTTTAGTTATTATTATTATTTTTTGAGATAACCCGGTCAAGATGTCACTGGCTCTGTCATCCTAGGGTCATCAGGGGCCTTAATCTACTTAGTTCAAAAAGTGTTTAAACCAAGACCGGAAGATTTCTGTCAGCAACCAGGATTGTGTCGTCCGAAAATCTTCGTAGATTAAGAATACTAGGGTTCAAGTTGCATTTGGTGATGTTTGTTCATTAAGGTTTCATTTAAATTTTAGTGTCTTTTTCCAATTTTAGGTTTGAAAAATTCTAAGTTGTTTACAATTTCTTAAGATTTTTATATCATTTCATGTCAAAATCTTTAAGTTTGATGCCATTTGAATTTATAGTTTTAAATTTGATGTGTTTTTAATTTCAGATTTATTGTCAATTAAATCTAAAATTTTGATTGGATTTGAGATTTCTCAAACCTATTTTGTTCGAAATATGTTCAATTTAGACTGAATCTCAAGTTTGATTTAGATTAAGCTTAATGTTGAGTTGGGTTAGATTTAAATCAAGCTTGATATTTTCATTAAAATAAGTTCAATTTAGATTGAACTTAATGTTGAATTGAGTTTGATTTTGATCAAACTTAATGTTTTTGTCAAAATAAGTTCAATTTAGATTGAACATAATGTTGAATCAAGTTCGATTTGGGTCAAATTTGATTTAAATCAAACTTGATATTATGTCAAGTTAGATTTAAGTTAGGCTGAATCTAAACTTATGGTTTATTCATGTTTAATATGTATTGAACTCAAGTTTGATTTAAGTTTGATTTAAATTAGGTTCAAGTTATGTTGAACTTACACTTAAGGTTGATCTAAGTTCAATATGGGTTAAACTTAAGTTTGATTTAGGTTTGGTTTAAGTTAGGTTCAAGTTATGTTGAACCTAAACTTAAGGTTAACTTAAGTTCAATATGGGCTGAACTTAAGTTTGATTTAGATTTGGTTTAAGTTAGGCTCAAGTTAGGTTGAACCTAAACTTAAGGTTGACTTAAGTTCAATATGGGATGAACTTAAGTTTGATATAGGTTTGGATTCAGTTAGGTTCAATTTAAGTTGAACCTAAACTTATGGTTGACTTAAGTTCAACATGGGTTGAACTTAAGGTTGATTTAGATTTGGTTTAAATTAGGCTTAAGTTAGGTTGAACATAAACTTAAGGTTGACTTAAGTTCAATAAGGGTCAAACTTAAGTTTAAGTTAAGTTTGATTAAGTTAGACTCAAGTTAGGTTGAACCTAAACTTAAAGTTGACTTAAGTTCAATATGGGTTGAACATAAGGTTGATTTAGATTTGGTTTAAATTAGGCTCAAGTTAGGTTGGACCTAAACTCAAGGTTGACTTAAGTTCAATATGGGTCTAACTTATGTTTTATTTTAAAGAATACTCAAAGGTTAATAAAGCCTAATTAGATTAGACTTAATTAAAATTTAAAGACCATTCAAGTCTTATTTAGGTAAAACTTAAGGTTTAATTAAGTCTAATTAAAATTAGACTTAACTGAAATTTAAAGTTATTTAAGCCTAATTTAAGTAAGTCTTAAGCCTAATTAGGATATAGGTTTGATTAAACTTTATTTAATTAAGGTTTAATAATTTTCTTAAGCCTAATGAATTAGACTTAAGTAAGGTTTAGGACTGATTAAACCTTAGTCAGTTAAGGTTCAATAGTTTAATTAAGCCTAATGTGATAGACTTAATTATTGTTTAAGATTTATTAAACATTATTTTGTTAAGTTTTAAGAATTTATATAAGTCTAATATGATAGACTTGATTATGGGTTAGTCTAATAGGTTTAAAAATAATTAAACCTGATTTGGGAAAGGTTTAATTGATTAATTAGACTTAATTAGGGTTAAGTCTAATTAGTTTTCAAGGTTAATTAAACCTAATTTAGGTAAGGTTTAATTGATTAATTAGACTTAATATGGGTTAAGTCTAATTATTTTAAGGGTTAATTAAACCCAATTTGGATAAGGTTTAATTGATTGATTTGACTTAATTAGGGGTTAAGTCTAATTGGTTAGGATTAAACCTAATTTGGGTAAGGTTTAATTGATTAATTAGACTTAATTTGGGGTTAAGTATAATTGGTTTAGGATTAATTAAACCTAGTTTGGGTAAGGTTTAATTGATTAATTAGACTTAATTAGGGGTTAAGTCTAATTGGTTTAGGGTTAATTAAACCTAATTTAGGTAAGGTTTAATTGGTTGATTAGACTTAAATAGGGGTTAAGTCTAATTGGTTTAGGATTTAACCTAATTTGGGTAAGGTTTAATTGATTAATTAGGCTTAATTAGGGGTTAAGTCTAATTAGTTTAGATTAATTAAACCTAATTTGGTTAAGGTTTAATTGATTAATTAGACTTAATTAGGGGTTAAGTTTAATCGATTTAGGATTAACTAAACCTAATTTATGTAAGGTTTAATTGATTAATTAGGCTTAATTAGGGGTTAAGTCTAATTGGTTTAGTATTAATTGAACCAAATTTTGGTAAGATTTATTTGTTTAATTTGACTTAATTAAGGGTTAAGTCTAATTGGTTTAGAGATTACTTAAACCTAATATAAGTAAGGTTTAAGTTGATTAATTATGTTCAATGTGGGTTAAACCTAATTAGGGTTTAAAGGGACTTAAATCTAATGTAAGTAAGATTTAAGTTGATTAATTAGGTTTAATATGGGTTAAACCTAATTCGGGTTTAATGAGCACTTAAACCTAAAGTAAATAAGGTTTAAGTTGATTAATTAGGTTCAATGTGGGTTAAACCTAATTGAGGTTTAATGAACACTTAAACCTAATTTAAGTAAGATTTAATGTAGGTTAAACCTAATTAGGGTTTAATCTTTATTTTATCTTTATTTTAATTAAGGTTTAATGGAATTAATTAGAGTTAATGTTGGATTAATCCTAATTATGTTCTAATTTAATTCCATTCAATGTTTGGACTTAAATTTAACCTAACTCATAGTGTCATGAGTTAAGAAAAATGAGTTATAAATTCTAAAAGTATTTTAGGATTTTAAATTTTAAAACATTAAAATTTTTAATTCTAACAATAAAATTGTCATCTTCAAATTTTTAAAAGGTTAGAATGCGTCTTTTTAGGGTTAAAATTTTTTCTCCTAAATTTCTAACAAATTACCAATTTAAATTCTTATTTTCTGATTTTTAGAATTATTATTAAAAAAATTTACCAAGTCTCACGAAAATTAAGAAAATTTATTTTAGACAATTTTCCTAGCCTTGAAAAAATCAAAGATTATTTCTAAGGATCTAAAGATTAATCCCCAAAGTTTCGTATTTTTCTGACTTATAATTAATTTTTAAAAAATAAAATACTCCAAGAGTTTTTAATTAATTAAAAATCAAATATAAATCAAAAATTCAAAATTTCAATTCCACATTGTTCTCCCCATTACCCTAAGTTCAGGGGTATTTTTTTATCTTTATGTTTTTTGTATAAAAAGACATGAATTTTCGAATTCTTTAAGGTTAATCTATTTTTATTAACCTAAAAATAAACTAGGAAAAAGGAGGGAGCGTTGTGTGTCCTCAACAGCGTTGAAAACGTGCTTAATCCCTTGTGGAGATCCAAACAGCAGATCTGCGGGGATTTAATCTAGGCTGTCCATTCCCAAAACACGGGAACGAACGGTCCTGGTTCATCGTCATTCTCCCTCCTGATCCCACAGACCGTCTGTGATATAGGGACAATATCTCGCTAGATTGTTGATGAAATTGAGCGAGGTTTGTTCCTACACGATCGTCTTGAGCAGATGATCATATCCATACGGATATGTGGGGGTTTTGAAATGGCTAACCCTATACTAGACCAAGCCCGAGCTCAGGTTGTGTGTAAAAAATCATACCTTGGCCTCAGTTGATGTAAATTCCAATTGAATGGTTCTGAAACTTCATCTCGACCTCAGAAAGGTTTTCCCCAAGTCAATTTGTGGTGAAATAGGGTCTGTATATAACTTTGTCCTCATGGTTTCTCAGCTTAAATGGCTTAGTTAATGAGTGGCTTTAGGGCTATGGGGATGCCTGATTTTGATTGGGATCTTCTTCTTTCAGTTCCTAAATGTATTTGGGATGGTTAATTCAAAAGCTTGTAGAGTTTGATTTCAGACTTCAAATTTGTCCTGGTTTAGCCTTATTTGAAGCTCTCGGGTTGACCTAAATTAAGGGGATTTGGTGGGTATCAAAGCCTGGTTTCATTGGGGATCGACTACTTAGGCTCTAAGGAACATTTTTGATGTTGAAGGCACGAGGATTTGGGCAGTGGTTGGGGGTTTTTTATTTTTGTCCTCTCCTCTTGAAGCTCTCAGGTTAGCTCTTTTTATATCCATGGCTGGCCTTGGCTGAGCTTAAGTTGGCCTAGGGGAGGTGTTAACAAATCCAACATGTCTTGGAGATAAGGTTTGAGTTATGTGGCATCCATGGTTAAGCATCCCTAGGTTAATTCATGATGAATTGAACTATAGTGAAAGCTTAGCTCCATGTATTGGCTCAACTCCATTGGTTTTTTCTTGAGGTGGGTAAGGCTTGATAATATGCTGAAATTACCTCCCCTATATGAATCATTATTGATCATTTAATTTCTTGAAGGGGGGAATGACACCTTAGCCTCATATTCTATCCTTGTCATGGCTTGGTCATGATGGGTTTTAACCATGGTGAGGGCTTGGTTTAAGTGATGTTTCACTCTCATTGGTGAGTCCATGAAATGCTTGAAATGTCATCTAAATTGGCCGGCCACTTCACTTCAAAGGATCAAGTGACTCATGCTTGATTTGAGAGATAATTTTACACATAATCATTCATTTGTCTCGTTCTTTTAAATGGCCATGATGAGCTCCTCCTTTGATGAAATTGATTTGGTATATGTCCATTGGATGGGGAAGAGGTGTGTGGTGACTCAAAGTGTGCAAGCCATCCTTCATCCACCATGTCCTTTAAGGTTTTGTGGGAACATGACACATAATCCCCCACTTATTCAATTTTCCAACATTGGTATTTATGAGATCATTCTATGATGTAAGGATGATCAAAGTGTTTATTTTTCTTCATTTGATGGAATTTCAGGCGTTTGATGACTCACCAAATATTCCTCCAAGGATTAATGAGGGAATGACACCTTACTTCCCTTAATGATTAAAGTGTCATCATGCACTTTTAACCATAGTTAAATGGCATGTCATGATGGGTTGAGTCATATTGAATGGGTCATATGGGTTGTGTCAAACCCATATTGAGTCATTTATGATGTCATAAAGAGGTTTGAAATTTATTAAAACCAATTATTATGTCATAATTGATGTTATGTGTTAAAATTCCATTTTATGCCTTTTTTAATTAATTTACATTTTAATTAATTATATAATTAATTAAAATGTTGGAAATTTTTTATTAATCAATTAATTAATCAAAACTAATTTTGAATTAATTATTTGATTAATTTTTGGTTTAAAATTAAATTTTATCTTATTTGATGGCTTTTAATTACATTTTCATTTTAATTAATTATTTAATTAATTAAATTATTAAAAAATTTATTATTAGACAATTAATTAATCAAAATAATTTTAGAATAATTATTTGATTAATTTATATTATTTTTAGTTCAAAATTGAGTGTTTTGACCCAATTTAGGTTAGCCCAATGGTCAATGTGGTGAAACTTGGATTCACTTTTGATTACTTTGATCAATATCAAGTTGATTTTGTCAATGTCTGTCATTGAAGTCAATTTTGTGGTTAGGGGGCATGGGTTAGCCATTTTTACCAATTTTACCCTTTTAGGTCAAGAGTTGACCAATGGGGCTAGGGTGATTGTCTTTCTATTATGCATAGATTGTTTTGATAAAATTTTGATTATTTACATCAAATAATGATCAAGAAAGTCAATGCAATAATCTTTGGGTCATGGTTTGATCATTGTGACCAAAATTGACTTTTTGGTCAAAGGTGACCAATAAGGTGAATATGGTGCTCTTTAGGTGTTGGGTTGATGATTTTGGTTAATATTGACTTTTTGGGTCAATCGTTAACCATTTAAGTGAATGGAGTGGTTATTGGGTCATGAATTGACCATCTTGACCAAAGTTTACCTTTTGGCCAAAAATTGACCAGTTGGGTCAATGGGGTTGGTTCTTGGGCCAGGAATTGACCAATTTGATCAAAGTTGACTTTTTGAGTCATAGGTTAACATTTTGGGTCAATAGGGTTGGTCATTGGGTTATGATTGACCATTTTTACCAAAGTTGACCTTTTAGGTCAAAAGTTGACCTATTGGGTCAATAGGGTTGGTCATTGGGTCAGAATTGACCATTTTGACCAAAGTTGACTTTTTAGGTCAAAAGTTGGCCTATTGGGTCAAGAGGGTTAGTCATTATGTCAGGATTAACCATTTCGACCAAAGTTGACTTTTTAGGTGTAAAGTTGACTTATTGGGTCAATAGGGTTGGTCATTAGGTTAGGATTGACCATTTTGACCAAAGTTGACTTTTTAGGTCAAAAGACCTATTGGGTCAATAAGGTTGGTCATTGGGTCAGAATTGCATTAAGTTATATTCAACTAAAGTGTGGTCAACACTTAATTTATATTCAACTAACAGAGCTAACCTTATTTTTATGATCACTGTGAATTGCATTAAGAGGAATCTAATACCTTTCTTATGGTGCACTAAAAAATCAAAATATTAAAATCCCTACTTAAACAGATATAGTAATTCTTCTAGAAAATGTAAAGAATAGAAAAAAAATAAAAGGAAAGTTAAAGAAAAAAGTGTGAAATAACTCATTACAATGCAAAAGCAAAAGTAAAAGAGTTGAATAAAAATCAAAAGGAGTGGAAGCTTGAGGTTAAGTGTTAGAGTAATCCTTATCTGATTTCCTAGCTGTCTCACAAAATTAAAAGCTTTAATCACTTTCTTAATAAATTTTGGGGATCTTATAAAATCAGGTAGAATAAGGGTAGCCTATTACTTAAACAAGGTTTGGGTGCTTAATAATTTGTGGAAGAATAAAAAGGGTTTTTGCCTCACCAGATCAATTGAATTGAGAAGCATTGTGTTAAGATGAAAATGATTTTAAGGAAGGTAGTAGTTATTATCAATGCATTGAAGGCCCCACTAAAGCTAGACATCCCAGGATATTAACAACTTCAAACCCATATTATTCAAAGGCAAAGACACCCTCATGATAATGTCAATAAATTCTTTTTAAAATTGAACTAGGAGATAGGTTTGTTTAAAATCTAGTAATGGGTATATTTTGTGATTTTATGTGAGAGAAATATGTGAGATATTCCAAAGATTTTTATCAATATTTTAACATTATTTATGCTAATATTATGCTTGAGAAAGAAATTTTTTTCTTAATAGTATAAATTATAGGTTGGATGCATTTTTTGTGCAAAAAAGGATGCATTTTCGTAGCTAAAGGCATAATTTGGCTCAGTGCACCCATGTTCCGGTGTGCCTATGCCCAAAACAAGGCACACCAGCATGATCCTAAAGCACTCATGCCCAACTGTAGAGTGTTCCTGTGCTTTGTATTCCAAATCAGTTGCACCCACTCCTACATCATGGCGCACTCATGCCCCAATTTCAATGCTTGTGCAATCATCGCGATGCACCTGCACCAGACCCATTGAACGAGTTTTAGGAAGAAATTTCATGCCTTTTTTGAGCTTTGCCTATATATATGCTCACGATGAAGAATTTAGATATTTTTTGATGGCTTGAGGCTGTAAGAGGAGAAGGTTTTTGATGAGAGAATGCTTCCCTAGAATTTTTTTCTCTCTTTATATTGAAACATTTTAGGGTTGTTTTTATATGTTATCTTACCCTTTATTCTTATGTTTTATGTGAGATTTTTGAATGAGAGGGCATCTCCTACTTTTGTGGATAAAAAAATTCCTTATTGTAAGTTTTATAATTCTTTGTTTCTTGTAATGATGATCTGCATGGTTTTCTTGTCTGTGATATTATCAGCAATGCATGACTAAACTTTCTTTCATGTCTCTGTAATGTAGGGATTCTGGATTTTTTATGAATTTACAAGATATTTTCCATATAGCATTTTTTTCGTGCTTTCATGGCTTTTTGTTATTGGTTTACCTTTTTGATTTCATGTACTCGTACATTGGCCAATCAGGAGGTTAAAATCATTCATGATCTCTGCCTATTATGTAATGGAACAAATAGGTTATTCACATAATCCTGAGAGGATACATATATTCCACTAGGATTTTGCAACCTTCAAAGGAGATCAGAAGAAACTTGGGAAACACTATGGGGTTAAGCAAAACTTAACTTCATGGGTTTCTAATTTTTTTCCACCTAGACAAGTGCATAAAAAAAACTTATCCCCTCTTGAAAACTATCCCTCTATAAAGAATTAGTGCAACAACAATACCTTCATGATACCCGAATCAGAATGGCGTGAGGCTCATCACTCTTAAAGCACACCGAGGTTTTCTCTTCCTGTTGTTTTCTGCTTTCTACGATCACATTTATTTTATGTTAGGATTTTTAGAATTTCAACCCCTTGCTCTATTCACGCTTAGCTAGATTTACAAAATTAGTAAACTAGATATTTTATATCTAGATTAATTATTATCCATTTCTTTGTGGGATCATTACGCAGACTCTGATACCGTACAATACATCACATGTATACATGTGCGATTGATTGACTTACTTTGCCGTATATTCCACTCAATTCATATTTGTTAACAAGTCAACTTCATTTTTTACATAAAAATCACACAAATACAAAAAAAAAACAAACGTAATATTCTAAATAAAGAAGAGAGCTTTAGCTATGGTTGAAGAAGAAGAATTCTCACCACAGCTATGAAATCAGTGGTGAAAAATCTCCAAAATTTTTAGATGTTCTATGGAGAAGAGTTTTCGATGGAGTTCTAAAGCAATGGAACAATAGAAATGTGTATGAGGCTCGTTTGTGAGGGATAAGAATTTTAGGATCTATGTGTCGGATTTATATCAACATTTGTTGTTGCATACTAGTTAGCGTCAGTTAAATTGCCTAAAAATCAAAGCTCTTAAGTAATTAAATTGCGTGAAAATACATCGATGCAAAATTTGACACATACGGTTTACGCTGACACAAAGTGATGTAATGATCGTCCATAATCAATTTCGATGAGTATGATGCAAATCCAATGAAATGTTTATGTAGGAAATTTTCTGATGCTAAGTAATACCTTTCCTGTAGTGGTCATATCCAAATTTTGGTTAGTTCACCAATTTAGCCTCTTTATAGAGTTTAGATATTTATTAGGGTTAAGAGCTCAACTTTAATCTAGAAATCTTTCTAATTAACATCAAACCAAACCTCTAATTCAAAAACTTCAAGATAGACCTTTAACTCAAATAATCCTTCAAACAAACATTCAAACCAACTTTCAAATCTTCACAACTCAATCTTTTAGCCAATCTTTCAAATCAAATCAATCAATTTACAACTTTTCAAACAAAATCAAATTAATATCTTTCAAACTAAAATTGAGCCAAACTTTCAAATTCACAACTTATAAAATCAAACCTTTTTGAATTCAAACCACTTAAATTCAACCTTGTAAATTAAATCTAACTCTCTTAAATTTTTTTTCTACCTCAACTCCATGGCTTCCCAACATTGGTTAATTCTTTTCTTGAGATTTTTATAATGCTTCATCATTGAATTGTAAGTCCCAACCTTTGAATTCTAAGAAAATCTTTTTAAACCCTAAAACTCCCTAATTTAAAATCTCTTCGAATCCTGAAACTTTTCATTTGAAATGACCGACCTTAAAAAAATGCATGATATAAGCCAATACTTTAATCAAGAGTTTCTCAAGGTTTTACAATTCCTGAGATGTAATTAATTATGCTGGCTTACCCTTGTAAGAATACCAAATCACATAATCAAATAAATCCTTTCATACACCCATTAAATATAGGAAAATTTATCGATAATGCAAACTCATAATTTTAAAAATTTTCATTATTTAAATGATTATACCCATTTTAAAGTATTATATATATATATATATATATTGAGATAGTATGTTATGTTGAGATGTGGTCTAGTATGTTATGTTGAGATGTGGAGTCTGGAACGGTACCCATAACCACAAATAAGTTGGGTAGGCAATAAAGGTATTTTCGGTGTGGTGCACCCGTGCCAAGATGACATGCTCATTTCTATAGCTAGAGGGTATGCTCGCACCTATAGAAAGAGGGCATGACGCCCCAATGCCCTTATTGTCACATCATCAATGGTGTCTATAGCTCCCCCACACCATCTATTTGGTACTTATGCACCAGGTTTTAAAAGGCATGACATTCTGATGCGATTTTTGTATTTCCAAATACAAGGATTTGTTACCACTGCTATGTTGACCTCATTTTTGATGAGGACTTCTCTTCTTCTTTTTAGTACTTAGGATCTAGCCTTAGGCTTTTCCTTTGACTATCTTAGAGGATTAGAATTGGGATCCACCATCTAGAATTTCAAACAACTTCTTAACTCCCTGCAAACTCCACAAACTTGACTGTAGACCCCTAATCACCTAGAGGGTTGAAATCAAATGTGGAAGTTTAAAGGATGAGTTCCTATAGGACTCTTTGGCCTTAGGATCGCCACCGGTGGCCTGGTCTGGCGAAGGGGCTGACTTACACACACACTACACTTATACACTACACTTTCACACACCTCCTAAAACCACACCCATACCTAACTTGACCTCCTGACTCATGTAGGTGATTCACATGGATGGTCCTTAACCCCTAAGCCCTTGGTTAAGAGGGTTAGGAACAACATAGTGAATGCCTCAAATGAGCCCCTTCATGGCTCATGTGGGCTTGATGTGGCTTCATGACTCAACCAAAATGATTTCATTCCACTCAAATTTACCCAATCTTCAATCTTCCAAATTTTCAATTTTTGACCCCCGGGACCCTACACCCGCCTAACCTACCCAAAGCCCTTGAAATTACCGAAATTTTTCAAAATTTCCAAATCACCCAAAATTCCCCAAAATAAATCCCAAAACTTTTCACATCACTCAAATTGATCATCCATACCCAAAAATACCAAAAATTCCAAAAGTACCTCCCAATACCCTCCAAATACCCAAAATACCCCCTTGACCCAAAAAATTCAAAAATTCAGAAAATTCCCAGAAAATTCTAGAAAATCCCAAATATTCCCAATTTCATTTTGTTCAACTACACCATGGGCCAATTTTTTCAATTTACCCTACTTTTGTCAAAACCCCCAATTTGACCCACTTTAACCCTAAGTGAACCCAATGTCAAAACTAACCTACCCAATTGACCCAAATTCTGGTCCAATTCAATTCTAAACTTCAATTCAACATTCCCAACACCAATCTATACCAAATCCAAGTCCAATTTGATTGACATTTGGATCCAATTTCACTTTTAGCCATAAAGCCCAATTTGGACCCATGACCCAAACCTAACCCAAACTCACCCAATTCAACTCCAATTAACCCCAAATCTTTTCTAAATCTTCCTTAGCATCCCCACAAGCAAAACACAAACATGATTTGCCCAAAATTTGGACCCAAACCCCACTCAAATTCAACCCAAAGCAAAAAGGCCCAATTTTGACCTAAACCCAAACCTAACCCAAATGAGCCCAAACCCCAAAATCAAAGCCCAACCAAAGCCAAAACCTCTTTGAAACACTCTCATAAACATTTCTCAACATTAATTTTACATAAATTTCAACCCTAGCCCAACATTGGCCCAACTTGGCCCACTTGGACCTATATTGGCCCATTCACCAAAAGAGCCCAAATTCAACCTAATTCAAACCCAAATCACCCCCAATTTGCTTCAAGTCACTCATGACACATCCATGAGTTAAACCCAACAATTATTTGGCCCAACCTCTTTACAAAATTCCCATCCATAAATATATTTTTAAACTTAAAGGCCCATTCCTTAAAACATTTTAAAAGCCCATCTTTTACCACATCCAAAGGCCCAAAAATTCATCCAAAGCCCACATGATATTTCTCTACATCATCCATTCAATTAAAATCATCCCTAAGTCATAAACCTATGATCAAATAATTCTAAATGAAGCTTCATCCAAATTTTCACCAAAATGTCCAAAATTCTTAAAACCTATTTTTATGAAATTGACCAAACTTTTTCCAAGCCAAATGTGAGCCATTGAGCCATGTACAAGCCACATGGAAGCCATGGAGACCACTTTCCACCTCACCAAGCCATTAATGGCAAGAAGAGGGGATTCTTTCCTAATCCTTCATTAAGCCCTTTTAACCATATTCATGTCACACTCTAAACCATGCTTAGCCACCTCACCATGGATGGAGACTTCACCACTCCAATCAAGCTGAACCAAATGACTTTCCCTCGACCCACACCGAGTCATGGGAGGGTGAACCAAACCCATTTGCATGAGTTGACCAAAAAAGCCAAAATGGCCCCTTCCCCTTTCTACTTCGATTCAACCACTTTACACATGTCAAACCTCAATTGAATGCACCAAACCCCGGCCACGACCCACCGAACAAGATGGTGACCAATGCCCGGCCGGCCACCACTGAGTCGCCGGAAAACACCATGGCCGAAAGCTCACATGTGAGCCAACTTTGGGATTCTACCTTGCTGAGCTGCCCCATGCCCAATGGCCACCATGGTTGTTCTTCCCTTGACCTAAGCAGCTGATCCCAAGCCCTAACTCTCCCTGGGAGGCCCTCCACCCTCTCCTATTTAAACACCACCCCTCTCAGCCATGAGAGGTGCTGAAACAAACCTTAAGGAAACTCGCCAAAATTGTTCCGGACTACTCCCCATACATAGAGCATTTGATCCCCACTGAAATCCCCTTGCCATTTCCTCTCTGTGAGCTCAATTTCAATGTTGAAATCCAAGCCCAAAACCAGGACACTTCTCCACAGTGAGCCAATCCCCAAATTGATTGGTCCTACACCTTCACCAGACCAAGAGAAGGTATCCACCAGCAAAAGCACCATCTCCAGGCCACCCAGTTGCTCCAGCCTCCAAGCTTTGTGATCGACTGTGGTCGAAATCCTACCAGAAATTCACCGGACCGGGAGACTTCATCCGGAGCTTGTCGGGATCCAATCGAAGGTGAAATAACCCTCGGATCGAAGCCACACTTCTCCGAGCAAAGGTATGGCCTCACTCTCTTCCCGAGCTTCGAACATTCTCCATTTTTATCGAGTAAATTTCATCCCACATAAACCGTATGGATGTGTTCGTCTTCTCAAGACGAATCCATGGAGCATAAGAACACGAAAATCCATCAAGTATTGAGTGAGATATTAGTGGATTTAGTGTGGACGGCTCTCGGGCGAGGACGCTCGGGGACGATGAACGGATGCCGTCCATTTAATACACGCGCGGACGGACGGCTCGGATGGCGTCGGAACAGAGATGGTACGTGAACCGCGGGACCCGGAGCGCCGAGTCGGATGGCGGCGTCGAATGGGGGCGCGACACGCGGCGTTTCGGAGTCGCCGAGGTCGACGCGGCGCCGCGTGGATAAATAGAAAATTAGGGTATTTTTCTATTTATTTAATTCCCTAAACTTGGAAAATTCATAACTTTGTGTAGGAAAATCATAAAAATAAAATAAAAATACCCTCTTGCTCGGTGAACGGAGGAGAATAATGTGGAAAAGAAATCATTTAATTTCATCAAGTATTTTATTTTTAATAATTTATTTACTGTTTGCATTCTTTTAATTCTCCATGCATATAGGAAATTCACCATGGCATGAGACCATAGAGCTTTTCGAAGCCTCTGAATTTGGGAACATTCCCTGAATTTTCCAAAGTCAGAGGTCATCCCTATGAGAAGTTATTAATTTTTCAAATTCATGTTACTGTTTTGAGTATTTTAATTCCAATAATTAGCATGTTGTGAAATAAATTCTAGGAAAATTTGGTGATGTTCCTTATGACCAGGGGACCCTAGGAAAAATAGGTTTTGAGTTAGTTCATTTAAAATAACCCTAATTGGCTTAAACACCCAAAATAGATCCCTAATTAATTAGAGCTAACCATACATCAAATTGACCTGAAATCAATTCTCCATTGATCTTTAGGATCAGAGGAACCCACCATAAAAATTTAAGGTCAATTGGACTTGGTTAGCCCTACTAAATGGGTTGATTAAGCCATTTAGTCAATTTGAACTTTAAAAATTCATAATTTTCAAAATATCTTTCAAAAATTCACCAAGTTAGTTTTGGAGCCTCTCTGATATTAGGGAATTTAAGAAAATTAAAATTTCAATTTTCTAAAAAAGTTGATTTTTAACATTATTTTAATATTTTTAATAATTAAAAAATAATAAAAATCACAAAAATAATAAAATTCACCAAAATGTCACATTTTAAATTTTAATCACTTAGGAACAAACCCCATATTTTTCTTAGGTCTATTTAATGAGATATTAAATTTTAAAGCTCTAGGGTAATTTTAAAATTAAAAAAAAATGTATTTTCTATCATTTTTACTAAAATAATCATAATAAATCATAGAAAAATCAGAAAATTACAAAAATTGATTCTCTTATTTCCTTGATATCAGAGAGATTTTTGAAAAATATAAAGTTCAATTTTCAACCTTTATTTTATTTTTTAAATTAATTAACACTCCAAAACTTAAAATAATTATAATAAAAATAATGAAATTCAAAAAATCACCAAAATTGGTCCAAGTGGTCCTCTGGTCATTAGGAATTTCCCTAATTTTCTTAAGGACGAAACTTTCCCTTGGTCATGTTATTAAACTTTCCTTGGAAATTTCTATTTTCTACCAAAAATAATTATATAAATAAATTAAATATAGAAAAATCACATTTTCTCCTCTCATGTATTTATTGACATATGAGTGAAGTCACATAAAAATTTCAAGTTAATTTGAGCTCAATTTAGTGAGTTATGAAATTATTAAGCTTAAAGGGCAAAGTGGTAATTAAAATTTTAACCCTTAATTAAAACTTTAGGTTTAATAAAATTAACAAGTAAAATATTTGATCTTAATCTGATTTGGATGATTGAAATTTAAATAATTAAAGGGTAGAAACCCATTAAACAATTTAAAATAATTAAACCTTAATTAAATAATTGATTAAATTTGGGAAGAATAATAAAATTGGAATTATTAAAATAGGGATATTGTTGGGAAGAGATTTATTCTTTAATTTAAAAATCCCTAAATTAATCATCTCATTAATATTCAATTATTAATTAAAATGATAACTCAAATTTAAAATATTAAAAGACTTAATCATTAAACTAAAGTTAAATTGTTAAACTCTTTTAAAATTTCAATTAAAGTTAAAAATAAAATTAAATTAAAAATTAAATTAAATTAAGTAAATTAAATTGAATTAAATTAAATTAAATCAAATTAAATTAAATTAAATATTAATTAAATTAAATTAAATTAAATTAAATTAAATTAAAATTAAAAATTAAATTAAAGATTAAATTAAATTAAATTAAATTAACAAATTAAATTAAATTAAATGAATAAATTAAATTAAATTAAATTAAATAAATAAAATCAAATTTAAATTAAATTAAGTTAAAATAAATTAAATAAAATTAAATAAAATTAAATTAAATTAAATTAAATTAAATTAAAATTAAATCAAATTAAATTAAATTAAAGAAAATTAAATCAAATTAAATTAATTTAACATCAAATCAAACAAAATTGAATTAAATTGAATTAAATTAAATTAAATTAAATTTAAAATTAAATTGAATTAAATAACATCACCTAAAACAGAAAAAAATTAAATATAAAGCAAATTGAACACTATTCCAAATTTAAACTCATTAATTGAATTTAAACTAAATCACAAATTTACCCTCCAAAGCTTTAGTTGTCATAACTCCTAAACAGAATATTAAATGAAATGTTACTTCACTTATAGGACATTCAAACATCCTAGTTCACTGAGTAAGATAATAACAAAACTTAACAAAACCTCGGACGATTAATTCATTTGTGTAATTGACTTCATTTGGACTTAAAACAATCCTAGAAATATTGAAAAGATGTTTAAGATTTGTCTTAAGCACTTCCTCGATATGATAGGATGTTCATAAGAACAATTGAACTTAATTGTTCTTTGATGAAGAAAATCGTCTTCAAACAAAAACACGAGGAACCTAGACGTCATAGGAAATGACTAGCTATAGGATTAGGAATTTGGTAGAAAACCATAACCCTTCCCTTAGCTTTACCTAGGAACTTGCTTAAATATTCTAATTATGTCTTAAGTGCAGCTTGGGATGACGGGAAGACCCTCCAGGTACGCTTTTTATTTTATTGCAATTTATTTTCTTGCAATTTACATTATTGCAATTTATTTAACCACATTGCACTTACTTTTCTTGCATGATAAACAATTGTTGCATGAAAACCCACACCTTTAGGATAGTCCCTAAAACCGAAACCAAAACTAAGTTAAAAGTTATTGCAAGATAAAATTCACCGCCACAACATTTCAAAATATAAAACAACTCAAAATTTAATCACAAACATAACACAAAACTACAATTACAACTAAATTAAAATGTCATGTTGGATGATCGGGAATACCTCGGATGATGTAACCTACGTGTTGCTAACGGGATTTCCCACGGTCTAAATGAAAGTGTGGAACTCATTCAGTTGAGTTTAGCAAATTCATCTGGACTAAGTGAATCCGATAAAAATAATGATGCCGGAAGGATGGAACCGTGGGATCTTAACCGGTGTCGTTATAATCAACTTTAAGATTTGTTTTAATTAAAATATTGAAAACACTTGGAAATTAAGATTTTCTCTAAACCAAAATACTTTTCTCATCCCCTGATTTATGATTTCTAAAACTAAACCTCTGCAACAATAAGAAGCTTAGAGCATGGTGGATGACGACGGCTATCGTCATCAAGCAAAACTCGGGTCTACTTCAGCAAAGCTTTCTTAGAATTAAATAACCAAGCCATAGGACTTCGAGGTAGTTTCGCTTAGTGCAACATAAATCCTCAACTCTTCGTTAGGCATTTGCATTGCAAATTAAGCCCTAACCGGTCTTAGGATTCCGAGGTAGTCGTCCGATACGACATAAACCCTCACATCTTCGGAGCTATTTGTATGATTCCGTCATATAAATATAAGCCCTGATTAATTAAAATTGACAAAATCAAAACATTAAATAGGCATTAGGACTTTCCTAAATTCAAGCCAAACAATAGGATAGTCGGGAAATTACCGAAGTTCACTTTGAATTCGTAATTTCTCCTACCTTTCTTCCTTTGAATTCTCAAAACAAAATGTTCCAAACTTGATCCATTCCCTATTGAAATTCCAAAATTCAATCCTTTGAAAACTTAAACTTTGAAATTCTTGAGAGCAGAATTATTGATTATTATCGAGAGTTTTCTTAGGTGATTCCCGTCGCTTAAGATGTAATTAACTATAGGGGCTTGCCCTTATAGGGAATTTTAAAGAACCTGAGTAATATAAACCCCGTTTAATACTTTCATATTAAGCGGGGAATTTGTCGGCTTATAAAATTGGTTTGCGGACCAAACGGATGTCACAAATCTTCTAGTTTATTTAATCGAGCCCCACCATCGAGCGGTGTGTCTATCCTTAGGGATAGATACACGGTTTGTGGTGCGGTGCTCGTTTATGTAAACTATTTGGGATGTGAGATCGGTTTGATTTCATATCATAAAATCTACAAATTTAAAATTATTTTCAAAAAAAAATCAAATACTACTTTTCAAATTATTTATTTAAATTAAATTAAAAATTCGCCGACGACTTCTGTTAGGCGACCCCTTTTCAAAATACCACACAACAAAAATTTAATTTCAGGCAAAGGCGCGAAACACTTGACCTGGAATAACTTGCTATATAGATGTGTACCAAATTTTAATTACGGCAATAGCATTAAATAAAACTTGATTGCTATTGAATGCTAGGCCGTTAATGTTTAATATTTTTATATAGCAAAATATAATTTTAAAAGAAAATATTTTATATACTTTTTGGGTACTACGCAAGTATACGTATCGTTTCAAGTAATATAGGGCTTTGAAACGAAGACCCCGATATCGATCCCACTGGGAAAAAATATGGTAATAAATTTTTTAAATATTGTATTTCAAAATATTTTTGTATTTTAATCTAACTATAAATTACTTATAATTTACTATATGCAGATAAAGAAAACAATAATAAGAAAATGATTTTGTGAAAACTATATAAAACAAACAACTTTCTTCCCTTCAATTAATCTAAGATTTTTAAGATAATTTAATATTCATTGGATAATTTGATTTATGGTATTGTGCCAAATAAAAGCATTCCTATTCTTTACCCTTTGATCCAAGCACAAAGAACATTGGCTAATTTACAGATCAGGTCCGGATGTATTTTTAGTAGAATGGGTTAATCTAGGCTCGCACTACTAGATGTCCAAGGATGGCTTTGGTCGATCCCACTAGTGACCCTTTCCTTATCTATAAATCAAATTATAAGAATTTAGTCTGTCACTCTAAAAACTTATTAATTCTACGCATTTTAAATATTATCTTCCTATTTATTTGCACTTCACCTTGAATAGCCCGCGCATGGCCTTCGACCACCCAATGATTCATGTGACATCTACAAGTTAAGTGTTCTTCTCCTTCTAGGTCTCAAAACTCTTCAACAGGTTTTAACAATTTTAATGGTCAATTTAAAAAGTAAAGTAAGATCAGGTATTAATATCATCACAATGTTCTAAATATTTTGATTTTCAATTCTCCATTAAATTTTATATTATCTTACTTATCTTTTCATAATTGAAGGAAGAAAGTAAACTAACTACTCAGAACACATTGAATATAAACAATGAAACACAATAAATAAACTTTGAATCAAAAATAAAATACTTATCTCAAATATTCCTTCTACAGATCTTCTGATTCCTACTGATTCCACAGTGTAATGAACTCCAGATGCAACAACTTGAAAATAAACTCACTAAACTAAATAAAAGTGGCCCTAAATTTTTCTCTCTATTTCTCTCTCTAAGGATGAGAGATCCTAAAGTGGCTAAGAGAAAGGGGTTACAATGGGGGCACGTTTTTCTGAAGAAATGGACTCCTATTTATAGGCTTCAAGGGTTGCCTTGAGGAACCTATTCAAAGCATGTCCACATTCAATGAATCTTCTAGAAGGTCTATCTGGCGCCGAGGGGCCGGAATCTGGTGCCGAGGCGCCGGACACCACGTCCAGTTCTTCACACCTCTTCACTTTGGCTTGCACCTCTTTGTGATTAAAACCTTTTTGGAGCGTCCAAATGCAATGTATCACATGTCCTATTATCAAGGAACAACTGTCAGTCTTTTAGAATGTCCAATAACCGCTTACTCCATCAAAATAATCGTCCAAACATTGTCAAAAACTTGACAGTTTCTGTATCGAGTCTGGCGCTTAGGCACCGGGCCATATTTTCTTATAAATTTTGTATTTTGCTCCATTTTTGCTTCCTTTTGCTCCTTTTTTATTTTTTGGACCTTTTTACATCACCTACATCCAAAAACACAAAAATACCTTTCATTAAAGCATAATATCCTTAGAAATTGATAAGAATTAAGGCATAAAAATAGAAATTTTTTTATGGATCAAAATCCCTCAAACTTAAATGTTACTTCTCCTCAAGTAACTCTTTTTACTATATACAATGTATAATCTTTGGAATAAAAGATAAATATTTAAGATTTCTTATAATTTTTGATTTTATAAAGTCTTTAGTAAATTATTAACCAAATTTCACTAACTAGGTTTAACTTTAAGAATTTAAAGAATATTCAACTACCAAATCATAAGATTTCAAATTTTTCATCCATTTTGAAAATAATAGAAGTTTATTATATTAAGATCTCATAGATTATTTACAAGAAAAAGATCTTCTTGAAAAATCTTTCCTAAATAAAGATTCATGCATAAAAATTAAGTAAAATATGTAACTAGTTTTCCTTCTATAAGATAATTCAAGTGAAGCCAATTTTTATTAGGCATTTCCTCAAGCTTCTCCTCTCTTCTCTTTTCTCTTATATATATATATATATATATATATATATATATATATATATATTAAAAAAGGGGCACAATCGGCACCCTAATAGTTACTAAATGGGAAGTACAAAACGCAGTGGAGAGAGACCCCTCTAAAGTCTCCTAAGATAATTGAAATAGCTAAGCTAATCCGAAGTGAGGGGCCTTGAATAAGTCTCGCTTCAATCAGGAAATCCAGCTGAGGAGGAAGGGATGCGAAAACAACCACTTCCATATTATCGATCCCTCTTTTAGCTAGCCAATTCTGTCGGCCGGTTACCTTCTCTATGAATGAAAGAAAAGTGGATTGTACAAAGAGTAGCTAGGTTCCGAATTTTACCCACCCATTGAGAGTGATGCCAAGGAGGGGGAGGCCCACAACCGGGTAATTGATTAAGGTTTGGCAATCCACCTCCACCTGCGGATGGGTCCACTTCCATAAATTAGCTAATGAGATCGCCTGGAAAACGACCATGAGTTCAGCTTCTATAGGATCAGCAGAAACAGTTGGGGCAGAAAAAAGACTTAAACACTACCCATTGGAGTCTCTGAATAATCCTCCAATACCGGCCCCATAATCTGAGAAAGCACCATCAGTGTTAACTTTAATAAAGGGGAAGATGGGGGGCTTCCACCAGATTTGCAGAATTTTTCCTTCAATGGAAGATGGTCGTGAGAAGTGGTGTTAAGAATGTTGGGGAACTTTTTAAACCCGATAAGCTTCGAGATATAGGAGAGACAATTACCCACCACAATCCGAACGAGCAGTGGCTTAAGCATCAAATTTTATATTGTTTCTATGCATCCACGAAACCGAGTCACAATGAAAGGAATACTCGCTAACTTTAGTTGGGTGCCGGGATTTCCAACGAGAGTTGAAATCATGTCAGATCTAGTTGGATAGTGTTGATGTTAAAAAACTTGGTAACTTCATTCCGGACTTGATTAGAAAACTTACACCCGAAGAATAGGTGTGCTATGGATTCCTCATTGGAGCAGCAAAGTAAGCATTTTGAAGGTCCCCTCAGTCCCTTTAACTTGAGGATGTCATCAGTTGGGATGCAGTTATGAAAGGTTCTCCAATTGAGCAAAGACATGGAGGGAGTGAGGAACTTACTCCAGATCAAGTTACCCCAATCTATTTTAGTCCACTGATGAATATTGAGGTAAATATGCTTTGTTAAGCTATGAAGGTGAGTATTGTGCCAATTGATAAGATCCGGTTTAGCCCTGCCGAAATGGATTTTAGAGATTTGGGTCGCGGAATCTCGCTAGAAATGCTTCCTGACACGGGAATAGACCGAGAGTCTCCATCCCAGCAATCTGAGACAGGAAAGGAACTAATAGGGATATTTGGTAGTGGAATAAGCATATCAGCAGGACACCATTTGTCTTGCCAAAATAGAATATCACCTTTACCCAGATCCCACTTGAACAAATTTTCTGCCAGACTTCTGCATTTTACCATCTGTTTCCACACTCTTGAAGAGCCTTTTGTTTCCT
Source organism: Papilionanthe hookeriana x Papilionanthe teres (assembly GCA_022702705.1). Classification (NCBI taxonomy): domain Eukaryota; kingdom Viridiplantae; phylum Streptophyta; class Magnoliopsida; order Asparagales; family Orchidaceae; genus Papilionanthe; species Papilionanthe hookeriana x Papilionanthe teres. The sequence goes on along the minus strand of CM040423.1, from coordinate 119,719,896 downwards.
GGACTTCAGTTGGGTAATGTTCCTCGCAGTATTTACCCGAAGAAAATTTGGCCCGGAGGGATTGTTGTTGTACGAAATTGATCCGGAGCTTACAAAAATTGGTTTGTTGCAGTTGGATTAGGCCTTTGAATCCCAAACCTCCAGCTTCGATAGGTCTTGCCGGATTTTGCCGACTAGCCTAATGGAGTCGCTTTCTCGCCTGACCTACGTGAAAACGATTGAAGCTCCTTTCTAATTGAATTCCGGTACTTTTCTTAAGACAGGTCATTTGAAGTATGTAAGAGGGGAAAGAAGTAAGGATGCTTTTGAGAATAGTGATCCTTCCCCCATAAGAGAGAAAGGAATGCACCCAGTTGGCCAGCTGAGCTTGGATTTTATGGATGATATCATCAAACTGCACTTGCTTCATTCTACCTTTAATTAAAGGGATACCCAGGAACTTCAAAGGTAGAGAGGCTCTAGAAAAACCAGTGTACTGAAGGATCCAATGGATAGATGAGGAAGAACAATTTTTGGGGAAAAGGATGGTGCTTTTATGAGAACTAAACTGAAGGCCAGAAACTTGTTGAAACTTCTTGAGGTAATGGAAGGTTTTCTTCACTGCACTCTTACCAGCTCTAGAGAAAAGGATTACATCATCTGCATAAATTAGATGGGTGATCTGTATATTAGACCTATGATGATAATTGGCATAGTGGTGGGGGGATAAATGAAGCTCTAAAAGCCTGGAGAGATAATCCATCCCAATAATGAAAATAGTAGGAGACAAGGGGTCTCCTTGTTTGAGGCCCCTGGTAGCAGTAAAACCTCATATATATATGATTACTATATCTGGATAGCCTGTTAATGATTTTGAACTTCACTATCCTTCACTTCTATTACTTAATATTTTCAAAACTTATACATTTCCATTTAATTATTATAACATGAATAAAAATCCAAAAAGATTTTCAATCTTTTCTTTTTCAAGTGATAATTTTTTATTACTTAATATTTCTAAAATTCCATTATTTTTACTATGAATAGAAAATTTTCTTAAACTTATTCTTCTTTAAGTTAAATAATTTTATTCTTAAAATCAATCAAAGTTATTAAAATTTTGGATAATTTCACTAAATTATTTATAATTTCAAAAATAAAAGTGATCTTAAATGGATTCTGCATTCCTTAAGTTATGTTAAAAAGTTTTTATTTTAAGAAAATATTAGCTCTTTAAGGACAAATAAAATTTAAATTTAAATGTATTTTCCCTTCCACCAAACTTAAGTTTTGGTATACTATGAAAATTTGAAAGTATGAGAGAAAGAAAATCATAATTTTAAAAAGGAAATTTTTATAAGTATGTAAAAACGATCTTAAAAAGAAAAGTTTACTTCTACTCATGCTTTTATGAATAATTAAGATAAAATTGAAGCAGGTATAAAAAGTAAGCAGGCTAATTTTTATGTTTATACTAAATTTGAAACAAAATAAAAGCAGAGCAAAATTACTAATTACTAAACAACAGACTGAAACAAACATATCATAAATTAACTCTAATCTCAGTCTCAAACACAATATACTAATAATATTCTAACAACAAAATCTTAACACTAATCAATCCACACAGGTACATAAACAAATCAACATACATCAAACATAAAACTAAACAAACAAACCAAACAAAACTAATCAACAAAGTAGCACAACAAAGAAATCTATAAACTACTAGTCACTGGCTGTAGCCTCATCATCATCATCGTCACCAAAGGAAAACTCAACATCCTTAGGATCAACAAATGGTGTGAAACTAGGAAAAGTAAGGAAACTAACATCATGCTCACCCTTCAAAAAGCTGACTAGGGCTTCATTATACTCAGCATCATAGCTACTCTTCCTCTGGTTATAATCAGATAAATGATCAAGTTTCCTTTCAATAGTATCAACTCTGCAGTGAGTTTGAAATAACTCCTGCTGCTGATCTATAAACTGATCATGCATTGACTCCCAGAAACTCGATGGTGGCTCAGCAGAAGTGGAGGGTCGTGAAGTAGAGGTCTACCTGGAGTAGGGACAGAAGAAGAAGGAGCAGTTGATTTCTTCCCTCGAAGACGATCATAAATGTTAATGCTCTCCTGACCAATCGGCTGAGTAGTCTTCAACCTTTCCTCTGAAATATCTACAGTGCCATTGCTAATACATAATGAATAAATCAAACATGGGAATCCCAGTCCAACAGAAGTGCTGGATCTTGCAGTAGATTCCACATAATCATAAATAATACTACCGACATCAATAGGCTTCCTTTCCTGAATGCAGTAGTTTAAGATCGCTCGATCTCTAGTCACTTCACTCAGGTGGTTGGATGGTAACAATCTTGCAGAAAAAAAATAGTGCCATGCTTTAGAAATAACGTTTAATTTGGAGGATTTGATGTTTACCCTTTTTTCGTTCCTGATCTTCCAAGATCCAGTACCGTCAGTCAAATAAACAATGATCATATCCAAATCTCCCTTAGATGGTGATAATCCAAAATAGTAGCACTCTATAGTCGGTGGCAGGCCATAAAATACATTGATTCTTTCAGGATTAAATCCTACTCCGATACCTCTGAAAAAAACTTCATAATCTTCGGCATCCAGAAAATTTGCATAAAACTCTCGGACTATATGGATAACAACAACAGCAGTGAAATAACAGAATCGTTGTCAATTGTGCGCAACGATAGTGTTTTCAATCATTTCTCCCGGATGATAGAAACTTCGTTCTGAAATGAACTTCCTCGACATCGCAAATTTGTGGAATCGAAAATGCGCAGCCGCAGTAGAAAATTTGCTGCTATCAAAGTTATCTCGTGCCTTCCCGTGTTTAGATTTTGAAGCCATCTAAACGTGAAAGAAAACAAGAGTAAATTTAGGAATAGAAAATTTAAACTCTTTTTAAGTTTATAACACTTAAAATAAGTTTAAAAATCCAAAGAAATCAATAAAAATCAAAAAAAAAATTTAAAATTTCGGTTCTTAGCAAAACCTAGGGAAATCTATGGTGAAAATCAAAAATAAATGGTTTAAAGTGTAGATCTAACCTTGAGACGAAGAAATCGAGTGGTTTCGCACTCAAATCCTTGATGTTTTGACCTCAAAAAGGATCTAAGAGGTGTATTTTCATAAAATTGAAAAGAAGATGAAGCTTAGGTGTCGATAATGGCTTTTGGGGGTATTTAAGGAAATTTTTTGGTACAGGCCGAACCGGCGCTTAGGCGCAGAATTTTGGCGCCTAAGCGCCAAGCTCGCCTTTCACAAAAAATTATTTTTAAATTTAATTTTCCACCAAAATTCATAAATTTAACTTCTAATTACTCACATTAGAGTAGGGCTTCAGTTTCTAACTTCCACAACATTTTCCAACAAATTTAAAAATTAAATATTAAATCCAACAATCAAACATAAAGTTTAAATCAAACTTCACTAAATTCCATTTATAATCTTCAATATTGGCTCAATATATTCCAGATAAGTATCATACTTGATTCAAGTTCCTAATACACACTCAAACACAACAATTTCTAAGCAAAAATAACACACATTAAACATGAAAGCAAATACACAAACAAACACAATTGATTCACTAAATCGATACAACGACTCAACAAACCAGATAATAACTATCTCATTACTAGAATACTCCAATCTTCACAAGGGAAATTGTGTATTCCACTTGGAAAGAACACTAACGCTCTCGGGAAATCTGTAGCCGTCTCTTGGTCAATCCACTTATTCTTCGCATACATTTCAACTTGAGTATCTTGATAAGCCGCAAAATGATCAAATTGAAGTTTCATTTGCCATTCTAGATGTTCAATTTGATGAAACATTTCATGAAGGTGATCTCCAATGCTTTTAAACTCTGCTTCAAACTTGTCCAAATGATTAGAAATTTTCTCTACACTTACTGTGATGAAACCATTGAAGTAGGGTTGAGGATCCTTTGAGACCTTCTCCCTAGTTTCTTCTCCATGATTTCTTCCTTCCATTTCTTCAAAAATTTCTCAAATCTCTCAATAACGAAGTGTAATGGACGTAACTTTGATTGCTTGATGGTTAGGGATGAAGATGGGTTCATTTAAAGGTGAAAATCATGTGAAAAATTGAAAATGTTTTGTTTTTGCACAACCCAGTAACTGTGGCGCTTAGGCACCGAATCTGGCGCCTAGGCGCCGGACCTATTGATACACAATTTAACTCTGGCGCTTAGGTGCCAAATCTTGGCTCCTAGGCGCCAAAACTATGTTCAACTCTGTTTCGCCTAATCGTCAAATTTCAAAGTTTTGTTCTCCAAGATAGGTAAATTATACTGGTAAGAGTAATCTAGATTCAATAACACACTTTGTAAACAATCATAATAAAGGTTAACTTGATCTCTTTTTTACTCATATTTAGAATAGAGTGATCCAATTTCTAAATCTTACATGCTTCAAAATAATCTTCAGCCTAAGTCACAAATACTTATAAGCATCAAAAAATTTAAAGTAATATAAAATTAGTCAAGATCGAGACATAACCTTACATTAAAACATAAAAACGCTCAAAATAAAAGATAATTATGGGTTGCCTCCCACAAAGCACTTGGTTTAACGTCGTCAGCCCGACATAAGTAAATCTTTAATCAGTTTGACTCAATTCATAAGCCTCTTTATAAATCATTTTAATATCTCCCAAATAAGGCTTCAATCTTAATCCATTTACTTAAAAATTTTTCCTGTTTTGGGGTCTTTAGTATCCACAGCTCCATAATGGTATACTTTCTCAACTATATAGGGTCCAATTCATTTAGATCTTAATTTTCCAGGAAAAATTTTTAAACGAGAGTTAAACATTAATACTTCTTGTCCAGGCTCAAAAATTTTTCCTGAAATTTTCTTATCATGCAAAATCTTCATTTTTCTCTTTATAAATCCTTGCATTTTCATATGATTCATTAGTTATCTCTTTCATCTCATTCAATTGCAATAATCACTTTTCTCCTGCTTTATTCAAATTAAAATTAAACTCCTTAAGCTTTATGTTCAAGTTCAACAGGCAAGTGACAATGTTTACCATAAATTAACTGGTAGGGTGACATTCCGATTGGTGTCTTATAAGCTGTTCTATAAGCCCATAATGCAGAATCAAGTCTATCAACCCAATCGGTTCTTTTAGGATTAACGAGTCTTCTCTAAAATTCTTTTAATTTCTCTGTTTGATACTTCGGTCATTCCACTTGTTTTTGGGTGATAAGCGATTGCAATTCTATGTTTGATTCCAAATTTTTGTAGTAATGATTGAATTCTTATATTTCTGAAATGATTTCCACCATCAGTGATAATTACCTTAGGCATTCCAAATCTTGAAAATATCATTTACTTTAAGAATTTAGAAACACTTTTGGAATCACAGTTTGATAAAACAACAGCTTCAATCCACTTTGAAACATAATCAACTGCAAATAAAAAATAAATTTTTCCAGATGATGGAACAAATGGTCCCATAATGTCTAAACCCATATATCAAAAATTTTAACTTCCAATATATAGTTTAATAACATTTCATCCCTCCTAGATATATTTCCCATCCTTTGACATCGATCACATGTTTTCACATAATGTCTCACATCTTTAAATAAGGTAGGCTAATAAAACCCAGAATTTAAAATTTTAAATGCAGTTTTATCTATGCCAAAGTATCCTCCAAAATCTGACTCATGAAATTTTTGAATAATAGCAAAAGTTTCCTCATAAGGTACACATCTTCGAATAATAGAATCTTTTCCAATTTTAAATAAATGCGGTTCTTCCGAAAAATAAGATTTAGCATCATATTTAAATTTCTTAATAAATTTGTTATCTAATTCATAAGGAAAAATATTGCTAATCAAATAATTAACAATATCAACATACCAAAGTATTTTGCATCCTTGAATAACATATAAAGATTCATCAGGAAATTTCTCATTTATATTTTCTTCCGAAATAATATCATTTTTAATTCTAGGCAAATGATCAGCAATTTGGTTTTCAGTTCCTTTTCTATCTATTATTTGAAAATCAAATTCTTGTAGAAGTAAAACCCATCTTATAAGTCTAGGTTTAGAATCCTTCTTAGATAATTGATATTTAGTAGCTGAATGATCAGCATGAACTATGCATTTAGTACCAAGAAGATAAGGTCTAAATTTATCAAAAGCATATACTATAGCTAGAAGCTCCTTCTCAGTGGTAGTGTTGTTTTTTTGTGTTTCAGTGAGAGTTTTACTAGCATAGTATACAAATTTCAAATTCTTCTCATATTTTTGTGCTAATACAGCTCCAATTGCAAAATCACTTGCATCACACATTAATTCAAAAGGTTTATTCCAATTAGGTGCAACAATGATAGGTGCAGTTATTAGTTTTTCTTTTAGAATATTAAAATCATTAATGCATTCTTTGTTAAATTCAAATTTCACATCTTTTTCTAATAAATGACAAAGAGGTTTAGCAATTTTAGAAAAATCCTTTATGTATCTTCTATAGAATCCAGCATGACCTAGAAAACTTCTCACATCAGTAACAGTAGTACGTGGTTGCAATTCAGCAATAATTTTCACTTTTGCTTGATCTACTTCCATCCCTTTTTGTGAAACTTTGTGACCAAGTACAATGCCTTCTGTGACCATGAATTGACATTTTTTCCAGTTAAGAACTAAGTTTGTTTCTTCACATCTTTTCAGAACTTTGGCAATGTTATCCAAATAAGATTCAAAAGAAGTTCCAAAACCTGAAAAATCGTCCATGAATATTTCAATTCTTTTGTCAATTAAATCACAAAATATTAAGATCATACATCTTTGAAAAGTTACAGGTGCATTACATAAACCAAAAGGCATTCTTCTAAAAGCAAAGGTTCCATAAGGACTTTTAAATGTTGTTTTTTCTTGGTCCTCAGGAGCAATAAATAACTGATGATAACCATAATATCCATCCAGAAAACAGAAATATGGGTGTCCAGCTAATTTATCGAGCATTTGATCCAAGAAAGGTAAAGGAAAATTATCATTTCTAGTGGCTTTATTTTATTTCCTATAGTCAATACAATTTCGCCATCCAGTAACTTGTCTTGTAGAAATAAGTTCATTTTTATCATTAACAATGACAGTTACACATCCTTTCTTCGGAACACAATGTATAGGACTTACCCATTGACTATCCGAAATAGGATAAATAATACCAGCATCTAACCACTTAACAATTTCTTTTTTAACAACCTCTTTCATGATAGGATTTAATCTTCTTTGCGATTCAATAGTATGTTTAAAATTTTCTTCCATTAAAATTCTATGCATACAAATGGAAGGGCTTATTCCTCTTATATCAGCAATAGTCTTTCTTATAATTCTTTAACACATCTAATAGTTTTCTTCTTGATCTTTACTCAGTTCAGAAGAAATAATAATAGGTAAAGTTAACGAATTTCCATGAAACACATATTTTAAATGTGAAGGTAACATTTTTAATTCCAGTTCAGGGGTTTTTTTAATTGATGGTAAAAGTATATCATTTTGAGTTATGTCTAAAGTTTCCCAGTTGTCTTTAATAAACTGAGTCTCTTCTTCTTCTACTTCGTCATTTTCATCAGTTAAAAAGTCAAATTTTTCTTCAGAAATGACTTTACATTTTTCTTGATAATGTTTCTCAATTAAATAATCAATTATATCCATTCGATAACATTTCTCTTTATCAGGGTACTTCATTGATTTAAGAACATTGAATTTAATTTCTTGATCATTAACTCTCATGGTTAGTTCTCCATTTTTCACATTAATCATAGCTCATCCAGTAGCTAGGAAAGGTCTCCCTGAAATAATAGGTATCTCTTTATCTTCTCCCATATCAAGTACGATGAAATCTACAGGGAAGATAAATTTATCCACTTTAACAAGGACATCCTCTATAACTCATTTAGGATAAGTGTTAGATCTATCGACTAAGCGAAGGGTTACGAGTGGTGGGAGTAATATCTCCTAAATCCAATCTTCAAAAGATAGAAAATGACATGAGATTAATACTTGCTCCTAAATCACATAAAGCTTTTCCACAAAATTTTTCTCCAATAGCACAGGGTATAGTGAAACTTTCAGGATCCTTAAGCTTTTCAAGTAATTTCTTTTGAATTATTGCACTGCATTCTTCACTTAATGCAAAAGTTTCAAAAGCTTCAAATTTTTGTTTCTTGCTTAAAATATCCTTCATAAATTTTGCATAAGTTGGCATTTGTTCCAAAGCTTCAGAAAAGGTATGTTAATAGTAAGTTTCTTAAAAATTTCAAAGAACTTAGAAAATTGATGATCAAGTTTCGTCGTTTAAGTCTTTGAGGAAAAGGTGGTGGTGGTTTTTCAACTTCCACATTAATAGGTATAACAGTCTGATCTTGACTAGGATAGAGAGTTTCTTTAGATTTTTCAATCTCTTCAACCTCAATTTCTTTTTCAATTTCATTCCACATTCTTTCTTTTAATTCCTTTCCACTTCTAAGTTGCACAGCCTTAACATGTTCATGTTCTTTTCCAGTTTCTTTTAGATTAATTTCAACATTACTAGTAAATGTTCCTACAGGTCTGTTATTAATTAAAGTAGCAATTTGCTCCATTTGTTTTTCAATATTACGAATAGCAGTATTTTGATTTTGTAATTGATTATTCATTTGTAAAATTAATTCTTTTATTGATAAATTTTTCTATTGATTATTAAATGTTTATAATTTGGATTAACTTGATTATTCCAATTTCCAGTGGGATGAGATTGATTATTAATTACCCCATTGTTGTTGTGAATTATTCCAGTTAAAATTAGGATGATTTTTCCACCCAGGATTATAATAATTTGAATAAGGATTATTTTTACTTGCAATAGCTTGTAAAGTTTCAATAGTTTGAGAATCTTTAATATTAGCAGAGTTATTATGTGAAATATTAATTGCAAAATTATCTAATTTCTTAGACATTGATGCTACTTGTGAAGCTAGGATAGAAAAAGCTTCATTATCATGAATACTGGCCATCTTTTTAGGATTAATCCATTGAAAATTGTTATTAGCCATTTCTTCAATTAAAGTGTAAGCTTCTTCAAATAATTTAGACATTAAAAAACCTCCAGCAGCAGCGTCAATAATTGATTTTAAAGATCCAATTAATCCATTATAAAATGTCTGAATAATTAACCAGTCAGGTAAAGCATGATGAGGACATTTTCTTAAAAGTTCTTTAAATCTTTTCCAAGTTTCATATATTGTCTCCCCGTCAAATTGACTAAACGAAGTAATATCCTTTCTCAATTTAGCAGTTTTAGAAGGAGTAAAATATTTAGCAAGGAATTTTTGTGTCATTTCAGCCCATGTTTTAATAGAACCAGTTGCTAAAGAGTTTAACCACATCTTTGCTTTATCTCTTAAAGAAAAAGGAAAGACTCTAAGTCTAATAGCATCATCAGAAACATTGTTATATTTAAAGGTAGCACAAAGTTCTAAAAAACTAACAAGGTGTAAATTTGGATCCTCATTTGGTGTTCCACCAAATTGATTGTTTTGCACTATTTGAATAGTAGACGGTTTAAGTTCAAAAGAATTAGCATCTACAGTGGGTATTTGAATACTATTATGAAGTTCATCAACTGTAGGGTTAGCATAATCCCTTAATGGTTTATAAACATTTTGATCATTAAGTTTAATTGGATTTTGTAAAGTAGCCATTTCTTGAAATTTTTGAATTTTTTTCCCTTTTTAATTTTTCTAATTGTTCTTTCTAGTTCAAAATTTAAAGGTATTAGTCCTTCAGAACTAAAACTTCGCATAAAAAAATAAAGCAAGGAATAAAATATATTTTTTTTATTTATATTATTTTTTTTATGTTTTTGGAAATATAATATTTAAAAATCTATAACTTTTTTTATTTGTTCCCCGGCAATGGCGCCAAAAACTTGACCAAATTTTTGTATTTCCAAATACAAGGATTTGTCACCACTGCTAGAAAATTTAATTTAAGGCAAAGGCGCGAAACACTTGACCTGGAATAACTTGCTATATAGATGTGTACCAAATTTTAATTACGGCAATAACATTAAATAAAACTTGATTGCTATTGAATGCTAGGCCATTAATGTTTAATATTTTTATATAGCAAAATATAATTTTAAAAGAAAATATGTTATATACTTTTTGGGTACTACGCAAGTATACGTATCGTTTCAAGTAATATAAGGCTTTGAAACAAAGACCCCAGTATAGATCCCACGGGAAAAAAATATGATAAAAATTTTTTTAAATATTGTATTTCAAAATCTTTTTGTATTTTAATCTAACTATAAATTACTTATGATTTACTAGATGCAGATAAAGAAAACAATAATAAGAAAATGATTTCGTGAAAACTATATAAAACAAACAACTTTCTTCCCTTCAATTAATCTAAGATTTTTAAGATAATTTAATATTCATTGGAGAATTTGATTTATGGTATTGTGCCAAATAGAAGCATTCATATTCTTTACCCTTTGATCCAGGTGCAAAGAACATTGGCTAATTTACAGATCAGGTCCGGATGTATTTTTAGTAGAATGGGTTAATCTAGGTTCACACTACTAGATGTCCAAGGGTGGCTATGGTCGACCCTACTAGTGACCCTTTCCTTATATATAAATCAAATTATAAGAATTTAGTCTGTCACTCTAAAAACTTATCAATTCTACGCCCTTTAAATCTTATCTTCCAATTTATTTGCACTTCACCTTGAATAGCCCGCACATGGCCTTCGACTACCCAAGGATTCATGTGACATCTAAAAGTTAAGAGTTCTTCTCCTTCTAGGTCTCAAAACTCTTCAACAGGTTTTAACAATTTAAATGGCCAATTTAAAAAGTAAAGTAAGATCAGGTATTAATATCATCACAATGTTTTGAAAATATTTTTATTTTCAATTCTCCATCGAATCTTATATTATCTTATTTATCTTTTCATAATTGAAGGAAAAAAGTAAACTAACTACTCAGAACACATTGAATATAAACAACAAAACATAATAAATAAACTTTGAATCAAAAATAAAATACTTATCTCAAATATTCCTCCTACAGATCTTCTGATTCCTACTGACTCCATAGTGTAATGAACTCCAAATGCAACAACATGAAAATAAACATACTAAACTAAATAAAAGTGGCCCTAAATTTCTCTCTCTATTTCTCTCTCTAAGGATGAGAGATCCTAAAGTGGCTAAGAGAAAGGGGTTACAATGGGGGCATGTTTTTCTGAAGAAATGGACTCCTATTTATAGGCTTCAAGGGTTTCCTTGAGGCACCTCTTCAAAACATGTCCACATTCAATGAATCTTCTAGAAGGTATGTCTGGCGCCTAGGCGCCGGAATCTGGCGCCTAGGCGTCGGACACTGCGTCCAGATCTTCGCACCTCTTCACTTTGGCTCGCACCTCTTCGCGATTAAAACCATTTTGGAGCGTCCAAATGCAATGTATCACATGTCCTATTATCAACGAACAACTAACAGTCTTCTAGAATGTCCAATAACCGCTCACTCCATCAAAATAACCGTCCAAACGTTGTCAAAAACTTGACAGTTTCTGTATCGAGTCTGGCGCTTAGGCGCCAACTTCTGGCGCCTAGGCGCCAGGCCATATTTTTTTATAATTTTTGTATTTTGCTCCATTTTTTCTCCTTTTTGCTCCTTTTTCCTTTTTTGGACTTTTTTACATCACCTACATCCAAAAACACAAAAATACCTTTCATTAAAGCATGATATCCTTAGAAATTGATAAGAATCAAGGCATAAAAATAGGTATTTTTATATGGATCACATTCTCATGCCAAGTAAAGTGGCAGGTGCGTTAGTTGTAATTACTCTCTCGTTCCAGTCAAAATCCTCCATTATAGTGATTAAGAAGACTCTCATTTGTAGTTCCGTCAAAAATGTTCTCATGAATCAAGGAAGTGCCGAAGAGAAATTTTTAGCATGCTCTTATGAGATTAAGAAAAAGGGTTTGAATAAAAGTTCTTTAAGTTCAATTGATTGTGGAGTAGAGATTTGAGTGAGTATTCTGCACATTTTCGAATGCTATAGTGAAAATTTCTTGGTGTCTTGACTCTGAGGTTTTTCCCCGTTCACAAATTTTTTCATGTTAAATTGCGTTCTTTAGATTATTTTAAATATATTTCTACTCAAATATTTATTCTAATTTTCTTCGATAAGTATGATTATTTTCCACAATGTGGTTTTCAATTATAAATTGATCGAAACTCTAGTAGAAGTATAAGATTTTCATCTCAACGAAATGGTATCATAGTCGAATGTTTGATTATAGTGAGAGCAATGAATGATAAAGTATGATTCTAATTAGAGAAGTTCAATAGGATGAACTACGAATGCTAGAGGAAACGAGTGGATGATTTGTTGTGTTAGAAAAAACATATATTTGCCACCACAAGGTATCACCAGAACTAAGTCTATGACTATTGAGGAATGGAAGGTACTAGATCAAACCATCCTAAGTTTGATATGTTTATCGTTTTCCTTATTTGTTACATTCAATATAGTAAATAAGAGAACCATTGTGGATCTCCCGACAACACTGACAAAGATGTATGAAAAACCTTCTATTTCAAATAAGATTTTCCAATGAAGAGGTTATTCTATATGAAGATGATGCAAGGCAATTCAGTAACTAAACATCTGAATAATTTCAATACTATAAAAGGTCAGTGGGAAGAAGTTTGATGATGAGGCTAGGACAATAATGATACTGCCTTCATTATTGAACAACATGGATAATTTGTTCACACGATCGTGAGTAACTTTTTTAAGAATACAAAGTTAAACTTTGATGACACTATGGGGTTTATGCTGAACGAGAAAGTTTATATAAAGTTAGTGAATGGAATGAGCTTAATTCCACCTTGATTATCTGAATAAAAATGAAGACAATATCATTAATTCAACCTTTATCAATAAAAATGAAGTCTCTTTAAGCTTGGTCATATGAGCGAAAAAAATATGAAGTCCTTATTTTCAAAAAGTAAACTTCAGGATTTGAAATCAGTAAATCTAGATTATTATGTAGATTATATATAGGGCAAGAAAAAGAAAGTTTCTTTCTCTAAAAGTGGGTCTGCGGTTACTTCAATGAAATTGAAATTGTTACATACTTATGTTCGTGGTCCTACTAGAATTTTTTCCATTTGAGATTTCCACTACTTTTTCATGTTTATTGATAATCACATAAAAAAGGTATGAGTTTCCTTTTTAAAGTAAAAATCGAGCATATTCCAAATATTTAAGAATTTAAAATCTATGGTTGAAAATGAGTCAAAGTTGAAGCTGAATTATATCAGGTTAGATAATGTAGGAGAGTACCATGATGAGAATTTCAAGGATTTTGTGCTACATAGGGTTTTAGGCACTAGTTTACAATCTTTAAGACATCACAATAAAATAGTGTGGCTGAGCGCATGAATAGAACAACCATGGATCATGCCAGAAGCATGAGGCTACATACAAACTTGCTAAAATAGTTTTGTGCTATGGTAGTGAATATTATTGGTTGTCTTATTAATTATGGATTGTTATTATCTTTAGATGAAGGCTTATCTGAAGAAGCATGGAGGGACAAGGAAATAAATTTCTCTTGTTTAGATGTATTTGAATGTTCTGCATATGTACATGTTGATGAAGGGTCATAGAGAAAAAAATGATTGGTTTGCAGATTGAAGAAGAGCCCCTATGACTTGAAGTAGGCCCTGACATAGTGGTATAAGAGGTTTGATACGAAAGCTTCAGATAGTGGGCACATGAAGTGTCAGGCAAACCACTATTTTTCATCAATCATTTTGGTAATTTTTATATTTTGCTTCTTTTGTATGTGGATGGAATGTTTATTGCAGGGACAGAATGGAGATGATTAGTGACTTAAAGGAGCAAACAAGTGAGTGTGAGTTCAAGGATTTAGGTCCAACCAAACAAATCCTCGGGATGAGAATCAACAAGGGAAAAAGTGCATGTGCATGGCATAATTATTGCAAGGAAAGAATGGAGAAAATTGGTGACTTAAAGGAGCAATTATCATGTTAGTGTGAGATCAAGGGTTTAGGTCCAACCAAAAAATTTCTCAGGATGAGAATCAGCAAGGTAAAAAGTGCATGTACACTAAAGTTGTCTCAGGTAGAAAATGTTGAGAAGATCCTATATTGATGCAACATTAAGGAGGCAAAGCCAGTTTGCACCTCCTTATGTAGTCACTTCATGCTATCTAAGGTGTTATCCCCTAAGTCTATAGAAAAGCAAGCACATATGTGGAGAGCTCTGTAGGCTTTGTTAATTAGATGCTTTATGTATGTTATGATTTTTATCATACTAGATATTGAATTTATAGTGAGAGTGGTCAACATATACATGGGAAATCCAGGCAGACAGCATTGGGAGGGGCAAAGTAGAATCTCAGTTATTTGAGGGTAATAGTCAATGGGGCACTTTGCCATGGAAGTGCGGGGATCAATTTACAAGGATTTTTTGATTCAGATATGGCAATAGATTTGCATGATGAAAGAAGTACAACATGGTTTATCTTCACTTTGGGGAATATAATGGTGAGTTGTATTTTCAGGTTGTAGAAGATTATTACACTTTCAACTATGAAGGTTGATTATATTGCTATCACCATGATTAACAGAGAGATTATTTGGGTACAGGGCTTTATGGCAAAATTTGGAAGGACCAGAGGATTGGAACGCTTCCAAGGGAGAGTATGAGGGTAATTAATTTTACTAAAAATGCTGCTTTTATGTAAGGATGAAATACATTCAGCCGATGTATCACATTATATGCTTTCTCCAAGAATACGAGCATTTTTTCTTGGATAACATACAAACAACTCAGAATCCTGTCGACATGTTGACTAAGGTGGTGACAATCGAGTAATTAGAGCTATACTTGGCCTTAGTGTGGGTCCAATATGGTTGAGACCGGGGGTTAGGCCACACCATGGTAGATGAATATGAAGATAGTACTGATGGAGGTGTAGATATGGAAGATAGTTGGGTGCTTTCAGTTTTCAAGTGGGAGATTATTGAGTTGTGAAGCCTGTTGACCTCATTTTTGATGAGGTCTTCCCTTCTTCTTTTTAGTGCTTAGGATCTAGCCTTAGGCTTTTCCTTTGACTATCTTAGAGGACTAGAATTGGGACCCGCCTTTTAGAAATTCAAACCACTTCTAAACTCCCTGCAAACTCCACAAATTTGACTATAGACCCCTAATCACCTAGAGGGTTGAAATCAAATGTGGAAGTTTAAAGGATGAGTTCCTATAGGACTCTTTGGCCTTAGGACTACCCTGGGTGGCTCGGTCTGATGAGGGGGCTGACTTACATTACACTTACACACTACATTTCCACACACTTCCTAAAAACACACCCATACCCAACTTAACCTCCCGACTCATGTGGGTGATTCACATGGATGGTCCTTAACCCCTAAGCCCTCGGCAAGAGGGTTAGGAACAACATAATGAATGCCTCAAATGAGTCCTTTCATGGCTCATATGGGCTTGAAATGGTTTCATGGCTCAACCAAAATGATTTCTTTCCACCTAAATTCACCCAATCTCCAATTTCCCAAATTTTCAATTTTTGACCCCGAGACCCTACACCTACTAAACCTACCCAAAACCATCGAAATTACCCAAATTTTTGTAAAATTTCCAAATTACCCAAAATTTTCCAAAATCAATCTCAAACATCTCCACATCACTCAAATTGATCATCCATACCCAAAAATACCAAAAATTCCAAAAATACCTCTCAATACCCTCCAAATACCCAAAATACCCTTCTTGGCCTAAAAATCCAAAAATTCAGAAAATTCCTAGAAAATTCCAAAAAATCCTAAATATTCCCAATTTCATTTTGTCCAACTACACCATGGGCCAATTTTGTCAGTTTACCCTACTTTTGTCAAAACCCCCAAATTGACCCATTTTAACCCTAAGTGAACCCAATGTCAAACCAAACCTACCCAATTGACCCCAATTTTGGTCCAATTCAATTCTAAACTTCAATTCAACATTCCCAATACCAATTTAGACCAAATCCAAGTCCAATTTGATTGACATTTGGATCCAATCTCACTTTTGGCCTTAAAGCCCAAATTTGGACCCATGACCCAAACTTAACCCAAACTCACCCAATTCAACTCCAATTAACCTCAAATCTTTTCTAAATCTTCCTTAACATTCCCACAAACAAAAACCTAACATGATTTGCCCAAAATTTGAACCCAAGTCCCACTCAAACTCAATCCAAGGTCAAAAAGCCCAAATTTGGACCCATGACCCAAACTTAACCCAAATGCAACCCAATTCAAATCCAAATCACCCCCAATTTGTTTCAAATCACTCATGACACATCCATGAGCTAAACTCAACAATTATTTGGCCCAACCTCTTTACAAAATTCCCATCCATAAATTCATTTTTAAACTTAAAAGCCCACTTCCCTTAAACCTTCTTAAAAGCCCATCTTCATTAAATTTTAAAAAATCCAAACCATCCTAAAGCCCACATGACATTTCCCCTCATCATATTTTCAATTAAAATCATCCCTAAATCCTAAACCAATCATCAAATAATTCTAAATGAAGCTTCATCCAAATTTCCACCAAATTATCCAAAATCCTTAAAATCCTTTTTTATGAAATTGACCAAACCTTTTCCCAAGCCAAATGGAGCCATGGAGCCATGCACAAGCCATATGCAAGCCATGAGAGCCTCTTTACATGTCACCATGCCATTTTGGGCAAAAGGAGGAGGCTCTTTCCTTAATTCCTAAAGGTGATTAACCACTTCCATGATTCCACTAAACCATGCTTAAGCCTAATCGTGCTTGGATGGTGACTTGACCCTACCGATTATGCTCGAGCCAAATCACTTTTCCCTCAGCCAAAACCGAGGCCTTGGGTGGTGCACCTAGCCCAAATGGGTGGGTTGACCCATTTAGGTTCAAATTTAGCCATGCCCCATTCCACTTTGGATCAAAGCCTTTACACATGTCCATGGCCGATTGATTGCACAAACCTCCAGCCCCGACCAACCCGACCTCGAGGGTGACCCATGCTCGGCCGCCGGCCACCAGGCCGCCGGAAAACACCATGGCCGAGAGCTCACATGTGAGCTAACATTGAAATTCTCACTTGCCGAGTCGCCCCATCCCTAGTGGTCACCATGGCCGATCTTCTCCTCACCGAAGCGGCTGATCCCAAGCCCTAACTCCCCCGGGAGGCCTCCCGACCAGCTCTATTTAAACTCCACCCCTCTCGACCATGAGGGGAGCTAAGCATAAACCTTGCCAAAACTACGCCAAAATTGTTCCGGACCCTTCTCCACCTTTAGAACACTTGATCCCCAAGTGAAATCCCCTGCCATTTCTCCTCTGTAAGCTCGATTTCGGAGTTGAAATTCTACCCAAAACCAGGACACTTCTCCACAGTGAGCCAATCCCCAAATTGGTTGGCTCTACACCTTCACCAGACCAAGGGAAGGTGTCCACCATCAAAAGCCCCATCTCCAGACCACCCAGTTGCTCCAGCCTCCAAGCTTTGTGATCGGGCTTGGTCGAAATCATATCCAGACAATTCACCAGACCAGGAGACTTCATCTGGAGCTTGCTAGGACCCAATCGAAGGTGCAACAACTCTCAGATTGAAGCCACACTTCTCTGAGCCAAGGTATGAGCTAACTCTTCATCCCGAGCTTCTGAAGATTCTCTATTTCAAATGCCTTAGTTTCAATGCATGTTAACCGTATGGATGCGTTCGTCTCTTCAAGACGAATCCATAGAGTATAAGAACGTAAAAATCCATTGAGAATCGAGTGAGATCTTAGGGATTTAGTGTGGACGGCTCTCGGGTGAGAACACTTGGGGACGATGAACGGATGCCGTCCATTCAATACACGCGCGGACGAACGGCTCAGATGGCGTCGGACCGAGAAATGGTGCGAGAACCGCGGGGCCGCGGCTGGCGACTCGGATGGCGGCGCCCAATCACGGCGTGACACGTACCCCTTCGGAGTCGCCGATGTTTCGCTGGCGCCGCGTGGATAAGTAGATAAATAGGGTATTTAATGTATTTATTAAATATCAGAAACTTCAAAAATCCATATCTTTGTGTAGAAAAATCATAAAAATAAAATAAAAATACCCTCTTGCTCATTGAACAGAGGAGAATAATGTGGAAAAGAAATCATTTAATTTCATCAAGTATTTTATTTTTTATAATTTATTTACTCTCTGCATACTTTTAATTCTCCATGCATGTATACAATTCACCATGGCATGAGACCATAGGGCTTTTGAAGCCTCCGAATTTGGGAACATTCCCTGAATTTTCCAAAGTCGAGGCCATCCCTATGAAGAGTTCTTGATTTTTCAAGTTCGAGTCACTCGTTTTGAGTATTTTAATTCCAGTAAATAGCATGTTGTGAAATAAATTCTAGGAAAATTTGTTGATGTTCCTTATGACCAGAGAACCCTAGGAAAAATAGATTTTGGCTTAGTTCATTCAAAACAACCCTAATTGACTTAAACACCCAAAATAGGTCTTTAATTAATTAGAGTTAACCGGGTATCAAATTGACTTGAAATCAATTCTCCACTGACCTTTAGGATTAGAGGAATCCACCATAAAAATTTGAGGTCAATTGGACTTGGTTAGCCCCACTAATTGGGTTGATTAAGTCAGCTTAGCCATTTTAAACTTTAAAAATTCATAACTTTTAAAATACTTTTCAAAAATTCACCAAATTGGTTTTGGAGCCTCTCTGATATCAGGGGAACCTAAGAAAATTAAAATTTCAATTTTCTAAAAAAGTTGATTTTTAATAATATTTTAATATTTTTAATAATTAAAAAATAATAAAAATCACAAAAATAATAAAATTCACCAAAATGTCACATTTTGAATTTTAATCACTTAGGAGCAAATCCCACATTTTTCCTAGGTCTATTTAGTGAAATATTGAATTTTAAAGCCCTAGGGTAATTTTAAAATTAAAAAAAAATGTATTTTCTAGCATTTTCACTAAAATAATTATTATAAATCATAGAAAAATCAGAAAATTGCAAAATTTGTTTCTCTGGTTTCCTTGATATCAGAGAGATTTTTGAAAAATATAAAACCCATTTTTCAACATTTATTTTATTTTTAAATTAATTAACACTCCAAAACTTAAAATAATTATAATAAAAATAATATAATTCAAAAAATCACCAAAATTGGTCCAAGTGCTTCTCTGGTCATTAGGAATGTCCCCTAATTTTCTTAAGGACAGAAACTTTCCTTTGGTCATGTTGTCAAATTTTCCTTGAAAATCTCTATTTTCCATCAAAATAATTATATAAATAAATTAAATACAGAAAAATCACATTTTCTCCTCTCATGTCTTTATTGACATGTGAGTGAAGTCACATAAAAACTTCAAGTTCATTTAAGTTCAATTTAGTGAGTTATGAAATTATTAAGCTTAAGGGGTAAAATGGTAATTAAACTTTTAACCCTTAATTAAAACTTTAGGTTTAATAAAAAATCAACAAGTAAAATATTTGATCTTAATCTGGTTTGGATGATTGAAATTTAAATAATTAAAGGGTAGAAACCCATTAAATAATTTCAAAATGATTAAACTTTAATTAAATAATGGATTAAATTTGGAAGAATAATAAAATTGGAATTATTAAAATAGGGATATTTATTAGGAAGAGATTTATTCTTTAATTTAAAAATCCCTAAATTAATCATCTCATTAATATTCAACTCTTAATTAAAATGATAATTCAAATTCAAAATATTAAAAGACTTAATCATTAAACTAAAATTAAATTATTAAACTCTTTCAAAAATTTCAATTAAAATTAAAGATAAAACTAAATTAAAAATTAAATTAAATTAAGTAAATTAAATTGGATTAAATTAAATTAAATTAAAATTAAATTAAATCAATTAAATTAAATTAAATTAAATTAAATTAAATTAAATTAAATTAAATTAAATTTAAATTAAATTAAATTAAATTAAACAATTAAATTAAATTAAATTAAATAATTAAATTAAATTAAATCAAATCAAATTAATTAAACATCAAATCAAATTAAATTGAATTAAATTAAATTAAAACTCAATTAAATTAAATTAAATTGAATTAAATATAACATCACCTAAAACAGAAAGAAATTAAATATAAAGCGAACTTGAACACTTATTCCAAATTTAAACTCATTAATTGAAATTAAACTAAATCACAAACCATCCGAACACCAATTTGCCCTCAAATGCTTTAGTCATCATAACTCCTAAATAGAACATTAAATGAAATGTTACTTCACTTTATAGGATATTCAAATGTCCTAGTTCACTGAGCAAGACTTGAATACCTCGGACGATCGATTCATTTATATAATTAAATTCATTTGGACTTAAAACAATCCTGAAAATATTGAAAAGATGTTTAAGATTCTTCTTAAGCACTTCCTCAATATGATAGGATATTTATAAGAACAATTGGACTTAATTGTCCTTTGATGAAGAAAATCGTCCTCAAACAAAAACACGAAGAACCTAGACGTCATAGGAGATGACTAGCTATAGGATTAGGAATTTGGTAGAAAACCATAACCCTTACCTTAGCTCTACCTAGGAACTTGTTTAAATATTCTAATTGTGTTTTAAGTGCAGCTTGGGGTGACGGGAAGACCCTCCAGGTACGCTTTCATTTTATTGCAATTTACTTTCTTGCAATTTACATTATTGCAATTTACTTAACTGCATTGCACTTACTTTTCTTGCATGATAAAACAACTGTTGCATGAAAACCCACACCTTTAGGATAGTCCCTAAAGCCGAAACCAAAACTAAGTTAAAAGTCATTGCAAGATAAAATTCACCGCCACAACATTTCAAAATATAAAACAACTCAAAATTTAATCACAACCGGAACACAAAACTACAATTGCAACTAAATTAAAACGTCCTGTTGGATGATCGGGAATACCTCGGATGATGTAACCTACGTGTTGCTAACGGGATTTCCCACGGTCTAAATGAAAGTGTGGAACTCATTCGGTTGAGTTTAGCAAATTCATACGGGTAAGTGAATCCGATAAAAATAATGATGCCGGAAGGATGGAACCGTGGGATCTTAACCGGTGTCGTTATAATCAACTTTAAGATTTGTTTTAATCAAAATACAAGAACACTTGGAAAATTAAGACTTCTCTAAACCAAAACACTTTTCTCATCCCCTGATTTATGATTTCTAAAACTAAACATCTGCAACAACCAGGAGCTTGGAGCATGGTGGGCAGCACGGCCATCGTCGTCAGCAAAACTTGAACCTATTTCATCAAAATTTTCCTAGAATTAAATAACAACGCCATAGGACTTCGAGGTAGTTTGCCTAGTGCAACATAAATCCTCAACCTTTTCGTTAGGCACTTGCATAATCATTTTATGCAAATTCAGCCCTAACCGGTCTTAGGATTCCGAGGTAGTCGTCCGATACGACAATAAACCCTCACATCTTCTAGAGCTATTTGTTTGATTTTATCATACAAATATAAGCCCTAATTAATTAAAATTGGCAAGATCAAAACATTTAAATAAGTATTAGGACTTTCCTAAACTCAAGCCAAACGATAGGATAGTCGGGAAATTACCGAAGTTCACTTCGAATCAGTGATTTCTCCTACCTTTCTTCCTTTGGATTCACAAAACAAAATGTTCCAAAATTTGATCCATTCCCTATTGAAGTTCCAAAATTCAATCTTTGAAAACCTTAAACTTTGAAATTCTTGAAAGCGAGTTATTGATTATTATCGAGAGTTTTCTTAGGTGATTCCCGTCACTTAAGATGTAATTAACTATAGGGGCTTGCCCTTATAGGGAATTTTAAAGAACCCGAGTAATATAAACCCTGTTTGATACTTTCATATTAAGCGGGGAATTTGTCGGCTTATAAAATTGGTTCGCGGACCAAACGGATGTCACAAAACTTCTAGTTTATTTGATCGAGCCCCACCCTCAAGCAGTGTGTCTATCTTTAGGGATAGATACACGGTTTGTGGTGCGGTGCTCGTTTATATAAACTATTTGGGATGTGAGATCGGTTTAATCTCATATCTTAAAACTTTCAAATTTAAAAAATTATTTTCAAAGCCAAATACTACTTTCTAAATTATATATATATTTAAATCAAATTTAAAATTTAAATTCGCCGACAACTTCTGTTAGGCGACCCCCTTTTAAAATACAATACAACCTAAAATATGCCGACAACTTCTGGCGACTCCGCTGGGGAGAATTCCTCTCTCCATTATAATCAAATAATTCTGCTTTCAAAAATCGGTAGTGCATTCATGTCCTTAGTGGATCAAACTACCCTTCTTTCCGTTAGAATACTATGTTCATTTCTATCTTGAATGAGTATAGCCAACATTCTCTCGGATTTAGGAGCCACTGTTTAGACACCCCTAAACAGAGAGGTTCCGAGATCCTTTTACCTCATTTCCGAGGTGGGGTGGACCCCCGATAGGTGTTAGTTTAGGTGTGATCCTTCGAGTCGAGAAGTCTTGCTTAAGACTTTCTTTCCCTTTCCAACTCTGAATCGGATTCCTTACCTTCTCTACACCTTTGAACATTCCGTTCTAAATAAACAAACCCTCTAATAAGTGATTCTTTTAACAAATGATTCTTTCTTATAAATACATGAACAAAAATGAGTTCGGACTCTTTTCGATTCCTTTCTTTTCGTCCTAAAGAAAAGAAGCATAACTTGGGACTCGACGACCGAATCTACCTTGCGAAATGGAAGCCCCGAAGCCGATTTTCTCCTTCACCAACGGATCGGACTTCGCCGTCTATAAGGATGAGCTGCCCGACAATGGGATCATCCGATTTGGACGGGGATTTGAAAACACGAACGTCAAGGTCACCGACGTCTCCCTCTTTGCAGCGACGAACAAGGTATCCGAAGCCGAGGAGCCACCGCTCGAGTTCAACCTTAGGTCGACCCAAGAGTTTCCTCCCCGCAAAGGGTCCCGACTAGGAGGAGTACTGCCGTCCGCAGGAGGACCGTTCTTACTACCCCCACCGGTCTAGTTGTTTCGCACCTACCCCGACTTCGCCAAATCAAAGGGGAAAGAAATCCGAACTATGGTAAACTCGTTACGCGTGGAGGGTACGGATCTTCTCGTAAGACCTTCGTTTTCGAAATCGGGTCCGGTTCGAGGATTCCGTCGCCGACAAAGACCTAAAGAAGAAATAAAAATAGAAGGATCGCCGGGGAAGCCGAAGCTGCCGAGATTGCCTTCCGGAGGAAATTCCGGAGTTGCCGAATATACACCGTTACCGAATATACACCATCGCTCGACTACATACCACTTTTGGGAGGAAGCAGGTTCCATCCCCTCTCCGCCGCAGAGGATGAGGAGAATGTTCGCAAGATTGCTGCCACATTACCTCGGCCCGCATACTACAACGATAGCCGCAAGAAAAGAACCAGAACTACGCCGTTTGCTCGACTGCAAACTTTGGTAGAAAAGCTAGCAAGGAAGGAAAACTGCCCCGTGTCGGAAATTCTACGAAGGATAGGGCGGGTGCCGGTCAAATCCCGTCTTGGGCCTCGAGTAGAACCCGCCGTCATGATAGAAAAGCCAAGCAAGAGAATGAAGGCTAGCCCGCCTGTCGTAGTATCAGGGTTACAGATTAGGGAGGATACCACCTTCCAGCATTTGGCCGATAGACCATCTGGTCCTAGACCTTCTGCTGCTAGAAGGATGGTATGGCGTCCCACTACGGGGCGATTGAGATTGAAACGGCAGCCCGAGAAAGAAAGTCTTGCCGGGAGGCCGGAATGCGAAGAAAGTGCTACTTGCGATGAAGGGGACTCGTGAAAAAAGGACCCGGCAACCATCGCATGACAACCACAAAGATACACATAAAGCTCCGCTAGAAGATGCCATGGAAAAGTTGAGAACCGACATCCGACGGTTGGCAAAAGAAAGAGAAGAAAAGTTCGGAGATGAGATCGACTCATCGGAATTCATGGACAATGAATATGCGGAAATCAACATGGTTGAGACACGAGCTTCATCGGCCTCTCAAGGTGCTCCCGCATTGCAGAAGAGAGGAGCCGGAGCCGATGAAGAGACGGCTTCGAGGAAAAGGACGATACGATCGCTCAAATGGCGAAGAGGATGGAAGAGATGGCCATAGCTCTAGCCACTCTCCAAAGTCAAGTACAACCACATAGAGAGACACCCCGGAGGTCATTCACATCGTAGACGGAGGAAAGGAGATTACATCCGTCAATGGGGATGACCAGTAGAAGGATACGAGCACGAAAGTATGATCCCTAAAAAGGATATCAAGAACTTGGTAGAGCAGCAGGTGCGAGAAGCCCTAGCACAATCGAAGAGCGGGATATCCATTCGGACGGGTAGACCTTACCCAGAAGAATTCGACGCTGTCCAATACCCGAAAGGCTTCGTACCACCTCTGTTTAAGACCTTCGACGGAGCCAGGAACCCCGGCCGGCATGTTGCACACTTTCGTGCCGGTTGTTGCAATGCCGGCGGGAGCGATGCGCTACTCTTCCGACGGTTCGTTAGTAATCCGTCGGGAATCGCCTTCGACCGGTATGCGGAATTACCCAACGGTTCGTGAAGACATTCTCGTAGCTAGAGAGTCTTTTCATTAAGCGATTTGCGGAGCTCGGCACCACATCACTATAGGTGATTTAGTGGTAGAGAAGCAAAGGCCGAATGAAACTCTAGTGGATTACATACTTCGATGGAGGAATTTAAGCATGAAGTGTGAACCACAAGCTGCAAGAACAACATGCGGTCGGCATCTTGCTTAAAAGCATTCACGGCCCGATAGCACTTCTCCTCAAGGGATTCACTATTAAGACTTTTGAGAAGTTGTTAAGCAAGGCCGGAAGCTTGCAAGAAGAGGCGAAGCAATTAAGTTTTGCCGACAAGACGGACAAGCGGAAGCCGGTGAAGACTTTCGAAAAGAAATGCGGGGTCGTTGCGAGCGATTGACAAAGGCAAACAACCGATGCAAATACCACCGTAACGGCCGCAGAGCAACCACAACAAAATTACCAAGCAACCCGGTCCAGGCTATCGGTCGTCTCCGCAGGTATGAACAACCGTCTCGTCCGCAACGTACATTGAGGGAGCTTCGAGCGAGAGAATATCCGTTCAAAAATGAAGCGATACCAAAGATGTTCCGTAGCTTAATGAAAACTCCAGATTTCCAGTGCCGGAGCCTAAAAGACCGGAGGAAGTCAACAAGAAAGGTGATCCCAACTTTTGCCCCTACCATCGGATGCTTGGGCACAAGATAGAAGACCGCATTACCTTCAAAAGTTGGCTCAACGACAACCTTCGGAAAGGAAATATAACAATCCCGAAGGAGTACATGAAGGAACCCCGAAAGGAGGTTCCGTCGATGTTATCTCAACCGATCCCGTCATTCCGATAGATCCCTATGCAACCGATGATGGATGGACTACCGCTCGGACGAGATCTTCGAAGAAGATTTTAGACAACATCCGAACCGCTTCGGTGCGAGCTTCAATTCAGAGTTCGAGACCTGTTAAGCCGGTACTATCACTTGCGATAGAAGAACCACCTCGATAGGAGAAAATCGAAGAGAAGAAGAAAATTGACGAAGAAGAGGGGACTGAGACTCCTAAGGCTAGACTAGGGGCTGCTTATCCTAGGATAGTTGTTTCCGATTCGGGGAAGAAATCCCTCGAACCTCTGATTTTGTATGATTATCTGCTCACTTCGGTGGGATCATATAATGATAAGGGTGATGGCGTTGGCTACGTTTTGACTGTGTCTAACGATTACGTAACTAGCGACAATCCGGGCGTCGATTTCGATACCAACAACAATTCTCAAATCATACATGATCTCAACGATCACAATGACGAAGAAGGCATCCATCAAGGAGGCTACGAGAGTTCAACAAGCAACGGATCTATATCGCGAGTTTCGAGGAGCTCCGGTTACGATAGAGTTAGAGCCTTCGGATTTTGAAGATAATCCGGAAGAGCCCGTCATTCCGATTCGGGAGGAGACACCGAAGCAAACTCAACACTAGATTCGAAGAAATTACGAAGTCAACTTGAAAAGTGGAAGAGTTCTACCTCCGAGAATGGGTCCAAAAGACAAAGGAAAGCGGGTGGTTGTTCAAGAAGAACCAACCCCGGCGGAAGAAATACCCATTCGAGAAGAAGCCGAGACGCGGGAGAACAAAGTGGACTACAACGTGCTAGCCCATCTTAGGAAACTACCGGCCAAGCCGAGCATCTACGATGCTCTCATCTTATCAAAGGAAATGAGAGAAGCTCGATCGAGGCCTTACTTGATCCGGAAATTTACTTAGCTCAAATGGCCGGAGATTCCTTAGATGAGGTTTGCTCGTTAAAGGAACGACGAGGTGTTACCTTCACGTACAATGACCTACTACTTGGGACGGCGGATCACAACCGACCGTTGTACATTTCGATTACAATTGGGAAGTTTACGCTCTCGCAGTTTTGGTGGATCCAGGAGCATCAATCAATATAATGAGTCTTCGAACACTAGCATACTTGGAAATTGATGCTCGTGAGCTCGAGGCCGACAAAATGTTATTAAGAGGATTCAACCGTAAAGGAGAAAGAGCCCTCGGGTCAATAACGCTACCGATGAAGACCGGTGATTTAGCAAAGACAACCGCAAAATTTCATATAATCGATTCGAAACGTCGTTCAACGCTCTACTTGGGCCGACCATGGATACATGAAAACGAGGATGGTACCATCATCTCTACACCAGTGCATCAAGTACTACGATGGAGGGGAACGGTGCATCAAAGGTGACTTACAACCATTCTCCGTACATGAGATTGGAGTCCATGAAGATGCAGCTTATTATGCACCGCCAAAGAAAACAATCTTCTCCAGAGATATCATAACAAATGAAGCAAAGAAAGTTCGAGACAACGAAGAACCTGAAGTTCTAGTCCAACAGTCACTCACCACTCCCTTCCGGCGAGATGGTGAAGGTTTCTCCACAACTCGCATCCGAGGTCGAGGCCGGGGACGAGGCCATGGTAGAGACACTAGGACAATTGGACAGAAGAAACCAGCCATCAATGTTGATTGGGAAGATAGTTCTGAAGAGGAAAAAGAAATCAAGCAAGAAGCGGCAACAATAAGTCGAAAGAAGCCGCAATACAAGATCTCCTCGAAGATGAAAAGAACGAAGAATACAAATCAATGTACGAGAAGATTAACCACTACGTACATACTATGACCCTAACTCCGATCCATTCTAATAAGATCGAGGGTATGGAGGTCAAAGAGGTACGTAGTGACGGTGCAAAGCCGATCAAATTCTACCGTGGTGCTTCTTCCTCCAAAGCCGAAAATAATGTACAATTCGAAGATGTCACTTCATCGGAATTAATGGAATTACCTTTTGAGTGGTACTCTCCCCGTGTTCAAAATTTAATTCAACGTGGTTTCTTACCTCGACAATGGACAAAAGGCCAATCACAACATTTTGAAAAGTTATGGAATAACTCCGCCGTCCTCCCAATTCAAAGTATGGACTCGGATTCGGCACGGTAGGGTCGGTTGACGATACCGAATTTTGCTTGGTTGTCACTTGCAAATCCAATGAAAGCTCGCATGGAAACTACGGACGAACTCGAAGATTTACAAATTGGAGACGCTCCACCGAATTCGAAGAAGAAATTAAATCCACAATAGATGAGTTAACGGAAGTTAACTTAGGTACTAAGCAAAGATCCTAGACCTACCTTTGTTAGCTCCTTACTCAATAAAGAAGACTCCGAAGAAATAATCAAGTTATTAATGGAATTTAAAGACTTGTTTTGCTTGGAGCTACGATGAAATGCCGGGATTAGCCCCGGAGGTTGCGATCCATAAGTTAGGAGTGGATCCTACTGCTTCCGATCGGACAAGGTCCCGGAAGAATGCGTCCGGAAATCGAACAACAAGTCATAGCCGAAGTTAAAAAGCTAATAGACGCTAAATTTGTCCGTGAAGAACAATACCCGACACGGTTAGCTCAATGTGGTGCCGGTCGGAAAGAAGAATGGTCGGATCGGAATTTGTGTGGACTTTAGAGATTTAAACAAGGCATGTCCAAAAGATGAATTCCTCTACCAATTCCAGAACGATGATCGATATTGCTTCGACACATGAAATGTTCTCATTCATGGATGGATCTTCGAGGATACAACCGGATAAAAATGGCTCCGGAAGATGAAAAGCTTACGGCATTCGAACGCCGATCGGAGTATTGTGCTACACGGTGATGCCATTCGGACTCGAAGAACGCAGGAGCAACTTACCAAAGAGCAATGACAAGAATTTTTGATGATCTCATCCACAATCAAGTCGAGTGCTACGTGGACGATGTCGTCATCAAAAGCAAAGTAAAGGAAAACCACTCGTATGATTTGAGAATTGTTTTCGAACGATTAAGACAATTTAACCTTAAGATGAATCCCTTAAAATGCGCCTTCGGCGTCACCTCCGGGAAATTCTTAGGATTCGTTGTCCGACATCGTGGAATTGAAATCGACCCGAGAAGACTAAAGCCATCTTAGAAATGCCGCCTCCCAAAACCTTAAAACAACTACGATCTTTTCGAGGAAGTTGGCATATCTTCGACGCTTTATCTCAAACCCGTCGAGTAGGTGTCGGCCTTTCTCGGCACTAGTTAAAAAGGACGCCAAATTTATTTGGGAAGAGAAATGCCGGAAGGCCTTCGAAGACATTAAACAATATTTAATGACACCTCCTCGTCTTAGCAGCCCCGAGTCTCGGTGTAGTCCGCGATACTTTACACCGCGGCTCTAGACGACTCCTCGGAGCCCTGTTAGCCTGAGTCGATGATGAGGGTAAAGAAAATGCTCTTTACTACTTAAGCCGTCGTTTACTTCCGACGGAAGTAAGGTATCCCGCAATTGAAAAGCATTGTTTGGCCCGATCTTCGCCGCTCAAAAGCTCGAGCACTACATGCTTTCTCATAAGATCAACCTAATCTCGAAGTTTAATCGATTGCAATACTTGATGACTCGTCCAACACTTTCCGGCGGACTTGCCGGATGGTCAATGATATTATTGCAATTCGATATAACTTTCGTGCCTCCGCGTGCCGTAAAGGGACAAGTCTTAGCGGACTTCCTCGCGGCACACCCTTTGCCGGCCGAATCTCCTCTCGATGACGATCCGCCGGATGAACAAATAATGAACCTAGAAGACCTTGACGATCGACGTTGGGAATTATATTTCGACGGAGCATCTTCGAGCACACAAAGACGAAGAATCGCAAGTGATAGTGCCCGGTAAGGCGGGAATCGGGCTAATCTTTATAACACCGGAGCGGGGGATGTTAAGATACTCCTACCACTTGACGGAACCGTGTACAAACAACGAAGCGGAATACGAAGCCCTCATAACGGGATTGGAATTAACTATTCGAATGGGGATAACGGACATCAACATCTACGGGGATTCACGGTTAATCATTCAACAGATTGCTGGACGAGTACGAATTTTAAAGCCAAGACTCGAACAATACTTCCAGGTATGCCATACAATTGTTGGAACGATTCCAAATGTGACAATCTACAAAATTCCTAGAAAAGAGAATGCTTTAAGCAGATGCTTTAGCCTGTCTCGCAAAAGAATTTGCACATTTGCAAGATGAATCGGTGGAAGTGTCGGTTCACGGACGTCGAGTCCTATCACGACTTGACATAGACATGATACACGAATCGGAAGAAGAAAAAGAATCGATTGCGGCGATGACGGAAAACACGGAAGATTGGCGACGACCGATCGATGAACTACTCGCAAACAGGAAAACTACCGGATGATGGGTCGCCGTCCATCGGATCAAGAAAAGAACTCGTCCTACGCATTAATAAACAACACATTATACGGAAGGTCTTTTGATCAAATGTGGCTAAGGTGCCTAAGCGGGTCCGAGGCCCGTGAAATTGTTAAAGAGGTGCATTCAGGACTCCGTGGCGCTCACCGGTCGGGTCCAAAGATGAAAATGAAAATTAAAAGACTAGGGTACTACTCGGCCCTCGATGATGACCGATCGCAAGAAAATCGCCAAGAGCCGTCATCGATGCCAAGTGCACGGAGTGGTTCTACACCAACCTCCAAATGTGCTACACCCGACAATTGCGTCGTGGCCATTTGAATGTTGGGGCACGGATATAGTGGGTCCGATAGAACCACCATCTTCAAAAGGACATCGCTTCATTCTTGCGGCTACGGATTACTTTTCCAAGTGGGCGTAAGCGGTTCCACTTAGAGAAGTGAAAGCACACCACGTGCTACGCTTTTCAAGAACCAAGTTGTCTACCGTTTCGGAGTGCCGCGCGAGATCATCTCGGATAATGGGTCGGCATTCGAAGCACACAAATCAACAATTTTGTCGGGAGACACGGAATCGGTCGGCGATACTCGACAATTTACTACCCAAGAGCAAACGGTCTCGCCGAGGCTTTTAATAAAACTCTCGTTCAAATCTTAAAGAAAACCTTGGACGATAATAAGAGAAATTGGCACGAGAAATTGTTAGAAGCCTTATGGGCCTACCGGACAATCTTCGAACTCCTACTCGAGCTACACCTTACGCTGCGGTGTATGGGTCCGAGGCGATGTTACCTTTAGAAGTTCAACTTCCTTCACTCGAATTGCGAGTTGCAAACAAGATCACGACGAAGAGAACGCCAAATTACGACTTGAAGAATTAGAAAGCTTGGAAGGGAAAAGACTTGCGGCGCAACGAATTTAGAACTATACCAAGCTAAGATGGTTCGGGCCCATGACAAGCTGGTCCGCCCAAGAACCTTCAAAGTTGGTGACTTAGTTCTCGTTCTCAAGAGACCTATTCTTGCACACCGCAAGATAGGAGGAAAATTCGAACCCACTTGGGAAGGACCATTTGTTGTTGAAGCGATATACTCGGGAGGTTCCTACCAGGTAGTGAATTGCCGGGGAGAACGACATATGCTTCGATCAACGGACGATACTTGAAAAAGTATTACGCTACCTAATGTTTCGAAGGAATGAATTCTTCATCCCTAAGAAACACGGGCAAAGTAATTACTTATGATTGGGTCCGAACCCAAAAAATAAAATGTGCTAAAATAAACAAAATCATGATAATAAAGTTTTCCGTGTTTTCCTTTCCAAATCAAGATCTCTTTCCGGATCTTATCCTACTTCATTCCTGTTAAATTCGAAAATATAAAAAAAAAAAATCTAAAATGACGAACACCAAATTCACGTGAACATTAAATAAACGATAAAATAAAATTTGAATCATTAAAAGATAAACGAAATCAACACAAATCTCAAATTCCATCCTTCCAAACTTCAAAATCAAATTCCATCCTTCCAAACTTCAAAAACAAATTCCATCCGTACAAATTTCAAATCAAATTCTCAATCAAAATCTAAATCCACTCCCGATCAAGTTTCAAATTTGATCTTCCAAATTTCAAATCAAATCTTAAATCAAATTTCAATCGAGTTCAAACTCATCCTTCCAAATTTCCAAATTCAATCTTTCCAGATTTCAAGTCTCAATCAAATTCAAATTCAATTTCTTCCAGATCTCGAATCAAATATCAATCCGATCAATTCAAACCTTTTGGGTCGAGGATTTTACATCCAAGACTGCACTGCTTTAGGATTCTTTTCCTATTGCACTGAAATACATCAAATTCAAACTTTTGGGTCGAGGATTTTACATCCAAGACCGCACTCGCTTTAGGATTCTTTTCCTATTGACCTGAAGTACATCAAATTCAAACTTTTGGGTCGAGGATTTTACATCCAAGATCGCACTTGCTTTAGGATTCTTTTCCTATCGCACTGAAATACATCAAATTCAAACTTTTGGGTCGAGGATTTTACATCCAAGACTGTACCGCTTTAGGATTCTTTTCTATTGCACTTGAAATACATCAAATTCAAACTTTTAGGTCGAGGATTTTACATCCAAGACCGTACCGTTTTAGGATTCTTTTCCTATTGCACTTTGAAATACATCAAATTCAAACTTTTGGGTCGAGGATTTTACATCCAAGTACCGCATTGCTAGGATTCTTTTCCTATTGCATTGAAGTACATCAAATTCGAACTTTTGGGTCGAGGATTTTACATCCAAGACCGTATCGCTTTAGGATTCTTTTCCTATTACACTCGAAATACATCAAATTCAAACTTTTGGGTCGAGGATTTTACATCCAAGTACCGCATTGCTTTAGGATTCTTTTCCTATTGCACCTGAAGTACATCAAATTCAAACTTTTGGGTCGAGGATTTTACATCCAAGACTGCATTCGCTTTAGGATTCTTTTCCTATTGCCTTTGAAATACATCAAATTCAAACCTTTTGGGTCGAGGATTTTACATCCAAGACGCACTTGCTTTAGGATTCTTTTCCTATTGCCTTCGAAATACATCAAAATTCAAACTTTTGGGTCAAGGATTTTACATCCAAGACTGCATCGCTTTAGGATTCTTCCCTATTGCACTGAAATACATCAAATCGAATTCCCGGGGTTAAGGAATTTACATCCGAGACTGCATTGCTTTAGGATTCTTTCCCTATTGCGATGAAATACATCAAAATCAAACTCTTGAGGTTAAGGATTTTACATCCAACACCGCATTACTCTGAGATATCTTCTCATTGCAACAATTCAATCTAATCAATTCAATTTTCTTTCGAGGTTGGAGATGTTACATCTAAAACCTCAAAATCCCAATTTTCATTTCAAATCAAATCCCACAAATTAATTTTGACAAAACTTCAATCTAAATTGAAACCCCAAACTAAAATTTAAACTCACACATCAAAACATAAATTGAAACAAAACAAAATTTAAATCGGAATTCCCCCAGATCATGTGATTTGGGATTCACCGCCTTTTCCTTTCCCCAGCGAGAGTTCAAGAATCTCCGGTTCCAGAGATATACTTGACACTCCCCGCGAAACTCTTCTACTTCGTCCTAAGTTCGTCACTTGGACATCCGTGTTGGTTTTGTTGATCGCTTCGGTCAACACCAATACGCGCGGTGTGCTCCGTCGGCTCACCACACCTATTGAGGGTCCATTTGTTGACCTCATTTTTGATGAGGTCTTCCCTTCTTCTTTTTAGTGCTTAGGATCTAGCCTTAGGCTTTTCCTTTGACTATCTTAGAGGACTAGAATTGGGACCCGCCTTTTAGAAATTCAAACCACTTCTAAACTCCCTGCAAACTCCACAAATTTGACTATAGACCCCTAATCACCTAGAGGGTTGAAATCAAATGTGGAAGTTTAAAGGATGAGTTCCTATAGGACTCTTTGGCCTTAGGACTACCCTGGGTGGTCTGGTCTGATGAGGGGGCTGACTTACATTACACTTACACACTACATTTCCACACACTTCCTAAAACCACACCCATACCCAACTTAACCTCCTGACTCATGTGGGTGATTCACATGGATGGTCCTTAACCCCTAAGCCCTCGAGCAGAGGGTTAGGAACAACATAATGAATGCCTCGAATGAGTCCTTTCATGGCTCATATGGGCTTGAAATGGTTTCATGGCTCAACCAAAATGATTTCTTTCCACCTAAATTCACCCAATCTCCAATTTCCCAAATTTTCAATTTTTGACCCCGAGACCCTACACCTACTAAACCTACCCAAAACCCTTGAAATTACCCAAATTTTTGTAAAATTTCCAAATTACCCAAAATTTTCCAAAATCAATCTCAAACATCTCCACATCACTCAAATTGATCATCCATACCCAAAAATACCAAAAATTCCAAAAATACCTCTCAATACCCTCCAAATACCCAAAATACCCTTCTTGGCCTAAAAATCCAAAAATTCAGAAAATTCCCAGAAAATTCCAGAAAATCCTAAATATTCCCAATTTCATTTTGTCCAACTACACCATGGGCCAATTTTGTCAGTTTACCCTACTTTTGTCAAAACCCCCAAATTGACCCATTTTAACCCTAAGTGAACCCAATGTCAAACCAAACCTACCCAATTGACCCCAATTTTGGTCCAATTCAATTCTAAACTTCAATTCAACATTCCCAATACCAATTTAGACCAAATCCAAGTCCAATTTGATTGACATTTGGATCCAATCTCACTTTTGGCCTTAAAGCCCAAATTTGGACCCATGACCCAAACTTAACCCAAACTCACCCAATTCAACTCCAATTAACCTCAAATCTTTTCTAAATCTTCCTTAACATTCCCACAAACAAAACCCTAACATGATTTGCCCAAAATTTGAACCCAAGTCCCACTCAAACTCAATCCAAGGTCAAAAAGCCCAAATTTGGACCCATGACCCAAACTTAACCCAAATTCAACCCAATTCAAATCCAAATCACCCCCAATTTGTTTCAAATCACTCATGACACATCCATGAGCTAAACTCAACAATTATTTGGCCCAACCTCTTTACAAAATTCCCATCCATAAATTCATTTTTAAACTTAAAAGCCCACTTCCCTTAAACCTTCTTAAAAGCCCATCTTCATTAAATTTTAAAAAACCCAAACCATCCTAAAGCCCACATGACATTTCCCCTCATCATATTTTCAATTAAAATCATCCCTAAATCCTAAACCAATCATCAAATAATTCTAAATGAAGCTTCATCCAAATTTCCACCAAATTATCCAAAATCCTTAAAATCCTTTTTTATGAAATTGACCAAACCTTTTCCCAAGCCAAATGGAGCCATGGAGCCATGCACAAGCCATATGCAAGCCATGAGAGCCTCTTTACATGTCACCATGCCATTTTGGGCAAAAGGAGGAGGCTCTTTCCTTAATTCCTAAAGGTGATTAACCACTTCCATGATTCCACTAAACCATGCTTAAGCCTAATTGTGCTTGGATGGTGACTTGACCCTACTGATTATGCTGAGCCAAATCACTTTTCCCTCAGCCAAAACCAGGCCTTGGGTGGTGCACCTAGCCCAAATGGGTGGGTTGACCCATTTAGGTTCAAATTTAGCCATGCCCCATTCCACTTTGGATCAAAGCCTTTACACATGTCCATGGCCGATTGATTGCACAAACCTCCACCACGACCCACCCGACCTTGAGGGTGACCCATGCTCGGCCGGCCGGCCACTGAGTCGCCGGAAAACACCATGGCCGAGAGCTCACATGTGAGCTAACATTGAAATTCTCACTTGCCGAGCCGCCCCATCCCCAGTGGTCACCATGGCCGATCTTCTCCTCACGCAGAGCAGTCGATCCCAAGCCCTAACTCCCCTCGGAGGCCTCCCGACCGACTCTATTTAAACTCCACCCCTCTCGTTCATGAGGGGAGCTAAGCATAAACCTTGCCAAAACTCGCCAAAATTGTTCCGGACCCTTCTCCACCTTTAGAGCACTTGATCCCCAGGTGAAATCCCCCGCCATTTCTCCTCCGTAAGCTCGATTTCGGAGTTGAAATTCCACCCAAAACCAGGACACTTCTCCACGGTGAGCCAATCCCCAAATTGGTTGGCTCTACACCTTCACCGGACCAAGGGAAGGTGTCCACCATCAAAAGCCCCATCTCCGAGCCACCCGAGTTGCTCCGAGCCTCCAAGCTTTGTGATCGGGCTTGGTCGAAATCATATCCGGACAATTCACTGGACCGGGAGACTTCATCCGGAGCTTGCTAGGACCCAATCGAAGGTGCAACAACTCTCGGATTGAAGCCACACTTCTCCGAGCCAAGGTATGAGCTAACTCTTCATCCCGAGCTTCGAAGATTCTCTATTTCAAATGCCTTAGTTTCAATGCATGTTAACCGTATGGATGCGTTCGTCTCTTCGAGACGAATCCATAGAGTATAAGAACGTAAAAATCCATTGAGAATCGAGTGAGATCTTAGGGATTTAGTGTGGACGGCTCTCGGGTGAGAACACTTGGGGACGATGAACGGATGCCGTCTATTCGATACACGCGCGGACGAACGGCTCAGATGGCGTCGGACCGGGAAACGGTGCGAGAACCGCGGGGCCCGGCCGCCGACTCGGATGGCGGCGCCCAATCGCGACGCGACACGTACCCCTTCGGAGCCGCCGATGTTTCGGCGGCGCCGCGTGGATAAGTAGATAAATAGGGTATTTAATGTATTTATTAAATATCGAAACTTCAAAAATCCATATCTTTGTGTAGAAAAATCATAAAAATAAAATAAAAATACCCTCTTGCTCGGTGAACGGAGGAGAATAATGTGGAAAAGAAATCATTTAATTTCATCAAGTATTTTATTTTTTATAATTTATTTACTCTCTGCATACATTTAATTCTCCATGCATGTATACAATTCACTATGGCATGAGACCATAGGGCTTTTGAAGCCTCCGAATTTGGGAACATTCCTCGAATTTTCCAAAGTCGGAGGCCATCCCTATGAAGAGTTCTTGATTTTTCAAGTTCGAGTCACCGTTTTGAGTATTTTAATTCCAGTAAATAGCATGTTGTGAAATAAATTCTAGGAAAATTTGGTGATGTTCCTTATGACCAGAGAACCCTAGGAAAAATAGATTTTAGCTTAGTTCATTCAAAACAACCCTAATTGACTTAAACACCCAAAATAGGTCTTTAATTAATTAGAGTTAACCAGGTATCAAATTGACTTGAAATCAATTCTCCACTGACCTTTAGGATTAGAGGAATCCACCATAAAAATTTGAGGTCAATTGGACTTGGTTAGCCCCACTAATTGGGTTGATTAAGTCACTTAGCCATTTTAAACTTTAAAAATTCATAACTTTTAAAATACTTTTCAAAAATTCACCAAATTGGTTTTGGAGCCTCTCCGATATCAGGGGAACCTAAGAAAATTAAAATTTCAATTTTCTAAAAAAGTTGATTTTTAATAATATTTTAATATTTTTAATAATTAAAAAATAATAAAAATCACAAAAATAATAAAATTCACCAAAATGTCACATTTTGAATTTTAATCACTTAGGAGCAAATCCCACATTTTTCCTAGGTCTATTTAGTGAAATATTGAATTTTAAAGCCCTAGGGTAATTTTAAAATTAAAAAAAAATGTATTTTCTAGCATTTTCACTAAAATAATTATTATAAATCATAGAAAAATCAGAAAATTGCAAAATTTGTTTCTCTGGTTTCCTTGATATCAGAGAGATTTTTGAAAAATATAAAACCCATTTTTCAACATTTATTTTATTTTTAAATTAATTAACACTCCAAAACTTAAAATAATTATAATAAAAATAATATAATTCAAAAAATCACCAAAATTGGTCCAAGTGCTTCTCTGGTCATTAGGAATGTCCCCTAATTTTCTTAAGGACAGAAACTTTCCTTTGGTCATGTTGTCAAATTTTCCTTGAAAATCTCTATTTTCCATCAAAATAATTATATAAATAAATTAAATACGAGAAAAATCACATTTTCTCCTCTCATGTCTTTATTGACATGTGAGTGAAGTCACATAAAAACTTCAAGTTCATTTAAGTTCAATTTAGTGAGTTATGAAATTATTAAGCTTAAGGGGTAAAATGGTAATTAAACTTTTAACCCTTAATTAAAACTTTAGGTTTAATAAAAAATCAACAAGTAAAATATTTGATCTTAATCTGGTTTGGATGATTGAAATTTAAATAATTAAAGGGTAGAAACCCATTAAATAATTTCAAAATGATTAAACTTTAATTAAATAATGGATTAAATTTGGAAGAATAATAAAATTGGAATTATTAAAATAGGGATATTTATTAGGAAGAGATTTATTCTTTAATTTAAAAATCCCTAAATTAATCATCTCATTAATATTCAACTCTTAATTAAAATGATAATTCAAATTCAAAATATTAAAAGACTTAATCATTAAACTAAAATTAAATTATTAAACTCTTTCAAAAATTTCAATTAAAATTAAAGATAAAACTAAATTAAAAATTAAATTAAATTAAGTAAATTAAATTGGATTAAATTAAATTAAATTAAAATTAAATTAAATCAATTAAATTAAATTAAATTAAATTAAATTAAATTAAATTAAATTAAATTAAATTTAAATTAAATTAAATTAAATTAAACAATTAAATTAAATTAAATTAAATAATTAAATTAAATTAAATCAAATCAAATTAATTAAACATCAAATCAAATTAAATTGAATTAAATTAAATTAAAACTCAATTAAATTAAATTAAATTGAATTAAATATAACATCACCTAAAAACAGAAAGAAATTAAATATAAAGCGAACTTGAACACTATTCCAAATTTAAACTCATTAATTGAAATTAAACTAAATCACAAACCATCTGAACACCAATTTGCCCTCAAATGCTTTAGTCATCATAACTCCTAAATAGAACATTAAATGAAATGTTACTTCACTTATAGGATATTCAAATGTCCTAGTTCACTGAGCAAGACTTGAATACCTCGGACGATCGATTCATTTATATAATTAAATTCATTTGGACTTAAAACAATCCTGAAAATATTGAAAAGATGTTTAAGATTCTTCTTAAGCACTTCCTCAATATGATAGGATATTTATAAGAACAATTGGACTTAATTGTCCTTTGATGAAGAAAATCGTCCTCAAGCAAAAACACGAAGAACCTAGACGTCATAGGAGATGACTAGCTATAGGATTAGGAATTTGGTAAAAACCATAACCCTTACCTTAGCTCTACCTAGGAACTTGTTTAAATATTCTAATTGTGTTTTAAGTGCGGCTTGGGGTGACGGGAAGACCCTCCGTGTACGCTTTCATTTTATTGCAATTTACTTTCTTGCAATTTACATTATTAGCAATTTACTTAATCGCATTGCACTTACTTTTCTTGCATGATAAAACAACCGTTGCATGAAAACCCACACCTTTAGGATAGTCCCTAAAGCTGAAACCAAAACTAAGTTAAAAGTCATTGCAAGATAAAATTCACCGCCACGACATTTCGAAATATAAAACAACTCAAAATTTAATCACAAACGTAGACACAAAACTACAATTGCAACTAAATTAAAACGTCCCGTTGGATGATCGGGAATACCTCGGATGATGTAACCTACGTGTTGCTAACGGGATTTCCCACGGTCTAAATGAAAGTGTGGAACTCATTCAGTTGAGTTTAGCAAATTCATCTGGACTAAGTGAATCCGATAAAAATAATGATGCCGGAAGGATGGAACCGTGGGATCTTAACCGGCGTCGTTATAATCAACTTTAAGATTTGTTTTAATCAAAATACAAGAACACTTGGAAAATTAAGACTTCTCTAAACCAAAACACTTTTCTCATCCCCTGATTTATGATTTCTAAAACTAAACATCCGCAACAACCAGGAGCTTGGAGCATGGTGGGCAGCACGGCCATCGTCGTCAGCAAAACTTGAACCTATTTCAGCAAAATTTTCCTAGAATTAAATAACAAAGCCATAGGACTTCGAGGTAGTTTGCCTAGTGCAACATAAATCCTCAACCTTTTCGTTAGGCACTTGCATAATCATTTTATGCAAATTCAGCCCTAACCGGTCTTAGGATTCCGAGGTAGTCGTCCGATACGACAATAAACCCTCACATCTTCTAGTGCTATTTGTTTGATTTTATCATACAAATATAAGCCCTAATTAATTAAAATTGGCGAGATCAAAACATTTAAATAAGTATTAGGACTTTCCTAAACTCAAGCCAAACGATAGGATAGTCGGGAAATTACCGAAGTTCACTTCGAATCGGTGATTTCTCCTACCTTTCTTCCTTTGGATTCACAAAACAAAATGTTCCAAAATTTGATCCATTCCTCTATTGAAGTTCCAAAATTCAATCTTTGAAAACCTTAAACTTTGAAATTCTTGAAAGCGAGTTATTGATTATTATCGAGAGTTTTCTTAGGTGATTCCCGTCACTTAAGATGTAATTAACTATGGGGCTTGCCCTTATAGGAATTTTAAAGAACCTGTGTAATATAAACCCCTGTTTGATACTTTCATATTAAGCGGGGAATTTGTCGGCTTATAAAATTGGTTCGCAGACCAAACGGATGTCACAAAACTTCTAGTTTATTTGATCGAGCCCCACCCTCGAGCGATGTGTGTCTATCTTTAGGGATAGATACACGGTTTGTGGTGCAGATGCTTCGTTTATATAAACTATTTGGGATGTGAGATCGGTTTAATCTCATATCTTAAAACTTTCAAATTTAAAAAATTATTTTCAAAGCCAAATACTACTTTCTAAATTATATATATATTTAAATCAAATTTAAAATTTAAATTCGCCGACAACTTCTGTTAGGCGACCCCCCTTTTAAAATACAATACAACCTAAAATATGCCGACAAAGCCTGGAAGAGCACTCACTGTTGTAATAAAGCCGAACAAATAACAGAGATTTTTTAGACTCAGCACAACAACAACAAGACAACTCATGCGCACCTACATACAGAGGGCATGAAGCACATGTGGGTGCGTTTGAGCCTATATGGTCGCGCCTGCAACGTGGTCTACAATGCCCCCGCGCCATCTATCTTCCCCCGCCATCTATCAGGCACCTATGCTTCTGGTTATAGAAAGTGCTACATTCTTGCATCAAAGAGTGGCACTAGCATGCCAGGTGCTGTTACTCTTTTGTTTTGGAATAAGTCCTGCATTTTAGCGATACCCACAAGTGTGATTATTTTGATAAAAGGTGTGTGAACCAGAGAAGTGTCTGAGAGGAGACTTCATCATACTTTTCTCTTGTGAGATTGAGAGAAAAGATTTGAAACAAAGTCTTGTAAGTTCAATCGATTTTAGAGAGGTGTCATAAGTGAGTATTTTTGTACATTTCTAAATTTCATATTGAAAATTTTTTGGTATTCTGACTCCATAGTTCTTTCTAATTTTAGGATTTTTCACATTAAATCCTGATGCGTTTGATCCTCTATTTGGGTTATTCTTTCAGTATAAATTTATATTTAGTTTGCTTTTTTGTTACTTTGCTGTATGGTACAAGCGGTCGAGTTGCTTGGTAGTTGGATCCCTAGTTGGTTATATTGTTGCCTTGTACTTGTAGGTGCATCATATCTGGTGGTTGGTTCCCTGGTTGACTAATACTTACAGCAGAAATTTTAATTTAATTTATTACATGGTTTATTTATTTTTCTTTTATCTCGTATAGGAATTCAGGCTGTTTCGTCCCCTGTTTGGCTTTTATGTCAGTAGAAATTTATATTTAATCTGTTATTTTTTATATTACCGGTCAGTTGATTGGTTGAATGTGAATCATTTAATTTATAGACTAATGCTTGGTAATTGACTGGCTGTGTTATATGATTTACTCTATAATTGTTTGGTTATTTAAATCCTACATATTTTAATTTTGTATGATTATTTTGTGAAAATTGAAATTTCAGATTGCAGTGAATTTATATTTCAGCTGCAAGTGTCGGGATTTGTCCATAGTTGCATTGGTTTATTTTGATAAGCAACATTTTTTTGTTTGGCTAGTTAAATCCTTTCTAATTTTATAAAGGGCAATAATTATTTTAGCCATCCAAATTTTAAGTATGTGACTACTTCAATACTTCATTGTTGGTTTGGCATGTGACTCCAATCAGTAAGAGGATAAGAAGAGCAATAAATAGTAAAACCTAGAGCTTATGATTGTAATGATTATTGCTTCTGTTTTGCTTGGTTGCCTTGATTCAAGTAAAATTTATTTGAAATTTTAACTCTTGTTCTTCTACAGGTACCATTATGGAGGATTGGGAGAGCAAAGACTAAAATTTAATTGTATTTGACGTATGAAATCTGATTTTTCTATCTTTGCAATGACCTGTTTAGTGTGTAGTAGCATAGAACATAAGATAAAGAGTTCAAAGTTTATAATATGAGCCTTCTTTTATAATTTTAAATAAAATAAAATTTTTATTAGCATCATAATTTACTTTCATAATTCCATCATTGCTAATTTGAATTTTTTTTAACTCAAATAGAATTTACAAGTATACCATGGGGATCGGAGAAGATGAACATCGAAGGATATTAAATATATTATGTTTTCATTTTTTATTTTTTTGCAAGTAATATAATTTTTATTTCTTATATAATTATTATTTTTGCTTTGGTTAAATTATTGATTGTAAAACAATATTCATAATCAAGCAATAAACATTTTTCACTTAAAGTTGAATGTTGAATTTTAATATTTTATTTTTAAAATTCTTCAAGGAGTCAAGCTCTAGTTGAGCAAGAACAACTAAATGTAAATCAAGTTAAACATGTGCATGCTATTCACGAGGAATTTTTATTCGGTCCGGATCGCGTACGCAGCGATGCGTCCGGTAGCCTGTAAAAACGCGTCACGTGGATTTCTGGACCCCACCATGGCACGTTTGAAAAAAAAGGCTTATTTATCTTCATTCTGCCGACCCGACCCGACCCGAGCAGAAAAGCATAAAATTTTTACCGTTTTTTTTCCCCGCCAAAGGATAAAGGTATTTTTTGTCTCCATTATCTTTAGGATGCGGAGACTTAGGGTTTTCTCCGGCATACCTTGTCGTGGAGTCGAGGAGCTGAAATTTGATTCTAACCTAAAGCTAAAGAATGCTACCGTTCGCACAAAAAACCACCGATCAAGTCGACATTGAGTTCGAATCTCAAAATATATTGGACGAACAAGATTCTCGACTTAGTTTAGTCATGCGACGAACAAATCCCTCGGGTTGGTAAATTTTATTGTATGCGATGTTTAGTTACGGTTTACTTGTTTTTAAGTTTTATTAAGGTAGTATGCCCGTAGATTCGGAAGAGCAACGTCAAGTTATTTTTCTTAAAGAACCATGGTATTTTTTGGGTAATATTATAGGTGTATTCAGGTAGTGTCAGGAAAGTATATTTGTCAAGTCTTCTTTCAGCGGTATGTGGTGTTATTTTGGTAATTTTGTCGTGGTATTCAGATAGTTTCTTAAGAGTAACTTAAGTTTGCTTCGATTTCGTGCAATTTGAAGGTAGCATTCTAGTAGTTTGGTGGAGGATGCGTTTCATTTGTTCTATTTATTGTTTTATTACGCTAGTATGCCCGTATTTTCAAAAGAGTAATGTCAATTTTTCTTTTATAGTGAGACATGGTGGTATTTTGGTAATATTATAGGTGTATTCATGTAGTTTCAGAAAAGTATACTTGTTAAGTATTTTTTTCAGCGGTACGTGGTGTTAATTTGGTAATTTTGTGGTGGTATTCAGGCAGTATCTTAAGAGTAACTTTGCTTCAGATTTCGTTGTGGTTTTATTTAGGTAATTTGAAGGCAGTACTTCTACTTAGTTTGGGTGTATTATTAGTGATAAACCCGGAAAACACCAATGCTTTTATATTTATTATTATGGTGTTACTTGTGGTCTTATCATGATATGATTTTTGTATTATCGGTTGTTAAGTATAGTGATACCGACATTCGAATCCCGATTCGATTGCGAGATGCCGAGAGAGACGAGTGCTTCCGATGATCCATTGGTAAACATATTGCTTAAGTCGTTATCGATGATGAGAAGGCGGCACATGAAAAATATTGTGCCTATGCACACATTGTTGGATTTCTTGTGCGAAAGGACCACTTTGGTTATTGGCCGAATTCGAGGAGGATCGAGACGAGGGAGTTTGTTTGTGGTAAGGGCTGGTATGAAGAGAGAATTGAAGGACGATGTATCGGTGAGGTACGAGCGAGCGGATACGAGGATCGGTTGTCTGCCATGATCCGATATGCCGTTGATGTCCGAGGAGCCGGTCGGTAAAGAAATTCATAGAAAGTCATAACCATCCGTTGGCGAATGTTGGCGACACTCACCTATTGCGTTCGAGCGGAAAGATGAGTGACATCGGTGCGGACGTCCTCGGATCGATGTCAAAAGCGAGGATTAGAACCACTCGATGCGTTTAGCTTCCTAGCCACGGAAGTTGGTGGAGTGGAGAACCTAGATCGTACGAAGAGGGATGCATATAATCTCTTACAAGAGAGAGAAGATTACACATTGAACTTGGGGATGCTAATTCCTTACTACTATTATTCACTCGCACGACGAGCCGAGGATCCAATGTTTGCGTGGGACGTCCAAATTGATGAGTCAGGCAGTTTGTTGAATTTCTTATGGAGTGATGGGATGTCCAGACTCGATTATGATTTCTTTGGTGATGTCATAATATTTGACACAAGCTATAGACTGAATAAATACAACCTATGTTGTGCGCGGATTGTCGGTGTGAACAACCATTGGCGAGAATGTGCTTTTTGCGGTTGGCTTTTGTCGGATGAAACGATCGAGTCCTTCGAGTGGTTATTCAAAGCCCTTATCACGTATAATGAATAACAAGCACCCGATCACAATATTCAGCGACCAAAATCAAGCGATGAGTAGAGCGATCCAAGAGTGCTTGCCGCACACTGAGACATAGATTATGTCGATGGCATATATACGAAAAATTATCTTGAAAAGTGCATTGTGGTTACGGGAAAAACAAGATAGTACACGATCTCTTTTTTAAATGCATGCGTAGATGTGACTCAAAAGCTGAATTCGAAGAAACTTGGGCCGAAATGATTGAGATAGGAGAACTTCAGGAAAATGTATGGTTGGATGAATTGTATAATATAAGGCATCGTTGGTCAACAACATTCAATAAAGACATTTTCGGAATGGGGATCCTATCTACGCGAGAGGAGTGAGTCGACTAATAACATCCGTCATA
The DNA here is from genome assembly GCA_022702705.1 of Papilionanthe hookeriana x Papilionanthe teres. Classification (NCBI taxonomy): domain Eukaryota; kingdom Viridiplantae; phylum Streptophyta; class Magnoliopsida; order Asparagales; family Orchidaceae; genus Papilionanthe; species Papilionanthe hookeriana x Papilionanthe teres. The sequence continues at coordinate 119,674,999 of CM040423.1, read as the reverse complement.
GTTTCGACGAGCCAATAAGCACGGTAATCGAATGTTTTACGGCCCTTGAACATATTGCTAAAACTTGGCGAAGAAATGAGAAGGATGAGGATTTCCGATGCGAGCAATCTGTTATTGTCACTGCGAGTAAAATGCAGCCACGTTACGAGACGAGTTGCTTTACTTTACACGCGGAATTTATACTCGAAGTTTGAGTCGAGTTTCTTCATGGTTTGGGTGGACTTGCTTTGGAAGGATTTGCCGACAATGATTCAGAATTTCACATAAGAACCTTCGATAATAGAGACACGGACAAATGCTTGGATTGTGAAACTAGACGGAGCTAATTTGGATATCGCGTGCGATTGTAAAAAATTTGAAATGATGGGGTTACTTGTGTGCTCGCGCTCTAAGGGTTCTTCGGCATGATAACGTGTACAAAATTTACGAGAAACACATATTACTTCGATGGTGTACACATGCGAAAAGGGACATATACAAAAGTTTGGAATATCAACATCTTAAGGGGTCTCGAATGTTGCCGATCGTCTCGAGTGGTCTTATATATCGCACACATGTTCATAAATTAGCGTAACGGATAAGTACGAGAACGCAAGGCCATGAAGTTGCTTGAGAAGTTTGTCTTAGATACACTAAACAAACTAACACTTGGCCTTGATAAAATATTACATGGGAGAGAACCCGACAAAAGGCAAAAACAACTAAGAAGAAGACCACATGTAAAGAGAGAAATGCGAATGACCCGATAAAGGTGCGTCTAAAGGGATATCTAATTCAACATTAAAAGGATATTGGGAAAAAAATATGAAAAGAAAAAGTAAGTTTAGTTTGTTGAAATATTTTTTATTTCTAAAACTTATCTTGTCTCCGATCATAAAGTGTCGAATTTTATGTAGGAACGGATAAAGATGCCGGTCAAGTGATGCTACTGAGTTTTCCAAAACGAGGCAAGCTGGTTTGGAACGTCGGCTCCCTTAAGTCGGGTAAATTATAATGTGGACGAAATTATTTATTTACTATTCGATACGTGATGTTTACTGATTTTTTTATTCATATTACTCAGGAACTGCCTCCATCACAACGGACGAGAGACATACACAAGCATGCTTAATGAATGCGGGACGATGAATTCTAAGCTGCTAAAGAATTGTTCTGCGATGCTAATGAACATATAGGATAATTTGTTTAAACATAGTTTTTGATTTTATTGAATGACGAGACGATTGCTTATGGTTGATTTATTCGGTTACCTTTTTTGGTCTCCTTGTGTTTTACCCTTTAAGTTGTGTTTTTTATCCCCGATTTGTTGCATTGTATTAATCACGAGATAATACGATCGAAAAACCATCGTAATATTACTTAGATACTGACCATGTTGAGGCATGATTGGGTAGAAAGCCGTTGTATTGGAATATTCCTTGTTTTATTCGTGGACAACGCCGGTTGTATTGGAATATTCCGCGTTTTACTCCGACTCGTCGGCACTTACGACCGAATACAACGCCGATATCATCCCGATACGGCGAGAGATAACTCGCACGAAGATCTATCAGCGATCTCCAGGTTACATTGTGAAAATATCGGGGAATTTTTTGAGTTTGTATTCGCAAATGCATTTCGAAGAAACGATCCGACGTGTTGAGTCTTTTTTTTGTAATTGAAAAAAATTTACATACTTACGTAATACTTAAAAGTTTATAATCGAAATAATTTTTAGATAAAATTAAACAATTGTTATAATTTTAAAATCACGATCGACTTAAATTTAATAACATATAATACACTCTAAAAACGATCGGAATATTACTTAGATACGACCATGCTGAGGCATGATTGGGTAGAAAGCCGTTGTATTGGAATATTCCTTGTTTTATTCGTGGACAACGCCGGTTGTATTGGAATATTCCGTGTTTTACTCCAACTCGTCGGCCTTACGACCCGAATACAACGCCGATATCATCCCGATACGGCAGGAGATAACTCGCACGAAGATCTATCAGCGATCTCCAGGTTACATTGTGAAAATATCGAGAGAATTTTTTGAGTTGTATTTGATGACTCGTTTCGAAGAAACGATCCAACGTGTTGAGTCTTTTTTTTGTAATTGAAAAAAATTTACATACTTACGTAATACTTAAAAGTTTATAATCAGGAAATAATTTTTAGATAAAGTTAAACAATTGTTATAATTTTAAAATCACAATCGAGCTTAAATTTAATAACATATAATACACTCTAAAAACGATCGGAATATTACTTAGATACTAACGCAGCGAGGCATGATTGGGTAGAAAGCCGTTGTATTGGAATATTCCTTGTTTTATTCGTGGACAACGCTCGTTGTATTGGAATATTCCGTGTTTTACTCCGACTCGTCGGCACTACGACCCCAATACTGACGCCGATATCATCCCGATACGGCGGAGATAACTCGCACGAAGATCATCAGCGATCTCAGGTTACATTGTGAAAATATCGAGAGAATTTTTGAGATGTATGTCAATGGCTTATTTCGAAGAAACGATCCGACGTGTTGAGTCTTTTTTTTGTAATTGAAAAAAATTTACATATTTACGTAATACTTAAAAGTTTATAATCAGGAAATAATTTTTAGATAAAGTTAAACAATTGTTATAATTTTAAAATCACAATCGGCTTAAATTTAATAACATATAATACACTCTAAAAACGATCGGAATATTACTTAGATACTGGCCATGGCGAGCATGATTTGGTAGAAAGCCGTTGTATTGGAATATTCCTTGTTTTATTCGTGGACAACGCCGGTTGTATTGGAATATTCCGCGTTTTACTCCAACTCGTCGGCACTACGACCCGAATACAACGCCGATATCATCCCGATACGGCGAGAGATAACTCGCACGAAATCATATCATCGATCTCCGGTTACATTGTGCACTAACGTAATACTTAAAAGTTTACTGATAAGGAAATAATATTTAGATAAAATTGCATAATTGTCAAAATTTTAATATTACGAATTGTGTAATTCTAATACCAAATAGTACACTCTCAAAACGATGGGAATATTACTAGGATACAACCACGCTCGTTCATGATTGGAGGTAAAGCGGTTGTATTGGAATATTCCTTGTTTTATTTCTGAACAACGCCGGTTGTATTGGAATATTCCGCGTTTTACTCCGACTCGTCGGCACTACGACCGAAATACTGACGGCGATATAATCCCGATACACCACGGAAAAATCGCACGTCGATTTATCATTGATCTCGGTTTTATCTTGTATATATCGGGGAATATTTTGAGTTGTATTCGGCAAACGGTTTGGAAGAAGAAGTCCGAACATGTTCGGTCTTCTTTTGTAATTGAAACGATTTATACACTAACGTAATACTTAAAAGTTTACTGATAAGGGAAATAATATTTAGATAAAATTGCATAATTATCAAAATTTTAATATTACGAATTGCGTAATTCTAATACTAGATAGTGCACTCTAAAAACGATGGGAATATTACTAGGACACAACCACGATAGGGCATGATTAGATTAGATCAAAAGTTTACAATTTCAGCCTACAACACATCATATTGATAAAAAACTCATATTGAAAAACATTACATATTCATGCATCCATTTGCGAAGATCAGCTGAGAATCTTCTTTCCACGAGGTCTTCACTTAGCCATCTATTATCGAGCTTCCAAAGTTGGTTGTCCACATAACAAATTGTTGCGATGAATAAATGGTAGAACGATACATTTTTCCGACTCATTGTATGGAAGATTCTTGAAACCTTTTCCGACAACTGATGTACTTTATTCGATATCTCGTTCAAAAGATCGATCCCATGCGCGCGAGATGTCTCTTCACGTAGCAACAACTAAGCCGCGGTATATTTGGAAAAAAGATGCCCTTGACTTGCAGTTATCGGGAGATAATGTAAGCCGATCTCGATTCTTTCTTGAATCGCATCTCCTCCTAAAATATTGAGATATTTATCTTTGATGAACATTTCTTTATAATACATATATAAAGTATAAATGAATATTGAGAATTGTATTATTAAAATTTTAAAAATATTTATCGCTTACCAATCCGAGCAGAAGAGAAGCATTCTTATTTTCGCTATCGGCCACAACTACGAAGAAATCTTAAATATCCTTGCTTGTCGTGCCGGTTCATGCCCCGATCTTGAAAGACCATGTATTTTCCTACCCTTTTTGATGAAGATGTTGCATGAAATTTTTGCACCTAAAAAGAGACCAATATTTTGATTGATTATATCATAGTTACATGATTGAAAGAGGTATGGCAAATTAGTAAAAATGATAATTCCATAATAAATTATACTCGCGTTTTCCGAAAATTTCTAATATCTCTTATAGGTGATGGAGAGACGAGAGATCATTTTTAGCAATATATCCTCCGAAAGGTCGGGTGGAAGTGAATAAATGCGCGGCTCCCTTGTTGTTTAGAAAATGAAGACAAAAATTATAAGGTTAATGTAGAATTGCAACAAAATAACAATGTAATATATAGCTAGTTGAATTGTAGGGCGGCTTATCCGGATATCACCCAAAAGAGGAAAGCTTTCTTATAGAGTAGGCTTCTAAAAGAGGAAAGATTGCAATAAATTAAGAGTTTATTTCTAAAAGAGGAAAGATTGTATGGCGGCTTATCCAGATTGTACTTCGATCGTGTTCGGAGTTTAAGTATAAGAATCTTTATCTCACAATAAAAAAACGAATGTAGATTAAGACTATTACCTCGACGAGCGTCGTTGGTGACCATTTTCTTGCTAGTCCCCTTCTTCTTTTTTTGGTCTTCGATTCCATCGTATCTTCAATGTTCTTTTCTACTCGATTAGAAAACGCAATACTACGAAAACCTCGAAATTTAAATTTTTTGAGAGTTATTAAATGCGTAGCGGGCAAAGTACTCGAGACGTTTCGTTTCCGGTTGTATTTCTAGGCATTGGAGCGATATAAATGCGTAGCTTTCCTCAGGACGAAAGTACTCGAGACGTTTCATTTCCGGTTGTATTTCGTCGACATTGGAGCGATATTAGGTGCGTAGCTTTTCTCGGCGGTGGCGCGGAATTTAATTTAAAAATACACTTTTTTTCTTTATGCGAAAAGTATATTTAATAAAAAAAATGTATTATAAATATTTAATATAAAAAAACTCTTTTTTGGATCTTATTCGATAACAAAGCAAGACGAGTTGGAGGAACACGACGAATATTCAATACTGACGGCGTTGTCCATGAATAAAACGAGGAATATTCAATAAAGCTGCTTTAACTCCAAACATGGCGGAACACGGTTGTATCTAAGTAGTATTCGATCGTTTTTAGAGTGTATTATGTGTTATTAAATTTACGCTCAGCTGTATTCGGCAAAATGTTTCGAAGATACTGTCCACCGTATTCAGTGTTTTTTGTAATATATAAAATTTACATACGTAATACTTAAGAGTTTATAAGAAACGAAATAATTTTTAGATAAGATTGCATAATTATTAAAATTTTAATATTACAATCGACTTAAATTTAATAACACATAATACACTCTAAAAACGATGGGAATATTACTTAGATACAACCGCGCTCGGCCATGATTGGAGGTAAAGCGGTTGTATTGGAATATTCTTTGTTTTATTCGCGGACAACGCCGGTTGTATTGGAATTTTCCGCGTGTTCCTCCAACTCATCGGCACTACTGACCCGAATACGACGCCGATATCATCCACATACACCAGAAATAAATAGACGATCTTGTAGATGTATTGTAGTATTTTCGAGTTGTATCTTGTGAACCATTAAAAGTCCCGTCTCTCTCTTGTTTTATTTTAGTTGTATTTTTGTATTATTCTAATTTTATTCGGAGTTGGGTCTTCATTTGGAAGAAGCGTAATAAATACGTAAAGATTCATACGATACACTCGTAATAAGCTGCAAATAAGCTGTAAATCCAAGTCGAGCACAATGAACATTGATATAATTTCTCCGATACACCAAAAAAATGACAAAAGAAATGAAGCATTGGAATTTTCCATCAAAACAACCATCATACATAGTATCGACAACCAACGATAGACTTAAAGCGATAAACCGATTTCGATCAATCGTCAAATTCTTTTCGATTGTATTTAATAACGAAGGAAACCACATGCGAGAGGTCATATGCTAGTTGAGCGCGGATGCAGGCATTTCGGCTTGCCGAGTTCGCTCTCGCTTCCGATCGGTCGGGGTAGCACGGGTTAGTCTTTCAATATATTTGCGAGACAAACATGCTGCATGATCAATGTCGTTCGTCCGTGCGGGAATACCTTTGACGTGAGCCACACCCCATGCGCGGGTTTCCTATTCTTGAAGCATTCGCTAGTTAAGCTCTGTAAATAGTTTGATCTACGAAGTGCGATATAACGATTACTTATTTAATCTACACAAGTCGAAATTAAATTACTTGTCCACCATATACTCACGAAAGTCTTTGCAAATATCCTTGTGTATGTCCTTGGGTAGAGAATCGTATATTCGCCACTTTTTATTTTTTAGATCGCAAACCAACAACACCGATGAGAATTATGCACTGATAGGAAAAAATATAAAATCCGAGTTAGATACTTGTGTGGGAGTGATGTGTGACGAAATTGATAAGGGTCGCCATCCATTTTATGATAACTCTGTAGGAAACGATATTTAGTTAAAATTTTAATGGCATTCATTAATATGTCGAACAAACTAAACTAAGGGCATTAACCGAAAATAATGGGGTAACATAAAGGTATTTACGGTACTTGGTGGGATGCATCCTCTTCATTTGGTACAAGATGGCGGCGAGGGCATCGACATGATCATTACCGATAAACTCATTAAAAATCAAGTCGTCCATCATCCCACGATCTAACAACAAGAAGCGTTGATTTATGATGATATCACTCCTGCATTAAAATCAACCCCATTTAATGTCAGTTATGTATTAAAGATATGTGAAAAACATTATATAAAAGTTGGTGCACGTACGGCTTCTTATAATTTGTCAAAAACTTTTCGATTACATCGCGTTGCTCATCTGCGATAAGGTTTCTACCGGGATACGTTTCTATGTCTCTCGACTCTTCTTCTTTGTGCACAAATGAACTCAACTTTAATGTATGATGTTTAAATAGAAGCATATATAAATGGATTTAGTAATATTTATAGAAATACCATTGGGGGAGGCACGGGTAATTCCGGTTGATACAACACTAATGATTTCGAAGTACCCGGGTCGTTGGGTGCAACTTCTGTGGAGTTGGAGTGGTCGAAGACACGGAGTGAGGGGGGGCTGGGTGTCCGGAGCGGTGCATCATCCCTTTGTCGTGTCTCTTCATCGTTGGTTTCTGAATAATCTTCTCGATTAATGTAGATATTTTTGCGAGGGGTTTTGTTCTGGTGAGGGGGTACGCTCGTCCGTTGTATCCTTCACCGTCTTCCTTCTTTTGAATTGAAAGGATGTGAAAGGTGATCTCGCAACCCTCTTCACCCAGACTCCGTCGGCGCTTCACCCTCTGCATCGAAGCTAGGTATGGATAGTGCTTTACATCGACCGATCATGAACATCGGTTTCAACCTGCGGTATGACGGTGTCCTCCTCCTCACCCTCTCCGGATTGGGAGGTGTGACCTCCCGTGATATTTTCATACTGCATTGGGTGGGACTTCGACGGGTTGTTACGAGTAAAGCGGTAGGGTCTTCGAATTCGGCGGTAGGGTCTCCGAAAATAGAGTCTCCGAATTCGGTAGTAGGTTCTTACGGTACAGCCGAAGTGTCTCCAAAAGAATCGACTTCGGCGGTAGGGATTTCAAAAGTAGGGTCTTCGGCGGTAGGGACTTACGAGTGCGGCCGCTGGGTAGAATTCTCTAGCCACTTCGGGTTCTTTGATTGATAAATGTTGCTCGATCCTATCGACCTTTTGGCTCGGCTCGGACATTTGCAGCTACGGCCCGTCGAC